>OY755066.1:1250000-2500000 GCA_963576755.1 Noctua janthina
GTCAATGGTTAAAAGGGGCCTGAAGGTAAGTAACTATGTTTGCTCGGTACGTTCCCGTCGGATATTTTTCTACATCCACGCGGGCGAAGCCGCGGGCAAAAGCTAGTAATTTATAAATGAAAATACTAGGTATACTTTACATTTCATAACATTTTTTCTCTTTGCTTTAATTTTGAGATAATTATCAATGATAATTATCACTTCGAACCACAAATAACCTTTAGCACCCTGTATAAATCTTGTAAACCTTACGTACACATCTACGTCATGATTATGTGACTATGGAAAAGGAGTATTTCTCAAAGAAATCATTCAAATGAAGTTGTAAATCTACAAGAATATAAATAGGGCTATAAAATTGTATTTACGATTATGCAAAGTTTTGCCAGTGCCTTGGTTTATACAGCTGTTTTAATTTTTAATTAATATAAATATTAATAGGTACAATTTGCATTAGGCCTGAGAACCGGTATTCTCATAATAATAATAAATGTTGTTGTGGAAATATATCAGGCTGAGTAGAAATTAATCTATAATAACAATGTATTCCTGACAGATGAAATATTAATACTTATCCCTGGTGTATTAGAGATTGTTCAGTAGTCAGTAAAGAATAGTACCTTTTATTACGTAAAAGAAAACGAAGCAAATGTGGAGATTAAATTCGAAAAAGAAACAGTGAACGGAGTTGAAACCGGTATGTTCTAAAACCAATATTTCGGAGACAAATGTGACACCCACAAACCATATAGTCATTTACACAGAAAAATGAATGAAAAAGCTGCTTCAGCAATTGGATTATTGAAGCAACCTCATCATTTTTTTGCTCATAGATTTACTTTTAATCATAATTATAACACACAATCAAATGTTGAACTAACACTTACTTGCAACAACAGCTAGCAAATACTTATAACTACATATAATTTACATACAAAACAAAACTTAAAAGTAAATAAACCTCAGCACATACATATACACTATTGAATGCGTAGTTCGGTAGTAGAACAACTCTTGTACGACCGGTTACAATCTTACCTCCAATATTTGCGATCGTCATCAACTGTACCTTGATAAAAATAAAGGTGATTTAAGCTCGTACGGGTAGTTATGAATTTTGTCTTCGTCTCCTCGTCGTAAAGGGCATGAGGACTATGGTAACTGTTCTTCAGACTTATTTAGACGTCGGGTTTTGAGATTGAGTTGAAATTTTTCGACTTTTAAAGGGAGAAAGATTGATGTTTGCAAGGGTACGGTGATAAATGGCATTCAATTGCGTTTTAATATGTAAAGATGGGTTTTGTGGGCGAAATATTGACTGTGCATGAGTTTATGTGTATTTCCTTATGAATTGAAGGTTTTGCTTACTTTGGAAGCCATTGACCTCTCAGTGGACAGCTTTAGGTCATATCTGTGTAACCAAAAAGATTGGCATAACGATTGATTGACCTCTAGCTTATATGGTAGTCTACCTGTCACGAACTAAAATGTTGGTTCCATCAAGTGATATTGGACCAGCTGGTCTTTTTATTGGAAATGTAAATGGTGTAACCGAATGTAAAATCAGTGTCACCATTGCCCTAGCACTAGTATTTAGCACGACAGACGTATGTGAACTCATAATAGATCCTAGGTTGGTAATCCTGTTTTTGTTAGGCATATTTTTCTAACACCACGAGAGGCAGCATAATAACATACACCAAGATAAGGCCTGTTTTTCTCAGAAGGGTTAGACAAAGGTGTACGAATAGTAGTTCCATGTTCTCCCAATAGGAATGAGCCTGCTATCATCAAGCTGGCGTAAATCCAGACTCCAGCTGCTACTGAGAAATTCCTACTTGATAAACCTAATAAAATTTTGCTCGATCATGGAATCGAACTCAAGACCTCTTACAGTAGCATTCACTTGAATAACTATGTAGCATGGAATACTCAGCAAAATCCTTGTCCAAGTGTCGGTTGTAATTGTCAATTACAACCGACACTTTTAAAACAGTTAAACAAAACCACACACCAGCCGAAGCTCTAAACATAATTCAAACATCCCCATCGATTTGTTGTCAAGCTACCAATTTCCTGAGCACATCGACTATGAAAGATTGCTTCCTGTTCCAACACCAAGTCTGCTGCCCCCACTGCGGACATAGCGCAATATCTCAAGTTACGTGGATAAGCAATGTCTGGAGTACGAGATGTATAGGGTAATGGTGGACGACAGGAAGTTGGAAAGTATCAGCTAAGTAATTGATAATTAGTGTCGGACTGGAGAGAAGACATCCTGAAGATTTAGCTCCATTTTTAATCATAATAAATAGAGTATTAGGTATTAATGTAATATTTGCTTGTTTGTACTGTTTCATTGGTCTAGTGATCACAAACGATATTTCTGAGCATGAGGTACTGGACTTATAATGTCACTTACGGGATATCTTCCGTGATTGTTAATTATTTTGAGATCCCGATATAGCGACAGTATAAATTTAGTTGTAAACCGTGAAAGTTTAAAACAGTGTATCAGGTAATGGGTTTGATTTCTAGGTCGGGCAACAGCCAAAACGTAAAGCAATAGACATACGATTCTTAAAAACCTGCGTGCAAAAGTTCACGTCTTAAACTGAAACTTTTCTTGAACTATAACTTATTTTCTACCTTCGTTTAGTCACTACCCAGTTTAACAACCCAGGCAGTAATTTACAACTATACTTCAATCCAATATGGCGCCAAACCATTTCAAATTCGAAATAGAAAACATCGCACAAACATTAGAGACCAGCATTTCCAATTATGAATCCGT
Organism: Noctua janthina; assembly: GCA_963576755.1. Lineage (NCBI taxonomy): Eukaryota > Metazoa > Arthropoda > Insecta > Lepidoptera > Noctuidae > Noctua > Noctua janthina. The sequence continues at coordinate 1,252,795 of OY755066.1, forward strand.
AACCACAACAGGTAGGGCAGGACCCGGGGCGCCGCTGAAACAAGAGTTACCAATTATTGTACGTAGTTTGGACATACGCGTATGGCACTGCCCTCGGGCGGTTCCATTTTACGGCAGTGATATATAACCTTTTTCATACTGTAGTCTTTGATTTGACCTGGTATTGCACTCTTTGTAAAAAGTCTACGTGGACTGTTGAGCTGTTTGGTTTAACTATTTTATCTTTCTTCATGTTCTGATTGAAGATTGGTCATGGAACATTGTTTAGGTTCTACAAATCTACACTAATATTATCAAGCTGAAGTGTTTGTTTGGTTGAACGAGCTAATCTCAGGAACTACTGGTTAGAATTGAAAAATTCAATTAGTGCTGGATAGCTCATTTATCAAAGAAGGCTATAGCCTATACAACATTATTTTTAGTATATGCGAAATCTGAAAATAGTTTGTTCAGAATAAATAACTGAATCGATTCCAATCATTTTTAAACCATGTTGTATTTTGTCCCAAAAATATTTTTTTAAAAGTTACAAGTTGGACACCGAGCGATATTAAGTACCTATCGCAATCATTTAGGTACCTACTGCCAAATTATTATTATCAATGAGCTGCATTGTGACCACGTTTTTGTGCGGACAACCAGGTAACAGAACAAGTTTATAATTTTGTGCTGGATCCGTCTCCAGTTGATTATATGGGACAATACCCACATTTCGTCAGTCATGATTTACCCATAGTATAGGTAACCTAAACCTCTGCTTATCCTTATGAGAATAACAGACATGTTATAACCTTAATTATTTCCTCCCCTCAAAGCTCTGTTCCGTACTACAATCCAAAAACTGTTAACACAAACCTAATTGACACTAGCGAAAAATCTCGAACAACTCCGTAAGTGAAGAGATCACAAGAACTAAGAGCCCCAACTCACGGTCCAAGTCGCGAGGCAAAGTTTCCACATAGTGAGCGAACGCCTCGACTTGTGTAAGTTACTTTCAGTTCGAGGCGGACGCGTGTAATCGGTTCTATTCACTCATGTGATCGTGGATGTAGGGCTTTGTGGACATGGCTTTGGTTTTTGTTGTTTTAAAGTTTTGTACAGATACACAATACACAACATGTCATCAGAATTTATTAATAGGTTTGGTATATGGTTAACGGAAATACGAATGTATGTATACAAACGGTAAATAATACTTGTTACAACTGCAGTGTCACAATGTACCCACTTCTTCTTCGTGTCGCTGGCATGACAGTATCTCTGGTGGATTACAACTTCGGCAATCCAGTGGCGTGGACCACTGCCCAATAGCCACATTCTATTTTTTGAAGTCACAAAAATACTCACAGAACTGAAATTCCACCCTTTTCTTCTTCTTATTTGTGTATCGATGGACTCCACCCACCGCCACCTGCACATGCTCTTTCGTAGGCATCGTTTATATCATAGAAATTGCTGGTGGCTATGCAGGATGGGCAAGAAAGGACGTGGGGCATATCCTGCAGAGGGGCGCCTGTCTTCGTCACACTGTCATTGTATTTGGGACGGGTCGATGTTACCCCATTTGGCCATATTATTTATACAGCGGCCAAAATGTCGTTGTGAAGTGTCCCTTTGCTTTCTTTCTGCACAATAATTGTCATTTCTTGGCCTGATATATTTTTTGTTTAGTGTCAGCCTAACATTCCTTCTTTATTTACAATTGTTATCATTCATGTTCGCGGGATATCGGTAAGGATAAAATCAACTTTATCTGGTAGGGGTATTAGATAAGGTTAAATTGATCTAGTCAAAATACCTTCTCAACAGTACCCAACTTTACTTCCTTATATACAGCAACCTAGCGACAAAAACCACGTTCTAAATCAAAACGTATCTGTACGAACATATCAATACGAGTACCGATCGAGAATGAATAGATTTTAATAATGTAAAGCAAACAGGACGGCGCACAGCGGGTGGTATCGCGACAGCGAGGGCAAAGATTCTATTCCCATCTGATGCAGTGGGTCTGGTGATAGCGTCGGTTTAAAACAGCGGTTTGATATAATGCTTCAGAGATGTGATAACGGTCAGGTGATAAGCTCAAATTCAAGTGGACAGCGGTGAAAGAAGAAGAAGAGAAGAGAAGTATTAGAAGTATTAATTTTGGCATTGTTTCTGATAGTTATGTATGGACTATGTTATTTATGTGTTGCATTCGCTTTACCAAATACATGCATTCGTACATACGTAAACTTACAGCTGTTTCCCATAGAGGCAGGCGGAATGCCACCGGATAAAAGTCTGCTATTAGCCAGAACATTCTCATGCTAGATCAAAAGTACCTTCTAATACGAAAAAGGAAGGAGAGCTCAATGTAGACGGACCGCGTTACCAATTAATATCGATGATTTTGGGGCCATCATATCTAAACATAAAATTTATTTTATAGACTACAAACAGGATTTGAGTTGCCCAAGTTCGAGAGGAATAGAAAGAAGAAAGGGAGGAGCTGCAGCCAGTCACTAACCTATAACCTATTAAAGTTTAGTTCGGTCGCAAAAAAAATACTTTATCCAAAATAGTTAGGTATATACGAGTACAAACGTACCACCTCATTGTAACCGCTTTGGTGGACAGATGCTACTCCCATATAAGCCATTATCAATAATACTCAACTACCTACACCAGCGCCTTCTAAATCCACCTTCAGATATAAGCATCGTGATAGGTCGTGGCTGGTCTCCGCGACACCTCGCCTTTCACCACAGATTGATAATTGTGGCGCCAATGATAACAGATTAGTTTACTGCTAAAAGTCACCACGAGCCGATTTTAGAACCGGTTTATTTTGATAAATGATTTTGTTGTAGTAAAGTTCGCGTAGTTAAGATACGGGAACGAGGTACATTGTGATAAAATGAATTAAAGATCAAAATATTTTAATAATTGCTGCAATTATTTATGAAGGGATATCGCTCATATCAACAGGCATGTGAACCAGCAGTTATATTAGCGGGACATCGAAAGATTTTTGGGTTAAAAAGCATATTATAATTAACATACTTGTCATTGCTCGCAAATTCCTCGACAACACCACAACACAAGATACCTTATCAAATAATATCCCAAATAATACCGTATTAGACATTTTTTTATCAAAATCGATCGGTTGGACACGTTTCTATTAGCAAATTTGAACACAAAAATAAGCCATCAACAGCCAAAACTAGATCAAAAATGACTGTGGCTGACACCATTTCGCCAATAAGCCGTACACCAAAAACCATAATTCATTGCCCCATAAAATTCGTTGTAACATGCCTGCCTGCCTACTCGCTGACTGGTAAGTCGTAAAGATAAATAATCCTAACGCAATCAGGATCATTAAGAGCCAAATGTAATACGTATGTATCGTAAATCAATTTTAGGGTTCCACGGTGTGTTGTAAAAACTGTAACGAGGTTTTATGACTTTCGTCGCGGTTCTGTATGTTGGTATTTGTAATTGGGCGTTAGATGATATGATACTGATATTGATACAGAGGGGCTTTTTTATGGTGATCGCGTAATAATTGAGGTTATCGTCGTGGTTACTTGGTTTTATTTTTATTTTCAAAAATCTGAGCCACAGTGTCATGACGTCAAAAGGGGTTCTGAAAAATATTGTGAATCAAGTTAACAACTTCTAAAAGAAACCTGTCCATCGTTTAATCGAAACAAAGATTAAAAGATAGGTTTTATTTTTTATTAGTAATATATATTTTTTGACAAGCATTTTATTGACAAGTATTCATTTAAAAACTGCCATATAGCCATCTCAAAATTCTCTTAGAGAAGACTAGAGACGTCAGACCTTAGTTCAGTTAGTACAGTAGGTGCGCACATCAGTGCCTACCAGAAAAAGGTTCAAAAATATCTATAACAGTATTAGTATCTTAACATCAAACCATTTTCTATAACCACTTCATCCCAAGGCGTTGCTGGCCTTTCTCTGGGAACTGGGGTGGATCGGATGATCCATTTTTCCACCCGTACGCTAAATACGCGCTTTGGGCGTAGGGCTGCGGACACCAGCTCGTTATACAATACACAACCATCTTCTGGTCCTGATCCTGGATTCGATACCTAAATCTGGTATAGTGTTATAGGGTTTTTCCATCAGGAGTTTCTCAGGAGCAGCCACAGAGTCTGGATTAGTGCCCGATTAATGGCAAAACAAACGACCAGTGGCCCACATTAGCCCTGGATCGTAGCAACTGGAAGTCATGGGGCCCAGCAATGGGATGACACAGGCTAACAGTATCAGTAATGGCAAAAGGCTCGCTCTCTATTACGTGCATGGGACTATAACTGGTGAATTGTGGATGTACTCTTAGGTACGCCTCTGCCTAACCCTTCGGGTATTAAAGGCGTCATGTTATGTTAACCATTTCCGTCACTCATAATAATCATCAATTTCAAAACGACCTTCAAACTTACATCACATTTACCTCCTTATCTCAAAGTGTCCTCAGCTCACCATATTTCTAAGTGCTCATCGGTTTCGATAATAAATCACTAAACTATGACGTCAAACCACACAATATCACCAATTTGTCATCAATATAGTCGAAGAGAAAGCAACCAGCTTCTGTGTAGATAAACGAAAAAGGTGTAATTTGTTGTCGCTACAAGACTCCTTAATTTTTTGGGCATAGATTATAGAAAGAGATGTGTCAACGGTGTTTAAGAGCAGTTGTGGGCCAGTGGTAACTGGCCCGACTTACGAGTTATTAGTAACTAGGTATCAGGAATACCTCGTGCGTTTCCAACCAAAGGTTTATTTCACTTAGTAATTTCTTTAGAATTTTAACGGATATCATGTTTGTAAACCATTTTAGAAAGTATTAAAAAACAGTAGGTTGAAATCTACTCATACAATAGATATTTAAGAAGCAAATGCAATTGTATTTTTTTGGTTTCAATATCAATTCTGATCTCTGAACCCAAACATCATTTTGATTGACATTTTGACATAACATGATTTCTTCTCAAAATTGCGTACGTAAAATAGCATTCAAAGAAGTGTCTGATCTTTATGTTTTTCAATCATTGACCTAAATGGTTCATGTTTTAAACCAACTGTAAGTTAAGTTTAGGCGTTAAAAAGCCTATTAACCTATTTCATTTGAAAGTTACTTCACATTTAAAGTACGAATTTGTTCAAGGAAACTTTAACTCTACGTTTCCGAGAGTAAAGTTTAAAATGCAGTTACTGAACCGATTCCCATATAACGGAATACGATAAGTGGATTCTATTGTATGTGTTCTAAGCTACAGAAGCTAATAAGCTATTATATTGTTGTGTAAGCCATTTATATTGGAATGACCCCGAACTATCGATGACCCCAGAGAGCACTGGGTTGAGAAATGTGAGCTTTTTTGTTCAAGTTGGTTTACGTTTTATTATTTATCGTAGTTTGTAATAGAAAGAAACCTTGTCTATGAGTACTTCTTTTTTAATATAATTATATCAGCCTCGTTGGTCAAGTAATCGCAAGTGCGACTGCTAAGCATGAGGTCCTCGGTTCGATTCCCGGGTCGGACAAAGTACTATTGGGTTTTTCCATCAGTATTTTTTTAGTAGATGCCGTGGAGTCTGGATGTGTGCTCGATAAATGGCAATGGCCTCACCTAAAAAAATGGGACTTAAACATAACTGGTGAAATGTGGGGGAACTGATTGTTAGGTGCACCTCTGCCTAATCAGAATTCAGAGGGCAAAGACAAATTGATATGAATATGATATTCTACCAGCGATAACTATGATGAAAAAGAACAAAAATGAAAGCTTTTCAAAAGCTTTTGTTAATTCAGCTAAAAGTAGCTGTAGAAATATGAAACTCTTCAGTTCTACATCTCGGACTTATTTTGTCTAGACCCTCGGGCTTGCGTAAAACCTGATCCCTAGAACTTATCTTGTAAGTTAGTCAAAGCAATAGGTGACTATACATCTTGGGCAACAACACTTGGGTCCTCCCAAATCATTGTGGTTCGTTCTTTAAAAGATCGTCTTAGACACAACTCTGCATGGTCCTCAATTCCTCATATGACTTCATTATGTCTGGACTGTAAAAGAGACAGTTACCTCTGAGTTTGTTTCGGCTGTTTCTTCTCAGAGTAGTCAGGTACGAAACACCGGCCCCATCTTATTATAAAACATAACATAATGTAACGTGTAAAAGTGTGTGTGTTTCAATTTACAGAAATAAATATTATTTAACAATTCTTAGCCATGAATAGGAAGAACAAGTGTTGTAAACTTCTTTAAGCATACCTTATTCTAACAAAGTAACGCAATTACCTGTTAATGACTATACTCAAGATTACGATAAAAATAAAACTCCGAAGTATCCATCATACCTGAAAGCAAATGAATACCCTTTTATTCATAAAGCATGAAATCACCAATAAATCTTCCCCTAAAACTGAAATTAAGACATAATTTACATCTAAACCCGATACTTTCAAAGCGCAGGTGCAACTAATTGAAATCACTAATGTATTTTTTTGTTGGCAGTCTAATTAATTTATATTTTAATGACTTTCTAATGGTTTTTTTTATTAATTTATTGGGGCGTTATAAATTTTTCGTGTTGCGCACACGATCATGGATGAAAGGGTTGAGTTATTTCAACCCTAGCGGGGGTGGAATTGGAATTGTGGGAGCTAATTAAGAGGGGTGATACAGACGACTTGAAAATTAAAGTTTGAGTTCATTGACTTTTAGAGTGGATGTTGTGATCTTGTCGTGAGGATTGTATCTGCGATTCAATGAGTTCTGTTAATGAAGACGAAAACAATGAGTGTTATATTCAGCAACTAAACAAAATGTTTATATCTACTGATTTGTCTGTTTTGATTCTTACAAAACTGTAATGCGTAATGTTATCATCATTTCAGCCGAAAGACGTCCACTACTGGACATATGCCTCCCCCAAGTATCGCCACATTGACCATTCATAATGTTATACAACGTTGGAAAAAAAAAAACAATTATTATTTTTTTATTCAAGTACTCCCTTTATGGTATGAATAACATTTTTCTAAGTTAGGATTAATACAACATACAATGTTTAAAGTAGGTTTTTTTTTCGTGTTTGACACATAACTACACAAAAACTTTACCAACGTAATGCCAGGAAGTAACAGTACCTTACAAAACAATATGGATATTAATTAAAAAGTCAAAATAACACACGTAGCCGACATGACCAGTTATTAGAGGCTTGGTGTGAGGCCCAATTTACATACATTGTTGAGCTAGTACTTATCTGCACACGTTTTTAATCTTATTGTAGTATAATGTACAATTTTGAAGCGTTTGTAATGTTTTATTTAACCTGTAGGTGAGGCTAAACATTTAGTATGAAAAATGATTTAAAGATTTTAGTTCTAGAAAATAATGGGTGTAAAAATAACCAAAATGCAACTGTTCTTCCCGTCACTGTGATTTTTTTTTGTTCTAGAACCCACCTGGGAACTTTCTAGTTACGGAGATATTGGGGGTCAAAGTTGCAACTTTTTCACATGTTTTTTTTTTTAATACAAGTTTTTAATGTTATAACTTTACTTTAAATACCTCCTGACCCCCATACTATTCAATGCATCCATCAGCACAGTGATTTGATTGTATTACACTGAGTCCTACCGTAAAACGTGATTTTTCAACCCAAAAAAAAGTCATTTCCTAGCAATAATTTTTGCGTGGAGTTACCTACTTAATTTGTTGCACATAATGCTTGGTTGAATAAATATAAAATAAAACATAATGCTTGCTTTATGAAGGGTCCTTTTACAACTAGTATAGGCGAATTAAAATTTCCAAATCCGAGGGTATTTCAGACTCTCAGGTTATCTGCTGATAATAAGTACTAAGTACTTTCTATTTTACGTATTGATTTACGCACAAAACACTTAAATAGGAAACTACATCAAAATAGAAGATCACAAAGATACTGCGTATTTATTTTTTTATTAGAAATTTCTTGCCCTGCTGCACAGACACAGTGTGTAGAAAAACAATACAGGAAAAGTTCTTTCTTGAATGCCATTTTATTCCTTAAGTTCAGTGTCATCAAAAAAATAACATAAAAAAACAAACAATTAATTAAATAATACGTCGAAATAACACATTAGCTAAGTTCCCCGGCATCGCCTGTGATTAAAGTAGCCGTGTGAGGTCGAATTTACATACACGCCGTTAAGGCGATGGCGGCAACAAAATAAATGTAAAAAAGTTAATCAATTTAAGAGATTTAGTACAAAGTAGAAGCTTTGAGTAGAGAAGGAATTACTTTTGATGTATTAAGCAAATGTTGATGATTTGTGGAGTAAGTTTTTCTTGTGTGTGTTTTGTGGTTTAGGCAGTCCGTGCACGCATTTGCAGGACTTTAATACAAAGTAATGAACTAGATTGCAGTAGTGTAGAAATAATAGATATCTAAATATGTAAATTAAAAACAGTTTACCATGGAGTCAAAGCTGAAACATATCTTTTCTTTCAGCATTGCATCCAACAAAACTTAACGTCGCAATACAAAGCTTTTACAGATACTATTTTATCTCTCTTTTTAAAATCACAATTCACATTTATCAAACGAATTAACAATACACGCTGTTCCTCGAAATAGTTCCATTAGCATTTCCACGAAAAAAAACCAAAATACACGCAGCAAACATAAAGTTATCAACAATCAGCTCGAAAACTTAAATTCTACTAAAACTGTATAAGCAATTTCCAAGAAATGAGCCTTAACATACACACATTGCGAACTATTTAATTATACGCCGACAAAGGGAACCCATAGCATCGATCAACGAAGTCGACATTGCTACAACTCTAGTGAAAAAAAAACGAAGCGTTGTTAACCCTAATAACATCATGGGTCATTTAAGGCACAATTAAAATAGCTTGATAGTCGGCAAGTGGAGTGTTACATGTTAGATTATTATAAGGTGGAGATCTGAGATAGTAGAGTGCTGGTAATGTTGCTTGAACACATAATACTTTTGAAGTGATGATTCTTAACGGGAAACGAAGAGTTTCTTTAACTCAAACCGTGACTTGGAACTTTGATCAGCGTAAACAATGTGGAGATGATTTGATTCTAGACTAGTAGTTTTTTTAACTTAGCGTAATTATGTGAATAAGATTCACAAATGCTAAAAGTCGACACAAATCAAAAATGTACACTTCACAGTATGTTATTTCTATAATTACTTCAGCACATAGCAATGCTGCTGATAAAATTCTCTGAGTCACATGTGATGTCACCCGTGGAAAGTCATGGGGTGTTTTATTTTTAACACATTACCGTACCACGGCACAATTTGTCAACAATCTAATTTTAATAACATTCGGAATGTTACACGACGAAAACTCAGGCACAAATAATTTTTCAACACTCGAAACCAACGCTCCGGCCTCCCTTTTATTTATTATAATATAAACAATTAGGCAGCTATTTATCACTAACGCACATCGTTCCACGGTGAATACATATTAACACTACAAACGTTGCATTTATAATTATGATAAAACCCACTCAGTCGTTGCCGTACTTTTGAAATTAATTGCCTGGGTCACGCGAAGCCACCGCCGTTTTTTAGGGTTAAGGTACCGCGATCGATTGACACTAGGGTTGTGGTTATCACCGTAACCTACTTAGTTTTATTTAATTAGATTTTTACGGTTATACCGTTTGTATTGTTTTTTTATTTTTATTGCCTATTGTGTTACTGTTAATTTCCGTCGTGATTTAAATGGGTGGTTGTTTTAACACCTTCGTAACAATGGTGTGTGGTTTTATGATAGTGTAGGGATTTAATGGTCTGCTTAGAAATTAGAGGTCTATCCTGCTATCTGTCTAATCAAACAACCTGTGTTTAAATACTCAGATAACTAAGTTTATCACGATGGTTGTAAGATATTTCCTGCAAAATGTGCGTGATAATTAATAATGCAAAAGATCAATTTAGGCCATGTAAAGTAAATACTTGAATACAAAATTCTACGAGAAAAATAATAATTACTCATATTTTAGATGCCCTAATTGATACATCTAGTGCAAAATATTCGTTTAATTTAACATTGAATTTCTTTTTAACCCTTTCTCAAAATAAAAATATTATACCGCCAACAAAACAGAACATTGTTAGAAGAAAAATAAATTCGACACGAATAATAGAAAATCTTGAGAAAATTCAATATTCCGAAGGGTGATTTCTTAATAATTTACGAGTATTAGCCATCCCTCCTCCGCCGGCCGCCCTTAATTTCGTATCGCGACGAAAACATAAAAGGGTTGTTTAGAAAAATGATGTAATTTAATTCAATTGAATTAAAATTAAACTCGACTGTAATGATTTGGATTTGATAACAATAGGGGGGGAAGTGTTAAGTTACGTTGTCAAATATAATCTGGAAAGAAAGAAAATTATTTGTATTTTTTCTCGTTTTACAAAAAAGTACCTAAGATGTATATGTAACTATAAGTGTATAAGTATAGTTCAAAGTTAAATAGGCAGGTACCAAAATAATATGATTTCAAAATTCATAATGATTTTTATGAAAACAAACACCCCAGTTCAAAGACGTGTCTATGACAGACGGACAAACGGAAGCGGAAATGAACACTTCCTTCGCCAAAAAATTTTAAAAGGCTTCCAAAGAATGAAATGGGGAATATGACAGGCCCAGTTTTTAGCCTAGGGGTGAAGGGGTTATAATTATCTGCCTGTCAAAATAGGGGCTGATTGGTGCAAATAACTACACGAGTTTTGATAAATAAAGTTTAGTTGGTGAAAGAGGAGTGACTTTAGTAAGGGGGTGGAAAGAGCTAAGTCACTGAGTTTGGGTGAACAAGTATCAATTTAGTTTTGAAGGGTCCTTTTGTTTCTCTTCTTGTAAAAGGACAAGGTCAATTTGTTAATTAATTAAGTACTAGTCAGCCGCAAATCAGTGGTAACCATTCTGTTACAACATTGTTTCTTGGATATTTATTGAAGCCCCAGCAGAGAGCTGAATGCATTACAAGCCCTTGCCAAATTTTTTTTCCTAATAATTTTTCATCTGGTCTGTACTACTTTTACGTTTCAAAAACGAACCTTAAATTCAAACGTTGCTAATACCAGTTCATATTTTAGAATCACAATTTGAAAATGGAATCGCCATTTTCGAATTTACTTTACAATCCTAGATTTATAATTCGGGTACGTTCGCTCCGGTGCTCTCGGTAAGGTAACGCTTCGTTACCCAAGCCTTGTTTGGTGTTTAATTTAAAGTACCCTCCAATTGTGCCGAACCCTTTTGTTTACGAATTCGGTTGATTTTTTTACGTTTTTCACGATCAAAGGGATAATTGGTGATTATAATCGGGTTTTAGAACAAATGTGTGCGGTTGTAACAGCTCTGGATAGATCGGAGAGATTTTTTCTCGGTTTAATTTTGTGTTGCAAATTGTGTTCTATTAGGGTTGGTACCCTTGGCAGTAAAGGCCGGATGTTTGTTTGGTATCTAATTGTAGAAAATAAATCAAGGAAGACAATACCAACCAAATTTATAACAGGGTAGGCAGGAATATATGATGAAAGTAGTTACAACAAAATAGGGTAAAGCAGGTTAGGTGGGATTGCACGGTACTTACAATGGCGTTACAACCTTTGATTTTGACAATTATTCTAAAATATTTATTATGTTATTTACCTACGTTTTCAAGCAGAGGAATTACTTTCAAAAGCCTTTCTACTATAATACTTTCTACCATTCTTTCTTATACGATCTGAATGATTGGGTTTCTGGATTCAATGGGGCCATAGAATTAGCTTCACAGGAATAGCATGATCGATATAAATTGGCAACATTTTTGTTCATTCTTTCATTTGGTAGTGTTTACCGCTAATACAAAATACCACTACATCATCACACTGAGTCATAGTCGATTGCGACATCAACATAACAAGGGAAATAGATTACTCAAAACACCACCAAGTTCTGATAAAGAAATAATTTATTTCTATAATTAACAATTCTGATCTTTGAACCCAACTTCAATTGAAACTCTAACCTAGCAAGTCATTAAAACAAATGAACGCAAAACCATCGAGGCGCACGTAATAACGAGTTATACTGTAGGGGTAACAAAACGCGCTTTAGTTAAGTTTCGAGTAACGTAGTAATTAGCGTTCGCTTAGTGACTGAGTATTTTGTATTGGAGTTACTATTGTGCTCTTGATTTCTGGTTATGTACCTTAGGAAAGGTTACTGGAGTTTTTTTAACTAATATAGTAATCTCGACCTCGACTTCCAGATCATAAAAACTCAAGCACGGATATTACTTACTGTTATATATTTCGTAAGTACCACTCTCTAAAAGGCGATGGAAAACTTCGTGAGAAAACTTGCAAGCCCTAGATCCGAAAATTCGAAAATGTGTAACGTCCACCAACCCTCACTGGGCCCACGTGGTGGATGACGGCTCCGTCCTTTCACAGACAGGGGGTCTGTATCCCAATGTCCCATCAGTGGGAACGTCTTAGGCTGGTTATGTCAAAGTATTCAATAAGCATGTTTTGGCATAATGGAGAAGTCATACATATATTATTATATTTAAATTATAACATAACATCACGCCTGTAATCCCCGAAGGGCTAGGCAGAGGTGTACCTAAGTAGGTACACCCACATTTCGCCAGTTATATTTAAGGCCCATGTAATAGGGAGAGAGCCTATTGCTATCAACCGGACACAAATTCAGACTCCGTGACTGCCACTGAGAAAAGGAAAAACCCAAAAACACTTTGCCCGACCGGGGAATCGTACCCAGGACATCAAATAAATTCGATGAAAACGATTTAAGTTATAAATCAAGAAAAACATCTATTCTACAACCGGTTCACACAGACATTACCAGGTTTATATGTTGGGATCGAAACATTCTCTCTCATCGTGTCTGAGCAGAGGCAGAACATTAATAACGTCTTTTCAAGTATACTTGAAATCTTTTCACCCCTTTTCCTAATGACATACTTATAGATACGCAATTTAAACTCCCTTCTAAAGACGTCATTAACTTCCTAATTAAAATCAAATCAGCCTTACAACTCTGATAATTGGCATCGTAGACCCTTTCACTTTCAGAGATCACAACCAGAAGCAAAATGCTACCAAAAATTTAATTTTCAATAGTACATAACGTTTAGCGTTAAGGGCTGATTTCACCAAAACGTGTTAATATTAAACGTCTCGTTAAACTTTGACGTCCGTTAATAGTACATAACATAATCATAGTCAATAACGTTTCCACTTTTGGGACACAGGTCCTCTCTGTAAGAGAGAGTAGGCGGTAATTAACCACACATTTCCAGTGTGGGTTGGTAGATATGATGATGACGTCTTCCATTTTATTGCCCTGGAACATGTCTGGATTCTGGAAAATCTCTTCACGGCATTTTTCATACAAATAAACACGCCTGCCTGGGTTTATACCCACGCCGTGCTTCTCTTTAGTCAGGGCCGTTAATATTAACTTGAGATTAAATGTCTAACAGAGCTTGGTGAAAACGGGCCTCAGCTTCATCAATTAAGAAAGAGTTAATTGTACATCAAAACGAGAATACGTAAGTTATTCATGATTTTGAAGCGAATGACTGGAGCAGACCCATTGCACAAAGTGAATTCTTAATACACGAAATTATAAACGTTTAAGATGCTTAGCACGGCTCTGATTTGAAAGGGGAATTAAACTAATGTTGTGAAAGCGGAAGGGAGGATGTTAAAAGAGATATAAATACTTTTCAAATGGAGGATTTTGGTATTAAATTTTTATCATTTGTAAATGGGCTTTTGAATTCTACAAATTGGCTTGAAAATGTTCCTCTGCTGAATATGAAACCTTATAATGTACGGTAATGTGACTGTCAAAAGTGGTGCACAAGTCAGATCGCTGCTCCTGTTCATTTTATCGAGTTTACCAAGATAGACAAAAAAAAATGTATTTATGTCCATCTCGAAAATCGTTGTAGAAGTTCAAAACACTTTTAAAGCTATTACCATTTAACAACATCCAAAGGACACAGCATCCTAATGCAAGATGTCGATTTTAGCCGATCGAAGCATACTTTCTTAAACTACAATATCTTCTCATGAGTTGTGAAGATTCGCATACCAAAACAATATCCGCACACAACATAAGTTTGCCCACTTGAAATCTGACAGTATTCCCCCATCGCGTGTCCCATCAGCAACAGATCCTCACCATCTTATTGCGTCTTCTATTGCTCTACAAATACACATCGACACCTCAGTATTTGGACACATTTCTATGTCGTATCCACTAAGTCTTATGTCAATATTTGGTGTGTTCACCTCATTCCTAGTAGGCCCACACTCTTCACCTACATCTGTATCAACTGAATCTGTACTCTCTCCAGCAGTAATACAGACTATATTATCTGCAAATACAAGTTTGCAAGTACATTGTAAAATATACAAGCGTTACGAATAATGTTTACTTTTGCTGCGATTTTCGACTCTGTTGTCATGATTTAAGGGTGATTTCCTCTTGTTTGCCGAGATGATTTTGTTGTTACTCCTCGGAATTTTTCTTGTGAACTACCAGAATTGTTAATCTTATTAAAGCTTCGAAAGCTCCGAATAATCATTTGTTTGTCTGTACGTAATTTTATCGCGGTTCGTGTGAAATATGTCTCTATTAGTCACGTTATCTTTTATAAGTCAGAGCATCGGCCTATTTGTCTTAAACCTAATCCTTTAGTGTGATTATGTTATCGTCTTATGGTTTAAGTGTATGTTTCAATCAATAAAGATTTTGTATAATTGCTGTATTGTGCTGCATGACATCCATCGCCAATTATACTTATTAAATCAGCTTATTTAAAAAATACAGATAAGACTACGATAATAAAGGTCTCACACTTGTTTACTCCCTTCAAGTTCTTTCTGTTAATGGTTTGATGAACAATCTAGTAAATGAAATAAAAATTATGTCGTTTAACTTTTAAATAAATCATGTTCATATCACTTTCTAAGTTTCTACAGTACCATAGTCTAATCTAAAGACCCCTTACGTTTTTTCAACTACTTAACTTAAAATCTCTCAAAGCTTTCTGTTTTTTTTTTTGCCATCTTCGTAATTCAAGAAATCTCATGAAAGAGCATGCTTAAGATATTTTCTAAGAAAAAAAAGAAATACTATTCATTAAAAAATTGAGGCCGTGATCCCTGCCACCCTCCTTAGCCCACGAGGGATAAAATAGCTCCTAGTCTTCAATCAGGGGTTGATTTCCACCCTATCATTATGGGGCGGTGTGTTACTAGTTCGCTCTTCCCTCGTTTGCTCGCACTTTGTTGTAGTTAATTGAGGACTATAGTTTATGTTTGAGAAACCAAGTAGGTACAGCGTAATTTGTTGTTATTTTCTTGCAGATATTTTTATTCTTGGTATTTTTATCAATATATTAAAATTTCATTCATCATCAAAAGACAGTCACTGTTGGAAATATGCCTAGTTTTATGTGTCTAATGCCCATTTTCACTAAAACCGATTTGTTTTATTAGGGTACATTATAGTTTCCTTATTAGTTGCTTCAACTGCATCCGGTTAGGTTGGAAGCCGACCCCAACATAATTGGGGAAAGGTTAGGCAGATTATTGATGATTTAGTTGTCTTAAAAGAATGCCTATAAAATAAAAGTGCGCTGTAAGATTTTCAACTGTCAGAGTTGGAAAAGCAACGGGCCGTTTATTTAGGTCTCACGTAGTGTTAGTAAAACGGTAGTTTAATCATGAAAAAGGTTTGGCTAGCATTTTTTCTTAGTTACATAATATTTTTGAATTTCACCACCAGATTATAGGTAATGTTTTCTTTTGAAAGCTTAGAAGTGCGTTACGATCGGTGTCAACATTTACTGTTCCAAAGTTCGTTTGTTGAAGAAATTCTAAAGTGTACTTTGCTTAAATTGCAGCGTAAGTTTTAAGGCTAATATTGATGGCATATTAAAGTGCGAGCGATAATAATAGCTGGCACTGTACTCTATTTTAATCTTAAGTGCCAATATTTTATTCATCTCCATACGTGCACTTGAGTGTATTGATCTTAACTAAAATTATAAAATCTTTTAATATATTTCAGCTTTATGGTGTTTACTACAAAAACCTTTTTCGCTTAAACCTAATTTTAGTCTCTTCGTGACTAATTCAATAGTGCAAAGTTACAAATTACAAAACATTCGAACAGTCACGAACTTTCAATACTGATGCTTATTTTTCATAAACTCTGGATAAGTACCAGTTAACTTATCTCGTAGATAATTTATTGTGGATAGAGTCTATCTAGATACGGTGAAACAGGCTGTAAGTGAACATAAATAATTGCTACTACTATTCAAAATAATCGAAATCATCGGCAGTTCTAGCCTTTTTCCAACTATGTGGCTTCTAACCGAACGCTGCCGAGGTCCTCTATTTTATATGGAACGACTGGCTGTTTGACCTTCACCACCCATTTACTGTAACTGGTAACACGACACCCCTGAGTAAGACTGGTTGTCAAAATATCTAACTACAAAACTGAAATAACCAGAAATTTCAAAATCCTCGAAACATTATGGTCCCTATACAAGAAACGGCCTCAAAGTCTTCATGAATGTTCACTGATTTGACGTTAGCACTAGGAGTCCTTCACTTTCTTTACCAACTTACTAACGACTTGCTAAATGTATAGACTGGCTTAAGTCCCGGCTTGTTTGGATTCCATATTTTTTTAGTTACACAAGATTTAAGAAGCGACGTAAAAAGAAGTTGTTGCCAAGTTAGTTAGTTAGTTTTTTACTTGCGCAATCTAAATAGAAAACTTGTAGGCTTGGGAAATATAATTATAAAGTTAGTCTGGACAAAATCCTGTGCCCTACACAAAAAAAAAAACTATCTGTGAAATTAAGTAATTAGAATTTTCAACGATCATATTCTATCTATCCAGCGACTGAAAGACCAATATCGAATTTCGGCCACGGCAGCCAATCTCAGCCGAGACTAGCCATGGCCGCAGAAATCGAACCCAAAACCCTACGCTCAGAAGGCGACCACGACTTACTGTCGCGGCAACGTTGCTGTTCGTATAGTCTACAGCGTGTATCAAAAACGTGTGGTCATATTTAAGGGTGTGGTTATCTTACTACTATAATAAATGCGAAAGTTTGTGAGGATCGATTCTTTTTACTGTTTCACGCAAAAACTACTCAACAGATTTGACACACAGATCGTTTATATCCTGGATTAAGATACAGAATACTTATTATCACGATAGTGCGATCCCGTTGGACAATTACCGAACTCCACGCGGGCATAAGCACTAGCTTAACCCATAAAACTAAACAGCTTTCTTAACAGGACAAACATCGTACCTAATCGTGAGTAAATATTCAATTGTTTCATACAAAATTTCAATATCTACTCGACGCAAATGTATGGGAGAGCTTACTTTTTTCGCGATTACGTCGTTGGTCCCATGGAGGATTTTTCAGTTTGTTGGTCTGTACCACCCCTTAAATATGACCACAACTTTCCAATACACGCTCTATATTGGCTTCACAGCACTGTTCTATAATCTACGCACATTTTTTCGGTCTCTATGCATGCATTTTTCAAGCACACTTGTGTAATCTCATAAAAGCACGTTCTACAAAATCAAAGTAGCTCAATTTGAAGCTTCCTACGCACTTGCTACTTTCTTAGGGCATAGCTAACAGTTCTAATCAGTCCCCTATGGAGTTACTAGCGTGAAAATTAGACTTCTTTCCGTCGCTAAATAAAATTGTAAAGTGTAATAATGTAGTACGAGTATGGTTAGAACTTCTTAAAGTTGTGTGGTAATGTTGTCAGATATTGATATTGAAGCTTGTTAAAATTTTGAGGTGTGCAGAGTTATATTTAAGTAGGTAACTTACTTAATCTTAGGAATTTCTCAGTAGCAGCCACGGAGTCTAAATTTGTGCCCGGTTGATGGCAATAGGCTCGCCCCCTACATGGGACTTAAACACAACTATGTACACCTCTGCCTAACCCTTAAGGTATTACAAAGCGTGATGTTTTGTTATGTAACATACTGTTACCGAATAAATTGTCATTAGATTATGCAAAGTAAACATTAGCTTCATCTTTTTGTTTCGATTTCATCATCCACTATCATCAATGGCAACTCTGTTCCACCCACTGTTTAGAGGCCTACCCTCTTTTTGCTCTTGCGCACCATGCTTTCTGGTCTGTGCGAGTATCAACCAGGTTTTACCTGCGATCTTCTGAATGTCATCCACCCACCTGACTGCCAATACTTCTTCTACCGTCTCTCAGCAACCATTCCAGTTCAATTGAATTATAATGGAAAACCATTCGAATTAAATTGTGTAAAATGTGTGGCCTGAACTAAACTGAACCGTTCTGCGTTTGTTTTTGCTTTCAATCCGTGGTTATTAAATTGGATCTTTAGTCAACTGATCCCACTCATTTCGGACCCACGGCATGAGTTAAAGAGCATTTAAATTATACTCAAATCGGGAGCTTATATGGTTTATTATAACTTTGCCTTTCATATTTTCTTGACAAATTCGCGAGGATCTTGAATTTTATTTCCGCAATGAAGGCCACAGATAGATTAGTGATAACTCTTTAGGTAATAATTTATAACAGAAGTTCCATTTGTAATTTGCCATATTTCAAGCAGCTGTGATGTATAGTTTTTATTCCAGTGTGTAAAGCACTTTTATTTCACTGACATAAAATTAACAAGCAAAACTTTAAATATATCCATTCATTAATACTAATGATATGATAATGAGATACTTACTTTTATACATGGTGTTTCTTAGATATTAGAGAAATTAAATTAAGCTGTTGTTGTTGACTAAATAAAGCAAACTGATATGATCACATATCAGTTTGCTTTATTTAGTCAACAGAACTTTTTTCATTTTGCTCATTGAATATTTTTCTCAATGCAGCAATTTGAGATTCTTTTTATTCTATCTTTATGTAGTTTACTTCCGTTTTACCTACTTTTACGTAGTTTACGCAAATAAAATCATACCTATACTAGACCACTTTCAATCTATCATAATTATGGTATGTTAAAATAGCCACTTGTTTTAACTCCATGATTGCAAGAACACCCTGTATACACAATTACACATACAGGCTGGATAAAAACCGCAGCCTGATGAAGCGTATAATAGTTACAGTACCCTATATATGGATATTACGAGATCCAGGGGCCCATATCGCGGACATTTAAAGTACCTTTTCACACCTTTGTCAAGGGACCAATAAAATGAAAGAAGTTTTATATCTTGAATGGCTTTTAAAGTATTCTGAATTCACTTTAAGATGTGCCGACGAAATGTATTGTTTGTTGAGGAGTTCTCACTTACAAAGAATATTTTACTAGTGATAAAGTATAGCCGATCGTTAAAAAGGCATAATATCGAGTTTTAGAAGAATTTAATTTTATAGAACGTTGTCTTTGTCACTAGTTACCGGAACAATTGTGTGAGGAATGATGTGTAGGAAAAAGGAGTAAATGCTAGCGTGACGAATGTCAGGGGAGAATGGAAGCAAAAACGTGTTGCGCCGACTGCAAATAACATGGGACAAGGACAGGAAGATGTTGATGTTGTCTTTGTCACTAATTCATGTCTCAGCGAAAATTTATTTCCGAAGTCGGTATTGTAAAAACCTTCTGCCTGTTATAAACAATTATGGTCTCCAATTCTTCCATCAGAGGGCCTGAACAGAGTGACATGAGGTACCGTAAAGCTTGTTTTAATCTCATATTGCTATGGAATATTGATTATGGCAGCTTTTCAACGCAGCTTAGGTTTGCTGATCGCATTCAGTTTTATTGGTGAAATCCGAAATTGTTTTATCTTATTTAAAAATAATGACAGGTGGACACTAAACTTACAATGTCACTTAAGGGATATCTTTCGTGATTGTTCATTATTTTGAGCTCTCGTTATTTCGACACTGTTGCCAGCGCCATGATCGCGGGTTGACTGGAGAAATGCGAGTTAGTGGAAAATAAATTGTTAAGAGCAGACAAATCTAAGTAGTAGGTGACAGTGTAAGTTTAGTTGTAAACCGTGAAAGCTTAAAACAGCTTAACACACTCTTTTGCCTATTTTCTTGATCTTCCTAACCCTTTAATCGCCGGAGTTTACTAATATAATCATAAGAAACTATTCCACGAATCTAAAATACATACGAACTTGAACGTTGAACATAGTAAAATAATATCAGCCCCTCGATTGAATATGATTAAACTAAGCAGCTGTAAGCCCGCTGTGCACCTGGGACACTAAGTTTTTCTATCGCAAAGATAAGCGTCAATTACACATTATAACCATTAGAGGACTTACATATGCACTATCAGAGCCCTCGGCTGCGGCTGCTACGTCGGAACATGTTTATAAATAGGTGTAGCACCTTTTTCTTGCCTTGTGAATAAAAATAATAAGAATATTAAAGCGTTAGAGACAAAATTGAAAATAAAATAGCTTCAAAACATACCTTGCCTAGGTTGGTCTGTGGATGAATGACCACCCATTACATACCGAGTTTCCTCGCCTCGGAAAGCACGTTAAGCCGTTGGTCCCGGCTGTCATTTATAGATCTTTGACAGTCGTTAGGTAGTCAGTGGCCCAAAAAGTCTGACAACCAGTCTTACCAAGGGGTATCGTACTACCCAGTACTAACTGGGTTGTGGAGGTCAGATAGGCAGTCGCTCCATGTAAAATACTGGTATTCAGCTGCATCCGGTTAGACTGGAAGCCGACCCAAACATAGTTCTATGGTCCCCATAACAGCTTGAAACTGCTTGAAAGTGAAGATACCTAGGTATGAGAAGACAATGTAGGCCTGACAACAAGTACGTACCAGGTCACTTTAAAAAAAAACGAGAAACAAGATACAATGCAAAACATGCATAATCCGCCTATAATGTTCCCACTGCTGGGGCACAGGCCTCCTGTCTATGAGAGGGAATGGGCTATAATCCACCACGCGGGCCCAGTGCGGGCTGGTAGATGTCACATGTCTTCGAATGTTAGGTTTTTAGGACATGCCGGTTTCCTCACGATGTTTTCCTTCACCGTTTTGAGAGCAGTGGTGATGAAATAAATTACACAAAGAAACGCGCCTCCCTGGGTTCCAACCCACGACTTACTGTTCGTAAGTCGGGGCCGCCAACACTGTGCCACTGCTGCTCTAAAAGATACAAAGATTCCGGTATAATTGCTAGAGATGGTAGACAAAGATACAATAACATTATTCCTTCGCACAAGAATGTCCACAATAACACAAACTCTCTGTGCCCAAAATAAACGTACCCAAACATGACAACACACTCGTCGAAACAAATACCAAAAGAAAATCAATTCAAAGGAAAAGGTTTCTTCGTTAATTGTGTCTCCGATTCCATGTGTATCAGTAATCCGTTTACCCGCGATTGTTTTTAGCTAACATCTCCCGATCCGTTTGAAACACGATTCTTTGGAGCCGTATCTCCGCTGCCATGCCGCAATTACTGGGGCTGAGGATTTCATTGCCAAATATTTTCCTTTATCCGTTGAGGATGGGTGAAGGGAGAGGTGGTAGCGGTCATGACTGATCTAGTCCCGTTAAAGTTTTTAGAGTTGTGACTACGACGTAATTCGTACTTAAACTACTAGACTAATCGTAATTAAAACGACTCAATTTTGATTCATTTGGTCGTTCAAAATGCTCTTCTTTTCTTTCTTGTTTGTCAATTTGCAAGTTTTTCATAAGACCTAATCTTAGACATTAATCTTTGAGATGATAAATATGTCATTTTTATTATCTATTAGAGAAAAGCGGGAAAACTTATTTGAGAAAAGCACAAATGACAGACAGACAGGCATACTCCAGTCATTCCCGAACTGTTTCGGTTTCGTTTAGTACGATACACTAAAAGATTATCATGAAAAGATTCCTTAACTTTGTCCTCATCATTATAAATGTTTAATAATCAATAATTTTATAATTGATCAAATGTTATTATAATACATATTTGTACGCCGTGAAGGTAAAGCATGACTGTGAGCCTTTCTGTAATGTACTTAGCACTGCTTTGTGTGTGCATACTCATGTTTCTGACAAATAAATTAACTCTGAACTCTCATTCCCGCTTCATCCCTCACTTTGGGCTGCTCCAATCCTCCCCCAGTGTTCATTATTGAAAGGTCGCAATATAGCCTGCGCCCGCCCATGCCGCGTCCCTTAATTAGGACATCTTCGATATTACGCCCGAAAGGTGTGCGACCAACGACTCGCCGAGATGTGTGACCCGATACTGTATGGACCATTCTTCATTCCAATATTCGTCCTTTAATCCTTTTTTTTCTTCTAAGTGTCCCAATTTCATCATCATCTGCCTTGCTTCTCCTACTATGTTAGGGCCTGCTTCCAGTTTAAATAGTTGCAGCTGAATACCAGTACTTTACAAGGAGCGACTGCCTGTCTGACAACCTACAACCTAATTAGTACTGAGTAATATGATGCTCTCGGTAAGACTGGTGAGGTTGTCTTCCTATAACGACTGTCAAAGATCTTCAAAATGCTGTCATTTGCCAGGACCAACGGCTTATCGTGCTTTCCAAGGTCTCTTGTTAGATGAATTAACCTTGCAGCTGAACTGTGCGGCTGATATTATTTAGCCACGAGCTCCAGAGATGTCCAGATTTGTTGGTGTCTATTTGGTGGATGCAATAGCACTAATACTTGAATGTTTTTACACCCAACGAACCCTGCGGGGTCATTGCGTAACACATTTATATTCGCAAAGCTTTTTTTTTTATTTTGACAGTTAAACAACAATTAATGTTGTTTTACCGTCAAAATAAAAAAAAGGCGTATTATCCAGTAGACAGGCTTTTCAAACAATTTGTGATAGAATTCCTTCATATTTTTATTTTATGTTTGTGGTTAGGCAGGTAACTAAGATAAATAGTTAGTTAAAACAAAGTAAATTGTCTACATATCTCCTTTCGCAGGACTGCTGGCGGAAAATTCTTAAAAAAATAAACAGTAGGTACCTAACCTATATACTTAAATATTATAGGTATGTTATTTTCTTGTGTGTTGTCTATTGTTTGTACATAAAAATTGTGAAATAAATAAATCTAGTAATAGGTTTTTTTTATTTTTATTAGAATAAATTATAATTATTAGGTATGTCTGATTTAAATAACAAAGTGTCATTGCGGTTTGACGCAACTGAAACTATCTAAGCAGGATGCTAAGCTTTATGTTTTACTAGCTGTTGCTTGCG
Source organism: Noctua janthina (assembly GCA_963576755.1). Lineage (NCBI taxonomy): Eukaryota > Metazoa > Arthropoda > Insecta > Lepidoptera > Noctuidae > Noctua > Noctua janthina. The sequence continues at coordinate 1,276,176 of OY755066.1, forward strand.
ACTTTCGTTCTTTGCGTTCGCGTGAATTTTTTTTTTTTTTTTTTAATATTTATACGCAAACTCTGCGTAGGGAACTACAGCTGTTTTGATATGGAAAGAAAATTTAGAGTTCGAGCAGGGTTTGAACCTGCAATCTTCCGATTCAGTACTCTGGACGTCTTAACCAATTAGAACATCGCACCCTGCTCACAGCTCGAATCGGAAGGTCGCAGGTTCAAACCCTGCTCGCACTCGAATTTTTCTTTCCATATCAAAGCAGCTATTATTAAAAATGTTAATTCCCTTTTCGAATCGATTTTAAGGGTTTTAATATTTTGCTCGGAACCCTAAAATAAAAGTAGCCTATGTTAGACCTTATAACGTCAGCTATCTGCCCGTAAAAGTCCAGTCAAAAACGGTTTAGCCGTTTCGGCGATTAGCCGGAACAAACAGACAGACAAAAACTGAAAAAAAGTCTTTTCGTTATAGGTGCCGTATGTATTTTCATAAGCAATTAGTAAAATGCTGTTATTTTAATACTACAAACAGACACTTCAAGCTTTTTATTTGTATAGATAGGTGCGTTATTGCAGGATTTACCCGTAAACTAATCAATCGGTCAACTCATTATTTTGCAGGTACCTATACCGCGGCTGCGCCTGCGTGGATTTCGTTAATTGCCCCACGGGATCGTACCACCGAGATAAAAAGTATCCTATGTATTAATCCAGGTTATAAACTATCTGTGTGCTTATTTTCATCCTTATCCGTTTCGTAGTTTTTACGTGGGAGAGTAACAAACATTAATACATACATCCATCCACGCAAACATTCGCATTTATAATAGTAGTAAGAAGTAAGATGATCTCATCGTCATTATATTATATGTACTATCTTTTGTTCTCGGTTTTGCTTGTCTGGATGTCGGATATAATTTCACGGGAACGTACCGGGATAAAAAGTTATTTAATCCAGGTCATTGTGTATCTGTCACATGACTTCGAATTTTAGGTTCTAGGACATGCCGGTTTCCTCACGATGTTTTCCTTCACCGTTTTGAGAGCATTGGTGACGAAATAAATTACACAAAGTAATGCGCCTGCCTGGGTTCGAACCCACGACTTACTGCTCGTAAGTCGGGACCGCCACCACTGGGCCACCGCTGCTCCCCAACCCGCACTGGGCCCGCGTGGTGGATTATAGCCCATTCCCTCTCATAGAGAGGAGGCCTGTGTCCCAGCAGTGGGAACATTATAGGCTGCTGCTATGCTATGCTATTGTGTATCTGTAGGTCTACGTAATTTTATCGACATCGAACAGATTTCATCGAATTTAGTGGAATGCAAGCGTGTCAACAAAACAAACTCACCACCATGATTTTAATATTAGTTAGGGTAGGTATAAATTATTAAATTTTAGCCTTGTTGTCCTTAACAGTATTTAGCAAAACCACAATAGTTCGTTATCCTGTTTGTTGACAATTAGTTATATTATGGAATGGAGACTACAATGATACGGAAAACCTTCTCCGTTTATTTTTTTCCCAAAAAAATTCTTGAATAATTTCTGAAAAGTCGTTTGTACCTCCATGAAGTAGGTTAATTAAATTGAATCTCAATCATCAGCTTCTACACTTTTCTCTACTCTGGGGTCGGTTTCCAGTCTAACGGGATGCAGTTTAGGTAATACCAGTATTGTATATGGAGCGACTGCTTATCTACCTCCACAACCCAGTTAGGACTGGGTAATACGATACCTTGGTAAGACTGGTTGTCAGATTTGCGGGCCAATGACTATGTGTAACGACTGTCAAAGATCTACAAATAACAGCCGGGACCAGCGGCTTAACGTGCTCTCCGAGGAACGGAAGAAACTCGGTATGTGGTCACCCATCCACGGACCAACCTAAGCAAGCGCGGATAAACCCGAAGATCGACCCGTGCGGCTGTTATTACTTAGCCATGAGCTTAGCCACATTCTTTTTCCATACACCATGTTTATTTTCTCGGGTAAAAAGACAAATACCACTGGAAACTTCTTATGTAACAAAATGATCCTTTTCCTCAGTCTCAGTGGTCGCTTTATCTCCAATATTGTATCCTGCTAAGCTCCCTAATGAAACACCCGCTCATTTCGTCACAGATTTCCTTATAATTGGGACAATGTCACGAATTTTATTCTCTCTCGGAAACGTGTGAAAATAGCTTTATCGATTGGTATTATTTATGAGGTTTATACTAAAGTAGTTAATTATTAAAATAAACACGTGAAATGTAAACGTACTTTAAATTGCTTAACATTTGAAAAACTATGTCCATATACAACGATATCTAAAGGGTCAAGTAGAGGTGTACCTAGTAGTACACCTACATTTCGTCAGTAATGTTCCAGTTCCATGTAATAGGGGAGGAGCCTATTGTCATCAACCGGGTACAAGTCCAAACTCCGTGGCTGCTACAGATAAATCCTTGTTGGAAAAATTCAATAACAGTTAACACTAAATTGTCAGAAAATAAACGAATTATATTTTTCACATTTCAGGTAAAACGAAAGTTTATCTAAGATCTTAAAGATTCATCTTCCTTTATTCAAGTGACCAAAAATATAATCCTTGTCCTTCGTTCTTCACTATTTTAATCGCTAAACAGCTCAATTATCTAAGCATTACCCGACTTTGTTTATACCCTCATCATTCAGGGAGGCTCATTAATCTGGAGAGAAAAAACTTTGAATAAACAGAATCCGAGCAGTCCTGTAAGGGTTGGCGTACACTGAAGACGCGGGTACCCGCGACTACACGCTGATCGAAGGCAAAGACTAACTATGTACTCTTATTCTTTACTAGCTTATGCCAGCGGATTCGCCCACGTGGAGTTCAGGGACCCGTGCCAAATTTCACTTAGATCTGTTCTGCCGTTCTGGCGTGATTATTAACAAACATCCATCCATCCAAACTTTCGCATTCATAATAGTATATAGTAAGTATGTACGCACAACAGCCAATCAAGCTATACGAAACCAGTTTATGCGGATCTCTCGTTGTATAGGAAATCTATACAAAACATGGCCAAGTTATACTGGAAATGTACAGCTTCATGTGCTGCCGTGTGTACACACGAAATAACGTATTAATTGCATTGATATTGTAACTTATGTACAAAAGTAAGTGCAAGCTTATCCCAGAATTGGGGTCTTGTACAGCAAACTTATTTCAATTGGGACATTAAAACGCCGCACTTTTGAAAAGTAAACTTTAAAACAAAGAAAATGAATTTGATTAAACTGCTAATGCGCAAGGGTAGTTTCATATGGAGAAAAATGGGCAAGAAACTCCATCGGTACTCTTTTAAAATGTTGTATCTCGGTTAAAGATTATATGTGTAATATTGTCAGCTTGAAGTTCTATTTTACCTTATAAACATAGCATAGCAGCAGCCTTTAATATTCCCACTGCTGGGACACAGGCCTCCTCTCTATGAGAGGGAATGGGCTATAATCCACCACGCGAGCCCAGTGCGTGTTGGTAAAACCTTACAAACTAACCTTATAAACTAATTGTGATCTTTATAAAATTATTAGAATCCCCATGCTTACCCACACCGACATGTGTAGATACACGTGTACAAACACGTGTCGTAATAAGATTTATTCTGCAGGAAGTTAAATACCACTGTTCTCCTTTCTCGCAAATTTCCTTTGATAAAGACAAGAAAGATACAACAGAATTTTCCTATTTTCCAAGAAGCGATAGCTATATTATTCTCGAGACTCTGAAATAATTGCCTCACATCCTGTTATTTAAATCAATAGGTGTTTGTGATAAGTTGATCATTTTCTGTAGAGCATAGTGACAATAATTATTATGCCTTGATTTGTGTGGACACTTTAAAAAAAAATATTCTCCTTTTTTGGTACCTACCGGTACCGGTTGGTGTAGTGATCGCCAGCGCTTATGCTGAGAAAGAGTTTCTGAGTTAGATTCCCGGTAAAGAGTTTTTCCCACCACGAATTTTTGAGTAGCAGCTCCGGTGTCTCGATTTGTACCCGGTTGATGGCAATAGGCAGGCCCTTTATTATATGGGACTTAAACATCACTGGCGACATGGTATACTACACCTCTGCCTAATCCCTCGGGTATTACTTGCGTGATGTTATGCAATACTCTCTTTTTGTGTTTCATTGTGGTCGGGTAACAAACCATGCATCTCAACTAGTTCCCCAGTGCACGACGACCTTAATTCTACAAATATAAAGTTATACATTCGCGATCCGACATAACAATTGTTTTATACAGGAATCGTGTCGCCCTAAAACGAAACTTTGCACGTAAATAACTTTGAGGAAACCCTGGGGTCCCGGCTGTGCTGTTTATGATGATAATTTTACTTTTTGTAAACATTAATGAATGAAAATAAGGTTGGGTGGGAAAGTGAAAAGTTAGAAGTGTTTACCCAGATTTTTTTATAAAAATGCATAGTAATTTATGCATTAAAAAGCTACGATAATTTTGTTTATGACGTAGTACCGAAAAAAACCTCTTTAGTTCTTTTAGAAGAAAACCAAGTCTTTCAATTTGAACCCTAGTAACACGATCAGCCAAGAAACGTGAGTTAGCATAACATATTTATTTATATTCAGATTATTTTTTGCATTGCTAAACATGTCTACCGTAAAAACGCTACATGAAAAATGAACAGTAGTTTTTGCTTGCAAACTGTTTCGTTCTGCTTACCAACTATTTAAAGAGCCTTAAGTTTAAAGCCGTAGAGACGATATTACAAGAGTTGTTTATGTTTGAATTGTAAAAGTAATATTGTGTTTACGCACACGCAAAGCATAAACTTGAACACCCCTTAGGATTTTTGGCGGGAGATCTAATTTCTCGGAAAATGTGCTCCGTGATGTAAGTCGGCAGAATCATAATTTGAATCATTGGGACGTAACGCGTTGCTAAGGTCGGCTATGGACGGCCGACTTGTCGGTGCGACTAAACGCTGCGCTGGTGCGATTTGTCGCGGCATTTAATTTAAACTTAACGACGTGCAATGGATTTACTGGTAGTATGTAAAAGCTTTTGGTGTAAATCAAAGTCTACCATAATTTTGCTTGCCAGTTGCTTGACTGACGAGCTCGTTGCTAAATAATAACAGCAGCTCGGGTCGATCTTACGGTTAAGCCGCGCTTGCCTAGGTTGGTCCGTAGATGGGTGACCGCCCATTACATACCGAGTTTCCTCCGTGCCTCGGAAACCATGTTAAGACGTTGGTCCCGGCTGTCATTTGTCTTTGACAGTCGTTACAGGTAGTCAGTGGCCCCGAAAGTCTGACAACCAGTCTTACCAAGGGGTATCTTATTACCCAGTACGAACTGGGTTGTGGAGGTCAGATAAGCAGTCGCCCCATGTAAAATACTGGTATTCAGCAGCAAACGGTTAGACTGGAAGCCGACCCAACATACTTGTGAAAAGGCTAGGCAGATGGTGATGAGTGAGCTATGTGTGTGTGAGCTGCTTGACTGTTGCATAGGTTACCTGACACTCCTTGTAAAAACATAGTTAATTAATCATTTGTCTATCTCCAGGAAGAAACGAAAACATTGTATCAGTTTGCTTAAGTAAGAAGTTTGAGTCATCTGAAAGTAATGTACTACATAATATTCAAATTTCTTATGAACGATGACTGGACAAACTATTCTAGTACGTTACAGTAACCGTAATGAAAAGTACTTTTTTTCGTATTTTTACTATTATTAGAACTGCGAAAATAACTCTGTCTGTAATATTTTACGCCTAAACGTCAGTACTTCTTTCGATGTTTGACATATATTGGTACGAATATGCACTGACAGAATCTTTACCAGATTTTTCCGAACCTTGGTTATTGGTTCTTGTACCTCTTCTATTTCAACTTCAGACTCTTACTAAGAATACCACCATCATCATCATATGCCTAGCCTTTCCCAACTATTTTGGGGTCGACTTCCAGTCTAACCAGCTGTATCTTACATGGAGCGATTGCCTATCTGACCTCCACAACCCAGTTGCAGGGTAATACGATACCCCTTGCTAAGAATACTGAAGAAACTTTCCACGATTGAAACCAAACCCACGACGTAACCTTCAGTACCCAACATTGCCACAGCTAAACCAACACAGAGTTCTCAGAAAACATCACACCACACCACATGACAATCATCATCATCACCTCGCTATCAAAATGACATAACTAATATTTACTGATCGCACATTCGCGAGATTCCTAAGATAAAAATGGAGATAATAATATAATGTGATCAAGAGTCGAATGATTCTCGTCGATGGCATTCCGCGTATGTTTACAAGATAACATTTACTGGTAAACCGTAGCAAAATTATTTGTTACACAAATAATAACGCATGGTGGAGATATGTTTTTTAAGTCGCGGTGAGGTGGAGAAGTTAGGCTTTTGAATAATTTACTGGAATAAAGATGAAGGAGTAGTCCTCTATTTTTATTACAGTCCATTTTGATATTTTAGATATTTCTTATAATTATCTGTGTGTGTACAATGCACATTACCCAATTGCTAAGCTGTGGAAGTCAGATAGGCAGTCGCTTCATGTAAAATACTAGTATTCAGCTGCCCCCAACATAGTTTGGGAAAAGCTTAGGCAGATGATGATGTCTCTGTTTCAGCATTGATTTTCAGGTATACTTAGGTTCTATAGCTATCGATTGATTACATGAGATCCAGTGCAATAATTGTATTATACTGAAGGTTAAAATAAGTAAACTAAATAGATAATTACGTAAATTACGCAATTTTCTATAGAGACCAATCTACATTCAACAAAAGATTTTACACTTAATTTCTAATCACTTTTTAAAATCTGCTCCAATATTATTTCAAGGACAAACTCCTATCAAATGGTTCCGAAGGTCAGACTCGCCCAAATCCTAAAGTCTTAATTAAAATTCTAGGTTTTATGTTAATTTGAGACAATTTAGATCGAGAGCGCTCCAGAATTTAGGCTTTGCAAAAATTTTGCATAACTTTTTGTTTAATTGAGTTTTTAGCGATAAAATTATGGTTAGGATAATATTAGGTCTATCCTTATTTACTTTCACTGTGTCTGAATAAGAGGGTGATTAGAATTTCAAGTAGTACTTACAATTAGTGCCTATATTATGTCAATAGGTCCTAAGAGTAGCAAAAGCACTAAGGGTACTCTCGCAGCATCATCTGTCTAACCTTTAGTCGGCTTTCAGTCTAGGTAGTTGTAATTGAATACCAGCATACATCATAGTACCTTAGACCAGCATTTACACAGAGCGACTGCCTGTCTGACCTCCACAACAGGGTTGCTGATTCTTGGTTAATTGTTTACTGGGTCTGGATCTCGTAGTATTTATTTGTCGGTATGTAAAATGTATGTTAGTACTCCCACTGTCAAATGCTTGTAGTTTTTTTTTTAATAATAATCATCAGTAATAGTAATAGGTGCTGTAAACATACTGACGAATCCCTACAGATTAGGGAACATTTTGGAAGGCCATCGCAAATAATAATTACACATTTTAACTTTCCGCTTGGTTACTCGTGCAATGCAAAAAAACCTATACATCTCCGTGATTTTATAGTTTAGCAGAAGAATAATTATAGTATTTAACAATAATCTATTAAAATAAATTATTAAACCATGAGTTATAATAACTTTTAATCCATTTAAATCTTTTAATGTCCACGCAGGGATCGTATCATAATCTAATTGGATCATAACTTTAAATTAAATCTCTTTAAATTATCAATAAGTAATTAAGCCCATAAATAAAAAATAATTTAGTTTAAAAATGAGCTTAGTTTGATTATAAATGTTCTCACTTGATATAAAGTTGTAGTAAGCTTACTTTAATTATGAAATACTGTTTTCAGTGTTAGAGTATTGTTTACGTATTAAAAGTGATTGAGAGACCCAGATTTGATTTTTTTTTTAAATATGCCACAATTGGTGGTCAAATTCTTATTTATTTTCCTTTACCTACCGGACCAGTGGCCATTTCTTTAAAAAAAAAACATGGTTGTTTGGAGACGTCTGTACTTATAAATCATAGTACGTAAATTTACTGATGCTATCCGGAGCTCGTGTTTCTAATCTGAACATAATTATCACGATTAGGTCATATTACAAAACCTACAATTTACCGAAGTGAATGCAACATGATAATAATGACATCACCCTGTATAGTTCCATGACCATACCGTACAATGAATTCATTTGTTTGGTCAGATGTGCAAGTAATCAGTAATTCAATGTTTATTCGACTATTGTTTCATTTCCATGAAAACGCATAGTAATGGGGGATGTTTAAATGTTATATATTTAATTTAATTTTGTTTGAAATTGTTTAATGTAATTTTTGCACGTGGTTTTAAATTGTATTCTAATTATGGCTATAAGTATCTATACATCTATATAAATAACTTTTTACTAAATGCAATTGAAAAGTATATACGGCACTTATAAGAAAAATATTTTTTTTTTTCAATTTTTGTCCGTCTGTCGGTCTGTCTGTCTGTTTGTTCCGGCTAATCTCCGAAAAGGCTGGAACGATTTTGACGGGAATGTTACTGGCAGATAGCTGATGTTATATGGTCTAACTTAGGCTACTTTTATTTTAGAAAAAAATATTAGGGATCCGTAAAAAAAAACCCTTTAAATTGTTATCAAAATCCGATTAAAAAAGGAAAGTAATAATTTCAAGCGAACGAACACTTATGTGCTGCGACTGTTTTTGAACGACTAGTTTGAAACGCGACTTGGCTAATCTGGTGCTAGTCGGAATCTAGCCGCGAGTAGTCGGGTACTAGTTCGAAACTAGTTGTGACTAGTCAGAAGTCAGTCAGTCAGTCTGAAACTAATTCCCAAGGCATTAATTCCGCCTTAGTACAGTTTTTTACTAATGAATAAAGTTGTAATAATTAAAAAAAATAAAAAATAATAATTCGACGTCTTGTCTGTGACTAGTCTTACGTTAGTCATGACTGGTCCTTCGTGGTTAGTCTCGAACTAGTTCTAAACTAGCCGCGATTACTTCGAAACTAGCCGATGTTAGTACACACCTTCCGACTAGTTTCACACTAATCACGACTAACTTTAACCTAAACCTGAGCCTGGAGCTAAACTGGTTATGACCAATTCCAATTTCAAAACTTAAAGTATTTTTTTTTTAAACTTTGCCTCACACTAGGAATTTCTCCTGTATCGTGGGTGCGTTCACAAACATTTAAACTCACATGTACACATTCAGCCAGACCCGTAACAACTACCTGTAGATCATACAAATATTTGTTCCGTGCGGGGATCGAACCAGCGACACGCAGAGCACTAGCCGATCGCTCAGCCACTGCGCCAACCGTGCCGTCAAATTACCAAAATACCTCTTACATTGACTACGTAAGTCCTGAGCTACTGACCTAGTGACACCGATCATCACTGACTTACCACCGATCACCGACGATGACTAATTCCTTTCCTACCGACTCACTCACGCTCCTATTACACAAAGGATCAGCTGTAGTGAGTTGTAACACACATGATGGTCACTAACGCGACCTCAAAACGCTTGCATCGGGTTACAGTAATGTGACACTTGAAATTGGTACGTTTGTAAACAAATGCAAAGACATGGTGTTTCGTGTTTATGTTAAAAAGGACTGCTGAGCATGAGGTCTTGAGTTCAATTCTCAGTTAGGACAAAGTATTATTGGGATTTTCCGACAGGGATTTCTCAGTAGCACGCAATAATAAGACGTTGGAAGGCCTCCCACTAGGTGAACCGATGACCTGGTAAAGGTTGTAGGGATCCGCTGGATGCGAGGCGCACGGGACCGGTCAATGTGGCGACACTTGGGGGAGGCAAATGTTCAGCAGTGGACGTCTTTCGGCTGAAATGGTGATGATGATGACGCAATAATTCTAAGCATACAATAAACATCAGACAGCCTGTAATCCCCGAAGGTTTAGGTAGAGGTGTATCAAATAATACACCCACATTTCTTTGGCAGTTATGTCTAAGCCCCAAGTAATAGGGGCGAGCCTTTTACTATCAACTGGGCCCAAACCTAGACTCCGTGGCTGCTACTGAGAAATTCCTGATGGAAAACCCCAATAACACTTTGCCCGACCAAAGTATCGAACTCAAGACCTCATGCTCAACAGTGGTGCTTGTTACCGCTAGACCAATGAGGCAGTCAAGTCATATCAATATTTTGGCCAAAATATGATCATGCCAGTTAGACATGACAATTAGACAGCTAGTTCACGGATCCGAGAATTCCCCGGATTTTTAGGATTTGTTGGCTTAAGGGCTTAACCTAGCGTTTGATTATGACTGAAACCAATTGTTACCCAGAAGCTATTAACTGACTGTTTCAAGTGACTTTGGATGCCTAAGTTATTGCAAAAAGCAAAACGGTATTAAATTTCTCTCGATTGCAAAACGATAATAATAATCAAATTCACAGACATTTTTAAAACGTTAGAAAAGACCGGGGTCTTTTTCTAAGAACAAGAGCCAGTAAGAAATTTCATGGTTTATAATAGTTTTAAGTAAAAGCCACATAATTATGTATTATTGTAAATGATTTAAATACTTGAACCCACTCCTAGCATAAGCTAACACAGCAGGAAGAACTACTAGTAAAGTGCATCCCATTTTACTAGTTATCTTTTAAATTAATACACGAATAAGTATTTAATTGTTCTAAACGACATCCAAACTAAGAATCCATGGTTTACCAATTACTACACCGATATTAACCAAACTTTAACTGACAAATCAAACAGTAAACTTCACACGCGTATTAATCCATTTTCAAACTGAAACAGTTTCTGAAAGTAAACTTTATTCTGTAAGCAGTAGAGCTTTATTTCGATTGGAAAGTAAATGGTTGAGGTCTAGTTTAGGAGTACCAATTATTATTGTTATCACTTTACTAAGTAAGTCAGTTGCGTGAAGTGATGATAATGTAACGTGCACTGACCGATGACGTAGGGGCTTGTGTAGAAGGTGTTGATGGACTTCTATGACTTTCAAAGTAAGTATAGTGTTTTGAAAGCTTGGCTTGCTATATTTTCTTTAACGATAAAAGATTACGAGCCTCTCTGTAAGGGACAAACTGGTTGGGACAAATTGCGGACACCGGACAGTCGGACAGTTCAGTAGTATTTGTAAGGATGTGTCCGTGTCAGGTGCCTCGTCTGTAATTTGTCCGTACTGGTTTGTTTAAACCATAAGTTGATCTTAAAATAAAAATATTAACTTTCAAAAAAGAAAAAATATACCCACTTAGATTTAATTATAGCAAATATTAATTTCACGCGACACAAACAATAATGTTCTTTTCTAGTTATCAAGCTAAATTTCAGCAATAGTTCATTTAAATTTGTTCGATTTTGTCCAGAAAAAAAAATAACAACAATGATAATTTTGCAAATGTAGCCATCATAAAAAGTTTATAATAAAAGAGAAAACCACTTTCCTCACAACGTTAATTAAAATAACACTAAACATAACTCAATACCCATAGAAACTTAATTACCCATTAATCGTTACCAATACCAAAGCAGGGAGTGATCCGAGGACCATGGCTAACTGAATAGTGTCAGAGGTCAGAGGTCGGAGGTCAGCAATCAGTCATTCAGAAGCTCAGAGATATACTACTTATGTAATATCATGATCTTTTGACCTTGCCACGGGATTCCAATTGGCTTTTACTTTGGTCGGAAGCTGGGCTTTAAAAGTGGGTCTTAATATTGTAATCTGATCATGGGATAAAGCGTACCGTATTGTGTATTAAGCTCAGCGACCGAATACCACGATCCAAAACAGGAATCGCAGATGTTGGTTATCAGTGCTGCTAGGCTGAAGTGGGATTGCGCGGGCCATCTAGGCACGATACATCAGGACAGATGGCTTACAAAACGCAGTCGTGATGACCTAGAGGCACTTGTGGTAGATTGACCGGAGATTTCCATGCTCAAGGAGAAGTGTAAACCTATGGCAAAGGTTTAACTTTGCCCGACAGTGGCACAAAACAGGAAAATAAAAAAGATCATCGATAAGGAAATGACATCAGGAATTGCAAAACAATAGTCTGTCAAAAGTGAAGATTTGGAAGAGACTTACTCTCAGCACTGGGTGGCTAAAGGCAGAAGAAGAAGTAGAAGTCCTTCGTATAGTGCGTGTTGGTTTATACTGCTGAGCGTGAGGTCCTAGATTCGTTCCCAAGTCAAGCTAACTGTTATTTGATCAGAAACTCAGCAGCAGTTTGGGAGATGGATCCCTTGGACCCTTGTAGGTACTGCACCTGATCTGTCTCCGTGTTGTAATACGAGACTGCCCAATTGTTTGTACGCACACTTGTGCGCTATAATTATTACTGCGTCTCCGCTGATATTAGCTGGGCAATAGATTAAATTCTTTTTCCGTATTTGACTTTGAAAGGTGCCTTTTAATGTTGTAATTAAAATAAATGTTTTGACTTTGGTAGAAAACTATCACTAGGATTATTTTAGAGAAATCTTTAACAGCCTGTACTACCTACTTAAATATTACCTCAGCTTTCTGATACATGCAATACAGCCTGAAGTTAATAATTCTCCATCATAAACATCCAATTTTGTCCACGTTCTCACATGGTACTAATATCAATTATAAGTATTTGCCCGCGATAAGGAACGGACTTAATTAATATGTGACTTAGATTGCGCCTGCGGCTGATAACTTCACGCAAATAGAACACCTAATTAGAATAACGGTTTTGTTTGACTTTGGCAATCAACCTAATAAACTAAATTGATTATTAAAATAGGTAAGAAGGTTTTTTCCTGTCGCTTTGGAGACTAGTCTTATTTTGGGTACCTTAAAAAAATTGGGTCACTTAGATAATTTTAAGACAGTTGACAGGAAAGATAGTCAAAGGCCGGTGAAGCAGACGAATTTTTGCACGAAAAACTATTAGAGATTGAGACAAATGTTGCAGAAAATCACTGGTAAAGTTAGCATAAGCTAATCCAAACAAATAAAATAAATAAATCTTTATTCAGAATCCCAGAAGGTAAAATACAATATGAATCTAAAACTATCAATGTAGATATAATAATGTTAGATGCCAGCACGCGTAGCATGACCATCGTAGAAACGGGTTTTGTCGACGTAAGAATCGACAAAATGACAAATTTCTTTTGTTAATCTGTCGTTTTGTCGATTCTTTCGTCGACAAACACCCGCTTCTAGTAGTGGTCATGCTACACATGCTGTACTGGGATAATCCTGTATCGCAGGCATAACTCTGTATCACAGGCAAGCATCCTGTATCCAATGCAAGCACTTTGAATTGTCAAGAAGTCGGTCAGCCAGAAAAGAGAAGCTAGCTCGTTCTAACGTGTAGATTTCTTACAGAAGAACGGGCAAGAAACTCAATCTTTTTAATCACGGTATTATTGTAAATAGTCCTAGGGTAGTCCTCGAAGAAGGTTCGATTTCGTCAGAGATCAAACTCACGATCTCTTCATCACCATGCTATAGACTACTAAATCCAGGTGTGGGCTACAAATAAACTGAATTGATAATTTATTTATTTATTATTTATTTATTTATTTAGGATCTCCAACAAAGGATATACACAAACACACGAAATAAATAATCGACGACAAAAGTATTACGTAGGTGTACTCCTTCACTTACAGGAGACCACAGCATGCGTAATAAGATGTATAACTAAGCTAACAAAGTTATAGTAGCATTTAAACATTCAAATCAAATTAAAACACAACACATTAATTAGTACTAAAATAAAATTTAAAAAAATAAAATAATTAACAAAGTCATAATAGCAATTAAAAAAAAATGAAACACATTTGGAAATACTGTTGGAAAAATAAAATTTAAAAATAAATTAACAAAGTCATAGCAGCAATATAAAAAATAAAAAATCAAAAACATATTTGGCAATGAAATTGGGAAAATTAAAATAGTAATTAACAAATAATTAACAAATACATAATTTTTTGAGGCATTTTTTATAATTTGCAAGAGATTCACAGATGTCAAAATCGGTGGTCTTAGCCATTGAGTTATATTGCCTACAAAGCCTTGACACAGCGGCGTAATGACCTAAGTTGGTTTTTGAGCCAGGAATGTAGAATAGCTAATATGTGTTATGCCTGGGAGTCCGAGTAGGAATTTTAATCTCCAATGAGCTCAAAAGTTCACTGCAATCTAATGCTCCACTGAATATTTTGTGAAGGATAGTGAAGTCCAGTTTCTTCCTACGACTGGCTAGTGTATCCAAGTGGTAATGTTTCAGCCTATCAGAGTAGCTAGTCAGTTGTTTAGCCAAGTGATCTCCGTAGCACAGATGGTAAAGGAACCGCTTTTAGACACTCTCTAACCGCTTGGTATAGACATCGTAATGCGGATTCCATACCACTGAGCTATACTCTAAGATTGGACGGACTAGAGTGTTGAAGAGCTTAATTTTCGTAAATGGTCTCTTAAATTCTTAACTGTTACGCAAAACGAATCCCAGTACCTTAAAGGACTTAGCCACAATATTTAGAATGTGCACATCGAACTTCAGTGCTTGATCGAGTTGAACTCCAAGGTCGCGAACAATACTCAGTTTCTGTACTTCAACCCCGTCTATGTAGTATTTATTCTCTAACACCTTTTTGTTCCGAGTGAACTGGATATAGTGACACTTACTGATATTTAAGTGCATGTTGTTCTGTGTACACCAGTTTGTAAGTCTATTAATGTCGTCTTGAAGCATTATGGAGTCTAGGTTACTCTGAATTGGTTTCATTATTTTTTTTTATTACAAAAAATAATTGTTATATCGCTCGCACTCACGCTTTACAAACGCGACAGTCAGCAGGACAGCACTGTTAGTAACATTACCCAATTCTCAAATAACTAAATCAAGATCGTTACGTCACGTATCCTAATCAGTATTCATGTCACCGTTATTTTGGACGTCCTAAATTCTAGCCTTAAATACACAGGATGTTGCAAAGACTAGATATTTACGAGTTGTCTAGAGGTCGCCAAGGTTCTAGGCAAATAGGTAAGTATTAGTATTGCTTCAACAGTATTTACAAGTTGTACTAATTATTTGATGATAATTAGGTGTATGTGCAGTTGTACGTTACTAGTGAGCCAGGATTAAGATAAGACAAGTAAAATATTAATAATTTACTTCGTCATCAGAATTAGCATTGCCATTCAACGTGGCAATGCTGCCAGTCTTCTGGACACGTTCCCGGATGACAGCGATGCGGAGGAGTACTTTGCCGAGTAAGTGCCCTATTGTCGTCATTGTATATATCTAGGTACTTACTTCTAGTCTTAATGTTTTATTATTATTTTAGATCTATTTGTAGTTTGTATATCATAATTATGTTCGTCATCTGCCTTACCTTTTCCCAACTATGATGAGTTCCAGTCTAACCGAATTCAGCTAAATACAAATATTTTACATGGGACGACTGCCTGTCCGACCTCCACAACCCAGTTACTGGCTAATATGATAACCTCTTTGTTGTCAGACTTTTGGGCTTAAAAATAACAGTTAGGAGCAACAACCTCGCATTTATATCATATAGCAGCCATAATATTATCTATAATTTGTTCACTATAAACTGACCGTACATCTGGTTATCCTGATTTCCCTTTGGTTGCCATTGTTAACTTTTCCAAAGATCAATAAACATATTATTGAATGTTATATGTATGACATATCACAGCCTTAGAAGCAGAAAAAAACAAAAGTGCATCTAACAAAGTAAAAAGAAATAGAACAGTAGATAGCCACTAACACACGCCAAATCATACTACGATCAGCGCACCACTTACACAACCGTAATACTTTACCTCTCAAACCAATCCTATTTGTATACGAGGCCTATACCAATACAGCAATAAACCCACTAATTGGGGCATTAAACCATAGGCCAACATTAGAACAGTTATTCGGAATGACGGAGATAATAGGAAAACAAATAAGCCATGGTTTTATGGGCGTATCTTGCAGGCCAAGGTTAGACTTCGGTGTGGCGTGGGCCGCTCCTACGGAGGAGAGGCGAACGTAGCCATCTTGGATACTAGAAGTTGTGCTTCAAGGTGCTATTGTTGTGTAATTAGAACTATTAGCATAGCCGCGAGATGGGGTAAGTAAGCAGAGCTCTGGTGTGTACTGAGATGGATTTTGCCATACAATATTTAGCGTTTACTGGTTCCATTTACCATGTGTCGTCTGCGTCGTTGGTCTAGAGGTAGCAAGTATGACTGCTGAGCATGAGGTCCTGGGTTCGATTCCCACGTCGGGCATAACCGGATTTGTGCCCAGTTGGTGGCAATAAGCTCGCCTTCTGTTATATGGAACTTAACATACTATTACTACAAGTACTATTAGGTTGTACACCTCTGCCTAATCCTTCGGGGATTACACTCGTGATGTTATTATATCTATCATATTTTGCGTTTAAAAGATCCAATTATCATATCATCACCAGTGTCTTTATTTTTGTGATGATCACAAATCCGTTTGCCATAATCATTCGTAGTTCAATGTTCGGTTGTGATCTTTTATGGACTGATGATCATCCCGATCATCATGATTATGATGATCGGAATGATCATCAGTCAGTGGTACTGATTAGTACCACTTGACGAAGTATTAGTTTAAGTTATTTGATCGCTTTGTTTAAGTTTTACCACAGTTAAAAGTTATCCCTACACTGTTAGCAGCATGTTTGCTTTAACCTTTTAGGTTTAAATTTTACACAGTACCATTAAAAGTTTCGTTAGTGTTTAAATATTTTTTCGCAAAAGGGACCTTTACAAATACCAAATGAATTTAATCCAACCGAACAGTATAATATGAGTTTCTCTTCTATTTATTTTATCCCATAATTACGTGAGGCCTTGAGATTCGTTAAACATTCATTAAAACTGCGAGTAATCGCAAACATTTTTATTTTCAATATTTACTTCGGCACATACGAAGAAAAAAGTAAATAGCCCAAACGGTTTTCGAAATTGAGCCTTATGTATATTGAGGTAGGAGTTATGAATTCGTGTTGTATAAATAAAGGTCGAAACGAAAGCTCTGTTCAGGGTTGAAAGAGGATATCTGGTCAAGGATAATATGCCCTATATGTTTATCCTTCACGCTTTTATAAATTTTATGGGGTAAGTAGAAATAATTCCAAGTGACATGCATGATACCATTTATTAAAATTTTCCACTGCTTTAGTTAGGATAAAAGACCACCATCCATTCAACCATCCATAAAGACAATGTCAAAAACACAAACCGGTTGAACTACGATAACTGTCTGTTAGTCAATGGTCCTAATATAGTCCCTTTAGGAAAACCTTTATACTAAGCAGAAATGGGTTAACTATAGCAATGATTTTATGCATAGTACGCAAATTGATTTAAGTATTTGATTGATCCCGATTTCCAGCTTCATATGCTCGTCGTGACTATGTTTCTCCTTCTAACATGCAATGAATAACAGAGTCACAATATGTGTCTTTTGCTATTGAATGCCTTAGGTGAAATCTCAATCAATAGACACAGCCTATCGCAGGTCACGGCTGGACTTAGATCTCTCTCAAGTTGAGGATCAACACCCTGTCTACCAATTTTGGCATCAAATCTAACACAGGCACCTTTTGTGAATGTCGTCGGTCTATGTCGCAAAAACTAAATTAAGTAACGCAATTTAAAAACTTTCATATTCGATCGGATCAACTATAGAAAGATGATTCCACCGTAGCGCCTAAAAACAGGTATATCCTTAGTTTCCTCTGAACGTAAAACAGCTTCCTGTAGATACATGATCGTTAGGATCTGACGCTATCTTGGGGAAGGGGGTAACTTATTGTTTATCATAAACCTGGATTAGCTATACATATGTGTATAATGTGTAAAACTGCTTATAGTTGATGAAGCTCAAACTAAAGCTGTACCAGCTACAGCGCAACACACTGCTTCGCTTCAGGCGACAGCTAAGCAAGGAGACGAGAATAATGTGGATCAAAGAGTCAATTCTTAAATTTTTGCCTTCAGAGATATGATGATCCCATCTCACAAAATGTCTTGGGATAAGGTGGTTGGGAGATTTTCGAATGAATTTATTAAATATAATTATTTGAATTTAAAACTAAAGTGGAAAATTAGGAAGTCGTTTCGATAACTTGGCTGATATAGCATTCACACATAAATATTTTAATTTTACCATTATATCTACAGTATAAATTAATGTCTTACGATAACCAACTTACTCTAATCTATTAAATTAATAGAAAGTAGAAGGTAATGAAGAACATTAAAATAATATACATACATCTAACGAAGAAACAAAGTGCAAAGATAAATTAAATTGCAGTTGAATAGGAGCACAAATTGATAATTCAAAATGGAATACCAAATGAGGCTTCGGCAACAACTGCAATAATCAAACGAGGGAATAAAAATAGACTAAAATAGAGCACATTCGTGTCCAGTCTCCAACTGTGACTAAATAGGACAGATAAACTACACAGCTCTTATCAACACAATTCTTTCCAACGTACTGCGAACGTGTCCGAACCGGTTAGGTCGTGTCAGAGCGAGACAGACACACTTCAACGAACGAAGGAAAGAGATGCCTAATCGCTGCCCGAGTAAGACCACAACACAAACACGAGAAAGATAAACGAATATAGTATAGCCGGTTGCACGTTGCGTTTTCTGCGGAGGTCAGCGTTAATTTAATTTAGATTCTCCTCTTCCAGAATTAAGGTTGGTTTTCGGGTGTGCTAGGGAAATATATGATCCTCAGCTGGATAAAGTCTCGATTTTAAGGCCGTGCCCTCGAAAACAGCGGAGTTAAGTTCCTTGAAGTTGGGAGTTGCATGATTTTAATTCTGCTTATTTATACAAGTTTTGTGAAGGTTCTGCTTCCTGTTCTTAGTTCTTCTGGACTTGAAGCGTCTTATTCAATGGAATTATCACGAAAATTATAAGAAAACAAGCCCTTAGCTTACTAGGACCAATAAAAACCAAGTGAATACAGGAATGGAAAGAGGTACACAATCCTTTTTCCAATAAAAAAATCTAGTCCAATTTCTGCCCCAAGATTTCAAACGCAGTTTAGAAAAACTTCCAACCAGTTAATTTCTACAGCACCTTTCGAGCCGGTATAATTTTTTAGCTCTGTTAAATTAACCAAGCTCTATTTACTAAACTGGAGGCCAATTTCAAAAAGCCTCGCTTTTTTCGAGGCCACGGCTTGCTGACGTGAAGTGCTCGATTCGATTCTATCAGATGTTCGAACAGCGTTCGCTTGACTGCGAGTACGCCACTATTTTTTGTACACTATGTTTTTTTTACTCTTGCCAACAATGTAAACAAGCAAGGCTTCCTCGTTAATCTGGGGGTAACAGAGGGTGTTAGACGGTTTAGTGCAAATCAGTTTAGATTACAAGCTGTAGCTATTCGTTCTTTGGGTTATGTTGGACTTATGATTGGTAATTTGTATTTTAGAAGTGTTTTGTCTACTGTTAGTCGTCTCTTATTATATGTTATCATCCCCGTTTATGTTCGTAAATTATCTTTGAAAATTTCATGGTTATAAATAAGCCAAAACAAATTCTTAATTGAATAAATATTTTTTCCGTTATCGTCCATTATTATTTCGTGCTAAGCTTTATCGTAAAAATCTAAGCAATTCTATTTGTCTAGTGACGGTTAAAAGCAACTTGAATGTTCTTTTATTGGCTTCTAAATAGAGTTTTAGTTATCACCATATTAACAGGTAACTTGCTACATTAAGTTCAGATAAAAAAACTAATGCAATAACTTGTACATCTTCTCAGAAATGGAAAGAAATGGTGTTCAGTATAAGGTTCTGACCCTTATCAGTTCAACAAGTTGTGCTCATGACATTAAAGGGATGATCTTAGATGGAACTAATGTGAGGAACTCTTTCGGGGATGCCGCTGAATAGTGTCACGTTTCAATGGCCCATAGAACGTAGGTAGCTTGCCCAACTTTAACTTAAGTTAAACTTTCGAGATTAAGCTAGGAACGTGGCCGTTTTTTTAATGAGTTCATTGTTGATTCTTGTGTTTTAGCATGTTAGAATGGTTAGAACATTAGATTTGAGAGAAAATGAAGATTTCAGAAGTTTACGCTTGGAAGATTTTTAGTTGGAGAGCAGTGCTGGCCCGGTAGGCCAGTAATAACGGCTGGCCTTAAAGTGTTGGTCTGTGGTTTTTGGCCATGGGTTCGAGCTCAATCCGGCACCTCACTTTGTGCAGTTTATTTCATCACAGCTTATCTCAATACGGTGAAAGAAAACATCGTGAGGAAATCAGAACGTCTTAGCAAACTTAATCATGCTATGCTAGTTGGACAATATGTAATATCTGTATAAAATAGAAAGTAGTGTCATCTTTCTAAACACTTGAATCTCGTCTGAAGCCATTTCTTACGTAGTCAATTAGAAAAGATTTGGAAGTACCTAGTATCCTTATCTGCCCATCAGCTTATTTTTTTAATTAACTTCACACTGTCAACCGTCTCTAACCACGCATTGGACTTGACTCTTTATAAGCTATAGAAGTCAAAGACTATTATTTTATTTTATTGTGTTGGGTGGCTTACAGCTAGCAATACAAAAATTAATAGCGAGGCAAACAACGACAAGCCGTTTACAAGCCTCCACAGTCAGCAATAAACTATTGTTGCACAAAGTAATAATTAAGCAAAATATCAATAACTAAGCATAATGTACCTAGTAACAAAGAATAGAAATTTAAAATTAAATTAAATACCAGCACAAGCAGGCACGCAGGCGTGACCATTATTAAAATTCATCATTAACAATACAGCTTTTAGACAAGGCAGTACTAATTGTCGCTAAGCTGCTTGCAAACAAATAGATTGATGGGTGTTCGGTCATTACAACTTGGTTAAATGCTTTGATTGAGCGAGGCAAAAAAGAATTACTACGGTAAACTGTGCGAGCGTAAGGAGCACGAAGAAGATTTCTCAAGCGAGAATGCTGAGGTGGAACATTCAAGGACAGTATAGAAAGAAGTTCAGGACATTCAATCCTTGGT
Source organism: Noctua janthina (assembly GCA_963576755.1). NCBI lineage: Eukaryota > Metazoa > Arthropoda > Insecta > Lepidoptera > Noctuidae > Noctua > Noctua janthina. The sequence continues at coordinate 1,297,312 of OY755066.1, forward strand.
TGTGCTATTTTCACTAGGAACCGTACGGCAGATATATTACGCCGAGTTACAAGTGGAAGTAAGTGGAGCCTAACGAATCGTTCCTTGTAACTCAGTTATGGGATTTTAAATGTATAACCTAAGTATCTCGTGAATTTCCTTTGTATTCGTTCCAATCTGTCCGAATGCACTGTTTAATTCGGATTCCAAATTTGGCTAGCACATTCGAGGTGACTGCGGACGTAAGCACAATACAAAATTTTCAGGTTTTTCATTCTTCTAAACGAACTGGCATTACGGATAATAAATCCCAGGGCTTTGGAAGCTTTTTTGGCAATATGGTCAACATGACACTCAAAAGTGAGCTTACTGTCCAGATAAATACCAAGATCTCTGGTGACATGAGTTCGAGATAAAGGCTGATTTGCGATTGAGTAATTAAATTTTATTGATAAGTTCTTCCGGGCAAAGGTGTAAATTAAGCATTTAGATATATTAAGATCTAATTTATTTATTCTACAATAGTTCACTAATCTAGATAAGTCAGCCTGCAAACGTATAGCATCATTTAGACTCTTAACTGATGTAAAGATTTTCATGTCGTCTGCAAACATTAAGTGTTTAGAAAATTGGAAACACTCGCCGATGAATAATGAAAAGAATAAATAATAATGGCCCCAATAGTGAACCCTGCGGCACACCAGAGGGGATGGTTGACCAGGAGGATATAAAGCCACTGAGCACCACTGCTTGTAATTAACCCAATACAGGTCGACAATTTTATCACCAGTGACCCCAAGATTCAGCAACCTAGCCGTTTTCCAACTGTTCTGAGTTCGGCTTCCAGTCTAACCGTATGCAGCTTTATACCTGTATTTTACATGGTATACTGCCTATCTGACTTCTACAACTCAGTTACTAGGTGTGGTTAACACTGTACACTTCGGAAAGACCAGTTGTCAGCATCCATGACTACATGATTGCTGCATAAGCTTGGCAGCATAGCATGAAAACATTCTTCGAAGCAAGCTTTCAATAAGCATTCTTATTGAAAACATTCTTCGAATGTATACTTGTCTTCGCAAATATTTTGTTTATATACGGGAAACCACGGAATCCAATACTTTTTTTGTAAATATATAACTGATTACCTAATCAGCTAAATGCTTACAAAACTGATTGGTTTTCGCTTACCGCTTCGCTTTTCAATATTCGTCATCGATCATATTCCTGACAAAGTTCAATTAAAGTGCATAGATAAACAAACTGATTCACGTCTGATTCCGCTGACTTAGCAACATGTCATCCAATCACGCTTCGCCGACAGTTATTAATGATTTCCGATGGCATGACATCATGTTGTGATAGGTTATTATGCCATATCGTATTATATGTGCTACTTCATTTCCTTTCAATAATAGATTTTAACCATCAGATTAAGTAGGGTCAGTTATGAAATTAAACATGGCAGAAAACTTGTTAAAATTGCAATATGTGTCTTGATTAATAGATAGGGCAGTTTGGTATCATCATTGATGAATTCTCAGTAGTGGTCCATCATCATCTGTTTAGGTTTTTCACAACTATGTTGTGATCGGCTTCCAGTCTAACCAGATGCGGCTGAATACCAGCTCAGAATCTTGTAACCTGAAACCTTGAAATAAAATTAGGCTTGTCATGGATTCAGCCCTAGGTACAGCTGAAACTATGTATTTGCACTAACTTTTGCCCGCGGCATCGCCTGCGTAGATGTCGAAAAATATCCGATTACTTACCTTTATACCCCTTTTTAACCCTTCGGCGGTAGAATTATCAAATATGCTGTAACACGTATAAATTAATTTTCAATCGTCAGAATAAACACAAAATTTGAAGATCCTAACTTCAAAACTGACGGACTTTCATATAAACTTCCATCCCCTATTTTACCCCTTTAGGGGTAGAATTCCCAAAAATTCTTTCTTACTGGATACTTACTCTTCACAAAGAACACACCCTCCAAGTTTCATGTCTCTAGGACCAGCGATTCGGGCTGAGTGTTGATATATCACCCAGTCAGTCAGTCAGTCAGTCAGTTTACAATTTTACGTATATAGATATAAGATATATAAAAGATTGATCATCAAGGAGTATATTTAATAGTAGTTTAAGAGATATTATTTTAGTTTTTAATAAATTTATTATTAAGTGACATCATCATCTGCTTAGCCTTTTCCCAACTTGGTATGTTGGGTAGTACTTTCATACATGCTTAGAGCCTAGGCTTGCCTTTATAACCTACTATTCTTCATGATTTAAGGGTTTCTGAACTGTCTGCTTGCCCTAGGGGTTTGCCGTATTGTTGGCTTGTAGGTACGCCACTAATGTTGGGGTCGGTTTTCAGTCTGACTGGATGCAGTGAGCAGTTTACACATAGCGCGACTGCTTGTCTGACCTCCATAACACAGTAACTGCATAACGCGATAACTTGGCTTCCGACTACCCCTAACGACTCTCAAAGATGTATAATTAACAGCCACCGCCACAGCCACCACACAGAACAGACCAACGGCTTAGCGAGGATTCCGAGACACGTAGGGGTCTCGGTATGCAATGAATGGTCACCCACGGATCCACCTCGACATGCATAGCTTAAGCTTTGCTTGACTCGTACTGCTGTTATTATTAAGCCCCGCTGTCTTTCGTCTATCTAGTTACAGATAATCTAAAAAGTCAATACTTCAAAACCAGCCCATATTTCAAATCTAGCCCCTCATAAAAAGCCAATCCCATTCGAAATGCAAACTCATCAACTTTTAATACAACACATGAGTCAAGTCCAATCAAATCGTAATATACAAACAAATTGATTCACTATAATCACATTTCGATTACTTAGTGCGCACGCGATGCTTAGCGGACAATGATGGCTTCCGGTGACGTCATTGGCCTTGACATGCTGACTCAGAGGTGCTCAGAGGTTAGGTCATGTCTTGTATGTGGAGTACGTAGAAAGTATGTGAGTAAACGTCATTTTAATTGTTTTAATAGAGAGGTGATGGAATTATGGTAACGTTTGACGGTAGATGTAGTGATTGACGCAATAGCTGTCGTAGATCTGCGATCGTGGTAGGCCCCATCCTAGACTGCATGAGTATTAGCATCATCAGCCCATAATGTCCCCACTGCTGGGACACAGGGCTCCTCTCTATGAATACGCCTGTATGGGTTACCCACAACTCATAAGTTGGGATCGTTACCATCGGGCCACCATTGTGCTCAACATGTTAGTAAAAGTCATTTTAATTTGTTCTAGATATGATAGATTATGTTGTAGTTACGTTTGATGGCAGAGGAAGTGTTTGACACTATGGCTGTCGTGGATTTTCTCTTTGGTCATGGTTTCAATGCAAAGCTAGAATAAAAATATGTATTGTATGATTCCTTTAGTCTACTGGACGCAGGTACTACTGCTGAGTCTGAGGTCTCGGGTTTGATCTCTAGGTTGGGTCGGGCCAAAGTGTATTTAGGCTTCCTAGTAACAGCTTGGAATCTGGATTTGCTTCCAGTTGATGACGATAGGCTTATGTCTATTACAAATGACTTAAACATGACTGACGAAATGCTTGTGTACCTAATATAAGTACACCTCTGTACCTCTAATAACGCTTCGGGAATCACCGGTGTGATGTGTACCTTTTGAGATAGTTATAACTTTACTTTTCAATTTACTAAGTTAATGAGCTTTTCTTAATCTCCTTTAGCCTTTCCTTAGGTACTTAGCTGGAGATAGTTTTATCTGAGTTATCTAACGGGTTCTGTTAGGGTGGATGTAACAAGGAAGCTCTGAAAGTAACAATTTCCTGTACGGTCTGACAGTGATAGCCCAGTGATAACGGACTAAAGTGTCGTACACCGTGAGAACGTTATTATACTGAATACTGATTTAGAACTCAGCTTTAGCGAAATTATATTAGTTATTAATTTTTCGTGTGGTTAGTGCCTCGTTTGTCTAGTGGTCGCAAGCGCGACTGCTGATCATGAGGTTCTAGGTTCGATTCCCGGGTCGGGCAAAATGTTACTCGGATTGAATGTTCCACGGAGTCTGGATTAGTGTCGGTTTGATGGCAATGAGCTCGCCCTCTAATACATGGAACTTAAACATAACTGGCGAAATGTGGGTGTACTATTAGTTACAGGCGAAATCCCCAAAGGCTTATGATATTTTAGTGCCTAACCTGGTGTCAGAGTTTTTATGCAGCCCATTGGTCTCTGACTTGGCGTTACATGCCGCGAGAAATGTCTCGTTTGATTGCATCACGATGGTGTCTTTCACCAAAGCAAGTGATAATTACCTATACAAAACACAGATGAATACGAAAAATCACAGGTGCGTGTTTGGGGTTCGAACTCCAGACCTATGACTTCGCAGTCCGAAAAAAAACAGTTGTTTCATACAAAATTGCAATACCTACACGGTCAAAATTTATGGAACAGCAGATTTTTTTTAATAAGCGATGAAAAATTTCCATGTGGGCTCAGAATGATTTACTGAAAACGTGGTAACCGTTTCCGCGTCGGTGTCCTTCCACCCCATATAAATATATAGCCACTGTAACAAACTGATGCAATGTAACATACTAACAAGAATACCGACCCCAAACTATCCCAAACATTGAACCAATATTCATTTCGTAAGTTAAGCATGAATGACTACAGACAGTCAATATTCTGGTCATAAACAAAAAACTTGGCAGAACAAACTTATGCTTGGTTACTGCACAAGTTAATCCTGGACACGGAACGGGCAGGAGAATTACGAGCGTCATCCAAACTTGTCCTTGTATCAATCATACGAATGGCCCAGGATTTTATTGGTTTGGGATATATAAACATTATGGAATTATGTGTTAGCTACGTTTCTTTGGTAACAATGTTGGACCTTCTGGCATCTCTGCCCCGTAAAAACATAATGCACTAGTAATTTTTGAAGAAACCTTATTAAATATCAAGAGTTTTTTTTATTATAAAAACATAAAATTATCTTTCTAAATGACTCTTAATTTTAATGTCACCACCATCACCATATAGCTTACATTGATCCACTGCTGTTCGAACTGGACATAATACCTCAAGCCAGTCCCTACGACAGAGCAGTTGCTTCTCGATCTCGCATCCAGTGGATTCCTGGCTTACCTACCCTAAAAAGCCCATCCAAGTGTATTAATTGCCTAAATTCAATAAAAAAAAAAACTGCATTTTAAGTTTCAAAACCGCGGACATTTTGTTAAATTCTCCCCTTAAAAGCTCAAATTAAAAGTTAGAAAATTTCCTAAAAAGATCCTTCTAATAATTTCTCATTTGAGCCGAGATAGGCGGCAATGTTTGTTATCATAAAAACACAATTAATTTAAATTAAATTACACTCTAATTCGGGATCGCTAACGTTATATTAAAAACAGGAAAAATACCTTCAGGGAGTGTGTGTGTTTTTTTGCAATCTGTTTGATGTTCATTTATTTACAAGCTTTCAAATACATGGAAAACAAGTATTGATTTAAATACGCATAAAAATTATAAACTTGAACCAAAAAAAATATTTTTCAACATTAAATAGGTACTTTTTAACTTGGAAATCTAAGTTTTTTTTTAAATATATTTAATTGAAGTCGCAAATTGATTCACATGCAACATTGCATTACTTCTAATGATAAAACAATTTATATTTATTTAAATCGAATACTTTTTTATTTAAAAAAAATATACAGCCATTTCAACTACAAAAAAAATCTAATATATTGTAAACAAACCCCTGCTCACCCCATCCCCAAAAAGCAGCCGTGAAACACAACACATAAAACCGCAGCTTCCAGCCCATTCAATATTCATAACTTGTTGCGAATTAACGAATTCTGTCAGGTGTGCAGGTTTTGTTGCTAATTATTGAAGCAATCCATGGGTGTGCGCCCCCACGTCTGGCTCTAATGTGGTTACGATAATGCGATGGGGGTGCATCTGCTTAAATGACTTATAGGAAACTAGGTTAGTATTTTAATAAGTCCGATTCTTGGAATAGAAAAACGTACCGTCAAAATCCTTTGGTTATCTTTAGGTAAATACGAGGAGTTGAACTTTATTAAGACATACCTAAATTATCGTTATAAGATTGTATAGAAGTAGTTCGTAAGTAATAAAGGCTAATGCCCGTTTTCACTAACAGTCAGCGATATTTAAATGAAGGCCAAAATGTTCTGTTTTTTAGTATCCTGTACTGTCCCACTGCTGGGTCTCCCCCAATTCCGTCAATGTGCTCTTTTCCCGTGCCTACTCGAACCAGCCCTCGCGGTATGCGTCCGAGCGTCTCGCCACCTCTTTCTGGGCCGGCCTCGGCGGCGCCGTCCATCTTCCGGCAACCATCGTGTGGAGACTTTTGAAATGATAAAATATAACAGTGCGCTTTTCGGCATAGAGCTTTTGCCTAGTGCGCTTAAGATTATAAGAACTTGATAAATTGTTAAAACGGAACGTATGGGGGAAATTATGAGAGACTTGAACAACTTAAAGTTCATGCTTCTTTTTTAATCGCTTTCAGAAATACAGCATTAAGATAAGGAAGAAAAATAAATTGAGCAAGAAACTATTTTGTCTAGAATTTTAAGTAAATTGCAGTAGAAAGTTGAAATAATGGTGTAATCCAGATAAAAGTTGCGTCATCTAAGATAATGTCTTGGAATTAAATTACCAGTATACCCTGAACTATACTTGCAAGTTATGTTTTTTAAAAAGAATGTCAGTTTTAAATGGTTTTGGTAGTGGCTATGAGGGCTTTAAGTAAAGCCAGATTTGCTTATATTTTAGAAGCTAATATTATCTGTATTTGTCTGATGATTCTCTACATAAAGAAGATTAAAACATGATCACAAAAACTCTTCAAATATTTTTCTTGTAAACTTTATTTATTAAGTTTTCTTTTATAGCTTTAGATAAATATTAATTATAATAAGCGTTTTACAAACTAACAAAATTAAACATAAATTTCGAGTCGACCTACAATTTCCGTTGAAAACATTCTTAATTTTAAAGAATACAATTTTACGTCTTTTTAATGTTCCAAATAATGGTCACCACACCCAGAAGGATGCGGGCAAACTGTAACCACACGGCAGATGGTAGTCGGGACAACGCTTAAGGACAAGATAAAAGAAACTATAGAAGGACCACACTGTAGGTTCCACAGCTATACTTTGGAAAGCCTTTTAAGCCATGAGGAATATGATAATGGCCATATAAATTGGAATAAGGGCCGGAGGTTGATAATAATGATGAACCAGGAAACACAAATGACATGACGATCAACAGTTTTAATATAGTTATTATGATAGTTGTTATTAGTTGTTATGTTGTTGTTAGTGATTTATTTTAATTTCAAGATATTGCGTCATCATAATCATTGCCACGTTGGTCTAGTGGTCGCAAGAGCGATTTGAGCACCAGCATGAGGTCCTGGGTTCGATTCCCAGATCGGGCAAAGTATTATTGAGTTTTTCCATCAGGAATTTCTCAGTAGTAGCCGTGGAGTCTGGATTTGTGCCCGGTTGATGGCAATAGGCTCGTCCCCTATTACATGGAACTTAAACATAATTGGCGAAATGTGCGTGCACTGTGTGCACCTCTGACTAACCCTTCGGGGATTACATGCGTGATGTTATGTAGTGCATCCAAAACTGTCGATTTTTTGTAATATTTTGATAGCTGTGTCGAGGCAGAACCTTCTGAGCCTTGGATATGTTTCGACTGGCGTATCTTTATTGAGTTCCTTTTGAAGTTTTTGGCAAAAGGTATGAATGGGCTCAGTGATTATAGTGAATCAACCCAAAGTAAAGGGTTTTGTTAAATTGGGCATAATTTCTTCTGTCCTATGTGTTTAGGGCAATTGTTGGGTGTAAAGTTAAGGGAAATTAGTACATTTGTCATGTGAATATTTATTTATTAAAACTGACAAAATTCAGTAAGATCTCACTTCAGTTCAAAACGTTGTAATTTTTGCGTGTTGTTTTTGTTTTGTCTTTCAGAGTTTTTAAATTTATTTATTATATTTCCTTTATTTATTTTTTATACAAATCTTATACATTTTTAAATATTTCTTAAACTCAAAAACAATATAAAAAACATTTAAAAATATAAAAAATTGTAGCCCAACGGTATCGGGAACAGGGTCCAAGCTACCGGCCGTCAGGGCTCCAGAGAGAGGAACCTCCTAACAATACGAGCCGTGTCCAGGAGTACCGCTTTCTGAATCAAACCCTTGATCCAGCTGCCTAACGAGAGCCTCCTCAGGTATTGGTCGAGGCTCTTGGCAATTAAGCCATGGGCTGATACAACTATCGGCACAATGATAGCTGAGTCCACATCCCACATGTCGACATATTATATTAATTATTAAATTGTAAATAACGGGTATCTAAGTACCTACTGTTATACCGAGTGTTAAGCATCACGGTAGTATTGTTTTCTATGAAGGTTCAATAGATTAATTTAATTATAATTATTAAAGGATTGTAAGGAAAAGCACAGATTATTTATTTGCCCTTAGACTACTTTTATGGACAGCTGTAGAAATACTTAGATTTTAATTGTACATAACAATTATTCAATCTTTAAGTACTTACCTACAATTGAAATTGAAACATAGTTAAATACTAGTAAATATTTACTAACAGTTGCAAAAGTTAACCAGATGTGTACTTTTATTGATTTTTTTAAACTGAGAAATTCGGTTTTATATTTTATTTTTCCGAGTTTCCCCTTTCCGAAATACAGGCCATGAATACTAGATTCTATATATTATTAGATGTTCTTCACTGCTTACCCCTTTACGGTAGGTGACATTGTCCATTTCAAATTAGTTCCTTCTAAAATCTATTAATAGCCGACTATCAGTATCATAGTTAAAATCTAAAACTAGTTTTCGATTGTTTGTTGCTGTCAGGAAAAATGACAAAGTAAAGATTTATATCAAAACAGGCCTAATATGAAATTTGTTAACCCATAAAATGTAAACATTGTCCCATTAGTCTCTGTTTGCGTATAAAAGTTTAATAAACATAAACTTTACTGGAAACAGTTGCCAGCACAACTTCATACTTACGTAAAACTCCAAAATAAGTGTTCATACATCTAAAATTTGCATTTAAAACGGCCACCGTGGGCTGTGGGTTACGGTTAGCCGGCCACGGCTCGTAACGACGACCGGTCGGACCGGTGCGGCGGGAAGCGCGGAGGAAGCGTGCGCTTCCGCCGGCCGCCGGCGCGCGAGTGCGACGCGGGGGGAGAGCGGGGCGCTTGCGCGGCGCGGGGCAGGGGCGAACAGCTGAGCGGGGTATATTGACAGCACGTTGCCGCTCAGTCAGTAGGTTCTCTGTCACCGCGGAGTGCGAACGTAGCCGCATAAAGCCCACACCACACATCGCTCCCGATTGATTATGACACGATCGCCCCGCAGTGCTAACTGAACTGCGGTCGGGACACCGCTAAAATTATGACTTTTGGACTGTTCGCCGGCGACGAAGATAGTAGCAGATATCTCGTTCTGGAAGAGAAAGCTTTTAGGATAGTGTCCAGGTACTGGGAGGTCTCAGGAGTTTCGTCCGCCGAGAGGCTTCGGTTCAGGAACAAACAGAGGCTCCTCGTTGCCCCATTTGGACTGTTATAAACATTTTTTTAAGAAACTTATGGATTTTTTTTGGACTCAAACAAATAAGTCTTTTAGTGTTTTTAAGTGCAATAGGTGAACTGTGTTTTTTTGTGTTAAGTTTTATTTGGGGTTTATTTTTTTGGATAAACAAAAATGGTGCCCCAACAAGTGTCGGAAGTGAGGTCCCTCTCGCCAACCTCGAGTGGTGGAGTACCCGTGTTCGGGTCCCAGCTCGTCGACAAAAACTCCTCTACCCCATACACGGATGCCACTCAGGTAAGTCCACTCTTACGACTTTTTTCTAAGTGCCAAAGATGAAAATAAAAAGTTTAAAAAGTTAAACAAAACTTAAATCAAATAAAAATAATAACGCGGTTAGTAAATAAAATAAAACTAAAAATGATGAGCGTGAAATAAAGTCAGGAAAAAAAATACAGCCATTAATTCAAACAAACTCGCCAATAATTTGTCAAAGTCAAAATAAAAAAAAAAAACAAGGAGGTATTCGAAAAGTAAAAAATCACTTTCTTTAGGAAAAATAAAATAACTGTTTCAAAAAAGTAAGCAAAAAAATTAAAGCAAGTCATAAAACCTCGAAACATCAACATCTTATCTAAAATTCTATCTAACAATAACAAAAATATTGACGCTCGCAGTCCTAAAAAAATAAGTGCGAATCCGCGACATACGCACAAAAATATATCTGAAACGCCACTACGAAAATATACAAAAGTAACGCGCAATATAATTTTATCATTCAGAAAGTAGTCAACACATGGCAAAAGGATATATTTTGTAAACATAAATTGCAGATGACGTGTCTTACACCAATAAAATAATAACGTTGGAGGAAAAAGTATAATTTAACCGACACGGAAAATGCAATAAGGTCAATAAATTTATAATTGTCGGATCTACCTACATTTTTACGTCTGTGGACTACTAAGTACCTGCAGGAAATAAATTGTCCAAATTATAATAAATCAAATTTTGCAATTCAAAACACCAGAAACGCATACGAGCAGGCATTTGTTAAATTAATTAAATTTCTGCTAGGTCGGTGTGTGAAAATGCTAGTACTTCAAACGGCCCATTTAACTTAAACAATTTGTAATTTCGGTGTGTTGGTTGAAAAGGGTTAGTCCCCTATTATCTTGGAGATAATCGTAATAAACATTCATTGGCCGACGCAGCCATTACCGAGACACTGAAATTCAATTCGCTCACTAAACTGGTTACTAACGAGGAGTAATGATGTACAGACATGCGATCCAGCAGGCCACTGCAATAAAAAATCCCACGTGGAGTTAAAACACACTTTAAAATTAAAAAAAAAACCGACATTTAAGGCGAATAATTTTTAACTCTGAAAATTGGTTCCGATATATTGAATAAGCATTTTAGGGTTATTGAATGTTTGGGAGTGTTAATAAATTCTAACTAAAAAGCTACTGCAGAAAAAAAATCGCAAAAAAACTTTTGCAGTAAAATCTTGGAATTGAAAAAAAAATTGTCTTGAAACTGAAACAATTTCAAGCAAAATATGATAGACGGGAAAAGTATTCCGAAGGATCTTAATGAAAACAAAAAAAGCTGTGGTTAAATTTTTACAAGCCGCCTATTTTATTTTGAGCTCTAATTTGAATAAAATTATAACATCTATGAAATTCTTAAATGGGCTATAATGTAAAACCTTGGGAATTAGTGTTGAAATTTTTAACAGCTAAAAATTACAAAATCTCACATTTGAATCCATTATAAAAACCTTGGATAAAAATAAAACGTCCATCAAACGTGGCTGCAATTGAAATGTAATATTGATTACTCGTATAATTGAAACGAGAATGAACTTGGAAACGTCTAGGTTGACAACACTCGTTAGCCAAGCGATGAATAACCAAAAATTGTTGTGAAATAACGCGTCAAGTCACGTAGAGAGATTTCCACAAAATCAAGATTAACGATAGACAACGCTGCAATAAATTAAGCGACCGTGAAATAAATGAGATGGACACTTAAAATGTAAACGTTTCATAAACCACAGTAGCCAGTAATGAATAAAATAAACTATCGCAAGCTGATGACGGTGATAAATCCACTGCACACACGGTGACGCCGCCGATACGAAAAACACGGTCGGGAGCAACGACACCGCAACACATTTATGAATTTTTCGCATTATCGCATTATAAACACCGGCTCACGCGATATCGTATGAAATGAAGCTATAGCAGTCAAAACAATCAATAAAATAAAAAGACATATGATATTAAGGCCATGCTGTATCCATGAAATGCGTCGAGCGGAGAGTGCATTAACATTTCAATGTCAACACGTAACAATGTATTTTTAGTCATCCGCTGGCCGAGCGAGTCTTTCTCGAGACTCGAGAGTTCATACACTCCGAGCCGACACTTTAACTCTCCGAGCATGATAACCTCAGTTTGCGCAGCTCTCGTTACCAATCAGATACAAGGAAATAAACCGTACAAACGTGTGTCGTTGCCAATATAAGGAAACGATTAAACAGTATCATTGCAATATTTAATTGTATTGATTGCACGTAATTAGCGGCATTTCTGTCATCACGAGTTATTGAATATTGTAAAAAAATACGATTGTTGAGATTCTTTAATAGAAGCTGATATCATACGTCTGGTCTATGACTAATTGCTTCGGGCAAAAAAGGGGTAGCCCATGAAGAATTAAGTTGTCTTAAAATCCGCAACCGAATCGCTGGAAAAAAACCATCTTCGTAATTTTTTTTGTTAGGCAATAATTATGAAATCGATATGCTTTTATTGGCCAAAAAAGTGGACGTTAAAATTTAGCATTTGGTTGTGTGCAAAAAAATACAAAATTAACTAAGGGCGGAGCTTTGGATCATTATGTAGCGAGCGAGCGACCGGACTGGCTGTGTTATTTTTTGTTAACGTTTTTTGTTGGACGTGAAGCTAAGAGTACGGCAACAGTTTTGTTCCACAAGGTTATCTATCGTACTTTTATTTAGCCGTTGCTATTCAACGTTCTAGAGTTATTCAGAAAAAATGTTTCACCCGACTTTGGTGTGTTTGCGGAAAAATTTAATTTTTACACTCTAATGCGCCTTTCTAAATCAGAGTTTTTTACAGTAGTTTTTACTTCTAAAAGGTCTGTCTTAAAACTGTCTGTTTAAGATTATTTTGTCCTTCACAAACACACACGAATCCCAAAACCATAAACTCGTATTCCGAACCACGTATCATGACTATTATCTATAATTCCCCAAGTCCGACTGTATCCCATTACCCCTTCATTACTAAAAGCATAAAACTCGCACAACTTTACTCCACCAAGCACTAAAAAGCGATTAACGTAGTCATTTGCATTAACGCGAAATCTTTGAAACAATTTACATTGAGTTCGTAGAAAAAGTGTCGTACAAGTAGCAGGGCAACTTCGTGTCTTTTCACTATAATGTTGGCCTTACAACTGCGGCTCACGATATGCAGGCATTTCAAGAATTCTCCGTGTTCGGTATTTCAAGTTCTACCCTAGACTAAGGGCTGATAACGTGATTTGTGGAGCTAAGAAATTTTTCAATTGAATTTGTTGTTTTGATAATTAACCCTGCTGGATTGTTGAGTTCTTCCTGTATATTGTCCTTTCTTAGTATTCAGTGTCACGCTACTTGTCTGAGTGAGCGAGTAATTTTCTTATCCGGGTGTGTTTCAACTCCAAATAATTCTACATCTCCGTTTGGAGCTATTAATTCTATATTGGTTATATCCAACACATTATCGTTCACGTTAAGGTTTTCAACGCACAATAAATTATACCCTTCCTGTGTATTTGAAATAGAGTTTTATGCCCTGGTGCAAATCAACAGAGTTGCCACCCAAAATTTTAATAACCATAGTTTACACCGAATACAAAACGGTGTTGGCAGCTGAAGCAAATCAACATTTGATTGTGTTCAAGCCACTTGCAATTTGCAACTCGTGGGTGTTTTTAATAGCACTATTATAGTTTAGCGTTGCTTAAGAAAATTCTCAGTCTACCTGCCTTTTTGCAACAATAATTTGTATTTGTATACTTATTTGGAACGATTTAGAGTATCGCTTCCTTATAGAGAGGGATTAACGTGGTATCGTTAGGAGTAATACGGGTGAGATTATAGTACTTGATAGGTTCTTTGTGGAAGGCAGTTATAGTTATATTTTTATCGTTAAATTACGCTTTTGCAGTTTAAGGTTCCACGTTTTCTTTAATTTGAACATCAGTAGGTAGTATCTAAACTTACTTTTAGATCTTACGGCTTATAAAGCTTCAGTATTCCGAAAACAGAATTCAAGAATCACTAAAATAAAATACTGTAAAAACAGAAATAGGATCAAGAAAATCTCGGCTTACAGGAGTGGAGAAATAAATTCCTTAATTAACTTTTTTTTTGCGTCTGGGACTGAATTTAACTAATTTAAAAATTAATTTGTTTTCAGACCCTTTATTTCGGTGTAGTAATATTTAAGGTCCTTTAGAGAATTGTTAATGGATTTCAGTTTCAGAATAATTTTCTTTTCTCTTGAAAATTTTTAAGCTTCGTCGGAGTAAGCCGATTGTTCGCTATTAAAATTCTCTTTCATGTAAAATAATAAATAGTGTTAAGTTTTGAAGGGATGAAGAGAAATTAATTTTCTGAGCGTAATGACGCTTTTATTTTGTGATTAATACAAAATGTCAAAACAAGCACTACATTAAATTATGTTTAGGATAAAATTAATGGTTATTTGAAAGCACTTTAACTAAACAACAACATTTTTTTTTTAATTTTTTCGTAAAATTTTCGAAACTTGGAACATTTTAAAACCAAATCCACCTTTCAGTACCTACTTCATAACTTTACACATCGGAAATTCAGCGATATACGTTATAAATTAAAACCTGAAGCCAAAACTAGATTCCTGCCGAAACTCCCACATGAAAACAGAAAGTCTGAAGAGCAAATAGCAATAAATTCGTTTGGGCTCGCGATGACGGCTGAAGTCGGAGCTGGAACAAAACTGCTGCACATATTTCTTTGGTTCGTATTTTCAGCTACTATTGTTTGTTTCCTTCCCAGTTTTTTTGCGATAAGTAGGGTATTCCGACTTTTTATTCTGTATACAGCTTTAGCTGTTTCGGAATAAACCGTTTCAGGGTTAGTTATCATGTATCTTCGAAATGGAATTTTCCAGAACGGTAACAACACACTAAGCTAAGAGATTGAAGCATAAAATTTAAATTTGCTGTTTCTAGCTCAATCTATTTTTATATTATTCTTTGGTAAAACCTGAACTGTATCAGCTGTCCATCTTTTTATTGTTATTTCTTCCTAGGTCATAAAAATCAACAGCCCAATAAAATTAATGTTGTCTTTTAGGTACAGAAGTTGCATTTAAACATTAAGACTATCTAATCTTATGCAATTAATTTGGTCACTGATAAAGTTACCGAATTATCAGCGTTACGGTAACATTTATTTTGAATTTTATCTTTAAAACATATCTTTGTTTTAAAAGGTCGTAGATATTCAAAGAAATTACGGATGTACTTATACATATTTAGTAAATTAATGTCTAGAATCACCATAAACTTCCTGCCCTTGTTCCATGTTAGACGTTTTCTTCTTACAGTTTCCCCTGTCAACCGTCACACTATCATCCACCCCCTTTTCTTTAATATCAACCCTCACACAAGCCACCTAATAGTGCAGTCTGGAAGACACCTTCAAAATTCATCGCCATAATGAATTGTTACCACAAAAGACGATTTTGTTCTTTCAACAGCCGAAAATTTCTAACTCTGACACGCCTATTCCGGACCCATAAATTACAACCCAAACATAACTCTAACCGAAATTTCATCACATTTACAACCCTGGTTAATCCGAACCGTTAAACCGAAAACACCGTACCCGGAACTTAAGCCTTAAATATTCAGCAGCCTTCAAAACGTTAAAACGGCGTCATTAAGCCGACGGAACTCTAAAAACGATAAAGTTTACGAGGAACCAAAGGACGACACTCGATCCCAGACACTTTCGAAAAAAAGAAACTTCGTCTGCGAACTTCATTTCCCCTTTATGATGACCATGTGTTTTGTTTGTGTAGGTTAGTCAGAGGTTATGATAAGCTGGATTGTTTTTGCTGGTTTTGATAATATAGAGGATACAAATCATATTTAACCCAACCAGTTTATATGAGTCAACATTGCTATGCAGACTTCTCCACATTTTAAGAAAAACCTTATTCAATTACTTCTTCATGCCAAACCTAATTACATTCGCTGCGGCTGTCTACTAATCCAATCTGATTTCCTTGATTCCCAAATCATCTTCGAAATTAGTTCGTAATCCTCATATAATTCCGAAGTCGCCCCTAATATCACAATAACAGAACTATTGATCCTCACTCGGGTAGTAAGTGGTCGTTGGCTCCAAACTTTTTGTTCGTCCTCCTATTCACTTGCGAGTTCTAATCGCGTTACTGTATTAACCCGTGGACAGCCCCTTTATACAATTAGCTACTTATTGACTTGGAAAAATCCTACCCTCTTTTAATCTAGTTTTTTGAAAGTTTGCGACTTTTCCCGGCACGTTGACACTGGGTGCTCTCCGCTTTTCGGAAAGTTAGCATTGACACCGGTTGGGGTGTTTTACTTTAAGAAAAGTATCTAACTGAAATTTCCTGTGCGTTTAACTTTTAAACTACAAGCCTTTGGGAATTTCCGCAATCAAATTATACTTGTTACTGAGTTACTTTATAAAAATGAATATAAAACGCTGTACAAAAGGGTAAGTATTACCGAGAAACTCTTCTCAACGTAATTGCAATTCTAAAACGCAACGTTATTTCTATTAAAAGGCTTCCAAGTACAGCTTGCAGCACTCGTGAGCGAGCGAAATGAGCTTAGAGATCCATGCATACATTACGTTGGATTTAAGTCTAGTCTGAGTGAGGAAGACCTCTGAACTTATAGGTGCGATTGTCCAACCGTTGACCCTGACGTCTAGACAGACTTACTGGTCTGGTCTGGTATTACTTACGGTTTCCTGCTACTTCGAAAGGAATGCATATTGGATTGTATCGAATTTGACTTGTGCAGTAGGAACCATTGAGCGTTTACTGTACAACGATTTAGTTTATGAGCGTGAATTGTACTACAGCATTATTCTGTTACTGCGTCTTGAATGTATCGGAAAGTAAAGAATAGTACTTTACAAAATAAAACTGCATAAAATGGTTATAATGTAAATTCTAAGAACTTCAGTATAAAAAGAAGCAAACAAAACTGACGTCCAATTTGTTCGCTTCCCTTTAAAAGTAGTCAATACCTCCATTTTCGTTTTTTACACTATGTGGGTACAGAATTTAAAATGACACTAGCCGTAAACGTCAGCAATAAAGTCTGCCTCAAGCAATCGCATTTCAGGCCCAAAAGTCGGGTAAAAAAGGCGAAAAAAAGTAGTTCAAACATTTCAACTGCTGTCGTGGAACAAATCGCTCTTTGCAAGCTCAACGTTTGGCTTGAAATTTAAATAGCTTAAAAATAGCTTGAAAAAACAGCATCGGCTGCCGAGGCATTCGCATGATTTATGCCTTCTGTAGCGTGACTATGAGGAACGGCCAGGTAGTTCGGAGAATGCCGCTTAAATTAATCGCTTCGTATTTGGCCGTGTGAATTATCAAAATTCCTCTGGGTCTAACTGAAATAACGGGCGACTAGACTTTCATGAACGCCATAATTTATTGAGGGAAAATGCAAATGTGTTTATTCAGCGCGAGACTTTGGAAAAATATGTGTAAGCTTGGTTAGGCTCGCCGTAGATTTATAGGCCTGTCTTCGAACATGAATGGGTTTTAAATATAAATCCAAGCAGGTTTGTACAATCTTGGATCTTTGAACCGGCAAATTAATATATCCAATTCCTTGGCTTAGGTGTTAAGTTGCAGAGTGCTTCTCTGTTTCACGCAGTGCATTTCAATTCTGTACGTCAAGATAGGCCAGACTTACGTCCTGCCCAGTAACTTCACATAATAAAACGGCCTACCTCTAACTAGTTTCAAACGTATAATATTTAAAACAAAAACATTAGGCATGCTCGTGTTAACTACAACTAATGGTGATTAAATTACTTGTCCTAATTATGTGTTAGTAGATAACAAGAGCTGTTGTTAATGGTTACTGATAATAATGATACTACACAGTTGGGATTACGTTCTAGATTTTGTAGGAGCGTCTGTTTTTGCCTGGACCTTTTTTAGTGAAAGGAAAGATAGCGAAATTATTATCTTATTTACTGTCTGGATACTTTGTGTCATTGAAATTTCCATTTGGACCAAAAATAGAAAATAATTCTTGAAACTTTTCGAATGTTCCTAAGACTGAATTCGCTAAGTGACTGGCATCCTATTTGGACTTCATAAGAAGTTATACTGCTGAATTTGCAGATCCTAACAATTCGACTCTGCAGATAGGTGAAGTTAGAACGCCTGGAGTCACTCATAGTGGTTTGGAAGTTAAAAATTGCACCAACTACGCTAAACTTAAAGATCAAGTCCTACCTTCCCCCGCTGTATAAATAGCGCGAAGTTTTCTTATAAAAACGGTACCTAACGATATTTAACATCTTGCACTTTGCCGAACTAATCAGGAAGCAAGAGATATATAATAATATCTTCTTGGAAACTTGGGTGGTTCTTAAAAACAAGTTATAACATTATTACAGCTGATCGACAGTTTTGCGATGTTCCGGAAAAATGTTAGGTTTGTAAGTTGTTATGGCTCGTGTAATTATTTCGCTGATCTTGGAGTTAAGAAAGATATTATGGAGGTAGCTAAAAGATGATTGGCTTCTAGGAACTTAGTTTGCTTCGTGAGATCAAAATAGGTCACGAACGTTTCGTGACCTATTTTGATATAACAAATAAAAGCATAGTTATTTTGGACTTCAAAAATCAAGTATTATCTAAACAACATTAGAGTCGTCTTTTAGTCTGACTGAATGCAGTTCGAAACCAGTATCTTACATGGAGCGAGTACCTATCTGACGTCCATAACCCTATTGCCGTGACTATTCTCTCTGCTGATACCAAAACCCAACTCAGTCACCGCAATGTTTTTATCAACGGACGTATCCAAACTCGTTGTACAATTAACCTGATTCTTATCAGTATAGTTACTTAACACGACCGTGAACTTTGAACAATTTTGGCTGACTATTGATCTAAACGATAAGAGTATGCTGTAATAATATTGAATTGGATTTTTTATGCAAAGCGATACATACATTTATTTTGAATATATTAATGGAGGCTTTATATGGATGCATAGATTTATATCTTGTAATTTTTTATTTTGGTTTGGTTCCTTATTTAGGTTAGTATTTAGTATTGTGCAGGGTAATCGATCAAAGTGTATAAAAAACTGAATAATAACAAGAAATTGTCTACTGTTAAAGTAATTTGTTCATACCTGCTTTTGTATTTAATATGCTCATTTTCAAACTTATATCCTAATACATCCTGTATAACATGTTAAAACTAGATCAGAATCTTACATACGGTCGAAAACCTGTTTTTCTACTCAACTACATCATTAATTACAATTCAAGCATAATTTTCACCTTTAAGTAATCTAGTGACATGATAATAAAATATGATGATACGATTTTCACAAGTTCTTGCTCCAATATTGAGTCGTTAAACTAATAACTAAGATGAACTCATAACTTCACTTTTTGTTCACACTTTGTGCACTTTTTGTTAAAGTTTCTATGAACTAATCAGCTGGCATTAAATGAACATTAGGGGTTATGCATACCTTACGACACGCGGCGGTAATGACTTGGCACGTACGTAGGTGTAAGATACTGCCTTCTATTGGTATAGTTAAAGTCAATCTAATAATAAACTTGCATTATTATGTGCTTATTTGTTAATTTATGAGGTAAAGTAGCTCCTACTAACGTTCTGTCAGATCCACTGTAGTAATATTTGAAATGAAACTCCTTTGATGCGACTCTAAATGCATTATAACATATTTTTCTACCTAACACCCACAAAACAAATGACAATCGGTCAGATTTCGCTGAAGTGCCGTTCATCAGTGGTAACACTAGCGCTACTAAATTCATCCTTATTGTTAGGACAAATAACCGTCAATGTTACATTATAACCACTGCTATGCAGTTAACCATACACGGAAAGGTCTAGAAAGGAGAAACAAAAGAAATGCGTTTGATGATCTTTAGATCTGTCTTGATAACTGATAATTCCGTCACCTTTCGAGGTAGGCTTGGCCTATTTATACCCGGACAACATAAGATGATGTCACAAAATGCAGATAAGTAAGAATCGAATCAGTATCAGTAGAAAACATCCGGATGACGCGTCCGGAAGAGTTATGAGTCTGTTATCTTAAGAGGTTTGTTTCACTAAATCTTGGGCTTAGCCATGCGGATGTGAGATTTAAGTTGTGTAGTTACTTGTTTAAGTTAAGTGATAAATACAGTCTCTGAATTTACCAACATAATCTTGCTTAGTTTTGGAGTAGACGATATTTTACAACAACGTAGTAACAAGTTGACTTAGACTTAATACTACTAGTGATTAATATGTCATCCTTGACTACTACTTGTTAATACATATAAAATGACTAGAATTAAATCGGGTTAGCAACAAATAGCTAACTCTACGAAATAAAATACCTATCTACACACAAAGCTACAAATCCGCATCTTACAAAACTTCCCTAAAGAAAGACCCTTCTCTCAACTCAAAAGAAACTGAACCAAAAGTATCGTAAACTAAGATGTTTATTAGACCCAAAGCTGGTCTACCAGTTGTCACCCTACTCCGTTCCACCATCAAAACTACACGATCTACTGAACTAAATCAAGAACAAGAAAAAAACATGCACAAAAAACTGCAACTAACTCTCAAGGAAAAACCAACCTTAGAACAGCCAATACAGAGTTGAATGTACCTTGAGTTGGAAGCCGGCACAAGGAAGCCGAAGCAAAACTTGTATACAATTCTGTGGCCTTGAACTTAAAAATATTCGAGGCGAGCTGTTCAAATGTGACCGGTGTGCCTCGAGGCACTCCCGATATGGCTAGGGTGAGGTTCTCAACGGACAACATAATAATATTCCGACAAGAATTACTGAGGAGTTTTAATTCACTGCGGAAAGTGATTGAGACGAAGGATGAAATGAAAATGTTGAAGAAGATGAAAATAAGAATGCAGGAAAAGGTAGCGTGTTTGTTTCAAACAATTTCTTTATAGCAGAATATAAAATTATAATTAAGGAAAAAAACTTATTTTTTAGAACACCAAAAACTGAATCGATGTCTCCGAAAAACGAGTTACCAAAACTTAAAAATAAGACGTTTTTAACTGGATTCCCAATAACGATGCCTTGGTACTTAATTACACATTCAAGTGCTAACACTGTTCTCTAATTGATGCCTCAGACATATATTTTACGATCTCTGTAACGAGCGAAGCAATTAAATATTTAACGTTAAATCCATTGTTAAAAACATCTAATCCTTGTGAATTAATTGAAATACCTACAGAGAATATTAATGTCAAAGGTTAGGGTGTGATGAAAAATGAGAGAGAAAATGAATTCAGATTGGGCAGCTGGACGAAAATTTGCTCAATTTTCAAATCAGTTTTGATTGCGAGGTGGTGTAATAGGGTTCAAGTTAGGTTCATTAGCTTAGCCTACGTTAAAGTAATAATAACGTGTAGGGTATACTGCTGACAAAACGTAAAAAATATCAAAGATATGCCATTACTACGTCTAGACTCGTTTTAGCATCTTCAAAGGACATAAACTTTTTATCTTATATAAAGCAGCTGCAATTTTCCCAACTATATCCAGAAGTGTTTTGAATTAACTCCCACTTCAGACAGATAGATTAGTCGGAAGTCAGACTCACCTTTCATCCTACGGAACCCGAAAGGTCGCGACAAACCGAATCTACATTCAGACAATCTCCGAGATATGTAGATGAGATTCAATGCTGACGATTTATGAAGAAAGCTGAACGAAATATGGCAGCGAGTCGACCGTTTTCATTGAAACTTTTTTACAACCTCCCCTTTAGATGGCAGATAAAATTGCAAATAGACGGACGGAAAAGGGAATTTTATGTGAAGGTGACTTCACGCTTTTTATTTTTTAAGGGGAGCCGGAGCTGTAAAGACGGTTAGTGAAAACAAATTAAGCTTGAACGGTCTGATATTGCGACGTAGGTTTCTTGTTGCGATTGAAAAGATTTAGCTGACGATAACGCTATTCACTTGGTAAGCGATAGCATCTAAGTTGAAAAAATAAAGAACAATTTTATTCCGAGCACAAATTTGTCATTTTGCATTTGTTTTAGTATCTCTAAACACGTGCATAAGCCACTTCTAATCCTTGATGGGTTAAACAGAAGTCACAATTAGTGCCAATGCGTTACTTGAATCCACATTATGCTTAATCGTTTGGCATTCGACCTGCATGGAATTATAAGCAGCTGATATAGTTCTATGTTTGAGTATGTTTCTGTATTACTGTAACAAGATTCTTTACTATTCGTTACAGATGTTTGTAGTTGAACCATTTTGTTTTTGATTAAATACATCACGCTTCCAACCAGTCTTTTCTCCGACCTCGTGGCCACAAAAAAATAAAAAGTAGTGAATCCTCAATCCAAAAAGAAACCTCTATCTTTAAATCAAGGGTATCACAAACCGGTTTAAAACGAAAAAAGTCAAGCCAAGCTAAGAAGTGACTTGTTACATCCATGTTCGCTAATACACGACCAATATTTGTTCTGGTGCCAACTCTCAGAGGATTGGACGGGCCGGGACGCTCTAGTGAGCAAACAATGTTCTTTAGATGCATTCTGTTTCAGCGTTCGACTCGTCTCGAGGGGCTGGCGACTAATAGTGTTAGTTTCTAGTGCGTTTATGGTATATGCAATTTGGTTGGAGAAGTTTTCTTGGAGTTTTGGGGTGGAATTTTAATAGGGTGTCTTATGTCTGTCTATAGGATCTATTCGTTTGTTATTCTTTTTAAAGCAGTTTATCGTCAGTCTTTTGATTATACTTCCTAAACCATAATTATTAATTAAACTTATTTAAAGTTGTAGACCAACTTACAATTTCTATCCATTCCGACAATTACAAATTCCCATAATACTTTAACGGACATTTATAAAAAGCATAATCTAGTAAAAGTAAGTAATAATATCGCAGAGGCTATAAAAGCACCATTATTAATACCAAACGGACTAAAAACACTCGCGGGATTCAGGCACTTGAGAACACTTGGCAATATGCTGTTGCTACATAGTTTTTATAAAGCGCATGTGAGCGATAAATTCAAACATTTACTTCGGTTGAAAACTTTACTTTGTTTGTTGTAAATAAAAAGTTCCATATTAAACTACAATGTAGTTCAGTTTGGACTTACATCTGCGGAACAGGGCTGTTTGTTGATTTTCAAGTATGATTTAAATATGGCTTTGTTATTTTTAAGTTCGATAAGAGTCACCTCATGAAGTTTGAGTGGCCTTTTGTTTTCAAATAGATTTATTTGTTTGGTACATTTTAAGTATGCGCTCTTAACTAGATTTATATTGCATACACGTGTTTGTTTATCTCAATGAACTATTATTCTATTCGAATGTTTTTCTATTTCGTCACTTACAACATTCATGTTTGTTTGACATGGTTATTGAAAACAATCTGAGTTTGACCAATAATAAAAATCACATAAGTTGACTTGGTGAATGCAGGAAGGTTCAAAATACATGAAATAGTTTTCTTTTATTCCACTATCAACCCTAGACTTGATTGGGAGCATCTGGCAATGGTTTTACGACATGCAGCTGATGCATCGGGCTGCGTCAGACTGCCAGAGTTGCCCTAGGACGGCGCAGCATCGCCTCTCGGGACCTATGCACAACTTTGCCGTAAAGAATTGTGTGATATGAATTCGGTATTCGATGTAGTTTTGTGCAGTTCCTTTATTCGATTTTTCAATACAACAGCACAGATTAACGGCTAGAATATTACATTGTTTGCGCTTACTTAATGACAATAACAAAGTTAATTAGATCAATTTGCCACAGTTTATTACAAAGACCCAAAAGAAGCAAATAGAGTTCGTGTTCTAATTCGAAAGTCGACCTTCAGTCACTAGACTACAAGTCTACAACACAACAACTAATTTCATTTAGTCCCAATCTTAGCAACTAAACTCAACTTTAATCCCTCACATACTTTTTTCGTTTACTCTTTTTCGGCACCGAAGTTGTTTGTTTCCAGCCCTTAAGCCACTTGATTCAACTTAGCTTACAAGTTTTTCATCCGTTTTTTCGTATCCAGGAATTTTCCTTTATTAAAACTCGTAGCTAAGTTTACTGAACATACGAATTTGGGACGGGGTCAGTGAATTGTGATCCAGCATCCCCGAATGGACCATTACCGCTACTTGCTGTAATTGCTTTGGGAATACCTCGAGATTCGTGTCAGATGTTTAGCGTAACATTTTAGGGACCCTGACCGGACATTTTTATTGTTACAACGTTTTAGTCACCTGGCTCTTTACCTCTGAGATCACATTTTGGTAAATGGCGCCGTCTTATTACTTATTTAGCAGACACAGAACGCCATTTTATTCGACCCCAACATGCCTCTTACGTTATTTATTCATTGATACACTCATGTATATTTATTTGTACCAAATTGGAAAGACATTTACTCACTGTATCCACTCGTACATGCGCCTTATTATCAGTTCTAGCAATTGACATGTAAATGTAACGTTGTACCTAATATACTCAGAAATAATTTACGGAATTATTTAAATACGAATGCGAACAGATGCAAACTTCAGTCTTGAGGTTGAGCATAACAGTTGAAGATTACCGATGCAATGATAACAGTTGATTAAACTGACGCAATCAACGGAAATAGTTTGCAAAATGTTGTATTACGAATTCCAATCACGTCGTAAGCCAGAAGTTAGCTGAAACGAGATCGGCTCAAAAGCGAAGATCTTATTGACTGTTCGGTTCGTACCGGCATCTATTGACTCGGTAATGTCTCCCATTTCCGAACCAGCTCTCGGAATAAGAAAAGTTGGTACAGGGAAAAGAAAAGAGGCCTTTTCGGAGCGTACTAAACTTAATAGGTACCTTTGATCTTGCAACCCAAAGTTAGAATGAACTGGAACAAAGACACTGACCATCTGTTAAGGACCCCAAAGAAACGAGTAACTAATTTCAAGTTTAATGAGAAATTCGCTTGAAAGGAATAATTCAATTTTCTGTATCGTTAATTTGTGTGTTCGCTACAGCTTCCAGTTTGGGATTAACAGGATTCCTGGTGAGGAAGTACTTTATTGAAACGCTTTGTACCATTGTTTGAATTGTGCTGATACAATTTTCATTAAAAGCGTTGAGTATAACGCGGCCTATTTTAGAACAACTTTCTATAATTAAATCAGTGGTTGTAAATTGGATGAGATTTCTAATACGGCTTTTTATTTGATTTTGATTGTTGAAAGTTTTAATTTTTGTTTGATTATTTCCTTCTCCATTCAATTAATTTATCAGTAAATATGATTATGTTTTTCAACAATTTCGTTTTGGTCAATAACGTACATACCAAGCCAAGTACACAGACACATTTAAGGGAGAATAGTTCAATAATGCGTCAGTATCATTTCATTCTCCCCAACATACCCAATTACCTTCAGAATTTTTACGAGTTCTGGCAAACACACACATTCCCCATTACTTCTACCTTTTACATTTCACCCCCAGCCCGACATGTAAACATTTCCATTGCGAGACATCTCAACATATACACATATGACTATGATTTCTTTATTACGTACCCTTTATCCTTTTGTCCGCCAACGCTCGTTGCCTCTCAAGATATTTCTCTCTCACTGCCTTCTGTATCTTGGAAGATAAGAATGTATTGAATTTTGAAACATAAGGTTTCCCTTTTTATCTCATACCCGAGATTCTTTTATATTTACAGACCAACAAACGTAAAGTGATTCGTTTGAGCACTCTATTATATAAATTGATATTTGTTCCTTTCAAAGTTCAGGATATGTTTAAAAGATTATTTTGTTACAAAGGTTAATATAATGTTATTGAGTTTGCAGCCTTTTGTTGGGAAGGTGGTGCTTTATTCTGTAGTTTCCTGGTCTATGGCTGAGTTCAACGTTCCTTTTGAACAAATCATGTATGCATCATGTGCTCTTCAGCGAAAACCTTCTTTAGATTTTCTGGGTCTTCGCCTCCATCGATTAATATATCATTGTTTGTAAGTATTATTCCAACTTTAATGTTCTGCTACTGGCATATTAAGTATATTCCTAGATGTCATATCAAATAGTGATTCTCCACCGTCAATAATCGATTGGCATTGACGAATTCGTTCATTCTGCATTCAGAAGCAGATGTTTTGTCAAAGATTTATGTCATTACGACCACTGAGTTCTTAGTAACGAATGTAAGTGTCGATTTTAAGTAATTTTAACGGGTCACCATTAAAAACTAATTTTATGCTCGTCTGTTTGCGATTTGCTACTTTTTTGTCGTATTCTACAGTCATAAATGTTTGATGTGTAAAGCTTCTAATGTTGCAATTATTCTTAATGCACTATCAATTTTGTTGATATTCACACAATGATGATTTTCTTAAGCGTTACTCGCGTTCGATACTTATGGATAGGTCATATTATTTATAAGGCATCTGACGCCCACACTCTTATAATGAACTACAAGTTACCGCTAAGATAGTAATGAGCTCTGCTAATGTCTCACTTAAACGCAACGCCACGGAGTCATCTAACCATGAACTAGAAACGCATCAATGACATAAGATTACAAAAATTACATGTAATTTAATTACGTGTGTTTAACAACCACGTTAGCCATGTTCCCATGTGTATGGGAGATGCCAGCCCCGTTACTGTGGTGTGCTGTAGAATTATGACTACGTGGAAAATTACTGTACAACACAGCCTGGCTTTTTGTTCTCACAATGTTTATGATACGTGCTTTTTACTGTACTGTATCTTTACTTATTATGATTGGTAGTTCTTTTTCTTGTAAGTTGTCGTTTTCTTTGATGAAATTGTCTTGTTTTTTAATGGCTGCAGCTTTATTACTGCGTGCTTTACATAGTTATTTACTATTATTGAGTTTCTAGATTAACGACCTCAAGTTTTTGATTTACTTTTGCTAGTAAAGAAGTGGAAGTTTAACTAACCTAGTAGCCTTATTAAAGTTTTTCACATTTGGTCAAAAACCCATAACTATTTTCACTTTAACACATTTCGCCATAATCGAAATTAATGATCTCCAATTTCTCCGCCACATTACCTCAAAACATTCTACTAATCGTTTTAGATAGGCAATTTTATGGGCATTTCTTTAAAAGTTCACGGCGAACCTGCACACTGTCCGTTGTAATCATTGTGACAGCTTGTCACGAGGCAGCCTACATATATGTAATTATAAACGCATTACTGTGCTTTACTGTTATAGTAAAACATCATGTTATGGTCTAATATCAAGGCGGAAATTTAAGTATTTTTTGTGATTTGAATAGCCGGCTTATTTTCGTGATCATTATCATTATCGTGGAACTGAAACTGCTGGGCAAAGGCTGGTTAAAAGGCTAGTTTTATCACTAGTCTTGCTTGTTCAGCTGTAGACATTTCATACATACCTTTATTTCTTTTGAGAAAGTTTAAAATACAGAATTCATCATTTCCCATTATGTTCATTTAATTCTGCAAATAAGTACTAGAAAAAACGGAGATATTACATTTTATTCTTTCTTATTAGAGGTTCAGCACACACATCAATTTAATATAAAAATGTGTGGGTAGTGTGTGTGTAGGTGTTTCACCTCTTATTTTTCAAATATGAACTCTATCATTTGCTTTGGGTAAACCATTAATAAAACTATATTTACTCGCAAATTTTACCTCCATATGATGATCCATTACGTAACCAGCCAGCTGACTAGAAAATTATTAATATTTATAAAATTTTCCTTGTGAGCTAAAGGATTTGAATTATAATTGTTGCGATAGGTATTGTATGTATTATTGAGTGACACATTGCGTTGTTGCCGCTCTTCGTTTCTGTTATTCTACATAAATTATTATCTGAAGTGCCTAAAAACAGTAAACAGGAATCGCTGTATCATTCCGTAGGCCAATATAAAGAAATCTATCAGTCGTTTTCATAGAAAGCAAGCGGTTCGCCACTGCGACATTTATGAAAATATATAATACACTGTTATAATTATCTATTAAATCAAGGTCATACCTACGCTCCTTCAAGAGAAAATACTACGATTTACAAGACGCGTAGAAAATAACACGTGCGAGAAACATCAACACATACAGCAAACTATTAGACAAAACGCAAAATTGCCGCCATTACCCGCTTTGACCGGTATATTCGCTTTCTAAATGTACACTTTGAGAAAATTACACCGTTTTAGAACTGGCTGTTTAGTGATTTTCCATTTTAATGAATGATAACACGTGTTTACTGCATCACCTACAATTACGACAAATCAAATTGATTTTTTGGCCCCTAATTGTTCAATTACTGTAAACACTCCTTACTAAAACTTGCTCAAGTGGTCCCTAACAAAAAATTGCTCCTATAACCCCTTTTCAATGAAACACTAACGTAACAAATACTGCAACATATCAGCATGCACATACACGCGTTTATTATAACGATTATATGACAATTTTATCTAACGTGTAACTCACTATCACAACATTAGTCATACTAGATAATGACTTCTGGAAATATCCCTGTTTTATAAGCAATTCAATGCAAATTGATTTAATTCGTACACTAGGTTACTGAAACAGTTGGTTAATATATCGACACTTTAAAAACTAGTTGGATTGGGAATAACACCTAGGTATTATTCAATCAAAATGGGGTATGGTAAGAGGTCAACCCTATCGTGCGACCGCTCGCCATACTTGTGACGTTTTAGCTGTCAAATGATGCACGTTCGGAAATAACAGTTATGTTATTGTTATAAAACCACTTTCAAGGTTCCGTGAATGTTTTGATCGCATAGTATAACTGACTGTTTATTATGATACACCTTTCGATGGGATAACCAGATTTCTAGGTATCAAATTCGTCGCTAGGATAATTTCAACTGTCAAGTTAATCCAGCAATAGGTATGTTTTGGACCCAAAAGTGCACACTCACAATTTAAAGTACACTACTATTTAAATATCTATAATTGCAATCACCGAAGCAGGCCCGTCTTAATAAATCTCCGTGTTGGCACGCGGCGAACTGCGCGCGGCTCCAGATCACCATTCGGGGCTATTCTTCGCCAAGATAGCGAATTATTGGTTCCTGATAGCATAAGTCAGGTTTATAGGATTTATACTAATGGCGTCTGCGTTTAGTTTGTGCTGCTTTCTATGGTGGTTTAGTGCTGGATAGGTGCTGTTGTAGGTACTTATTCGCTAAGGAGCTGTTTTTTGTATCGCTGAAAATTAAAAAAAAAATATCGTATTATAATATCTTAATCTTCATCTCAATTATGATGATTTTATAAAAATTGACATTATGGCTACACTGTAAAAACTATCTAGTCGACAGACTTAATTAATACTTAATTTAAATTAACATAATTAAGCGCAGTTTTGGCACTGTCCCTCAATTGAACCCTATAATCAAACTCGCAATATTTTGCACAAAACTAATGGCTAAACTAAAAATAAAACGGATCAGCTGTTCGTCACATGCAACCCGCATGCACCAGTCAACTGAAAGGCGTATGTTATCGCGATGTTCTTAAATGATGAGTTGCTTGATATTATGCACATGTGCATCTGTGCATCTTAGTGTCTGTGTTGTGCCTTTGAGCGGGTAACGGAGCTCGTGTTCGTCAGATAAAATGTTGGTAAGATCAACATTTTATATGAATTAAGTAAATGTTAGAAGTCGTTAGTAGTTTCGTGTTTAAACTGTATTTTTAAACGATATACTTTTTGAACTGCGGTAATAAATTTAACAAGATCTTTTTACGTTATTTATTTTACACGTGTTAAAACCATACACGCTGTTTGCGGCACTGTTTTCTTTGTTTAGTTATAGCGTAGTTTTTTTGTGCGTGGATATATTCTTTCTCTCTGTCAAGGGAATAGAAGTTTTATCGAAAATTGGCAGCCTTGCCGTCCCCAAACCCGTGTTCGATAAACTAATACAGTAGTAAATCCATAACGAGCGTAGCTGCGCATTTACATCACGACACGAACCGCACGCGCCGCTCTTTACACCGAATATACGTTATCAATCAACTTCCCTAATCGTTAACAATGTTGTACAGCCGTACACGTGGTTCATTTACACCCTGGTGCTGATAAATAAGGGGTTTCGATGACCAAGGCTGGGTAATATAATTATGTAAGTAGCTAGCTGATCTTCTTGCCTTTACCCTATCAGATATGCCAGATTAACTTCTGCCTATTAGGTACTCTTGAAGGTAATGAGAGGAAGTACCTATAAGAAATTTTTGTGTTTACATTAGCGGTCACTGACCTCTCAGCTATTGTTTTTAGAATGTTAGTCTATGGTTTTTGGAAGATTTTTCTTTTTTTTAAATACTTAATTTATAAAAACACTTGTGATGTGTCTACCAGTCTTCCTGATTACGTCTAAAATGGGTTCAGCTCACGAATACGGCTCAAAATCCGTACTAAGCGTAGCTACGCAGTTACATCATTACACGCGCGGCGTTTGCGCAGGGCTTATTAATAAACAGCCACGTGTATGATATTGTGCGCTTCATGCGGTGCAGTCGATGTGGGCAGCGGATAGCGGGTTGCAATATGGGGTTAGAGGATTAGGATTACGGGCGATTTAGGGTTGAATTAGGGGGTATTTGAAGAAATTCTGGTAAAGTCGTTGTAACTGAGTGTCGATTTCAACAATTAATATTTGTTTTGATTAGTTTTTTAAGTCAGTGGTCATTTTCTTATGGATGATTTATTTCAATGGAATATAGAAATTACGAGTATTACCATCACAATAAAAAAAATACTTTCACCGCTAACTAAGCCTTAATTGTATTTTAACTAACCCATTAAGATTTTATAGAAGCTTATAAAACAGTTAACGGCGGTTAGCGTTCGTCTAACTAAATCTAAGGTTATTATAACCAGGTCCATAATTTTAGAATGGTTTCATAAATGTTGTGATAGGCATTACTTATGATTACTGTCTGAATTCTGAGTCATAGTAGTTAGATTACTAAAGAGATAACTGAGTTTATTTGACTGCTAACTTAGGTAAAGCATTAGTTAAACATTAGTAGGAAATGATACCTAAAAATACAGCTCTGTTTTCACCGTTAACCCTAATTTATGTTGAGAACGGCAGATTTTTTTTTGTACGTTTTTTCTTCTCGGAATCAATCGCTACCTCCTATGAACATAGTCGCACCTGAACAATGCACTCGCGGCCATATCTCGTCCATCCATGATAGCAGCTAGACTCGTAACGTTATATAAAGTAAACATGCTAATATTTCGATTAAATATTATAACATTAACACCATGTTTGAGCAAGTAAATTATGGGACTTGTACGTAAACGAATTGTACGGCAAGGGAAATAAATAGTTGATCTTTGTGAAATGTTTGAGCGCTAATAAAAATACTTTGGTAACCTGTGAATTCTATCTAGTTAGTAACATCACACACAATATTTTTAATAATCTACCATAATTTAAAATTTCACCAACTTAAAGTATGTGTGTAACTACTTTAACTATTAACACGTCTTGACCCTGTAATAAACTTTCAAATGTTATTAAACTGACATTGATTGCAAAATTCCACTTCACGAAATTGAATTTGAAACCCGAAACCCAGTAATCAGTTTCGTCTGTCAAAATGAAATCTATTCTTTCAGCTACTGAAATTACATCACTTCATCAAAAATCTTACAAAACAATTGATTTTAATAAAACAATAACTTTCATAAAGACCAACATGGAAAATCCACATTGGCAAACACTTTGGCATATAAATAACCTACTTTTACCCGATAAGCCATTGTATGATATAAATAAATACGTACAATATAAACTCTTCGCAGTTAACTCTTTAAACAACCAATTTATATGTGACCTTACGAACGTTGTTGACTAGAAAATAAATTAAATAATATTACTAGTATCAGGGATCGTAAACACTTTGAACTAACGATGGTAACTCTTAGTAATTCTATGTGGTGTGCCAAAGTCTGTTCCCTGTTAACATATAGCTCTCATCAGGGATTTTCATCGGGTCTTCTCAGATTTAAATTACTTGAGTAAATAAACCTGATGACATGTCGGGATTTCAGTTTCTCTCATGGTCGGAATTCAGGGCTCGTCAACGATTTAGTTCAGAGTAAAGTGCTGTTCCGTCGATGGAAATGGTAGCTGTCATGTTTGACGGCTAGCAATTGTCACCACTGACGTTTAATGTCAGTTTCATCAGTGTGTTCTGCTTTTACGTAATTCCGGTTTTGTAAATGACGCCTACGGGATGAAATGGACAGTCTATTTTTGTGGAGCCTCGATCAATTTTCAGATTGACTTCAGTTCTTACAGGATGGTGATTGATAGATCGACGCGGCTGTGTTTGGGTGTTTCACAGCTGATCGTTGGCTGAAGGACAGTAGCTTATATGATGTTCTGGCTGGTGATGATATCTTTGGACTTTTGGTTTTCTTTCCTCATGAGAATGAACCTGTGGGTTTCGTTACTAAGGGTCCATAGGAGGACGGTCAGAAACATCAGACTGCTGACTTCACCAAACCGTTTGCCATACGTGGTGATCAGGACTAAAATCCTCTATAGCTAATCTCTTTTGTAATAGTCCAGCATTTGACTTAAAAATGCTAGTTCCAAAATATTTCCACTAGGTAGAATGTTTTATCGAAAAAAAAAATAACAGCCATTTCTTTTTATAGCAGGTACACTTTCGCCATAAACTGCGTATCCGGCACGTTTAAGATCGGCGCATTAACGTACGGACGGACGTAAACAATGTTATTATTAGTGATTTGTATCGTTGCACGCGATAATTCCTATGGGAATAGATATAACCAGGCTGGTACTGTGCATACAAGCACACGTGTCGGACTTTTTATCTGTTTACTCTTTCATATACCCACTACTTGCACCTATGGGGAAAAGCATGTGGAATATTTTATAGGGGCGAATGTTGGTATGTTACAAGTGGATACAAAAAAAATTAAGTGGGGAAAAGTTGCGTTTTTTTGTCCTTGTTAATGTTTTATTGTGCATGTTTTTGCTCAGAAATTAAGTTCATTTAATTCGTTTTATTGTGTGATTTATTTATGTAGCGTACAAACTGCAGTACGATTAATTAAAATACTAGTTTTAATTATGACTTCACATTTTTTTCACAACCTTTCGTAGCCTCACATTTGCACACACTATAACATTTTCATAATAGCTTTCAAATGCAAAAAAAAAGTTTAATTTTACGACATAAAACCTACTAGTGGTAGACGTTTTACCACTTTTTACCGCTTTTTTACCGGCGCCATTATGTCATGTGTCAAATGCACCATCATAAAAGTATTCGTGTTGCCAAGGAATAAATTAAACTATACACTTATGGCGCATGTATGAGCGGGCGGGTAGAACCTTTGTGTCGATTTTGAGTTGAAAAAAAGGAGAAAGTAGTAAATAATGACTTAATAATTATGTGTGGAAGGCTGATTAATTCGCGTTGTTGTGTAACGTTTGTCGTGAAAGAAACAATTTATTATCTTGCAATTTAAGCAAAATGATAGTGTAAAACAAATTGTAGGGACTAGCTTGATTGTTTGTATTAATTGCACTGGCATTGTATCAAAAAAAAAAAATAATCTACTTTAATCCACCCTTGAAACTTACCATGAAACTCCCATATTTTCCCGTCGTCACAAACCATTACAAAAATTAAAAAAAACAAAAACAGCAAATTCGCCATTCCCGTCGCTCCTTGCACTGCACCTACATATTGAAATTATTGCTGACATTATTACCGGCACAATATATGCATTCGCGACACGCAGGTAGAAAGTTTGTGAACTTTTATGAATCGTAAATTCATGTTTTAATTGAGTAATAACGCTGTATATTTAGTAAATTCTTACTAAGTATAGTTTGTACGATAATAAGCCATGTTTAACTGATTTAGGTGGAGATAAGTGGGTAATTTCATGTGTAGGTGTGGGCATTTCATTCTTTCGTTTCATTGTTGAATGATTTTATGTTAAGTATCGCTGTAAATTTTATTTGGTGCAAATTTTCTTTTGGGTAGTGGAACATTTTCATTTGAAGTCGGCTTACGACATAAAAAGTAAATGGAATAAATAAAACAATTTAAACAAATTTATTTCTTTTTATAATACTAAGTCCAGTGATATATCACTAAAATGCCCTTATTTACAAGCAGAACAGTCCCTAACTAAACAATTTCAATTTATTCCCACGAAATATGGGGACTTTCGAAATTAAGAAACTTAAAAAGTCTTCAGAAAGTTGTTAAATCTCGCGACGTTGGGACAAGGTGCTCCTCCGAGACCCTCGGAGGAGCACCTTGTAGTAAATAATGACTTAATAATTATGTGTGGAAGGCTGATTAATTCGCGTTGTTGTGTAACGTTTGTCGTGAAAGAAACAATTTATTATCTTGCAATTTAAGCAAAATGATAGTGTAAAACAAATTGTAGGGACTAGCTTGATTGTTTGTATTAATTGCACTGGCATTGTATCAAAAAAAAAAAATAATCTACTTTAATCCACCCTTGAAACTTACCATGAAACTCCCATATTTTCCCGTCGTCACAAACCATTACAAAAATTAAAAAAAACAAAAACAGCAAATTCGCCATTCCCGTCGCTCCTTGCACTGCACCTACATATTGAAATTATTGCTGACATTATTACCGGCACAATATATGCATTCGCGACACGCAGGTAGAAAGTTTGTGAACTTTTATGAATCGTAAATTCATGTTTGAATTGAGTAATAACGCTGTATATTTAGTAAATTCTTACTAAGTATAGTTTGTACGATAATAAGCCATGTTTAACTGATTTAGGTGGAGATAAGTGGGTAATTTCATGTGTAGGTGTGGGCATTTCATTCTTTCGTTTCATTGTTGAATGATTTTATGTTAAGTATCGCTGTAAATTTTATTTGGTGCAAATTTTCTTTTGGGTAGTGGAACATTTTCATTTGAAGTCGGCTTACGACATAAAAAGTAAATGGAATAAATAAAACAATTTAAACAAATTTATTTCTTTTTATAATACTAAGTCCAGTGATATATCACTAAAATGCCCTTATTTACAAGCAGAACAGTCCCTAACTAAACAATTTCAATTTATTCCCACGAAATATGGGGACTTTCGAAATTAAGAAACTTAAAAAGTCTTCAGAAAGTTGTTAAATCTCGCGACGTTGGGACAAGGTGCTCCTCCGAGGGTCTCACTTGTAATATCAAGGTGGGCTCGAAGATAAAGTTTCGGTTCAGCCAGTATTATAGGATCAGATAGTTAAAATGGCCGGGGTTCCGATCTTTCCAGAATTAGTAATTGAAATTGAAGGAGTTTTCAACTTGAAAGGCTGACAAATGGCACAATTTTCAACTTGGCTATTTTATTTCCTTCTGCTAATGAAGATTTATCTGCGGATTAAGATAGAACATGACTAAGTAGCACCAACAAGAACTACTCTATGTCGTACAGACTTAGGTCTGTAACGTGACCCCATAAACGATTGCGAACAGATCTTATGTTTACTAGCGATGTAGCAATATACATAATATTATATACACAAGTTCAATTTGCGCGTAAACGTAAAATCCTTCACACTAACAATCATAGTAGCAACGGACACTAGTAAATTACCTACAATGCATCATTTAGAGGTTACAATAATTCGCGCACATACTATAAATTGAGCGGTTTGCTTTCAATCAAAGTCAAATTCAAACAGAATGCAACATCCTAAATAAATAGGATTATCCTTGAGATATTATAGGCGGTTCCTATCAAGACATTAGCCGTAGTGATTAAATCAAGTGGTTGATATAGATCGACGGGTAACTACGTGATTACTGAAGTGATGTAAAGCATAAACGTCGAGTGACGGCGTGCGATGCAACGTGACCTTAGCACGTGGATCGCTAGTTGAATTTAAAATAAAATGTCTACTTTGTAATAGAAAAGATATGTAGAGCGTGTCAGGCTCTTAGTTTTGTGTTCAAGTGAGGGATTGTATTACCCGATTGCAACGGGAGATGATAAAAACATCTGTCATTATTTCTGACTAGCTGATCATGCAAAAAATTTCCACGACTTGACTTCACGATAAACCACAAATCAGCACATAAAACCCCATGGAATTACACTTCCTAACCGAAAAAATCTATGGCCGCATATGGTCACCATTATTGCACCATAATTCATGAAGATCTGACAACATTTGGTCATATATTTTCAGTCGAGCCTCGGACCGTTTGATCTCACAAATCTGCTAAACAGATCTATGCAGCAAAAACGGACTTACATAAGCAAAAATATTACGACCACTTTTTTGGGCATCTTACAGTTCTTTAGGAGAAAGCAATTGAGATCTCTCATGAGGATATTTCTTCATAACGTTTTCGTATTTGGTCATAAATGTCATCGCTGTTTTTTGATCTAGGATCTTGTTTTTTGGGGACTTAACGGTGCTTTTGGCTACTTGTCTTTTATAGTTTTTATCTGGATTCTAGACTAGTTATTACACATCACCTAGACTTTTTTTATGGTCTGGAATATAAAAATGACATCGAGTTTTTACCGAGCAAAATTTTGCAACACCACTCCGTGTTCTTTAAAAATAAGTAATCCAATGTCTCTATAGTCCTAATAGCAACATTGTTAGGTCTTTAACTGAGTCCTCAAGGGATAAGAGGCATAAGCACACAGCCAGAGTATTTGTTTGTAGATAACTGCAAGGTTGCAAGACCAAAGCAAATGTTTGTTTTAACAATATTTTCTAGCCACTTGGTGTCGACATCAAAATAAACAAGATTCTCTTTTATTGTATTAAGTTTTTTTATATTGTTTTCCAAGCTTATCTGAGTGTTAGAGAAAATGTATTAGTGGTTGGTTACTCATCGTGTAAGTTGTAGGTTGCTTTTCCTCTACTAAGCAATACATGAACTCACTTGAATATTCTTGGTTGGGTTTCGAGTCATCAAAACCACAATTGGACTTCAGAACTATTAATACAGCGAGTTCAACAACTTTCAACGTGACTTCTGTCAGCTACAGTATTCACTATTCCTTCTGAACAACATTCTAATTACATGAACAGCACACACAAGTCCGTCAGATTCGAACTCCATACAATTTCCGTTCCCCCCAGCCACAGAACCACAGCTTCAAAAACATAAATCCAGATAAAGTTTATGAGACTCATAATAAAGTTAAGTGCTGGTTTTCTTTGATAACGTTAAGTAATAGGATTTCTTTGGGCCTCCCAATTTGTATTAGCTGCTTTATCTAAGTCTACATGAGGTTTCATAATAATAGGTTGGTTTGCTTCTTTGCTCTGTCGGTCGAAATGTGGGTCAGATATTTTGCATCCCACGCAAGTTTCGCCATGCGGGCTACACGTCAAAGGATTACTTTTATCGCTACATTATTTTGATGGACCTCTTGGGATGGATCGATAGTGTGTTCTGGATGCTTGACTGTATTGCATGACCGAATTTTGTAACACTATTTGAGTTGAGTTAACGTTTATGATGAGACTTTACTTTTAGATGTAGCTGTTGCAGAAAACGATGACTGCTATTAACACGCTTATCATTAAACAAAACCATTAATTAATTTCTAGAACAGACTGTGTTACTCCTATACTTAAGCATACCTCAATTGTTACTCATGAAAAGAAGTAAATTGTAGGCCGCGATACCACCTGTCTCCATATTTTTGCAACTGTCGTCTTCCCCATCTGTTACATACGGAAACGAACAGTTGTCAATGCGAAATGTTTTTTGGTTGAACACTTGAACAAATATCTCCTTAATGAGGACTGAATTTTCGGCATTGTTTTCAGTAATCATTATGATTTTGGAATGGTTTAGTTTATATCCGAGGATGGGTGGCAATTTGAGATCGTTGAACTTCAAAAGTTGTTTTAGGTCATGAAGACGATGAACTGTATTTCAATCGAAAATTAGAACACGAATGTTCATGTAGAGGAAGAAAGATGCAAAGAGATCCATGTATCTGACAAGATGAAAGCCACTAGACCGTCTACTTATCCAACAAATCACATAAGCCGTTTTTATTTCGTCCTTACATGAAATAAATAAATACGTAGACAATGATCACACATAAAACCCTAATTCAACCGAGATCCGAATCCCGACCCACACCATAAAAAGTCGTCAATAAAACCTGAATATCTTTTCATTTCGAAATCACTATAAAATGAAAAAGAATCAATAGTTTAAAGACAAAAGAATTTAAAGAGCAAAATTCACACGATTTGAATCCATATAGGATAGAAAATAAAGATAAAAACAGTTTGAACGAACAAGATGTGGGCAA
The DNA here is from genome assembly GCA_963576755.1 of Noctua janthina. Classification (NCBI taxonomy): domain Eukaryota; kingdom Metazoa; phylum Arthropoda; class Insecta; order Lepidoptera; family Noctuidae; genus Noctua; species Noctua janthina. The sequence goes on from OY755066.1 coordinate 1,335,691, forward strand.
AGCGTAGTGCGGTAGCTTAAAAAATAATCATGAAAGAACGAAAAATGTTTTTAAAACGAAAACATAGTGGAGTAGATAAGAACGCGTTTTATTGTCCCGAAACATGGGGGCGACGAAAAAAACTTACGATACAGGCTGTTTGTGTTCGGTAAAAAGGTTTCTTTTGATAAAATAGCTGTCTACTTTGTGTTAAGTTTAGCTATTTTAATAATAATATCTTCAAACTTAACATTATTATATAGCTAAACGAGTGACTAATTAGGTTTTAACTCATTAAAATTACCAACTATAATTATTTTAAAATTAAGTACTGAACTTTAACAAAACACGAAAAAATAACACTAGAACTTTCAAACTCTGCACAGACAATATTGTATGTTAATCCGCCAACAAAAAATAATGCCCCAGACATTATCTACTAGGCGAAGTCTCGTGCAAGTCCAAGCAAAAACCAATACATTATACTTAGCTTTCTGATATAAATCAAGATTTGACGGCTGGCAAATTATTTCCCAGACTTTTTTATAAAAAACTGAACCTGTATTTCGATGTAAATCGTATCATAATAGATACAACACATTACTATTATCTGTGTAATACTCAGACATGTAAAACAAGTGATTCGTATCATATTTGATACAGAACGATACATCAAAACGTCCTTTGTATCTGATGGGATAGGGCTGTTTCGAATGCGTCTACTTCTGTAGACAAATTTTGTATATAGATCTGTCCAGATATGAGCTATGAATAAATGTGTTGTCTTTCCTGTGTTTATTGTGTCTTATATGCTTTTTGGATCATGTTCTCTATATTCTGCGTTATTCGAGGAGCCCTGCATATGAATATTTACGTTTTGTGGAAAGAACTCCATTTATATCTTACATCTTGACAACTTCCTTCTATAAGCTATTGCTATTCGCTCCGTTAAAGCTTTGTAGCCCTACCTTCAACAGCAACTACATCAAAGATTACTTCAATACCGCTTTGTCCTTTATTATTATTATTTTCCTCAATTCCATTTCCTGCGGCCACCCCTACACAATCCCTGTTTGGTAGCTATCTCGTCCGAACGTCCCTTCAATCAGACAACCCTAAATCCACTACCTGTCCTCATCAATTATATTTTTTTATCGGCTGAGTATCTTCTAACATTGTCTAACATCTGCGTCTCGGCGTGATCGATGCGATTTAAATACCATTCGTGTTGCCAGGTAAAGACTGTTGATTGAAGGGTTTTTTGATTCTGGGGGACGAAATAATCGGTGATGATTGTCTGAAAGAAACGAGTTTTTTAACCATACAAAAAACTTTCACAAAGTAAGAGCTTAGAAGCATGAAGAGAAATCAGTTATTATTAACATTAATTTATCGTATACTAAAAACAAACAACTGAATTTTAAATGTGGCAACTCTCGAAGTTTTATCCTGATAGACTATCAGTACAGCTTACACAGCCTTATTCCGTTGCATTGACTTTTATAATCGACTGGGGACGAATTATCCTATCTCCTTCTTTTTTGTTTAGAATGGCTGAGATAAGTAACTTTCCCAAATGTTTCAGAGTTCTGGGTGACATTGTGAAAGAGTTACTGCCCTCGTAAAATTCATAATTATCGCCTTTTGGCAGGCGATCTTCAGATACAGTGTTACGAGCTTTATGTTACGAACATTCTGTCAATGAGCCTTCAAGAACCGGCTATAAAATGAAGTTAGTGAATCTGCCAGTCAGAGATTTCAGGATGACTATTATCTGGTTGTTTCCATAATCCTAATTAAGATATTCAATTTAATCAAAGCTACGGTATAAAGCTGACCATTCCAATAAATCACGAGCTTTCAAACCGTAAACAAAACAAAAGTAATCACGTAATTTACGAGAGTATTATTCTCGCCAAAAATCGAGATCCAGCCAGACCACTTCTTAAAACTGCACATCCACAAATCCAGCAAACAAGCAGAATGCACATTAAAAGCACATTTATCGTCAAAACAAAAACTAAGATCGGAAACATTCGTCCGTGAACAAAAAGAAAAAAACACCGTCCGGGCAATCTCGATCAAATTGTATAAGAGGATTAAAAGATTTATCGTACAAGACTGAAGGAAATTTTCGGGGAGGCACTCGCTTTTATATCGTTACATTTCTTCTCGTCTGGTTAGCGCTACGTGAGCCGGCATAACTTAACTGGGTGCTTAAAACATTCGTTTATTTGACATGTTTCATGTAAATGTATATTTGGTAATGCGGTTTTGGTCGCTGGGATGTTTCTTTGTGTTTGTGGGGTGAATAAAAATTTAAGTGGTACGGCTAAAGATGTAACCGTTAGGTCTGTAATCCCTACAGAGTTAGGTAGACTTACCTTTACTCAACCAAAATTTATTTTTGACGATGCTCGTTTATTTGTGATGAAAGGTGGACCGAAGATCCAATTATTTTTCATCTTGGTATTGGAACGAAAACCGATCACACACTTGAGGTGTTTCAATAGTATAAAAAGCTCATCTTTCTGAAACTGACAATTCGAAAGCCTTTATTAACTAAAAAGAAAAAGTTTTCCCCATCACTACTACAAATTACATCTCCCACAAGACAATAGACAGATGATACTTTACATATTCCTCTCATTTACAATTCAGAATAAAAATATTATTCATGTTTTTTATCAGTTTATCTGTTCTGACAGTTTTAGGTTCTGGTATTTCCGGATCTTATGAAAAGGTAATTGATTGGACCTGAGGGTTGACCCCGCTGCGGTTTGGCTCTGTGAATCACTTGACATCCTCAACAATTTAATTCGTGCTATTTGATTTTAAAGTCACGTATCCATTTTCAAGGACTATTAAAGGATTCTTGCCACGATACGTCTTAGCTGTAGTTTCTTTATTGCCAACGTGTTCGGTAACTAACAATATATTTTCTATTTTCAGGTAAATAGCAAGATTGGCATGAGCATTACGGTAAGACGGGGCAATACATAAGGAGGGTAATGCAGTATTTTATATCGACTCCTTAACGGCCACTCAGCCTCTACCTGAAGAAGCTATTGCGTTTCTTAACAAAACTATAACAATAAATTTAGCTGAACTTCGTTCCGGACTCCGGTACAACGTGAACGTTTAACAGCTCACAGTTTACGTTTACTCTGATATATACTTCATTAGCTTGATTTACAACACGTTTAGATACGTTTTTAGTTTATAGTGTTGTTGGTAATTAGTTTTGTGAATGTTAGTTGCTGTTTACATGTGAAGATAGCACGTTCCGCGAGAGATTTTAATGAATGGTCTTAGACATGAACGTTTGCTGTTTTATTTTATTTGGGACTAATAATATATTTCATATTTTTATGAAAGTCATTTTCTCTAATGCGCACAAATTATACTTGTGTTATAGTTAAACGTCACGATATATTGAGTCTAGCGCTTATAAAGTTTGAATTCGCGCAGCCGTAGCGTGTTCTCTACTAAAGTTTGATTCGTACACGAAGCAATGTGTTTCAGGCCTGTACATATATTTATTATATATTCTGAACCTAGATGTTTGAGGACGTGATTTGTTTGTACAATATCATGTTTGTGGACATGCTTTGCATATAAACCGTCGCCAACGATACTGAATAAATCTATGTGAGTGAAACTTTTATTAGCAATAACTTTTCATTTCATGGAATGGCAGCTTCTATTTCATCTGTTGAAAATATAAATTCAACAAGATACTCTTCAGAAACACTTTCTCAAACCTACCTCTTCACCGACTCATTCTTTAACCCCCTTTTTTCTAGCAGACGTCGGGAACAAAGTAATTAAAAACTTCCCTCCGTAGTTAGAAAGCACTTCAATGCTACCAGATTAATACGAGTATCGCGTGTGTTGGCTGCTTTTATTTCAACTATTTCATATTATTTATGGCTCATAGTTGAATTTTGTATCAAAAATGCATGCCCATGTTCTATATATAACCTCGCGTGATATGTTTCACTGTGTTTATTTTTGTCTGTGACAATCCAAATATGTGTTATTGATTTGATTTTTCGTGGATTTCGTTTTCCTGTTTTGGCGTTTTGCCTATCTTGTATTTAGTTGTTTTGAATTAAATGTGTCTTGCGTAGTGGTTACCTAATGCGTCTACTATCATTTAGTTTCCTTGTACAGGAGCCACTTCGTCCACATCACCTCCGACAATTACATTCGCCATCAGCCATTTCCCAGAACTCAATTCAAAGGGCAAGAGTTCACGCTCACCTAACGAGTTCTAATCCAGACCAACATTAAATATTATGGTTTCCTGCTCCTATGTTTTCAAGTGACATGTTAATTTGTCTGCAAGTAGCCACTTCCTCATTAACTGTTAGTTGCACGTTCGGGTTTAGCTGATCAGCTGTATTAGTCGGTTTGTCTCTATTATATGATGTATTTATGAGTACTTATACTAGTGGTGCGACCCGGTTTTGTTTGCTTAAGTAATCTGGATTGGTTGGTTTAGGTTGTGCGAATTATTTTTGATAAGAGTGATAATAAATGTAAATTATGATGAAATGATATCACATCACAATTACTTATTTTAAAACTGTATATTGAAGGCACTCGGAAGGTTATACATAGGAAATAATGTAAAAATAGCAGTAAATATCAAAACACAAAATGTTAACTAATATCAAGTTTTCAAACAAAATTTACATTTATAAAATTATCCTCTTGATGACAAATGAAAGATTTCAATATCACTTACACAAAGCAAAGTTACTAAGCCCAACCAACAAAATAATGAGGCAATACGACACCAAACAATCAATACACATCCTTCGCATCCACAACTTTCCCATTGAAATGAATACAAACAGAATGAAAATCGCTCCAGCAATTTAGCAGATCATATTACTCATACAGACAGACTTCCTTTTGTGCCACATACGTTTTGATGATCCGTATCACCGTTGGCCGTTTGATGTACCAACTGTGCTACTAATTAGTGGACTAGCTACTAGAGCTGAGTTGATTTAATTTTAGCCGCTTCAATTCCTGTTTGAATCATGGTCTTATTAAGCTTTGTTGGGCCAGCCAGGGATTATGGCGAATTCGTAATAATGATGCTGTGCAGGACAATGGGATATTTGCATTTCTAAAATTAATTACGCGTTTGGTAACCAGTTCAATCATTAAGGCTGAAATTGAGCTGAAAATTTGAAGCAAAATTCAGAGTTTGCTATTGCAATAGAACCCAGAAAGACTGACCTAGACGATAATACTGAACATATACTTATTGTTATGCTAATCTGATGCTAGAATTAAATACACGAAAGGTGACAAGAACTTTCACAAACTAAAACTCGTTAAATTCACGAGTTTGGACATTCATGATAACAAACATTGTCACCAAAGCAATTGAACCAAAAACAACTTCAGAAACTTGCAAAATGAAATAAGACATCTTTTGTTTATTATTATGGAACCCCATTGAATTTCCATCGAGGTTAACAAATTGAAACAAACTGAAAAGTCGACTTCCAAAGTTAGAAACAGACTTCAAATTGGGACAGGATTCATTAATTCAGTGTAAGAAGTAGAATTAAATCATTCGAACCTTTAACTCAACAATTTTTGGACACTACCCTTAAATGAAATTGTTCAGTTATTAATTTGTTGCGATTTCGAAACAAAAAGTGGATTTCGTTACTTCAAAGAGTTAGATTGTCTTATACAAGTTATAATTTGATGGAATTGAGTGTAACTTTGAGGGCCGTTGTATTGAAGCATCATTGAAATTATTGTTAAAGTTTAGAGTGTTTTACTTGTCTAGTTATCTGGTACTTGAGCTTGCTCTCAAATTTTAAATAGGTTTTTGAATGTTTTTGATCTCAACAACAACTTTGAGCTCTTTGAGATTTGTTACTCGAAAACTTTTAATGCTTGCAAACGTATTTACTTCGTTCACTCGCAATAAATATCAAATTGTTGTTTGTATTCGAACAAGACGCTGTTTTGCCTAAACAAATGTAAATAACATTAGAAGTAAACTTATTCATACTGAATTAATGCAATACTTCAAGTTGGCCTACTTGTAAGCTTGTAATAAAACTACCACTATTGCTATAAATAAAACTAAATCGTTTAGCTTTTCTCGATACCTAGATACGCAAATCAATACTTCAATATTCAAAACAACGCGAGCAAAAAACACAACCATCGGAACCCTTTAGATCACATTTTTTCCCTCAAAAATTATGAAGTATAATGAACCAGCGGGAAGTAAGTTAGCATTAAGTATTCGCATTTCCATAGCTGTCTCTGTCGTAGCAGTTAAAATTTCACTTGGCTAAGCAAAATTTTCTGTCCGCTGCAAAAATCCTTCCCCTTTTAGAGAGAGGGGAGCGCCGAGCGAATTCTTGCATAAAATTTACATCGAGCGGTCCACACAAATTACCATTTCACTTCTTACTCTGATTAAATGTTGTAGAAAAAATATTGCTCTCTAAATGTAAGAGAAAATTCTTGGGTTTTCGACTCATTAAAATTGATGTTTTGTTTTTTTTTTCGTTTCGACCCGCCTGCGCTCGTTCCAGAGTGATTCCCTTCCAGTTTTGCATTTGACTTTTCGGGTACGAGTCTCTTTACATAATTCAATTTGTTTTTCTCCAAAAATGATACGGGCTTTTAAATTCGGCTTCCAAACCGCGTAGTTTCGTACGAAAAACAGCTGTAGCCGACCGCAGGGAATTGCCGACGTAATGTCCTACAAAAAATCTGCCAGAACTTGGCAATGGCCGAGCGGGATTCGTCCAAAAAAGGTGTGTGTTACAGCATCTTTCACGCAAAAGGGTGAGAAAACAGCGGAGGCGAAGCAAAGATATTTGGCAGGCCTTTACAGGCTAATGATCCACTTGATTGCGGTTAAGTGTCGCTATAAAAATGTCTGGATGTTGCCAACTAGGGGAAAAAAACAGTTGCTCCTCTAAAGTGACTATTTTTCCTGGCAGGCTCCCGATATCATGAGACAATTGCCTTTGCGAGCACTTTAAGTGGACGACAATTGATGTTTTCCCACTTCGCTTACACTAACTTAATTTTGTTGTGCTCTGAAAAACTTTCTTTATTTTACACGACCACTCCAGTCTCCTCTTGTAACTCGTGTCAATTTCTGCACGAAGCGTATTTCTTAGTACAAAATTGACGTTTGGAATAAAATGAAAGCATATTTAACGAAGTTATTTAAACAAAAGGTAAAAGCATAATAAATTAATAACAAACGATTACGACAATATTTAGATTCAACAGAATTAATTACGTTCTTACACAACAAGCTGAAACCATAAAAATGTGTCGTTCCCAAACTTCCGTAGAACCTAAATTGAGTTCAGAAAAAGGCTTCGCAACTTGAACAATCCAACTTATTCCAGTAATACATCAAAGATTGGAAAATAACTTGTATAAGTGGAAAATTTACTATGAAATCATCATGAAATCGAATGTCTTGATTGAATTATTCTTCCGCAAAGCCGCTATTTCTCGGAAACTCGCCATCGACCATGAATCTCTTGGTATTATATGACAAGCAGTAACCGTGCCAAGAACGTGATGTTTATTTTGATGAAAATCTGATGTCTTGGGGAACTCCAGGTGGATTGGACGAATTTGATGAGTAATTTTCTTTTAGAACAGGATGTAGCTTTCTATGATAATGTACGAACAATACAGTTTGAGGTGAGGGTACTTGGAAGGCAGAAAGGAAAAGTTTGTACAATATTGTCTGGGTTTAAAACTAATGGATGGTTATTTCAAGAAGACGGCTCATCAATTTACCATTTACTTCACTTTTATTTACATAGACTTTTTAGTTTATTTCTTATAGTTTTAACACTTTTGCATGGCCTTTTTAGTTTTTTGTCTTATTTCATTGTCATCTTTTCTCATTTAATTAAGGACTGAGTTAACTAAATTGCATCTCAATCTTCTTCAAATCGGTCCAAACCTTCTGCTTCTTTTTGTACACTTTACCGTAAAACATCCGAATCTTTGGCAATAACTCGCAGCGGGTGAGCCAGTGAATCGATTTTGAATTCATAATTTAATCTGGTCTGGTCGCGTAGCTCGGAAATGTTTAATTTGTTCTCCCGATACAAGGGGGCATGGTAGTATTCCGTTGACATTGTGGCCGCCAATATTTTCGCTTGGATTCTATGCAGATTCTGAAAATTTAAATGATTTATTTGAATTGTATCAAGTTGTTTTAGGAGTGTGATTGATGATGATAAATATGGACTGTTGGATGTGGTTTCGAACTTTTTAATATCCCTCATTGATGTTCTTAGTAAAAATATCTGGTTGGAGATAATTAGAATCTATTACAAGTTATTCATTTTGAGTTCTCATGGATTGTATACAGCTCAAAGTATTTTAATCTGTTAACAGGAGGTCAACACCGGAACTAAATAAAATGGCCTCTACTCAAATTAATAACCCTTTCCCTAAGCCCACCGTGAGAGGAACTTGAAATATTGAAAAATTGTTTAATTAACGCAGTATTCGTAACTCAAAAGTGAGTAATTCCTGGAGCGACTTTATTGAAAGTTGATACAGTGTTTCTAAAAGTAATATAATACTTTTGGCGTCGGTCGAATAAACGTTTCAATATTCGAGGGCTTCATTAATCACGGTAATTGACGGGAAGGGGACTTGGATGTGGACGCCCCCTTACCCCCCCTCAGCTGTGCCTGTGCTTTTGTTTTTTGATAATGGTAAAAAAATTGTTATAATTTCTGGAGGGGCGTCAGTTCCTATTGTTAACTTTGATTCTGTAAAGGATTATGTAATTTGGGTGGTTAGTGAGTGTTAATTTGGGAACAATGGTTTGATACTTGTAATTCAAATTAATTAAGTTGATTGATATGAACGAATTAATGGTGTTACAGAAAAGTGTAATCAGAGTGTTTTCCAGCAGGATATCTGTAACTTTAAATGCCTATTTACATTTATCGTTTGAATAGCAAATGCTCTGTTAATACGAAAAAGATAAACACGAAGAAGGAGATACTAAAACAAAATCACCTTCAAACTGCAACCCTATCTAGATACTTCACAAAGCCATTACGATGAGCATCCGATTATTAAGACCGTTATTATCAAAAGGAGTAGACAACCTAATTCACGGAAATAAAATAGAAACAACGATGGGAACCCTGCTTAATGTTGCTCGACGATAACGATTTGATTGCCCGATTGTTCGAACGACGAATTATCTTGTACAACCAAATACAAAAAGGAATTAAGGAAACTTTATATAAAATAGAGGAAATCCTGCTATGTATATATCTCGCTGTTTTTAAGGTCGAATGAATAAAGGCTAGATGTGAATTGATTAGCTAAAATGGAGGAAGTTACTTGGCCTTTAGTTTCTGTTTGCCCTGCCAAGGACGAGTCGTAAAGATACGTGTTTGACTTGGCAAAGTAAATTTTAGCAGAGCTAGATTAGAGAGAGATAATCTCTTAACTTGGTTTTAATCGCAAGAAATGGAAAAGAATGCATAAATTAAAGTTCAGACTAACAGAAAAGGAATTGAAATATCCACACAAAATGTAAAAGCAAATAAGACCGCGAATTTTTTCCATCTAAAATACTCAATAGTCAATTTCCCTAAGCCTTCCCCAGTATTCGGTTGTCACATTTAATTTGGTCGGAATCGCCTATTAATCATTTATGGAGTCATTAATCAGATATCAGCCTGATATCCTTTCTCATTCCTTCCGAACGTTGAGGATTTACTTGACAAATTACTTTTTCGCTTTTCTTGTTTAGAAAGGGTGGATTTCTTTTAAAGTTTAGAAGGGTATTTTTTTTTCTGACAATGCCGTTAAAGTCTACTTCATTTTGCAGATTGCAAAGTAATTTCGGGAGACAATGATGGTATTCCTGAGAATACTGCCTTAAATATTTAAGTAACGTCAAAATAAAGTTTTTTCAAGCCAACGTTTGGAACTGCTGTGTTTTCACTAGTGCGGGTGTAGACCCGCACTAGTGCCAAACTAAGAATTGTAAACACTAACAAACCCGCACTGGCTGCAGCGAAACCTTAAATCATTGGAGAATTTCGCCAATTCCGCCCAGTACTGGGTATGTTTACGTCAAACTTTACCGTAGTCATTTGGGCACGATTTTTATTAACTCCGCGTCCCGATGCCTGTAGAAAACTTTTGTTGCGCCTTTTTCTCCTTTTTTACGTTCCAAGCTTTTTATGGTTCTGCAGTTCGGTTTATCGTTTATTAAACTGTGTATAGATTGGATATTAAAGAAGGATTTCGTTCTCGTAAAAATTGAGAGATTCTGGGAGATTTCGAGATTCGGTTTTATTCGAGGCTTGAGTCGAAATCAATTGGAAAGTCGATGTGTGATGATATTTAATTTGGAGTTTAGAGAGGCTGAGTTAGCTGGATCGTTTTATGGGGGTTTATACGTCAAACTGTGCTCGAATGCTTTCGAATTTTTTTAGGCTTTGCACTTTTATGATCATCTCACACAAATTGTACTGTTATTACACTGTTTTATCGGGATTCTAAGTATAAAGCTATATTTCTACAGTACACTACAGTTTACTTTTATGCATGTTTCATCTTTTCTTAAGAGCCCTTCTACCTTCGATAAAGCAAAATGTAATCTTCTAAAAGAATAGCTAAGGCTTTATAAACATAATTCAAATTATGAAGTTACCAACGATATCTGAATTGTGTAACGTTCATTATTCCACAGATTGCGCGTACTATTGCTAAATATGTCACTGAATGAGGCTTTTAAGCACCCACGCGGGTTTGAGAGTATCAAGGAGATATTTCAACGCATACCATTATAACCTTTATTCCAAAAGCAATAACATTTAAACTCCGTTGTAAAATCTAAACCAGCTGTCAATAATTTATTACGCTCTTATGAAGGGTAATTTTTATTACGGCGCCAGTAACATTGTATCTAACTAATTGGAATCTTGTATAATTTTAATTGTATTATAGTTTCAATTAATTTAAATATATTGGCGATTTAGATCTTTAATTGCAGTGATTACGTAATGGGATTGTGATTTAAGATTGAACTCATTATTCTTAGTTAATTCTTTGAGTATTGTTGCCACTCCTTCGGTAAATGTCTCTATAACTCACTGCATTACTGTCTCGTCGGAATTAACAGTAACATCTACTTCTAATTCTGTTCTTATAATATCGCCAATTTTTTCATCTTTTTTTCCAAATTCTTTAAAAGAATATTGCTCTGCATTTTTCTTCTTTAAATTATTTAGTTTGTTATTTATTCTATATCTTTCGCCATGTGTACAGTCAAGGTTGTCACCAAAATTATAGTGTTTTTATGCGGTTTTATGACACAACCCGAGGTGTAATTTATGCACGTATGCCTGCAATACTGCTATAATATTTTGTTAATGAAATGACATACAAACACAGTTTTGTGGACGTGACTGGCTTTTTGGCTATTTCTTATTTGTTTTTCTTAGATTTTTTTGTGTGTGATTGCACTTTTGTGGAGGTTAGAGGTTTTCACGCGTAGATTCCATTTTTAGTGTTAGGTCGTTGTTAAGTTCATATTCGTTGTCATTTTATCATTATCGAAAATTTTGCAATGTTATGATAAACTTGTACACTACCGATTCACTTATTCTAACGAGTAGGGCCTCATGAGAGTGTGTCTGATGACTGTGATATGTTATGCATGTTATGTGATGTGATCATCATCATATCCGCTTTGATATCCTGCTGTCGACTTCAAGTAACAGTAAATTTCTCTCTTCCCTCTTCGCTATTTTCTTCCAAAGTAACTAAATCTGCAGCAACATCAGCACAAACTACAAACAATTCTAACACAACACACGTTTTTACTTCAAATCGTTCGTTACAATTCCCTTTACTTGCGAGGTGAAGTAAAAAACATCAGAAGGTCAGGCTTCTTATGATCCTACGAGGTAATGACTGTTCACGTCATGGAGCCACGCAAACGCAAATGTTCTAGTGTATAGTGTATCAGTTTCGTAATAAGCGCAAGGTTACTATAATGAGTGATAATACTTAGTTTTTGTTCGTATTTTAATTTAGCGAATTTTAAGTTGTACGTTAGGTTGGAAACACAATGTAATTATAAGCATCAATATCAAAGATATAAAAGTAGTAGCCACCTCTACGTAAAAAATACTAGCCTGTAATTTTATTGATCCACTGCATGACAAAGGTCTCTTCAAATACATACAAGGCATACCTATAAAAAGAAAACAATTTATTTAGCAAAGACTATATCAGCAAGGTTTGGGCTGACTGCCCTAGGTATACTCATCGTACTAACATATCTCAAAGACTCTCTTCAACAAAACATTATTTGATAAAACGGACATATTAAGTTTATTCACCACATCTACCTCAGATGGTGATTACATAAATAACACTAAAACCACTTTAATGATGGTAAACATATTAGCAATTAAATTAGATTAACTAATTAATTATAATAGTGTTAGTTATATCGCATTCGAGTTAACTGAGCTAAATACATACAAAATAATTAATTAATGCTAATTTCTTGTAAGACGGCTACTAGGCTTAGCCTGATTGAGGAAATGGGACGTTTCAGCAATCTTGACTTAGACAATCATTATATTATAAAGCTGAAACCTCTTGTAGGGTCAGCAGATAAGAAAAATCTGCAAGCAAATCAGATTAAGTGCATATCTGCAATTTTTCTAGAAAATCCTTTTGTCTTCTTGCCTTTTGTCTATTCATTCACGGGGATTAAGGTCTATCTCTTCGACGATATCGACTATTGGTTAGTGCATAAAATTCTCTTTTTATACCAATTATGGTAATCATAATGTATATTTTTTGAATATCTGTCGCATTCGATATTTTTTTTATAAACCACGAATAAGTTATGAGCTCCTAAAAAGCACGCAAGATCTTGAAACTCTTTCAAAGTTAAATGTTAAAAATAATATTTCTAGCGTTTGAGAGTTACTCTATCATTTGTTATGTTAAGCGAATAAAGTTGTAAAAGTACACTCATACCCATAAATATGTTGACACATTTGAATTTCAATTGTGTTCAAATGTAAATATCAGAATTTATATAGATTTTATTAATGTTATGCTATCGGCGTTGGTTAACCCTTCATCTCTCATAATATTATTTTGGTAATAAAATATAAGAACCCAGAACGATTTTGCCCTTGATCTATAAAAGCAGTTTCTTTACTACCGAATCAAATAACAGAGTATAAGAATAACAAATAAATGGATGTTTGTATCGCACTACTTTATCATTACCTTTCATGGTGTTCCTAATGGGCGGTTGCCATGGCAACGGAAAACCTTCTCACGGCACCCAATATCAGGGGAATGGCCGATAAAATCCAAGTATATATTCGCTACACAAATTGGTAACTACGTGAGTAAATAAGTACTTAAAAAGAAATTGGATTTTTTTCAAGTGACTGCTTTTGAGCGTGATTTTTAAAATAGCTAGTGATTTAGGAAAACATGGCACTTTCTGTTGAACAAAATAACAATAAATGCCTAAAGTAATGGCAGGCCATTTTTTTGGCACTGAAATAGAAAGGTTTCTGTGAGAGACAGAACCAAGTAGAAGCCTTTTTATCTTTAAATATTTGAAGTGGTAGAAAATGTAGGTATTGGTGCTACTACGAAAATAAAATTGGAAAAAATGTTGGTCAAAGAAAAAAAAAATACTTACACGTGGATAAAGAAATTGCTTTGCTGTCTCATTTTTGTGGGGCATTTGCAAATTCAAATCCAGAATGTGGTCTAATCCTATCTATTTATTCTGTTCTACGAATTTTATATAAAAACACTAGATTTTCTACTAAAAGGCACCTAAACCTAACTACTAGCAGTTAGGTAGTAAGTACCTAGCTAGAGCACTACGCGTCTAAAAAAATAAAAATACTATTTCCATTTCCAAACTACAACAAACAGTCTACACTAACATCGGAACTAAAAAAACGCCCTAAATAACAAGTCAGCTAATTCATACATTTCATCGTGTCATGAGCCCAACAAAATGAGTGTATCATTATAAAAATCTAAATGTTCCCGTTTCTTCAACACTTAAACCCCAACTGCTTGACAAGTAAATACTTGACATTGTAATTACAATTCACGCACCCATTGTTTTATAAAATTGTTAACCGACTGTGTTAAAATACATACGAATTTGCATATACCTGAAGCGTTAAAGTTACTTTTTAATTCAGTGGGGTTATACTACCGAAATTAGACCATGGCGGTTAGAACACGCGATGTAATTCTATTTGAGATTTTTATCTGTTCAATTGATGGTTATATAGTTACGAAATGAGCTTAAAAAATACGATACTGTGGGGTTAGGGTGTGGGTTTAGTAGCGTAGCGTAGCGGTAGGGGGTTAAATAAATAATGTTGTGTGCGATGTTTATACAGTTTTCATCGTCTTGTTACGTTTAAAAGTATACAAACTAAATTTATTTGTCTAGCCATGAATGACTGATCAATTCACAACGAATATTGCTAGTAGGTAATCAAAGGTTCCAAAAACTTCATAACTAATATTGATTTGGACAACCACTAAATCTTTGCTCGTGGTAAACTCGTAAATATTCGATTTAACTAACTCAAATATTCTACAGCACAAAATATGAGTGGCGATGTATCTCATGCAGCATGCAATAGTATTTTAACTAAAGCTGCTTGACTATACAAAATCGCTGCAACTTATGAACCCGCTAAATCATAGCTACTAAAACCTTACCCCTAACGTAGTTCAGTGCGTGATTTTGTTAATGAAGATCGTTCGAAAAACGTTGTATTTGGTAAAATAACATGTAACGAGTGTGTAAAATCTAATTATTTCTGTTATTATAGCAGGTACTATGTTATTTGAGAAATCTACATCTGACAGTGAACGATTAAGGTGTTAGAAATTGTATTGTATGTAATTTTTTATATCTTCGTTCTTTGTTTTCTAAGATGGTGGAGGTTTTTGGGCTTTTGGGCTCGACTTTTGTTGGGATGTAAGTTGTACAACAATTGATAGTGGGTAGTGTTTTGTGATTAATAGCCAAGTTCTTTGTCAAGTTTTTGCTAAAAGTAGGATTGCTTTTTACCCGACTGCGAGACAACAAAAGCTCTATGGTTGGTGACGTCACTTATTTTATAAAAAAACACTATTATTATTTCTTTTCGAAATGGCGATTACAGGTTAATACCATAAAATCTTCATACGGATAAAGATTTTGTTGTAACGGTTCCACAATAACTTTAAAATTATTTCCAACAAAAAAATGCTCCATTTATCCTACATAGGAACAATTAATCTTTTTACTCTACGTAACATAATCCAACAGTGAAACTAACTTCCTTCTTCTAACTTAAAAAAAAACATATCAAGGTGATTCGACGAGGAAGCGAACCTGCGATCCGGCCTTGTTTCGTGAAAGTGTGACCTTTAAGCCATGGTGCCTTTGGATACGATGTTAATATAAGTTCCATGAGGTGCAATAAATTTTATAGTTTTTTTTAACGAACTTTTAAGTAGCCTGTAATTGCCTCAAGGTTTTCAACTCATTGAATAATAGTGGGCATTGATCTCACTTGCTTTCAAATACAAGTTTTTCCCAACAAAAACTAGGATGGATGTAGTGGAAGGATAAGACGCATCCTAAGCACCTAACTATCCAAAAATAATCAACCCTTACCGACTTTATCAAAAAAGTCTATTTCTAGAAGCCATTTCTCACAATACCCAGCCAATAGCTACAATAAATTATAAAACCTACACCGCCCATTGCCAAGCGATACGTAAAACTCGAGTCGTTCGGTCGGAATGAACGATTAGTGAACGAACGAGATCATATTACCACTGGATAGGTAGGTTCGTTCAGAAGATCCACATTGCAACTTAAGTACGTCCGGTGCACCCTCTGTTGGCCATTCACCTCTGCTACCGACCTTGCTCTTCTTTTTGTCATGGCATGAGACATTTCGCAAAAAAAAGGACAGTAGGATGACACGTGTTCCCATGATTAAAAACTTTGTTTCGGTCTCCACATACACTCATTCATGACTGTAATGGAATTAAATTGAAAGGTGAAATGTAAGCTTTTTCCAAGTTCGTGGGTAAAAGACAGCTTTTGGTGATAAGACAGGCAATTGTAATCCCCAAAACTCTCAAAATTGTATTCACAATACAGTGTAGAGAGAGAGAGTAGAGTAGTGATTTTATCTTTTTACTACAAGTTTCATCATAAATACGTCTAATGATTGTTTTTTCGAAGTCTAAACTAAACGGAACTTCTGTACTTACCCGTACTTCTAGTCATGTTACGAAGACCTTGGTCGGAGATCGGCTGGGATTGCTCGATATCTTGGTAATCTTGACTTTCACGCCGGAGATTAATTGTGGTACTTTGTGGTTTTTGAGTACGAGCAGAATTGGTCCCGTGTGCCTTATTGCGTAGAAAGAGAGAGCGACATTTTTATTTAATATTATATTGCCTTCTTTATTTCGCTAAAATATAAGAATCTCAACTTAGAATTAGCTGAATCAGCCCATAACGTTCTCACTGCTAAGATCCTTCTCTGATGAGGATGTCACCAGGTCTCCAAATTATTCTGGTTCTAGGCCGTGCCTCTTGAAATGCTGGCATTTAAAAAAAAAAAGTAAAAACTAAAATATTGTTTTATCTCTAGGCTGAATTTAAACTTTGAATAGAATCAGATTTGAACTCACTTTCGATCGACTATCCAGGCGTTAAGGCACCGTCTGTCTGTATTGTGTTCCATTCTCCCAAGGGCCCCTTTTCAGCAACTATTTCAGGAATAGAAACCTTATTTCAGCCCAACCAGCTTTCTGATTTTCTCCCCATTTTCATTCAGACTTTTTGCATGTTTAAACGAGAAAAGTACTTTTAAAGCTGTATTAATAAACTTCAGAACTCGTTCAACTTCAGTCACAATGATTGAAAACATCGCACGAAATGATTTCACATGAAAATTGTGTACCTACATATTATTATCGGAGTTCAATATCCAAAATACTTTTTCAAAGAGTTTGAACGGAATAAAAGTTTTCAATTCAACAAAAAAGTTGGGCTTATTGACGTAAATCGACTTTATCATAATAAATTTATTGCCCCGGGCATATTACGGGGTCTTTGTGGGGTGGAAACGCCCGTTGTCGGTCGTGAGATGTTTATGTATGTGTAAAATATGGAAATTCGGTATGAGATTCATTTTAGATTGATTTTTGCCCGTGATGTTATGTTATGTGTAACATTTTTGAACGGATTGCAAAACGTTTTTTGATTGTGCGTTTTTATTTTTAGCCAAAACTTGTTCGGTAACCAGTTTTTTGTTTACATCGGCTTGTTATGTTTAAAACTGAAATGAAAAGAAAAAGTAATTGGATCTTTATTTAGATTTTTATTAGTATGACGTGTTCAGAATAAAAAAAAAACGAAAAAACGGTATCAAAAATAAAATCAAAGAAGTACAAAGATAGTTAAAACTAAAACGATTACAAATAATCGGGTAATTTTGAGCATTATAATGCCTACTGGTTACCATATAGGGGTAAACGTGGGTAGTATTAATAATATCCATTATTTTAGTTCGTAACGGTCTTCTAAAGACCAAATGTTAATGGAGGTATTATGTTGGCATTAATAGAAAACCTCTTGATTGTGATTTATGTACCTCTTTAAGTATTAAGGTCATTTTTTGTCGAAAAAAGCAAGCGTTTTGTTGCATCGTCTAGGTTTTAATTATATGAGAGGTTCTTCAATCTTTTAGTGGAGTTGTTATTTGATAAGATTTTTTAGATAACAAAATGTTGAATTGTTTTATTCGTTCGTTGCGCTTTTTTGTTTCCAGATAGTTAAGAAAAACTTTTTATTTTAATATTAATAGCATATATTATAACTGTAAAAACAATTTAAATGTAAATAAGTAGATACTCAAAGTTGAATAAAAGTCACTTCAGACAAATACAGTTGCACATTAGATTTTTTTGTACGCACAACAATGACACTAGAGATTACGGAAGAGAACGATCCCATTTTTCACTAATGTAGGGTGGAAGTACATTTTCTCGTCCGTTCGCTTAAAATCTAAATAAAACTCATAATGAAACCAGAAGAGTGACTTCGTAAAAATATATTTAAGGCCATATACTTTTATCACGCACCGTCTGAAGGCTTTGCCTCTTAAAACTTGCAAATGTTACACCCTTAACGTTTTATGTGTATATTTTAAGTGATATTCTCGTAAATTCCCTGACTGTTACGTCACGTAAATGTACTGATTTTGTTACTTTGTGTGTGTTTTTTTTTTCACATTTCTGTAAGTAACATTAACATATTATTATTATCGAGTTGATCTTTGAATAAAAAATGAGTGGTTATTAAATTATCATTTTGTTGTTCCAAACTACATAGATAATTACATTGAAAAAGAATACACTGAAGATAATGATTATGCACTTTAAAGGAACCTGTAGTAAAACGTAAGCTGTAAAAAAACTTGTTCACTATGTTTTATGGGGAAAAAATTCTCTAGATTATCATGGCACGTAAAAGTTCCTAAAATAGTTAAAGACAACTTTTTGATGCAAAGTTTATGTTATATTTACTGCCATTGCTTTTTAATTTTATGGTTCACCATAAGAGTAATCCTATGTTTAATGTCCATCTCCTAAATGTTCGTTGCCGAAAACTTTTTGAAGAGTTGTTTAAAGAACATTATCTCTGTAATCTTCCTTCGTAATGTTTATTTTCAAGTTGTTCGTTTAAGGTATTAGCAAAGATCTACGTGGTTATATCTGTCATTTCTATTTTAGTACCAACTTTGATGCGGTTACCTCGGAAATTGCTGAACCGGTTTAAGTGATTTTTACATAAA
Organism: Noctua janthina; assembly: GCA_963576755.1. Classification (NCBI taxonomy): domain Eukaryota; kingdom Metazoa; phylum Arthropoda; class Insecta; order Lepidoptera; family Noctuidae; genus Noctua; species Noctua janthina. Next base: position 1,354,626 of record OY755066.1, read on the forward strand.
TGGAAAGCTTATGTCTTCCTGATCAGCATGAAGATAAAGTATATAATTATGCTTCACTTATAAAGGTACTTACACGGTTCTGAGTACTTTAAACTCGACAGATTATTACCTCACTTATGAACGTAATTATTATTGTGCACTTTCATGCAATGAATTAGTACCCTTTAGAATTACGCTTTTTCATAATTTGAAAGGGTAGTTAGAATATTAAATCACCAGTGAGGCAGTCTATACCCTAGCTGGAGGCTCATTCACTTGCTAGTCTTGCTAACGATAAGGTTATGCCGAGATAGTCCTAACAGTATCTTTTGCCTGACCTGAGAAACTTGCCAAGAAAGCCTTACTGGCTTGCAAAAGACTAGACTCATTTAAAATAAGACCTTCAAGCAACTTCCTTAGCTATTTTCACGTTTTGCACACCAATAAAAAACAAAAATCTATAATAATTTTGAACAAAAATCCTTATAATCTGAACTTCTTTACGAGTTAGGGGACATTCAATATAGGGACTAAAGGTGGGCTCAGCGAAGCGCCATTTTATAATAACGCTTATACACATTGGGGTATTACTGTAATTTGGGGGAACTCGCCTGGAAGAAGGTACTGGGGAGCACTCTTGGAACAAAAACTTCAAATTATGGAACGGATATTTAAGGGACGATGTTATTAAATGTATTGTTGATGTGCATTCTGAAATTCTATTAAATTAGCGAGATCTTGATAGCCATGAAAGTGAATTTAACAAGATAATAAAATATTTATTGAAAGCAACCTAAAATAGTTTATAATAAAATTCTAGCTTTACGTATGAGAAACATTTACTAACATTATTTTCAGTTAGATAATAACTGGTGCTTACACCACATACCTTAAAGTCTGATTTAAATGCATAGAACGATAACATTTTCCACAAAAAACCGATTATAATTGCAAAGCGCAATTAATTATTTTAACACTCCCGTAATATTAAACGGAATTTATTATTCTCTTTAAATTTATTCATATTCATAGTTAAATCTTTTCACTAAACTTTTCCGAAAACATGAAATCGCTATGATTTTAACTGTTAATGCTAAAAATTTTATGGTCTTAGAAAAAAAGATTTTTAAGTTATTTCTTTTATTACAAATCAATACTCAAAGGTTCTTCAACCTCTGTTCACCAAATAAAAAAAACAAACAAGCATGAACATAATCAATTCTTTTCCCTGTTCACAATGCATGATAAATTGTCCACGTGACAGCTGTAATGAAAACACAGTAACAGACATAAGGGCGTGTACCCATGCATACGACGTAGGAAACGTATATTTTAGCATAGCTTTAATAAACATTGGTGATTATACAACACTCTGGCGGTATGGTGAAGTGAGATTGTATGACAGGAAATATTCCGAAGGGTTAGTCACTTGTGATTGAGCGCGGCTTTTCTTTTCGACTTATAAAAAAGGAAATTTCAATAATTGGCAATATGTTACTACATACATTCAAAATACAAAAACCTTTACAACAAAAACCCGTTCACTTCTGTAAATAAGATTCAAAGACAAAAAAAAAGTTGCCATAAAGTAACATAAATGATAGGAATCCCCCACAAAAATCGGATGCGTAAACATTGTTATAAAGTTGGAATTTACAACTATGGGTCACAATAAAATATTTATTTTGGTGCGAGTTGACCCTTAGGGCTCTTAAAGATAACAAGTAAGGGTCGATGATAGCTACCGATTCGCATGTCGAACTTTCCAGAAACTTCTTTGCAAGAAAAATGTTCTTTATGAACATGACAGTATGTCAGAAATAATTCGATTATTTTAAGCAAACAAACAAAAAACGTGACTTCTTAGGTATCAATTACGAATTTCATAAATACACACGCACGTCCAGCCATGTTTTATTCAAACTTTTAAATCGTATTATAATTTTTTTTCACAAAATCTAGGTTGTGTTTTAAAAATTTGGCCGGTCGTTCAACTGTGCTGTGGGAGAATTCTTCTTGACAATGGATCGTTTTCATAATCTCGGTATTTTTCGGTAAAAAATGAACCGTTAATGATGATTTTAATGGTGTTTTTTTTTCTTGATTTCAGGTAAGGAGAGCTTCTTTTTGACGTCCGTAAGTGGATAAGTGATTTTCGCTGTTATAAAATGTTGGTGAGTGCGAGGTGGTGATTAACTCGGTGAAAAACAATATTATGGTAATATTTTCTATAAAAATAGTAAAATGGTGATTAATTCTCTAGACATAGCTTAATTATCTTTTAATCTCATAACAATTACTTCATAAATTCAGCATTTAACTTAGGTACTGATACTTTATTTAAATTGCGACAATAATATCTCAGATTACTGCTTATAAACCTAACGAGAAAAAACCTAAACATCGACAATCAGTCTCGTCGAATTGTGTCTAACGCATAGGGTGAACGTCCTCATTATCAGCCTCTCGTGAATAATATATGGGACGAATTTCGCGATTCCACCGATGACTGTCGTCACTCGTCAGAGTTGCGTCATCGTCACTCACATTACAAAACCATAGGTATTGAATGATTTAACTGATTTTACAGGTCATATTTCCTAACCAAAAAAAAAGTTACTAGCTAATAGTTTCTAGGCGATAAAGCGACAGTATTATAATCATAATTTCAAACAAGTACCGACTTGTTTCGATGACAACCAACCGTTGGATATTGACTATCACAACTCGCAAGGAATAACAATCAGCTGACACTTGTCCATTGCGGTTTTTCTTCGGATTTTTTCCGAATTTCAGGCCTCAAAAAGAGCAATGTATGCTCAACTCCCGAGCAATATGTAGGGGCAATGTAATACGTTTTCTATTACCCGATCGGTTTAGAAATTCAAAGTTTATCAACCTAAACGAGACCGCGTATTGAATATAAAGAAATATAATGTTACATTTGAATGCATCAAACGTCCCTTTGCAAAAGTTATTTTTAACACGATTCTTTAAAAATTAATATTCCATGCATTTGTTTTATGTGTGTGTTGACACGGTTTTTGGTTAGTGGGGTAAAGAACACAACTCTAAAGTTTTTCAATTTTATTACTATCAAAGATTTTTACAAATGGCTGCTGTGATGAAGAGGAGCTCGTGGCTAAATAATAACAGCCGCTCGGGTCGATCTTTAGGTTAAGCCGTGCTTGCCTAGGTTGGTCTGTGGATAGGTGACCGCCCATTACATACCGAGTTTCCTCCGTGCCTCGGAAAGCCGTTGGTCCCGGCTGTCATTTGTAGATCTTTGACAGTCGTTAGGTAGTCAGTGGCTCAAAAAGTCTGACAACCAGTCTTACCAAGGGGTATTGTATTACCCAGTACTAACTGGGTTGTGGAGGTCAGACAGGCAGTCTGGAGCGACTGTAAAATACTGGTATTCAGCTGCATCCGGTTAGACTGGAAGCCGACCCCAATATATTTGAGAAAAGGCTAGGCAGATGATGCTGCTGTGATGAACAGCTTGTGAAGAAATTACAAAAAAAAACTTAATATTTTGAATATCAGATATTATTTTCCTGATAGAAACAGTTATGTTTATTAACCCTAAAATGCACCTCGCACTACGATTACTCTTAACGTTAGAGTGACTAATCGAGCCCACTAATTATACAGTGATAAATAGTATCCCGAATTTTTTGTTGTAAAATTCACAATCAAAATCTGTGTAAAATTTCAGTATAGCCAAAGATTAAGTCGCAAACCCGTGCGTTCTTGTCACAGCGGGGTCAGAGGCTAACAACCTGGGGTCGGTTCAATGCCTTCACTCTTTTTATTTACGGCTTAAATTTTAGCCTTCATTTAAGCAGTAATCATGAGTTCTTATTGCTAATTTTAACTATGGGTTAACTATAATTGTGGTTTTTGAAATTATTTACCGATTTAATTTAGATGAATAATAGTAGATTATTTTATAATCAAATGTGTCATTAGAAGTTTTGACAGTATTATATTTTATCTTAGGGAGATTGGTAACCTTTATCCAAATTAATCCAAAAGGACAAATAATTATAGAAAAAAATCCTAAGTAATGATCAAAAGTTCTCAACTTCAATTCTGATATAGTCAGTCAAGAGAATTAATAATAACGTGAAAATAAGTATTTTTATTCATTAGAAATTTCATTTTTTTACAGTCACCTTATCCGTTCCAGGTCTATCATTATCAATTAGGGTCAGCTATCAATCCAGCTAACAACAAAAATATAATTGTTAATTAATAAAATATAAAAAATAAAATAATTTTAATTCAAGCATCACTGACTCATAGTAGAAATAACTACACACACATACTGTCACATTACATATATAAAAAAGACATATGCATATAATAAAGCCAGTCCTATCCCAAGGTATTTGACCATGCGTGTGCTGTTTATTTAATAATTATATTATATCTGTATCTAATCTCTCCGAGTTCAGTAACCACTGCTATCAATGTGTATAATACATAAGTCGTTAAGATAACGGTTCTATCATTTGTCAAAAAACTTTGAATAGGTATGTTTACATTCAGATCAAACAAATTACGTACAATATGTATTTTCGTAAAATATAACGGTTTTTTTTTCACTTTGAACTTGCCACTATTTGTTGCCTTTTGAACAAGTACAGGAATGACTACTTAGTTATGTATTTAATACACAGCTCACTTATTAGTCATCTATAAAAACATAATCATTTGAATTCTCACACAGAGCATCTTTTGCCTTAAATTGAACTTTGATTCTTTATTTGTTTATTATCGGAACAGCTAATGAGGTCGTTAACCTGATTTTGTTTTTATCAAGATTTAGAAAAAGATAATGAGTTCGCTTGATATACAAATTAGATTTCACATTTACGTCAAGAAAAAAAACGTTTACTAGTGTTCACTTCAACTTTGAACTCAAAACTAAATACGATATTATTATTTTCAGAATAACTTAAAAATATGTTCAGAAAAAACATAAACAAAAAAAAAACTATTTATATTTAAATTAAATACTTACTACAAGAAATGAGTAGGTGTACGCATAAACACTAGAATCAAGTTCACTGACCCCATTATCTCGGTAAATGTATCGACGCGAACATTTTGCAGCTGTTAGTCACTCAATAGATTTTTCACAATGTACTTATTTAACAAAAAAACAATGTTAATAAAAATATTGCCAGTATTTATCAATCAGCAGTCCTGGTCCTGGTACAACGTGGTCTAATTAGCATTGTAAATTGGTTTACAGTGGCGAAGGTTCCATACAACTCGATTCCTACCGGATTCCCTTTGAAAAATAGCACAGTTAGTATTCTATAGACAAATAATATAAACCCATTAAAGATATATACTCCGGCGTATCTCTTACAAAAATTGACCCTTCGCTACTGTTGCTTGATGTCATTCTTACTGTCAGATAATGGCTAAATGACGCCAGTTCCTAAAATCCTATTCAGTTCTATCAAATCTGATGTCAGATGATGTGATTGGCTTGGGCTATTTCCGCTTAACAATCACAGGAGCACATTTAATTGACAGACACTGATGAAAAGTCTCACTGAACTGTAGCAATAGCCGATGATTTATGTTTTCAGTTTATAGAATCTATTTTTACTATAATAATACAATATAATAAAACTGAAGTGTATGTTTGAACTAATCCCTGGAACAGCCCATCGGATTTTATTAATTCTTTTTGCATTTTTTTGGGTTATATAATACCACGCTACGACCCGCGGGGCACAGCAAATAATAATAATTAAAAAAAAACTATATACTCTAAACTGACTGCCTCGTTCATCTAGTGATTGCAAGCGCGACTGCTAAACAAGAGGTTCTGGGTTCGATTCCCAGGTCGGGCAAAGCGTCATTGAGTTTTTTCAGTAGCAGTATCAGGAATTTCTCAGAAGCAGCCACGGAGCCTGGATCTGTACCCGGTTGATGGAAATAGGCTCGTCCCCTATTACATGGCACTTTAACATAACTGGCGTAATGTGGGTGCACCTACTATTAGGTACACCTCTGCCTATCGCTTCGGGGATTACAGGCGTGATGTTATGTTACTTATGTACTATAAATTCAAAACCCACTTAATCAGGTTTACATCTTAAACGAGCTATGTAATGTTGTGATGAAATCTTGGCACTATTTGCCTCGTGTTTCGCAGATTCGCAATGTTGTGTGAGTTAGAGCATGTTTATCTGAGCAATAGATGGCGCCACGTGTAGCTCAGTTGACGCGTGGATGAGTTCCATGCCAAGTAGTAGATGTCAATCGTTTGTGTAATTTATTTTGTCAATTATATTAACAAACTGTGAAATATAGTATTACGTAGTGTGGTTGTGACAATGTAAGCTGTTTATCAATATTGAAATGGATACAATTTGTAATTATGCTGAAAAATTTAGGATGTAGTAAATTTATAAAAAAACATGGCCTTATAGCCTAATTAATAAATCAAATAATGTTGCCAAATAAAAATTGATTAGTGTAAGTACTGTGTATTTAGTGGTGTTGCAATCAATGAAATTAATTACTTTAACGATATCTCAGCGGGTGCTTCATCCAAAACGAAATAAAACACAATATAATGACCATAAAAGATAAACTTCATAAAAGATAAACTTCAACTCAAACAAATTTATGTTTTCCATTAGAGGAAATCTATTTATTTATTATTTAATAGTTTAACCACTTAAGACCAATTAGCTCTAAAATTAAATAGTCCAAGTCGTTTGCGATCTGTCCTCTCGTAATTACTGAACCATTAATGGTTCCTCCAGATTTTTTGTATAAATCTTTTATGGATTTATTACAGGTCGTATTTCTGAGGTCTAGACCCCATTTAAAGAGAATAAATTATTAACTACACATTTTTATGTTTAGCATTTTTTTCTAAATAGAATTATTATCTCCTGCGTCAAATATCTTTTACATTTCTCCAAATCTCTGTTAGAAAAGACTTTATTAAAAATCTTATTCCCTTTTACGTGCCATATTGTTTATTTATGTTCTTTAATAAAACGAGATGTTTGCAAGTATGTTGTGTTGCAAATGTGTTTCTTATCTTGGGGGTAAATATTTTTAAGTGCGTATAAAAAGATGTTGCAGTTTTTTTATGTACATTGCAAGTGGATTCAAATAGTGGCAATGTATCAAGTTGATACTTTGTAAAAGCTTTCAGGTAATGTCAAGGACTGGATTATTTTAATGGACTGTTAATATTCTTAATAGGGGAATTTAAGTTACAATTGCTTCATGATGGCGATAAGTTTTGTTAAAAACAAATGTCATCAAGTAAGAAACTTAATTGATAATCATTTTAGCTGTAATAATCAAACATGAAGTAATTGACCCAAAAATAGACAAGTGCTATATTTTTTTTTGTCATTAAATCAATAAAATAATACTCATTAAGTTTACTGTCGCAGACATGCTTAATCTAATCTGGATTCAGAATTCAGAATTTTCCGTTGCTAAGCCGAAAGCAAGCCGTCTCGCAGGGTATTTATAGTTTATTTCGAAGTGACCCACTTAGGAACTTTGTAGATAACCTAACATGGTCCCAGACATTATCTTGATACGACATGTCTATCACTTTCCTGTGTACGCTGTTTTCAATATGTAAAGTTTATTTATTAATTTCGAAAAACTTGTGTAGTTTTATGAGCGAATCACAGAAAGGCAAAAAGAGTGTTTGAAGAGAACATAGATCATATTTTTCTCAACCAAGCCAAAAAATGTAATTCAGAATAAAAAAAAAATATTTATGAAAATCAGGGATAGTGTAGCGCTGATTCCATTAAATGCTTCCATGCTGGCTTTATAAAAAAATGATTTCAACCCCATAAAAGAGCACGTTTTCGGGCTAAACCAAAAATCGAATCATCGAACGCAAAAACTGGCGCGAAAATATTCAAAATCAGAATGCCATATTTAAAACATGGCCGGACTTTAACGGATTAAGGGTGATGTACATCCAGGTTTAATCTACGTTTATCGCCGACGGGCAGGCGGGCAGGCGGGCAGGCGGGCAGGCGGGCAGGCGGGAACAGTCAATACCGATCGACGGTTTAAGCTGTCCGTCCTGCCTGTTATATTGTTTTAATAACTTGTGAATTTATGAATTTATGCCTTTGCAGCCTCTTGAGCATTTTTTGGGAAATGATGCAATGTTTTGGGGTTTGCGGTGTGGTGGTATTTTTGCAGAACCGTGCCGAATTTTTTTATTTAGAAATGCAATTTTTTTTAAAGCTTTTTCCGCTTTTTGAAGAATTGCTTATGGTATTTAGTGCAATTCAATACTTTCACTTCCTTATTAAATTAACCCATTACATTTAACAACTGAACATAATTATGTAGGTTTTTATCTACCAAACTGTAACACCCGTATCTATAAACAAGTTAGAAGTGATGACCTACTTGAATAAAAGTAATAACTTAAGAAACGATTTTTAGTATGTAGTTTTTATTAATTACTTGCAGTTAGAAACTGTCAATAGATTATAGAGTTCATAGCTTTGCTTTCTTTGGCGGTTCTTACTTTCGTTCAAATTTTTATCTATTGCATTAATAACTTAAACTCAAATAATTACTTTAAATTGACTATAGATACGGGTGTAAGTAACACTACCCACCCTTCTAAATCTGTCAAAACATTTCAATACGTCAACTCAGTACTACGCCCTAGCAATAAAACAAAAATAAAGTTGATTTAAGGCGTTATTTCACTTTGGCAAAGAAAAATAAGTGTAAATTATTAATGTACACAACTCGCCTATAGATTCGCGAGTGTTTTGCCAAATACTCTTAAGGCTTGGACAGTCGGCGGAGAGTTGGGAATTTAACAACTTTTCTTCTCGTAAAAGTTTATTTAAGATATTGTTGGGGTGAAATGGGGTTATAATTTGTAGAAAAAAGTGAAATATAACGAGGCTGTTAATGAAGGCTCTTGTTATATAAAAATTGGATGAACTCCAATTTTTAAAAAATTGGAGTTCAGAAAGCACAAAAAAAAGCATTTAAAAAAATTGACGATCATTCACATAAAAATAAAAATACAACATCGACAAAATTAACATGAAAATCGAACCCTATAACGTTTACTCCTCGCAGCTACACCAATTAGGTTAACAAATAACTTCCAAATCTGAAACCTGTAACCTTTTTTCAACTACCAACCCTGTTTACCAAAAAATGGTTAACCCACCACTCGCTAACGCAAGGCACTGTAATCTACCGTGGTGCTGTAAAGGTTAATGACCGTCGTTACATCGGCAGTGGGGGGTTGAATCTGAGCACCGATGGGTTTTCCTCCTATACGTATATATTATTTATCTTCCTAACTGTTGGGTAAGCACGTGGGGTGTAATGGGTTCAGTAAATGTACCGGAGATGATAGGGCGAACATTTTTTTGTTGCGAAATAAGTATCAAAATGGAAGCAATGTGTCTTTTTTTCTATCAGTTGTCTTGTGTTTTCTTTTAAGAGCTTTTGCAGAATGAATCTTAAAATGTTATCCTCGTATATGACCACAAACATTGTTTAAAATCTAAGTAAGACTGACTGTAGTGCTGATTGATCAAAGATGGCTGTATCTCCATGACTGAACTTAATATGGATGCTAACAAATCAACAATCAGTTCGTTAGTTCATGAAACATTTTCCACCCACGAAATCGTTCACGTTCCATCTGACCGTAACAACCCTTACAAACGCAATCTACCATTTAATAAAACAATTAGCTTCACAGATTACTAACCCTTAACCACCCTTAACTTTAACTCACCCACCATCCACTAAACTTCTCCATGAAAATAATCCGAAACAAAATACCAAAACACTGGTACCTACTAACCCAAACTATTAATACTGCTGACCCTAAATTTCGTAGATAGCGTACAAGCAGCTTAATCCCATGTTATCATTACACACACTCGCTATTCGATAATGTCCTGTTACCAAGATGAACTGCGTTACCCTCCACCTCTATCACGTATGGAACAGAGTTCAGAATTAAACTTTTTGGGTGTATTGGTAATGTGGTTTGTTGGTATTGGGGACACATTAGATTGACTGGTTGATTCTCCTTTGTGATAAATATCTATTGTTCTAGTGTCTTTTCTTTGAAGGCTTATTGGTATCGGATCTTGATGAAAGTGTATCATTAAGTTTAATTATAGGGTAAAGGGCAGATATCGAGATGGATAAAGAGGCTAATTGCATAGTGCATTGGAGATTCGACGTAGTGATTAAGACACAATAGGAGACTGTCAATTTGAGACTTGTGACGTTTTAGAACTGTTAAATCGAAAGACGTAAAGAAGAAAATAACTTTATCCATCATAAATAAAATCTAGCACTAAATAATCATGAATATACAGCAATCGTAATCTTTAACACGCCTTCATCTGCTCTTATACATCTTTAAAGATAAGAAATAAAAGCATCTTTTTAAAAGCTCTTAAATATTGATACGCCAGCCATTCGGATCGCTTCGGATCGCTTCGGATATTGTCGTCTAAGATCGTGACTGGACAAGCACGAAGCGAAAATTTATTTCGACAGACCACGAAATGTTACCGAATGTATTTTATGTCATTAACTTTTAACGAGAATTGACGATTGGAAAGGAAACTGCTACGGTTATTTAAAACAACATAATATTTATTTCTTAGAAAAAAAAAAGAAATCAGGAACAAATTTACACATATATAATTTCTATATTTCTTTAATGACTGTTTCATACGACAGGGCTATATTGTCAGATTTTAAACCAATCAAGCATTATATTTTCGTTTCCTTTAAATACTAAGATAATGTAAAGGGTGGATCGACACACGTCTATCTTGTCATTAACTTGTTAATTAACTATGTTTAAGACCCTCATGGCTGAACACTGTCTCTTAAGATACAGGTTTACCTAGTCTAAGAGGCAGTAATACTTGAGTACAGATTTTAGCATAGAATCAGTTGTAAACAATGTCCAGTACCTATTTCATAATCAATCACCTGGGTTCCCATCTGTATTACTTTTTATGGCAAATAAAAAAATATTATTATAATTTTTATAAAGCACGTCTTTTAAGACCATTGTGTTCACTTACCAATTCTTCCATAACTCAATATAAAAATAAAACAATGTACGGGCCACCACTCAGCTTTCTACAATATTCATTATAAATAACAGTTGAACGGCCATCAATCTTGTGCTGAACGCCCTACTAAATTGTCTTAACTCGGACGATCCATTTGTAAGGATTTTGTTAAAAAACGTTATTACTAATGACATGGAAGTAACAGGAAAAATGCTTGAACTAGACAGATTCAATATTGTTGAAGTAGAAATAATATTACTGTTGGGTTTTTATGATGGAGTATTTTTATTTTTGTCACTTTATATTAATGCTAAGACTGCCTCCACCACTTACAATTTTTATTTTTAGAAACCTCATTCAATGCTTAGCCTAGTACTTACATTCTGAAAATCTAACCCTATGTGTTAAACCTCTCAACCTACCGGAAAATCGTCTGCTGAATTTATCATCATATTCCACCAATCTCGAAATACTTCTTGAACATTTCCACGTCTCCTTGAAAATGAAGACGCTCGTTCCACGGGCAAACACAACATAAATCTGGCCTCCAGTATCGATCTTTAATGCCACTTGGACTCCTGCCCACCCTATAAAATCACCCTTTTACCATAAAACAGAAACCCATTAACGAACCCATCGAAATTCACTTATAAACTTTCATATAATTCAAAATACTTATTCGAAAATGTATTGTAATATCGTTCTAGAAAGTTCATCTCTTTTTCATTTTCTGTCAATGTCAATATCTTAAGTGTCGTCTTGAAGTATTGCCAGACGTATATAATTTTAGTTTTAGATGTCTAGACTAAAATTAAGTGTCGGTATAGAAAAGATTTTTAGTAAACACGACTCTGTAGTGTTGGGACATGTCGATGGTTGGTCTGATATTGTCGATTTTAAGTTAATTGCAACGGTGATCGGTGCTTAATAGGGAAAAGGTTTCAGCTAAATTTCAGGAGACTTTACAATTTTGCGTTTCCTTCGCCTTTAATAATTATTACCAGAATTAAACCTCTGGAAGATGCGTTTGAACCAAATATGAAACAAACAATAACAGTATTGGTTACGGTACACAAACGTTTTCGAAAATATGAGACACGATAAATAAAGTTCACAGAAAAACTTTTTAAAAACAGCAGTAGCTTGTACACTATCATAACTTTAGTTTATCATACCGAAAGAAATCCACGAGAAATTGCAGCCCGCTACGAAGTGGGGTTGAAAACATTTTGCTCCGATATATCGAAACGGTAGCAAAAATTGGCACGGAATATATCGTAGTGCATATCTCGATCTCCAAAACCCGTATTTACGTTCGCAGGTAACAGAGGAAAGTTTTAGGGTTCCTTTCGAAATTGGAAAAGGACAGTTTCGTTTTTGCTTACTGTTTGGCTCATAAATGGAGATGGGATTTGGTATCTTTGTAAAACGTGTTTCTTTCTGTGTATCAACATTTTGCACTTCTGATAACAAAAGAGATGATATGGAAGACAATAGGAATGCCTAGACAATTCTCATTTTATCGATAATACTCAATTTAAAACTCACATCACTAAAAGTTGAAGTAATTTAGGCGCATATTAAATTACTTCGTTTATATGATTACAAATTGTTTGATGGTCTAATTTGACAGAATTTTTAAGCTATTAATTTAATTTACACTTTAAAATCAATATTGAAGCATTTCATTTACCACCTAGATTATTATTTTAATCTTCAGACTGTCTGAGAGTGCAAAAATGCATACTCAAATCGTTATAGAGTTTGCATATATTTTGATTCAATAAAACAAGATTTTTTTTAAATGGCTCTCCCATTTAAAAAAACCTTGTTTTATTGAATCAAAATAACATTTTCCTTTCATAGCTTGCATATCTAAATTGCCAAAGCATAAATCCAAAGGACTAGAAATAAACAAACCAAAAAAACATCGAATCAAAGAAGAAAATTGACACAAAAAGCTGCAGAACCAAGAGTTTAAAGTTTATATTATTTGTGGAATCGAACTCTGCACATCTGTTGGAAGTGTAGGTTTTTTATTAGGCTGTTATTTCTGCAATCGGAGCCGACTGCTCGACTACCCAGTGCCCGCCTCGCTTTACATGTTTACATGCGGGGAATTAAAATTTTGTTGCTGCTTTCAATTTGAGTTTGGGTTTCAGAAAATAATGTTAATTGATTTTGTAGTTAGTTTACTTTGCAGGAAATAGTTGAAGTTTATTTAGAAGTGTAAAAAAAACTGTTTTGTAACATCTTAACAGTTTATTTTCTTTATCTAATTTGAAGTACGGTTTGCTAAGTAAACTTATTGGTAACAAGAGATATTAAAAAGAATAAGTACGTAAAGAAAATACTGATTTCTTACGCAAAAAATACCTAGTAAAATTATAAATAGAGCACTATGAAAAAGTTAAAGGTTTCCAGAATGAATTTAACTGGAAAGCATTGTATGAGGTTTGTTAAATAAAAATAAGAACTTATTACTTCTGCATTCGCAGTCTCAAAGTACAACCAACAAAGTTAATTAGGTCTTCCTTAAAATACCCACAGTTTTCCTCTAAATGTCACCCAACAATTACTCCAATACATTTCTCTTAATATCACCACGCTATCATCCAAAGGGGCGCTACAAAAGCATTGTTAAGCCACACATAGCCTTTTCGACGTTGCCTTTAGGCCGATTTCATTTTACAAAGTAACTTTGAAAGGGCGGCTAGACAGCTGTCGTATTCCGTAATATTCTGGGGACTAGACTAGACCTGGGGCCAACGTTGGACGAATATTTGGCGGGATATTGGAGCCAATGTTGATAGAAACTATGTTTCTATGAGGGGAGAAAGCTTACCCTATTTTGAAGTAGCGATATTAAGTAATTTTTATCAATGTTCCCGAAGTCTGGTTAAATAAATTACAACACATTTTTTATCTTATCGGTACAAAGGGAGGTTTTACCCTCCAATTCTTTACCTCTTACAATCTGTTTATACCTACGAAGTTAAATTGGAAGTCTTTAAACGGCAAGTTAATTGAAATTCCAAGAAGATTAAACATGAGTTATTTTGCGAATTAAATTATGCTCGGTATATTAGAAATACGAGTAGGTAACATTATTTATATACATATATACATTGTAGCTGAATTTTAATAAAAGTGACAGTCATTAAAGTAGTTAGAAATACTGCTGAAACATTTGCGCCAATGTTGGCCGCCAACACGTCGCAGACACTCTGTGCACTGCGCTTTATTAAATTCTGGGGAGATTGTTTTTCTGACTGGCGTCCTCAAGTTCCAAGAGGGTTGAACTTCGAAACTTTATAGTTAACTTGTTATGATTAATGCTAACTAACTATGAATAGATTAGTTTGCGAAACGTTTGAGAATCGCCCCTTTTAGCGTGAGTTTGTGATTAAAGTTTTGCGTCGAAAAATATAAGTTTTTGAGCTGAATTAAGATGGTTTACGGTTGAAAACAATGTGGAAAGAGATCGTAGGCAGCTCCTTGTTATATGGAGTTTAAAAGTAAGGCTTCACTTTTGTGAGAAAACGGTTTTTGTCTTACATTATCATTCCTGACATATCTCCCTCTTCTACTAGACATGAAACGATATAACATGATATTTTCCTTAGTGTTACCTCAACACCCGTATCTTTAACTTGTGTTTTATAAATTCTTTAGGTCGAGGGTCCATTACCTCTGCGGTCCATCATTTGACTGAAGGACGTTACCTGCTCAGCGTCCCTCATCTCAAAGAACAAATCATAACGAACATCAATAAATCCAATTATAACTTCAGAACTCACTTCGACCGCCAATCGATCGACCGTTGACACAGCAAACTTTATTGTTTGTTTATTTTTTCATTAATACTAAAATAAAATGTCGTAAAAATTTTACGATTAACGTTGAAGTGATATCGCAAGGTTGGTTGAATGAACTTCGTTAGTATATAAGTGATGACATACACACATGTAAACACCTGCACATATGAATAGACAATATTATTGTAAATGCACTAACAAGTAAAGGCAGCGCACACAACACAATTATTGATAAACTTGTCAAGTATGAGTTCTTGCTTGTTATGAGTCTGTGCAACGTATTTTTATCACAAAATTGACCCAGTTTGTAAATAAGAATGTTTTAATTAAAATTCGGGGTTATACTATGTGACTTTTCACCATTTGACACTGATGATAAGACTTGAATACTAACAAGTGCTAATTAATGCCAATCGCGTAGGTACATAAGTAATACTTTACTGAACATACATATAGCGTTTTTTATTACTTACCTATATTTTCCCACTGCTGGGGTAAAAGGTCTCCCCCATAACCTTCCACTCTTTTCAAAGTACGGTTATCAACACATAACGACAGACTACATCATGATATTCAAAGATTAATTCATAGTTTTATCACCACAGGTAAAATACAATTTGTGACGTATATTTTAAAGTGTTTCCTTTCGCGTGTTTTCCCTTTCTCTGCCTATCGGCCACGATAACTGGCTATCTTATCACGCCACCTTTCACCTCAAGTCAGTGAGTTTTCACGTCTTCCGACTTACCCCTAATGACTGCTATTTCCTTTAATTAAAATTGATTGCCCACCATTTTGCCTAAAATGTTACGGGTTTTCTCCTAAATCAACCAAAGTAACACTAAAAACAACTACGTTTAGAACTAACACGGATTCATCTAGAACATTATCAGCAGATAATAATATAACATTCTCAGTTACAACTAATAAAAACAATTGAATCAGTATAAAAAACGGCCTCATTTTCAATAACGATAGTGCGACGATCATCTCAAAAAATATATTATGTTTTACCAAAGAATGCCAAGCTTACCACAAGACAATTGAGTTACGCATATTACGTCAAAACAGCGGTGGTAACGAAACACCGGCGGGTAATTGGCTGAAGGATAGCATTCAATCTTGGAGATACCACAAGAATAATAGGCTCGAGTTACTGGCTCGATATCTAATAGTAACAGCCTATTAGAGATCTTGTTCCTGTAGCTGATACCGAGGGTTTAACCTTTGTAGGATTTGTTGCAGATAACATTAGTTTTGTATTTTACGGTTTAAGACTTGAGAAGGTGAGGGACGTTATAAATTTACGTCTTACTTATCATCATTGCTAAATTGAAGAGCCTAATATGGTAAAACAGACCGATATAACTTCCGAACATAGGATACGACCAATATGTTAACCCCAAATCAACCATTTTTTTTTTCTTCAAAATCAATCACCCTAGCCTCTAACCCTACTACTACGAAGAACAGTAAACATCCAAATTAAATTCCAGCCATACATCATTCGCTCCAATTCGTTAGTTGCGAATAAATAGCAAGCGAGGCGTCCGCGGTAGCAAGCCCTCCATAGTCAAATTATTCACTCTCGCAATCCTACTAAAGCCAGCAGTCTCCGCCCAAAGCGGGCTGTTCGTGTAATATTAAATTATAGTGGGCCAAGTAAGACATTTCGAAATAGAAAATTGTTTCCATTCGTTGTTTGTGGACTGTGCTCTTAATTCAGATGAATGTGTTTATGTTGCTGCTGGTTTTGGCTTTGGTGTTGGACTCTTGAAGTGTAGTTGTGGCTGTATTGCTTTCGGATTTAAAGGTCAAGCCTTTTTGGTGGATTGCTTACCTACTTTATTTCTTTCTTAGAATTTGGACGTCTTAGCTAATATCAATCCATCCACTGTTCAATTTAGGTCTTATTTTCTGAACGTGATTTCTTCTTAGTATTAGCTTTTATTTTTAGTTAGCCCGTATTGTACCACTCCTCGTCAAAGGCCCGCCACTTCTCTCGATTTTGTGCTTTTTCTCGCCAATTTGCGAGAAAGCCATCCAAGGCGGATTATTAAATGTAAACAAGGTCTCTTTTTCTACTTACCATTTTAGTTTGTAAAGACAAAGGTCTAAAATCTCAGAATTATTTATTGTCCTTTAATTCGCAAAGCTCATAACATGAATCACTCTAAGCTTTTATAAAGCTGCTTTTTCAACACAGAATACAATTATACCTCTTAAAAGAGAATGATCAAAGCCATTCCTAGAAAATCTAGCAGCTAATAAGCTTTCAGAGTAAAACAAAAGAGAAAAGACTACTACTTTGTACTCTACATTTTTAATTCCTGTTATAAAATTCTGTTTGCTCTCGGCTGCTTTAATGGCAGGGACATATAGACTGCAACTTCAGCATAATGCATGTCTGGAGTTGCTATTTTGTATTTATGATATTAGTTATCGCCATCTTGGAAAAGACTTGCGTTTTTGTCGTTAGTTGAGTGGCTTTTAGTTGGTAGTACAATGAATGTTAGATTGAGCAATGTGTATTCTGCAGTTAATTTAAGGCGAAATACTTCTGGTTCTAATTCAGTTTAGCTTTCTTTTTTTTATATTACTAGTCTGACATTTGCACTTATATCAATCGATTATTTACCGCCAGGACGCTATTATACGTCATTTGTGTAAAAAAACGCCTCACATAGAAAAAAGCAACCAAGTCAACATTTAAAAGCGGCACTTTTTCAAACACAATAATTCTTTGCAGTCGTACAAGCAAGTACAAGTTGACAGCAAACTGTTGCCTGCCTTTTATTTTCCCTATAGGCGCTCCTTGCCAAGTGTTCCAAGTTGTGGCTGTTTCGCGGGCCGCCAACTCAACCGTATCGGCGGGACTTTTAAAACTCAACTCTGATACGTTTAATATAGTGTCTACTGCAAGCAAAACTTAAATAATGCCCATAGAAAACTTGTTTCGTGCAAGTTGCGGGGTACGCCGCTCCCGGCTAACTTTCCTGTTTGCTTTCAACCGTACGTATTTTATTCTTTCCTCTTTTAAATGCGATGCTTTGCATGTCGGTTACCATCGTAGACGGACCGCGTTTTAAGAGCAAACCTTTTGGGACGGTTTCAAATAGAGGCGTATTGCCTCCGAACGTCGGATTGTTCTTTTAACGTGCGGCCCGCAGGGAATCCTTGGCTGTCCATTGTCTACTTGTGAATATTGTAATGCTCGTAAACTCACACGAAAAATAGCCTCCCTAAAAGGCAATAAGCATAAACACAACTCTGGAAAGTTGGTTTGAAAAGAGCTTCGCGATATTCAAAACAGGACGAGGGGGCTTAATGTTATTCATGAATGTTGAAGCGTCGCGTTGTTCCCAAACATCGTTTATATTTGTAAGTTACGAAACAATGACACTAACTTAAACTCTGGATGTAAAGACGGGTGTTATCTTGGTTTGATGGCTCACATAAACAACAGATACGGTTTATTGCTTCGCCGCAATTTCGTATTAAATTTCAAAGTTTTGAAGTCTCCGCCTTAATTAAAAGTGACGGTGTATTATAACGATATATATCACCTCGGCCGAGATACTATCTCAACTAGTCCAGATTCACTTAAATTCGGTGCTAACGAGATATTTCAGTAGTCCAGTGTCTTATCTTGGAGATCTGAAACTTCACAGTTTAGGCTAACAAGTATCTGTTAAAGAAAGCCAAACAAATTTACGTCTTGCGAGAGAACGGCGAATAAGTGGCTTTGAGCTGAACAACCAACGGGGAAATAAAAGCATAAGCGTGTTTGTTGCTTTAGCGCAAAATGGAATGATGTCCAGTGAACGAACGGTTAGAGAATAAATTAAAAGTAAGGACTCGGTCCGACAATTGTTTTATTGTACACTTCATATGTTTTTGTACCAAAACATAAGCCGCGTTCACGTCTAAAAATGAATATTTTGGAGTTTTAACTTTAACCTATCACGGATGACAGCTCGGATGAAATATGAAAACCCCGACGTAGAAAACTGTTTTTCTCTTGACCAAAAATTGGCTGCTTGCAAATTCGTTTTCTGAACGTTTGCAGACCGGCAAAACAGTATCATTCATACGTATTATGTCTTGTATAAGTTCCAATATTTTCAAGCAAACGTTTGGGAAGCCAATAATTTTGAAGCTCCATCTGAATTGAAACAACCGCTCCATCATTTCCAATAACCGTACCCAAGTGATGCCAAAAATTCTCGGCGAAAAAACTCGAAACAGCGTCAGAAAACATAACAAATATTTTAGGATCATCCAATTCGTTTCGTGAAACGTTCAATATCTGGAGCACCATACGTACGGATGGACAGGAACGTGATAAATTCGTTGAGCAGGCGAGGGAATGACACAGTGATCCCCGCTCATATTTCACAATATCCAAGCGACGCTGGCGTTGTTTTAACACGGATAACTTTGTGTACATCCACCATGTTTTATCTTGGCTCTTTGATTTTGTTGAGGCTGACGACTTTTTGGTTTTGTTCAAAACTATACTATATTATATCTGTAAGTGAAAGACTTGATACATTGTTAACATTGTTCTGATCATTACGAAAGTCAAGACATGAAAGAAATGTCTCTTTTTTCATGTAAGGTTTCGTTTTGATAAAATTGGCCTCTGCCAATTTTAGCACAATAACCCTGGAATTTTAATTCAATACAAAATAACGAGGATTTATGTATATCATTAGGTTAGTAATATAATAACACACATAACTTCCGGCTAGTATAATGCGAAGGTCATTTCCTATACTCCTTGAAAACGAATTACAATTAAAAACTTATTCTAATCTAAAATCCACACATATTTCAATGGAACAGAGTCCTGGGGTCCTCAAAACAAATTGGCTATTCAACTTGATATTTGCCAGAATTCCAACGGACCCCGGGACCCTTTGGGGACAATTTTGACAAATAGTTGGACTAATAAATTTTCATTGAAACCCCCGATAACTTTTGCGTCAGCCGTTGAAATTGGGACATTTCACTGAGTTACACTTAACTTAATTAAGAGTTCAATTAGTCTTGACTTAAGTATGATTATAACTTCTTAAGATGTTGTGAGTTCTCTTTGACTATATCTTAATATATATCAAAAGTCCCGCTAAATTTTGAATGTTTTAATGAAACTCCAAATCCTTTTGGTACACGCAGAGGCTGTGGGAAGTCAAATTTAAAATGTTTGCTCCAGTTTCATTAATTACACGACATTTTGGAAGTTTCATTAGGTAGGCGAACGAACCCATAGCGATAGCAAACACATCATATTTAATATCGATACGCTCGTTTACTTTTGGCTCAAATGATCCAAATCTTGAACACGTAATCTTCAATTGCAATTATCAATTAATCAAATATGTTTCATGCCCTCAATGCGTGCAACATGTCTGAATAAGTTCAAGGTACAATTAAAAATGTTTTGCATAATTAAAACTGTTTACCGGCTAATATATTCTTTCGCATGTTCGCGATCATATCATGCTGTGGTGTTATTTTTTCTTGGCAACATTACTCGCCCATTATTAGGAGATTGAATCTCGTAGCGTGCACATGAAGCATTTTTTAGTTCACCTCATTTATACGTTACCTTGACGCCGTAATTAACGCAGTGAATTTCGAATGCAGTTTTAGTATTAACATTTATTTTGTTCGCTGCAAAATTTTTCTGATGTTTTATTTCGTCAAATTCTTTTGATTTAATTTCTTGTTTAATTTAGCGAAGGTTTTTGACCTGCACGTGTTCGTTCATCTTTGAAGCTGCGAATGGAAAATTAAGTCAGTATTTCAAGATAGGAATCTTCTAAATGTTGTGAAACTTCAGCCGTGTCATTTAATTAATTTGATATATTGTTATCCATTGCAATGTTAATGCATTCTGAATGTGTTCTGGAAATTGCAGGCTGCATAATATTATCTGAAATTCAAATCAGATTTTAATTAACGAAATCTGAATGCGCCCGTGGAAACACACATCTTACCTGAATAAGACTGTTACCTGTTTATTCAGAAGGCAGACCGAATCGCAGACATTTACAGTCTAGCATATTTGCGAAGCCAGCGTTTTTGAATAGAACCGGTCGCACTACGTATGCTCTATTTAGTATTTGTCGGTTGCAAATGTAATTTCGTTTTGCTTACCGTGTATTTTGGAGACTGTATTTATGTGTATGAGAATATTCAGGCTGTGGTGCACCTGCTGGATATCTAGGAAGATAAAAAATAATAGGTACCTGTGTTGAACAGTTTTTTGATCACACTGAGAAATGCCAACGGCTATCTCTTGCACACGCCCCTTGCTACCTCTACGAGTATATTCTCAACTCAAACCTTTTTTACCTCACTAGTTATTATAAAAGTTTCATAGTTTTTTACAAAGTTGATAGATAGATCGAGCGAACTGCATTAAAATTTCAAAGCCTACAACTAAAATATGCTCAAAATATTTATAGTTCCTCGAAAAATAACTACAGCAACAAACTCAATTAAAACATCAATTGAAAGTCAAAGTATCCGCTTGAACTTTAATCCCCGATCATAAAGTATGCAATTCGTTGGCAAGTAACTTTATTAAAGTTCCATATTAAGAGGTGCAGTGGTTTCGTTGGAACTTTGAGTTTTTACTTGAGCAACTTGAAACATTGACAGGGTGGATTTACGAGAGTTCCCGCTTTCTAGCGATAACTGAGATGAGCTGAGGAATTCCTTGTAAATATTTTGTTGCTTCTTGTTTTTATGGGGCAGTGTTAGAGGGCTTTCGTAATGGAATATTCCAGAAAGTTGAGAAAGCAAGGATGGTGGATACAGCGACTTGTGTTGTTAGTTGCGAGGACACGACTACTAAAATTTATACAGAACTTGGAAGAGAGAAAAAAATAAGATTAAAATAAATTCTTTATTCGGCATACAATAGGCACACGACATCTGAAAAGTCATCATCGTCATCACCTCTGAATCATGGAGACTTGTCAACGACATAAGACTTATCAAATAAAATATACATCATTTGAAAAATAGACACGTAACAACCAAAATCTGTCCTTTATTAGGAAATTATTCATTCATTCGCTTAGCACCGCATATCTTTATATAAATAGCCAAATTACTTTTTATAGACGTCTAAACATAGTCGATGTGTAATTAAATGCTAAAAGACCTAGCATTAAGCTATGTACTGCAATTAAGTCGAAATATTTTCGTCATTCGCAAATTCAGTAATGTTTGAAGGAATTTTGAATACATTAAAAACTGTATCTTTTTGTGAAGCAGGAGAAATAATATAAGAATTTTAAATATTATAAAATTGAAATACAGAATCTTATACCATTGCAGTTTTTATTTTCATTTTATAGAAGAGAGCTTTGCCTTGAATAAACTTCGGCGGATAAACCAAACTGTTAACTTTTACGATATGTTCTATTTTTGCTTCTTTGGGTCTTTGAGATACTAATCAGCCCTCTAAACATCAAGTTCTTTATATGAATAACTAAATAGATTTTTACTATCAAAGGTCACATCATAGTACAACTTCTATCTCTCTTTCTCCTGTAATAGCCTCTCACTCATCTTCCAATGCTCACGAAAAACCTATTCCATCTTACTCCGGTCGAATTTATCTCATTTTATTGGCTACCATTGTGGTTTAATAGTCTGCGTGACATTTCACATCATCGTCATTTGTCACGTTTATCTCAATCTTATCGCGTTGCGTTTTAACAGCGTGAAGTTTGTGCGCAGCCTTAGCCGTGCGTGAAAACCGTGTTAGAGTTTTATAGGGAATTTAAGAGTGTAAGTTATTGTGACCGTCAAACCAACTTGGTTTGTATTGTTACAGTTATATTGAGGAGCGAGCTTATCTTTATATCTGTTTGGATTGTTTTAAATAACTGATTCACTTTTCGACGATTCAAAAACTCTTCCTGTTTTTAAGTTCCTAGTACCATACCATCCAACCCAAATTGAAATCAAGATCTATGTTTTCAGTCATTGTATAAAAGTCTTTTAATATTCGTTCAAGTTGTCTGGTTTCCAATCCGAAACCAAATTCACTTTCCATAAACTTTATTCCATTCCCTGAACAAAAATGTGTAATTACATCAGTATGTCAAAAGTTAAGCAACGTTTGTCACAAGAAACTTGCATTTGATTGTAATTAACAAAGTTTGCTCATATAACTCACGTGTTTGTTGTTAAGTTTCTAGATTTATTGTCTAATGTCACCTCCGTTGTTTTCATATAAGATTTTGGATTTATATTTTAGTTTTCGTTTTATCCATCATCATTACTATTCTCCTGTATTTATTCTATTTTATTGAGGGTGTGCTACGCATTTCTTCTTCTTAACTGTTCTATTAGGCGCATCTCAGTAGCCTCTAGCCATATCATACCATCTATTGTTTCTTTCGCCATATTTCCTTGGCATATTATGTTTTTCAAAGGGCTTACGTTAATACATCTGACCAAATGGTTAATGAATCACTTAGTGACTAAATATTCGTCACTGTCCTGTAATAATTTGTGGTTTCATTATCATCTCTAGTTGGTTCAAATATAGGAAAAACAAATATTGTTTTTAAAGCTTTTTCCTGTAAAGACATAAAACGTGGTGTTGATTTTTCATCATAGTATCTTCTATAAAGTAAGCACTGAAAACATGTCCGGCGGGCCAAGAATTGTCCGGCGGGCCAAGAATTTGGCCCGCGAGGAGATGCTGGAGTCTCTGAACGGAGATCCGTGGGGGCGCCCTTACAAGATGGTGCGGGACAAACTCCGCACCCGGGCCCCCCCGCTAACGCAGAGTCTCCGGTCTGAGCTCGTGGAGGACGTGGTGAGCGCTCTGTTCCCTTCGCGAGGGGAGCATCCTCCCCCGCCTATGGCTCCGCCGCCGCGTGCGGTGCCGGAAGCGGACCACACCGATGACGATGACGACGTTCCGGAGGTGACTGGGGTAGACCTGAGAGTGGCGGTACGCAGGCTGAAAGCCAGAAACACCGCCCCGGGACCCGATGGCTTGCCTGGCAAAGCCTGGGTCCTGGCCTCTGAGGCTCTCGGGCCCCGACTGGAAGGGCTCCTAAGCGCATGCTTGGAGAGAGGCCAGTTTCCGCTTCGTTGGAAGACGGGGAAGCTGGTCCTCATCCGGAAACCAGGGCGCCCTGCGGACTCTCCGTCCGCATACCGGCCCATCGTGTTGCTCGACGAGGTGGGCAAGCTCTTCGAAAGAGTCATTGCCAACCGCCTTGCCGGGCACCTTGCGGGGATGGGGCCGGATCTTGCGGAACACCAGTTTGGTTTCCGCAAGGGGCGCTCCACGGTGGACGCCATCATGCGCGTGAGAGCCCTCACGACGGGGGACGCGGTGTCCCGGGGCGGGGTCGTCTTGGCGGTGTCTCTTGACATCGCCAACGCCTTCAACTCCATGCCCTGGAGCTGCATTGGGGAGGCACTCCGGTATCACCGGGTGCCAACCTACCTTCGTCGTGTGGTCGGGGACTACTTGACGGATAGGGCCGTCATCTACCCCGGTCAGAGCGGAGAATGGAACCGGCGAGAGATGTCGTGCGGTGTTCCACAGGGATCGGTTCTAGGACCGGCCCTGTGGAACATCGGTTACGACTGGGTGCTGCGCGCCGACCTCCCTACCGGCGTCAGCGTAGTTTGCTACGCTGACGACACGCTGGTACTGGCACAAGGGAGGTCGCACGAGGCGGCGGCCGAAAACATGACACGCGGGGTTGCGATAGTCGTGGATAGGATCCGGCAATTGGGTCTCGAGGTGGCATTGCACAAGTCCGAGGCCATGTGTTTTCATGGGCCTCGGAATGCGCCACCGTCGGGATCCCTACTGACGGCAGGAGGGGTTTCCATCGGCGTCGGGTCGACGTTGAAGTACCTAGGACTCGTCCTCGACAGCCGGTGGAACTTCGTGGAGCACTTCCGACGTTTGGCTCCCAAACTGGAACGGACAGGGGCTGCCTTCAAGCGGCTCTTGCCCAACCTGAGGGGTCCAAACGCCTCCTGCCGGAGGCTATACGCGGGGGTCGTGCGGTCCATGGCCCTTTATGGGGCCCCGGTGTGGGCGCGTTCTTTAAGGCGGCAAGCCGCCCACTACCTGAACACGCCCCAAAAGGTGATAGCCATAAGGCTAATCCGGGGGTACCGCACGATCTCCGGCGAGGCGGCTAGCCTCCTTGCCGGATTGCCGCCATGGGATCTGGAGGCGATAGTCCTCGCGCGCCTGCATGAATGGCGCGCGGAGGCACTACGACGGGGGGAAACTCCGCTGCCGCGGCAAATTGCCGCTCAGCGGACAGACCTCCGGCGTGATATCATGGCGACATGGAGAGAGCGACTGTTGCAACCCCGTGCAGGGCACGCTACCATAGTGGCGATAAGTCCCCTCTTTGAGGAGTGGCTAGAGAGGCGCCACGGCGCCCTCACCTACCGCCTGACGCAGATCCTCACCGGACACGGTTGTTTCGGGAGGTTCTTGCACCGAATCGAGCGGGAGGAAACGCCCGGGTGTTTCCACTGCGAGGATCGTCCGGAGGACACGGTGGAGCACACCGTAGAGGTCTGCCCCGCTTGGGCGGAGCACCGCCGTGTCCTTGTAGCGGCGATTGGCGGCGGCGATCTCTCGCGTCCGGCCCTGGTTCAAGCCATGGTCCGGAGCGAGAGGGAATGGGAAGCCGTCACCACCTTCTGTGAAGCAGTCATGCTAGTGAAGGAGGTGGCGGGACGTGAGAGGGAAAGAACCTCACGTCCCAGCCGCCGCGGGAGACGCCCTGGGCGTCGGGGGTCACGTGGTGGCTCCCGGCCACCGTAGGCGCGGGCCTGTGGACGGCGAGTTATGGGCTAGCTCGCCGTCCGGCCGTCTTATGACGACAGGCCGTGTCGACGGCGCGTTTGTGTTCCACGCGCGCCTCAAAGAGATGTCAGCAACCGAGTAGGGGTCCGCATGGGCCGATGCCTGCCAGAGCTGCGGGACTGTTCGAAAGAGACACCGTGGCCCTGGAACACAAAGGGCAAAGAAGGAACATGGATGGGTTTTAGTCAGTACAAGTCTGACACTCCCTTCCGCTCCGCCCAGAGTGGGGGGGGTCATTTGATGATTTCCCATCCAAAAAAAAAAAAAAAAAAAAAAAAAGCACTGAAAACAGCAAAGATTAAACACAAGTGTAATAAAAGTCGTAGACTCGTCATTTGCTACTTATAACTTTGCCAAAGAACAAGTATTTACAAAGAGGGTAGATGTTACAAAGTTGTAGCTTTATGAGGTAGAAAATTTCTACTTGTTGTCCTATACTCGGTATGGTAATAACTGCATTTATTACGCATGCAGTTACTGAAAGTGCTGTTCAGGTATGAGACTGAGTTTTATTGTGTGACATTAAGACTTTAATGTCTTTGTGTAGGGTAGGTATAAAATGCCTTTTGGCTGTTTTGTAAAAGTAGGTTTAGTACGCCAGTACTGTAAGCTATTCGTTCTGTGGTTTTAGTTGCTTGACTAAAGGTCTGTTGCGATTTGAATGATGTAAGTGCCTTCACTTATAAAAATATTGTCATTTCTATATTTACACATTTCACCATTCATTTGACTCACATAATCGTGAAGACTTCAAATTTTTCCAAATTATAAAACAGCCTAGACCAGCAACACAAGAACAGCCATTTTTACTACACATGTCTACAAAACACCCTGTCTCATATTTTCAAAATGTCATTCCCAAAGGCCAATGCCCTGTCTCCATTTTCATTGTAGTCCCCTCCCTCTATAAGTTGAAGCCTAAAGTGCATGAAAGTTGGTAAGCGCCGAGGTGTTATTCCAAAGAAGATGCTCGCATACGTTAAAGCAAACAGCAAGTTTGAATGCACTTCAGTCTATGTTGTTTTTAGCGACCACGAATTTTCTCCATCTTCTAAAAACTTAAGTATGAAATACTGAGATATGGGTGATGTTTTCTTTGATGTGATTCTTGCGTTTCTTCGATCGACTAGTTGGTATTTCAATCGAAAACAACATCGAAACTTTTAGTAAGAGAAATATTTTGTCATCTCCCAAAAGCGTTGGTACCGTACCCTTCAATCCCTGTAACAGAAAAAAAACAAACTTCATAAATTAACCTTACGTTTTTCACAAGCCCCCAAGCGTGCCAACCCCATAAAATATTTTCCGAAACATCCCTAAATTTTCAAAACAAGCCCGACCCCTGTAGAATCCTTTAAAATCCAATCATACAGCTCCAAACCCGACCCCCGGCATCGTAACTCCTGGACCAAGAACAGGCGACATTAGTTCAGAACCGCATCCAGTTGTAAATGATATCGCAAATTGCATTAACACAGTTTACTTTGCATTCATATCGCGAGCAGATTTAAATTTCACAGCTGTTCTTGTCTTATAAGTCTTGTTGTTTTATAACTTTGCATTTTCCCTGAGAAGGTGACACAGAAGTTTAAATGGTTCTTTTTCTTGCGTTTGTTTATAATTTGAATACTTGAGCTAGGTTTCTGTTTTAGAACTTTCAACTTTATTGTGTTAATCATTGAGAGTTGAATTTTGGTTTTATCATTATGATTAATAGTATTGACTTTAACATTAATTTGATAATCAGAATTAATAATCGATTTTACTGCTTTGGAATCAAAATCCATGTCATCAGTGACAACTATTAGTCCTTTTACATCCATCTTATGATCTACAGTTGAAATCACAATTAAAAGTTTCAAAACTTCTCTTCTACTATCATTATCCCTCAATTGTCTCCAACTTTCAGGACTAAAACCAACCTGATACATTCCCCTTTCATCTTCCAAGTCTAGACCAAAGCAAATTGCATTACAACTGTTTTATTTTACATTCATTTCATTCACGGAGTCCGGATGATTTAAGTTTTGCTTGTTCAAGTCTGCCCTCTCTTGTTGAGGTCGGATGTTTGTTGTTGGATGACACCTGTATAAATTCTACTAATGTTTTGTTGTTGTTTAGAAGATATCTGTCATCTGTGACTTAGGAGAAAGATGCTCTAAGATTGAAGCTCCTAAGATTCTTGTTATTCTTATGACCTACATTTGAACACATTTATAAACAAATGCATGAGAAAACAATGTTATACATTAGAGAGTTTTTGTGGCCCTCTAACGTGTACGAAAATAACCTTTACTCACAATCTACAGAAGATTTTCCTCTCCATCTAAGCTGTAAAATAAATCAGCTGATAGCAGTACCCTCATAGTCTCGTATTAACGACTGTCCTAACCTACATTTGTGTGAATATTACTCCTACCTATATCATACAAAAATGGTTATTAAAGTGATAACTTACCGAAGGGAAGAGGCTTATATCTCTGATAGAGAATATGAGAGGTCTTATATTTTTACGAGCGTTTTTAATGAGGATGTAGTCTGTCGTTTACTTATATTGTCGTCTGCGGTTTTAACTCAGGATTGGTCCCTCTTTCCCGATACTTTGGGTCTAATTAAACAAATGACGGCAAATTGTGATCACCTAGTTGCTTCGATGCCATTATAGCTCCTCTTTGATCTTTTATTTTTGAAGTCATGTAAAGACTCTTACATGATGATATGGTCAGCTTTTCTCTTTTTCACTCTAAATGTGTTATTCAATACCAGGCTGCGATATTCAGCTGCATCTAGTTTGCCTGTCTTGTCCAACTATGTTGGGTGTTAGACATGGTGTATTTATGATTTTATTATGTCAACAAATAATTCCATGTCCGTATATCGGTACTTTAAGGTCACCTTGGCTTGTCGAACTCGTCAAAACTTGATAATGATATATATGTCGGAAGATTCCTGTGTATTATGCATATGCATTGTTCTGTAACTGTCCGCAAGCCGTGTACTGATTTTTAAAATATTATTATGACCTTAGACGATAAAATGGTGTTTATATTATGGTGTTCTGCAAATAATATGACTGATTATTACGATCGACTTGCAAAAAGTACATTGTAAATCCATTCGTATTTTGACAACTTTTGTTTCCAATCCAAGTGAAAATAAATATTATCAGGAAAATTTAAAGCTACACTTTCCAAGATGCTCTCGTCACAGCGCCTTACGCACTAACCTTTCAACCGGCTCGACCTTACATTTACGACACAATTTAAATCACATAAACATTACGAGTTCACGTCTGTTCCTAACTAGCCTATTTGGCCGTAAGGTCACTCATAGCCACAGTTTTGATCTACGCAAGTCAATGCAAGATTCAATAAACATTACGTGTTGTGGCATAAAAAGCGTTCCATTGACATTCGCTGAACGTTCACGAGTAATACGTGACGTGCGGGCTAATGACATACAGATGACATACAGATGGTCGTAATTACGCATGTATTATGCCTATGTGTTCTGTAACGCGGGGAGTAACGTGATCAGCGTTAAATGTATCTTTTTTGGATGAAGAACGATTGTCGAAAGTCATTTTTGTACTGTAAATGGTGTGGCCAACTGTTTTGATAGGAAAAGTTTCGCTGCACGGTAAATTGTGGTTTATGATAATGTGGTAATGTAATGCATTAACAAGCTGCAAAGTGAATATATTAAAATACACATTTTATAACCATGCAGTAATTTCTATAGCAATAAAATAATTATTCAATTGCAATTCTAGCTCGTTAACGTTGAACATAACTCCATATAATCCGTGATTATGTAAAGCGCTTCGATTGAATGCACACAGATGTTATTATAGAACTAATATTAGCTTGTCATTTGCCCCAAAGGATTATGCCTACCCAAATACACACGCAAACTGTAACAGTATTTGACAGCCTAATCTGAAATCACGGAACGTCTTGAACCTATTCCGAAGTTAGGTACAATACGGACTAAGTCTGATCGAACTGTCGTATCTGCGTAGACGTAATAGTCTGTGGCAGCCTTTAAAGCCAACAAGCAGTCGTTCGCTTCACAGAATACATTATAGGCAGGAAATCACGACCCATACATACTAGGATCCAATTTATCATCCAAAATCATAAATTTTGTATGTAATGATATTTCGCATCCGCCATTTTGGTGTTTAAATAATATTTGTTACTTTGAGGGGTGAGCAGGATTCGAAGTCGATCTACTCGACTAGTTCGATAGCCGTTAGTTTTTTTAATGGGACATTTCAAACTACGTTTTTTTTTGTATCGTGGAGGAAGTTACAGTTTTTAATTTATTACTATATTTATAGGCTTTATAGTCTAAATTATAGCTCCGATATTAATACAGGATTATCTTATCGTCGTCACAACGGGAAGCATGATCGTGTGAAAGCTTTGATGTGTTTTATCAAAATGTCGAGAAAATTATCAGAATGATAACAATAATTATCGGATTGTCATTTCAAACCAATTTCCCTTATTAGACTTTCACATTACAAAACTAATATCAATATTTTTTTACTATCCTATAGAAAAGCACCCCATAAACGCAAAGCTTTTAAAATTATCTTTATTTTCTGACCATTAAACTATAAACTGAGAACTGTTCCAGTTAATACTGGGTCAAATTAGAAACGGGCTTCAAACAGGAATCGAACCCGAACATGACAATTATTGATTATTAACCACTTAGCTGTTGTGAAACTTTATCATAAATAAACAGGTTCTTAAGAGGCTTTCATTTACGAGTTTAAGATGGAAGGATTATTAAAATAACTTTTTAGTTTTAACCTGAGATATACTCTAGTAACTTATTACTTGTTAATCAATATATTCTAGGTCTTTCATCATCTTGAAATTATCCCAGTGTATTGCTCTATACTCTTAAGAGAAAGGTATGAGTATAGGAAATCAAGCCGTGTGTTGGCATACAGACTATTAAGTCTAGGTCTCCTTATTATTTTAAGAATAAAAAAAACAGATAAAAATAACCAAGATTCTCTTAAATATTCTGGAAAAACCTAACATTAATCTTTATAAAAATAAAACAATATACAGACCAATAAACAAAACCAAAACATCCCAACACATGTAGCATATAGCCCGAAGCGTTTGTAAGACATTAATAATATCTTATATTACTATTTTTCCACTCTACGTAGAGCCTCAGGCGCCACTCTACCTGTAATAAAGCTGTCGGGCCATTAAACCAGTGATATCAAAGGGCTCTATCGAAAAAATCATTTAACACAAAATTATTCTGTCCTTCCGTATTTAATTTGGTATAAAATATAAGCGGTAGCGGGCTAAAAGATCAAGCGTCCTATGAGTCTGTACAAAGCTGTTTTTAGATAGAACCATGGTGTCAACTTTTTGATGTAATTTTACTCTAAATGTCAATATTTATTAACATTTTCATGAGTGATTTTTAATTTGTGCCTTCGGTAACTTAAGAACCCAGGCATTTAAAACGTGTTTTTTTTTTTATAATTGTTGTTGTTTTTTTCAAACAGTTGCTCGCTTATTATTTACACCAAAAATAATTATAGCCATTATTAAACAAGTAGAAGACATATAAATTACATTTGCGCCTGTGGGCGGGTTTCGTAGTTCAATCGTTACACACAGACCGACAAGGTCGAGTACCGTGTTTAATAGTATAACTTTTATAATACTTATAGGCATTTGAAACCGGTCCTATTATACTTAGGAGATAAGTTTTTGATCGCCAGTAAAAGTAACTTTTCGCATAATTATTAAAAAGTAAACTCTATGATACCTACTTCTGCAAAATAAAAAATAATCAGAATTTTACTACATACCTATATTTTAATATTTCTATTTGCAAGAATACGTTTCACATAATTCGAATAATCTCGCATAAAACGCTTGTTTCTCTAACTATACCCCAGACTAATCACGACACCAGATAACCACTCGGATTATGTTTTTCACAAGCACAGCAAATAATTGTTAGTACTGTAACATAAGGATCGTGGAAGTGATTGTCTGGTTACACCGAGTTCGTGGTAACTGACGGACAAAAATTATGAATCATAACATCGTTTTTGAGTAAATAGAAATGTCCTGCTTCCGTTATCTAATCTTTGAGGCAACAGGATCTATCGATATAAGAATTAGGCTAAAACACTTGGGTTTGAAATAGAAAACTCTTAAGGAATTGTCTAGTCATCTAGTGTGTAAGCCAGCAACAGATCCGTTTAGCTAAAAAAGTATGAAAAAACCTATCTTGAGGAATGTCAACCAAAAAAAAATGTGTTTTCCAAAACTCTATTGACATGTCCCCCACGGTGCAGTTACTAATCATGACATATAACAATACAAAATACGCCGTGTTATTGTAACGACAGCTACAATTTGTTCTTTTGACCTGTTTGACGTGACTCCAAGTAATTCTGTCCGTCTGTCGTTATTCAGCTTTTTGCTGCGTTTTTTATGTTTTCAAACTATATTTTTAGTTCGCCTATTAAAACTAGGTATTGTCTAGTTTCAAGGTGATCTGGGATTATAATAAATGACAGCTGGTTGCTGGTTGTTGTAATTTAGTGAGTCAGCTGATGGAAACGTGTTTTATGCATGTAAGTGACGGGGTAATCATCGGTTAGGGCTTGAAGTGACGATCGAATCGACGGTTAATCGTGCAATTGTCATGTGAAGGCAAAATGTCAGTGAGCCAAGTCCATTTTGTGCATTAATCTTATGATGAGTATCTATACATAAACTCAAGATTAAAGTGACGTTTAAGTATGTGTCACCCGTCCTCAAAATGTTATTACTATAAATGTTGCTCTTGAATTAGAAAAATATATAATGGATACAATTTAAAGGCTCATATCATTTGAAGTGGTATTATACGCGAAGGTACTTAAGTGTAATCAAGCAGTTTCAATTGAAGGTCTGAATTGACCAAATCAAATCTATCTTGCGCAAGAGAAGCAGAGAATAATACGCTCCGAAAACATTTTGCC
This sequence comes from Noctua janthina, assembly GCA_963576755.1. Taxonomy (NCBI): domain Eukaryota; kingdom Metazoa; phylum Arthropoda; class Insecta; order Lepidoptera; family Noctuidae; genus Noctua; species Noctua janthina. Next base: position 1,387,443 of record OY755066.1, read on the forward strand.
GTACCACCTATCCATCAAGTTTCGTAACAAATCTTTATACTATTACAGTATTGTGTTATATCAATCTGTGTTCTGCATTGTTCGCCTTAACGCTTGACTTTTACTCAAGGTTAACCAAAGGTTAACAGTATAAAATGCCACGGCATCGGTTTATGACATTTTAAAATGTAAGAAAAGGCATCAAGGACTCCCTTTGGTGTAAAGTTTTATTTGAAACTTATTTTACGGTATGTTTGAAATATATTCTTAATCTGCAGCCACAAAAACATTCAAAACATGAAACGAAAAAAAATTACTTCTTGGATCGTGACACCAATACGTGAAATAGTAATACTGATATGCAGCTAAAAATATCATTTTACACGAGTCGTCTAAAAATAACTTAAAACATTTGCGTATAAATGGCTGTAGAATTTCAATCCGTAACCGAAACTGCAGCCATAGAACTGGCGATTTCTTAAATGCTGGTCGTGAATATCTTGCTTGTAGTTAATAAACTATACAGCTTAATTTAAAAGAAACACTCGTAAAACTAGTTCGAAGTCCCTATTATTTTAAACTTAACCGCAGCCCTATATAAGTTTTAATAACACATATGATCTACAAGCCCTACTTCCCCACATCACCCGGAAAGCAAACATTGAAAGAATCATGCTACAAACAAACATGCATCATCTCCTGACACATCGCGTGTTTCGTAGCCCCAGTTTAAAAACCGTGAATTTATTGTTAAAATAAAATAAAAATCCTACGTGATGTACGGATCAACCTTGGCCCACAAATGTTAGCTTCAGCATGCATACGGAGAACAATGAAAAAAAAATGGTGCTGGTTGGTACGAGGTAGGTACGGGTTCTGCATATATTAAATTGATTTTGAAAAAAACATGCTGTTTATTGGAGCTTTGATAGAGGAAAAAGACCGTGGTCTTACTCTACTGAGTAATACTTGGGAATCTTCTACTCAGAACATAGCTAGGAAGTATAAATCTTTTAGTACCTAATTATAATTTCCTAGTGCACTCTAAATGTACATTTACCAAAAGCTGAGAACAGTTTTTTGTTTAGTGCATTAGTATAGAACTAATGAACAAAAAACGGTCTCAAAACAAATGACAAACGGGACAGAGAAACACTTATCACTTATTTAGTCGAAGAACGCTAAAAAAGTCATTCATTGTTATGTACAAGTCTCGATCAAATCACGTACGATTTTACCACCTTTTATAATGTTATGCCCTTGTAAAGGGCGTTTTTTATCTTACTACCTACGTTAAATGTATCGTTGTCAAGCCCTGTTAGCCCTTTGAAGTTATATGAAGTGTAAGTTCAGATTTGAAGGGTATTCTTGTTCCATTGTACTGTCAAAAACGTGATTTGTTTGGCTGTCAGACTGATTGTGGAGTAATTCAATGTTGTCTGGGTACATGACATTGTCTGGTTAGATCTTAGGTTGAATCTATCAGTATTTTAGTGAGACAGTGAGCTAAGACATACTGTCGGATCAATCTTCAGGTTGTTGCTAGAGGCCTTTAGTAAAACTGCTTTTCAAATCGAAAAATTGATTTATATTGTCAAACAAACACGGGGTAAATGTCAATTTTACATGTTTTTTGTCTCTTTGCTATTTTTCTAGTTGATATTAAAAGGTTTACAGTATGATTCATTAATACTTTTATTAGTAGTTACTGTGTTATTTATGACTTAAGCTCATTTACTCAGCTTATTTTAAACTCAAAGAATTTTCACGCTTATGTCAATTTTACAATATGAAAATTTTGTCAAAAATCTGCGCCATTTGCCTAGTGTTACCAATCGAAGTAGGTTGCCAGACAAAAATCGTTAAGTTATAATTTATTGATTATTCATAAAGTTAGTAAGCATTGTAGAACAAGACAATAATAATCGTTTGTACTTGGTCATGCCAAATTAGTAGACAAACATATATGGTCGCCTGCCTATTTGTATAGTGTTTGTGTACGTTAGGGGCAAGGAGTAGGTCACACATGAGACAGTGTTCTGGTTATGTATGTTTTTACAAATGTGAAATAGTGTCACTGACTTATGAAGTGTGGTACAAACTTGTTAGGATTTAATTTACTAGAGCCAAACCAAGTATTTAAATAGTCAAGTTTTATGCTAACACTAAACATAAAGCTCGACACATTGCAGAGTGTAATAAAAAAGTTTCACAATATTCAGTCCGACATCAACAGAGTCACAAAACAAAATAGGCACAAATAAAACCGTGTCACATCTACTAATCCCCAACACATGCTGAAGTGGCACATCTACACACATTTGAGACATGTTAGCACTTTATAGGTCAAAGTTTGTTAAAATTCACGGCGTGTATGCTTATGAATAGACGATTATGACGAAAAGTTGGTCAAAAAGGACAGCTTTTAAAAAGGACGGTTTTTACTGACCACTGCACTTCTTAGTTTCGATTATAGTTTCATGTTTGACGGTAAAACTAGCGAAAATTTTAAAGAAGTTAATAACTCATGCCTTTTTTTTCTTGAAAATACTAAGAAAAATACATGTCAAAAACCTCATTTCAATTTACCACCAAGTATACGTGTATTCTAGGGGTTAATTTCGAGTCTTATAATAATTACCATGTACCCTTGAACAACCTTTAATTCCATAAAGCAAAAATAACAGAATCCTTATAGGAAACGATTTCCTGATTGCAAACTAAGTAAATTGATACAGTGTAACTAATCAATTTACTTATAAGTACCCAACACGGAACTACCCGCGTGTCTGGTTATTACTCTATGCTTGCATACCATTTGGAAGTCAATGTTACTTCTTTGTACTTATGTATCTATTATGGGGTAAGCAGTGGTTAGAGATAGAAGGATAATTTTGAAAGATTTAAGGAGCTGTTGCATCATGTATACCACAAATAGCTATGCTATAGTTGTTGTCGAAAACACCGTATGATTTTGAAATCGAAAAAGCTGTAATGTACGCAAAAAGGGGTTATTAACATATTCGATATGCTTGGCAGAAGGGTTAGTGAAGTTTTAACAGCGATACAAAGATACATTGACATAATGTTACTCTTGTTTAAATAAGCATTTTTTTCTAATCAAACTGACAAAGTGTCCCTTAGGGTCCTTGTTTTCAGAAGAAGCAAAATAATGAACAGACACAAAGGGCTAAAAGTTTGATTAAAATCTTTCTACGATCTGAATAGTGCTTCAAATAGCACTAGTTAAAAGAGACACTTGAAATTCTGGAATTGTGTATCCCCAGCGGTATGAAAAACAGTAGGTTGTAGACAAAATATTTTATTCATAATGATCACGTTCTTAGACCGTGAATAAGTCTTTGAAAGATTTTTTTGGTTTTAATTTTAGTTTTTGATATAAAAATAGACAATTTTTAGATGAAAAATCTCTTTCACCATTTTGGTAAGCAGTGCACTTACAGTATTATAGTATGTTTTTATTTGAAAAAAAAAAACTACAATACACGATCGCCACTAAGCCTAAAAATATAAAAATAAAGCCGAAAATTCTTTTATGCGGCGCTAAAGCCGGCAGTATAAAATAGTGCCAACATAAAGTAAATAAAATGCATCCCTGTTGCGTTGGGCGACAATCCTTCACTTATACGCAATTTATATTCGCTTCCTAGAGCCGGCATAATCCTGCCTTTTCTCTGCTGCCTGTTTTACATATATTGAGTCAACGCCACCACTCTACGAGTACATTTAAATTTAAAACCTATATTCTGATACATTTTTGCCTGATTTTATGGCTTACAAAATGATTTTATGTTGTTTATTTTGAGCATTTAAAATGTGTAAAAAGCTATTAAATAACAAAGAATATCTTCTCTTGGGTGAAAAATAATATTTTGTTAGGCTAACAAAAACCAAATTACAATGTTAAATTCCATTATTAATCAAGCCTTCCCCTTTACTCCAAAAATGATTTATTTTGAGCAACCTCACTTTTTCAGAATAATTTGAATTGCTAATGCATTAATCTTAATATTTTAATCAACAATGTGTATCTACTTCCTAATTGTAATTTAAACCAACAGTGCTTACAATATTATATTATCAGAAGCGAAAAGGGTTGAGCTTTGAAAATTAATATAATTATCTTAAAATTATTATCGCTTATTCTTTCTTCAATATTTGTCAAAGTAACCGTATAACAAAAGCTCTAGCCAGACAATGTTTTATCTTAAGCTTTAGTACTAAGCTTTATTGTAAGTAAATATGTACACAGAACACAGTGTCTTTCAAATCATTGAAATAAACTCCAAGCTCCAAAATTCACAGAGAAACAGCGAAACGCGTTTTCAATTACCAAATAAAAAATAAATCAAGAATTATTAAGAACAGAAATTCCTCGCGAAATAAAATCAAACTTAATAACTTCCAATATGGCGCCAAATTCCAATCTGTATTCCTTGAACGAGTCAAATTGCTTCAGTAATAAGGGTCCGATTTTAATAAAAAAAGGAACTTTCATTTTGACTATTATCCACAAACAAAGTGCGGACATCATCTGGGCCCCTCTCGACAATGGGGGTCCATAATGGGGCCTTCTTTGTTCCGTGTTAAAAGCCCCAAAAGTGTCGAACATCTTCTTCATTAATATTTCCCGAGAGTTCAGCTTTGTGCCCACTGTGCGCCCCATCGATGTCATCTCTTTATAGTCTAGCATCTAATTAATAATTGTTTTAATTTAGTGATATTTTTATGATTAATTGTATACTGTATCTATTATATTCAATACAAGTCAAAATACTGGAAATACAATATTAATCTCATTAATTTTCACTGACACTTAGTTAATCTCTGCAAACTAAATTTAATGTATTAAATTATCGTTGAAACTAATTAAGGAAGAATCGTACATTACACAAAATGAATTAACAAATTAATTATAATTTTAAATAGACCACTAATCTCTTTTATTCGCATTAATTTTCATATTTCCCTGTTACAATTTGCTACATATAAATTCAAATAGGTATTTATACAAATGAGCGGCTCGTTAAAACTAATAGATCAATAAAAATGCGTATTATGCTCAGAACAAACTTTATATGGCATAAACAGCTTACACACGAGGATCAGGCATTCATTTTGGCATTTCAAAAGCCATTTAGCTGGAGAAAATGCCAATACGGCTTTAACGCTAAACAAATGCCAGTTTTCGCTTAAAATAGATAAGACTGCGTATATAGAGGTATTTAAATATTGTAAGCATTATGTAGTTATCTTAAGTAGCTTTTATCTGATTGGCCATTAATTCCTTTTAAGCTCGCTCTTGATGGTAGAAAGACGATCAGCAATGGTAGTTTGGTAGTTCTAGACAGTTTGATTGGTAGTTTTTGCATAATGGACTTGAAACTGAAGAGAGTACTTTGGACTAAATAGAATTGACAATAAGTACGTAATTCTAGTGACTTTAATTATCTTAATACTGAAGATATTTAAATTGAAAAAAGTCTTTTTACGCCTCTTCACGCATTTACGTAAAGAGAAGAAGCAGAGATCCAACGATCGATTTTAAAAATATTGATTTAAAAGATTTACTACTTCAAAAATATGAGCTATTTATAAGCCACATCAATTTAATCCGATGACTATTTACTTTTATCGATCAAATGATTTAACCCAGTTTCCCTAGGCACAATATTCAACCATAACTGAATAAACGTAAGACTCAGATCGTTCTGACATGCACACACAGTGTTACACTATCAAAAAGTCGTAGAAAAAAACCGGTCGCATTTAAATAAATTCGTTTCCTCAAAGGAAGTCATTATTAATCATCTTCAAAACTTTATCCGAGGCGACCTTGTGTGTCGAAGGCTCGCGAAAATTCCGGAATAATATAAACTGACTAGGAAATGAAATAACCTTGGTAGCACCGATACGGCTGTTACATTAGCGTATGCACAACTGTGGAAATGGTGGCTGGACAGTTTTCAATCCTATCACTAAACACTTAAGGGTGGTCAATTACAATTGTCCGTGATTGTAAGTTTTTTAGTTTGGTTTTTTGGTTTAGTTCTCATTTTTAGCCGTATATTGGTTGCGATACGATTTGTCGCTAAGCGGCTTGAAACTTTTGTTATTAATGATGTTATTTTAATACGTCATTGGATTATCATTAATTATAATTATCGTTTAGAATAATTATATTGGTCCCTATCAAGACAATTTTTTTGGAATAAATTTATGACAATTCATATAAAAGTATCAAATTACCTAAAAGTACATTAACTAAACATACAAGTTAAACTTGAACAAGAGAAAGGCTAACAGTAACTCTACATCTAAAAATAACATAAAAACAGAATGTCTAAGGTCACCTAAACTCTCGATTTGTCAGACATTGATATATAGAGCTACGGTAGAGCAATCTCTAGTTATCCAGGAAACTAACTGGATGCCCTTGTAGAGTCGGCTCTACGCGCTTGCAATAATAAGCGGCTTATAAACATATGGTGTTGCCCGCTTATACAGGATGTTCCGTATAGTAATGTGAGATATATTTTATGCGTGTGAGATTTATAGTTTAGTGTAATGTGTTCTTTCATGATGGATAGTTGTCTAGCATATTGTGTTTTCTGATAGACTTATGATTTTGATATTAGGAAAGATTTGATTTGCTCCTATCAACTTCATTTATTTATTGCACAATCTACACACAGTTACATTATTCATTCGTTTATTACCTTCACCGAAATCCAAAAAAAAAATCATCATTTACATCATATTTCATGGCAGAGAGGAGGCCTGTGTCCCAGCAGTGGGAACCATATCTTATGTTTTATGCACAAACATTAAGAAATTAAATCACTACCCTATCTGTACACAACCGAAATCGTTTTCAATGTCCCTTCTACCAACATTAGGAATCTTCTATCAACGAATTATATTAACCATCTTACTTACTATGTATATTTAATTTTACTATGGCAAAACTTACTACAAAAGGAAGGCTAGCAAAACACTATAATTTTGCAAGGTCCACACGTGCGGCGCACGTGTTGTTTAAAGCCTAGATCGAGCAAACACTGATAAAATACAAAAAGGGAAAGACACAAGGACTGAACACACCTTTTCCGGACAAGCTATGGTAAATAATATGCCAGGAAGTTTCATTCTTGTTTCTAACGTAATATGAAACTAATAATATATGTTTTAGTATGTATTATGAGTGAATATGTTAATGTATTTTTTGTATACAAATTTCCATAACATGTTTGTTTTTAAATGTTGATTTAAAGGTAGTCTTGCTGGACTTTAAAAGCAAGCAATTAATAATTTTCTAAATTAAAAGCTACTTTTCTACGTAAAACATTAAAAGCACTGACAACAAAGAAACATTAAGTACAGTTTAATATAAATTTCATAGAAAGACATTTTATTGCGCAAAACATTGTTTGCAATCAAATAAAACAATACAGTTTAGTCTTCTACTCCAACCTTTAACAAAGAACCCGAGTTTCCTACCAGTCAGTAATTGGCTATACCTTGCAAGCTAGCCTATTAATTTACTCAATTACTTTCCACCGGTGCAGTCATTAAGTGATTCCTTTTCAAGTTATATCGAGGGAACTTACAATTTGCTGAAGCTAGCTAATCGTTCAGCTGTCCTATCTCGACTAACTTTATTATAGGCCTCCGTTTGTTTGCCGACAATTGTTTAAATTGCAAATTCAATAATCGTTTTGTTATTGACATATTATATTGCTGTGGATGGCTAAGCAAACAAAAAAAAAGATGTAAAAGAAAATGCCTTGTCAATGTAAATTATGAATTGTTTTTAGTTGACATTATTTTCTATAATATAATTATTTGATTAAAAGCTAGCCAATTAGTAAGAACGACATCGATACGGCCTTACTTTAATGATTTGGTATCAAAGCCAAGATATGTAATAAATACAAAAACAAATGTGGCATTTATTGTAATTTAAACTTGCATCGAACTAAGTGGGTACGGTTCCGTCATTACATATCTTCCTGAGACAGACATGATTCATCAATGTCATTGAATGACGGGTTCTCTTATATCTAACTCTAAAGTTCTACTATCGTGCATCCGTTAATAATGCTCAAGATTTTTCATTAGAGCAAATAGTTCCACAGCAAAAAACAGGATTGCAGAGAACCTGTAAAAAGTTTCCAAATCCGAAAATGGCCGCTAAAAGAGGTTTCATTTCAAGCAACTAAAAATATTAAAACCAACACTAGCTAGCCGAACTTCAAACCGTACCGAAACGACGAAAAAAGCTGCCTAGCAACAGACTAGTCACGAACACCAAACACGTGATTAATCCAGTCACAGCCGTTGCAATTCTGGCCTAAAACAAATTGTAGGAGATCAAAAAACTCGGCTCAGTAATAAAGTAACTGCGTTTCCAACCTGGATAGCGGACCGCAAAAACTGCCTCCTTAGTTCACCTTGAAACTGTGTGGGTGTTCTGAACCTGATTTAGTTGCTATCGTACAAACCCTTTTTTTGTCTTGAATATAAATAAGTTTGGATACAAACTTTTTGTCGAGTCGCGCTCACCGAAAGTGGTTCGGTTTAGGGATCCGAGGTCATGTGATGGCGTGATTTAGCAAAGATCTGATTATGAGGAAGGGTTCATTCCATTTGCATTGTTAATTTGGTGATATCTGGTGGCTAGCCTTGGCGAAGCAGCTTTCTTAAGATAACCTTCACTCAATGTTTGACTCATTCAATGTGGTCACTTTTCTATTTGAAGAGACCGCTTCATTTCCTGTGTGTATCATACTTGTTTGTCGGACAGGACGAGTAATATTTATTTGTAATTAAAATGTGTTCGTTGAAGAATAATTATTATATGAGGGACCGACTAGTCCCTCAGTCAGCAGGCCTCGGATTATAATCCGGTCTCGTGACACTTTCCCTAAACTCGAACGCTTATCACCAAGGAGACACTACCGGCTTGTCCTCAGATCACTTCCTACATGATTTGATAATAACTTCCTGCGTCCTTATACATCCTCGTTAGTTAATGGTTTGTATAAACAAATTACGGAAATGTTTATTGCACTTGAACGTTTATAGCTCCAGTTGGAGCTATCATTTCAAATAGAATTTCAAATGGGGTCACTAGTGGCAGACGTTATCGCCGACTGTTTTGGTCTAATTGCGCTGAATTTTGTCCGTGTTTGGTGTAGGTTTTGGTTGCTTATCAACAGATGTATAGTCGCGTGAGAACATAAACTAACGTACACCAAATATGTGCGAATGCTAATCCAGTTCTACAATATTAAATACAGTTAGTAAACTAATCTTGATCAGGGCAAACTCTGGTAAACTCAATATGTTTCAGTAACTTGAACAAAACATACACAAAACCGACATAACAACGCAATAACTCTGTATACTATTAGAGATTTCGACTTGTTTGTAATAATAATAATTCCTATGATAACAATATCATTATTAGTAAGGACACTGAGTTAATGTTGCACCACCTTGCATACTAATTCGACGTGGCCCGGCTCCGCGAATCGGACATGCCTGAAATAATAATAGTGCTCCCACAATTAAACAGATAACACTGATTTTCCACCTCGAACGCGAATTTACATTATAGTTGGGCACAAATTGCCTGTAAAATTTGAAAACGTGATCTGGACTAACAAGCTTTTTCTCTCTTGTTCACAGACGAAGAAGAACAACCCAAACCACATAAAGAGGCCGATGAACGCGTTCATGGTCTGGTCGCAGATAGAACGCAGGAAAATATGCGAGCAGACACCAGACATGCACAACGCGGAGATCTCCAAGAACCTTGGCCGCGTGTGGAAGACGCTCAACGACGAGGAGCGCCAGCCCTTCATCGACGAAGCGGAGAGGCTGCGGCAGCTGCACATGAGGGAGTACCCTGACTACAAGTACAGGCCGCGCAAGAAGACCGCCAAGTCAGATAGGTCTGGGCCCAAGACCGGAGGCGTGACAAAACCCAAGCGCAAACAGCGCGCAACAGCAGACTCCAACAACAACAGGGGCGTAGCCAGGCGGAGGAGACCTGTCCCATCGGTGCCGAGTGTGCCCGTGGAGACGCCCGCGCCGCCGCCGCTGCCGGCGAGTCCGGCGGGCTCGCCCGACTCCCCGGAATCAGCCTGCTTCTACGAAGACCACAATCGTCGCGAGCAGGCGGACTTAACAGATCTCTACTCCATCACGGACCTATTGCCGCTGCCCGCGGACTGCGAGGTAGACCTGGAGGCCCTCACGACAGACATTGACTCGTTCGAGACCGCGTCATCGTCGTCGGGGTCGCACTTCGAGTTCTCGTGCACGCCCGACGTGTCGGACATGCTGAGCGAGATCGGCGTGGCGGGCGACTGGGTCGACCACACGTTCTCGTCGTATCTGACGTCGTCTTAGAGCGGTGTTCGGGTCGCCACGGCCGCTGCCGGCCGGTTCCACTGATCTCATGCGGTCGGCCAACGGGCCGCCCCACGGAGGCCGACGACGCGGCGACCGCTCGCCGCTCCGCCTAGAGAGTGCCTATCCAAAATGACGTGTCGACATTTGGATTTAATGTACAAAGTTATTTAATAAGGATCGAGGGTGAAAATTGTTTTGACAACCGACCTCACGGTCGCGTTCCTCTTCGGTTCGTACGGTTACTTTAATCGTTTAGTTTTAAAGTTTCATTTTCGATAACGGCGACGCTTCGTCTAGGAAGCGGCATCGGGTTCTATAAACGTAGGCTGTGACTTGGTTCTTGTTTTGTCGTTTCGCTTTCGTTATTCAATTTATGGTTTCGACACATAATGGAGGTAATTTCCAAACGACACGTCTCAGACGCATCTCAGTAATTAAATCCGTCTGCTCTCCGTCGCCTGGTTAGTTAGCCACGGGCCACTCGCGACAGTCAGGTCGCCCCGCGCCCGCCCGCTCTCGCATCGCGTTGTGCGCCGTATTCTGTACGTGTACATTACACGACTTGGCTTCTAGTGCATTCTAAAATTGTGAGTTTGCATTCTACGTCACACCTTCTTTATTATTTTATTAACATTTGTACTTTTAAGGGTCGTCTTATTATTTTTGAAATGTCTTAGATTGAAATATGTATCATTCTTCTTGTAATAGAAACATAAGACTAGTTATAGTCGTTTGTCTTGCGTTCGTATATACTGTACGTAAGTTCACTTTATACTTTGATGCACACGTAGAGATAGTTAAACATTATTATTTTACTATTGGAAGCTGATCGGTATGTCATTGGAAGAATTTCGGTGTGCGGGAGTAAGTGTTTGTCTCGGTTGGATGCGGTGGGCCCCTACCCAGTTTGTCGAGCGAGGCGCGCGTACTTGTTCACTTCTGTCGCTGCTGTATGTATACCGTCTCTTCCGCTACGCGGGGCTCACTCTCAGTAGGAGTGCAGTGGTAGGGGGCCACTGTATGATTTATATTAAATGTTTCGAGTCGGTCTTGTAAGTTAGGATTCGTAAAGTAAGGTAATATTCGTTCAATGGTAAGGTATGAAATTATATTGTAAAGCATGATGGCACCTATGGATCGATGTGAAGGGACACTTTCAATTCTTGTTTGGTTACTCTTCTCGCTACATTGACAACACAATAACGTCTATAGAAGATACATATCAATAATTGGAATGCGTTGTACCGCGGGACGGTGGGTTATAAAGAAATATAATATTGGGTGGGTCAACAAATTGTTAGTTTTCAACACAAAATGTTTTGCTAATTCAAACTCTGTGATTTACTTTATGGATTTTCTAAATTATAAGGTTCTAGTGGAGACTGATATCGCATAGATTAGTTTTAGCAGCGCTAGCTTCTCTAACTGTTTTATTTTTTTGTTATTTTTTAATACTGGGCATAACATTTTATATTATGAAAAAAATACGTACATATTTTTGATATTTGCATTGCTGTGGAACACGGACTTCGGCTTTTTACATTTTAAAATTGGCAATATAAAAATTGATAGCCACAATATTTCAAGAATATATATAAAAAAAAATAAAAATCAAAACATAATATTCTAGGTAAATTAAATTAAAATCCATTTTGATTCTGATTTCCACAGCAGAGCATACGCTAAACAAATTGTATTTAAAGAAAAAAAACGAAAAATTTTTGCTAAAAAATCTGTCAATTCATTGAAAATCGTGTCAGTTAAGGGGTAATGTTTAAAGTTATGTTACCTCATTCATTATTAAGGTAGATAACCCTTCTACATGATATACCTGTTTTCAAATTGTAACAATATTTGTAGATACTTCTGTGTCCCAGAAAATATAAGGGATCCGTTGTGCTATAATAGGTAAGAAATAAAATGCTTTACCTATATTATATTCTTTATATAATATATTATATATGTAAAAAAACGTTCATGTATTAATTAGTAGGTGTCTATGAAAACCCATAATAAATAAGGAAAAATGCATTAAAAGCGTTATCTATATCTGTCTTGTGTGTCGTAGGGCGATTCTATAGGAAAGGACGAAAAATAAATTTGTGCCTAATGAAAAAAAAAAAACTTGGAAATTCTTGTAATACTTATTTTAGTGATGCTCAAACAAGTATTTTAAGCGCGTAGTGTTTAGACGCTGTTAATGGGCAAAACTTGTATAAAAGATATTGTAAGATTATGATATTCGATGCCAGATTTGCATTTTGTTTTCTCATTTTGCTTCGTTCGGGTATGATCTGATGGAATTCCTTGTTTAGATCTGCAACTACCGTAAGAGATGTCCCATGTAGCTTTTCATGATTTTGTTGCAACGATTCATTTCTTAGAAGATATTTTGTTGAAATTTTTCTTTTTTTGTTAGGTGTGTGTTCGGTCTCTTCTGTTTTGTTGTGTTCTTAACCACTTAGCATAGCTTTAAATAATTTTACCGTGACTATTTGATAGCTGATTGTTAAATATTTCAAAGTTGTTTTCGATAGACGATTGTCCTAGGTCGTTAAATGACATGCAGCTAATAAAATAGTGACGTGATAAAATTTTAAAGCCGCACAGTGCTTGGTTTGTTATTTTCACGTCGTTTAATGTTAATTTCGATAAAACGTTTTATTCCTCAAGCATGAAAAGTTATTTAGAAATTCTCGTTGTTGGTTCTTTCAAAGGATGTTGTCAATATGACTTTCGAATTCAATTTTCTAAGGATTGGTGTCAAAAAAGTCTTCAAGTATAAATATTGTATTTGAATGAGGAATTTTATGAGATTTATTATGACTGTACATCCAGTCAGTTCATATCTTCAACTTTGACAATAAAGTGTCATTTTTTCTGCTTTATCTTTCGTAAGGGTTCCGCGAACTTCCTTGTATTTTGTTTTTCAAAGTCGCTTTATGTTTTTCTTCGTTTCTGCAACTTTCCATATATATAAATGGGGTTCATAACCAATAATCAACGATTGAAAGCAATATATGTATATGTCTACGATTAGTGACATCAAGCTCAAATTAGAATAATTCTCTTCTACTAATAAAAATTGTAAGTTGATCTGTCGTTTTCAAACAATAGGCTTAGAATAAGAAATTCAACTACCATTTTAAATTGTATTATTCAGTGTGATATTGAAAAGTTTCTGATACAAAACCGTTGTCCTTCGAATGAAAATTAACTTTCGCATTTTATGCTTGTGCGTAATCAAAGTAAAGCAATGTTTGATTTTGATTCGAATCGGGGCGATTTACCACAGAATTTTAATAATGAAATAAAAGTTATTTGAATAATGTTCGTTTGCGAAGCCGCTGTACAAATCCTGTAAATATGATTTTTATTAGTGGGGGAGTGTCAAAACCCCAAGAGTATTGTATAATACAACATCGAATTTAAAATGTTGTAAATTAGCGCTTCTCTTTCAATAATTATTGGAATTATCAGGGTTTAATAGTTTTCATTTATGTATTTTAGATATTGTATAAATGTCCCTAAGATTATCATTGCCTTCCTTGGACAATGTTCTTCAAAATTCTTTGCTTAAGGCTTTCTCTCTTCTTAGCCTTAACATTCTTTTAATGAATACCATGGAAGTATATTTTAATCTCAGGTATGTAAGTAAGTATTGAAAAAAAAATGTTTATAATAATGAAGTCAAAATAAAGCGACACTGTGACAAAAAATTAGAGAGTATATAAAACGTCTTTAGTAAAAAATATCATAAAGGACGTAGTTGTTGTATGTAATTATTATATACCTACTTATATATTAAGTACGTATATCACGGTCAGATACTAACATTTTACGAAGTGACTGCTATTGTGCAGAAATGAACAGTATATTTTGCGTGTTGTATGGTTAGTTGTAGAAACAACCAAGTCATTTGACCGTGGTATAAGTAGGAATATTGTTGTGTATCAATTTATCGAGATCGCATGAAATAAAGCTTACAATCTCGCTTCGACCCAACTAGATGTATATAACCTGGCAGGCGGATATTACGTGGAAGTAATTCACTTGTATCATAAGAATTGGTTATAATAACTATAAATGCGATTAAAATGTTAGTGAAATCATTCACAGAACTGAAAAGTTGATATTCTCGTTACGTTGTTTAAAAAAATAATTGATCGTAATATTATCTCTGTATCATATGTATCTACGCTATTGTTGATTTATTATAAGCATATTCTATCTTAGTACTTCTCCTTCGGTTTCGAAACAAATGGGAAAGTTTCAAGTTTTAAATGAGGTCTTTCTCTAGACCATAACCAGGCCTTTGTAAATATATCTTGTACATTGTGACGAATTTGGTCGATAAGACGAATTAAAAATATGGTTGATCCTCTTCGATATTGCGTCCACATTTGAAAATATAGAATACGACCAAGTCTGCAACGTTGTTGTTTATTTGGTCGCAGTTACAACCAATGGTCGCGCTCTAGAGTTGTACGGCCCTAAACCTGTTTGCTTCGAAATAATTCAAGACACAACGAATCTTCGGTTCCCTTCCCATATCCTCACGCACTTCATTAATATTAAATAGAAATAATTGGTGTCTGTAACTCAATATAAACGATAATGTATTATCACCAAACAGTAGTACGCATATATTCGTTGTTATAGTAGAGTGTGTCATAATTATTGGTATCTATAATAACTATTCATAATTTAACAAGAATAATAAAAAATAACGAAAAATTTCGCACAACAAAAGTCAAGGAACTAACGTAAGAATAAAGTGGTTAGTTATTTAAACATAATGATTAAGAAACGTTACTGTAAGATGCGATACTTTGTGTTAACGAATTCTTTATCCAGGGGGATACGCCTGCTATATATTACAATGAATGTATTGTCCACCAATCGCAACAAAGCTGCGCGTGCGATTGGCTCTGTCCTTAATTGTTGAATTGAAAGTTTCACATTGATTTACTGTATATACTTTGAACAAATTAGGAACAAAAAATGGTCCATTAAATTTTAACAAATAATATTAAGGTAGATGCATGTATACATTCGGAATATATGCTTTGGTGTACAATGCCAAACTTAATACGATGCTAAAAAGCATGGCTTTAACAAATATCGCTAAGGATTGGACTGATGTTTTCATTTTCCAGCTTATGCCATTCGACTTGTAAATATTTTGGCCACGTCGGAAGCTGCATCATTTTTCCGAGACATTCTAGTCTGATAAGACGAACCATCATCATCAATGGCCCCTGATACCTGATTATTAGTTTGTGTTATTCAATTTATACCAAAAAAATACGAAGCTCTTTCAACACTGTTACCGATGGATCTCTTTGTATGTAGCGATAGAAACATTCGGCTTACCAAAAATTGGAAACTGTTGTTTTCAACTTTTTTTTGTAACATTGGTTTTAAAGATTGTACATATTAGATCAGTTTGGTTTATCTTTAAGTAATTAACCCTAAACGGGTACATTTATTCATCTTTGTCCAATTATTTAGGAGTTCTATTATGTTTAAGTTTTCATACAAGACATATTTTTAACATCGTTTTCCCCTCGTCCGTTGTGTAAATTATTGTCACTGTATCTTTAGGTATATACATAAAATGTATGAGTAGTCTTTTAAATGATAGGTACGATTAAATAATAATGTAGTTATTGATTAATACATAAGACAAACTGTGTAAATTTTGTATTTGTAATTTGTTTCAATGAACATATAATTATTATATATCGTAAAGTAAAACATCCAGTTTTTAAAAAATAACCAGATTTTTATTGAAAATATCCCCCTCTTACCTTTAATCATAATGAACTATACAAGACAATAAACACATTGACAGAGTCAAAACTCAAACAAACACACACACACACACACACACTTCTATAAAAATATAATAAGCCTAAGCTTACTGGCTTCTTTGAATAGGAGTAAAGAGAAAAAAAAAACACATAAATAAATGCACCTGAATATGGCAACTGCAGCAAACTTAATGTTGAAAATGAGCTGGTACGAGTTGCAGGGAGCTGATGACCTGTTGCCTGAGCCTTCTGTGGACTGCGATGAGCTGATCATATCCTCCTTTAGTATACAAAAACATTATGAGAGTAAGTATCTAATAAATACAATTATGAAAATAAGACATGAAAAGATACTACTGAATAAAACCATTTATGAAAAACTAGAATATAAAAGAAAAAGTAAATACAATAAGAGGTGTTCTTGAAATGGCTTCTGCACACAACAGCATTTATATAAGGACCTATAAGGTCAAACCAGCAATACCTATTTCAGTAATGATAGCTTAAATAAATAATTTAGTTCCATAAATAAAGTGGCGAGAGTCAGTATTTTCAGTATACGATGTTAGCAATAAACAGGGCTTAGGCAATATCTTATGCTGAGGGACAGAGAACGACGATAGGTTGAGCTAAATTTATACCTAATTCTAGAATGGAAAGGGCCCAATATAATCCCCTGGGTGACCTCTCACGTCACGGGTACAGATAGTACGACCTACTCTCAGGTCCACTTAGCTAAATGATAATGTTAAGAGATTATCAATTCTAGACCATATTAAATTCTCCCTTATGCAATTTCATTAAAGGGGCCTCACAAATAAGGCCCCGGCCGAGGGCCCTATCATCATGTTATTCAAATTTATAGCTTTAATTTCGTATGCCACAGCGCATTAGACGGATCATTACTCATTTTTGATAACGTCATCATATTTGGAGCAATTTTGCAATGCCCTCAAAATTATAATGTTGAAATGTACGCAGATGGATTTAATTTTGACTTAATGGTTTCATGTTATGGGTATGGGAATGGCCTGAGATGTCCGTGTACGTAATGGACGGTAAACAAATGTGGGTCTGATGGCACGTTGTAAATTTAATAGGAGAGCGAAGCAAAGGGTATTACGTGTTGGGCTACGGATGAAACATGAGCCTTTCTTGCAATTACTGTTACAAACGACCTTGAGAAGTTGATGGTGGTTATTACCATTATTGATGACCGGAATGACGCTAACCGTATTTTATTGTCTAAAGAACAGAATGCTACTCACTAACCTGATATAATAACATATCAGGTTAGTAAGAAGCATTCTCTAATGGACGCCTTAATGTTGAGTGATATATTGCAATATGAGAAATCAGCAGCATATCTGTAATGTATTGAAGTTACTTCAAGCAGTAAAAAGCTTATTCATTTAAAATAAAATACAGGAAAAAGAAACACAGTAGCACTATTTATTGTTGACAAGGAAGCTGCTATCCTATACAAAGAATATTGTTATCTTTTATACAAGGTAAACGGTAAGTGAATATGTTTACGAAGGTACAATTTATTCAGGAAGAAATTATTTATTTGAATGAAGACAACGCAATTATTGTTAACGCCAATGAGATTTGTCGTCATATGTAGGAATAAAATTATGTTACACTTCACAATAAAACTGCACCATGCCTGTTATTTAGGTGAACTTCTTCTATTTTATATCAAATTAACAGTGTTCTATGCTGAAAATAGAAAAAAAAAAACATATTTCTTACACAGCTGTTTAAACAGAAAATTGTCTTTTACATCCTTTAAGCGTACTTTTCCACCTGTATCTTGAAATAAATAGTAATATTTCACCCAAAACAATTCAAAATCCCGAAAGCAATAAGAATAAAACCCATAACGAAAAAAATAAAGACCCAAATATCCAACCAACACATCGAAATCAAATCAATCAATCAACTGAACCCACAGAGATCCGATGCTACCCGAAACCCACCACAATACATCAAAGGCCCCTAAAACCAGAAATCACATTCCAACTACCCGTAAATGTGGCAAAAAAGTCCTGGAACATTAAAGCCACTAAAACAACGAGAACCGATTGCCTGGTAAATACAAATTGAAATCGGCTCAAACCACGCCACAGCGTATTTTTTCATCACGTCCGATATCTAAGGGCGTTTGCCGTGAATGCTAAACAGTGTTTGTTATTCCGAAGCCAGCGCAAGCTTCTTATCTGTTACATTACAGAGCTAAATATTTTCCTCCTACCTACATATTAATTAACTTGATTGATGAAGCCCCTGTTTTACGATACGATGTACTTTTCGGCTCTAAAGTTAGAAGAAAGGTGGGGTGTTGATCTTGAGCTTTTTGGAGGTAGGAATTCATTTAAATGAATTATAGTGTTGGAGTTTCAAGTATTCTAATCTTGAGTAAAAGAAAATACTATTTTTTAAACTGGAAGTTCTTACATACCAATTTAGTTGATCATTTAATATTAATTACCGATGAATATCATTACTTGAGACGGAAAGCTGATCTGAGCGCAGCTTTTTAATTAATAGGTTCACCAGCTATTATCGTCCACCTTACCGACCAGTACAACCAGCAACTAGTTAGTAGACAGGAAGCCTAATATAATTGTAAAAAGGCTAGGCAGATGATGATTGTGGTATCGTCTCCTATTCGATAGGAGATGGATACAGGTCTAAATTGTGATGGTACAAACACAGAAGGAATCAAACACTTTCATCATCTTACACAACATATTCAATAGAATCCACTCCACCAATTTCATCCGCAATTCAATCAGTATGTAAAGCAGATTCCCAATAAACATCCACTAAGAAATCGAGCGCCAAACAAAATTTTCTCAGCTCTTAATCAACTGGAAGACTTTATCAACAACAGTAAATTAATTCAGTTGTATTAATACAACATGGGGATAGGTTTGTACGGAATGAATGCTAAGTAGGTGGGTCCAAATTAATTTCGTATGTTCTTGTAGAGGGCGGCGTTCAAGCGCCTTGTCCTCATGAATATACATAAACAAATTGGACATTCGATTTCCCATATTTAGTGGATGGACTTGGATTTGGGATTAATGGAGAAGGGGATGAGGCTGGTGATGGTGACAAACAGGGAGAAAGATAAAATAATCGTGGGAAAAAATTGTTTGTGGTTGTAATTGACAAGCCAGCACAAGGTGTTCCTGACAAAATTATTTTCAATGAAAACCAATGGAGTCTTCGGCAAGATAAAGAATAATAACGGCTTATGTTTAACTTACCACCAGATATAGTAACAAATAGCAGACAAAAGTAGTAAATCATCACCAAAATGAAACTCGCATTTTAATGTAAAATTATAACCAAAGTTTTAACACTTTGCTATCCTATTTAAGTAAAATGACTCTAAGTAAATCATGAGTAACCCAAAAATAGTAAATGATCACCAAAATTAAACCAACATTTTAAAGTAAAATTTTAACCAAAGTTTTTAAATTCTGCTGTCCTATTTAAGCAAAATGAGTCCAAATAAATCATTGTTATCCCAAAAGTAGTAAATGATCACCAAAATTATACCAGCGTTTTAATATAAATTATAATCACTAACCTAACCTAACCTAACCTAACCTTTTTTTTTTTTTATTTTTTTTTTTTTTTTTTTTCCTAACCTAACCTAACCTAACCTATCACAGTGATTTATTTAGGCAAAAATAATACATTAATTTGGTCGTCAAGATTTGGTGATCATATTACTAAATTTGGTGGTCGAATACAATTTAAAGTGGAGTCGTGACTAAAATAGCTGGTACTATTGTATTTTTAGACTTTATTTTTCTGGTGTTAAGTAGATATTTTTGGTTACAAAACTAAGGGTATCAAAGCATTTTATGGTGGTCATTATATTTATCCCCAATAATAACTACGTAGAAAAGATCCCATTGGAACAGGCCAGTTTGCTAAAAAATACAGCAATCTATCAATCATTCTAGTTATCTATTTAAATACGACAAATCTGGAAATAACAATTCGAATAATCGAAGACGATAATTTCTTCTAAGTCGGACAAATAGATTCTATACCATATTATTGTCATAACAACACCCAAATATTTACCCATACAAAAGTTAAGATGGTTCTCCAGCTACAATTGTTTGCAAAATTATCACATATTCGCTCGTGGCTGAAAAATGACAGCCGCGCGGGTCGATTTTCAAGGTTAAGCCGCGCTTGCCAAGATCACTTCGATGAGGATGGGTCATCCATTAAATACCGAGTTCCCTGCCTCGGAAAGCACATAAAGCCGTTGGTGCCGGCTGTAATTTGTACAGTTCTTTGGACAGTCTTTACAGTTAGTTAGTGGCCCAAAAGTCTAACAACCAGTCTTCTAACTGTCGTATTTTCCAGCACTGACTGGGTTGTGGAGGTCAGATAGGCAGTTGCTCCATGTAAAATACTGGTAGTCGGAG
The DNA here is from genome assembly GCA_963576755.1 of Noctua janthina. NCBI lineage: Eukaryota > Metazoa > Arthropoda > Insecta > Lepidoptera > Noctuidae > Noctua > Noctua janthina. Next base: position 1,408,144 of record OY755066.1, read on the forward strand.
TAGCTATATCCGGTTAGACTGGAAGCCGACTCCAATATAGTTCGTAAAAGCTTAGGCAGATAATGAATTTTTCTTTAATGTATATAACATTAACCAGATCAAACCTCCAACCTAACAACCGTAGACATCAAAACACCCTAATACCATCTACACAGCATATAGTCATATGAGTCCATAACATTCCCCTATCAATGTTATCGCTCGCTCAACAAGCCCGTGTTTCATTCGCCAATCGCAACGGCAGACAATCTGTCGCTCCGATAAGGCACACTGCTTATCTGAGCTATTTTTAGTGCCACATACTCGACGTTTCCTTGAAGGAGTGAGCAGATAGAGTGTGACCTTTTTAAGAAAAGAAGGTATGTGGTTCGAAGTCCTTTTTGGACCATTGGAATGGAGAATGGATAAGTAGGTTTAGGGTAGGTGATGATGAAGGCAATAGTGAATAATCGAAAGTTTTTCAATTATGGTGCAATACTGTGTTAGGAACTACATTGCAATTATGATTTCGATTATTAAAACATTCATCATGATGTTGGATTTTTTCTGTTGTTGCCTTTTTAATATTAAATGGGTTGTAATTGGCAAGGCCTTTGTCCAGCAATGGACGGCTTTAGGCTGACAATAATGACGATGACGATGGGTTTGGTAGATTCAACGCGAGCAAGGGTTAGATTTTTAAACACTCATGGGGCTTCCACATCGTATTAAACTTCGTAGGTATGTATAATTTACAAGTTCTTATTATATATAAAAAGGATTCTGTCCTTGTTTCAGTAATTATCTCATCAATTTACACAGCAATTTTGTTCTCCCAAAAAGTGTTAAAGCATTTTAGTATTTATTTTGCAATTTTGCACGATCAAGTAGATTTAAGAGATTAAAACCGTATGACCTTAGCTTATGAACGACTATAAAGAGCTAACATTTTGCTCAAATGGCAGTAGTTTATTTTTATTTTGGTTTTCAAGCAAATATCATAAATCACAACATTAAGATTAAAGATTCAGTAAAGAATAATGTAGCCACGCCTTTGTAACTTGAAAATATGCGAAGCAAAGAAATAGATGTCATTAATCTCTGAAGAATAAGCACAAGAAAAAGAGAACAAAATAAGGACGATTAAGTTACCAATTAATTAGAAGATTATTGCGCAAGGTGCAGAAATTAGGCATGACATTGAAAATGATTATGGACTTTGACTTTGGCCTAGGAATTATAGAATCATGAAATCAATCCAGATCTATCTAAATTTGAAGACTATCGTAATCATTAGAATTAGCAGTTTTTGTTTTATTCCAAACATTAAGAAAAATCATGCATTAAAATCAATGCATTTTCCAGTCACGAATTGCATATAAACGTCTCCAAATATTTACTTTTAGCTCACGATCACTGCTAGTGACAATTTGACGTCACATCACACGTCAATTTGTTGCCATTGCCGTCATCCTTGCCATTTGATGTCAATACACAATGTGACCTTAGGATATCGGAGTATTCTTGCGTCAGGTCTTGACCGATTATGGATTCATTCCGTGATGATCCATAATCAGGCCATTAGCAACGTCTGCAGCGCAGATTGAACTACTTAACGTAGCTAGGGTTCAAAGGTAAATCAACCTTATTACCGTTAACATAAGGAATCTCATGTGACTAAAATAGTGATGTAAATTTTGATGGATGAAGAGTGATAGGAAGACCGTAGAAAAGGTGGATTGTGCAAGGATTTTTTTTTTTTATAATGAATGGGCTTACTCTTGACCTCAATCTAGTCCAGAGGACAGAGATGAGGTCGACAATGGAACGAGCTAACCCAAAAGAAGCCTATTAACCCGCGACTTAAATAGATGGTATGAATGAAACAGGAACCAATGATAGCGTGACGTCTGACAGGGGAGAATGGAAGAAAAAAACAGAAAAGGGCAGAAAGATGACGATGACCGTTTAATATAAATAATAATTGATTAATAAATATGTAAAAAACTCTTTCAAAATTTCAATCTTTCGTCCATAACATTAAAAGACAATGACAGACAACTGAAAGTAAACACAACATTCAGAGATGGCGTTTATGATGAAGGAAATTAATTTCTTGGATAAGATTGGCATTCTGGTATTAATTATGAAGTTACTAATTCGTTAAAACAATGAGTGACTGACAAATTTGGAACAGTAGACTGACTGCTCTCCTAACTTTAGATAAATTGCGGACACGGCTCTGGGCACAGACAATTTGTCCGCACCAGTTTGACTGATCCTTTACTAAACCTACTTACTACTTATGGCTATCAAAATAACCTCTTGAGCATTATTTCCCATTGCAAACAACTTCATAAAACCCTACTCAATTACAATTACAAATTACGAAAATGCGTCTAAAACGTATATTTTGCGCAAAACAAAACAACTTTCTCTAAACCCAGACGGGTGTCGAAACTGATAACAGCAAAGACACACAAACAACTCCTTATCAATTATCACCATCTGACCTTGGACAAGGAAGCGTGGCGATGAACTCCTGCGGACATGATCTTGGTATGATGCGAGGTAAAACGATGATTGATGGTCAGATTAAAAACAATATTCATTTAGATTGTCCATTTAACGATAAGGAACGCTTAGTAGGTGGTTGTTCTGAGTTTGAAGGGTACGCGATCGAAGGCCTTTCATATTTCAACATGTTAATATTGACAGATCATTTCGAAAACTGACGAAATTAATTCAAAGAAAAATTCTGTTTCAAACTGAATCTTCAACATGTCAGTGGGTAGGAAAACCCAGACGTAATGATGTGAAAACGCAAAATACAATCAGCAAGTGTACTGATCAACGCTGATTTCTTTCCTGTCCCTTTCGTTTGCAATTGATCTGATAAATGATTTTTATTTTGCAAATAGGTTTTTATAAACACTTTAACATGTTTTTTTTTAAAACTAGATGGGGCCGCTGTTTCGTACCTGAATACCTACTCGGAGAAGAAACAGCCGAAAAAATTTAGAGGTCATAGGCTTTAGGTCGTTTTTTCTTAGGGCTTGTAAGGTCCAGATATAATTTCAACTCACATGAGGACTATGCAGATTAGTGTCTAAGATGGTCTTTTGAAGAGAACCTAGATCTAACCTTGTGGAAAGTGCATGAGATCTGAATGAAACGAACGTACTCAGAAGACAGTTTACCAGCAGTCAACACCCCACGAGAGACAGTAGTCTATCCAACTCAGAATTATCTCACCTTAACGTGAGCATATAACATAATTAACCCTGTAACTTTTCCATTCCTGGGACCCAAGCTTCTTGTCTGTCAGAGTGAGTGGACAGTTCTCCACCATGTAAGCCCTTCGGCTTCGACTTTACACCCCACCATACCATCATCTGCCTAATCTTTTCTCAACGATTAGGCAGATGATGCTACCTAAGTACCGGGAATACGATACCCCTTGGTAAGACAGGTAACGAGTGTCAAAGATCTACAAATGACAACCGGGACCAACGACTTAACATGCTTTCCGAGGTACGAAGGGAATTCGCTATGTAATGAATGGTAACCCATCCACAGGCCGACTTCGGCAAGTGTATCTTAGCTTTACCTTGAAGATCGACATGTGCGGCTTGTGCTTATTTAGCTACGAACTGCACGATAGATGAACAAAATTCAATAGATTATTAATTTCTCTGTTCATTGGTAAGTTATCTCCATATCCCGTGTAATTATGAATCATTGAATGTAGATACCTACGTGACTATAGACTTGTAGTCATATCTAGTACTATTAGTAGTTACGTGTTATAATTTGTATGAATTATTTCGTCAGCTTCTAACCGTTGGGGAACGTCGACACCTGCGGTTTCTAATGCGCCTGAGTTTGCTGCTTTATCTGTTTTATTATTGAGGTTTGTTTTGTTGTGTGCTAATTGTTAATTTTCTGAAAAACCCAATTTTTCCTGCCATTTCGTCCGATACTTATGACTCAACTTGGGGAAGCCAAGTTTGAATGACTGACTTTTTGGTTATATTTATGCAAGTCAGTCATACTCTGAATTAACCTAAAGATCGACCCGAGCGGCTGTTATTATTTAGCCACGAGCTCCATTATTTGGCCGTGCTTGCCTAGGTTGGTCTGTGGATGGGTGACCGCCCATTACATACCGAGTTTCCTCCATGCCTCGGAAAGCACGTTAAGCCGTTGGTCCCGGCTGTCATTTGTAGATCTTTGACAGTCGTTAGGCAGTCAGTGGCCCAAAAAGTCTGACAACCAGTCTTATCAAGGGGTATCGTATTACCCAGTACTGACTGGGTTGTGGAGGTCAGATAGGCAGTCGCTCCATGTAAAATACTGGTATTCAGCTGCATCCGGTTAGACTGGAAGCCGACCCCAATATAGTTGGGAAAAGGCTAGGCAGATGAAGATGATGAGTCATACTCTGAATTATTTAAATTTGTTTTCCTGTCGCTCTCTCTTTTTTCTGCAATGTCTCCAGAGATCCTGTGGACGACGAGTTACAAGCTACAAAAAGACACAATTATACTGGTACCGTTACTATTACTAATGGTAGGTTAAGACCTACCATTAGTAATAGTAACGTCACTTACTAAAATATCTACTGTTTTGAGCTAAAGTTGAATATTATGTTGGTAGTATTCTTTAACAATTTTTTCCGTCATAAATAGCTAAGTCTCATCAGACTACACATTAAAACAGATGAGCCATCTCAACACATAAATCTAATGACATACATTTGCTTGTTTAACATCCACTCATAATAGACCAAAGCAATTATTCCAATACGTATTAGTTCTAAAAAATCATGCAAAGCAACATTGACCTAGTACACAGTCATTAAGTATTTAAGTTATATTGAAACGCACGGTAGACGAAGGGCGAGTATTCGAGCAACCAGAAACCAGCTGCAGTACAGTACATGTATTGACTCACGTTGAGATAAGGTACAAGGTTGTGTGCCACTGCTTAGCGTGTGGACTTGGGTGGATATTCGTTTATAAAGTTATTTATTGCAGTGTGGTTTAGTTTAAATACTTTTTGAGTATCATCTTCAGTTACAGTTATAGGTGTTGAGCTCGTGGCTAAATAATAACAGCCGCTTGGGTCGATCTTTACGTTAAGTCATGCTTACCTAGGTTAGTCTGTGGATGGGTGACCGCCCATTACAAACCGAGTTTCCTCCGTGCCTCGGAAAGCACGTTAAGCCGTTGGTCCCGGCTGTCATCTGTAGATCTTTGACAGTCGTTACAGGTAGTCAGTGGCCTAAAAAGTCTGACAACCAGTCTTACCAAGGGGTATCGTATTATCCAGTACTAACTGGGTTGTGGAGGTCAGATAGGCAGTCGCTCCATGTAAAATACTGATATTCAGCTGCATCCGGTTAGACTGGAAGCCGACCCCAACATAGTTGGGAAAAGGCTCGGCAGATGATGATCTTCAGTTATAGGTTTTTCACGACAGTATTTCCATATTCTATCCTGCTCTCCGTGTCCCAAAACATGCTGTCATGGAAGAGGGGAAATTTGAATATAGTAGATATTTTAGATTTCAAGTAGAGAAGAGGAAGAAATAACTTATATAAAAATCATTCCAGGATGTGTCCAGAGGGCCAAGTGGCAATTGGCATAAACACCATTTATATTATTATACGAGATCTTCTACGAGATCATAAACAGGATTGATTTAATCTTTTTGTAGTTTGTCAATCCTAATCATTTTTGAATATTCCGTCATCGTATTCACTAATGAAATTAACAAAATAAAATAAAATAATGACGTTTCTTAGATAGGCCAGATGTGTAGTATTAGCAACTGGCGTACTCGTGCACCTCCGTTAAAATGCTGATCAATTTTGAACCAACTTCAAACTAAACACGGTTTTCCCCACAATGCACGCAACCAGTTGATTCACCGCGTTACTTCCTACATCATTTATAATTTCATGGAGCTCATGCCTCGATCGCTATATCTGGGTTAATTGTTTCATGCAATGATTCATGGACACCCGCCATATTGGATTTTTAATCGTAGTTTTGTTTATCATTAGTTTTTAATTTGCTTTAATGGGGAAGAACATTTCAGAAGAGTTTTCATGAATAAAATGTAATGAGAAAAAGGGTAGTGGCTCGGAAAAGCGGAAAAAAAACATGCAATTAATAAATTATTTAGAGGAAAAAGGTAAAACACGATGGTTGCATTCAGAATTAAATAACTAGGTAGGCAGCATACATACGTAGGTAAACTAACTCACACAAACAATAGGTAATTCCTCATTATTAGTTCGAAACAGGATGAAAAAAGAAGATTGTAAAAGTTAATGAAGTAGATTTTAGAGTTAGACTGGAGTTTGAGGACTACTTACAGCGTTGTTTTAGTTAATAAGTGAGTAACCGCTAAATCGTAATAATTACATTACTATTTAGCGGTTATTCACTTCATATTTTGTCGAAATACTAATTTAAAAGTGATAATAGGGAAATTGACCCCATACTACTAATTAAGCCACCCCCCAAAGGAAATGAAAAACCGACACAATATGTGTGAAAATCTAAAAATTCTAAAACATAGCGAGCAAGTCGCATGTAACGCATCGTGATATGCTATCGGTGATTCTGAGGTCGTACTGATAACGCGGTCGTTGAACCCCCGATTGTTGTTATCAGCGTGTCACCTTGCTATGTTTATTATCTAATATTTTGATCGTGATGCTCTGACGTCACGATCATATGATTGGTGGACGCGTTTTAATTCGCTTTCTATGATGACTCGGCGTCAAATTGTTTGCAATCAGCTGTGAATTTCGTGAGGATTTTTTTCCTATGATTTCAATTTGGTAGGTGTTACAGACATCATAGCTACTTCTGTAAGTATTCAAACACGTGTTTATTAGGGACTAGAAACTGGTTAGGAAAAATACATACTTTCAGAGAGTTTAAGGCCTGAGTTGATTTAGGATCAGGTTAGAAAAGCATTGTTTTTTTTACTTTACCTTGACTCTGTTTATGACATTCGTTTAAGAAGTACTTTAGTTTGGCACGCCATTGCCACCGCCATTGATGAAAAGAAAACCCAACACCATCATAATGTAGGAATACAAGATGAATCACAATATTCACACTGGTCCAGAGGAAACGATATCAAACAGCAAAACATTTTCATTTACCTATTTTAAAAAGCTTAAAATGAAAACAACATCCATCGAAAATAGATATCCGAAAACAGCTCAACACCGTACCTATCCTTATGTAAATAGGTGGTAAATAAATAAATAAAAAAATACGCACCAACACGAGCAGAAAGGTAGCCTTTTGTTTTTGTAAAAGTTATGAAACTGAAAATAGCCGTCGTGTATAATTTGACGTGGGTAACTGCCACTCATTTTGGGAGACGGTTCTACATTTACAAATGTACCCATTATGTAAAAATACACACGTAAAAATGTAATAATATGTGAATTTACATTTTTATCTCAATACTGAAAAAGGTTTGTGAAGGAATAAATATAGTCATCAAGCAGTTATTTACATACGTTAAAAAAAAACCCCTTGCTATGTACTGAACCCTCCGTCCCTCAGAAAGTCCGTTAAGCAGTTAGTTCCGGCTGTCATTCATAGATCTTTACATTTTTTTTTTCTGTTTATATTCAGAACCAAAAAAGTCTGACGGCCAATTTTGCCAGGGTTTTTCGTGGAGGTCAGATAGGTAGTCGCCCCTTAAAATTAAGTATTCAGCTGCATCCAGTTAGATTTGTAGCTGACCCTAACATAATTGAGAAAAGGCTGTCCATGTAGTGCCTAGCAATCAAGTCATAACTTGAACATGCTCACTTGTAATTCGAACTATGTCTAGTGGGTAAATTAAGGTAAGTATCTCAGATGTATCATCATCTATTTGGAACACTCCTTCCAAACTTGAAGTAATATTTTCATAAACAAATGAAACATAGGGCCCACCAAGGATATCACTGCATTATTTATTATTACTAATCCGAACAAGTCCGAACTTGTCCCGAACGGTAGGAAAATTAAATGCCTACATTATTAGTTAAGAATTGATAAAATGAGGCAATAATGTGTAACCTGTAAGTTAGTGCGCATTATTAAAGTATTAGTCAAAATTACCAGAAATGTGCCGCTTATCATCGTAAGTATGATATAATGTACTCAAGTACATTAAGTACATCCTGAATAGGCCACCAGCAGCTGGCTGAACATATTCAGCTGATATCGTTCCCACTACACACTGAAACGCATATGACTAAAGAGTGATGGACATGAATGTTGATGGATGGTCAGGGAGGGGAAGGCCAAAGAATAGATGGATGAATTGCGTAAGGAGTAAATGATACCATGACGTCTGGGGGAGAATGGAAGAAGAAAACGTGTTGCGCCGACTCCAAATGGAATGGGAAAAGGGCAGGAAGATGATGATTGGTCCCACTGCTGGGACACAGGCCTCCTCGCTGTGAAAGGTAGTGGGGTGTCGGTAATTTACCACACGGGCCCAATACGGGTTGGTAGATGCCATGTGCGTTCGAATTGTTGGTTCTAGGACATGCCGGTTTCCTCACAATGTTTTCCTTCAACGTTTTGAGAGCAGCAGTGTTGTAATAAATTACACAAAGTAATGCGCCTACTTAAATGTACTATCTTCGTTCTCATCGAGGTTTTGCGTTACAAATAAACATTCTAATAAGCTATCTGTTATAACTTCATAAGATTTTCTATCAGAAAATGACGACTTCCGTTGCTTTCAGCGATTTATGATGATTATAACAAAACATGGCATGACGTATACTTCGATTCATGCAAAAATATTGAAAAAAAATATCGGACGCGGGGAAGGTCATTGATAAAAGGTCGTTGACCGCGTCTAGGCAGTTATCAATATTATCAGTATTTAAATGAATTTAGATGGCAACTTAGTTCGTCCGTGACAGAAGGGGTCAACGACTTCCCTAAGGCAGTTTGGATTCGATAGAATGTTGGAGAAAAATATTATTTTGCGTATTGACATATTTTATTTACAATGTTGTTTGTTCTTTTCAGTTTTTCCTGAAAGAACTGTTCTTACCAGAGAAAAAGAACAGTTTTACAACCAATTTCTTGGACGTTGAACCTGCACTCCAATTATTGGGAAACATACTCGTTAATAATAAACCAGAACTATTTTGAAAGAAATTCATAATCCATTAGTTTAACATTTGAGAACACTTGCTCGACTGTGTAAAAAAAATAACGCAATAATTTTGTTAATAAAATGTGATTGTAAATGTGCACACAATTACACTACTGACTGCAATGTCTTCAGAAAAGAATTGTAGATGATCCTCTCCATATCATCTCTGCTTCAACCGGAGCAGCAGGGTACCATTATTTAACATGGACCGACTGTGTAAAGAATGATATGGCAAGAAAGGAGGTGTCTGATGAGATGACGAGTAATAGAGAAGTATGGAAGAAATAGACTGCTGCGCCAACCCCTAATGAATTGGGATAACGGCAAGAAAATGATGATGAGGATGACTGTCTATCTGACCTCCACAATCGTAAAGATCCTGTCAGTATGTATTGATTATTGTGAAATATGCGAATTTATGTTGTGAACTATATAAAGATTGTCTATGACTGAAGCTGTTCCATGATCATTTCAATTCAGAGTGAATGAGCACAGAAAAACACAGTCTATAAACATCATAGCACGATTTAACATCTCTTATTCACAACCATTTAATCCCCAATCACACACACACACGCACAGAAACAATATTTACAAACAAACAAGCACACATAAAGACAAATATCTTGCCCGGGACATATCCGTAACAAGTTAATGACCTGACAAATAAGAGCGTGTCCCAAGGTATACTTTACACTACTTACGTCAAACATCCTCCCTTCCGCCCCTCCCTGCCCCCCTCCCCCTCCGCCCCTCAGTGACCTCCGTTCAATGCAAAGCTCATAAACATTGTTCCCAGAAGGTAACGTTATTTGTATTTAAAGGGTCCAGGAGGTACTGCAAACAAAAATGGTCCCGTACCCTTGGAACGCGAAAAGATGGAAGATTAATGGAAGGTAGGAGTTTAAAAGGTCGGTAATTGTTTGATTAAATTAATAGCTATAAACCTTACGCTTGTATGAATTGAAGAGGTAAGCTGTGATGTAGGTAGATGAGGACTTTTGAACACAGACGTTTCAACAGTGATGTTCTGTTATTGGGAGGCCTATATAAATTTGCGGACTGCTATAATAGGCTGAGTTAAATTCATAATGATGATTATGACAGAAAATTTCGTTCGTAATCCTCTTTCTAACTTTAATTCCAGGCTATATGGTAAGAAAGTCTCATCATTCAACTAAGTAATCGAAATTGGCATCCTATCATGTTTTCTTTATCCACAAGTTTTTGTCAAAAACATTTTCGAGTAAAACTAGTAAGAGCCAAAACTGACCCAACCCTTCCGAAGGCCATAGGAATGAATAAATAAGTAATGTCAATCAAGCTGCGGTGTCCCTTCGACCGCCTTCCGTGTTGGGAGGCAATAACAGCCGTGTCCGTCTCGCAAGCATGTCACGTTTGGCCACCAATGACATTTGATAAGGAAAAGATAAAAACTTGTGTGACTTTAGACCACCTGCAGGTGAGAATGTGACGCGATGGCGAAATATTAAGAAGGTTTAACATAATGTGATGTGTGTATAAAGGACCAGCAGAGAAGTAGGAATAATAGTGCCCTCACTTTTCGTCTGTTATATTTAGTATGAAATTGGGAGCTACGTTTTTGTCATTAGCTCGTCATGAACGCAGACTACAGGCTAGTACTGAATGATTATATAAACCATAACCCTACCTCGGCTGCTTCGTTGCGCAAGCGCTGCTGAGCATGAGGTCCTGGGTTCGTTTCCCAGGTCGGGCAACGTGTTATTGGGTTTTTTCATCAGGAATTTCTCAGTAGCAGCCACGGAGTCTGGATTTGTGCACGGTTGATGGCAATAGGCTCGCCCCCATTACATGGGACTTAAACATAACTGGCGAAATGTTGGTGTACTATTAAGTACACCTCTGCCTAACCTTTCGGGGATTACAAACGTGATGTTATGTTATGCTTTGTTGTATACTAATTTCATTAGTCAACCAACAACTATTACAAGCGTTAATGTGGACCGTTTTTGATGATGCCAATAGAAATTACAAAGATTTATATAAACCTTGATAAATTAAAGTTGTTTTAAACAGGCTCATAATGCACGTTGTAGCAATATCTCAAAAAGTGGCGATGCTACAAAAAAAGAAAACTGAAGATAGAATCGAAATCAGTGTACATCCTCGAATTAGTAAAAAACCGTTTAAATATCTCAGGCAACAGACATTTTTTTTTTTTTTGTTTTATTTTGTGATTACTAAAACGAAGAAAACGTAGAACCCTTAAAGCATAGTTAGAATCGCATCCATTACTTCACGAAACATCGGCCATCATTTCATTCGGTTCGAAACCAATATTCAGTAGTTCGCTTACCGGTTATTATGAAATTAATTCACGATTTCGGCCGGGATAATAAAGCGATTGCTTGCACGCATACCATTAAACTAAATTAAAATTGACTATCACTTATGGGGATAAGTTTGTATCGAAATGTTTAGTAGAAAATATAGAATATACATAAATAGAAAAAGTCAGAAAAAAATGTACGCACTGTTTATGTGAAGTTTTAGAATAAAGACTTTCCAGTCAACAAAAAATATGTGAATTTTGTATATTATCACGGGAACCTCAATACTTAAACTAAATTGTATGTCTCTCTGTCACAGGATACCATCTTTTAAATCAATAAAATAAAAAAAATAATTCACAAAATAGGTTTCAACGGTTTATTTTTATAGCTTTTTTTTTTTTCAATAGCCTTGTTTGTCCCACTGCACGGCAAAGTCCTCCCCCATATCCATCCAGGTACTCGTCTCCTGCGCCTCCTCTACTATCATAGAAATGAGGCCTGTGTCCCAGCAGTAGCAACGTTATAGGCTGATGATACTTATGCTAGTCCAACTCTTACTTGGCCAGTTGTTAATATCAAGAATAATAAGAAAACAGAAAGTACCACCTTTATTTTTTTTGTTGATGTGTCACTATATCTAAAATTCATTAAAATTTTGAGGACGAAAATTTCAATTTTACCGTGGACCAACACACTACTTTTAAATCTACAAAACTTGCACACATGTCACGCCATTGATAAAATTAAAGCCAACAATCACTTAGGCGGGTTTCCGACGGAATATTTAGAACAATGCCTGCCCCATGGTGGTTGATGATGCGTTACACGCTCGCCCTCGCAGTGTGACGCCCGCCTTATTTTCTATACAGGCTGTTGGATTATTTGGGTAAACTATTTAAATTTTTATTTATATTTTTATCTATCAAATGTAATGATGAAAATATGAGCAGTGGAATGGTCACAATCCCTACTTATGAGTGTTAGGTCGGTGCGTTATATTTTTTAATTTTCATTAACTCTGCTCTCCAAACAGTAAAACATCGCTAGAAAATCGACATGTCCCAAAACAAAAAATTCAACGACGTGTGACGTCCATCAAGCCCGCGCTGAAACCGTGGCGGGTAGATAACGCGCCACTCTCACATACAGAGAGGAGGCCTGTGTAAGGATGAAACTTTATCATCATCTTTGATCCATGATATTTGGTGTCGGTGCAGTACCAATTTTTTCTTCCATTCGCTCCTGTCAACCGTCACGCAATCATTTACATCTTTTTCTGTCATATCGTTCCTTATACAATCCATCCATCATTTCCTTGGTCTTCCTCTGCCTCTACTTCCATCAACATTTATATTCATGCAAAATAAAAAAACAGCCAGCAGGAGCCCTTTTTTTTTGGACTCTCTTAGGCACATGCGATGAGGCTAAAACTTTATATGCAACCTAAATTGGCGAACGGTTTTCAGCCTCTTTAGATACATATACTTAAGCTTTATTCTGTACTGTACATTGTAGAATATATTATTATTTTATTTATGGTAGTTAGGTATTAGCTAGAACTAACTTTTCTCCCGTATTCACTTTGTATTTAATCCCAAATGGAACGACAGGAAGAAATTATTATATTATTATAATACCATGTCTTAGTTACTTTAAGTAAAAAAAAACATTGAACACGCCTCAAAACCGTGGCTTTTAGTCAAGTAAGGAAACTAATAAAATTCAATGCACGTTGCACGACCGTTCTATGATACATATTATAAAGTTTTTACCATTTTTATATACTAATGGAGATGTTTACCATATTTTAAAATAATAATATATAAGGAAGCTGTGCGTGTTATTTTAATAGCATGATTTGCATAGCATTAATGCTCATTTGCACGCTACTTTGTGTTTTATAACTTAGAGCTTAGATTTATCGAGTTTTTTTTTTAAGTATTGCTATTTTGTAGTCATTAATTTTATGACCTAGGCTTAATGATGATAAGCTCAATTTGTTAATTGGTCTTCTATTAGTCATTCAATGAGGTTTGCTTTACTTTGAAGATAGCTGTTCTGTTAAAAAAAAACTACCAATCAAAGAAGATCTAACGATCATTCATGTTAAAAAATCATTATAACATCAACATAACATTACGCCTATATTCACCGAAAGGTAAGTCAGAGATGAACCTAATAGTACACCCACATTTAGCTAGTTATTTTTAAGTCACATTTAATAGGAGGCGACCCTATTGCCATTAAACGGCCACAAATCCAGGCTCCGTGGCTACAACTGAAAGATTCGTGATGGAAAAGCCTACTTTCGAGTCTCACCCAGGTTATATCAAAAAAATCTTTCAGTATAAGCAACTGCATAAAAGTATTTAATGTTAAAATAGACAAATAGAAAAAAAAACTCACCTTCACAAAACGAAATCCCCTGTACCAATCGTCATATTTCTAAGTAATTTTCTTGAAAGGGAAGCGGTGCTTATTTTGTTTATTCATTTGTAAAATAGATTTTCGGTCGGTGAGCTCTCACGTTCGCTGATTCTGTTCCTACCAGCACTTTGGGACAATTGCTTTTCGATTCACGAGTTTCGTGTGTGATTTTTTAAGACTATTTGTAGTTGCTGAGGGTTGCGAAGCTTAGACGTGATGAGCCGTCATTTTAGATTATTCTGGGGCAAATTTGTGTAATGTAAAAAAAAAAGATAAACCAGTAAATAGCGCAACGAAGAATTTACATACATAACATAACATCACGCTTGGCCATTCCTCAGGGAAAAACCCGATAACACTCGCACCCCTAGCTCTCCGTTGTACATAAGCTGAATATTCTAATTTTTTGTGCAATAAAGAATAAGAATAACACTGGCCGGATCTGAGAACCGAACCCAGGACACCATGCTCAGCAGGATCGCTTGCGACCACTAGGACAACGCGGAATCTGAATTCAAAAATCGAGTAAAAAACCCACAACAAGCTAAACTGATAATGTTCCCACAGCTGGGACACAGGCCTCCTCTCTATGGAAGGGAGTGGGCCACTAGGTGGGTCACATCTCTTCGAATTTTCGGTTCTAAGACACGCCTGTCGATGGTTTCCTTAACTGTACTGACAGTATCTGTAATTTTTGACGAGTACCATTCCGTTATGAAGCCCCTATGAGCGTAACTAACCCTTTTAGCTTTTGACCAAGTAGTTGGAGCGTATCTTCAGAACGGTCAGGTGCGTAGTACTCGCAACCGGCTTGCGTGTATGACCAGATGTATGAAAGTGGACGGGACGAAAGGATTATATAAGGTGGCGTTCTGTATTTTCTGCCTCTATAAGGTAACGAAGTGTATTTGTGTATATGTGTTTATATGTCAGTAGAAATTCAGAAACACTATCAAGTAAATGGGAGATGTGAGGGTAGGTAGTTCCTGAAAACATAGAACCATCACGTTCCGTTTAATCAAAAATTTAACATCTCAACAAAACGCCAGCCTGTAAACCGTATATTATACGATAATAAAACTCTTTACAGACGAAAGAATTACGCAATTTAGTTTAATTAAAATCGTTTGCCTCCATGTTAGGGTACTACTTGATTAACTTGACGTTTCGGTGGGGATCGTAAAAAACTCCGAGGAAATGACGAACGCATCGGGTTTTAGGGGACAGATAGACTGGTCGACTGGCGTGGAATTAAAGAAAAGAGTGGAATAGAATAGAATGCTTTTCATTGAAGGTGTTTAAAAAACAAAGTTTTGCCCAATTTCACTAATAATGCCTAAATGAAATTCAATAATGCCTAAATGATATTGCAATACAGTTCAGTTTTCAATGCAGTTTTATATGTCGCTTATTGTTAATGAGAATAATATAAAACTGTTTTTTTTTCAGACTAAATTGAATTGTCATAAGTCCTTATTATATATATTTAAACTGAATATCTATTCATTCGTGCTGCAAAAAATGCAATTCTTACAACGTTCTCTTACCACTGACGATCGCACGATCAAATTTAAAGAGAGATCAGATGATGAGCGCTAACGCGCGTTGCGAGAGTACTCGTCAGTACTCGTCAGTCTAGTTCAGTAAAACTTAGAAAATGGACGTGGAAGAGGCTATTATTTTGTGGTTATATTACAAATAAAAAATATAGATAAATTTTGTTTTTATAGGATTCCGAACCTACATTCCAAATTGCTGGCCTTTTTTTTTACTTCATCAATTAATAAGTCGATGTTAATATCTTCAAATTCACTCATTTTAAATGCGAAAATAATATATAATTAGGAAAATTAACAAAATTTCAAATGAAGTACATGCGATTGCGATGAAAGTGCGCGCTCAACTGACCAGCAAACGGAAATTACATTAATATCAAAGCGCGAGTCAACGCGCGATCGTCTGCGTCTAGAAAATTTTCTTTATTTTAATTTTTTTTCTCTAAGCGCTGCGTTCACGCTCGCTGACGCGCGTTAACGCGCGCGTATGTTTGTTAGGTATATATTAGGATGTCTAAACGCGCGATTTGAAAACGCGCGTCTAAATTTTGCCTTCTGAACATAGCCTTAACCCCCAGAAGATCCCAATAACACCGTATTTATCGAACTATCCAAATACCCTGTAATTATATAACACTAAAACACATTCAATTGGCACTGAAAAATAACATTTTAACGGAATAGTAAATTTATTAGATGAAATATGAAAACACACTAACATTTTCACAACTAATAAAAAATTTACAGCATAATTATTTCAACCATTGATACTACTATTTACAAGCACCAAAATATTTCCTAGTTACAAACTCCACACCTTCCTTTTCCCAAATCATCACAAAAAATTAAAAACTTCCAAAAATTCTACAAGAAACCATCCATCATTACCTCAAAAATCACCAGAAGAGAAATAAGGTTCCTTCAGACGCGGATAAAACCCGCACCGTTATCGCGTCGCCTTGATTCGTTGGCTTTTACGAGCGAACTTACCTTATCAAGTGTGTACACTCCCTAAATTTATATTAGGAACAGTGTCAAAACATTTTCTTGACGTTTTACGAGCTTTTTAAATGAGAAACGGGGTTCCAGAAGAGGTCGTCATCTACTGTTTACAGTTGGATTCCTGGTGCATTTCCTTGAAACTTTCTAACTGGCCAGTTTTATAGTGAAATTAATCAAGAAGGATGGAGTAGGACTACCTGGGTCGCTACCGTAATTATTATTATAGGTTGATCAAGGCTTCTTAGTAGAGGTCAGATAGGCATGTGCTCCATGTAAAATACTGGTATTCAGCTGCATCCGGTGAGACTGGAAGCCGACTCCAACATAGTTGGGAGAAGGATAGGCAGATGGTGATGATGATTAAGGCTTCTTAGTAAAAAAGTAAAATTGTGATCAAAGACAAAAATATTTGCCATGGTTGGTCACCCAATCACTGTCACTGGTTTCTGAAGACGCTGCATGATTCTTTTAGCGCTTCAATGACACATTTTCAGTAGGGCACTGTTCATAAAAGTGTGAAATTATCTTCAAAAAAAACAAGAAGACGGCTATATTTTCTACTATAGCTTTTGCTCGCGGTTACGCTCCCGTTATGTACAGAAATTAACCCATTGTAACGTTTTAAATGTAGTCTATGACACTCGGGAATAATGTAGCTTCTCGTAAGTGAAATTTTCGGAATCGGATCAGTAGCTCCGAAAATTACCGCCTACATACGAACTTAAAACAAATATCTCTTAAGAATACACCCCAAAAAAACCATCCAGCACTATTTTTTCCATGTTTCGACAATTTCATTGGTTTTAAAACCAGTGACATTGTCACTGCTCAGTGCTCAGCATTGCTTAGCAGTAGGTTAACGAAAACCAAGAAAATTACTAGTTAAGAAAATGTAAGTGCAAGAAATAAAAGACTATACAGAACCTTCAACAAATAGCTCAAAGTTATCTCCCAACGTTTTTTAAACAAACACCTATTCCAGAGACCTAAAGTTTGAGTTGCCAAATTAAGTTGCAACCTACTTACGTCTTTATTAGTCGGTTTATACACCTCATAGGGATTGACAAAGTTTTTCTTGAAACACAGAACCATAAGACTGAGATTGCTCATCACTATTTTGCTGTTCACCTATCTCTTGGAGTTTTAAAAATAGAGTCGTGTTTCGCATGTTTTAAGTTTCAGATAATTTTGCAAACTCTTGAAGTAATATTAAGCTTAATACTTGGTCTAAATAATGATAAAATGTTTTGTGCGTTGATTTCGTTATGGTGCACAGTATTCTCATTACTTTTTACATATTTCACGGCGGGTAAGGCTTAGCAAAATTCGAGTTTGTAATGGAACTACCTTGTACGGTTTTGGGGAGGTCTTCTACGGAATTGAAGTGAGTTTCCTTGTAACTCGGTTTTCAGTTTAATAATAATATTTGTTGAGGTATTCTTGGGGGTTTTTCCACGTATTTCGGGAAATAGCATGGGAGTGTTAAAGATTTTTGCTGCATATAAGATACTTTCGTAAGTGTTTCAAAAACATGTTGATAGGATTGAAATAGATAAATATAATTTACAGTAGTCGTTAAGAAAAAGAGCTTGGCATTCTACTTAATTTCAAGTAGCCACAACTTCGCATAAAAACTCTTTTAATACAACCTCATTCATTTTATCAAAATATTCTATCAAGTAAAAAGTTCTAAATAGTTAAAAAGAAGTGGCCAGCATTAAAATGCTGGCCACTAAAAATCTGATTAGTTTTTTATTATATATGATGCTCTGTGGGTTATTTTCTTAAATTAGCTGACAATTTGGAAGGGCGTCATATTTGAAGGATTTTTATTAATAAAATAAGAAAATGTTCTTTGAAATAATTATAAAAGCAGAAATTTAATCACGTCATTATGAGCAAGTAGTTAAGAATTGTGATTGTTCTGGTAAGTTAGGTATTGTTTCGAATGAATCTCCAAAATCATAAAAAAAAAACTACAAAAAATATTACTCAATTATTTAGACTTGAGACCTAGATGGCTGTTGGGCTGTGCTGGCGCTGCCAAAACGACAGGCGGTGCAAATATAACAACCTAATTGGGAATTATATTTTCTTGTGCGCTTGGTTTGGTTTGGCTTGCGAGAGTTCTATAACCTAAACTTTGGAATTGAGACCCTGGGGCTGTGAGTTCCTAGCGCTCGTTTTTTTGGTTGGTCACACTTCTACTGAGCCAAGGCTTTATGGAAAGTTGTTAGAAAAACGTTCATATATCATATACGTACCACTACCAATAAAATCTTGCATGAAGTAGCCATTAAACGTGTCCTCACACCTAAAATCAATACTAACACAAATAGTCCAGGACATTCACGAGTCGGCAGGCGAAGCTGGTTAGAAATAAATTGTTGGAGCCGAAATCTATTATTATGTTAAAGAGGTAGCCAGGCTGTAGGAACGCTGCACTTTTTGTGCCTCCCTCGGATATAAACATGCCGTGTCGCTTTTGCGTTGTCCTTTGTGAATGACACAGTGTACCGATTGTTAGCGAAATTGCAGTTGGTCGATTTTTTTTTGTGAATGGCGTCTCGCTGGTCATCCTAGGTTGTCGTCTGCTTAATCGGACTATGACCAGAACTAATTAATATTGTATTTTTATTTATTTTATTATTTATCATATTATTTAGGGACGCACAGTAGACAACACAGAAAATTAACATTATAATATTTGATTACAAAGTTACTGCTTGTTTTTGAAATTGATATAATATTGTAAGGTGGAATTCTTTTAGGCACGTTTCCAGATGACAGCGATGTGGTTTTTTATGTCGTTAGTTTATTTTCCAATACATTATTTAATTTTATTGTAGACAATGGAATGTTCTTTTTCTCGTGTCTGTTTTTTTTTTTAAATCAGTTGGGCCCTGCGGGTATCCGTGCCAATAGCAGCTACAGTGGCATTTATAAGGTTTGCAAAAGAGCAGTTGTTTGTACACTTAGGATAGTCCAGTAATTGGGTCAGTTGATATTGTTAATTTTCACTCCTGCATTGAAGATTTAAAATAGGGTTTGGTGATAAAAGTGGTCTTGCTAGTTTCAAATTGATCCTTTTTCATATTACACCTTTTTAGTATTCTTTAGCCAGTTTACAATAAAATAAATATTGAATTCATTAACATAAAATCATTTCGAACCAGGTAAATGCACCAAAAACTAACATCAATGTTTATTTTGAAATGCGAGTATTAGTTAGTATTTAGTTGTTTATGTTTTCAAAATGTTTGCTTTATGCAATGTTAATCGTGTTTGTGCAAAAGTTTTGTTATTTTTGGTTAGTTTCGTTATTCTTGATGTTAAGTTTGAGTTTTCTCGAGGTTTCATTTAATTATATTTTTTGTTGTTTTAAAAATATGAACCGATTTTTAGTCGTTAAAAATGTTATGTCAAAACAAGAACTCTTGTGTTTTTAAGTTTCCTCCGAGTCTTTATTGAACTTTTCGTTAGACAGACAATATTAAAATAATGTTTAGATCCTCAAATAAATACTTAATTATTTATTTAACCATTTATGTTTTAGACAAAAAAAAATATTTTACCTTTGAGGTAAAATATTGTCATACTGCATTCCTCCACAATTTCCTACTCTGTAACAACAGAAGAATTCTCGTTACAGTATTCGAGATAAAGTTAAAATATTATCGTACGGTATCGAGGCGGGCTGCATCCAGCGCGAATAAATGCACTAATACATTTTGAGAACAACAGTTCAATTTCCCCACTGTAGATTTGGACGTATCGTCTCAGGGATGCGAGGAAATGCAACCAATTGTTTCTTTGATTTATCTGTTTGGCGAATTGAATGGTTGGAATTATTCTGTCGGAGCTTGGGGATCAGAATATGTTGATGGTTTATAAAGTGATGGCTAAAGCGTAGTCAGTCTGTTCATCTAGGCAGGTGTGCGTAGTACGGCACATTTCGAAATTGACTTATTATGTTTTAAGACGACTGTGTTCATTCTAAAAGTAAGCATCGTCGCAAGTATCCATCAAATATTTAGTTGTTTTCATTAATTCATCAATAATTCAATACCCTACCTAAACGAAATAAAGAAATATATCTCGGTAACTATATTATATTTTCCCTAAAATATTTATTTATGAATTAATATAAGTAATGTTAACGAGATCAGTCGCTGTTCTCGTTAACATTTTGTCTTCAGTACGTATATTTTCTCATAACTAAACGTAGACAATTTGTCGGTATTAAGTCTGTTGACTATTTGGTTAAGTATTCCTGGGCTTTAGTACTTCCAAGCGTTCTGTTTACTTGATCATTATTAAGGACCTTATACAATGCATAGAAATCGATTTTCACACAAAAACATAATTGTAAAATCTATATTTCACGGTAATTTCTATCATTAAGTTCTTATATGAAAGGTATATTCTAACTACAGCGCTTTTCATTGAATTGAAGCATAATGCTTTAATAGTAGTTATCAACGAATTCGTGGAATGAGTTCTTGAAAAGCGAAACGTGCCATTGGCAGTAATTTGCTAGAATTGACATGTGTGTACCTCTACATATATCAATCCGTATTTGCCTTTCAAGTGGTGTTGCAATATTAAATTAATATTTCAAGAATTGTAGATTCGTTGGAAAGGGGTTGATTGTTCGCTTGAGTCATTCATCGATCATTTAATTACAAAAAGTTAACTTACAAGTAGTAACGTTTGTAATTATATAAGTTAAAAATATTAAAACATGTCAATCAAAACAGCTCTTGAAAAAACTTGTCATGCTTGTCATCTCATCATCATCTGCCTAGTCTTTTCCCAACTATGTTGGGTTCGGCTGCCAGTCTAACCGGATGCAGCTGAATACCAGTATTAATCAGTGTTGTGTTTGTCATCTCTCGGAGTCTTAAAGTAATTGTGAACTGAAAATAATATTAGATAACTTAGTAGGTTTATACCTACTAAGTACTACTTGGGCTGTTAAGAGTGCACCGGACATCAGTACAAACACTTCAGTATCGATGCTCATTGAAGACTTCTAATTATGTTGAAAATATTAGTAAAATGTCTAACACAACAAAGTTATAGTTGTACAAGGATCTTTTAGCGCGTGGCTGAAATCGATACTAACGGCGCTCAAACTCAAATTCACCGACAAAGTCTCTCTGTCAATGCCATTCCATCGCAAAAAGTAAAAGTACTTTACGAGCTGTACCACAAAAAGCAGTCCCGCAGCTAAAATTCTAAATTTAAATGAAACAATAGAATCTCTTTTCTTCCCGAAGATACCCGGGCACCCCTACCCGGTATTTAACCGGATATATCCTGCAAATGTTACGTCTTGTGGCCGATATTAGAATGTCCGGAACGGTTTTAGAGATCAGCCTTCGAGGACGCTGGATTTTCTTTAGTTGGTTGCGTTACACGCTGGCTTTGTGCAGGCTCCTTTTTATTTATTTATTTTTCCACTTGTTTCAAGTTGCATATTGAAGAAAGTCGAGTCTTCATGGATGAGTTTTACTGTTGAACAAAAGTATTGTTGATTATTTTATTACTGATTTATTTTGTTGTATAGTGTGCGTCTCTTTCTTCTATTTTATGTATTTCAAATCAAATCATTTATTTCTTTGCAAACATGGGTAATAGGTACATAGATGTTTTTTTTTTATAATAATGTTCTCCACATTTTGCCGTCACATGGGCATGCAAATAGTTGGTTTACAAAATATTATAAATTTAAAATAAGCGGCATGTCATTGGAATTATATAAAAAATAAAAAAAATTAAATTAAAAATGTCAACATGGTCAAAACAATAAAAAATATTATCAATGATGTCAAACAAATAAGTGGCATGTCATTGGAATCACATAAAATAAAAAAATAAAATGTCAGCATGGTCAAAGTAAAAAAATAAAATAAAATAAAATAAATTTAAAAATATTATCAATAATGTCAAACAGAATAAAATTATGCCAACTAGAATAATAATATGTCAATTAGTAGTAACAGCATAAATAGTTTTAAATCACAACTTATCTAAAAACACAATACAAATTATAAAGAAAGGCAAAAAATCTTTTTTCTTCAGAATTCTTTCTCGGTAAGGAATTCACCGACAGTATAGTACGCTTTCCTAGACTTACTTACAACTTGACAAAATAACAAACACACACATAATACAAAAAAAAACACTTTCGCATTATGCAGAAGTTTTTTTTTGTTTCGTAGTTTTGAAGGACCACGCAACTGACACGAAAAGTGACTTTGTTTTAAAATGTAAGTGACTTTGTTTTAAAATGTAAGTGACTTAATCATTACCTTTTAGCATAATAATCGTTAATAAGTCGTTTATCGTCAGTGTCTCTTTCTTCTGTCATGTATTCATTTATAACATTACAAATAAATAGGTCGAGGTGCACATATAAATGTAATGTTACATAATCTTTGTCATTCTTCAGTCTAACAATAACTACACTGCAGTTTGCTGGACATATAGGCCTTATCCAAGTTGTAAGATCGGTTGGCTCTCAAACCGTAATGTCTTTGGAAATGTATACCGTTGGGCTCACCCCTGTGTCTGCATGTCTGTCGCAGGTACAATGGGAAGCCTAAACAGTATCTATTTCACAATCAACACGTTCTATGTTCGTGGTAGTCTCATTATTTGCAGATTAATTGGAATTGTAATTATGCAGGAGGATATCTGTTGTTGTGAGTGCCATATTATGAAGTGATTATTCGTTGTAGTGAGTTATTTCGTTTACATGGATTGAGGTCTTAAAACGAATTGTATTTTGTTATTACATGTTTTTGTCTGGTTGTTGGAAGTTGACATAAAAGCTTTAAAGATTGATGATAGATTTGTTTTTGATAAGAAAGAAAGAGCTTCCGATTTAAACAGGTTTGTCAGAATTTGGTTTCGTTATTCCGTGATTAGTAAGGAGTGCCTTTTTAGCCTTTAGAGTGGTGATATACACCGGTTTGTT
The DNA here is from genome assembly GCA_963576755.1 of Noctua janthina. NCBI lineage: Eukaryota > Metazoa > Arthropoda > Insecta > Lepidoptera > Noctuidae > Noctua > Noctua janthina. The sequence goes on from OY755066.1 coordinate 1,431,609, forward strand.
AGTGAGGCCCACCATCAGTTTCCATAATTGTTTTCAGGGTTATAGGTTCCAAGGCTAGTTCTAGTAAGACAAAATGTTCTCAAAATAAAAATAAAAAACTTAATTTTCAACTACAATATCCTTTAAAAAAGAGCCCTAATCGTGTTCTAAATTAAAGAAAAAAATATTTGTTTTCCTAGATGATACAGATGAACACAAAACTGTATTTTAATCCAGTTTCAAGCTGCATTCATCCCTTTAATAAAACCTTAATACATCAAAGACCAGACGCGATCCCACCGGTCCCACAAATTAAATCTAATCAAAAAACATCCATCTCATTTTATGATGGCAGTAAAACTGTGAAATCCGAGCCATTGGAGCTAAAAAGACGTAAAATGGCGTCCGAATCCGCTGACACCGGATTAGGATGCGATGCTGCAGGAATCAGGTGGAGTGGACGCGTTGTGGGGGCAGCAGAGTTGTAACTAAAGGGAGGTTAATGAAAAAGCTAAGGAATTGAAGAATTTGCATTTTGATATCTGTTTTTAATAAAACTATGCTATAAATAGATGCCTAAATATAGCTTAGTGTTGAAAATCCAAAAGTGAGCTTCCTTTCGGCATTGCTTTTAGGTAAAAATCATCTAGTATTTGAGAAAACTGGCATTAGTGTTTTATTTTGCAGGTATTTGTTTAGTTTAGTTTCGATGAAAGTTCTAAAAAGAACCGCCTATTGGTATTGGTATTGGTATTTATCGAAATACCAAAAGAAATTAAGACAGACATTTAGTCTTTTCTTTAGGTAGTAACTTCAAAACAACAAATACCTACTTACTTCTAACATAGTTCTCTCTATTATCAAAACTAAACTTAGATCCATCTTCAACTAGCCATAAAACACCACCAACTGCCTAAAAATTTCAGCCTGCATTGAACTTCAGTTACCCATCCACGTATTATTGAAAATAAGGGTTATAAACCCACCCGCCGCCGCACGTTCAGATGATACGGGCTTAAATCGATGCCTTGGTGCAGGTGACTTGAGCCGATTCCCCAGCCAACCTAGGTTACAATCCTACAGGTTAGACTTTCAGAATGTTACTTAAAATATTTTCGGGATTCGGTTTTCGATGGTGTTTTAGCTCTATAATTCTATATTTAGAGATGATTTTCTTGAAAAATGAATCTATTTTAAGAAGATGAGATTTCTAATTTGGAGTCGTAATACGAGAAGTTGGTTAGTTTTATGATGTATCGTGGCGTCTCATTTCATTGTTGGTCCAGCCTTTTTGGTGTATGAAAGTGACAAATAAATATAGTGAGCTTTTATATTTAGATGGTGGATTTTAATGTAACAGTTTGTTTTTAAGTAAAATAGGTTTTTTCGTAACACCCGTAACATAACGAAGTTAGATAATGGATACTATCCATTGGATAGATCAATCCACCGCGCTAAAAGGAATAATTACTTCTATTACAGTAGGAACCTACATTTAATTGTGAAACCTAACATTACAGTTTTATAAAAGAGTTGAATGTTAATTATTGTTGTATATTTAGATTATTTTAATATATCAATGATATTTAGTAATGAAGCTAGTTTTAAAGGTATTTTCCCTTTATGAAGGTACCGTACGGGTGAAATTAGGGACTTTTAAAGTGCCCTTGTTCTTGTCATACTGTGAGTGATAGATGCAAAAAAAATTACAGTTTTAGTGTATGTGACTTTTTAGGTGTTTCCAGTTAGAAAAAACAGATGCGTACATTATTAGAAATGTTCCAAATCGTTTTTTTCTGTTGTAACGTTAGGGACTTACCACCAATTATCTGTTTCTGGACGGCAGGCGGGATTACCCGTATAAAAGTATTTTGGTAAGTACTTACACTATCTAGTCGTAAAAGTCACGCATTGCGCATTTTTTCTAATTATTGAGAAATATATTCTGTTGAGTCAAATATTCAAAACTTATCGTATCATGACTGATAGGTAGTTGTTTGCTAATTTGATAGATAGTGAATATCTAGGATGATTGTGTGTAATTTGTGAATAGAAAAAAAATATATGAAGTACGTTGGATTTTCAACAAGGACTAGTCTGAAATAGGAACATAAAGTTATAAATAATATTAATAGAAGATTTTCATTACTTAGCTGTATGAGAAATAGGGACTGTAGTACTTCAGTTGTTTTCCCTCTGATTAAAATCTTATGACAACGAAATTGAAGGTTACTGACCTGCCAAATCATAGGTAAACAATAATTAACAATTGAAAGGACAGTCATTTGCTAGTGTTATTTTTATCTCAGGTTATATTGCTATTCGGTCGAATTTCTAGCAGGACTTTTATTGTTGTTGTTCTGAAAATAAATCATTCATAAACTTAGAGGACCTAGGTTTGGTGAAACAACATTTAGCCGTACTTTCGTATCATGGATGATGTAACTGGCACGTTTGCTAATTAGCGCTTTTGAAGCAAAGAGGGGCCGAATTCGAGTTCGGAACTTCATTCATATGGTCCAGTCAAAGTTTTTCATGAAATGCTTTTTTTCTAGACCGTACTGAACCATGGCTACCAAATACGACTAGAAATGTCGTTTTGTTGAAATTCTACTCTATGAACACTGTTTACATACATAACAAGTAAGCTAGCTTAGTCATAATCATAATATATTTAACTAGCTATGCCCGCGGTCTCAACTGCCGCTTCTGACTTGTTTTCTTTTTGCTCGGCTCTTTATACGCTAGTACAGCGTGATGTTATATGGCCTACAGCCTTCCTCAAAAAATTACTATCCAACACTCAAAGATTTTTTTAATTCTAACTAGTAGTTTCTGAGATTAGCGCGTTCAACCAAACAAACAAACTCTTAGTATAGCTTCATCATCATTATCATCTACCCAGCCATTTCCCAACGATGTTGAGGTTGGTGTTCCATCGAACCGGATGCAACTGAATATACCTAAATGTTATACATGGAGCGACTGCCTATCAGACGACACCCAGTAACTGGTTAATCAGGTACCCCTTGGTATAGTTAAACTTAATTAGAAACGTTTGACTACCACAGTAAAAGATATAACGTTTAAATAAAACTAAATCAATAGCCAATTAGCCAAATACCGCTTTAGAAAAAACCAAAAACATTGATATTTCAAACAAAAACCATAATGTTAAAATAAATACATACATACATACATTGTCAGAACGAATGTGACAGGTGATACCTCTATTCCAAACCATTACCCATTCCGAATGTATTATAAAAACTTGTGGGTTTTCTTGCAACGTTTTCCTCAAGTTTTGCTTACCTGACAAAAAGTGTTACATATTTAACAATATACCACATACTCGTACATTTATGTTCTTACTGAATACCTACCGGTATTAACCTACTTTTTGCATGTTTCGGCTTTGAGTTTGAAGTTCATCATTTATTTTCAATCTATTTCACAATGTCTTTTCAGAAACCGAAATAGGGATTAGTCATTTTGGGTCGTGGATTCAAAGGATCAACAATTCACTGTTTCACAAGCCTGCCTTGATGTAGTACAACCTGTTTTTTGCCATCATTTCTTATTTTCCCATATAACGTTGTAGTGAAGGCTGAAAAGATGTAGTTTTATTCAAAATCAGCTTTCAAACGGGACTCAATTTATAAATTAACTGTCGGCTATTTAATTTTTTTTTAATTGTGTTTATTGAAAAAACGTTGTTCCAGAATATTTTAATATTCAACTTAACTAAAAACTAACCTTAAGTTTTGTATTGATATAACGCTATCAGCGTACAGACACTCAGCATCTAAATATTTTTTCTTTCAATCTATAACTTCCATATCGGGTCCAAAACACCAAATTATAAATTCCTCAGAATGGCTGCCACAAACAGAATCAAACCCTATTCTATTGAATTGGAAAGCTGTCATTCCCGACGCGGACTGAAACACTTCAGTTCAATTGTTCCCCGGGTTTTCTCGATGTTAGCTTCTTGAAGGCGTATTTCTCCATTTTCGCATGTAAAACAAAAATTTCCCGCATTTTCGTTTGGGTTCGCACCGAGTTGCTGGCGGTGACGGGATTTCGGTAGGGTAGCCACGATGCTAAGATTCGTGTGATATCCCGAATAGTCGAACAATCCTGTGGTCGGCTTTAGAAACTTGCAATTAGCGTTTGGTTATTGGAAGGGAACTTGAAGAAAAATAATTATTGTAAGAAAAAAGGTGTAGCTAAAGTCTGTTAAAATTGCTTGTTTAATTTTTAATTTGGGTGACACATGTGAATTTGCTTAGGAATTTAAACAATTTAGGACACTTAAATTAGTTTAAATGACGGCCATACTTTATTTCTTTATAGCCATAGGCAATCAAACGCAAAAATAAAAAAAAATAAAACTTCATCGCAATTAAATCAACGATAAACAAAAAAAAACTTAAAAAATACAACAGTTTAACTATGTCATCCATTACGCTCACGATTAGAGAAACAACATAATTGTTAAAATGTTTTACAAGAAACACAACAAACTGATTCCGAATGCCACTATTAGGCTCGAAGCCAAGAATTTCCACAAGAGGCGAACTGAACAATTTATTTTCTTCTCGTATTGTTTTATGAGTTATTAATAATGGTGAAACGACTCTATAATTATGGGTCGTTCCGTTAAAAGCTTAATGAATTTGCGAGATTTCTGTTTTTATTGCTCAAATTAAGTGTTATCCCACTTCCTTGGGAATAAAAGAAACGTGGCGTGTCTGAGATGTTGTTTTTTTCGTGCCTTCAGAGGCAAATGATGGACATAAATTTTGTGGGTGATAGCTCGAAAATTGGGTTCTATTTTTACTGTATTGCAGTGGTGAATTGCTACTGCTTTTAATGCTATATGTTAGATCGTGTTAAAATAATGGGAATAGCGTGAATTAGTCATCAAATACATTAAAGTAACCATTTATCTTTATAAGTATGTAAGTTTTTCCTTGCTTTTGAATTGTGTGGCACAAAACTACCGTAAAGAGCGAGTCCTAGAATTCTTTGCTAGTCTCATAGCCCCCCTAGAATCGCCGGCGAATAGTTTCGCGTCTGTCAGCCGCGTTTGAAGGGGATTTATTATTTTTATTATTGTTTCGCACAACGACTCAGGCTGCCTTATTTCTCTCCTTAAGTTATGACCGGCAAAAATAGAGAGAATTACCCGACGTACGGCGTTATTAAACCTTTTTGCTTCATCCTTGGCTTTTGTTGTTCCTGCAGTGCTGGAATTTTTATAAAGAAAGGTGATAAACCTCGGGATTTGACGCAATCGTGTTTATTTGGGTGAAGATTGGCGGTTTGGGCTCGTGTTTTGGGAAAATTTCGGGACCGGTGAAGCATTTTATTCGTTTATATGTAGCGGTAAAATAATCAATGATTTGAAATTGGACTGCGTTTGTGGTAGTTTGGGTATAAGAGTACGTTACTACACGCACGCTTTTAGTTAAAACTTGTTCAAAGATGATTATCTTTTGATTTTTAAAAGTTTTCGTTGTATGCCGTTTCGTCATATATCATCTTTAAAAATGATATTATTAACAGTGTTATTTGGTACTACAAAGCCGACTTTTCATGTGATTGACCAAATCTACCCTTAAAAGAATCACACTGTTTCTCGACCACAAGCGCTAGTGGTCTATAACATCTATCTATCCTAGACCCTTATCATTTTTTTTTAAAAAAAGCCCATATTTCAACATTCCAGCTTTACTAAAAAAGTCCATCGTCACTGCCAATTTAGCGTGACTTAAAACTTGAAGTCTTAACCCTCCCGAACAAGTTGCCGACCAAACTCGAGAGCGACTTTATTAAAATTCAAACTAACTGAAACTTATTATTAGCCTTTGTAATTTTAAAGTCTTTTCCGGCCATTTTTGTAAAATTGTAATGTTGAAGTTGGTTTTTGAAAGTTGGTCTATATTTATTCTTGTAAAATTGAATGTTGATAGCTGTTTTGATACTGGTGAATGGGAGGTCGGTCAGAATAAATATGTATTAGTGTTTTATTTAGTAGCAAGACCACTTATTTGTGCATAATTCTTTATTTTCATCAGTGATTGTAAAAATAACTGCCTGCCTCGTTGGTCTATTTGTCGCAATCGCTACTGCGGTATTGGGTTCTATTCCCTAGGTTGGGTAGTCCTAGATTGAATTTTTCAGCAGCAGACCGGAGACAGATCATATTACGCCCGACTCCTCACAACTTCAGTGTACATAAACAAAAAAAAAACCACTGTCTTATACAGAATAAACAAGACTAACCCCGGACTTAACCTAAAGGTAATCATAATCTAACCCAGTATTAAGGAATATAGGTAGAATAAATGATTGGTCCCTCTGAGAGTGTGGAAGAGTTGTGGCCTTTTCTTGGGGAGTGAGATTTTGTTGCGAGACAGAGTGGCAAGCTGCCACATCACCCGAGTATAGTCCACTGGTGTTCGTTGGGGGTGAGTCCACTCAGCGCATTGTCATTGCAAGAGATCTTTTCAATTGATGGTATCTGGTTGAACTCCTGGACGAAGCAAGGATGGCATGAGATTATTTAAGATAGTTACAATTACTTGGTGATGTACCTTCATCCCGACTAATGTTGCCAATGGGGATGCACTGTTATTGGTCGGTTGCAACTGTTGCTGTTGCCATCTAGTTTGACTAAAGCAAAGCTAATAGACCCGGGAATAGGGTTGTGTTTGTGATTTGAAGACATGTTAGTTGGAGGAGTTCAAGCCTGCTGTGAGGAGGTTGCTTTTGTGTGGCTAAGCTTCAATTTTTTTACTGTCGACTGCTTCATGAATGCCCCCATACTCTTGGCCAGGGCTTTCACTGTCGTGTCATGTCCTCCAGATGAGACCTCTCCTTCTTTATTTGTTTCTTTTGATTCATTTGGTACATCTGGAGGTTGTTAACGATTCCTCCTACATTTTCAGTCATCTTCACCTCCTGCTTGGATAAAAATATAAATGAAACTTAACTAAGAGTGGCATACTAGAACAACTCACAGTAGCTGACAGCATGCAATACCAGGCCAAGTGTGAGTTGTTCTTTATCCACCATAGCACTAATTCATGTGGAAGTGCTAGCCTGATCCTCGATATACCTAGTCTTATAAGACTAGTATACGTTGTGCTGTTAGTGCCTTAACCCCAGCATTTGCTCCAGCTAAAATTCATGCCTTAATCTGCTCTTCATCTCCCTTGGAACTAACCACGTCGGATGGACACCCTCTCTGAGTCTGGTGTCATAGGCCCATTTATTGCTGTGTCCACAAACTTCATACTATTTTCAACTTGTGTAGCAATAGGGTCAATGAGCACCCTAAGTCTGGTGTCTTAGACCCGTTTATATTTGCATCAACGAACTTCATGCTGTTTTCTACTTGTGCAGCAATAGGGTCATTGAGCAACCAGAGTCTGGTGTCATAGGCCCATTTATTGCTGCATCCACAAATTTCATGCTATTTTCCACTTGTGTTGCAATAGTCTCACTGAGCACCCCGAGCCTGGTGTCATAGACCCATTTATTGCTGTATCTACAAACTTCATACTATTTTCAACTTGTGTAGCAATAGGCTCATTGAGCAACCAGAGTCTGATGGTATAGGCCCATTTATTGCTGCATCCACAAACTTCATACTATTTTCAACTTGTGTAGCAATAGGGTCAATGAGCACCCTAAGTCTGGTGTCTTAGACCCGTTTATATATGCATCAACGAACTCCATGCTGTTTTCTACTTGTGTAGCAATAGTCTCATTGAGCACCCCGAGCCTGGTGTCATAGACACATTTATTGCTGTATCTACAAACTTCATACTATTTTCAACTTGTGTAGCAATAGGCTCATTGAGCAACCAGAGTCTGGTGTCATAGGCCCATTTATTGCTGCATCCACAAACTTCATACTTTTTTCAACTTGTGTAGCAATAGGGTCAATGAGCACCCTAAGTCTGGTGTCTTAGACCCGTTTATTGCTGCATCAACGAACTTCATGCTGTTTTCTACTTGTGCAGCAATAGTCTCATTGAGCACCCCGAGTCTGGTGTCATAGACACATTTATTGCTGTATCCACAAACTTCATACTATTTTCAACTTGTGTAGCAATAGGCTCATTGAGCATGGTCTTCTTGATATGGGGAAGCTGTAGAGTTATAGTTTGCTCAAGATTAAACATATAGCAAAATTGCCGGGTACCAAAATGGCTGTTCATCAGCTGGCTGGAATTTACTCAGTTAAGCTGGAAAGCTGGCAGGAATTTACTCAGTTAAGCTGGAAAGCTGGCTGGAATTTACTCAGTTAAGCTGGAATCAGGCCATGTTGTAGTACATATGGCATCATTGTGCCTGGCTCTATCTAAGTTGTTAATGGCAAACTGTTGTATTATGGCTGTGCAGCTGGCTTTGTCAGGGATAGAGAACTTCTTTGTTTATTTATATTTTTGATTTGTGGGAAGCTAACCGCAATCCTGCTCTGGGTAATATCCTTAGATAAAAGAACCACTCTCTCTCTTTCCTCTTGCGGGCTGCAGCCTCTTGATCAACATCGCTCTTAATAGCATCGATAGCAATTTTCCTTAGATCACGTTCGATAGCAATTTTCCTTAAATCAGCATCGGGGATAAAGGATGTTACTTTTTGGTTATGTTACTAACCCCCACTTTATTCACCTGTAGGTTGTCTGCCATAACGCCCCACTCGCTACCCATGTCTGCAGATATTTCGCTCAAACAACTCTCAAAACTGCTAATCAAAAGTTGGTAAGTAAGTGGTGTCTCTGTTTTAGATGTAAATTGTGGTTTTGAGATAGTTCTCGTCATCTTATTCTTGGGACGTTGTATATTCAGTTTCTTCTTGAGCTCCATGCTGCCTGGATCAAAATGCTGTGCGCTGCGGGTATTTTCCATGTTTGCTTCGTCTGCCATTACGGCTTTGCCATTTCGTTAAAAAGTAAGCTACTACGAGTATTAGTATCATGCTCCAGTTATAAACAATCAAAAAAAATCTCTATGGAACCAAGTCTGTGTTTTCCAATGTGATTGATGATGGCACTAGGCTAGCCCTCTAAACACAACTTCTCTCTCTTGACTTAGACAATGTACACCTCAGCGTAACCCTGCGGGGTAAAACAAGCTAGAACTCTATTCATTATTGTTATCAGCTTGTCGTATATGTGTAGCCAGCGCAGTGGCTCGAAGAAAATTTTCTTTTTTTGTGACAGTAAAAGGAAAAGGATAGTCCTTGGTTATAAATAACTCATTTCTTTCAGTTCTTACCCACCGTCCACTTCCCGAGATCACCTGGGTGAACCGTGGAAAGTTTTTTTTACAATGGCTCACCTTTGTCCACGTAGGCGATCCTTGCGAAATATTTAGTTTCCACCGTCCACCTTGTTATTAAAACTTTTCAGATTTGAAGTCCATAGAGATTTGTTCAACATTAACAGCTTATTATATTCCGATTTCCTATTTTAAAAAAAAGAAAATAAATTACTAATTTATATCTAAAATACTTGTCTTAATGGTACTTTTTTGAACTATCTAACTATCTTAAGTGTCTCCTCATAACAAAAAGGGCGTAAACCTACAAAAAGATTCTAAACGTTAAACCCCTCGGGCAAATAACCGACATCTCGTTCCCAGACGACGAAAATATTCCACCTCCGTCTCACATTCTTTCATTTTTCGCAAATACTTGACAGTTTCATAGCCTACAAGTAGTAGGTAAGCTGCAGTGGGACAAGAATCAAGTGAGTTGGAGCTGTGTAGCATCGCACTGTGTAGGTGTCGAAGCACACTGCAGATCAGAAAAAAAACTCTTCTAAAACATTGTTTTTGAGCTCAGGGTTCAGTTTTGCTGTCTAAAAAAAAAATGTCAACAGACTAATCTGTTATATCACATATCATCTATTTTATGTAATAAAACAAAAACAAATATGATTGTGAGTAGTAGGTTGTTGTCCTCAAAATGAAAGAAACTATAGGAAACTCAGAAACATAATTATTTGAAAATCAAGTAAAAGAAAGAGCTCAATTTTTGCAGATACCATTTTTAAATTATTTGTACAGTTTTTATTTTTGCGTTTTAAATATGTCCACCCGAAAACAATCAAAATAATAAAATTAAAATCCAATCCAGTATACGGACCCCTAAAAAATGGTCCCGTACATAATTGAAAATGCCTAAAATAACCGTCGTGCGACGAGAGATACCTCTGCGATAACTTGACGCTAACAATTTCGATAATTTTCTTTTAACAATATTTTCGTTGTCTCAAAGGTTTTCATATTAGATTGTTTTTTTCTGAGAAGCTCTCGAGGCTTTATCGATCTGATTTCTATTGATTTTAGCGAAGGTTGTGACATGTGTTTTATGCAATGGATTTAACAATAGTATAGATAATCCATCGGTAAGAGAGCATTTGATTTAGAGCATTTGTTCGCAGCAATATATGCGTGGTATAGGACGGCGGTGGCACCAACTTTTTGCATGCCCACCGGAATGGCGCATCCAACAAGCCAATAACAGCCCAACCGTCAGAGCAATTGTCCTCCTTATTCGTTACCTTGACAGCAGTCCAAATGCCGACATATTTGTGGATACTATTAGAACTTTAAGGAAAGATGTATTGTCATTTTTAAACAATTGATTAATTTTATTTTATTTTTAATCAAGACTGTACTGTAATATTATTGAATTCCATTGACATGTTTATGTATCACTAGTTTATTAATTTTGACCTCATGATCATCTGAACCAACCTTTTTTGTCAGCTTCCAGTCTGACCGGAAATGTACATGACATTACATGTAGGTATTATTTTTGACATAATATTAGGAATTATTTATAATATTTCATTTGTGATATGTATGACACCATTTGACATTTTATTTTTATTTTCCTTTTTGAATTATTATGGTAAAGATGGTATTTGACATTGTAATGATTATTGTTAGGTCTAAAGAGTTTCGGTAAAAAAAAAAAAACTGTTAGCTTAGAATGTATTTCTGAATAAATAAATAAATAAAAAATAAATGGATGCGAGATGCTCAGGACCGGTCACCACATGGTGGAGAAGTAGACTTCTTTCCACTGAAACGACGATGAGTATAATGATCACAGTTTTTCAGCTGTGTTCTTAGTCACTTCAACCCGATGTATTAAAGTTTAACCAATACTGTCCATGACATTGAAAGGAATAATCAAGTATACCACAAGTTCATTCTCACCCGGATCCACACTATAATACACTATAATACCCCAATAATGGCCATGGTGCACTTAGTAAGCTAAACAGATCCGCTCTAAATCAAATAGCTCGAGACACTCAAATAGAAAAGCATTGCAAATATATTCGGGCCACGGAACAAGCGATCGTTCAGGGGACCGTTCGTCGCGTAATTTTGCTTTATGACGTCATTTCGCGTAATCCCGCTGCGAATTTTACGCGTCGTTTGCGCGAATCAGTCTTGAGTTCGCGTACGTAATGTTACGTGGAATTAATAATTTTCTAGTTTTACGTCGTGATAAGTAGTGAGTAATTTTGATGCTTGTTTATTTGGTGGTGTATTGTTTGCTTACTCTTCAAATTGACTTATGAAGTGATACTGACTTTTAGCAAGATAATCTTTTAAACAGAAGGACTGCATAATTGTCTAGGCTATCGGGCGTCTGACTACCCTTAACGACTGTCAAGTTCCACAAAGATCTGTATCTACACAGATGGACCATTTATGTCTTACTGATATTTTGAAAAGTGTATCTATAACACAATATGAATTACAAGTGACCCGCTCCGGCTTCGCACGGGTGCTTTATATATAAACCTTCCTCTTGAATCACTCGTAACTATTACTGAAAACCGCATCAAAATCCGTTGCGTAGTTTTAAAGATCTAAGCATACATAGGGACAGACAGACAGCGGAAAGCGACTTTGTTTTATACTATGTAGTGAATAAAAAAACTTTAAAATATACGAGACTAGATAGATTGATAGCTAAAATACGTTCATGTTTTTTCCCTGGCAACTTTCCCCGCACTCATTGTCTTGTATGCCACTGTCATATCATATGTACACCAAGATTTAAATAAGAAGACACGTTAAACAGTATGACAGCACAATAAACTCACAATGTAAACAGTTTACAATAGTGGTATACATACAGACATAGTTTCTCACTGTCCTTCGCTTTGGTTCAATGTACGATACTGGCTTGCTACCGCGAGGCCTAAGGTGGAAGATGAAGCGGGTACTGATATTGAAAAGTATTTGGATAGTCAGAAGCTCTCATAAAAATACGGTTGTATTCGTTCCTTTTTCCTTGTACATTGAATTTTGAAATTTCGATACATGCATGATGGCGTTTCAATCGTTGGATTAGCATAATAAACATAATCAGCCTATTAATTTTCCCACTGCTGGGACGCAGGCCTCCTCTCTATGAGAGGGAATGGGCTATAATCCACCACGCGGGCCCAGTGCGGGTTGGTAGATGTCACATGTCTACGAATTTTTGGTTCTAAGACATGTCGGTTTCCTCACGATGTTTTCCTTCACCGTTTTGAGAGCAGTGGTGATGAAATAACTTACACAAAGTAATGCGCCTGGCTGGGTTCGAACCCACGACTTACTGCTCGTAAGTCGGGGTCTCCACCACTGGGCCACCGCCGCTCTCAATCGTTGGATTAGAACATGGAAATCTACTTCCAGGGACTTGAAATTTTGTACTTGACATTCGTCATGTACAAATTAGATTCTCACATTCAGAGCACGCAGCTTGCTGTACTGAGGTGCAGTATCTAGAAATAGCAGTACTTGTAAAATTCGTGGCATAGACAGTGTATTGATCGCAAAACTTTTTGCACTGACAACTTTCGAAGCTTCCAGTGTTTTATCTGTTCGTGATTAGGGTTGTAGTGCGAATATACATTGAAACGCTTAATGTTTACCTGACTACGGCAAAGCCAATAGGGTTATGATTTTAGCAATGTAGTTGCAGCTATGTATCTGTATTTGTAACATTTTTTTATTGTGGGCTTTTACTTACACAATGCTGCCTCTATCCGGACCGGCCGAAGCGTCTCTGTGCTGTTAAGCGATATGTTTTCCATATTTTGATTTACCCGGTGGCGTTCTGCCTCCCTCCTATGGGGAAGAGGCGTTAGTTTTGTAGTTAGTTTATTTTCTTCCCAGCTTCAGCCTCTGCCTTGTGCCAAGCCCGCAGATAGCTGCAGCGATAGCGAGTTATCTGGATCGGCTGCCAAGGTGCGCACTACCAGACTAGTCGACGACGCACGATAACACTGTTTTTATTTCGGGAACTAAACATTGACACGGGCTTCTCGCGTGTGTGCGTCTTAGATCTTGTACTGCAAGCGTTAAGATTTGAGATGAAGCACTTTGGTGTGTGGCAGTTTATCGTTTTTACCATAATTATTGGCACTAATAGTAACAAGTCGTATGGTATTAATAAATAGTATTTAATTTATGCGAAGGGAAATTAAGGTTGGATAGCTTGTATTTCGACTTAAACACTAAGCTAGAGATCTTTCAAAAACTTAAGACGGGCAGGACAGAGTGACCTATAAAGGATCATTTTTCTTTTTAGTATCGGACTCTGAACCCTAAAAACACAGTAGTCTCACAGCTACGTTACGTTAACATTCTGAAACTGAATGATACATTGTCTTACGTATTGACAGAACTGTAACAGAAGTGAACGACAACAGGAAAATAGTGTGTCGTTGCGTGTGCCTTGCAAAGATTTTTTATCATTATGATAATGTCACTCAGTTGAGTCTCATTCTATAAACTAAGTCATTGGCGTCATTCTTAACTATTTTAAACCTTCAATTTTTTGTAACGATATCCACACAAAGAAACAAGCTATTCAATTAATATCCTAAGTCCCACACATTCATAGCCATCAGAAAACAACCCTTTTGTAAGAATAACATTTTGCCATTTGTTACAACTTTTTTCTTTTACTAATACTAAAATATCTATTTCCATCTCTCGACCAATCCCCGTTGCTACAATCACATAATTCATTCTCTCTCAAAAAGAATAATTCTCGTTGAATATTAACCGATCTAGGGATAATCTTACCTATATAAAATTCTGTTCTAGATCTTTTGGTGTCAGACAATAATTGCCTCCTAAGCTGATTCTTTGAAATGAGAAAATTGAGTATAATATTCTTTTGAAAAGTACCTTTGTTAAAAAAGAATCCGTGTTAGACTGCATTATGATAGTATAATATTTATAGAACTTAGTATTTTATGTATCCCTTTGCTAGATATAAAATTTTCCGTATAATAGGTTTAATGAATTATTTATTTTTCTTAACTAATATATTATAATTAAATTTGTTTTCAGTTTGAAAGAATTACTTCTGTAAATTTCACGTTTGTGTTTTACAGGTTAGTCTCCACCAAATTTAATTCATCTAAAGCCTTCCAAATTTTAGTTCCATTGTATTTCATCACAGAATCTATTACTTTTGTTTTAAAATAGTGGACTGTATTCTATGGTTCAATGGAACAACAAGTCGCTGACACAGCTGACTTTAATTTATGACAAAATGCAAAAATTCTTTGACTTTCTTGAAAACATATTGTAACTGCATGGCACTTTTCTCGTAGTAAAGTTAAAGTATGTCAAAAACGCGGTTCATATTCTTCCTTTGATGTCATTGTCCTAAATGATCGATTTGTTATCTGCTCTAAAATCTTAAGGTGATCTTAGTCCCAAACACAAAGTAGAATAATGACTTCTGATGGTAGCATCAACTCCAATACGAATTCATTATTTTTATCAAGGAGCTACGAAATTGTATAGTTTTAGCAAGGGTGCCCCCCAGAGAAAGTCAATTGTTGATCACCTTTCAAAATCTTTATTTGCTACGCGCTTCTAACACATGAGTTTGCCTATCTGAACATTTTTAAAGAAAAAAAGAAAAGAAAGCAAGAAAAAATATTTATTAGTCGCAGGGACAATAAAAAAAAAAAACGCTAAAACTAAGGCTAAAGCTTTTATTTCAAAAATCTTTTTAATTTCTTCTCTTTTTAATTTCTTCTCTTTTTAATTTCTTCTTTTTTTAATTTCTTCTCTTTTTAATTTCTTCTCTTTTTAATTTCTTCTTTTTTTAATTTCTTCTCTTTTTAATTTCTTCTCTTTTTAATTTCTTCTCTTTTTAATTTCTTCTTCTGTTTTTTATTTGTTTGTCTCCATTGCGGTTCAAATTGAAGCCATTTTTTGTGCATTTTAATGCTTTTACTTGTTTGTTGGTCAGAAGTCTCAATTTTGGACATAATACATGTTACAGCGGAAATTTCATTTTTATTATGAGTTTACAAGAATAAATTCTCCCATCAAACTGGTTCAGGCTGGTCTCCTATCGTAAACCGGTCATGTTTATACAAATGTCGATGCAAAAATTTGTATGTTAGTGAATAACACATTTACAGTTAGTATTAACACAGGTGTTAATACAGTCAGTGCAAGGTTTAGCTTGAATTAAATAGTTTCTATATCCTTCTTCATTGTTTGTAGTTTACCACTCATCGTGTGGAAAAACACAGCCTCAGTTTGATTTTACTTGCTATATCATTGATTATTTCCTTCCGCATTTATTTCATGCTATTAAGGCCTTTTTAGATTGAGGCCTTTTTAGATCACTCCTTGGGAGTGCTTCTCGCCGGGTAGCAGAACTGATTATGATATCAAGAGGTCCGTTTGGGAAAAAAACTGCTCGTTTTAACGCGACTTGTGACGTGCTGATAATCAGTGAAGTTTGCCGATTTTCACGACCCGAATAACTGGTGAACCCGAACCGATGTATCATCCCTAATAGTTATCCTTTCCGTCTTTCCTTACATTCGTGTCGGTTTTCTCAGTCCCAATTTCAGTCTCATCTGCGCAAATGAAATAATTCAATGATGTTTTGGAATCCGGGCCACTTAATTGACAAAGTGACCACGTTCAGGGTCTGACGGATCGTACCCTCACAATTACTGGACAATACATACATATGTGAAGAAACACCTGGTTTGATAAATAAATTGAATACTGTAACTGGAATTAGTGGTGAAGGAAGATTGGCATGGGGTGAAGTGGGTTGTAAGATACAGGTGTATTAGCTTTATTCCTCGTGTAACGCTTTTGTTCGACAAGTAACACTATTACACCTAATGAAGAGTGATTTAGTGGTTTCCGGTTTCCGATTAGGAATTTCCCTTTCAGCAACCCTGCAAGCGTGGATTTGTGTCCGGATCATGGCAAAATGCTCGCTCTCTATTGAACCCTGCTGGATGCTGCTAAACACAAAGTATTCTATTTTTCTGTTACTTTATTTCGTGTTTCTTGGTGATTCTCATGTCATCTTCTGATGCCCACGTAAAAGGATATTTCCAATGCCTAATAAAAGTCTTTTCATATTTTTACACAAACTACTACCTACCTACATGCGTTATCATGTTGACGTTTAGTTCTTTCCCTTCCACGAACTGAATCACAAATGATAATACCTAATTGTAAAATCATGTTTATTCATTTTAAGGGAAAAAAACCACAACTTAGGAAAATCCCCTAGAATTCTAATATTAATAATATTGTTTAGTATACATACCATGGTATACATACCTATCTAAAGGTTTGTCTCGTTTGTCTAAGTACCTAATTGCAAAATCCTGTTTGTTCCTTTGAAGGGTCATAAACTACAATTCAGGAAAAAACCCCTGGAACGTCAATATAATTCATATTACGTTTTTGTTTCGTTTTCGTTAGTGTTCTTGACTGCCTACCTCATAGTTTGTCATCTTTATCCGGTACTGATGTTAGCGTGTTACCGTGCTCCATGGTTCTCTTGGCATTTGAATGACATTGACAGAGGGCGCTGTTGGTAAATATTTGTGGAATTATTATCTGTGGAAATACAAAGTTCTGACTTAAATTGACTTCAGAAACTTAACTTACTTTCTGTCAGCATAGAGTCAGACTAAATCAAAATAACATTTAAAAACAGAAGTACTTTAGACGCTTTTCGAACAAAACTCTGAATAAACTCGCTTTTTACCATCAAACGAATTTTATAGCTCATTAAAAACATTTCACAAGGAAAGAAAACATGGACCACTTGTGCTCCTCATAAATAACCGGCCTAAAACAATCTAGTACAAAGTGACCACGGACGCTGGAGTGTATCGGCACAATATTTGTGTAGTTTCGTCTTAATCCCGGGGTCTGACGCGAGCGATAAATATTTATTGCCACTAAACGTGAAAAGGTGGAAGTTGTAAGCGGTAGCGGGATGAGCGGGAACAAAGTCAAAGTAACTTATTTAAACCATAATTATCATTGTAGTTATGTAGTTCACCGAGCCCGAGCCTGAGATGAGTCTGCGTATTTTACGATACATGACTCTCTGTCATCATCTTTCTTCTTGTCCCATGTTGCTTGGAGTCGGCGCAGCACATTTTCTTCTTCCATTCGCCGCTGTCAACGGTCACGTTATCACTCCCTTTAAACATATTTTAATAGTAAATACAAATAACGTACAGTCTGTATTATAAATACCGAGATATTGTACACATTGTACATGTTATTATAATAGGTTTCATAATATCCACTACATAAACTTTTAACTTGAACCAAACACAAAGATATAAAATCTATTTGAGCGGTACCCGTTGATTTGTCTGTAGATTGTACAGTAATTGTAAGACCCCTTCCACCGATGCTATCAGCATAATGGGGAACATTTGTTGAGCTCTGCAAGATGCCTGATTGACTAAGTTCTATTAATTGTGCCCCGGAATGGAACCACGATTGTTTGAACCGCAACGTTTCTTGATAATTGAATGTTTAATTTTAAATGGTGATGGTTTTGAGGCGATTTAGTTGTCTTTATCTTCCGGGGCTTCAATGGGAATTGATTAAGTGTCTTGATTGTATTTTGTAGTCGAGGAAAGTGGCTTTAGTGGTTTATTGTTGCTAGAATCATCGTCATCTACTGTTTGAAGAGGCATCCTATCCTATCTGAAAGTCACACTTATATTCAAAAGCTATACTGACACTTAATAAGAGAACTAGGTTAGATTTTCACCGCTAGAGTTAGTGCCAAGAATTGATTTTCCTGTAGAACATCATCATCATCATCATTCTCCTGCCCTTACCTTAATTTATTTGGGGTCGGCGCAGCTTGTCTTCTTCTTACAACTTCTCTTCTTCTTCCATACTTCTCCATTACTCGTCATCTCAGCAGTCACCTTCTTTCAAGCCATTATCATCGTTCACACAGTCCCTCCATCGTTTCTTATTAACAACAATAGTATTAAAAATATTCCTTCAGGTGTCACCTTTCGTGATCATTATTTTGAGCGCTCGCGGGATGACTGGAGAATGTTTATGGTTAAATTGTCTAAAGAACTATACTAAAATCTTCGTACGTTTATAACCAGATTTATGAACGTAGACGAATCAAAAGAAGTATGTAAGGATCATAGGTGGTGGCGTTCTGTAATTTCTGCCTATATCAATGGTATAAGGCGTTTTAACTGGGATCTACATCTCGTTTCATGTTTTAGTCTTTTTTTTTTAAATAAATAATAGGTTTCTATATTTATAATTATCTTCCTAACTAAACTAAATATATTGTGCCTAGAATGGGTTCACCCTTATAGTTCAATGCGATTGAAATTGAACTCCCGACCTTCACCAGTCAATGCCTTCGCCGCTGGGTTATTGTCACTTATAGTTATTAATATCCCATTAGTACAAATTATTGCTGTAATTTAATGTCTAGTTTTGTTATAACTTTCATTGTAATACAAGCAATTGATACATTAAAACTTTTTTTGTTGCGTGAAAAGAGAAAATTAGTTCTTCAATAATAATGTTTTGTAGGCATTATTTTTTTGTAATTTTTGCACGGGTATTTATTGTTAGGAGGTTCCTCTCTCTGGAGCCCTGACCTCCGGTAGCTTGGACCCTGCTCCCGATACCGGTGGGCTACAATTTTTTATATTTTTAAATGTTTTTTTTTTTAATATTGTTTTTTGTAAGGAATATTTTAAAATATTATTGATTTGTATAGAAATAAATAAAAGAAAGATACGTTTTGTAGTAATAGTCAGGTTTTTATTCTTCATAATCTATATTTTTGTATTTATTTAACATTTTACGTCTATTACTGAGCTCTTTATATAAATATCTGATCTAGTCTGATATTTAAGTGTCAGTATATACATGGATTCGTTACCTAAATAAAAAAAGTGGATGTGATGTTGGGTTCCTGAAAACATCACGCTTGTTTTTCTTCCTAAGGGAAGCTCTCCTTAAGTAGGCATGTGCCTGCATTTTGCCAAGTTATATTTAATTCCCATGTAATGTAACTCCCATGAATTCCTGAAATCCTTATAATAATAGTATCTATGAAGAGCCTACCCCTACGCTTTTGCTTTTAAAGGCTTAGACAACAAAATGAAACTACAAGTACAAATTAAAAAATAAAAGCATAATTGTATACATCATTATCTAATCGAAACAATATCAGTTCAATAATTACTGTTTATCTAGTCTCGAAGATTAAAAGTCTGACATTCATCTGTACCCTTTTTTATAAGTTCTGTAACCTTAACTGTTGATTATGTGTAGACTGGTTGGTCAATATTTGGTTAGTGATAAAGCAATAATTATAATATTTTTCATCCTTAAGCTTGGATTAGGTTTCGCAATTTTACCAGAAAATGTGGGAAAATGCTACGACACTGCCCCTTGCACTAACCTACCGCAGTGAATTCTAAGATTAACAAGAATCGTTGCTGACGTTTGGTAAGTGGCAGAGATCAATCAATAAATTGACAAAAAAAAAAACAAGTAGTTAACCAAGAAAACCAAATATAAACTAAGACAAAAACAAAAGGGTTTCGAAAAAATAAATTCCTGTCTCGTTTCTAGATTGTCGTTTTTCAGACACATCACAACATGTCACCTGTCAACCTGCGAATAAAATACAGGAAAGTCATAACAGACTTTTCACAACCATTTCTCTGAATAAATATACAAATCTTCACAAATCGTTTCATAGAACAACTGAAAACGGATATTCCTAGCGACATATTCAGTCTGTTCACTACAATCAATAACATACTTTTTAGTCAACCAGTTAAAGTTGATATTTAAAGAATCGAAACTAGAAATCGGATTGAAAAAACTAAGCTTTCTGAGAAAGATGTGATACTACGTTGATGTTTTAATGATATTATAAGATTATGGTTTCTTGTTAAATCTATTATAGTTTTATGTTTCGGTTATTGTATGAAATCAGAGGAGGTTTGAAATCTTGTGGCTTATCTAAGAATAGATTCTCTTTCGTAAGTCGTAACAGGGCAGTACCTATCTATTTTGTTTTATGATAATATTGGATGTTCCTTCGAAAAGTATTAAAATAAACTTATTTCTTTCTGTGATCCAGAAAAGCTTCGATCAAACCGGTATGGGCGAAATGCAAAAATCACCAATGATGAATGACATCGTGATCAGAAATTAACCCAAAGGAAGGTGGTGTTTTTAAAAATCCGGCAATAATGTAGCATCTCATTAGTGAAAGAGTTTTCGGAATCGATTCGGTAGTTCCTCAGATCTCCTACGTTCAAACTTTACCTCTTTGTAATATTAGTGTAGACTCTGTGCAACGCTAAAAAGGATCAGCAAACTCTTCACGGTATCCTTAATCGAGATCTTTAGCAGAATAAACACCTATCGGCTGTATCAATAGCCCGTCCATAGCCGTAGCCCGTAGCCTTAGCCCGTAGCCTCCCGCCGCTGACTTTTCGTTTGTTTTTCTTCCCCCGAGTCCATTGTCGCAGGTGGCGATACCCGTGGTATACAGGATGAAGGAAGACGGTGCAATGTTTAATTTTTATTGTTTAGCAGTCTTCCTCATCTTTTTGGTACGAAGTTAAACATGAAGTTTGTCGGTTTGAAGAACAGATTTAGGATATTTTTGTAGTTTAAAAGTTTAATACCTAGGTACATAACTGTATTCTATAGTAGCTACAGTTCTGTAGTCTCTTAGCCATTTATTTGCAACAATTAGAACAAAATACGCCGTTTCTGACCAATACTCATAAGTATAACTTGGCAGAAATTCCTTAATTCACCACTTTACCAGCAACCTGGACAGCGTTTATTTCTCAATATTTATATCCATAATATACTTTTTAATCAGCCCGTAATCCAAGTAAAACTACATCACGGGAGAAACACCACCCTGTATACAAACATTACTAGAGCGGGCACCAAACCAACGCTGGACGCAATTAGCAGGTACATTGAAATCGCATTATTGGACGTCGCGCGAAAAGGATCAGCCTGTAGATGTTTTTTTTGTAAAAGAGAACTTTACTGGGTTTTAGTACGGAACACTTTAGAGTTTTAAGTCAGGACACCTGATGGTTCGTCATCTTTATGGTTTTAGGGATATGCCTCTCATCTCTCACACAATCAATCCATGTTTTAGTAAAGTAAAATATTAGAAATGGTTTTCAGCATCAGTAGTGTTTTGTATATAATGATCCCACTGCTGGGACCCTGGCCAGCTTTCTGTGAGAGGGAGATACATACTTTTCTATGTTGCATTGGTTTTTATATACACCGTTAAGGGGATGTTAGTTAGTTTTTTATTTGTGTCATAGATGGCGCTGTAGTACTTTTTGCACTGTGCTGCTGTAGTGCCGCTATACATCCAAAACATTCTTAATATTCCTATGACTACATTAACAGTGAAAACTTTTAATTACCACCATAATTACTATTCAAACAGTGGCCATTGTAAAAATCATTATCTAGTATTAAAGTTTAAAAACTTTTTAGCCCAAAGTTCAATTAGCTTTTACTGAAATTTGATTGCGAAGTTTCATCACGACGAAGTTTTAAGGGGCTTAGCAGCGAGTTCTTGCACAGACTCGCTTAGTATCAATTCAGGTAGACCTTTGCCTAGACTCATTGATTATAGTGGGTAATAGATTTTTATGGCTTATTTTATGTCAATCTAGAGAGCAATAAACGGGTAAGTCGTTCGACTGGCGATTAGGAATGCGAGCTTGATCTCCAGCTGTTGCATTTATTGATCTGAAATATGCGTTGAGGAATATACATTTATTGATCTGAAATATGCGTTGAGGAATACCATCCTATTATGGGTGATAATTTTTTTTATTTTTTTTTGTATTTATTAATTCAATTTTAAAGAAGCCTCTGTCATACAGTTTTATACGCTTTTTCATCGGTAATGCTACTGGTTTTATCTGATTGTCAGAACATCTTCAGCAAATCTTTAATAATTAATTTAACAGCCTTATTTTAACCAAGTTTTTAGTCGTTTACAAGAACAAATAAAAGTAGTCTGCTCACATATTGGGACGTTACAAAGTTACGACTTAGAAAAGCTATCGGCAAAGCCATCAAACAGAATGAACCTCTCTAAATCAATTGGAAACCCAAACTGTCAATTCAGTACCTTACAATAAAGACCTTACTTCTTCATGACACGTTTAATATTCCACTTATACCTTAAATTGTCTCGTTTTCAAGATATATCTGTTGCAGACCTACCTATTGTACCCCGAGGACATACAACTGGCCGTGCACATAGGCTATTATTTAGAAATTAAGGCACAATTGATTTAGAACCTTATTTCGAAGACACTAAAATTCAAAATACAGGTCCTGAAATAATCTTTCGGAAGCTTTTCGGATTGCATTCGAAATTCGAACTTGGTTGTGGTCCAAATAAGGTTCAGTTTCGGTGTTTTGAAGGGTGGGTTGCACCGTTTCATTTTACCACGGTTATCGACATTGGATAAAGGGCTGGCCATTAATCGTACTAAGATAATATCAGTTCAGTAATCGCAGATTGCTAAACGCTCTGTTAGTAACTCGTGCAGTGTCGATGGACCTTAGTATAAGATGATACATTTTGACTTAACGGGTTTTGGGTTAGTAAAAAACCGTTTCGGTTTTGTACCTTTTGGCTGTTATTTTTATAGAACTGCATTTAAGGATAATGTGTCTGTAGAACATTTCAAAACTAATGAAATGCCATTTTTCTTCCTTAAGCCCACATTTGATGCCACTTGAACGACCTTTTCATACCGAATTTTGAAATACTAAGCTTGGTCCAAATACTAGAATAAACCTACAAATACTCCAGAGAACTTCTTCAAAGCAGCCCTGAGGCCCTCTTTTCTTAAACAGAGTTTGTCTATTCCATGGTACGAAACTGTTATAGTCGGATATTTGACACATTACGTTTCCGAGTACTCAGCATTGTCGAAACCAATAGCTATTGCGAATAGCTTATCTGAGGATATCGTAAACTGCATAAGTCGTCATCATCATCATTTCAGCCGAAAGACGTCCACTGTTGGACATAGGCCTCCCCCAAGTGTCGCCACATTGACCGGTCCCGTGCGACTCGCATCCAGCGGATCCCTGCAACCTTCACCAGGTCATCGGTCCACCTAGTGGGGGGCCTTCCAACGCAGCGTCTTCCAGTTCGCAGTCGCCACTCCAGAACTTTTCGGCCCCATCGGCCATCCGTTCTGCGAGCAATGTGCCCTGCCCACTGCCACTTAAGTTTAGCTATTCTTCGGGCTACGTCGGTAACCCTGGTTCTCTTGCGGATGGATGTCCTCATTCTGATTTTATCACGCAAGGAAACTCCGAGGATAGCCCTCTCTATTGTCCTTTCGGTGACTTTAAGACTTTTGATGAGGCCCATTGTGAGCGACCACGTTTCGGTCCCGTATGTAATCACTGGCAACACACACTGGTCATAGACTTTCGTCTTGAGACACTGCGGTAAGTTGGACGAGAAGATGCCACGCAACTTCCCGCACGCTGCCCAGCCGAGTCGGATTCGACGATTGACCTCTTTCTCGAAGTTAAGTAAGTATAGGTCGTAAGCATAAGTCGTGTCACGTTTTAAATATGACGGAGATGATCAAGCGAGATTTCCTGCCTGATTTTGCGTCTCATTTTTTCACCCTATATGGCCAAACGACATCAGCCAATTAGCTATAAATATACTCATAATATAATTAGCATATAACCTTATTTATAACAAGTTTATCGACAAGTGGAAACGGTTCAACATCTCAAACAGGTCGTGACTTGCTCTGGACATGCTCCTGCCTGTCTATCTGTATGTCCCGCCCAATCTACGTAACCTTGAATTGTGGAGAACGTTCGTTGCTTATGTAACTAGCTTTTGCATCTGAGTTTGTGTAAGTGTTGGTTGTGTTTTGTGCTAGGTTTCTTTTTTCTTTGCATAACTATTTATTTATTAATTTTATGAAGTATTTACAAAACTGATGCATCGAAGGTCTCATGATTTCCTGAGGGCGGGTTTAGCCACGTGGGTCAGATACAGACCACAAGCATTTTCATTTGTTACAATGAAACTGTTTATGGTCTGTAACTTTACTTAGAGCTGATTTTACAATATTATAACTAGAAGACGGGATATTTACCATGTTACACACAAACCATATCGGGAACTCCAAAGAAAACAATAAACATGGTAAATATCCCGTCTTCTAGTTATAATAATGTTAGTGACCATGAAAGTTTAAGATTTTACAATATCTGACTTTCGAAAAATATATAAGTAAAAAATGTGGTAAAATATGTCAAACTGTCAGATTTATTCTTGCGATGGGAGTTATTTGCTTGTTGAAAAATGAAACCTAAATGTAACTAAGCCTGCTTTCGAAAATAGTGTTGTATTGCAATTTCAACGCTGTAAATGATTAATTTGAAGACAGCTTATAATTTAAAAAATAAGGCTATGTTGTTGCAGATGCAGAAAAATAATTCTACCTACCTACACAAAACATTTTTTAAAAATTTCTTTCCTTATATACTTCGTGGTACAGTTAAATTCCAGCATCATACGATGCATTTGTGCCTTTTATGACACATGCATCACTGCCTCATTATGTTAGCTATGCCTTGATAAAAATGCGCATTGCATTAAAATACAAATAATTGTATTAACGACTATCGTACTCTTACGCTATGATATAATTTATTAATTATTCTGCTTTTAGTAACGTCAGGAAATGTCAAACACAGTTTTCTTCATTTATACAATCAAGTCAGCCTATCACAGTCCACAGCTGGACATGGGCCTCTGCCAGTCCACAACTGGACATGGGCCTCTGCCAGTCCACAGCTGGACATGGGCCTCTGTCAGTCCACAGCTGGACATGGGCCTCTGCCAGTCCACAGCTGGACATGGGCCTCTGCCAGTCCACAGCTGGACATGGGCCTCTGCCAGTCCACAGCTGGACATGGGCCTCTGTCAGTCCACAGCTGGACATGGGCCTCTGTCAGTCCACAGCTGGACGTGGGCCACGAGCCTGTATCTAGCAACATGTAGGGGAGCGACGACCTTAGTAAGATTGATAAAACATTATTTGATATTCATTAACATTAATAGATTGCGAACAATTTTCAAAGCAATTTAAATCATAAAATTATCCAACATCGAATCTTTCTCGTTTTTGTTTCATAATATTAAATAATACATCTCAACATTATAATTTTCTCTACATCAACGCATTAGCATAAAAATCCCTGCACAAAAATATTTAACACAGACCTCATTGTGCATCAGGCCAGGTATCCTGCAGGTACCTGGAACAATAAGAGCACTAGATGCGCCACCAATTAACGTTATGTTGGACTGACAGACGGAGAACACATTGAGTGATTTTGTAGATGACTGGATGTACCAAAATAATAATACTGATTTAATGAAAAAAATATTTTTATAGTATTGATCAGTAACAGCTCAGAGTACGGATCTTAGTTACCGGTTGATGGCAAAAGGCTCGTCCCTAATTAAATAAATAAATAAAAAAAGCCTTTTAATTCCAATAGCTAATTAAAATTACATAACAATAAAAAATAAATCACGGTCATGCGAAATTAACGAACTGAACGGATATTATTCATGAAATAATAGTTGAAAGATCGAAATTTTTAACAAAATTATTTAAATTAAAAAATCCATAAAGAATTGATTAAAAAACATGCAATATTATTCAAATTTTACAAATCATGCAAAAATTATGGTAACGTATGTCAATAAATTGATTACGCTAATTGGACCCCTTTTTGGGTAAAGGCCTCCTCCAGTGAATGCCAATTGTCTCGATCTTTGGTCTTTTCCTCTACTTCGTCTTTACCTCTCGCTTTCTTTCTACTTCTACGTCTATATCCATGAGGGCCTCTCCATAGTGTCACTGTCTACGTTCATCTGTCATCTGTATAATTCGTCTCTAATTATAGGGGATTTATTAAAAAATTGCGAAATGTTGATTTACTAGGCAACGGCCATCTCTGCATAACCCTTCGAGTAAAAACAAGGGTGAGTATGTTATTTCTATGATACTGTATGAAAGAAATACATGTTGTTAGCCTTTTGTTGTCATTCTTTAATTCTGTGATGAATATTATTATCACATTGTCAAGTGACTTATTCGTAATGCAACGTCAAAGCCATTTGTTTTCCATTCATTTGTAGCTTTTGATAAAGTTATTGTTTTGATACGATAAATATAGATGGTAGCATAAAATCATGCATCGTTTGTTTTTTAATACATCCTTAATAAATTCAATAATTTTATTTAGTACAAACCGTTCCGCTTTTTTTTTTTTTTTTTTTTCGGATGGGAAATCATCAAATGACCCGGGGCCCACTCTGGGCGGAGCGGAAGGGAGAGTCAGACTTGTACTGACTAAACCCATCCATGTTCCTTCTTTGCCCTTTGTGTTCCAGGGCCACGGTATCTCTTTCGAACAGTCCCGCAGCCCTGGCAGGCATCGGCCCATGGGGACCCCTACGTGGTTGCTGACATCTCTTTGAGGCGCACGTGGAACACATACGCGCCGTCGACACGGCCTGTCGTCATAAGACGGCCGGACGGCGAGCTAGCCCATAACTTGCCGAAAACCGTTCCGCTTGACTTCCAAACTCTTGAATAATTTTCGATGCTCCTTGAATGATAGGAAAACTAATGTGAAGATGAATCAAAAAACCTTAGAATAATGTTGAAGATTTCAGGGTAGATGAATGAAACAATAAAGCCAAAATATACACAAAAATCTCCATTTCTCATTTAATCTACTCAAAGAAGCCGCATCTAGCACGTGTAACTCCGCGCGACTCTCGACCACGTAGGCTCGAGCGGCAAAGACCTGAGGCCAAGGACACGGGTTCGATGCTCGGTGAATAACATCATGTTCACTGCACCCAGCGAACGGTGATGCATTGAAAAATCACGAGGAATTGTTTACAGCACTGAAATGAGGTTTTATTTCAATATTGGTTAAGGTTTTTTTTTTATTTAAACCTGCTGGTGGTGATTGGTTGCTAACTGATTTTTTCTTTTTCTCTTTACTCAAATATTGGTTACAATTTACGTTTTTAATTTTGTTACTTTCTGTTCTTTAAGTGTTTATCTGCAACAGGGTGGTTGGGTACGTAGGTAATGTATACACAACTAATTTCAATAGCAAAATATTAGTCTACGTATATAACTACAACTTAATCGTAGATCGTCAAATCAATTCTGTAATGGTAAAGTTTCGAACTTGAGACATGACAATCGCGAGCCTGAAGCTTAACTCTTGAGCTATAGCTGAATATTCATACCGGTTAGAAGATCGTACTTTCCTGTACCTACACATCGTATTTTCTTGCGAAAAAGCGAACTAAAAACTTTGTCGTAAATTCTTTAATAACCCGAGCTTACCAATACTTTAATTTATACGTTTTCGGTTTTCGTTAAAATAAATAAAAAGTCTCGTATTCGTACTAAATCTATTTGCTTTAATCCCTCCAAGTCTTATGACTGGTACAGATTTCTCTCAAGGATCGGATTTTGACCTTTTGGTCGGTCAAAGACTTAGGCCTTACGCAAATGAATGCCCCTTGCAAAGTTAGTGCATCTATATTAATGAGTTTTGTAGGTATTCAAGGCTGCCCGCCCATACTTGATGATTCTCGGTATTTTGTCTTGGGATGAAGACTTGATTTACTTATTTTAGAGTGCGATTACTGAACGTGAGGTCATAGGTTCGATGTTCCAGACAGTCCAGGTCCAGGCAGTACAGGTCCAGGCAATGTTGTTATGCATTTTCAAAGGATTTCTCGAAAGTGAAAATATGCTGTTTTTTGTCTACAGACCCTTATTACACATAACACGCGATTTGTAAGTCTACTTTACATCTTAACCGTTCAGGACAAAAAGTATCCCTGTCATATTGTGAAAGGTGAGCCAGTAGTTAAATGAGATTAATTATTAATAATTATAATTATACAAATTATTATTTATTTCTATACAAATTAATTATATTTTTAAATATTAAAAAAATGAGATTTATTATTTATTTATTTATCTTCACACTGGAACGCCAATTCCATTTTCTGCAGATCAATAGAAATATCTCACTGAGGTTAAATCTCACTTATAATTTATTTAAACGATAAATCTTGTTTGCACATTGATGAAATTTATTTTTATGCCACTATAAAGCAAGCATACAAGCTTAGGGACATCTTGTCGTTGCAATTCTTCAAAAAATGTGCATGGTGGACTTTGGTCGGGATGTTTTTTTTATGGTTTTGCGATCAGAACCTTGCTTACATACAGGGTAAGTCGATTTCGACTAATTAAATTGGTATTTCTCGAGGTAGTTCCTCTCGACTATTCCTCTCGACTATTCCTCCCATACTCCTGTAAGCTTTCACTCAAATTTACGGGCACACAGGGTCGTCGCACCGCCTATAGAGGCCCATCCCACGCCGTGTCTGGGCTGCATGTCTGCTGCTAAACGACCGAAATCGAGCGCTCGCCGCAAGTTCGGTTTACTTCGGTTAAGTTCGGCTCCCGGCCGAAGGTCGTGTCATATTCGTAAAGGCTTTTAATGGAAGATGTTACATTGTGTTGCATTGGAAAAATAATCTGAAGCTTATCATCTGCCTAGCCTTTTCTCAACTATACTAGTACGGCTTACAGTCCAACTGGATGCTACTGACATACCAGTATTTACATAGAGCGACCCCCTATCTGACGTCCAAAACTCAGTTATTAGTAATATTATGCCCCTTGTGACTTTTTCTGACTTCGAGCTTGATTTTTGAATAGTCTGAGAGATAGACAGAAGGTCAGTTCGCAACTATTATGGTGGGCGAGTAATTGGTTTTGTAGGGTTTGCGTTGTGAGCTCGAATTATATTTGTGTGGTCGATGTTGTTATCTATATTGTCTGAACGTATCTATAGGCACGTTTGATTAATATGTGTCAGCCACACTAAACTACTTATTTCACTTCCGTCTGTGTATTATTTTGTTTTCATAAAATCTTAAAACAAGTCCTTCTGGTTTAGATTTTTTGTTAAATTATAAATGTAGAATAATAAAAATGCTAAGAGGCCTTGAAAAGCTGATCATTGTTGGCAATACCGAGGGCAAGAGAGCACGAGGCCGGTCGCCAACACGATGGTCCGATCAAGTAAAAGAAGCTACGTCCTTAAGCAGACAGCAGGTGGTCATGGTCACTCAAACTCAAACTCACGAACCTCAGTAATGAGAGACCGATTGAAGAAGAAGAAATGTAGATTGGATGTAGTCACTCACAACGGCCATACTACTACGAATCATAATCATAAGCACACCAACACGCCACAAGATTTCTAATAAAAATTTCAAGAAATCGAATCTCTTAACTTCGCAATCAAACATGCAATTGCAACCATAATATTATTAATGAACACAAACCCGTTAATTTACAAATTACGACAAAGCGCCACTTATTTCATAATTAACTTTAAACGCTTCTTTATAGTTAAGAGGAACCGCACTAGTGATATAAAGCACAGCAGGATGTTGAACCGGGGGTAATTACGTCATAGTTATAGGAGGCAATCTTATAAATAGTGATGCCGTCAGGAGTGACGTATTACTGCTGGCCAATATGTAACACGCGCAAGCGTCACACGTATTCCGGCTACCGAAAAAACAAATGAAAAGATGAGTGTTCCACGTCACACCGGTCCTCACACTGACGGGACCAAATGACACTCACCCGTTTCGCTGACGTAAATGGCATCGCCTGAGGTATCTGCGTCAGGATGACTAGACCTAGTGAGATTTTGGTATTTGAGCAATACCTAGTTTATGTATCTATTTCTTGTTTACCACCTTTTTTGCTGTTTTAGCTCGTTGATTTAGTGTTTGTTGTAAGCATAGTAAGCATAACTGCTGAGCATGGGTTCCTGGGTACGATTCTCAGGTCAAAGTGTTATTAGTACATATTAGGCTTTTACATCAGGAATTAAATATATGTGTTAGTCCAACAATTACATACACTCCTCATCGACAATAATTAGGCTAAGTTGACCATTATCATGAGCTTCGTATGTGGGGCCAGTTCATCATTCATTTATCAATTTTGAAAAGGGGAAACTGGCCAATTTTGAAAAGTTTCGAGTCGAGAGTCAGCAGAGTGCAGTTCACAGTCGAGGTAATGGCGGCTACCTAGGCGTTGCTTATACACCTTCTTGCGAACAAGTTTTTAAATCATAAAATCAATTAGTTATGCGAATGTAATGATTATGATCACTTGATTTATTACAGGAGGTTGATTTCATCGATTGATTTCATTCGTGCGTCAGATATAGTTTAATCACGAATAAATTAAATTATTGACGGCAGTAAAAAAGATTGGAGTCATTGTATGTTGGTATAATTACCTACGCCGAGTTAATAATAATTGTGACTTCTTAACGTTTACCATCATGATAACCTAATTCCTATGGTATGGGTGCCTATAACTGTGGATCCTGAATAGTTGTCACAATTAATTATCTACAAAGACGAGGTGCCTTGGTAAACATACAAGGTGGAAGGGATACCGATGCACAAACGGTTACCACGTGTTCAGTATGTCATTCTGAACCCCCTAACAAAGAATTACTAGTTTTCTCGGCGGCTCCAATCTGATCAACAGGTAAAACGTAAACGTAACGCGTTGCGGCAGAGGTGCGGCGGTAAAGAGGTGTCGCTGCGTCGTCTTACATAGAAATATCTGTGGCATGTCACACGATGCGCTGCGGCGCCGCACCGGATTTGCAACTGCCGAGACGAGACGGGAAGGGGTGAATGCGTGACGATGTCGCGCGTCGGAGCGGCAACGCTCAGTTGTTAATGCGTCACAAGGAAGGGACGTTTCGTTCGTTTCGTTTGATGCAGGTTTTAACAACAGCAGACATCTTTAACGATCCATTTTTATTAACAGATTAACCGTTCGAGTGCTCGCCGATACGGTTAAATCTTTGCGGTGCGGCGCCGCAACGCATCGTGTGCTCCGGCACTAAAGTAGGAAAACGTATTGCCGTCATGAAAAGTAAGACCTGCCAGTATCAATATTCTCCAAAATGATTACTAGGACCCTGACAACTTTTGGACTCGGTTTTGATGTGCTGATGGTGTTTTTAATTTTTTAATATTAGCATAAAGCCACATATTGTTTTCTTGTCCATTCTAAAATGCTTCCGGAAAAAAAAATTATAATAATATTTCACCACTGCAAAGTGATCCTAGCCTTGACTGCACCTTGCAGACTCTCATAAAACCATTTGTTAAATATTATTTCTGTATAAGGATCGTTTGATAAATATCTCCGTCTCTGATCACACCCACGCTAAAAGAGGGTTCAATAAGTCGCCAATAACTCACTTTCAACGATTCTTAAAACATCTTTGTTGTACACCCACACTTATGTTAAACTTATGTGTATTACTTAACTGTATAGATTTTAACATTATATTCATAAACGTATTAAAGGTAACGGCAGATAATGATGACTGGGTTCACTTGGAGTTAGGGTAGTGACGCACTAGTTCGTAACATACGTATTATCGGTATTGCTAAACAAGAAAGACTGTATATGCCGCCCCTACTGTATTGATTTCAAATGCATGTTGTTACATTGTATTTTGGAACCCAAGCTATTATGAAATAGGCGCTATCAGCTCTAAGTTGCAATCGTTATTCCACGAGGTCAACATCTTCGTGCTCGTCACTGCTCAGACGTGCCCTGGTCCCTTTTTTTTCTTTTCTTAAGCGGTGAAAAATGCCTAACGAATACCGCACCGTCTCCCCTAAAAAACACTGCCGTGAGTCTACTGTCGTACTGCTACGCATGACGTTCGCGACCCATCTAGCGCAGCCCGCCTCCAGGCATCAAACTCCTTTGGTGATGTCCGGGCTCACCTGAGACATCGCCACGACTCGTGAGGGCCGCTCAATGCGACGACTACAGACTCCCTGATCTATCGCACGCACTGCCCTAGTCCCTGGTCCAAGCTAATTTAACCTGAATAATTATAAATCGAAGGAACTTATTTATAGCGAGCATGCCCACTGTCCGGTCTACTAAGCAAGACACTATCGAGAGCTTACGCACTAGTGGATCAGCGACTTTACCTGCGGCCTACGCTCGTATTATAAATTATTTAAGGTCTACCACTCTGAGGCTGTATTAGGCTGATCGTTACTCTGCTGATTGCATGAATGTCTTGGATTATTATAACTTGCATAATTAGTGTCTCTTCGTTGAATTGCACATAATAACTGTGTAAATACCTTGAAGTTGTAATTGTTTTAAGTAAAATTGGAACATGGGCATTCTTGTTGATTTTTAAAGTTACCATTGGTTGATATAGAATACTTTTAATGAGATTTTACTATTGATTTGGATAATACCTGGCTGTGTAGATTATCATTTGACAGCTTTTAGAAACATTGAGGCTTTTCTGTGTGAAGAATATATACCTACTCTACAATCACTAGTATTGATGTTAGCAAGTGTCATTAGTCCATAATCATTATAGATATGTACATTCTGCGCAGGTCAAGCTGACATGATGCATAAAAATATTTTTATAACTGTATAGGTTTTACCGAATTGAAAATCACGCAATAAACCACCAATTTATGCACAATTTACACAATTTTTTTCTCATGCTTTATCGAAAATCACAACAAAAATTACCCTTATTTTAAATACCAAAATTTGGAAAGTTCTTCGACAAACCAACGTCAGTAGTTATGTGAAATAAAAAACACCGCAGTGAGAAGATTTATGCGACCAATATTCCGGGGGGATGCAACTCCGGGGTGGTTTAAAAATGTATTAGAAAACTTGTATGATTTATTGTTTTTGTATTAGGTATGTTTTTAAGTTTGTCTGTATCGTTTTAGGGTTGAATCGTGAAAATTTGTTTAGGGGTTTGGTAAGAGATTGAAAAAACGGTTATTTTTTTCAGGAGTTCTGAGTTAATTATTTGTACCTTCTCCAGTATGATTGACGAGACTCTTGTACTTACTTAAGCCAAATCTTTTGTCATGATATAATATTTCCCTGATTTTAAGATTCAGTGTCTCCCTTCTGATAATATCCCTTAACCGGACATAAAGATTTTTGTGTTAACATAAATATAACATAACATCACGCCTGTAATCCCAGAGAATTAGACTGACAGACGGTTAGACAGAGGTGTACCTATAGTACACCCACATTTTGCCAGCTATATCATAGAGGGCGAGCCTGTTGCCATCAACTGGGCACACTGTGGCTGATACTGAGAAGTTCCTGCCCAAGGACCTCATACTCGGCACAAACGCTTGAGACTACCTGACCAACGAGGCAGGTTGTTAACTTTTTATAAAAGACTATTCACCCCGCAATATAATACTTCCTTATCCGCCATCTGTTGCTTCAAACAACAATAACATGAAATATTAACATACCCGTAACCACATAATATTGAAGCGCAAATTATAATCAAATAGAAAACAATAGAGTTATGAGGTTTTTTATTGCAGGTCGTTAACCCCGGGTCGTCTGACAGTAACCTCTGTGACGTTAGTCAGGCGGTGTAAACGGTTGTCGTTTTAAATGTGTTTTATGTATATATTTTTCTTCTATAAAAGTATTGAAAAAATAAACTGACGTGAAAGCGGACGAGAGCCTATTATCATTAATGTAAGCTGCTATTGAAAACCAGACTACCCACGGTATTATCCCTTTAGTAATTATTATCCGCCTTAATCCATCGAAAGTTTTTCTTAAAAGTTCGCACTCAGCGATCGTCGTGGACTGAACCCAGGATCATATGCGTAGCAGACACTTTTGTGATAACTAGACCAACGAATCAGATCGACGATAAACTGCATGTGAAAAGGCATTTGCCAAATTATTGCAAAAAACACCATAATCACCTGCATAGCCTTTTCCCAAGTATGTTGGTGTCGGCTTCCAGTTTAACAGCATGCAGCTGAATACTAGTATTTTACAGGGAGTGACCTCCACAACCAGATAGTACCGGCTAATACGATACCCTTGGGTAAGATTGGTTGTCAGACTTTCGGGCCACTGACTACCTGTAACGACTGTCAAAGATCTTTAAATATCAGCCGGGACCAGCGGTTTAACGTGCTTTCCGACGCACGAAGTAAACTCTATATGTAATCCATGGACCAACCTAGACAAGCGCGCCTAAACCTGAAGATTGAACCAAGTGGCTGTTATGATTTAGCCACAAGCTCCTCCTTATTGCATAAAAACCATTTCTCCATATTCATTCCTTAAATATTCTTTAAAATTAAATCTCTGTTCACATGCACCCCACTAGATAATTATGACCTGTAGGTTACATCTGGGTGTATAAAGTTATCATAAAGATCATAGCAATTAGTAATTGCGGAGAAGTGTACGTCTCCGATACCTAGGTATGAATCTTAAGATTGCTCATAACTTGTGCTGCAGACATTAGCGTTTTATGATTTTTGTAATGACAGCAGTTGGTACTGTTATGTAGTTAAGTTTAATTGTAATCATTTAAGTTACATTATTGTTAATTATTGATGTTGACTACTGTGATTTATGTATTTTATCCTTAAAGTACACTAATATACAGAGGCGAACTTAATTCTATTTGAAGTGTCGAAGTTTTAAATAATATCCACCAATACTAATGCTCTCGGAGTTTGGTCGGGTCTGGAATTTTTCGGATTCCACTTACCTTGCCTTAAAGATAAGGTAGTTCTTAGAAAGTAGTCGTTGACGTTTAATTTAGTTCTAATTTTAACCTTAACCCTTTACAGAAAAGAAAAGAAATCCTAAAATCAACACCAATTATAACAAAGAATTAGTGATGACACACACTCCAATAAATTATCGTTATCGATACTCCGCACGCTCGGGGACAACGTATCGACAGCCAACAGCAACACGAATACAATTTGTAAGATAAAATAATGTTTTGGGTTGCGAAACGTTGCGTCACGAACCGACCGAGAAGCATGATTAAACTTGCAAAAGCAAAATACAGCCGAGTAAAGGTTAGTCGGCGGTTAGTGCTGGAATACGATGTCGATGAAATTAATGTTGAATTAGAATTTGCGTCCATCGAGTCCGTTTATATTTTCCCGAGTTAGCTTTGCTGAGTTTCAATTAGTGCTGTAGTTAGAATCTCAGGAATTTTAATTAAAAGTGTGAAAGCTTGTTTAGTGTTCGATATGTTATTGCTTTGCAAAATTGTTGGTAAGTACTTGGGTTATTTTATAGTGGAAGTTCTATAACGTCTACTTATGTCTTACTGCTTAAAAGCAAAAAAAAACTGACAGAACTTATTATATTTAAGAAATTATGACTAGGTAGGTATACAAGCGTTTTCTGACAAAGTACTTACACTGGTATCTACATAATACTTATATTGGTAACTTAAATATACATATACCCGAACGTTCAAATTTAACATAAAAAAAATATATCTTGAAGTTTTTTTAAATCTACTGGTCCTGTACTTGGTATCAAAATTTAGCATTTAACTAAATCATACATCGACCCTCTCCCAACACTAAAATGGCACGGTACCGATCATTGTCAATGGGTTCGTGATCAAAATATACGTATCCGCTTATTATCTTAATAATTTTGTATACAATCTCGAGCGGCTGACTCATTTTTGAGCCAGCCAAGGTTTTATGCCAAACGATCTGTTTTTAACTAGGCAATGGTTGTTTTACGGTGTGATTTTTTATGGTGAGTCGTAAAATTTAGTATTGATGGTTATGATGGCATGTTTCGTAAAGAGTGTTTTTTAATGTGTGGTCGATTCGTAGTACAGTAAAAGGTACTTAACCTAGCTTCTTTGAACGTGTCATGTGTGGGGTGTCTGATGAATTCTTTATGCGTTTAGTTGTTTTGTTGTTGCTCCAGTTGTTACATGTTGTTCGGTTCAGAATTCTTAACTTTTCTATCACGATTGATCAATTTGTAAGTAGGTGTCAGTATCCATTTTGTTTAATTGTAAGTTTCGTGTTTTTAAAAAGATCTCCCTAATCGTTTTTACTTGTTTCTTTATTTTAGCTCTTGATGGGCAAAAAGTTCAGGTAGAAAGTAAAGTTAGGTCATATCATATTTAAAGCATATTGAGAGCTTCTTCAATTACTCAACTCCTGAAGGATTATCAGGTTTTTATGTGGAATTTCTCTACACCGAAGTGGAGGAGGAAAAAAGGGCTTATTGACTAAATAATGTTGTCCTCTCTTTCTCTATTATATTGGGAAGTACAAATTGGTTTTGGCTCCAAAACAAATGTGGAGGCAGCCTGATTGAAGTAATTGAGTTAGGCTGCAACCCTCGAGATGTTTGCAGATAGAAAAGAAACTCTAACCGTTAGTGACGTGCGTCACAAACATTAAAAAAAAAATAGTATAAAGACGGTATTAAGAAAAGGGTCCTTCAAGCGACCGCTTTCTAAATCTTAGGCCCTTGATCCAGCTGCCTATCAAAAGCCGTCTCAGGTTATGTCGAAAAACGGATCTGCTAACTCTATAGAGAGAATAAAGGCTAAACTTGAACAAATACAGACTTCCTCTCAGAATTAACTTCATTTTAAATATTTCAATACAAAAAAAAAATCAAACTAAATCACTACCTACCGAACGAAAGTCTCGAGAAATATATAAATATAAAGCAATTCTTATATATAGACTGAGTCCTTCTCATGCGCTGCACACAACCACCGGTTGCAGGTACCCGGTTCAGGGCCGCTTGGCCGTTAAATCCCAAACTCCTCGGTGGCCGGTCTCTCCCCTGCCTACGTACAGGTGTTGGCGATGTGTTGGAACGCTGGTGGCGATGCGGAGCTGACCGATGTGATGAATCCAGGGAGCTTTGGTTATCATTATGTTCGTTATATCATAATTTTGGTTCATGTTATTATTATTTGTTTTCGTATTCACGAAGACTATATTATTTCTTATTAGGTTTTATTTGGTTTGCCAATATTTAGGTAGTATAAAGTCGATATATATACCTATACACCTATATACCTATACACCTATATACCTATTTATGACCAGTAAGAAGAAATATTGTTAAAAATCTTGGTATTAAAATGAGAATACAGATATTGTGGAGTTAAATTTAAAAAAATCATACCACTTTTATAATAAACTAGCTTTTACCCGCGGCTTCGCCCGCGTGGATGTCGAAAAATATCCGATTATTTACCTTCATCCTCTTTATAAACCCTTCGGGGGTAGAATTATCAAAAACGCTGAGACACGTATAAATTAATTTTTAATCGTCAGCCTAAACACAAAATTTGAATATCCTAACTTCAAAACTGACGGACTTTTATGTAAACTTCCATCCCCTATTTTACCCCTTTAGAATTCTCAAAAATCCTTTCTTAGTGGATACTTACTCTTCACAAAGAACACATCCTCCAAGTTTCATGTGTCCAAAACCAGCGGTTTTTTTTTTTTTTTTTTTTTTTTTTTTTTTTTTTTTTTTTTTAAATAACGTTGCCCCACACTAGGAATTTCTCCTGTATCGTGGGTGCGTTTACAAACATTTAAACTCACATACACAAACAGCCAGACCCGGAACAACTACCTGTAGGCCACACAAATATTTGTTCCGTGCGGGAATCGAACCCGCGACACGAAGCGCAGCAGTCAATCGCTCAGCCACTGCGCCAACCGTGCCGGTTTGGGCTGTGTGTTGATATATCACCCAGTCAGTCAGTCAGTTTACCATTTTATATATACAGATTTAATATTTAAATAAGGATAATATTTAAAAAAGGATAAAATTATTATCTTAAATTAAAAAAAATTAAAAAGTTAAGGGTAAGGTAAGAAAACAAAAATCAAAGCTATAAAAAAAAAATATTTTAACATCCGTGTACCAGTTATATATGTAATATAAAAGAAAAATTAAATTGATTTAAGAAATTTTTTTTATTAGGATCCTCTTTTTGGAATCCCTTCTAAAAGTGTGTGTCAGGAAAAGCAGAACGAGCAACCAACCTCGCTGACGCTGATCGGAAGAATTACTTTACTTGAGTTTACAAATTGGAAAAACATAAAAAAAAATAAAAAGGGCCTGAATGGTTATGACCCTTTCTACTAATTTTTAACCTATAACAAATGAAATATTCGCTCTTCGCGGGGCTTGCATTTACGCTTCTTCAAATTATAACTTCACCATTACTTGTGATAAAATTTTGGT
The DNA here is from genome assembly GCA_963576755.1 of Noctua janthina. Taxonomy (NCBI): domain Eukaryota; kingdom Metazoa; phylum Arthropoda; class Insecta; order Lepidoptera; family Noctuidae; genus Noctua; species Noctua janthina. The sequence continues at coordinate 1,470,274 of OY755066.1, forward strand.
GTATTTTTCGAATCAGTTCATCACTCTTGTAAACTTGGTACATGCATGGTATAATAATATACTTTGCCTGGTATTCTCTTCCCACGATGGCCCAAGACTACGTGACGATAAGTGTTACCATTGATTGTCCTTTTCAGTAAACTTAGGGACTCTCATTTAGTGAATGAAAATAAAATAAATTACTAACTAGCTTAACTATTTAGTAACTCGTGTGATTCATCTATTTAGTTTTAAATTAATTTAAATATTGAATTATTAGTTCATAATGGCTTTGTTAAGTTAAAAAAATGCATTTTGCTCGGGTAATTCAATCACACACCGTGGCAACACATCGACAGCATCGCAATTGATGACGTATTCTTGGGTCAATCACGTGACCCAGCTGTCACGGGAAGAGAATACCAGGCGAAGTATATTATTATACCATGGGTACACGAAAGAATAAAATGACAAAACAACCATCTGTCAAAAATATTATTAATTTGAATTTAAAGTTGACAATTTAAAAGAAGAACATGGCTTTGAGGTTTTAACAAAGAGGCTATACCATAATGCAGAGTATGGAGTTATAAATAAAAAAATGGATTCACTTCACTTTTGTAATAAAAAATAATAGAATAGAATGTGTGGTTTAGATTTAAAAAAAAAGTAAAAAATACAGTACTATATAAAAATTATTTTTTGTATTCGTGCACCTAGCATGTAACCGTGTTTTTATAAAAAAAAAAAAAATATTGAAGGATTTTTTGTTTAGAAGTACCTACTTCTTCCAAATTTTTATTTCGGATTTCTTTTTTAAAACAAAATACGTAATTACATTTGACAAAATGGCTAAAACAACGTAAAATATATTAACCTATCTTTTAAATGTCCAACGTCTTCATTAGAACACACAATTTATGTATATCACTGCTGCTGACTATAATATTCTTAAATAATACCTCGATTCCAGAGATTAATTTTTAAATTTGGATCCTGAACGTCTCGTCGCTCCTTTCGGAATCTCGTTCAAAAGGGCGTGCATCGGGTGGCAGAGCACTCAACCAACCTCGCCGGCGACTTTCAATCGTTCATCGACAGATGTGTTTCCAGATTGGAAACTAAAATAAAAGGGGCCTGAAATATTACAACAACAAACACAAATGAAATATTCGGTCTAAAATATTAGTATTTAAGGACAAGATCATCAGGAAGAGAAAAATACCAGGATAAATAGAATGTTCAACTATAAGATTCAACCATCAATACGTACCAGGAAAACGAATGTATCTCACATCACATGCGTGATGAGGACATCAACAAACTGCTCACACTCGGGGCCTCAAACCCGATCACCATTACTAATTCTTCATAAAATTATGGGTTTAATCTCCAAATCGATAGTTGCTCTTTGAAGCTTGGCAACGAATGGATAAAAATAAAAAAAACAATCATCTCTCCAAAAACAGTTATTTCAAATTTAGAATTGACAATTAGAAGAAAAAAATATTTGGTCTCGATGTTCCACTAAAAAATGGTTAAAATGAAGAGGTAACTCTGCAGTATGTACGTCTGCAGTATGTACGTCTGCAGTATGTACGTCTGCAGTATGTACGTCTGCAGTATTTACGTCTGCAGTATGTACATCTGCAGTATGTACGTCTGCAGTATGTACGTCTGCAGTATGTACGTCTGCAGTATGTACGTCTGCAGTATGTACGTCTGCAGTATGTACGTCTGCAGTATGTACGTCTGCAGTATGTACGTCTGCAGTATGTACGTCTGCAGTATGTACGTCTGCAGTATGTACGTCTGCAGTATGTACGTCTGCAGTATGTACGTCTGCAGTATGTACGTCTGCAGTATGTACGTCTGCAGTATGTACGTCTGCAGTATGTACGTCTGCAGTATGTACGTCTGCAGTATGTACATCTGCAGTATGTACGTCTGCAGTATGTACGTCTGCAGTATGTACGTCTGATAATATGATCCATTTTGTCAAAAACAGCAGTAAAATTAGGATGATATCCGAATGCATGTTAATTTCTAGAAATCTTTCCAAAACATTTTGAATTTTTCCTCCATAAAATCGGGAAAAGTATTTTCATAGATTGGAGACCCAAAGAGACCTTTTTTCAATAATTTTAATGTCTATTGCGTTAAATTTTGGAAGAGTCAGTTGTCTATTGGTAGTGTCGGTACTGTCCGCTAAATATATTTTACATTTTGAAAGGTTGAGATGAAGGTCAACAATGGAATGAAGTTAATTTTTTAAGAAATTTAGATCTTTTAAAACAGTATCTGCATCGCCGCCCAAGGTTCCATCATCAAGGTACCAAACGATAAATTTAGAATTTAGCTGTCAAACAATTTGGTAGAAAGGTAAGCTAAAATTACTGGCTCGTGGGAGTCGGCTCGTTGACAGCCAACAGCAGATTCCAAAAGGTAACCAAAATACAACAGTTTTACGATTCTTCAATAGAAAAGACTTCCGTGGAGTGTCTTATTCGTGGACTACGTAACTTTAATTTTAAATATGGTAACATGTAACTTGTTCACTTTTAGCAGGATTGGAATAGACTCTTCTTCAATTTAGTATTGATTTAAGGTACAGACATATTGTGGTGTTATTTTTAAATGAAAAAGCAGAACAGCACTTTTGAATTAAAAAATATATGTAATTTTTTTTTACAGCACCATTGCTAAAGTACAAGAGCACGAAATGGAAAGAAGAGGTAGACAAAAAGAAGCAGTATGGGAATTAGCGCTTTGGTGGAACGAGCGACTGAGATCCTTGCAATGACGTCTTCACGGACGTGTGCTGACAGTACAAGTAACTAATAATATGAAATTCGGTTTTCTTGTACGTCCGTATGTGAATATATATATAATACAGATAAGACAAAACAAACTACTAAATATTTACACATTTATTCGTACTTAGCAATAAATAATCTATCTGGTAATGGTAAACCTCGAGAACATTCTTAACAAATTTATGTATAACAGAATATTGTATCCATATCTACTACCTAACAATGCCGTTTGTATTGGGATTTTCAAAATGTAATATGTTTTACCTGCTTAAACGTACCCGATGTTTTTTCCATGGTCCTAATTAACCTTGTTACCATTTTCGTGAAATAATTTCTAAGAATTGTGCAATTTGAATTTATTTGCACGTAAATCCACCACTGATAACGCCAATCTATTAATATCATAAGGATCTAAATCCTTTTCCTATCCAACGTCACACTTTCAAATAAACAATGACGTTTCAAATTACGTCGATGATGAAATTGTTCGCCATTAGGTAAAAGTGATGATCAGATCAGTGATGGCTCTGTAGTAACGGCTCTGCAGTAACGGCCCAAATGCACAGAGGCGGGATTAATGAGAAAGGCATTTTCTACCAGTCAATCTTTGAGTGCTGCAGAGACAAACTACTAATTATTTTGTGTAATTTATTTCCTGACGATTGCTTTCCGAACGGTGAAGGAAAATCTTTATAGGGAGCCCCGGCATGCCTTAGATAGAACCATAACTCGAAGACGGGCTACCAACCCGCACTGGCCCCTGAGTTAGATTAGGTATAGCCCACTCCCTGACATGAGAGAGGAGGCCTGTGTCCCAGCAGTGAGAGTATTATAGGCTGCTTTTGTAGTACAAGTTAATAAAGATATAACACGCGTAGGCATTGATTATATTTTCAAGATTTATTTCTTTATATTGCTTGTTAGTTCGTCAGTTTTATCAAAATGCGCAATGTATACAGAACTATGAAGACTCTTTGCATAATTGGTACGTAGTGTACCTATCTATCACTACTTGTCGAGCGATACGAAAAATGTCAGCATTGATTTAATTTCAAGACTTCTTTCAACACATTACTTGTCCAATTCCTTGTCCAATTCCTTGTCCAATTCCTTGTCCAATTCCTTGTCCAATTCCTTGTCCAATTCCTTGTCCAATTCCTTGTCCAATTCCTTGTCCAATTCCTTGTCCAATTCCTTGTCCAATTCCTTCAACGTCCAGGCAGTTTTGATCAAAATGCGCAATGTATACAGTGCAATGTATTATTGGTGCGTAGTATACCTGTCCCGACTTGTCGAGAGGGACAACTCACGCATATCCAATGACCTCGGATACTAAGAGGAGTGTCCACTTTAATGTTTTAACTTTTAAAACACGTTAAGTGTGAATCATTGTTATGCAAATTTTAATTCCACATTTACGATTTGGACGCAAATATTCTGCGGTAAGTGCTACAGTGCGTAATTAAATACAAGTTGAAGGTTGACGAATTTATAATGTTATATTTGTCTAGGCTACTACTATTCCTTCTTGCTGTGGCAATTTTTACTTTGAAATGGGTGGAAAGTGTTTTTGTGGTGATTTTTAGGTCCTTGGTCCTAAAATACTAATGATTAAGGTGTTAAGTTTGTTTTTCCCATAGTATTGCCTCATTAATTAGACATTATATTAATAGGCAGGAGTCGGCACGACTATCTATGATTGTTCTTTTATTTATCATCCACGTATTAGGTGCTTACTATTTTATTTTTGTTGTTGTCTTTAATTTTTTTTTTATTAATATCTTCCTCGTTTATTTTATTAGTTAGATCTGTTTCCTGTTAGTAAGAATATGTTTTATCCAAACAAGACTTTTTCAATTAAATAAACAAACAGATACAGTGCAAGATTAATATTTAAATGGCAAGTAAATCACAACCAACACCTCATAACTGTCCAGGTAAATTATACCTACAATCTGCCAGTAAGTACTCGTAATTTAACTACCATTATTGCGGAAATGACAGCTAATGATACATACAGAAGTAATAAATTGACCTTTCATCTTAACACTATAAACCTTCCAATATCATTGGTACACTGACTCACCGATGTCCGTTACCAATGACTAAGAAATAATTAAATCTGCAGTAACCGATAATACAACACACTACAAAGAGAACTCAACCATAAACGTAACCGAAAAGATTTCAAAATCGATTGATTAAGATCTACCGTTAGAATCTCACGAGGCATCGGAGAAAATCGCGCCAATTTAGGATTTTGTTTTAGTTGTAACTGTGGCTTTAAATTATTTTGATGAGGTAGGGTTCGATAGCCGGGCCTAAAACCCGTGTTTATGTAAAGGAAATTAATTTTAAAAGGTTTTTTCAAAGGTAATTTCAGTGTGGTCACGATTTAAAATGATGTTTTTGCATTGCCTCTTAGTGCGTTGTTCCGGTTGGCTGCAGTTATCTCAAGAACACCTATAGTATTATCGTGAATTATTATGCATTTTTTGTATCAATCAATCATAAAACACTGATAAATCTGATATCTAAAGTCCTCGTTTTTGTTTACCTCAATCAGATACATCTAAAATTTTCAATGCCGGTCCTAGCAGCGCACCCATGGAATTAGCGATGCCTAATCAACAAAACTAGTTTCTTTTTCATAATCCAACAAGTGAAATCATTGCATCACATTCCAAAATAACGAACTTATGGCTGCAATCGATTACAAGATATTACTTCCTCAAGGAGACATTCCGATTCCTGACTAATATCAGACAATGCGGTTGATAAGCTAACTCGTATCTTGTACAGCCGACCCGATAGAAGTAATGCAGAAGTGGCCGTAATGACGTCATTTGATGTTTTATCTAATCTCGGGGCAATTGTAAGTAGGATTGGCAGACATTATGGCGATGTTTTAATCAGTACGTGTCTTAAGGCGTAGTTTCGTGTTGAAGGATTTTCAAATGATGATTGCAATTGTTTTTGCTTTATGCGAAAGTTCATCATATTCGTCTCTTCTCTCGTTGTGATACGAACTCATCTTCGTTCACTTGGGTATTTTCCAATCATTTTTTCCTTTTTTTTCTATTTTTATTTCTCTATTAGTCTTCATGTCAACAGCTGCCTCCTTTCTAGCCATATCGTCTTCCATACGTCATCCATCGTATCTTTGGTCTTCCCCTACTTTTATACTCAAAACTTTCTATACGATATTTTCCTCATGTTTTCAACAGCTAAACGAGAACAAGTTTAAAATGGGACTGGGTGGGTCACATTTCCTGGATGGGTCTGGACAGATGGACCAGAATCGTCACACAGTGGTTGTCTGAAGACGGCCGTGGTCACCGAAGCAGGTCGAAGAAACGCTGGCGTGACGAATTGCACCCGTTCCTGACTGATTGGCCAGAGCAGGCATAATACTGGGAGAGTTGGAAAGGAAAAGGGGAGGCCTTTGCCCAGCAGTGGGACAAAAAAGGCTTATGAAAAAAAAAAAAAAAGTATCATACCATGTTCTAAAGATTAGGCAGTTATCAAGGTTTACTTTCATGTTTTGTAACAACTTGCACCAAACCTTGTTAACTGATACACATTGTACCTATCCCTTTCTTTACCACCATCGTTCACCTTATCACATTATTTATTTGAAGTCGGCGCAGAATGTCTTCTTTGTTCCATATTTTTTTCTGTATTAGCTGTCATTTCAGCAGTCACCTCTTTAATAACCATAACATCATTGACAAATTCCATTCATCATCTCTATGGCCTTCCTCTACTTTTATAGCCATCCGTCCACATGCTCGAAACATTGCACATTCTTTCTCTATTGCTTTGCATTGTTTTCTTTATTTGTAAATGATAAAATGATAATTACTCAGAAAATTTGAAGTATTTACATTACCAAGAGATGAACAGGAAAACTTAACATAAACATGAATTTATCGAGAACAAAGTTTAATTACTATAAACTTAGATAAGCAAGAAAAAAGCCTACGTGATGAGATAGGCATTGCATGTTTTAGTTTTAATTGATCTTTTGAACCTAATTATCGTGTGATGAGTAATAAAATTACTGTCACCTGATTCTTACTATCATGTTCTTTGAGAAGATGACCTAATCCTCATCCTCATAGTTTTGCTATCTCTTTCCGTTTTATTTTCTTGGTAAAGAAACTAACCTTTCCTAACTTACCTTACCCTTACCTTACTTGCCTTACCCTTACCTTACTCACCTTTTCAGTTTTAATGTTATCCGCTCTTTAAAATTAATACCTTCCCTTAATGAAATTTGCTTTGACAATATCTTGGTTTTGCAATTTGTTACAGATGCTGACGCTATGCTATTTCTTGATGGAACCTCATGAAATAAACTGCAGTGGAAACCACTTTTAACAGTTTTATTTTTTGAACGCTTTTGCGGAACCGGACTACGTGTAGACATGGTACAGTCTTTTTTTTTTTTTTTTTTTCCGGATGGGAAATCATCAAATGACCCCCCCCACTCTGGGCGGAGCGGAGGGGAGTGTCAGACTTGTACTGACTAAAACCCATCCATGTTCCTTCTTTGCCCGTTATGTTCCAGGGCCACGGTATCTCTTTCGAACAGTCCCGCAGCCCCGGCAGGCGTTGGCCCATGCGGACCCCTACTTGATTGCTGACATCTCTTTGAGGCGCGCGTGGAACACGAACGCGCCGTCGACACGGCCCGTCGTCATAAGACGGCCGGACGGCGAGCTAGCCCATAACTCGCCGTCCACAGGCCAGCGCCTACGGTGGTCGGAAGCCACCACGTGACCCCCGACGCCCAGGGCGTCTCCCGCGGCGGCTGGGACGTGAGGTTCTTTCCCTCTCACGTCCTGCCACCTCCTTCACTAGCATGACTGCTTCGCAGAAGGAGGTGACGGCTTCCCATTCCCTCTCGCTCCGGACCATGGCTTGAACCAAGGCCGGACGCGAGAGATCGTCGCCGCCAATCGCCGCTATGAGGACACGGCGGTGCTCCGCCCAAGCGGGGCAGACCTCCACGGTGTGTTCCACCGTGTCCTCCGGACGATCCTCGCAGTGGAAACACCCGGGCGTTTCCTCCCGCCCGATTCGGTGCAGGAACCTCCCGAAACAACCGTGTCCGGTGAGGACCTGCGTCAGGCGGTAGGTGAGGGCGCCGTAGCGCCTCTCTAGCCACTCCTCAAAGAGGGGACTTATCGCCACTATGGTGGCGTGCCCTGCACGGGGTTGCGATAGTCGCTCTCTCCATGTCGCCATGAGATCACGCCGGAGGTCTGTCCGCTGAGCGGCAATTTGTCGCGGCAGCGGTGTTTCCCCCCGACATAGTGCTTCCGCGGGCCATTCATGCAGGCGCGCGAGGACTATCGCCTCCAGATCCCATGGCGGCAATCCGGCAAGGAGGCTATGCTGATATGCCCTACACTGGAGTATATATATATATATATATATATATTATATATATATATATATATTTTTTTTTTGTTAGCTTTTTTGAGTGTCCCTTCTGGGTAAAGGGTATCCTTCCAAACCTCTCTGCGAATTGTGATGTTTTTCCACAAACAATTGAATACTTAATAATATCGTGTCCTGCTGACCTCTTGTCTGCACATTATATGAACTGATGGACGCTACTGAAGGCGTCACTAAAATTGTACTCCTCAAAGCATTCCTGGGAGAAAGGCGTCGTTTCTATGTAAGAGGGTGGGCTGTAATCATGCTGTAATCTATCACGAGGGCGCATTGCGGGTTGCTAGATGTCACAACATGGTCTTCGAATTGTTGGCTCCAGGACATGCCGGTTTCCTGGCGATTTTTTGCCGGGCTCAATGTCCTGCACTTAAGTATTTTATCAAAGTAGGGAAATATCGAATCTGACATCATACTATCTTTACATGCGTTTGTTTTGTTTTTTATAAAGATAAATAGTAAATGCCTACGTGACGCTACCGGCATTGCACTTTGTTTACAATAAGTATTATTTTCGTGGACTTTTGACTCGAATCTTTTTGCGATGTTCAAGACTAGGTAAGTAAGCAGTTATTGACTAAATATAATTTGTAGGTTTCAAGGATTTAATATACCTATCAAATAATCTATGGTTTTCAAGGCAGCTGCTAGTCATATTGTAATCGGATTAACTAATTATTTGACATGTACAAAATGTTCGATGCGAACGAAATTATCGGAGAATTTCGTTCTGGTGATAGATACGCCTTTTTTTTCAGCACGGTATCAAAATTTTGGTGCTCAAATCAGCAATCAAAGGATAGATAAATATTTAAAATATTTATATTGGGTACTTATCGAGTACCAAATATAAAATAATTTAGATAATAAGTCCCAACAAAAATGTAGGTATTACCTGTAAGTATCTCGTATTAAAGTACGAACATAATCAAGCATAGCACTTACATCTATACTTAGGTATTTAAAACATCTTAAACATCATCTAAAGACAGTCACACTCAAGACGTAACAATACGGCGTCAGTAAAAACAACGCAATTCATTGACGCCGACAACTGGTTCTTTCACCCTCTTCAGATAAATGCCCACGTGGGGTCAAATCACCAATTATGCGTCATCTGAATCTCGATACCTACGTGACTTAAATCTTGTAGTCATAATATCAATCTGCGGTTATGTGCACAGTACCTTTGTTACGTATGAGTGGAGTGCCTTAATGTAATTTACATATTGCACCTGTTTTACCAAGGATCTTAGTAAATAATGTACTTAAACATTATCTGTACTTAGAATTCACTATGATTAGGTATTTGATTTATTAATTTACATGATTCAGACACTGGCTTATTACTTGTGTTTAACTTTTAACTCACCTGTCTTGAAAGTCCTCATATGTTGTCGTCTTATGTTTTAACAACAGACTGCAGCAAAAAACGAATGTTCCCACTGCTGGGACTCGCCCTCCTCACTATGAGACGAGACGGAGTGGGCTGTTACACCCACCACTGTGGGTCCAGTGCATTGGTATATGTTACATGTCTTTGAATTTTGATCGATGTGAATTTCAAACCATCCATCTGCTTAGCCTCCTTCCCAAGTGTGTTGGGGTCAGCTCCCAGTATAACCGGATGCAGCTGAGTACCAGTATTTTACATAAAGCGACTGCCTATCTGATCTCCCCAACCCAGTTAGTACTGGGTAATACGATACCCTTTGGTAAGACTGGTTGTGAGACTTGCCACTGACTACCTGTAAGACTGTCAATTTCGATGATGTGAATTTCAAACAAAAATGATTTTATGTGCCTTTGACGTTAAAACTCAATCCAAAACCAATAATAGTAATAAGTTGATTCGATTAATCGACTGATAGACAGTCTTCGATACCCTTTAGGTACTGCTCGACCGAACCTAACCTAAAAAGCTAAATGACGTGAAGATACGATAGCTGGGATCACTTGGGATAACGTACGTAACTCATGATACAATACATGGGATGGGGCTGCAGGACTATCAGATCTTTATTGAAATTAGCAGTATCTTAGGATCAGCCCGAATCATTGAACCTAGGAAAGTGGGGCAAAAGGACTGTGATTATGTGCTTGAATAAACAATGCGGGATAGCCTCTAGGTAGCGTTTATTGCAGAGTCTTACATATACTATTATAAATGCGAGAGTTTGTGAGGATTGATGGATGTTTGTAACTCTTTTACGCAAAAACTACTAAACGGATTTGGATGTTTGGCACACAGATAGTTTATTACAGGATTAACACGTAGGATACTTTCCGACAGTGTCCGGTTTCCGTGTGTCGGTACACTGACACGTACTAAAATGTCCGGTGTCCCGAGCCACGTCCGCGATTTTCTGCAACGGTTTGAGCGAATCGTACCACGGCGGTGACAAAAAAAAATGGTAGTAACACAGCCTTTTAGTTGCTGATAACTTGTTGCCTACAGGGTGCGTCCAAAACGCGTCTATGAACTGAAATCACATAACATCATCATGCCTGTAACTACCGAAGGGATAGGCAGAGGTGTACCCACGATTCGCCAGTTTTAATAAGGGGCGAGCCTATTGCATTCAATCGGGTACAAATCCATATTCCGTGGCTGCTACTGTGAAATCCTTAAAAATTCAATCACACTTTGTCCGACCTGGAAATCGAATCTGGGACCTCATGCTCAGTAGTCGCGCTTGCGACCACTAGAACAACGAAGCTAACAATCACGTTGCTGTTGGTTGACTGATAGAGATTGCCGTGTGAAGTTAAGTGCGGCCACTGCAGCCCAAGTAGTAGAAGCGAATAAATGCTCCGCAATTTTAATCCTCGGCAACAAGGCTATGTGTGACCACGATATGACGTGAAGTTATTAACTAAACTACGTAAATTAAAATAAATGGCTAACCTTGACAGGTCACGGACGTTTTAAGGAAAACCTATTGAAATCCTTGGAAAGTTTCAATGGAAATGTTCATAAGAAGTCTGAAAAAAATATGATAACTAATAAAATTTCGTAGAAGTTAGGTACTGACTGAAGTCATTGTGTGTTTAAATACGTTATGTATATTTTTACAATACCTTCAATGTTTCCGAGAAGTATGTGAGAAACCTCACGTACATTACGAGCGGTTGTGTTTCGGGTTTTTACTTTTTACCCCTTTTCTTTTACCTCCTTGTTTAGCTTCTACATTTTCGGAAAGTAAAACCACATTTAATATGAATCAAGGTTACATCATTGTCCTTACAATGCCTTGAAAGTTAGTCTATATTTAATTTGACAGAGGTCCTCATAATGCAATGTTGCGTGGCTAATTGGTTTTGCCTTTAAGTTGTGTCATCATCGTTAAAATGTTAAACTCAACCACAGACCTGGGGTATAGACGTATAGGCAAGGATAATATTATATTGCAAACGAATTAATGATAGACAAGAAGACGCGATTATAATCGTAATCTACCTACTTGCCAGAACCAACAGTCGCTGTTGCTACAAAGGTGAAAAACTCGCTAATTTAAGGCTAACGCACACTGGAAACGGCAGGGCAGATCATTTTATCTGTACCCAACGTAAATTCCTACGTAGCTAGTGGTAACAAGATACAGATTCTAATGTTAAATTAAGTTGGAACATCTGTTATCTAAAACTTCGTTTCGTCCATGTAGCCCTTTGTTAACCCTTTGGCTGGAAAAGATCTCACTAAGTGCAGCTGCACCGTAATCATGCTTAATATATCGTTACTCCTTTTCCTACCTACCGATACAGATACAATAAAAAAACTAGATAGGTACGCAATTGCCCTACAACAACATCAATTATAGCGCGGCAAATATTAACGTCAACCCGTTTATGTGTCAAGGGTAGATAGAATCAGAGGTAAACAATAAGGCTGTGCCATTAGGAGTAGACACGCCTCTACGTATTGTCGGCTAGTGATTTGCATTATCTGTGGTTACTGCTAACTGGCTAGTTAGTGCTTTAGCTATTTACTGCTTTTTAGATTGTTACAGAAAAACATAGTAGAGATGAGAAATTGACGCTAATTCTTTGTTTTAGAATTGAACTTTATCATGCAATAATAGGTTAGTACTACATAATATCAAGCCTGTAATCCCCGAAGGGTTAGGAAGAGAATGCTACTAATGTCCGTGGACGCTACCGAGATCTGCCGACAGAAAAATAACACTTCCCGACCTGGGAATCGAACCCAGAACATCATGCTCAGCAACATTATGAATTAACAAGCACGTTATAAACAAAAAGGAAACAAATACTAGTTCACAATTGGAAGGATAAATAAGAAATGATCAAGGCGTGCGAGAAAGTGAATGACATGTGAAAATATCATTATTTATAATCATTATCCGAATTAATCATCTTAAACGCCTTTTATTTATACAAACATACAAATCACTACACTCACACGATCAGGTTCCTATAGTACCTATTACAAGGGAAATATCAGTATTATTCTTTCAGTACCTATCATCATCATCATCATCATTTCAGCCGAAAGACGTCCACTGCTGGACATAGGCCTCCCCCAAGTGTCGCCACATTGACCGGTCCCGTGCGACTCGCATCCAGCGGATCCCTGCAACCTTCACCAGGTCATCGGTCCATATAGTGGGAGGGCTTCCAACGCAGTGTCTTCCGGTTCACGATCACCACTCCAGAACTTTTCGGCCCCATCGGCCATCCGTTCTGCGAGCAATGTGCCCCGCCCACTGCCACTTAAGTTTAGCTATTCTTCATTTCAGTACCTATCATTTTCTTTAAAAAAGGGCCTTCAATAAAAAAAAACATTGTGTGGCCACAAAACATGATTTTGACACTTATCCAAAACTGAAAAAGTCCTGCATGCGTCTCACAAGCAGTCTTAACAAACTGGATTATGGTATAAACTGGAGTATGGTACTGGTAGTCAGAAACGTAGTCGCTTCATGTAAAATCATCATCGTTGGCAGCCTGTTCCATGTAAAATACTGGTATTCAATTGTGACTGGAAGCCGACCCCAACACATTTGGGAAATGTCTTTATGATTCAATGATCTGTCACTATGGTGAGATGGCGACTTGAAATTCACTTTTCCGAGAAATATGTGATAAACCTCACGTATGTATACTGACTACTGAGCAGCTGGTATTTGGGGTGTTCACCTCTTTTCTTATACCTCCTTGTCATACAGAAAAACAAGTTTAACTACTATTACCAGAATATGGCAGTGTGATTAGAGTTTACGTTTTATCAATTTTGATCATAACAGCAATGGCGTTTGAAAGCAAATCAGAAAGCTGTCCAAACCCGAGGGTGACCCCTGCCACTTGGCATCGCTTTTGTTTTGACAGTTTAACAGTTTTGATGTTTATTGAAATAATTGATCAAAACAAGCATTTTACGACTGACAAATACAAGTGTTTCGGGTTACTGGATTTATGAACTGTTTTATTGAGCTCTGGTAATGCTTGAGTTTTGGATATCAGAGTATTCTATTTTAATGATGGAAAGCACTACACTATTGCCGAATGCTGTAGAACGGGTTTATCACGCGGGCTAAACTGCTGGTAGAAACTGAAGTGGTACTAAATTTGTTTATTTTTTAACCTCACTCACTGCTAATTCTATTATAATATGCTATAGCTATATTTGGGTTTATCAATGTACGCTCAAGTTTGGAGAATACATTTCCTTTGAACCTGTATGAACCTATAACATCAACATGAATGTTAAAATGACAGCACAGTATCTGCACAGCTTGACTCAGTGACCCTCTCGCTTACATCTCAGAAACTACACCTCTTTATTTTCACTAAGCCGCTATACTAAACGATTGCCTAAATATTATTATTGCACTGGTAGAACCCTAGGCACTGAGCGATGAAAATCCAACAAACCACTTTTATTTTCAGGCATCCTTTTAAGTGTCCTGTAGTGTTAGTGAAATCTGGCATACATCTTCGCTCCGTTTAGATGTGAGCGGCGCAATTAACCAGCGTTCAAACTGAACTAGGAACACACGTTAAAGTTTAACTGCATGTCTCATAAACTGCTTTAACTGAACTAGAGACACGATTGTTTTACTAATTACTTACTTACTACTTACTATAGGTTTATCGATGCTTTGGAGCTATCGTTTTGAATTTGCTGTAGTGTTTGGAAGAAGAATAAAAATGCGTAAGTACTTACAAGCCTGTGACCTAAACACATTCTACGCGACCACGATAGTGAAAAAAAGTTAATGTAACCCAGAAGCCCATCCGGTTGCAACTCGTTACGGAAACCAGATATCATCATCATCTACCTGCCTTTTCCCAACTATGGTTGGGGTCGGCTTCCAGTTTTACTGGATGCAGCTGAATACCAGTATTTTACATGGAGCAACTGACTGCCTATCTGACCCTCACACTATGTCCTCACTATTGGGACACAGTCCTCCTCTCCCTGAGTGGGGGTGGACCAAAATCCACGACACGGGCCAAGACCTCTTAGTTCTTTAATTTTAGGTTTTAATTCTAAAACATTGTAAGACTAAGGCCCTGAATATAACCATATGCCAATAATTAAGTATATTAGCACCGATCAGAAACACGTGTATAATCATAACAAGTTAGCTAAAAGCACATAATTATGATAATGATATTAACTTAATTTATACTCCGCGCATGAAACAAGGGGGTATTTAAGTATGTTATCGGGTGTTTATCTTATAATAAGGCTCATTACAGTGTTCAAACTCTTTGCGAGTTAAATACGCTTCTAAGTTTCTGGATTGTTGACCAGATTTTAGTATAACGGTTTCTTTTTTATCATAGCATAATCAGCCTATTAATGTTCCCACTGTTAAGACGCGGGCCCAGTGCGGGTTGGTAGATGTCACATGTCTTCGAATTTTTGGTTCTAGGACATGCCGGTTTCCTCACGATGTTTTCCTTCACCGTTTTGAGAGCAGTGGTGATGAAATAACTTACACAAAGTAATGCGCCTGGCTGGGTTCGAACCCACGACTTACGGCTCGTAAGTCGGGGTCTCCACCACTGGGCCACCGCTGCTCACTTCTTTTTATGCGGGATTGAAAATGTCAAACAAAAAAGGATATTTATATTATTTTTATTTATATAATTAAATCTGCACGCATGTTTACTGAAGTTTGTCTGCATAATGCTCATTTTCAATTACACTAAGCGAACGCCTAAAAACGATGTCATAGTTGAAAGTCCTTATTATTTAATCAAGGCATTCAGTCTGCCTTTGTTCCTATTTTGAGTGAGAAAAGATTCAATAGATAAATACAATTCTACAGAGCGCTTCTAGACTTATGGCTTGGTTTGATACTCTTATACATAGAAATGCAAATGTCCTTTCTACAAAATAAAATGTTAGTTCCAAATTAAATACATGAGAGAAAACAGCTGCGAAGATACAAACAGAATTTAGTTCAACCACAGAACATTACTCAGTAATAAAATGCAACCATGTTCGCAATGTATCAGCGGTATATTTAACTACAGTGCGAGCCATTTTCAATTTCCCAATTTAGATTTGCTTCATTTTTGGTGTTGATTATTTTTATTAAAAAGTAGTAAATAAGTCAATTGTCTTATTGTTTATAGATTCACTATTAAGTAAATCTCTGATCTCTGCTTAACCCTTAGAGTATTAGCTACGCTGGTTGGTACAGGTGTGTTGTTATGTTATGTAATAAATATGAACCGATACTAATAACCTAACATGGTGTTTTAACTACGTCATGCGTCATAATACTGAATAATATTTTTATTTTTAAATTATTAAAATCTTATTAATACCTATTTTTTTTTATGAATGTTTACTTTGTTTTCTTTGGATGTATGAAGTGGGCTGCCTTTGTAAGACGACTAAAAAGTCACGGTGTATCATTATAGAAACTTTAGTAGTGTGATAAGAGTATTTTTTTTTAAATTTGATGCGACCGATGCCACGGGTATAAGCTAGTAATATTATAAATGCGAAAGTTTGTGAAAATGGATGGATGTTTGTTACTCTTTCACGCAAAAACTATTGAACGGATTTGGATGAAATTTGGCGCACAGATAGTTTATAACCTGGATTAACACACAGCACATAGGTAGTATGATCCCGTGAGACAATTATCGATCTCCACGCGGGCGAAGCCGCGGGTATAAGGCTAGTAGGCTATAATTTACGAGGCGCGAGCGACGCCGCGCGTGGAACCTAGTATTTTAATAAAATTATTTCAGCTACGCACTAGCATCAGTCTAACTGTTCATTGCATATCATTAGCTATTCTTACTAATCCTTGGTAATTGCAAATTAACTGCTAAAAACGTACTGTGTTTCATACGATAAAACTAATTCATGATGAAATACTTTTCAATAAACCTGTAGGTACCTTATACGTGAGTTACATTTTCATATTCTGTAACATTAACCACCAACGCGCACAATTAAACTTGAAATTTCGATGCAATACTTTTCAATAAACCTGAAAGTACATACATCTTACCAACCTCCTTCTACCAAGTTAAAAAAAAATAACAAAATAGTAGGTAAACCAAAAGCCCCAATACTTATCTAAAACACCTACATAAACAAGCACATACCTACGTAGTAAAGTGCAACAGATCTGCGCCTGCGCCGCGCTTCCAATGCGTTCTCCCGCCATTTTCAGCCGCCATATTTACCCGCGCGGTTCGTCGGCCGGGCGTCGCACCAATGGCCTTCACCTCGGGCCCAAGGTCCCTTCCCGGAACAGACGGTGATGATTAATCAACGTCATGATCTGCATTCGGACTGTTTTGTAATGTTTCAGCTTTTCAGAATTTGTGTTTCATAG
This sequence comes from Noctua janthina, assembly GCA_963576755.1. Lineage (NCBI taxonomy): Eukaryota > Metazoa > Arthropoda > Insecta > Lepidoptera > Noctuidae > Noctua > Noctua janthina. The sequence goes on from OY755066.1 coordinate 1,487,366, forward strand.
AATCTTGTTGCAGGAAAATAATTTTGTGTGGCCTCGGTTTTTATTGTGTGTTCTATTTTTAATAGGGGCTTGTGTTGTTTTATTAAGTGGATAAACAGAACTAATGAACTGTGAACATGGAACAGTCTTCAAAATTATCATACTGTACAATTCTTGACGACTTATATACATAACTTGATCTATGTATCTGTAACACATGCTGCTTCTTAAAAACGACGTTGTTTTTTGTAGCCAGTCATGTTCCTAGTTTTTGCAGATCCTTGAGTGTCTTCAAATAAGATTAAACTATGACCAAAAAGTTTCTTTGCTCAAATTGGCAACACCAAAAGACTCAAAGTCAGCATCTGTGGCACAAGCTCAGAAGTCTCGATTCTAAAACATTGACACGTCCCTCCCAAACCAACAGAACTTCGTAAACAGACGTGACCAAACATATTTGATTTCAATCTCAAATACAAGTTACAGCCACGTTAAGGCTTAGAACTTAACATAAATGTTTAGAGCAAAATAATAGTTTTGAACTGTTTACATGTACAAACAGTTCAAAATTATTACGTAGTTGTAAATATAGCTTACCGTGTCAATGATTGTAAACAAACAATTCCTCATTAATATTGTTATAACATACCTATTTATACACATAGATTTATTACCTAACAAATAATGGTCTCCTTCCTTAAGCAAAATTAAATAAAATTTAAGCCACTTTTCACATTTAACACTAAAGCAATCATGAAGTTAGATTTTACAGCACTCGGAAATCGGGAATTCGGGAATCGGGACTCGCTGCATTACATTTTGAATAAAGAACAAATATTTAATTGCCCACTGTCACACTTCAACTTGGCGTAAAACCACGAACAATCGGCCACTCCGCCATAGTTTCTGCGTATCATTATGCCATGATTGGCAACAGTTGGCACAGCCAGTGACCTTGCAGGTCCCTATAAACCACTCACCTTGACCTGGCCGGTGATCGCAAGGTCATTGTCACTTGGCAACCGATGAAGGTATGGCCAGGAAGCGTCGCACGGAAGTACATTAGAATCTAATGCTGGGGTCGCACAAATTTAGTAAAAATGGTGCCCTGTACTAACATTTCCTTCGCGGGTGTGGGTAGGCACTACAGCCCCCACCAAAGATATTCCAGAATAATTCATTAAACACTGTATTTTAACAGAAAAAAATGTTACACACATAGGGAAGTTGTTTCAAGTATTAAAAAACACGTGGATTAAATCTGCCATGATTGTTATTTTTAATTTAGAAGATAAACAAGACTTTTTGAATGTTAATGGATTGCCACGTGGATGACTGGCATTATGATACTTTTTATTTACAAATTAGAACTTTACGATTTATTAAAAGTTAAAATTAAGTTCACGTTTACTGCCTGGGGCGATGCGATTGGCGACACGACATGACTGTATCAGGCGAAAACGGGTGACGCACGCCTATTTTTGGCTAGATGGCTTTGCAAGTGGCGTCACTATGGTTAGCGTTTTCAGGCAGTTTTCGGATTTGTAGTCGCTGTCGCAAGACGCGTGTAGCTCGTGGGCAAAACCTAAGCGACACAAGATAATTTAACTTTAGCCTGACTATCGTCCTTGACTCGTGTCGTTAAAGCTATGCTAATCCCAACTTAAGTTACAGTTCATGTTAATGGGTTAGATTCTGTGGAAAATTGTGGAAAAAGAAGTTTCGAAGTCGGGCTAGTTTATTATAGAGGAATATTTAAAAAGGATTTTCTAGAAAATTACTGTTTAAAAGTCTTTCTGAAATCTTTTGAGCCGGACAGTTAGGAACCGTAATGTCTTCCAAAACCAAGGACTCTCGCATTGTTTTGTACGAAAAATTATTTCTTTTGGGGTATGCTTCCCCTGACCTTACAAACTCGACACAGACAAAATCGCACAGAAAAGGTTTCCAAAGGACAGGCTGCAGGGTTTTGCTTAGCAGTTAGATTTCAATAGAGAGATCCAACTATATCATTAGAATGCTAAGTTCTTTAAACCGAAAATACAAGATTTTGTTTCTGAATAATTTAAGGAATCCTATTCGAGTCTAATTAGCGGTAATCTATTCAAACAATCGCGGATCTATCTTTGACTGATAAGCTTCTCAAGAACGCTATTATCCACGTATTAGAGGTCAATGATCCTTTGTATGGAATTGTATTATTTAGGTAGTTACTAGTTACCGAGTTATTTTAATATTTACAACGTTTATTTTTGTTCTGGTTTCATATGGAGGAAAGATGCACGGATTTTTATTTGTATATGAACTTATCAAAATAAATTCCAACTGGCCAGTATTTTGAATGGAAAAACTTTGGTCACAAAACATTCTCAGTGCCCTGGTACTTGGGGCTTAGGGTTGGAGCTGTCACACTTTCGCGATAACGATAAGTGGGTATTCAGAGATATATAAGAAGAGGTGAGCCTAATGCTCTTTATCGGACACAGTTCCAAACTATTGCAGGTCATTTTTGGTCATTTTTGTGAATTGTCGTGCAAAATCGCACCTCAAAACCCTAAGTACGTTTATCGGTAAACGTAGTTCAAATATGGTGTAATTTCTGTCAGTCATTTTAGAATGATAAAGAAAGCATGATGTTTATATACGTTAGCGTTAAACGCATTGTATACCCATATGCAATGTTATGTGTATGTTGCATATGTTAGCGTGAAGGAAAACATCGTGAGGAAACCAAAACATACCTGAGAGATATTTCTCGACCGCATGTAAAGTAAAGTCAGAGGTCCATGGGCGGCATAAAAACTCTGACACCAAGTTGGGTACTAATCACACCATGAAAAAAGAAGTTAAACGCATTTAATGAGTAAGCGAGTCTAAATGTTTTGAAGTAGATTTGGCCAGCACCTCATATTCAGAAGTTTAGCGGGTTAACAAAATGATGATGATTTTTATTACCATCAAAGTTCTGTGCACTTCAAGAGAAATTACTGTGAAGGACGAATAATTGTCATTCCTCGCGTACTTTCTAAATAAAAACCCACTCGCCGTTTTCTTGGAAGAATTATCAACGACTCGCTTTTATGCAGGCGGGCCTCGTTGACAAATTACTTTGACAATTCTCTGTGAAGTTCCCTTTGATGTAAATAATTTGTTCTAAAAATCAATTATCGAAGCACATCATAATCTTTTGTTTAAGCACCTGTAAGATGTTTTAAGAATGTTTCTGTTTGAGTCAATTTAGTGAAACCGATTTCGTTGTTGAGTGTTGACGTCATGATCTAAGATAGACGTAGTCTTTTAAATTTTACGGTATATATCGGTTTGTTTTGTGGTGCCATAAAAAAGCACAGTTATGTGCGTCTAAACGATGTTTATAAAATATTAACGTTACTTTTCACTTCTCTGAAAACTAGTTCACTATGTTGAAGAGTATTAACTGTTCATTGTTCAACTGAAATAACATGGTGTTATGTTCGTATTTAGTTTAAATTTCGTACTTTTCAACCAATTTTGAGTTTAATCGGTATTCATAAATACAGATACAATCAGTTTGATAGTCTTGCAATGTTAATTCTGGGTCTTCAAAGAACCCAAATCTTAACTAAAAGTAGCCAAAAATATAATATTTATTTTCCTACATCTAACGATACACAAAAATAAAGTACTGCCTGTTGACGTAATTTCTAAAATCGTATATTTATAAATAGTAATTCAAGTGTTAAAAATTGCGTAGTTTAAAACAATAGGAACTGATTGCATTCGTTTCGCCGTTTTATTTGAAAACAAGTTTGTTTTTAATCTTAGACTAAAAAACATTTTGTGCTGTTTCAATGGTGCCTATCTTGGACGACGGTAGTGCTTGGTCAGCATCTTTACCGAAGCATCAACTGCTTAGCCTTTTCCAGCCTAGGCTGCCTGTCCATTGAAGCGGAGAGAGACTGAGGGGCGGAGAAACGGAAAAATATTAACCAACAGGATTGCATAAAATCTCCGCTCCGCTCCAGTATGCAATCCTACTGGTTAATATTTCTCGGTTTCTCCGCTCCTCAGCCTCTCTCCGATTCAATGGACAGGCAGCCTAACTGGATGCAGCTGAATACCAGTAAATTACATGGAGCGTCTGGCTATCTGACCGACCCAGTTGGGTCGTGGAGGTAGAGAGGTAGAGAGGTCGTGGAGTCAGTACTAACTTAGTACTGACTACAACGATAATTTCTTGGTAAGACTGGTGGTCTGTCTACCTGTAACGATTGTCAAAAATTTACAAATGACAGCCAAGACCAACGCAATGGCTTAACTTGCTTTCCGAGGCACGGCGGAATCTTTATATTTTGTGATTTGTCTATTTCGCTCTTCGGTGGCCATTTCCCTTTATCATTTTTAATGCAAGAAGTTTACACATCTCCAGTTAATCCTAGTGTTCTTGAGAAGCAGACCATTCAAAAGGCAATTTGAAACAACTGTTACACATTTAGAGCTTCAATCTGATCCGTTATCTAATTGCACTGGAGATTTGGCGTAAAATTGAGATGTCTGCAAACATTTACGATTGCCTACTGAAATAGAATTAAAAAAAACGATTTTTTCTGCCTCCATTTTAAGAAAGAAATAGTTATCTATGCAATTTGGCGATAACATTGATGGTATTTCAAATGCAGCATTGTTTTAGCATTACGGTTAAAATAATGAAAATTTTGTTTGTGGAGTGCGAATCAGGACCAGTCGATCTGAAATAGATTTTTTATACATAATTTTATTACCTGAATTATTCGGTCTGCTGGCTTGAATATCTAAAGCGAATAAATAAAGATTGACGGGCTGATATGAAGCAGGACTGTTTAGGAAATCAGGGCTGAAGGTTGTTGAACTCACTGCGAGGATCGTCCGGAGGACACGGTGGAGCACACCGTGGAGGTCTGCCCCGCTTGGGCGGAGCACCGCCGTGTCCTCGAAGCGGCGATTGGCGGCGGCGATCTCTCGCGTCCGGCCTTGGTTCAAGCCATGGCCCGGAGCGAGAGGGAATGGGAAGCCGTCACCTCCTTCTGCGAAGCAGAGGTGGCAGGACGTGAGAGGGAAAGAACCTCACGTCCCAGCTGCCGCGGGAGACGCCCTGGGCGTCGGGGGTCACGTGGTGGCTTCCGATCACCGTAGGTGCTGGCCTGTGGTCGGCGAGTTATGGGCTAGCTCGCCGTCCGGCCGTCTTATGACGACAGGCCGTATCGACGGCGCGTTCGTGTTCCACGCGCGCCTCAAAGAGATGTCAGCAATCAAGTGGGGGTCCGCATGGGCCGATGCCTGCCAGGGCTGCGGGACTGTTCGAAAGAGATACCGTGGCCCTGGAACACAAAGGGCAAAGAAGGAACATGGATGGGTTTTAGTCAGTACAAGTCTGACACTCCCCTCCGCTCCGCCCAGAGTGGGGGGGGGGGTCATTTGATGATTTCCCATCCGAGAAAAAAAAAAGAAAAAAAGAAAGTAATTTGTTAGTTCAATAGAAACAGTGTATCGCACCAGTGTATTTTTATAGTACGAAACCCACCGTCTGCCCACATGACGTACGTGCCTAACTGAGTAAATCCTGACAAATCCGACATATTTATGTAACTTTTAGTTTTTACAGAAGCATTCCTGCCCTATTATACGATAAAAGGCTCGCCCAGTTAATTAGCATGGGATTTGGACGGACATGGCGAAAAGCGTCATATAGTGACACATCTACCTAACCCTTCGGCGTGATGTTATGTTAAAAAACTTATCTTCGTACTTATGTGCCTGATACATGCCTCTTATCCGGAAAAAAAAAAAGGTTGAACTGATCCTTTAAGAATTTACTCTTCTAAATTTGCCATTGCTCGCAGATAGTTACTTTCGCATTTATTATATTTAAAGGTAATATAGTAACACAGCTTTTTTTACATATTGTAAAAAAAGCTGTGTTACTATATTAATGTACAATAAAGTATATTCATCGATGTATGCTTCGGTCATTGTTTTATTTCGGGTAAGACCGACCTTACTTTCTCGTTGAATCTAAAAATAATTCTACTCTGGGAATAATCAGCCTTATTTTTAGACTTAGAACGTAGTAAACAAAAGAATAGAAAAATATACAAGTTTGACGTGTGTATTTTGTAAAACATTCGATGGAATATCTGTTGAAATGTCTATCAAACAATTGTACTATTTTCTTTAACGAACTGGGAAGCTTTTTCCATTCTCTTTCTGAGTTGCTTCTGAATGTGGTTTTGCATCAGTTATTCTCTTACTTGTAACCTGTTGAGAACTTTATTCGTTAAAAAGTGCTATCTACTATTATTTTTTCATGCAGTATTATCTAAATTCATAGCTCAACGTTTCAAATATCTAGACGCAAATATAGAATTTATTCAACACCTTCAATTTTATTTTCAAATTGAGCTCTAGCTGGATCCTATTGTTGATCAATAGCCCTATCAAATTGAATGACATCATAATCTTTTATATCTATCTCTATACGTAAGGGAATCGGTTATCGGTTAAAAACAAATGTTAGGATATTCGTTCCGAGTTTTTAGGAGCTGTATTTTATTGGTCCCAATTATTTTTAGCTAATTGTGGGGCTGGGTTGAAAACTTTATGGCATAATAGCAGGGCAGCGCAAAAAAGGCCATGACTGAAGTTTAATTTTAATTTTAACACGGCTCAGTTCACTCAATTTATAAAGGATCTATACCTATCATATACCTAATACCTATACCTACTGTTCGGGACCCTTTTTTTGTGAAGATTTTTTTCTGGTTTGTCCTGCTTTTTGCTGGAGTAAACCTTTTTTTATGTACTTGTGATGATTCATTATCAGTGTTATAAGTTTATTTTTTTAATAAATAATCCGGTCGATGTTTATTCTTCCTTCGTTTTGAGTATGACTCAAATGATTTCTGATTATTTTTCCTATTGTTCTAATAAAGTTTCCTTATGTTGTCGCGCGTCTGATATACATGATTTAAGGGAGTGACTAGTTGTAGTGGCAGAAACCCATATGTTAACTTTAAATCTCTTTTATTATATTCACATTTACAGTTTTATTTTACAAGTCAATGATATGTGCCGTAAAACCATTTGTTTTTCGTGTTTATCAATAAAAACTAAATAATTGCATATCCGATTAATCGCCTTTGGTACAATACACATAGTCACATACACACACACATAGATAGTGTGAAGTTATAATGAAAAAAAGCTACTCTTCACTATTGTAAAAATTTAATACTTAGATGAATTGATACAAAAGAATAAATCATGGTTATTTTTTAAAAAAAAGGTAAAAAAATACATTTAAATCAATATTAAAAAAAAATATAAAAAATAAATTTTAGTATTCGTGTAACATTTATTAGTATTTTTTTAAATAAAAATTTAAATTGTTTAAAGAAATTTTTGTTTGGAAGCTTCTCTGCAAAAATGACTTAGAATCACTTTTTTTTTAAACAAAATACGCCATTTTGTAAATGTAATTACATTGACAAAATGGCTAAAACAACGTAAAACATATAATCCTATCTTTTAAATGTCCAAATGTCTTTACTAGAATGCACAATGTATGTATTTCACTGCTGCTGACTATAATATTGTTAAATAATTAAATAAAATAAAACCTCGATTTCAGAGATAATTTTTTAAACAACGTCTCGTCGCTCCTTTCGGAATCTCCTTCAAAAGGACGATTTTTAGTTGATGAATAATTTAAGACGAGTTTCCAGATTGGAAAAAAAATAAAATAAAAGGGCTTGAATTGTTATGACCCTTTCTACTGATTTTTAACCAGGAAAAAATGTAATAACATCACACGAGTGATGACAAACATATGATTTCAATAAGTTGCCATTAGGGCTTGCATGTACTTCAAATTATAACTTTACTATTACTTATAATCATAAAATTTTGGTGTATTTTTTGAATCAATACATAGCTTTTCCAAGCTTGGTACACGAATAAAAAAAATGACAAAACGACCATCAGATGTCTAAAATAGTTTCAATTTGAATTTAAAGTTGACAATTTTAAAGAAGAATATAGCTTTGAGGTTTTAGCAAAGAGGCTAAAATGCAGAGGTAACTCTGCAAAATATTAGACACATCGGTCTTATATTAGATTTAGAGAAGCTTCTTGATCTCATCGTCAGCAAATTTGCTTTGATGATGAAAATAATGCATCTTTCTACCAGCGTTTTGTCCAAAGGGTTTTTTTTAGAATGTTTCATAATCTAGCACTCGGATCCGATGCGGATCGGTGCATGTCACGTCATTTCTTCGAATTTTCCGTTCTTTTTTTTTGGTGAATATAGTAATTACACTAGTTTACAAAGTTTTACTTATTTTGTATGCCCTGTAAGATTTTTTTCTAATAATTTTCCAAAATTAACAATAATTAACAACTTTCACCTGGGGTATCAAAATCGTGTAAACTAGTGTTATTAATTCATTTGTCTGCTCCATCTTTACTCTATATATTTTTATTTTCTCGTCCTCTCATTATTTTTATCGTTTGCAATATTTCTTCCCATTGCATCGAGTGTTTACGTTGGTACGTCGAGGCAGAGTTGAAGGTTAGAGTTCGACGCTCGTGGTCAATGGTACCCGGTGGGCGCGACGTCTGCGGCGCTTAACCTTAATGGGATTAGCAGAGTGTTTGCTGATTGGAAATGTTTTCATACTTATGTTGTGTGTTACGTCTTTATTCGAGACATTCTGGACATTCTGGGTCTTTCTGGATGTTGAATATGCAAAATGTTGAATTCGCAAAATGTTGAATTCGCAAAAAGTTGAATCCCAAAATAACTTAAAATTAAACAATTAAATAACTGAATAACTTTTTTTTGTAGTGTGTTTGGTGTGGATGTTTCTTTTTTTATGTTCTGTCTATGTGATAAACTCGTTTTTCGTAGCTTACGTCTTAGTTTTTGAGATTTTAAGCATTTAGTGGACTTTTCGGTTTGGAGTAACACTAGATGACACCTTTAAAAGCCTAAATCGCGCACTGCTGAATTTTTATCGCGTGGCTCAGAGTCGCATATCAAAACCAAAAATCATTTATTCAAACTAAGCTGAGAATCACCACTTTTTGAACGTCAAAAAATACATAAGGTAGTCTAAACGCACGCCCTCACCCACTAGCTATTCTGCCAGTTGAGAAGAAGAAGTAGAACAAACGCCCCAGCAACAGACTCCATATTAAACCATACATTTAGGCGTCACTTAGCATTAGTGAAAACGGGACATAGTAGATTTAATGCCAAGTTGTCCATAGCTTATCTGTCGAAGTAATAAACATTTCTCCGAGACGTCTTTAACGACTTCTCCTTTAGGATAAGCAGTTGATATCATTCTGTATCAGCTGTTTTTACTTCACATGTCAATATACAGCTTTTTACGACTTTACTATCATCTAATTTGTTTTTACTAGTGATAGCCTATCGTTATTAACAGAAAATTAAGATTGGATTGAATGGCCTGTTGGTCGGGTCGTCACAAGTGGCTGCTGACTGGGCCTAGGTTCGATCTCTTAGGGTAGAAAGGTTTTAGCATCAAGAAATTATTCAGTCGCAGCCTGGAGTCTTACTGATTTTGTGCTCGGTTTTTGCAATAGGCTCAATCCTAAGTGCTTACATGGTCCTAACACCATTATTAGCGCTATTTGTGTATTCTGACAGTTCTGTCTACCTCCCAATAGAGGGAACTTTCTAGAAGTTCTTAATAGTGGTTTTTCTTGACGCAATACTGGTGTGATGACAATAAGTATCATCATCATCAGCAGCAGTGTTGTTCCACCCACAGCTGAGTACAGGCGTCCCTCTCGAGCCATGCTCCCCTGGTCTGCGCGAGTCTCGACCAGGTCTTACCCGACATCTTCTGAATGTCATTCACCCGACGGACTATTGGTCTGCCAACACTTCTTCTACCGTCTCTCGGTAATCTATCAGTGAAGGCTCTACTCCACCTGCCATCACCACGTCTTGCCAAGTGTCCTACCTTACCCGGTCTATTCGTCAGCATGATATTCTAGAACACACAGTATCATTTGATGCATTACTAACATTTCTATTAGCTCATCCGACCAAGATGAATGTTCGGGTTCGCAACAGTTCAGCCGGGATTTGAACCCACGACCTTCTGACCGGGACTTGGCATTGTTAGTTTAATAATAGTCTATTTATACTTGGCCAAACAATGTGAGAATGTGTGGGTATTATAAGACTGCTTATAACTGCATTATAAATAAAAGTAAAATATCACGCCTGTTATATCCCTATGAGATTAGCAGAGACGTGTTCTAATATTCTCGCCAGTCATGTTAGTTCTATGTCATTTACCAAATAAATATATTTTTTACGAATGCATTCTAACCAGAAGCATTGCAAACTGGAGGAATAAAAGAGAAAATTGTGAGAACCGAACTATCGTGATAGTCCGCCGTAGTTTTAATATTACTACCATCTCGCTAGACAGAAAGCAAAACTATCCTTGTGCAGTGTGGTAACACCATTTACTATAAGCTGCAGAACAGGAGACCAGCCAACACTGGTCGTGTCACCACTGACGTCACGACGTGCGGCCTTACCGAACATTATCTTCCTTTATTTATTTTTTCAATATGTTCAAAAACACTTTACGGATGGAAATGTAGGATATGCCTGCAATGTATTTACGTGACATCCCACAAGTTCCGCACGACAAGCCGGCACTCAACATTTTCCTTCATTCCAAAAATATGTGCTTTTCCGTGTACATAAAAAACTCGCTCAATTAACCTGTCGATGGTAACATGGCAAGAGTCCTGGCAACGACACGGTACACTAAAAACGTGATGTTTACGACGCATCTACGTAACCGTCATTTTTGAACCCCAATGTACTACATCGAGCAATTTATTTCCCACGAAAAACGGGAAATTGAGATTTTTATGTGGAGATATTTATAAAAAAATGTGTATTCGTTTGACGAACGCATTCGCCTTTTGCGGTTGAGTTAGGTAGGAACGCGAACATATTTTTGGGGTGAAATCTTGATAAGACGTCACTAATATTTCTTTGCTGAATCGGGAATGAAGGAGAAATGGGGACGGCTTCAAGGTAAACATTTTGATTCTTGATTGCGAAACTGATTCATTTTAGGTCTCCATATTTTATGTACTCGTAGTTTGAAAAACAACGTTGAGACTATTATTCTAAGTTGTTTTAAGACATTTTAAAACCAAGGTTTGAATCGCCACATACCTGTAGTTTTTAATTCGTTTGCATTCAATCCAGTGACACAGCTTTCACGCCTCTACTCGTAAGAGTTTTGAACCAATTTAAGTGTTTGGCACACACAGATACTTAGTCTGTGATTTGTATGACAAACAGACCTACATTAGGCAGATGGTGCTATGTATCCTTATCAAACGAGAGCTACCTGAATTAAAAGCAAAGGAAAGCGCCAGCAAAAGTTAGTATCTGCATATACATCCTCATTTATACATAAACCCTTCTGGTTGTGCCCGCAAATAGCCACAGTTATTACAAGCCGGTAAGTCTCTCCTAACTTTGGACTTTACCAAATTACAAGCGTTTAAAATTCAGGAGTTTTGCTCGCTAATCTCTTACTAGTTCGCACCAACCGCGTCCGATGTACAAATATTTACAGGGACGACCCAGCTGAGGTCAATTTTCCTACTACCCGAAACTGAAACATCGTAAAAACCACTGGAAAGATGCAGCAAAATCAATGTTACTGTCCCAATGTTAGGGTTGAAATTACAGTGACGGTGCATCAGTCGTAAAATTGAAGACGGGTGCAATATAATCTACGAAATCGAATTTTAAATTTAGATTGCTAAAGTTCATTTTGGGTTGGTAGCGTCGTAAAAATCTTTGCTAATCTAAAACGGTGTAGGATGAATGGACTTGCCAAGTGGTTCTGGACTGTGTATTCTCGTTTCAGGGTGTGTTTTGCAGTGTTTTTCATGAGATACAAGTGCAGTGCACTTTGCCTGCGGTTCAGTGATGCACCTCAGAGCACGAGACTGATTTATGGTTATAATAAATATATGGGTGTTTAATGTTCAAGATTATCTATAGTGAGTAATAAAAGACGGTGTTTGTGTGTATAAATCTGTATGTTAATGTGAATTTTATGTCTAATATTATTTTGCTCGGAAGTTGGAAAAAAATATGTGACATTGTCGCGATTTTGACTTTAAGAACTGGCCTTGAGGTCTTTAAACATAATAACTTATTAGAATTACAAGGCCTTGGCTTTACTTAATCTTTAAAAAGGTCAATAAACTGCTGTTTAGGTCTCAGATTTATAGGTAGGTATTTTTACATTCGTTGGTATGATGTAACCTTTATGTATAACTTTAACGTCGTTTTGTTTACATATAGAAATTACACGTATACATATTGTGGAGTTAAATGAAAAAAGCAGCACACCACTTTTATAATACATTTAATTAAATAAGTTATTTAAAATTAAAATAGAATAAACATGATTGAAATAAGTAAATAAAAAAAATATAAAATTACTTTTTTTTTGTGTACTGTAATAAAAAAGTGAAATTGGAGTTTAATTAAGAAATTTTACTAGAGAAGCTTCTTGAAATAAAAAGTCTTTTATAAATGGTCGGCATATTTTTTTTTTAAAATAATTATCTAATTCGTAATTTTAAATATATACTGTTGATAAATGACATTGGGACCTTAAGTTGGGAAAAATTACCCACGGCAAACATTAACGAATTATACCTTATTTTAAAGCCTGAGATATATAGATATAACTGCGTCAGGCGCATTATTGTGAGTAATGGGAATATTGAGATATCCAGGCAAATATTTTATATCATAATAGAATATATTTTATAAGTTTTTGGATGTTAATATGCTTATTCCTTTTAGTTTTGATAAGTTTGTCGTGCACTGCGTCCAGCGGCGTGTGTTGTGCCTGCCAGAAATGAGATAATCTGCCGGCCCATATTTCAGTGCTACAGAAACATCTTATGTATTATAGAAACCAGGGAGCCATTATGGTGTGTGCGGCTACAGGTACTACAGTCCAGGATATGTCCATTGAGTCCAGCGGTAGAGCGTTAGCCACTGTCGTGTTTAATAGATGGTCTTTGCCCTGCAGGTGAAATGTGAAGGCGGGACGTGTCATAAATATCACATGTACTCCGGGTATGTTGTCATCAGCAAGTGGAAATATCGTGGAGGTGAGCCTTGCTTTATCTGATCCTACTCTACCGCGTATGAACCGCATGTCCGTAGTTTCCAACCTCATTGCATCGGCCGGTTAGGCCATTGCGTACAATAGGCCCCGTAGTGGGACCGCTGTTACCACGTACGGTGATTGTGTCGGACAAGTATGATAGTATCACCCTATAGCAGGTGTGTCTCGTGAATAAGGCCCACGCGCGGCTGGAACAAGCGGTTGTTGTGCATCTTTGTGTCCACCGAGTACGTCATTAGGACTTGCCCGAAGTTGCTGAAGGGTGGTTTCGAGAGCACGTTCGCTTGGAACATGGGCGCCTCAGGATGTACGTACCTCAAGGGCGCTTTTGACACCTTAGCGTGCTGTGCCGGTGCCACGGGAGTGTCACCGTCTTCTCGTGATGTGAGGAACTCAAAGCTGCCTTCACTTGATATTGAGGATGGGGACGCAGGTGGAGTTGGTGAGTCGGCCCCTACGCATCTAGGTTGGTTGGCTCCTGTGCCTATTGCTGCTGAAAAGCAGATCCTTGTTGATTTGGGCTTCTTCGTGTGTACTTTCCCGTCCGAAGTGATCCATCTCTGTCCTGTCGCGAACTTTCTGATTAATGCAGGTGTAAAAACGCATCGTTGTCGTAATGCTGCCTCGAGAGCTGCCCTTTGCAGTATGTAGATGAGGCGGTGTGGGTTTGACTTTTTAAGACCTCATCTCTGTCCTCAAGACTAGATCGAGGTCAAGAGTAAGCCCATTTAGTATAAAAAAACCTTTTTATTAGTTAGTCCATAAGTAGATTACGTTGGCTCAGGCGCAAAACGTCTCTTTCGCAAAATGTCTCCTGGTAGTAAAATGTCTCTTTCTCAAAATGTCGCTTTCTCATAATGTCGCTTTCGCAGAATGACTCCTTCCCAAAAGGTCGCTTTCTCACAATGCCTCTAAATCATTATTTATTAATGATTATAATCTATGACAACGCGCCAAAGATCGGACCACAGATATCATTTTTCGTTTTGATGAAAACGATTCATCTTTAAAAAATGTGATAGCGAGTTAGCAAAAAGTGCAACTATTTCTTGTTCGAGCGATGTTCATTTCTCAACATTCCCATTAGATATTAAAAAAAAAAAACAACACATTTAGGATGTACGTAATGATATCTAAAAATCAAATATCATAAAATATTATGTTTCATATGTTTGCAGAGCGGGTCAGAAAGGTCCCAATGTCCCTTTATGTTTGAGTCTTCGATATCCAATTTAATAACTCCGCTGTTATTAACTATATTCCGTCATGGACAATTAAAATATTTAAAAAAAATCTATGTTACTTCAATTTTTGACGACTCTGAATTAGTAAAAAGTCACTTAATATATCGCGATATATCGCGTAGATCCTTTAATAGGATTCTTCTTGGAATGTTTGTGTCTGTTGTTAAGCTTCCGGGAAGAGAAAAATCGATAAAATGGACTTTGGAAAAGAAGAAAAAAAAATTAACAATACGTACCAGGAAAAAATGTAGAATATGACATTGAGAAAAACGCTTTTCAATAAATAATGGTCATTAGGCACAACAAAACTGATAATATTTCATGTTAAATTTTGGATACTGATAATATTTCATGTTAAATTCCTTTAAAAATAATTATGACGATATCTCTTCAAAATACGGTACACAAATTAATGACAATTATGAAAAAACCATATATCTAAAATATTTTTGTTTTTTCATTTAAAATTGACAATCATAAAGAAGGATATGGCTTTGAGGTTTTAGCAAAGGGGCTAAAATGCACAGGGGGGGCTAAAATGCAGAGGTAACTGTGCAATATCTCACCTACTTCATGGGACTTCAGGAAAGATTTCGAAATGTGTATGTATGTGGCAAGTAACGAAACATAGGTGTAAACAAACCCTTGCTTTAACAATCTTCTAATTAAATCAAAATTATTGTCTAGAGCCTTGTTTAGCACTAACTTTTGTCTATACAAAACTGGTGTTTTCCATGGATGTAAGCTGGATTGAACTGAATAACTGTAGTAAGTCCCTAAGGCTACTATTTCTTCTTGCAAAGGAGTAAGTAGAAAATAGTGGTCTGGAAATTTCCCTTATAAGAATATTATTTCCCGCGTCCGACGTCATGTTTCGAAACCTATGTATATCAAGTACCATATAATACATACGGCCGTAATTTATATTGGCTGATGTACGTAAACAGAGTGTGTTTATTTTATTTAGCAATGGTTTACATTAGCAGTGCATGTGATTTCAAAATCACCTTGGATGCAACGAGATGTGTGCCGGGTTCGTTCAACATTTTGTTTAGTTTTCGATGCAGATATTGCTGGTTTCTGTTAAAATAGCTGGTGAATTTTGTAGTGATACATATTATGCGTCGGATGAATAGGTTATCAATAATTTTGCTTTACTTAGATGGGGTGTTGTTTTGCTGTTTAGTAGAAGATTGTACAAGAGATTTTTTAATTCTGAAAAAACCCTGTAGTATAAAGCAAAATAACGTTGAAGGACAACATCGTGAGGAAACCGGTATGTCCTAGAAACAAAAATTCAAAGAAATGTGACATCTACCAACCCGCACTGGGCCCGCGTGGTATATTCCATTCCCTCTCATAGAGAGGTGGCCTGCGTCCCAGCAGTGGGAACATTAATAGGCTGATTATGCTTATGCTATTATGCTATATAAAGCAAATTGTATAAATTGATATCCCTTGCGATACGAAATAGACGAACTCGTCTAATGGTCACTCTTTAATGTTTTTTTTTTACAGTTGTTTATTTGACTATTTTCTGTGAAGCAACTTATTCCTGAGACTTGAAGATGTTTAGGTAATAGCTAGGTAATAAGGAGTAATTGATTGCGTATGAAGCAATTACCCCACAGTTATCTATGGAAAAATTGCTAGAATAGAACAAAATATTGCTAGCTGTTAAGGCACCGCTTATTCCCACAGCCATGTATAAAACCCAAGTGTTGGCATCCTACCTTACTCTCAAGGATCAAGTCGTGAAAATACCCCAGAAACCAACCCATATCAGCAGAGATAGCTATAAAAGTTATTTTCGCCACACATTTGCGCGAAAATGTGTTGTTTATATGTAAGGACGGCCGGGTCAAAAGCCGAACTGTTTCACTCAAGCTGTTATTATTTCAATATGTCCAAATTTACCAACGGCCGAATATTTATACTTTTATAGGCACTTGAAAAATGCAGGGATTAGTGCACTGGGAAGTGTGCGTACCTCAGGTTTTTTTGGGTGCTGATGGACGCCAATGCTTCCAATTCACCTAGAGTGTAATTTTGCTTATTCACTTCTGAAATCCATTTACAATAACGTCGTGCTAAGCAATATCTAGTAATGCCAAATGTGAGCGGAGGGGCCCCTAAGCAACTACCGTTTCACCATTTGTTTCTCAGTATTCTTCTGGTACCGCCCATTTCTCTGTACTTCTTTAACCGCGCTTCTAATTTGAAAAATATCATGAATTTAAAAAAAATATGTTAAAAATCTGTCACCTGGCAACCCACAAGAGTTGCTGAAAGTTATTTTTTTTTTGCGCCATGCATCTACTAATTTACCACCAGGAGAGATAATAACCGTTTGACCTGTAGTGGTGGATGATGGTAAGATTAGATTCAAGTCCTTCTGTATCAATTTTATCAATCAAGAGCTTCTTTACGAAAACATAAAAGGCAGTTGCAGTTTCCTCTAAATTCTAACCAAATAATTATCATGTCACCACTTTCTTACCCCGAACTACTATACTGCAACATTCATAAGATTTTCAATAGAATAAAAAATCATTCAACTCTCACAACATGATACACAGTTTTCCTCGTAATCTTCCATCTAAACTCGCGAGAATGAATACTACAAAAAATATAAAAATGGCTTAGTATTTATCATTTCCAGTGAGCCGAAATCTGTTCGACCGTCTGACCGGAAGTTCGTCATTATCGGTCGGATTCTTGCTCTCTGGTACGGAGCCAAGTTCACGGCTGTCCACGTAATTCCGAAAAAAAAAACAGCACTTGATTTTTTTTTGGCAGATTGTTAGAAAAATCGTCTAGCGTTTGTTTTGACTTTTGTATCTGCTTTAACGTATGACAGTATGAGCACGTTCGGTAGTAGTTGGAAGACATCGCCATTTTTTTTCTGCACAGTTTCTATGTACTACGGTGACAGTCTATCTCATTAGCATTGATCATGCGAGTGATCGGACTAAGAGAGTGAGGGAAGACAGAATGCTGCTACGGTTGTGCATGCACCTCGGAAGTTTTCCCCTTCTTTTTCCCTCTTCCGGGGGCACCTTCTTCCGACTTCTTCCTCCCCGCCCTGGTTGTGACCCCTGCTATTGTTAGTGGGCCGTTGTTATCCCCTGATGTAGCACTTCACCCTTCGACTTTGTCTGAAGGGTCTGAATACCTGATCTGCAGATATTAATACGTCTTGTAAAAGCTATATCCATTGAATTGCTCTAAACCAATATCAAATCTGCCACGGCACTAGATAAGAAATTGGTGTCTGTCGATATTTACATTATTTACATCAATAAATATCCACTATAAATAAATAATAAATAAGTTGTTTTATTTGAAACAACATAGGAACCATTTTTGTTAGTACACACCTTAGATATTACAACTTATACAGTAGGATTAGTAACAAATTTGAGATGATAAATTTGATTTTGCTTTCTAAGAATATCAGACAAGTTAGTGAGTTATGTACTTACGAGGCATTTCATGCGGACAATGATTCCGCATGAGATGCCTCAGCACAGGAGCTCTCGGGTCCTCAGCCACGACTTTCAGGATGCTATAGCTAATTTCCCGGTTCCCCCTCACAAGCGATGCCACCTTTTTCCTGATGATAGCGTGGAAACCATCTGAACACGATTGGGCAAACATCCCCGAGGCACTACAAAAACGAGGGAGTTTCAGAATCATCCTGAAAACATTGTTGTATTGGACGCGCAAGGCATCTAGCGTCCCCCGTGAACAGCTGAACCACACACTTCCCGTGTACAGGCCTTGACAGTACGCTTTAAATAAGGTTATTTTGACCTTATCGGTACAGCGAAAAAATGTGTGGACCGCCAACGCCCTGCGCTTCCTCTCCACGTCATCATCGTCTTTACGTCGCCATCCTCATCATCAACTAGCTCCAGGAATTCTTTCACATGGTTGAGTTACATGTCGGTCCTCCTTGAGGAAATCTATCATAGTGGCTTTTCTAGCCTTTGATGTTGATGGTGTGGATTCCAGGTTAATAGCCTCAGAATTCATTGCCAAAAGCTCAAAATTCTTCTGGGTGGATAGAAAGGGAGACAGGATTTTCCTGAGTAACTTCTTGATATGAAGGATAGATTATAAGATAATTTAGTAGAGAGCTTATGTCATATGATTACTGATCTGGGAACGCCTTAATTATTATGGCCGGGTATTATACTATTGGGCATCCACCTTATGTTCTAGGACAGCCAGCCAGACTGAATAGAACGTTATCAGGAGTCGGTAATGGTCTGGGATCAAAGGAGGTTCGAATTCCTCTTATTTTTATGATTTCCTCTAGTAAGTCCACTATCCCAAGAGAAAGAGCTCTGTCGTCTATAAATGCAATAAGATCTAATTTTGCGTCTATGAGAGATATCTTAATAAAAAAATCCGTATACTATGTATACGGCCAAGCCATACAACTCTGAACTAGCTTCCTTATCACTTCAGTAACATATTAACTACTTTATTGCCTAATGATTAATACCTAGTAGGTAGTAGCCACTCATTCTATCTGCATACCTAAATACTTGCCAGCGACAGTTGGATGGGTGCCCGATTATAAACGAGGAAAATACATGAGCAGAATATGTACTTTGTGAATACTATTATTGTGAAATTGTGAGGAGAAAAAAATTACGTACCACATTACAAAAAAAAATTGGTACGATGTTAGTCAGTTGGTCGATTGTCCATTGGATTGTCTATCTACCGGATTCTAAAAGTCTCTTAAATGTAATCTGTTGAAAAGAGCTTCTAGTAATATTGATTCGATTAATAACAATATTACTAGTTAACTGGATTTAATAACAAAAAAGTCTTCAATTACTGGAATTGATCAAAGATCTTTTTCAATAAGTTTTCAGGTAAATTAAGTTGTGATTTAAGAGTACTTGATATTATCATATTGCTTACTATCATGTCTATAATGCGACATAAAGCTGAAAGCAGACCCATTTACTAATAAAAATACATACCAGTGTCTCTAGCTAGATGAATCTGAATGATCGCCAAATCCTGGTCTTTCTTATCCTAAAATAAATTATGATACGATAAAAAAAAACATAATGGATAAGTCAATAATCCTCCCTCTACTCTGTCAACTAGTCTATTCGGTCCAAGCGTGATATTTCGACTTTCTCAGTCGTAAAATAAATCATATTACAAAACAGGACACCGGAATTGAATGTCATAAAGTTTATATGTATCCCTTTGTGAGTTGAGTGTTGACTAATCTGCCTGTCTGTTGCTGTAGGAGAGAGGGCGAAGATAATACGATAGAAAATAGGTACACACTGCAGAATTTCCCACCTAAAGCTATGATAAATAATTTCCAAAATCTTGATAAAGCTAATCAGGGGTTATGACGAAGGTTCCCATTCCATTTTCATGCCCCTGAGGCCCTTTCGACCAGTGATGATATCGATTACAACACAGCAATGATTAGGCAAACAAAAGGTTGCAAAAACTTCTATAAGGTGTATTTAGAATATCAACATTAGCAACATGTTTCTGCTCACCTGACTATTAGTTAAATAGCGTGACTTTATTCTACGTAAAAGAAAAATCTCCGCCCAAAATTGATAACACTGCCATCTATCGATTTTGCTTGATACTAGAGCGAACCTTGACCGAGTAGTGGGGGTCGTTAACCCGTGACGCGTGACGCAATAACCTGAAAAGTGCGCAGGAGTCTACGTGTTTTGGCTATAAAAATAATGGTCTGTGGATACGCTAATGATAATTTCATCATATTTATTTTGTTGCCATTTTGTAATAAGTAATGAGGCTACTGTTGTTATTACCGATGATATTAATAATAATTTTGTTGGTTAATTCATTTCAATTATTGTGTGGTTTATAAGTTCGGTGTACTGTATAAATAATCACCATTATATTTCTAAAGACCTTTTTTATTTTTCATTTTGAATAAGTCGAGGTTATCGGATGAATAAGTCATTATTTTGTCTTTCTCTCGCATTACTAGCCCAATAGGTACTTACTACGTTAAAATCATTATTTGACTCATTGATAAAATCCGTTTTAGAGATACTGAATTGAATATCTTTTCTTCACTTTTTCTTTGTACTAGTGAGGTCAGCAGTAATATCGTAACACTGAAAGTTTTACTAGTTTTATGTACGATGTTGTAAAGATTTTGAGACATTTATTGGAAATCAGAAAAGCTTTCTTCACCGTGAGGCCTCCATGTTCATCCCGGTGCTTCCCCTCGAAGGACTCCGGATCTTTCTTGTGGCCCTCTCTTCTTATTTTATTTGGGTCTCTCTTCTTCTTTTATTTGGGTCTCTCTTCTTCTTTTATTTGGGTCTCTCTTCTTCTTTTATTTGGCTCATCAGGGACGAAGGAGAGCCTTCTCTGGCTAGAGTGGAGAGGTCCCATGTTCTATCTCGGGTTCCCGCGGAAGGGATTTTTTGGCGGTTGAGCGGGCTTCCGATTTTATCTTCTTTCCTATGGTTTCTCCCCCGTGAGAGGGACAGGCCTCTCTCGTCCCCGAAGGGGCACCTCCCTTCCCCTCCCTTCCCCTCCCTTCCCCTCCCTTCCCCTCCCAAAGTTGACTTCTTCTTTCCCTATTTGGAAATCATTCCGTTGACGTTTCCCAGAATAAGATGATTTCTCTCCAGTTCCTTAACCCTTTCCCTCTTACTTTTCAGGTTCTCTTCGAGTCTTGCAATTTCTTTTCGAGTGGTCCTCCACTTGGGAAAGGGCCTTAAATCAAGTGGCATCCAAGTTCTCTATCCTCTTAAGGTTTAGGGAGAAAGCGTCGGAGGGGAAAACGGAATAAATGCACTAAAGACATTTCCAATCGCCTTGACGCTGTCCACTGGACGACTGATGACAATAGGACCGGACCCTATGCCACAAGTGTCCCCCTTACTCCCAATTAGATTGTTGTAAGAATGTTTCAGTACTGGTTTATTTAGTAAGTTTTTGTGTGTGTTGTTCTTAATATAAAAAAATGTTAAATTTGAAGGATGTTACAGATATTTCTACTGCATTTACACACATTCTGATTTTCTTTTGGTTCCTAAATAATTATGATTAAAGTGAAGTGATCAACTACTATTTTTATAGGTTTCTGCTTTTCAGCAATATTTCAATGTTATGTCTAAACTGTTAACAGAGTTTCCTTGCAAACTGTACTACCTAGAACACCTACTATCCGTGATCTAACTAGAGATTAGCACTAACTGTTGTTGATACTGGTGTTTTGAATTTAAATGCATTGGTTGTTTACAGTATTTATTAAGTTGTTGGCACCAGTTGTTGATGTATTTATTTTATATGTTCTAAATTATATTGCTACAACACGTCTTCCTTGGTCG
This sequence comes from Noctua janthina, assembly GCA_963576755.1. Taxonomy (NCBI): domain Eukaryota; kingdom Metazoa; phylum Arthropoda; class Insecta; order Lepidoptera; family Noctuidae; genus Noctua; species Noctua janthina. The sequence continues at coordinate 1,509,200 of OY755066.1, forward strand.
TTTTTATAACTAGCTTGTGCCCGTGGATTCGCTCTCGTGGAGTTCAAAAATTATCCCACAGGAACGTCCTATAGAAAATGTTACAGAATGATATTATAATGAAAAAAGGCAAAACATCACTTTTGTAAAAAATATATGCTTAGATGTATTGATGAAATAAATTTAGTTTTTTTTTTTTTTTTAAATGTAAATGTACATTTAGTTCAATATTAAATAAAAAATATAATGTAATGGTTAAAATGGTTAAAACAACGTAAATACCCAACGTCTTCATTAGAAAGCACAATTTATGTATTTCACTACTGCTGACTATAATATTGTTAAATAATACCTCGATTCCAGAAATATTTTTTTTAGGATCCTGTTCAACAACGTCTCGTCGCTCCTTTTGGAATCTCGTTCCAAAAGCGTGCATCAGGAAACGCAGGACGCGCAACCAACCTCGCTGGCGATTTTTAGTCGTTCATTGACATATATATATATTAGACGAGTTTCCAGATTGGAAAAAATAAAATAAAAAGGGCCTGAACTGTTATGACCATTTCTACTGATTTTTAACCTATAATAAATGAAATATTCGGTTTAAAAAATCAGTTTTCAAGGACAAAGTAATCAGAAAGAGAAAAATACTACGATAAATAGGATGTTCAATTGGAAGATTCAATTATCAATACGTACCAGGCAAAAAATGTTATAACATCACATGAGTGATGACAAACAGACGATTTCAATAAATTGCCATTTGGATTTCAAATTATATCTTCACCATTACTAAATACATACAATTACTAAATACATACAAATACATACATACATAAAATTTTGGTTTTTTTTTTCTAGTCAATACATAGCTCTTCGAAGCTTAAAAAATTACAAAACGACCATCTGTCTAAAAATAGTTTCAATTTGAATTTAAAGGAAGAATATGGCTTCGAGGTTTTAGCAAAGAGGCTAAAATGCAGAGGTAACTCTGTAATGGTAATTATTTATTTTTTTCAATTATTTAATTTGTTTTGAGCCTTGGCTTGCGGCTTCACTTGTCTACTGATTTGTAAGAGTTTTGTTTCATGTTTTTGAAATGTTCTCATCATTTTACGAGACATCAAAAGTTCACTTACCTCTCTCTACACGGATTATTAAACACTATACTGTTTTTCATTTCCTGCCATTTTCAGCATATATGTATGAACGTTTCTGTGAAATGCAATTATTTTTTGCACTGTATTTTTCCTTTTTCCTCTTCACCAGGGTAGCTCTATTTAATATATTCATAACGATGCAATATATTTTTCTAAATATTAAAAATATGGCGTATTTTCTTTAAATCACTTGTAAAATTGCTGCCAAATTTTTGGCTGTCCCCGTTATAATAAATATGCCCCAGGAACCATTAAATAAGAGACCAGACATTCCTACTCGGTTTAGTCTAATATAAGGTTACAAATTTAACATCATTTCATCATCGTCTGTTTAGTATCCAGTCTAAACGGGTGCAGATGAATACCAATATTTTACACGAATCGACTGAATCTCTAACCTCCACAACCCAGTTACTGGGTATTACTTCTAATTAAGACGGGTTGTTGAGATTTTCGAGTCACTAACTACCAATAATCTACAATATAACACATCAACCGGACACGATCCCAGACTTGTGGCTGCTATTGAGAAATTCCTGATGAAAAACCCAATAACTGGAAATCGAGCCCAGGACCTCATGCTCATCAGTCGCGCTTGCGACCACTAGATCAACGAGGAGGTCCACAAATGACATCGTATTCAACTCATCCGTCTAAACTTTATTATTGTGAATACAATGGCCTGACAGTCCTCGGTTTTATTCCATTATTAGAATACAACTTGCACATTGACAATGCAGCTATTTCGATACCCACAATTGGTGACCACCTACTGAATAATAATATGAAATGAGAGAAATCATTTAATCAGTGCAATGAGTTGATTTCTTTCGTTTGTGTCAATTCATATCGAGTATAAGTATAGTCAAATAGGCCTTTCGTAATTACAGTGAAAATTATTCTTAGGCAAGTTGTTGTACTGTTGTAGGCAGAAGTGTCTAATTTATTTTTATTTTATAAAAAAGCGTGCATAGTTTTTCGAGAAACCCTAATATTTGTAGGCCTTTGCAAAAACGAAACGATATTTTTATATACGACAGTGCACTCTTCTTTTTATTTATGTATGTGTAAATAAAAATTTGTGCATCCAAAAAAAAAAAAACACGAAATTGTCTTATTTTCCCCACCAAGCGTATATAAAGCGGAATTATTATGTACGATTATACGCATATTTTGTTAGATCTCCAAAAGCAGTCTTCCGTGCGGAAACAGGATTTTAATTAGTTTCAAGAAAGAACGCGGTTGTTCAAGTTCACAGTTGTCTTTATAGACTAGATGCGGAAGAGTGAGGATTCAGTATGATACTGCTACTGACGAGACTAAGACTTCTTTGGCAGTATTTACCACCGAGATACGACGACAGTAGTGACGATAAGTTGAAAGTACGTCTTTGACTGCTTCGTTGGTCTAGTAGTCAAGCGCGACTGCTGAGCATGAGGTACTGAGTTCGATTCCCAGGTCGGTCAAAGTGTTATTGGGATTTCCATCGGGAAATTCCCAGTAACAGCCACTGAGTCTGGATTTGCGCCCGGTTGATGGCAATACGCTTGCCCACTATTACATGGGACTTAAACATAACTGGCGAAATGTGGGTGTACTATTAGGTACACCTCTGCCTAACCCTTCGGGGATCACAGGCGTGGTGTTATGTTATGTTCTTTGACTAAACCTCACTACTGTCTATTTCTTATAACTGTCAAAGTGCACGACAGAGATAGGACATGTGTAAGACAACACGCGCTAATTACGTAGATATGGTTTATAGATCTCAGCATCAATGGTTTGGCTGGTCTTGGTCTTGTACAATAGGGTCCGTTTTATCTACTTAGATTTCGTAAAGGTAACTCTTCTTACTTGCCATTCGTTATCAGGGTCCATGAGTTGAAAATCAGCATAATTTCAAGTCTCACTTTTTTTTAAATTTTTCAACACTTTTCCACCTATCTCTCCCACGAATCGTTCGTTCCTCTGACAGAATATATAAATTAGGCATAATGATAGTCATCAGCCTCTTCGTTCCTCGTTTACATCATTCTACAATCACATTACATATAATTTGTATGAAACCACTTTGGATAGTTAAATGACGAAATAAATTGTTCTCGTATTATATTGAAAGAGTTGCGTCTATCTGAGATTGTTGTAAGTGGAATAGGAAGGCTTAACTTGTAATGCACTGCCTATTTTACTCAAATATACGTGGTAGTATAGTTTGGTGCAGAAACCATAACAGCATTTTGCAACTTCGATTCTAGCATTAAGGGTTTTGTTAATATTTTACTGCAGAGAAATATATAAAGTTCGTAGTACTGCAGGGTATGAAACTGGGGTAACTTTGTTGTGATTTTATAACCGCTCTGCTAATTAACAGTAATCTGACTCGAAATGATGTATTACGCAAAACATTAATTTAGAATAAATTATTTAAGGCTATGATTTATTTTTTAATGTTTTTCTTTCCAAAGATAGTGTTTTTTTTTTATTTACACTGACAGAATAGACACAAGCGCACGATAAACATTGAAGCGTTAAAATTAAAGTCCACGTTTTGTTGCAACATTCTGCAATCGCACAAACAATACCTCTTTCCAAAATTTTGATTGCCAAGTCGTTCAGTTTTTTTTCTTATGAATCAAAATCAAAATCAAAGTCAAAATATTTATTTCACATAGGCCTCGATGGGCACTTATAAAACGTCGACAAAAAGGTGCACGGTTCGGGTTGGTCGTTTCCTATGGAGAAGAACCGGCAAGAAACTCCATGATTACTCTTTTCAAATCATTTGGTATGACAATATTATTATCATGGATACAGCATTTGTACTTAATTTGTAATATTTTGGTATTTTGGTTTATATTTTATTTAAGATGTCCGGTGTACTGAATCGGAAGGTCGCAGGTTCAAACCCTGCTCGCACTCGAATTTTTCTTTCCATATCAAAACATTTGTACTTAAGTAACTGAATGGTATTTTTTTCCTGTCATCTAGTCAAACACGCAATCTAATAAACAGACAACCACAAATACAGCTTACCCTTTTAAACAAGTGGTAAAAAGTTCAGCGTAAACATTAAAAGTGGGCTATTTGTCTAATTTATGACGATCAATATTTGGCCATCGTATATTGTATACTGTAAAGACACACGGAATAAGGGAATGGTAAATATTTGCTAAGAAACAATATTATTTTCTTTCGCTACGGCTTCGTAGTGCGCCCAATTTGTAGTCGATATGGGTTCGGTGGACAAAGAGTAACAATCATAATTTGAACAGGCGTGACGGTATCAATTTCATTTTCACATTGACGAAACATCCGAATCCGAATCAGAATTAGAATATTTATTTGTTAACAAAGGAAGTTACAAAGTGTGTGAGATGTGTTTTTGTGTTTCGTGGTTTTACTTATTTTAATAGACCGTTTTAGTTGTATTTTCATATGTGCTCCATGTTTTGCCATTTGGCGTACAAATATGCTGCCTGCTCTATGAGATTTTCGTCGCAAAAATAACGATGTTAAAGTTTTGATTAACGCCTTCAGAGGATGCATTTTCAAAATACTTCCTTTATATATTGATAATAATCCAGTCGCGGTTTAAGCTGTGCGTTATCTGTCAGTGAATTTAAGATTTTATTAAGTACAGAGTTACATCATCATCCTCATTTCAGAAGGTAAAAATGACAGGATAAAAAAATCACAATTAGTAAATTTCAATTACTAATTGCTGAGATCTATTAACCTTAGAAGTATATGAAATTGAACACACACAAAGAAAAGCCCTTTCTAAAGTTTAGTGCCTTAATAAAGTTTGCAAGATTGCGAATAAAAGTGAGAAGTTTCTGAAATATTTTCTCTTTTCCTAAAGGTTTTGATGATTTTACTTATATATTAGTAAAGTAATTGGTACCTACATAAGAACCCTAACCTGTATACTTTTAATGTTAAATGTAAAATGATGTATGTACTGTTTTTGTATATTTTAAGCCCACGAGTATTGCGTTGCGTGACTTTCGCGACCTCTCTGCGATGGCTTCGCTGCATCCTCATTAATGATGTCAATGTGCAATGCGGATGGTAGTTTCTCCGGTCTACCGCCCGCTAGCTCTGTCCCAGCTTCATCCAGGATTTAGATTTAACACAATCACTCCTTCTCAAACGTAGGCACAAACCGCGCACCTCACCACCGCTTCTGCCGCCCCGTCACATTATCTTTGGCAATTTGTCAACAAGTCAGGTCACGTAGGCTTCCGACCGACCACCGTAAGCTCAGTTAGAGCGGTGCATAAAAACTAAGCTTTGCTTTGAACTTTGAAATTCAAATGTATTTCGATACGCCAATACGTCTGCCTTGTGTATTTTGATAGCGTTTTACGACAACACATATTATATTATATGGGGGTACCACCGACCGTGGTATCTGCTACAGCGGTTGTATCATGGTGGGTCTGTCAACTGACCTCCACGAGTATTTATTAAGTTAATGGCATGTTATTGTGAAACACACTATTTTATCTATAGAATAGCAAATCTGTTGGGAAAGCTGACAGCACCTTTCGATGCGTGAAAAAAGTAGATTTAATTGATTAGCAATAATTATTCTATAATTATTTTAAAATCAAATACGCGTTGATATTTTATGGTCTACCTACGAAAATGTAGATTTGACTTCCGACTTGTTGCGAAAAGATCGTTCTTGGACTTTTCCACATTTTTTTTTGCTTTTGCTTGTTGATGTCGGTAAAATGCAAGTTATATAAACGTTACCACCTTGATTTAAGAATTTCATGTCCTGAAAATTTCTGCAATGCCAAAAACCTAAGCTGAAGCATGCCGTTATTCTCACAATTCCTAGGTCTTCTTTTTATGACAGCTATATTCTGGCACGGAGAAGAATTTACGTCGGGATCGTAAAAAGGCATGAAATGAGTGGATTTTGCACGTACTTTGCCTTACTCGTGAAACTCGGACGATTATTCTGATCACGCGCCGAATATGGGATAGTTTGCTGTGACATTGACTGCGCCAAATGCGAGATTTGAATCAATCTTGATGTTGAGATTTATGTAAGTGTTGGTTCGTGTTCAAGTTTTTGGACTAGTGTGGTTGAAATACCGAAAAAAAAACAGATTAAATAAAATGAAGGGATTAAATAAAATGAGGGGAATAAAATTTGTAGGAACTGATCTATACCGGCTTCAACAGATATATCTTGAAGCCGGCTTCATAATAATTGTTATTGAATACTGGCTCCAAGAGGTCTTTAAGTTAGGTGGTTGTAGACTATTGATGGCGTTTCGTTTTTTGGTTAAATTCGCTTTTTATGGCGGTTCCAATATTAAAATGAATATCTTTTTCATAAGCGGCGGCTTGGTGATTTAAGACTCAGTTTCCTCAAATGGCAGAATGGGTTCCATTCTCCATCCAAAGCGATGTTCAAGATACACTAGGAAAACGTACATATGAATTGAAAAAGTCACTTAGAAGCGAGGCCTTGGCTCATCTATTTACCATTGGCTCATCTCGACAACAATACGTAAACAATTCAAAAAAATTTACAACAAAAAACAAGTCAAACCGATTTAATTTCGTGAAAGACAAACATTTTGTCATCGCCGCATCAAAATTGCATCAATAAAAACGAAAATTATTCTCTTGAACATAAAAGTCAAAACTGCTTTCATACAAAATTCTTAAGTCGACATCTTTGGCAGCATTGGGTTCATCAGATAAGTGGGTATGTTTTAGCAGACATGGCAAATTTCCCAAGTTCTCCTTCGCGGCCTCGTAAATTTTCATTACTACACGAAAATGAGAGAAAAAAGCATTTTCGGAGAGCGGTTTTCTAAATGTCAGTCCAGGAAATAAAAATGTACCAAAATTAAAATAATTAATTTTAACCTGTGAGAGCTCGAAGGACAACACTTGACTAGTTGTGTCGATGTTATTTTAGATTTTTAATCTATTAAAGTTTGTGAACTTCCCACACCCACTTGTTGCTTGCACGTATTATTAAATTTAATTTTTAATATAAAATCCAAAATGAATGTTAGGCCTCGTTCTAGTGGTCGCAAGTGCGAATGCTGAGCATGAGGTTCTGGGTTCGATATACAGGTTGGGCAAAGTGCTATTAGGTTGTTCCATCAGGCGTTTCTCAGCAGAGTCTGAATTTGTGCCCGGTCGATGGCTATAGTCTTGCCCTCGGGGAATGGTACACCTCTGCCCAACTTGTAAATTTATGTGAGTGGGTAGGTACCGCATTATTTAAAAGCTGCTTCAGATAAAGACCGTCCTATTTTTATTTCCCCGAACTCAAAAGTCAGCCTTAAAGCATTTTTAAATTAATAAAAAAAGTCTTTATTTCGATACACAATCTGACCTGATTTACATAAACGAATTATGTGCTATAAACAGCGATAAAAGAAAATAAGACTTTTACTCATTTAACACTTATATTATAGTCCTTGAAAGCTCTTTTAATGTTTTAGCATTGTCATAATGTTGAGTTCTCATACTTAGCGAGTTTATTTATTTATGAGACCAACAACAAGATCATTTATATGAATTGATTTTAGCGGTAGAACAATGCTCTGCAGAATGGAAAGAGAGGGGGCTAAGGTAGTCAGTTCCTAAGAACCCACAATCCTTTCATTAATTTCATTTTTATGCAAACAAATTGAAATGACAATGCAAACAAATTGAAATGACATTAATTTCAAAATTTAATAGTACAAGGCTACACCTCAAATGTGCGCTGTCTCAACGGTCGACTCGTCGCAAGCAATAATATTTAAGATTTAATTTTAATACTTAAGTACAAACCAATTAACATTTATCAGAAATGGTCTAATTCATAAGTTATGGAATATTGCTCCTGATATTCTCGAAAAGTATCAACACTTTATTTACTATTGGAACAATTTCGGTGACCCAGTTCATATTGACATTGACACAGTGGTCCGAATTTGGCTCCCTGTGGCACTCCAAATGCGTAAAACATTTACGGTAAATAACTTATATTTGCTCTTAGCCTATATTAAGATTACTGACTGTCTAAAAAAAGAGCAATTTATGAATCGGACTTTACCAATCTTTTACTTAATCTTTCTGTGATTGCTATAAATTCATTACTAAAGGCGTTTGAGTATTTTAAACAGTGCGGTAGTTGCGTTACATTCTTGCATAATAAATGCCTCTAATTTTCATAGTTTAATTCATTGCTGTTAACTACGTTGCTGAACAGACGAACTTTTCAAACCAATGAACTTTTAAGAATTTCCTTCAATATCCTCTTTAGTGTATTTGAATAAAAATATCATCATGTTATTACACAAATTACCAACATTATTGTTGGTGATTGAAAACCCTTTTTACAACGATCTAAGGGGGAAATTGTTTACCGAAATTGTCTTCAACTTCCACCAACTTCCACCAACTACTTTATTTTCTTCGGGACACTCACATTTAATAGTTGACACAGTAACATTGAAAAGCAAAAAAAAACTTGTATTTATTGTCACCCGCGAAATTGCTATCGCAACTGTCCCCAGTCAAGGCCATCACCTAATTTACCAAGTTTATTTTGGATACAAATTTAGTCGTGCGCTAGTATTTGTGACCTTGAGCGTAGTAACGTATGTACATAAGAGATTAAACTGTCTCAGTATATAGTGGTTGGCCGTAGCGGACGCGTGATGAGAATTCAGAACATTTATGCTGAGGTCAATGCTGCACGGTTGGTTCCTTTAAGAATTCTCGCAATGGGCTGGAAAATGTGAACGGTTTCGTCGTGTTCCTTTTATCGATACTTTTTGGTACTGGGGTTCTATAAAAACGACTTATTGAAAGTTAATACTGTTAAACACCATAACAGATGTCTGAATCTTCTATCGGTGGGTCTTTGAATTGACAGTCAGTCGCTTTCGCGATATCTTCCAAGACACGTTGTTAACGAAATTAGTACGAGGCAGATTTAAAGGGATATTGAGTGTATTCAATGATAAGTTTGTGGTTCAATCTGGTCCCTCGGTCTCGGTCTAATTCTACTAATATGATCATACTATTGTACCGTTTTGATAGCATGCATTCAAGCGATGTTTGATGGCGCCCACAATGCCACACGATGCCATAGCACCGCGTGACGATAGGACGCGGGAGCTCATCGGGGCTCGTTCTTTGAGTAGATTTGTCTGCATCAAAGATCACCTTATACTCTTCTACAATCAAATCCTGTCGTCGTTGAACTTTAAAATTATCACGTATAATTCATCACGTATAAATATAACCTATTATTCACCAAAGAACTTTCGAATTGGATTGACAGTCACAGGGATCAATTAGCGAGTGATTATTCTACAGTAGATGTGAAGCAATTGGTTTCAATATTAATTGAACTGGCTTATTATTGTTTATAACCCCCGCACTTAATAAATTTCTACGCTGCAATTTTCATTTTTAATCGGAAAATAGCCCTTATTATGCAATGTTCCACCACAACACAGCAAACGATGCCGCAATAATAGTGTTATTCAATCCGTCGTGTCACATAACTTATTCATCATCATTTCGCATGGCAGCGAGCACGAAACCTTGCTATAATAATATGCTTTATTTACCCCTTCTTTATAACATTTGCAAACCGATTTTACCAGCCCCGTTACGATCAATGGCATCTATGTCGTTGCCTTAAGGTTCAGTTTTAAGTTTAACATCTTTGAGCCTCTAATAGCCGTCTATTTCCGCCGATAATTGCGACGGAGGCATATCAAGTGTGCGTTTTCCCTCGCTCGGTGCGCCAAGACATATATTTATGGAGTCCTCTATAATGGACAAAATTTTCGCCCTTGCATATTTCATTTGTCTTGATTTTAGTTTTGTTCATTAACTTTGCGTTTTTGTATTCTAGTTTGATATTTAGTGAGTTGAGAGCATTGTGAGCATGTGTCTGAGCTAAGAATGCTAAGTGGGATGGAGAATCGGAGAAGTGTGTGACAGTCAGTGCATTTGAACTGACAGTAGATAATACATTTCCCAGGGTTGGAATTTGATGATTCACTGATTTGAAACCATCGTTTATATTTGTTGCCCTGTGTTAAAATTTAATTGTATTTCCAGCTTAAGCTAATTACAACTTACATTCAAAATGACTTTCAAGAAAGATTAGTTCGCATTTCTTTCTTTCCAGCTATTTAAAATAGACCAGGGACAGTAAGTGAATATTTAATAGTAACCGACTGGCGGTCTTTATTAGAGCCGAGCGTTTTCGATGAGCCTAACAACTTAATTGTGATCTAAGACTGTGGGTCAAGGTATGAGCTTTTAGTGGGCTGGTGTAAGAATGGTCATCATATTTGTATGTTTAATTTAGTATCTTAAGAGGTTACTAAGCGATTACATTATGTGGAGTTATAATAAAAAAGCTGCACTTCACGTTTGTAAAAAAATAATACTTAGATGAATTGACAAAAGAATAAATTTTGATTAATTTTTAAATAAAAAGTTAAAAAATACATTTCGTTCAATGTTAAAAAAAAATTAGTATATAAAAAAAAAAAAAATTGTTTAAAGAAATTTTCGTTTAGAAGCTTCTTTCAAAAATTACTTAGAATTTCGGATTTCTTTTTTTTAAACATAATACGGAATTACATTGACAAAATGGCTAAAACAACGTAAAATATATAAACCTATCTTTTAAATGTCCAAAGATGCTGTCTTCACTAGAATGCACAATTTATGTATTTCATTGCAGCTGACTATAATATTGTTAATTAATATCTCGAACCCAGAAATATTTTTATTTTAAATTTGGATCCTGCGCCACAACGTCTCGTCTCTTCTTTCGGAAACTCCTTTAAAAGACGTGCATCAGGAAACGCAGGACGCGCAACCAACCTCGCTGGTGATTTTTAGTTGAATAATTTCAGACTAGTTTCCAGATTGGAAAAAATAAAATAAAAGGGCCTGAATTGTTATGACCTTTTCTACTGATCTTTAACCAGGAAAAAATGTAATATCATCACATGAGTGATGACAAACATATGATTTCAATAAATTGCCATTAGGGATTGCATGTACTTTAAATTATAACTTCACCATTACTTAAAATAATAAAATTTTGGTGTTTTTCGAATCAATACATAACGAAACGAATTAAAAAAATGACAAAATGACCTTATATATAAAATAGTTTCAATTTGAAATTAAAGTTGACAATTTAAAAGAAGAATATGGCTTTGAGGTTTTAGCAAAGAGGCTAAAAAAATAAATAAAATGCAGAGGTAACTCTGCAATTAGTGTAGCTAATAATGAAACAATTGCGAGAAAAACTGTCAATATTCAACATTTCAACTGCTACTTCATGTGTTCTTCCTTTCACATCTTATTAATTTCACTCTGGCTTAAAGCTTAAAGAAACTACCATAGTTTAAAAAATATGAATTTTGGGTAGTTTTGTAATAGCTCTCTTTTTTAAATAGATTAAAACCTTTTTCATCCACTTACACCACACCAAGACGCAGCGATTAACGATAAGTAATTTCCAAGGCTGGCAATGCAGTTTCGAACTTATTTATTGATAGGGGCCTTTGATTGGCCCATTAAATTGATTATTATGTTTTATACATTAGATAAATAATACATTTTATTGTAGCACGTGGAGAATCCAGATTTGAAATATGTGATTGTTGACCTAAGTTCGAATCAAGGGCCAATTAATTAAAATGAGCAGCAATTACGATTTGCCCTACAAACGATGTGTATTGGGAAATATTGGGTGATTATCATCCGTAGATTATAATACGCGTTAGTCCAATTAAAGATTTTCTTTACTTGTCAAATAACTTCCAATATTTTATTTGAAAGAATTCTTATTTTGATTCTTTTTGATTTCTAATGGAATCTTAAATGTCTCATCTAGGAATTTTAATGGTTGCAACCCATTAACGCAACTTTTTACCGGTTTTTTTTATTAGATTTTTTTCCCAATTTCTTGCTGGAAAATGCTCTCTATATTGTGAACGTCCTAGCCTATATTGTCCCACTGCTGGCCAAATGCCTTCACAATTCTATATTTTGCTACTGTTTACTAGTCCTTTCTGTAAGAGGCAAGCTCATCTCGTCATCTTCGCCTTGGTCGGCCGCGATGTCCTCCACGGTGTTGCTCCTCATTATTCATTCCGTACTTTTTATTTTATTCTGTTTCTTAATATACCTTATACATTTGAGTGGTGACGCAGTTTCTGAGTTCGTTCATTTAGTCCTTCCTCACTTCGTGAATGTACAATGTCATAATATATCTTCATCTTCATCCTAGTGTATTCTTGGCCCTTTGCCACCGTCCGTTTTACTGAACATTGGGGAAGTCGATATTTCTGGAGCATGTTGCCACAACTATTTTAGGTAAATGCTATCAATAATTTCTTGGGTCTCTGTTATGTCAACACTTGCACACGATATTTTGTAAGTCTAATAATTTATGATTAAAGATTTAAGTAAATTATGATTTTTTTAAATAACATTACATTGCGTTTTTTTAACCCCGAAACGATTAGGTGAAGGTGTATCTACAGTACACACACATTTCTCCAGTTATGTTTAGCTCCCATGAACCGGGCACATATTCAGATTCTGGTCTGTCTCCGAGAAATTCTACGTTGGGATAGTAGTGGTCGCTAGTGATTTTGCCTTTTCGTTCCAATTCCCAGTTGAGATAAAGTGTAACGGGTTTTTCCATCAGAAATAAAAAAAATAACCTATAATTACATTAGCCAATAATTGAGTAGATACTGCGAGCCATAAACGTCGCGCTATCAGAATCATTCCTTAAATGATTTCAGGTCAGAAGTTCAATGCACAGGCGATAATTTATTTACCACTAAAACAGAGAATCCTTTTGAAGAACAATGGCCCAATAAAATGGTGTTATCGCGGTATCGGTCAGCAAGTTTATGGTAGCAATTGATAGTATTATCTGTTTCATTCTAATTTGCTTTCCTTTTAATGTTGATTTGTTTGCCAGTAGCTCATTGTAGGCCTTATAAGGGAGTGCCCTTAAAGGAGCAGGAAAAAAGTTTTTTATTCAATGAAGATGAAATTGGTATTTCAAATAATGAAAATTGCAAGAAGTATAATGAGTATTAACTTTGATGATTAAAATCCCGGAGTATTCCCTATAGGGAAGTGTCAAATCATCATTTTTCTAGTGCGATAAAAGAAAGTCGCTGTACAGGACGAAAAGCACCATTTTTCTTTCTACTCTAATGGGTGTAAAAGTACCCTTAACGAAGTCAAAAGGCTCCCCATCATTGCGATCATTTTTTTTGTTCTAGACCATACCTGGAAACCTTCTAGTTACGGAAATATTAGGGGTCAAAGTTCCAACTTTCTGACAATTTTGTTTCTGACAAGTTTTTTTTTAACTGCCGTTTATTGCGTAAAGTTTATAAGTTAATACCTACCCCATTTCTGTTCCAAGATCATGAGACCACCTGACGAACAGGACAGGTGCCATGTCTCACAGTACATACCCTCACTGGGGCATAATTATGCACATACTAAGCCCATGGCGTGACAAGTAGTCACATTGTTCGTTGTTCTGCGTACTAGTGCGTGCGGCGGGTTTGTCTGAGCTTTGTTTGTGCTGACGGATTAAAACTTTAGATGATATGGCTAGTAAGAGAGCGACTACTGAGATGACGATTGATTGAAAAGTGTGAAAGAGAATAAATTGTAAAAAAAATTGGGAGAAGGGTAGGAAATGGATGATGGATGATGGATGGATGATGGACTTTTAACTGTATTATTGAATTATTTTTGATTTTTCCTTCTGCGTTTGTTGGTTGGTAGGTACGTACTTACTTATATGTATTGTATAGTATTCGTCTGTAGTAGGTAGGTAGCGGAGGTCATTTGAGATGGCAGAGCAACGGCTGCTACCTATGACATTCCCACTCTACAGGCGACCGTTCTTAGAATACTTCCTGGTACTTTATAACTGCAGAATTCATTAATAATTATGTTTCCCAGATTTTCACGATTCCCTCCAAAATGTGTATAATAATTCCGCTTGACGAACTCACATTTTTTTTTATTACTAGATGCAAAACATTGGCAATGAACGTTCAATGTCATGCGGGCTGGAATTCCGTTCGTGGTGTAACGTTGAAAAAATCCGGAAGAGCGCGGCTTGAGTGCGCAGGAGCATGTTTTATGCTAATCAACACATAACTATGACAGAAAGCATTTCTATGTAACATCCTTGTGACGCTGGCAGGTTGCCGCGTTCCGGGTTTGTTTTAAAGATTTAAATGATTGTAATGTTGTTGTAGAAAATAATGATGCAAAAAAAGACACATAACTCGGACGAATGACTTTTATTGATAAAAAAATCTTAGAAAAACTCATGCAATGGAAAAAGCTTCAAACGTGAGTTTTTAGCTGGAAAAAATACTCTCGAGATGATCTTAACTGTGACAGTGTGAATGTGTATAACATAAATAAGATTATGGATAGGTCTACCTCAGACTTGTAACAGACTCAACAACAAGGCTGGAGAGAGGAGACAAGCTGTTAGTAAAAGGATGATAAACGATGGAAAAGGTGATGAAATATAGCAAAGGGGCAGCATACTATGAAAGATCTTGGCAACGTTGGCAATTTGCCTGTTTCCTGGTTTTAGTAATATTATTTGTTTTACGGAAATGATATAAACACAAACAGTCTAATATTTACAAAACAATAAATTAAATAGCATCTAAAGTATGTCATAGTATTCAGGTAAAGAAAGAAGACTCTTGTGAAACAAATGTCCTTTTAGAAAAAAAATCTTGACATTAAAAGCAACTTATTGCTTATTAAAACACATTATCAAAAGCACTAATGCCTAAGTTGCAGCATCTGCACCAAACAGTACTATCCAAAAATACACATTTATAAAAATATCACCGTGATACCGCAGAGCACTGTAATAATATTCATCATTCGGTCAATCACTCTCAAGAAAATATCAAGTCAAACATATAAATAACACAAATTCATCTCCGGCCGCATCGCCAGCAAAATAACGATCGCTAATTTGACAAATGTCAAAAAGGAGGAGTGCACACAACCTTGGTGAGCGCAGTTTACATTATGATCCAGAAATAAACGTGCTCACTTCCTTTTGATCTCAGTGAGACATGCTGCAGTGAATATATGTGTCCGTAGCTTTACACTGACGTTTTAGTGCTCTCGAAATATGGCCGATATTGCACTCAATATAGTGTGCCTAGTTCCTGGAAATGAGAGAAGTAACGCTATCAAAACTGTGGCGATGCTCGATGAAACATATCATTTAGAATCTCGTAGTATTTTGCTGGATACACAAACCTAAGTAAAGCTCTTTGCATAAAATCAAAACTTGATCCAGGTATACCGATCAATGAATAGAAAACTGATTAAAATACTTGGTAATCTAGTAACTACGTTAAAAATAGAAAGCATCAAATCTCCCAATTTCCTAGTCTCTCTATTAAAGCCCGAATCTGTAATCCACCAGAAAATGCCACAGTCATCATGAGTCTACACAAAGATTGTGTCAGTGACATTATCTTACAGTTTAGTGGAGTTAATTGTGTGTGCGCTATTATTGTACAACCATTAACTACATTACTTTCCAACGCATAAATCTTTCGACTTGCAGCTGCAATAGCCAGGCTTAAAGAGAAGGACTGGCGGGAAACTGATAGTGACTTCTGTTCCCATCTCTTGCACGACTACCTGTATTTGGACCTCCTGTCATCAAATGCCATGAGTGTCTACTCAGGTGTATAATAAACAGCCTGTAATTTTCCCACTGTAGCGACACAGAATTCGTCTCTAACATCAGGTGAAGCCAGCCCAAAATCTGTTTCTGGAATCCTCCAGATCTTCTCTTAATCCGTCAGAGCCACTCCTCAACCCTGAGGGGTCACCCACCCTTATCCAATAATAATCCCGGCGAGGTCGTTTCACTTGCGATCATTTACGTTGTAAACGTTAATAAGCTAAAGTTTTTTTGTTTCGTCTGCCGTGTATCCTGTGCGAGCTATCCGTCAATTTGTCTGTCTGTCTGTTCGTTTAGGTGTTCGTTATGGGTGCTAAGAGAAGGTCCGTGATAAATGCAGCGCGGTGATGTGGATGGATTTGATTTTGAATGTTGTGTCACAAAACTTATTGGTAATGATTTTTTGTTCTTTTCGTTTTCTTGAAAGATTTCAAACCTGCAATTTCATCTTGAAATTCAATTTTGCATCAAGAAGGTCAGAATATCAATATTTTGGTAATTTATTGTAATCAAACAAAAAATAAGACAATTGAACATACTTTGCCATCAATCCAGATGAATGATAAACATAGAAAGCGTTTGATAAAGTAACCTACAGAACAGTAAGAATATTTTTGGCCTACGATACCCACCTACCAAAAACTTAAGGAAAACATTCAGGAAATTCGTCTAACAAGAAATGGGCGTGAGAGTGTCACACAACAAACACTAGATAGGTATGTACAGAAGGCGCACACAAACCCAAAATTTAAAAAAAACTGTTGTTTTATATAAAAGAACAATCTCTAGGTTCTCCAAAAATGTTCGCTGCTTAGTAGATACTCGCCGGCGTGCATGTATGACCAGATGTACGTGATCGAGGCGCAGGAGTATGTAAGGATCGTAACAGGTGGCGTTCTGTAGTTTCTGCCTATTCCCCAAAAGGCGTGCATTTATGCATGTATGTATGCAATACCTAGGTACTTGGTCAAAACATGTATTGTGAAACGGTTTTTTTTTTACCTTCCGATTTCGGCGCAGGTTGGTGTGTATTGAATCGCCTGAATAAATGGCTTAAATTTTGTATTTTAATGTCCCTTTCATAATCAGTTTATAATGTTCCTAATGCTGGGAGACAGACCTCTTTTGTGTGGGAGAGAGTGGGACTTATTAGAGCAGCCGTGAGACAAACAATATTTTATATTTTTTCGTTTAGATTTAAGTTTTTTTTATGTGTGTATCTGTTGCATGTGCCAAATAAACATGTTTTCTTTTCACCACGCGGATCCAGTACGAGTTAATAAATAAGTTGGTGGATGACACAATCATGACTTCGAAATCAAATTTTCGATATTTTTGTTGGTCTTCTGTAATTTCTTATCAGTAGTGTTGACAGATAATGCCATCTGTCACATTGGTCATGAACTCGCCTCAGTGCCAAGTTCGGTAACAGTCCATTTAGTAATTCTGCTTACTGCACAGGGAAAACGTAGTAGTATGGCAATTTTAACTTTTTCTTAGTATTCACTAATTGCACTTTCGTTTATTTTGAACAGTGGAGGGAAAGCAGCTTCCATTTTGCCTTTCAGCTTGATTGTACTTAATAACATAGTTACTACTACCAGAAGCAAATGGTTTAAGCGTCAGCATTATGTATGCTTAGGTTCCTTAACTAAAAGGATTTTCAGGTTATACCCATGACTTCTTTATCAATATTACTAGTCTGAGCTTCCTCTCCTTCCGTCTCCTAACTGCTGTGTACAAGAAAAAAAGAAACATTGTTACGACTGGGCTCGTTTTTTGAAAAAATCCAGTTAGTGGTGAGCCCTACTCAAAACAAAACATCCAATCTCCAGATACATCTCCTTGAGTTATCAAAAATCTATAACATGTCCAGAAAGTTCTCCCGTAGCAATTAACAATTTACAGAAACTATCTTATCACCGCACATACCTTTAAAGGGTCAATCCAGACCCCGAGACAGTTAACAATGTAAATGCACAAAATTAATCCGGTGTAAAAGTAAAGGGTCCGGGGCGCATGGACGCCGGAATCCGGCACCGGCTAATGCGACGGCGAGTTGTTCGCGCGACGATTTTGGCAGACTCTCAACTGTCACACGCATCGTACATGCCGACTCTTCGGTAAAGTTGTGCTGTAGTTAAAGAGGTAGGATATAGAAGGATTTATTGTGGATCTTGTGAGCTTGAACTGCAGAATATCTGCAGTATTGTCTCTCTGTGTACCTTTAATCCAGGCCAGTAAGGCATCCTTTCAATATTGGTTTACCTCTAATATTAGGAAAGATCGCGACAGAACAGGGTTCGGTCATGTACTAGAATCAAAATTACGAAAACATCTTCCCGCACTGGACCCGCGTGGTAGATAACAGCCGACTGCCTCCCAAACAGAGCAGGCCTGTGTCTCAGCAGTGTGAACTTTATGTCGAGAGGAGTCTTCTTTCGTTGACAAATAGCTGGTATTTTACAGCACCAACATCAAACCACTTTATAGCTTACACTACAGTTCCACCCTAAGACGCGTTGCAAAGGAATTCCTTTTCAGCGGGGGTCATATTAATCTCTTTCACATTTCCGCGCTAGACTACGGAATATTGCCAAACGTAGCAGCTAATAGTCGGAATAGTTCTGTTTTAATTAATACGTCATACACCCAGATTTTGGCTTACTGCAGTCGTTTTAAGTGTCTTGAAGAATTAGGATTGTGTAGTGGAGAAATGGCAGCTTTTACACTAAGGGAGAATTTAACCTGTGAAACAATCAAATCAAAGCATTTATTTCAAGTAGGCCAGTTACAGGCACTTTTGAATTGTCGAAACAGAGACAACAATAAAATGAAGCTACAGTCCCTGTCACAAGGCATAATAACTGTGAAAGTACTGTAGTTGCCCATTCCAAAGCGTCTCATCATCTCTATGGAGAAGAACGGGCAAGAAACTCCATGGACACTCGTTTAAATCAGAATATTGTTACAAAACCTAGGTTACGTCATTCCTGTTAAGATGTATGATTCTTTGTGAGAACGATGTATGTACTCGAAGTTAGATGTAAAGACAATTCAAAAATAAAATAAAATAAACTGAACGCAATCAACATATCTGAGTCGGTAATGATATTGAAAGCTCATTGATAGCATCCAATTTCATTAGAAAAAATCACTTTTCTAATAATTTTAAAATATACAAAATACCTTTTGAATTAGGTACCATTTATTAATTGAAAACCCACATCTATGAGGAGGGGGAGGGGGCTCCATGGAATAATAATAAAAAGCTAATTTTCCTGTAAAAAGTAAATAAATAATGACACCTAAATACCAATCAAACGCCAAAGTAAAAACTAAAACCAAAACATTTGAAAATTGCCACAATTATTTTCCAATCCCGAAATTAAAGCCTATTTTTTAACCACAATTGTTCCGACCTTTCGTATCCAATTCCGGTTGCTACCCACATCCAAAGCTCGGAAGGAGGTAAAGCCGCAAAACATGGGCTGTGCTGAATGAGTGACAGCTTAGCGTGCCCAATAGTTTTCTATTGCACACGCACGGCGAGTTCTAATCTGTTTCCTTAGGGAGACCCGTTTTGTTCTTTTTTAATCGTTGTTACATGCGATTTACTGCATTTTTGTTAAAGTTTGAAATAATACGATGATTATAACTTAGATCAAGGCTCTAATTAAGGCATTTCATAAATAAATGGTTCTGGAATAAAAATAATAGGCCAGAACAGAGACTACTCTTCTGGTCATTATAACTAGAAAACGGGATATTTACCATGTTTAATGTTTTCTTTGAGTTCCCGATCAAAATCAAAATCAATCAAAATCAAAGCATTTATTTCAAGTAGGCCAGTTACAGGCACTTTTGAATTGTCGAAACAAAGACAACAGTAAAAAATATCTACAGTCCCAGTCACAAGGAACAAAAACTGTGAAAGTACTGTAGTTGCCCATTCCCTAACGTAGATCTCTATGGAGAAGAACGGGCAAGAAACTCCATGGACACTCTTTTAAATCAGAATACTTTAACAAAACCTTGGTTACATCAATTCATTCTGAGATGGTACATTATGTGAGAACGATGCAACAAGATGTGTACGTTAAAAGTGTCCATAGTAAAAACAATTCAAAAATAAAATAATTAATTCAAATAAGCCGTGGCAAATAAGAGATGACCAGTCACAACTGAAAGCGCCCGTCCACGAACATGACGCATGTATCAGCACCATTCAACTCAACCATTTTGAAGGGAACTAAATGATCCGACACACGTGCCACCATCAGCGAGACATTTGAGTGAGCATGACATACTCCTAACCGCCAGGGCACATTCAAGTCAAGAAAAGATGCAGGTTTCCAGCGAATGACAGCTTTCTAGTACATAGTACTCACACAATATGGGCTAGGCGGCTATATAATACAAAAGAGATTGAATCTATACAATGCAAAGATAGTTATACAATCTTCAGCAGCTCCAACAATACTATTTAATGCTATCAATTTAGGCGCCCCTGTTCTTGTGGAGCAGGACCGGCATTGAGCCAAGCATTTTTATCAGTGATATAATCGTCCAACTTGTAACATGCTTTCTTACATAGTGTGCGTTTAATGCATGTTTTAAATTTCGTTTCATTCAGTTCAAGAATACTTTGTGGAATTTTATTATAGCATCTCAAACAGTACCCCATGAAAGATGAGTCTACTTTAGCGAGTCTGAAGCCTGGCTGAACTAATTGGTCTCTATTTCTAGTACTGTAATTGTGTCTGTCACCTCTTTTATTAAAAAGATGTAGATTTTTTCTTACATACATTATGTTTTCGTAGATGTATTGACAATGTACCGTCATGATGTTAATTTCCTTAAACAGTTCCCTTAGAGAATCGCGCCTACGAAGATTATATATGGCTCTGATGGCTCTTTTTTGCAGAATAAATATAGACTTAATGTCTGCAGCCCGTCCCCATATTAAAATGCCATAAGACATAATACTATGAAAGTAACTAAAATAGACCAGTCTAGCGGTATCTACATCAGTATATTGACGGATTTTTCTTATAGCATACGCTGCTGAACTTAGCCGCCCGGCAAGAGATGTTAAATGAGAACCCCCATTGTAGCCTTGAATCAAGCGTAATCCCCAGGAAAACCGTTTTATCTACAAATTCAAGTTTCTCTTTATTCAATACTATATCACAATCGCTACTTTTAACATTCGGTAAAGCAAATCTTACGCATTTCGTTTTTTTTTTCATTTAACACTAAATTGTTTGCTGTGAACCAATTATGGACCTGAAGTAGGGCATTATTCACGTCATCTAGATTTTGGGCCCGTCTATTTATCTTAAAAATAAATGATGTTTCCGGAACTCAAAGAAAACAGTAAACATGGTAAATATCCCGTTTTCTAGTTATAATAATGTTAGTAACCATGATAGTTTAAAATCTTATACTATTCTGGTCTAGTATTTTTCTAACTAGACTTAAGTTTTGTCTAAACTATCATCTTCTACCAATTTCTAACACTTAAATAGTATAACTTAAGTTTGTGTCATCAAACTACAATGGCCATTATAAAAAAAACTGTGGACCCCGACTTGCGGGCTTGATTTGGCCGCAGCAAATACAATCTGGCTAGATGGGGTTTAATGGAACCATCTCGAAAACAACACAATGTGCCGGTAGACTCCGGCGTAGAATATACTGCATGTTCTGTTCGGTCCGTCATGCTAAACTTCCTGCACCCTCCAGGACTTGAAGAAAATGATAGCGCAAAGTTTGTCATCGGCTCGAGAAGAAGAACAGTATTATAACAGTAAAGTGTAGTGAGTGGAGTAGGTGGATTCGTCATCCAGAACTAGAGCAAGTGTAGTTGGACCTGGAATATATACGGAGTGTGACAGGCAATAGGCATTGTAGTGAAGTCCGTTTATTTTGATTTGGTTCTAAAGTGCTATGAGCTGCTTGCCAGTAGTGAGATAGACGCCCAGCCCAAATCTCAGTGCTGCAGAAACACATTATGTATTGTAATAACCATGGTTGTGATAAAGCATATACGTCGACGGGGACGTCTGTCCACATGTTATCTATCGAATCGAGTGGTAGTAAGTAAATAAAGTGTCTTTAAATTAAACGACTATTCGCTCTACGTCAAGGCAGGTCATGAGCCAATTAGTTCCAGTAATGTGCCATTAAACAAAGTTTATTAGAAAAGCCACAAACAATATTTACTACAAAATTATCATATTACCTCGATGGCGGTTCTTCGAAATAATAAAACATTGCGATGATAAGCAGAATTCAGTGGAAAATGAATCATGGAGGCGATAGCTTGGAACCGAGGTCAAGAGACCATTTTAATAATTATATTGTAGGGTTTTGGCATAATAGTCATATTAGCCTGTGAGGCTAAGCGGGCTCGATGACACTGAGAAGGAATGACTTGAATGTGGGATTATTTTACTGAATTTGCAGCTATTCTTTTAATTTGGCAGCTTTGCCATGTATTCTCAAGCTATTTTGCGCATTGTTCGTGTGACGAACTGATGTTATATTTTTGTGACGAAAGAACTCCTTTTTTACTGAACGTAATCCCGAAGAGGAGCTGGCGCTCTCTTCTTTCTCATAGTGAGCCGAGGAGCTGTATTCTCCTATTGTTTCGAGTTCTCAGCTTGTTGATTGCTGAGCCTGCCAGCTTGTATCTCCGCACCCGGCATCCTCGAAATTATTTTCGTAATTAGATTGAGCAATCTGTAGCATCACTAAATTTTAACATCACTGTTAACATTTTTTTTCCGTGAATTTCCAGAAAATTTAGTACGTTAGAGAAGCGAGTCGTGTAAGAATTGTAAGAATTAACGAGGTTCTCTTTTAAAAATATTGCAATATTGCAACCTAATCTCTAGTAAATAAAAATTTCTTAATCCAACAACATCTTTAACTTATCCGTCTTCATACTGCAAAATTGTATGCAGAGAACTCAACAACACGATTATTGTCTAATATTTACCGAGAAACTCCCTGTTTACAATAATTATTCGGCAGACAATTGCAGACTAAATTACTAATAGTATTGGCTCAGCATAGTTCGCTGTTTGTTCAGCGAGAATTAATTCTCGGCTTTCGGCGATGCGGATTTACTTTGACTGAAGATTATGTGTAAGACTACACGTCTTCAGATAGGTATACAATTCAAATTCAGCTTGTTAAATATACACAGTACAGCGTAAATATGTCTTCTTATAGAAAGTGAGAAACAGCGTTGATGGCAAAGCGTTTTAACTGCACCCATAACATCACGCCTGTAATCCCCGAAGGGTTAGGCAGAGGTGTACCTAATAGTACATTTAGCCAGTATTTCGCTTTTTAACAGCACTTCGGTGTGTTAGTTCAGCAGTTCTCACAACATAATTTATGTCATACTGAACTGTTATTCAGTGGTATCCAGATAGACTGACCAAAGATTAAGAAAGAAGAAAAAAATATGATGGGCTTTTCTCAATCTACAAGATGGGTTGATTCATTTTTGACGATAGATTACAGTTATAAGACTAGAGGAAGGCCAACAAACGATCGATTAGCTCTGTGAAAGATGATATGGCAGGAAAGGAGGTGTCTGATGAGATGACGACCAATGGAGAAGTATGGAAAAGAAGACATACTGCGCCGAACCCAAATAAATTGGATAAGGGCAAGAGAATGATTACGATGATGAGGTTAATGGAGGAGAAGAATTAGTGAACATTGAGATGGCGGCTGATAGTGATTATAGTATGGAAGACTGCTTCGACGACCATTTTTTTTTTTTAAATTGGATAAGGATAGTCAGAGGATGATGGTGATTCAGTTGTATCCAAGAAAAGTATAAATTACAACGTAATGTTTAAGAATCATAAAGTTCACAGTTTAACAACACAAATCCATAACCAGCGTATCGCATCCTAATTCTCGGAAACATTTATCGCACGCACGCTGCGGCCAACTCTTTTGTGTGGACAAAAAATCAGTGCGAAAGAGAAGAAAAAATATCGCAATCATTTGTCCATCAGGTACAATGGTCCACCGTTACCCGTTATAATGCAGGATGCTAAATAATTACACATTCATACTCAAATGTACGGTACTGTATTGAAAATGGCACACTTACCGCCGTTTTGAAGAGCGTTGCACTGTGATCTGAGCGTTTGAACAAAGTGTGGAAAAATTCTGTGTTTTGTTTTTTTTGTTGTTACTCAGTGCAATGTCTGTAATGTAGGTTGAGATACGAAAATGTCTCAGTTTGTGATTGATATTGGTATATCTTTGTTTTTTTGGCGATCTGTGTTAATAACATCTTAAGTACAGGTCAGTATGTATTGTAATAAGGTACTGTACAAAAATGACATTATTATTATTGCCTCATGAGCGTAAACGTATTTCTTAGATTAAGCGCTGCTTAATTCGTGCACCAAAAAAAAATTCGGCTGTCCTATCTACATCACTTTTCGGCGTTTCGGATTTGATGCAAAAATATATTAACTAATTGATAAAACGATCAGCCAAACTAGTACCGACGCAGTTTTTCTAAATAGTACCTTCAGCCGTCACCATTTCTGAAAGCATCCCAGTGTTCAACCAATAAAGAATCAATCTACCCATTATAACAGTTTTCAGAATAGCCATGCATATAAAATCTACGAGAATATTGTCTATTCGTGTGGCGAGCAAAACGTCCGCTCGGCGAGTCCACGTCAAAGGATAATTTGACAGGCAACGCCGCGGCATGGTATCTTCTATATATGCCCAGACATTTTCTGTCTCGCAACCAAGTTAAACTGTGGATGGAGTTTTATAGGTACAATTTGTGGTCGGTGTCTCATTATTTAAAAAGATACACGTTTTCAGTAAACGACAAAAACCTCACTCTTCTCTAAATACAGGGTGTAAACAGACCCTGCACATAGCCGTCAACCAAGCATTCTGTACATCAAACTAAGTAACTTTACGCAAAAATTATTGCTGGGAATAGATTTTTTTTTTTTGGATGAACAATCACGTTTTTCGGTAGAACTCGATGGAAAGCACTCAAAGCATTGTGCTGATGGATGGCTTGAATAGTCCGGGGGTCGTGGAGGTGTGTAAAGTAAAAATCTTACATTAAAAACATGTATTTAAAAAAAAAACTTGTGAAAACATTGGAACTTTAACCCCCAATATCTCCGTAACTAGAAGATTCCCAGGTATGGTCTAGAACAAAAAAATGATCGCAAAAACGGGGAGAACAAGTGTCTTTCGGCTATGTTAAGGGTCTATTTACACCCTTATTAATTAATATTGACAAGTCTTAATTGTAACATGATAGTTGGTTTTTAAAGGTTCTTTTTTCTTCGATACGAGATGAAACACTGAGTGACTTTTATTCGGATTTTTACATAAACACGTTCACCTACGACGGCTAGTACAAAAAGGTAATTCATGCATACCGCTCAAAATACTGCACAATCCCCACAATAAAAACAAAACAAGAGCTAGCCTTGAGTTCTACCTAGACTGAAACAACAAAGTGTAGTATCACGTTACTATTGCGCATTCTCCCTTTACTCAGCTCTATATTAGACATAATTGCTGGCTGCTTTGTTAAAAACTCATATCAGTAATTTTCCTGGCTTTTGTCTCAATTTAGCTCATTGGATGAGCTATTATTAGTTAGTTTATTAACATCATTGTTGTAGCCGCCTTTACTTTGTGTTTTCTACGATAGAGGAAAACAGTTAAGAAATATGAGATAAATAAAGAAGAGAAAAAGAAGATAAAATATAGCAAGTTTACTGAAAGGTAACTTAAACACTACGAAATAAAAAACAGTAATTATTGTATCTTGTCCAATTAATGTTTGTCCGAATGCTTTTTTGAACGGTGAATTATTGGTCGAAGGAACAATTGCCCAACGGACATTCGCTCAAAAGATTTGATCTTTACCGAGTCCCATCCAGATTTTATCCGTAGTGCTAGACTTTTTTCTTCTGCTATTTTTGGCATACATTCATCTATAGCCGCCCTGCTCCACTCGCCGCTTCCGTGTCGATTCTTTATCATAACCAATATTAATCGCGGAAACCGAAATCATTTCAGGCAGTCCCGAAATCATTTCAGGCAGTCCCGAAATACATACTCAAGTAAATCATATATAAAATACCTAGAACTTTCTTATCTATTTAACAGCTCATACGTAATTCCTTAACAATAGAACATGAGGTCGATGAGGCGCAACCTACACCAATTAATTGTCAAAGCGAACAAAAGCAAAAGCTTGTACGAACCTTATTATCGTAATAAGTCACTCCACCATCTTCATTGACCCTAGCGCTTCATACTAAATGTTTGGACCCAGAGTCCAACTTATAGTTGTCATAAGTTACTACGCAGCGCTGTGACTATGTTGAACCCTATTATCGTATGAATCGTTCGGAAAGAGAGCTCTAGTTATAGTTGGTAAGTCATTCACTACGCAGTATCGTCACCCATGTTAGTTTCTGCGCAGTGTTAGCTTATTACAGGGAATGCAGTAAAACAATTCAAAAGTATAACCTCATCTTCATCTTTGAGTTCACTCAAATCTATTCTGTCAAATATGTAGCCCTAGCCAGCTCGCGACACAGCTCTGTCATTGGAATCCTTTTAAACCCTTGATGATGGTAGTGCTAGATGTGCAGGAAAAGAGGTGGGGCAGTATCCCATTAAGACGCTACTGTTGTATCACAGATTACTTCGTCTTTCTTTGGCAAATGTGTAGTGTAGTTGTCTTCTCTCTCTGTAATATATTGTTTTGAAAATTTACACAGAATGGCGGGGGGTCCCGTGGGGTCCCGAGGGGTCCTGTGTAAATTTTCTAAATTAATATTTCTTGAATTGAACCTCGGCGAACGAGCAGGTCTGAATATCTTAGGTTAGGACCTTGCGCTTCACGGATATCGTCAGATTTCCCTTCATTAGTGTCTTCATGGATCAGTGGCTTTTTTAGGTGTTGTCGATTCGATGATCGATTTCGGAGGTAATAGTTTAATGCCATGTTATGGCTCGTCAGCCATCGAACTTAGCCTTGTCCAGTAATGTACTGGTCGCCTTGTTCTCTACTAAATTATTTTAAGACTGGTACTTCTGCCTACACGCCTACGTAGTAGCGAGAGTGCAGTGCGCGGGCGTTCCCTCGTTGCACTCATTATTAGATAATTCGAGTTAATCTGCGTGTGCGCACCAATAGGTGTGGGGTTCGCTGAACTGCTAATAAATTGGACAAGTTGTTAGTTTAATGGCTTCATGTTTGTAGCTTGTTAGTGCTGGGAACTTGTGTTTGTTTGTTAGAGGGTTAATCTTAGACGTTTTTAGAAAAAAATAACTTGTATTACTTTACTCGTTTGGTCTACGATTTCTTTGGATTCTACTGACTCAAAATCTCTTGACACAGAGTCAAGAGATTTTGAGCTGGTTTTAAATGGAACAACTTATTGACTTAATTAATTCGTACGTACTTACTTTATATTTTTTGGTAAAAGTTTTACTCTTTCTGTCTTATTCAATAAACCACAAAAACATCATAACTTTTTCAGAATTCGTAAAATGTAATAAAACAAACGTATTTCCAAAAACTATAATACTTCACATAAACGCTCACGAGTCACAACTGCAATTCACGCCCAAGTTTACGTTTACGTTTGACGGCCGTACAAATCCGCTTAAATTTCACGTGTTTACGTTACCGGGTACGCGCTATTTGTTCTGGCTATTTGCGATTATTTATTGCGGATTTAAATGAGTGTTCTCTTAAATTCGTATGTTTGGGTCTCATAGAAATTATGTTGTGCGTGTGTTTGAGCTTTATTTGGCCGTAAAAGACAACTAAGCCATTACTTTAAGAGGATGGGTAGAAGTGTCGTCCGGTCATAGTAACTTCAAGCTGCGATCACTAATTCTTGTGTATTAAGAGTTGTGATAATGACTTCCCTTCATGATTGTGCTTGTATTTTTCGTCGTTCGTTTGTATTCAATGTTGTTTAGAAATACAATATTTTACTTACGTTGGCATCATTTTTGGGTTGTAGTACTTTACTTACTTCGCCTATTACCTTCAAACCCAACCTCCGTATCGATCTCCTCGAACTCAACGCGATACTCTGCTATTACGACTTTCCGAAGATGCGCATGAGTTTGTTTGCGCAGGCCTCCATCCAGCGTCGCCTGGCGCCTGTCAAATCTACCGATCTTGTGCTTCTCGCATCCAGTGGATTCCCATAGCCTCCACTAGGATAACCATGACAAGTATCACGGACATTAGAACTATAGAAATACTTTGAGTTTTCAAAGAATTTATTTCAAGTAGACCAATTGCAGGCTGTCAATATATCAAAAAAAAAAAACTGATGAAGCGATAGCTCCTTCATAAGGCATAATAACTGCTATAGGACTAGTTTCATATTACAAATTAGCTCTTAAACTACTAACTCTGTAGCTTAAACTACTATTCACATGAAAAAAATCAACAATAACATTAAATTCCACTAGTTTTCGTAAACACTTCACCGCATAACTTAAATACGTGCGTGAAATAAACGCAAAAACGCGCACCAAACGCAGATGCTACGTTTTCAAGATGGACGCAAATAAACGGACGCACACAATTTACGACAACGCTCAGCGCACGTGGCGTTTACCGAGTTTTTTTATTGGCGCAGTAAGTGATGGTATTGTTTCGTATTTATGCAATTAAGTGTATTTATGTCTGCGGATTTTTTTTTTATTAGTATACGGGATAGGTGAACTTTGGATGAACTCATCGTTCTTAATAGGTGCATTTTATTTATGATATTATGAAAAACATTTCAGTTAGTCTATGAAAAGCTTCACAGAGGCCGTAATTTCTTCGTTTTTTTCTTTTAATCACCAGCCTGTATAGTTTTCTTTATTTTTCTGAAATATGTGGTATAAAAACTCAATTCAATACATTTAAATTCAGATTTTTGGACACCTTCGCAAATCAGCTTGGTTCTATTTTGTGTGTATTAAAATGTACAATAACGTAATTACCTGCACCCCAAAGCGCTGCATCCATAGCCTCCATAGTTATTAATTCCACGCAAATTGATCCACTTTAAGGACTAAGTGCGGAAACCAAAACCCTTAAGCCTCCACAGTCATCTCGTCACCCTATAGTAGTTAACATCACTCTAACCAGTCGTTTGCACCTGAAAGATCATAAAATGAAATCATTGCCACTCGTAAAAAAAAGCTAACGCGACAAGCGACAGTAAAAAATATATCAAAAAAACGTTTTGCCAAAAATACTATATTTAATAATATCTTTGACAGTGTCAGATGTAAACTCAACCAGTACACATAATAAGTGTCTGTCTGTCAGTCATCAAACGATTTCTCGGAAACGTAACACGACAAAGGGATTGTCACTTTGTGCCGAATTCGGTTTTATGGACGATAAATTATATGGGAGCCGAAATTGCGAAGTCGCGAAGGAATTAAAAATAATTGTGGGGCTTTAGTTATTGTGTAGCTTAAAACAGATTAGGCTAACTGTACTTTTACGTTACGAAAATGACGATGTTAAAATGGAATAAGTTTTTATGACTGTTTTTGACGGAGACATATTTTAAGGTAAATATTAGATTCTGTTTGTAAAGGTTTTTTATAGCAACGAAGCAGTTATTCTTACAAAAGTGTAAAAATAATATGAATCAATCGTACCTACATAAATGGTCTCTCAGGCGAGGCGACAATTCAAATTCAATTATTCATTACTACTACTGGAGATAGGGTTCCCTCCAAATACCGTAACAATATTCGATACGGGACTCAGTTCCTATCATTATTTCCAAACCGATTAAAAGTCACTAAAGATTTTCTCAAATGAATTTAAAATGAACCTGGAAATATTTTTGGCAGTCGACACAAGTTAGAAGTGACGGTCTCCGTCACGCTACTAAATGTAACCTCACGTAACAAATTGAGTTGTAGGAAGCGAATATATTAAAACAGAGTTATATTTTTCGTGCGTCCAAAGTTATACATGCGGAAAATATTTTGTTTAACAAATTTACAAGTGGTTCCGCACACATTTGTTTTAGTTTAGGTGTATGATTATTCTATTACTTAAAAGTAATAAAATAATTAGATTAAGAATAAGAAATATCATTAGCAACTAATTTATTTTTTAGTGGGTACTACAAGTACCTACAATGTACCAACTAATACGTTTGGTACTTAAACTTCCGAGGCTACAGTACCGTTACCCATAATGCTACCCCATAAAATACTCAGGGCCTAAGAAAACACGGCTTTCCATTCAAATTTCACACTTAACAAAATGCAAATGATGAAGTAACATAACATTTGTATTGTAAACAACCAAGTTGTAAGCTATTCTTCGGGTTTCGACTCAAATTTTAAGCAAGGTAATAAGTTGTAAAAAGTCCCGTTTGCTTTTTAAACGTCATTAGCAGGTTGTCGATAATATTACTGAATATTATGAGCCTTT
Organism: Noctua janthina; assembly: GCA_963576755.1. NCBI lineage: Eukaryota > Metazoa > Arthropoda > Insecta > Lepidoptera > Noctuidae > Noctua > Noctua janthina. The sequence continues at coordinate 1,539,651 of OY755066.1, forward strand.
TACTAACTTCCTACTAAAAGGCTAAGTATGCTTAGTGATGACGTTTTAATAGACGGCTAGAACAGGATGCGAAGATAAATTAAGTCAAATTTTTTTGAACGAAGAATCCCTCGGCTATGATTTGAAAAAAAAAGACCATTATTTCGAACGTGTGGAACCCAAAAGCAACCGGTGCAATGTAAACTCGACATCGTGACGAATCGCAAAACGTTCAAAAATTTGACTAAACGCGGCGCTTTTGATGTTTTAATTATTATTTTGGTTTATTACCCGTAAACGGTTATTACTTGTTGGTTATCGCAACCTTCCTGTTTTTATTAGTTTGTGTCAGTAATTTGAGTAACTGTTCTGACTCCTGCAGAAGTCGGTAATAAAAGTTGCGTTTTGAGGTTACAGAATTAGTGGAGATAAGGAAACGCTGATGCTTTATAGAAGAGTATTTTTTTAAAGTAATTACGAAGGTAACATGTATGTACTGTGTTTTTATAAACACGTTGTTGGACTAGCGTTATAAAACTAAAATCTTACCTGATAAGAGAAATAACATTTAAATCTATTATTTTTCAAAATTTTTATCTCTTATATTTAGTTTTATTTAACTTTTATTTCGTCTCCTGTCCATTGTACACAGAGTCACAAAGTCTTGTCATCGTGTCATACGTCAAAAGTTAAGTGCAGAAAAAAGAAAATTGAATGAAGTACAACCTATTTCGTTAACGTACATATTAATAATACCAAATGATATGTTTCGGGGCTTTCATATGTGTGTAAAATGAAGCTTATCAATTTGTGATAACATGTCATCTACGGAACAATTCTCTTGAATGACAGTGACGTCAAAATTTTAGATTTGTCAACATTTTTAATGCCATGAAACACTTCAACAAATAAGTTAGTACGGTGAACAATAAAACTGAATCATCAATCTAACTTCACCTGCAAAAATAAAAATAATTTCATTTCATTGCGACTTTTGTTGCAGAACTGTAATTAATTTAATCAAAAGTATGGGTGGCAGTGGTGCAACGCATTTCCTACATACTTGTCCGATAGTGTATCTTGTAAGCTCATAAAATCTCTAATATACAGGTTCGTTCATACGATTCCTTTGGTATTTCTAGAATCTTTAATAAACAAATACCAACTGATTTACTCCACATTTATAAACAGGAGCGGTCTCATCATCGTCCTACGTACACAATTCATCTTCAATTGACGCTTACAACTTGCACGCGACGTCGTTTACAATTTTACGTCTTATCTGACCCACATCTGCGGGAAAATTTCCTTTTGACTCATTTAGTGTTTCATCTGAATCATACGTTTCACTTTTAACCTTTATTGTAGTAAGAACTTCAAGCGGAACTAAATAGTGTTTGCTGTTCGTACTTACTAATTAGGAAAATACCATTGATGCATTATAGAGTTGTATATTATGGAATGCTGGTATTTTCCTTTTGAAGAATCCTAATTTCATTCAAAAATAAATAATCAAATCAAAATCAAATGTCATTTGTTCAAATAAAGCTGATATCAGCACTTTTTTAACTTCCAAAATTGAGAATGTGACCAAACGCCCGCCCTTCGCCACTTAGGTTTGATAACATTGAACTATTATCACAAAATTCTCTGTACAGTCCTCCGGCAAAAACTAGCATTTTGAGTCTTTCGCATTATGTTTTGTCTGGTTCTTGAATTTCATTACTGCATACGTGGCAGACTTTATCGCCTGCTTGCGAAACTGCATCAAGGAATTGACCAGAAGCAATTTCTCTGACGAATGTAAGCCTGCCTAGACCCTAGGCCATAGAGGCTGTCTCATATTGTTATTCAATCTGAATTCCCGTGACTGTCTCTCTAATCTCTGTCTATCTTTCATTAGATTTAATTTGGTTACTGTGAGTGTTTAGCGTGTGTGCTAAATGTTTATGATTTCTGTGACACTGTTTTTATTTTGTTTTTCTCGACTCATGAGGGTCGTAGCGTAATGATAAATAACCTTCTCCAATAATTGGGCTATCAAAACAAATTCGGTTCTGACAATTCCTGAGATTAAGAGTGTTCAAACAAACAAACTCTTCAGGTTTTTATTAGCAAACATTATGGGCTGACAATGAATACAGGGAAACTAGTTACTTCAACTCACTTTCATCCCATTCGAGGAAGAAGTCATTACTGAATATAACGTAATTACTAAAACGAGTATGATCTGTTTCGTGTTATCACTCGTTACATAGGGACACGCGAGTTTTTTCCACGAAGTGTCGACTTCAGTTTTCCTCGTTCTGAAAAAAGTGTGCGGGGATTCCGATGATGAGTCTAATCACATATGATAGTGACTAAACGGAGGCAGTGTTGCATGTTAATCCTCAGTAATGAGAGATTTCCATTTAATTTTATACTTACTTTATATTGCACTTTTTCCTCGTGTAAAATGATTAGGTATTAAATGACGCTGCATTTTGTAAGGTCAAACATAAATTGTATGCAATTAAGAAATCTTGTGTTGGGGTGGGGTAGCAAAATATGAACGTAGAACTTGATATTTAGATCTGTTTATAAAACAAATACTGATTAATCGCCATTATTTATTTGTCGGAACCGGTCATTATTACGGACATAAAATGAATCGCAAGTCCACTGGTGGTGACGTCACGTGACCTACTAACACGTCTACCCCCACCACAGCGTGGCTTCTACTGAGCCCTGATGTTACAGCTCGAGGCGAGGAGGCATTGAATGTCTGATCGCAGTGGAGTGGAGACGTCTTGGAACTGTACCCGATTCATTGTGCCCCGTGTTATTGTGTAAAATTGTAATCTCAAGTAATTTGTTAGTTGTGGTGCGTTATCAGAATTCCTCCTCGTGTGCTTGATGGCTGCCGGTCCCTCTCGATACGTCTGGAGGGAATAGCAGCTGCTGGGCCGGGTCACCCTGGGCGTGGGCAGTATCCTTCCCCGAGGAATGGGAGGAGATTCTTATTCCTCGGGGAATGTTACTGTCCATGGCTAATATTCTGACATGGGAGGGGTCCATCTTGGATCTAGGGGGCGTTGCTCCGTGTGACCCTCTGAAAAGCAGAGAGCACAGCGGAGAAGCAAGGGCGGGCTCGGTGTGCACTTACCCTGCCTCCGAGCAGTAACGATATCGACGGGGACATCGATATCGTAATCCCACCGTCGAAGTGTTGTGGAACACGTCTCGCGGCTTCGATTGGGACCGACGGTCTTGGCTTAACCGCCCGGACCACGAGGTAGAAAACCTCTATAAAAATTTACCCCGAATCTCAAGCGGCGGCGCACCGCGAGGAGATGTATGGCTGACGGGTTCCTATGGAAAATCAGTCGCTAGTGCGAACCGCTGCCGGGCCTGGCTATGGCTTATATGGGTACAGGGGGCACTGCTCAGATGGACTTTTTATTTCCCCCATACTCGTGGGAACAGAATAGATAAATACCCAATTCAAAAAACGGCCGATAACGGCGAAGGAAGGGAGGAGAGGGATGCGGGGTCGGAGTCCGGCGCCGCATCCAGCGATGTGAGCGCGGCAGGCTCAGAGAGTTCCTACGCAAGCGGTCCAGGCCGGTAGGCGACCGAGAGTCGTCATCAGAGGGGGAGCTGGCTTCGGCTCGCAAGATCGGGGACCAGCAAGCGTGGCGGGATCCGCGGCAAGGGGAGAGGCCTCTCTGCCACCGAGAGGTCGGCACGGCTTGCCGCGGAGGCGCCCCACCCGGGGGTGGCTGCCGGTCACGGGGTGGCCCGTTCGGGCTCCTCTGGTAACGAGGCGGGCGCAGACGGCGGCTCCGAAGCGGAGCGTAAGGCCGGGCTTGCGAAGGAGGTAGAGGCGGCGCTGAGGGCTGTCTCCTACAATCAAAAGCCCTCCACCAGGCAAAGGGCTATACCCTCAGCGGTCACCTCTATCATGGCGGCAGCGGAGGCCAGATATGCGGGGAAACGGCATGGCCAAACTGCGGGCGGAGGTCGCTCGACTGACGGCCGCCACGGAGCTTCTCCAAGAGGAGAATAGGAAGCTCCGAGCAGACTTGGCCTGTCTGCGTGAGTCCGGCTCTCGCGAGGCGCCCCAAAATGGCCAGCAGTGACCAAGCCAGGCCGTGCCGGTGGAAAACCAGGTCCTGAACCTGATTCGGCAGGAGCTGGCTGCCTTTCAGGCGCAGTTCTCCGTCCTGGACTGCATTGTTCTGAGCCCCCCCTTGGCGGCAAACAAAGCGCCATCGGGCCCGAGGGCGGCCACATATGCGGCTGCTGCGGCTTCCTCACCGGGGCCGTCCAGCCAGCCCTCCGGCAGGGTTACGTCGGCCCCCGGAAAGCCGGCTCCGGCGAAATCGGCCCCGGTGGCGGCCCTGAGGCAGGGCAAGGCGGTGGCCCTGAGGCAGGGCAAGGCGGTGGCCCTGAGGCAGGGCAAGGCGGCGAATGTGCCAGCGCCAGCCGCGAGACAGCCGCCACCGCCGCCCCCCCGCCCCCTAAGCCATCCGTGGCCGAGGCCGGGTGGTAGGTGGCCGGAGAGAGAGCGAGGGAGCGAAGGGCGGCCAAAAAGGCCAGGAAGCGGGAGCGGAAGCGCCAAGAAAAGAAGCCGAGCGGCGCTGCTAGGCTCAGCGTCCCGAAGACCGCAGCTGTGAGGGGCGTGACCTATCGCGACGTGCTCGCTAAGGCGAAGACGATGGTGGATCTCGGGGAGCTCGGGATCGCCGGGGGCCTCCGGCTTAGAGTCACCGCAACAGGGGCTCGAGTGCTGGAGATCCTCGGCGAAACCCGTGGCTCGTCCGCTGACGCTCTGGCTGAAAAGCTTAGAGCGTCCCTAAATGCGGACGAGGCCCGAGTGTCCAGGCCCGTCAAATGCGCAGACCTGCGCATCCTGGGTCTGACGACTCGGTGACCGAGGAGGAGGTGGTGGCCGCCGTCACCAGGACCGGTGGGTGCCCTGCCGAGCAGGTCAAGGCAGGCACCTTACGTCCGGACCTGTCGGGCATGCGAACCATAACGGTAAGCTGGTGACGACGGCGAAAGCCATTGTGGAGTCCGAAGGCTCTTGGTGGGCTGGGTCTCGGCGCAGGTGAAGCTGCTGGAATCCAGACCTCAGAGGTGCTTCCGCTGCCATGTGGGGCTCCACGTGTAGGTCCGGTGCACCTCGGAGGTGGACCGCAGTAGCCTGTGCTTCCGCTGCGGCCAGCCAGGTAAGATGGCCGCGGCTTGCTCCGCCGCGCCGCACTGCGCTGCATGTGCGGCAGCTGGCAAGCCGGCCGATCACCGGGCAGGGAGCAAGGCCTGCGGTACTCCCGCCAGGGGCAAGGGAAGGCCCTCCGCCACCACCGTCAAAACCCCCACCGTCGCCACCACCACAGCCGCCGCCACTGTCGCCACCACCGCAGCCGCCGCCACTGTCGCCGCCGCTGCCGCTACTTCCGCAGCGGGGCCCTCACAGGGGGCTCGGGAGTGGGTTGAAATGGAGTGCCAGTAACGGCCCCATTACGCCTTCTCCAGGCGAACATCAACCACTGCGCCTGCGCTCAGAATCTTTTGCTCCAGAGCATGGCGCAGTGGTCGAATAACATCGCCGTGGTCACTGAGCCGTACTTTGTCCCGCCCAGGGATGACTGGGTGGAGGACCTTAGCGGCTCAGTGACCATAATAGCGTCGGCCGCCGCCGGTACCCCGACCCTTGAGAGTGTCAGGAAGGGTCAGGGGTGCGTAGCAGCACGGTTCGGGGAGACCGTTGTAGTGGGAGTCTACTTCTCCCCGAGCCAAACTCTCGCCGAGTTCCGCAACTCCCTCACGGAATTGAGTGTCGTCATCGGAAGCCATTCCCTCCCCGTGCTTGTGCTCGGGGACTTCAATGCCAAGAACTTGGCTTGGGGTTCTCGTTACACGGACGTGCGGGATGGTGGAGGACTGGGCTCTGGAGACAGGCCTGGTCGTCCTAAATCGGGGTTCTGTCCCCACGTGCGTGCGGATGCGGGGCGAGTCGGTGGTGGACATCTCGTTCGCCAGTCCCGCTCTGTCGCGGCGTGTCGTTGACTGGCGCGTCATGGAGGGGGTGGAGACCTATTCCGACCACCGGTACATCCGGTTCGACGTCTCCACCCAGATCTCAAGCACGCCGGTCCTACAGGCCCCGAGTGGTCCGCGATGGGCGCTGAAGCAGCTGGACCGGGAGCTCCTCCTGGAAGCCTCGATCGTGGAGGCCTGGGTGTCATCACCGGTCAGGCCTGCCGACATTAACAATGAGGCGGGTTGGTTCCAGGAGTCCGAGATTTGCGACGTGGCAATGCCCCGAGTTCGGCCAGGAAGCGCCCGGCGTCAGGTGTACTGGTGGTCGCGAGAGCTGACGTCTCTGCGCGAGGCGTGTGTTGCCGCACGGCACCTGTACGCCAGGCATCGCAGGCTCCGCATCCGCCCTCCGGATGCGGCGGCCATTGAGGCGGAGCTGTACGAAGGGTACAGAGCGGCGAAGACCGCCCTCAAAGAGGTTGTCCGGTGGGCCAAGAATCTGGCCCGCGAGGAGATGCTGGAGTCTTTGAACGAGATCCGTGGGGGCGCCCTTACAAGATGGTGCAGGACAAACTCTGCACCCGGCCCCCCCCGCTGACGCAGAGTCCCCGGCCTGAGCTCGTGGAGGACGTGGTGAGCGCTCTGTTCCTTTCGCGAGGGGAGCATCCTCCCCCGCCTATGGCTCCGCCGCCGCGTGCGGTGCCGGAAGCGGACCACACCGATGACGATGACGACGTTCCGGAGGTGACTGGGGTGGCGGTGACCTGAGAGTGGCGGTACGCAGGCTGAAAACCACAAACACCGCCCCGGGACCCGATGGCTTGCCTGGCAAAGCCTGGGTCCTGGCCTCTGGTTCGGGCCCCGACTGGAAGGGCTCCTAAGTGCAGGCTTGGAGAGAGGCTAGTTTCCGCTTCGTTGGAAGACGGGGAAGATGGTCCTCATCCGGAAACCAGGGCGCCCTGCGGACTCTCCGTCCGCATACCGGCCCATCGTGTTGCTCGACGAGGTGGGCAAGCTCTTCGAAAGAGTCATTGCCAACCGCCTCGCCGGGCACCTTCCGGGGATGGGGCCGGATCTTGCGGAACACCAGTTTGGTTTCCGCAAGGGGCGCTCCACGGTGGACACCATCATGCGCGTGGGAGCCCTCACGACGGGGGACGCGGTGTCCCGGGGTGGGGTCGTCTTGGCGGTGTCCATTGACATTGCCAACGCCTTCAACTCCATGCCCTGGAGCTGCATTAGGGAGGCACTCCGGTCCCCTCTTTGAGGAGTGGCTAGAGAGGCGCCACGGCGCCCTCACCTACCGCCTGACGCAGGTCCTCACCGGACACGGTTGTTTCGGGAGGTTCCTGCACCGAATCGGGCGGGAGGAAACACCCGGGTTTTTCCACGGCGAGGATCGTCCGGAGGACACGGTGGAGCACACCATAGAGGTCTGCCCCGCTTGGGCGGAGCGCCGCCGTGTCCTTGTAGCGGTGATTGGCGGCAGCGATCTCTCGCGTCCGGCCCTGGTTCAAGCCATGGTCCGGAGCGAGAGGGAATGGGAAGCCGTCACCACCTTCTGCGAAGCAGTCATGCTTGTGAAGGAGGTAGCGGGACGTGAGAGGGAAAGAACCTCACGTCCCAGCCGCCGCGGGAGACGCCCTGGGCGTCGGGGGTCACGTGGTGGCTCCCGGCCACCGTAGGCGCGGGCCTGTGGACGGCGAGTTATGGGCTAGCTCGCCGTCCGGCCGTCTTATGACGACAGGCCGTGTCGACGGCGCGTTCGTGTTCCACGCGCGCCTCAAAGGGATGTCAGCAACCGAGTAGGGGTCCGCATAGGCCGATGCCTGCCAGAGCTGCGGGACTGTTCGAAAGAGACACCGTGGCCCTGGAACACAAAGGGCAAAGAAGGAACATGGATGGGTTTTAGTCAGTACAAGTCTGACACTCCCTTCCGCTCCGCCCAGAGTGGAGGGGGTCATTTGATGATTTCCCATCCGAGAAAAAAAAAAAGTAATTTGTTAGTTCAGTAGAAACAGTGTAACGCACCCAGTGTATTTTTATAGCACGAAACCCACCGTCTGCCCACATGATGTACGTGCCTAACTGAGTAAATCCTGACAAATCCGACATATTTATGTAACTTTTAGTTTTTACAGAAGCATTCGTGCCCTATTATACGATAAAGGGCTCGCCCAGTTAATTAGCATGGGATTTGGACGGACATGGCGAAAAGCGTCCTATAGTGACACCTCTGCCTAACCCTTCGGCGTGATGTTATGTTAAAAAACTTATCTACGTACTTATCTGCCTGATACAAGCCAATTAAGTCCTTAGCATCAATAACGAAAGTGATAACACATCACTATCTTTTAACCTATGCCTCTTGACACTTGCAACGATTATAAAAACTCAAGTAGGTATCAAGCCTAAAGCTAAATGTTCTAGCCATTACGAACAGTTTTTATTTAATTACTTAACTGTGTAATTAGGTAGGAGATTGTTTACAAGCTAGTTATAAATTCCATAGTTTAATTATTACCAATTACAACTAGTAGGTTTGTTATAGCTATTGTTTTGCATAAATATACTATTAAAACTGTACCTATTAGTTAAAATTATAAGCCTATTGATGTGCGCAGTTATTAGGTAAATATAATTAGTCGTTAGTGAATAAATTGGTAGTCTATGATAAATGCATACTTACTAGTATAGCACTAAATGGTTTCAAACCATTTTTTAGATTGGTTAATAAGATAATCAAGTTTTTGATTAACTTAAAATAAATCGAATCTGAAATATTATTTTGCTGATGACCTCGTGAAACGAAAAAGATACAAATGTATGTTTTTTTTACTATTCCTGATACATTGGAGTAGTATTTTATAAAAAATATGTATTCTCATTAATGGTACCTACAAACATAGTATTAATTCAAGTTCACACGGAAGCACCAAATAATACTGCCAACGCCATCTACCGGCTGTCTCAGAAGACCAGCTTAATGCACATAATTGCGATTTAAACATAATAACGAGTGCGGAAAGTAAACACTGGTCGACCTCGGGTTATCGAACCCGTAGTACTACGGATAGGTACCTAGTGCGCTGCGCTTGTACCTATACATTGAATATAAATATTGTTGTACTTTGGTAGGCATATAGGTATTTACAGGTACTTATTTTTTTTTTTTTTTTATATTTACTAACTTTATACACACCAACACGCTTGTAATACCCGGAGAGTTAGGTAGATATGGACCAGTAATAACCCACATTTCGCCTGTTCTGTTTAAGACTTACGTTAAAGGGGTCGAGCCTATTGCCATCAACCGGGCACGATTTTGATTGAGAGCATTGATCAATTTCGTTGATGACCCGCTAATCTCTTTCCAACACGTTGTAACGCAGAAACGTGCTCTGCAAGTGGCGGAAATTCATTCAATTCGAAGTCAACAAAAATAGAGTATTTTAGCGCTTTTTCAGACAATTATAAAGAATGAATAGAGTACCTATACCCTGTATTATAGTCTGGTTGGCAACCTAACCTATATAAACACGATTAAACCCACATACGGATATATACCTGCTGTAGCTGTAGATAGCCCAAGGATGCGTCATCCATCGGCTAGTGCGAAAAATTGAGATTTGCACGCAATTTTATTGTGTTATTGAGCCGTTTGATTAGGTTCAAGGATTTTGCTAAAGGTAATCGCTGATTACGGTTCCAGTGTTATTGATTTAACGTTAAAACTAAATAAATAAATTTAAACGACTCCTCTTGGCTTTAGAAAAAAGTTTGAGTTATGTTTATCAAACATGTTTTTCAATTTTTACATTTGTGTACCGGTAGTCGTACGAGAAAACAAAATGATCATAGTAAGTTGTAACCATGATCTTTTGGCTCCATCTCCATCTTTCTTTATTCCATCTACACGGATAAAAGAAAAAAGAAAAAAAAGGAAATTTGTTCCAAAAGCAGTGACATAGATTATAAATGAGACATCCCCAATAAGTAATTGATCATACTTGTGCTGGGGATATAGGATATTAAGTTCAAGGCATTATTTCCACACCTTAAAAATATATAAAATATTCCTTCCACGTTTAGTTTTGATCTGATCATCTAGCTATCCTACGATTCTTGTTCTTACTCTGCATAGTGGTCACAAATTAACGAATCTTCGGCATCTAAAGATTTTGTATGATTTGTTTAACCCATGTCCCGCTTGACAATCGGAGCAAACCAATTTAATAAATAATAACTGAATACGTAAATCACAACAATTAGGTGGACAAATCATTTGATATTGGTGCGTAAAATCATGACTAGATCCAATTAAAACCTGCGTGCTCCTACGCAGTTAATAGTCATATAATACAGATCGTAAAGGATCGGGAATATTCGTGTAGATTCGGTATATTGTATCGAGAGGTCTTTAAAGTGCACTTGCCCTTATTTCTGCTCGTGTAAATCTAAATAGTCAGGAAGTCAAAGATAGACCATTCTCGTAAATCAACAGCTACCTACGATATTTAGAACAATAGGAAACTGGTGGCTAGGTGAAGGAAAACATGATACTTCTGTCCAGATTGTCTGAGAACCAGAGTTCAGAAAAGATCAGCTTTAGATTCAGCAGATTACAGCCCACAGAGAGGATACCTGTGTCCCAGCGTTGGGAACATGATAAGCTGAATATGCTATGATACGCGTAGGTAAGCATAGCATAATCAGCCTACAATGGTAAAAATGTTTGTAAAAGTGGGAAGTAATTTTGTCCATTTGATTAATTAAAGAGTTCTCAAATTGGTTGTAGGTAACATTGAAGCTGTCCGTACTATTGAGAACAACATGTTTTCAATGTAAAAAAATAAACACAATCTAAACGCAACGTTTCGTTGCGGTTTATTACCTACAATGAATAATATTTGTGATACCTACTCGTTGATGTAAACATTGTGAAGCTATTGACTTGTTGTTTACTAAAAGTTCGCGTATTAGTAATGTTTTGATCTGCGTTTCAGTTTTACGTAGATATTGTATTGAATGCTGAAGTAACTTTTTTACTTTGTTTTACTGACTGAAAGTGGCGCCGATTACTGAAAAGCTGTGTGGTGATCGGTTATCGTGGTATGGACATGTCATGCGGAGGAATGAGAAAAATGTAGTGGTGAAAATGATGACTAAGAGTAGAGGAAGACCAGAGAAACGACGGATGGACTGTGTGAAGGGCAGGCACCTCTGTTTTGGCCATATCAGGCTAGAAAGAAGGTGACTGCTGAGGTGACGAGTAATAGAGAAGTATGAAAGAAAGCATGCTGCGCCGACCCCAATTAAATTGGGATAAAGGCAAGAGAATGATGATTTTATTTTACTGAGGCTCTTCAGTGTCGGCGATTAGCGAGAAGCGAGTAGAGCTAGCAACTAAAACGAGTTGTTTTTTCGTCAGAGTACCTACTTGCAGTGGTGAAATTAATCAGTGATTAACTCTTTTCTTAAGTATTTTTTAGTAACACGGGACCTAAAACTTTTTGTACGTTTCATTAATCGATAGCAAGTCGCTTCCTCGTCGGAGGTAAGACACGAGCCATTTTGTGTTAGTGTAGGTTGTTTGTGAGTGCATTGTTTTTGATTTTCAGTTGCTTACTGTTTTTTTTAAAGTGCGAAATTAAAAGATTTAAAGTAATTGTTAAACCTAGGAGCCACGTCCACGTACTCGCACTGTGGTACAGACCACTACACAAGCGAAGAGTACGAAAGGACACTGCTACAACAACGTCATACTATCACCATCAGAAAGTGTAGACACAGCCGACACCGACATATCGTAGACTGCCGTGTAATAATACTTGCAATTAGAGCAAATAGCAGTTGCAAGTGTCATCGCTCGCAGACGCTCTACACGCGTAACGTGACACTTGGCGTGTCGGGCGCTGCACGCCGGGTGAAAATGTATACGGGCGGGGACAAAAAAGAAAAAGAATGAAGATTTTTTAATTGTTTTTTTGCTTGTTTGCTGGTTTTTTGGTAGGAAAGCGGAATAATGGTTACGTCATCGCTTTTATTTTAGTGAGTTGTAGGGGGGACTCCGAGTATGTATATGACATGGGTATCGGCCCAAAGCAGTGCTGATGATTGTGAAGTAATAAAGTAGGCATGAAATCTCATAATGATGGTAGGAATTCATCTTACTACTATAATTATAAATGCGAAAGAATTTGTCTACACAATTCCCGTTTAAACAATTAACACAGCTTTTACAAAGAACCAGAACAAAATTCCCAAAAAAAAACCTAATAAACTCAAAACTAACACAATACAGTTCTTATAGCGGATAAAACTTTCACTTCAAACGAAACAAAAGCTTTATAAGACATAAAAATAAATGAAAAATTCCTCTTTTTCCAAATACATGTTGTGAGGCGCACTGTGCGCTCGGTCTCTAGCGACGACTTACGCCATAATCTGTCTTGCTATTCAGCTCAAAGCTGGCGTGTTCAGGTACATTCTTGAAATTGAGCCGCTGAAAGTAGAATTTCAGAGGACATTTGCAGTACTGGTTTTACACGATATTTTTTTTTACCTTGTTTCTTGACTCTTTTTTTTAGTTTCAAGGACTTGAGTTTACAAGCAGAGGTTGTAAGAATAAGGGCTTAAAAGTATATAATATGTACATAAATTCGTAGCTGTGTTTTAAGGTTTTAGCTTTACCGTCTGCATGCCTAATGGATTCGCCTGGGAGTTTTTCTATAACTTGCATTAGTAATCTTGAAATTCTTGTTTAAAGATCATTGTCTGAGGATTACAGTCATCATAAGGTTAGTTACCTTACAAAATCCCACGATTGGTGATTGTTGGCAGTTTCGATAGTTCAACAGTCACCTCCTTGCTAGCCATATCATCCTTCACACAGTCCATCCATCGTTTCTTTGGTCTTCCTCTACTCTTATAGCCGTCAACATTGGTGAGTTTTACATAATTAGTAGCATTAAACATTAAGCCTAAATGTCCTTACACTTTTATTCTCATTATCATTCTATTGCCCTTGTCCCAATTCATTTGGGGTCGGCGCAGCATGTCTTCTTTACACTTATTCTCATACAACAATAATTCCTATCAAAAATTTAATTCGACCAGCTTTAGAGTAACCATTGCCCCGACTTTAGATAAGACCAAAGTACAGCCGTGGACTTTGATCAAGTACCTATAACTACCTAAACTGATGCAAGCATACAATATTATGTTATAATTAAAATTAACCTTATGTTTATACAATTATTTCCATATTCCATTCTCCTATACATAAACAATAGGCATGTGTTGTTGTTAATTAATAAATGGAACGTATTTTATTTTTACAGCTATCAATAATTATTATTGCGGTTACCAACATTCTTACTGGATAGGTATTATATGGGCTACCGGCACGATCAAAAGCATACCGACAAAGAGCACGAAACGAAATAGATTTGATATGTTATGTATATTTCTGGAATGTTTTGGACATTTACATTTGAATATGTATTTAGATTTTTAAGAAAAGTTAATTTAAAAATGTCCATAAATTATTCTTTTACGCAACTGCGACGGGATCTTTTGAAGAAGTTGTTTTTTTTTTAATTTATTTCTGTTAGGGTTCTATCGATGTTGCCATTGATATTTCTCGAAAAACCTAAAAAAATATGTAAGCATAATAAATAAATGCACTTCCTGCTTTAGACCGTCAGCAAAACTATACATATTTTTATTTTTTTCATGCTTTTTACTCTTTGTTCTCCACCACAGATTGATTTCTGAGTAAAACGTCAGGTTCTACTTTAAGACGTTCTTCGAGTATTCAAGTATCTGTTCACCGTTCGAACTCGGGATTGTTGTGAATGAGAGAAACTATCTACATGGAAAATTGTCTAAATCTAAAGCAAGAATAATAATTTGATTATCATATTACTACTGGCTTCTGACCGCGACATCGTCCGCGTAAAAGAAACATAGTACTCCTATGACGCTCGGCAATAGTGTAGTTTACTATTAGTAAAAGAACCTTTGAAATCTGATGGATAGTTTCGGAGATTACCTCCTACATCCAAACCTACAAACTTTACCTCTTTATAATATTACTTAAGTAAGATAAAATAGTTTTCTACCTACACCACACCGTTATACAGTCCTGTCTACATTAAATTCTTGGTCAGCAAGTCAACAAACTGACTCACTACACAGCTGCGGCCGAGCCATATTAACAGATAGTCATTTTAATTTAAATCTCCACATGCATTTGTTGGAAAACTGTGGTGTCTGTAATTGTTTACATTATTACATCGGTATTGACTTATCTCTGCGACCTTATTATCTCCTGGTACTATTTATTGCTAATAGACCAGCCCATCTTGTAATATATTTGCTGTGAAGGCATTTTGTATGTATGTGTCAAAACATGGGCTTATCTAAAACTACAATTTATTGTAAATAATGCTGTCTGCTTTAGACTAATTAATTAGGAAACATAAACAAGATGAGAGTGGTTTTAAAGTAATAAGTAGATAAGAACTAGGTATAATAAATTAATGCCTTAGGATAATGTTTCGTTTTCAAAAAGCAAATTAATATATAATTTGCTTTAAATACAATACAACTAGCAATTACCAGCCGGCTATGATTATGAGCTAGCTGTCGTAAAAGGAGACCATGATGTCTAAGTGTTTTATGTCGCGACCGATACCAATACCGACACAAGTATAGGTACCAGCGTCCTTCTGTCTGTTGTTAACAAAAACTTTGCAATTGCCAATCTGTCTACCAATACCAACTGCGTTAACTAAGACATTCGTTGTTCATATGTAGGTACAGTCACAGTCCGCCATATTATTCAGCCTTTGGATGACTACACAGGACAAATAATCTATGCTTAATATTACAAGGTGTAAACGGACCCATCACGAAGCCGTCAACCAAGCATTCTGTACATCAAACTAAGTAAGACTACGAAAAAATTATTGCTGGGAAACGACTTTTTTACTGTGGTGAAAAATGACGTTATACGGTAGGACTCGATGTAACCCACTCAAAACACTGTGGCGGTAGATGCATAGAATAGTACGGAGGACGTGGAGGGATTTAAAGTAAAGTTATAACATTTAAAACTTGAATTTAAAAAAAACTGTGAAAAAGTTGGAACTTCGACCCCCAATATCTCCGTAACCAGAAGGCTCCCAGGTATGGTCTAGAACAAAACAATGATCGCAATGACGGGGAGAACAAGCGTCTCTCGGCTACCTTAAGGGTGTATTTACACCCTTTATAAAATGTAAAGTGGAAGTCGTGGGGCTTTGCCCAGCAGTGGGATAAGGCTTAGCCCAGGAGTGGGATGATGCAGAATAATAGTATTATATCAGTAATATTATAAAGAGGTAAAGTTTTTAAGTTCGTATGTTTGTTAGTTTATAAGTTTGGATGTAGCGGGTTATCTTCGAAACTGCTGATGCGATTCAGAAAACTCTTTCACTAATTAGTAGCTTCATTATCCCCGAGTGCTATAATAATATTAGAAATGTTCCCTTGAAATAATTTCCGACCGCGAGCAAACCTGCGGGCGAAAGCTAGTTAGCAATAAATCTTGCATCCATAAGACGCCATAGGTACTTGACTGCTGCTTACCTCAAATTGTAAAACCACGAACCCATGCGGCGGTGCTAATTTAGCAAATGAAATCTAAACTCGGTCAGTCCGTAGCCGTAGCAGCGTGGATTACTCACGAGCATTACTCTCTTGTTGTGCAAAAGGAGCAAACGGGAACTTAGGACCAAAAGACCGTTTCGGTATTAATGGCGCGCTCCGATGTGAACGCAATTCGCGGATTTTAAAGATTGTGAGTAAGGCCGGTGTGGCCGTGCAAATACTGTTTAATGAGTATTTCAATTACATGATAAGATTTTTTAAAAGGATCTTGTTAATTGTTTGGAAATGACAGCAGATCCCGTTACAAAATCAAGGGATTTATTAAGAAAATTTCATTACCTACATGAACATTACGGCGCTTAAATGATTTTTTTTTTGTCAGTTTAAAAATGTCTTTCGAATGATTCATTCCTTTATGAGCTTTCAGAAAAGTTTCAGTCTAACGTTGGAACTGCGTAGATTTCTAAAAATCAGCTGTCATCTGTAGCACCACTAGGGCATGCAGGACCGGTTCTGGTTCAGTAGTAAAAACCGGGAGAACCGGTTCTCATCATGCCCTAAGCATAACGCATTTCAAGGAAAGCACCAAAATATCACTGTATGTTTTGATAGAATATGGGAGAGATGATCTTTAGTAATCAGTACTATAGGCTATTTTACCTTTATTTATCAAAGAAACTGAGTCCTTCATGTTTACATGTGGAAGTTTCCCATTCAATTATCATAGTGCCCTAGTTTCAACTCCCACAGGAAGAAAGGGATGGTTTATTTTTAACCAAGGACAATTAAATACATCTACAAGTATGTGTGTGTGGTTGTGTGTGTCTAATTCCTGGATGTTAACTGTTTATGTGTCAGGAAGATAGTGGCGAACGTAATTAGTGCCAGGTGTTTAGTTTTCTTAGAAAATGCGAGTTTAGTTAGCTACTGTTACAGCCTTGTTGTGATTTTCCACGCTTAGAATAGGAGAAATAAATTATTTATGACGATCGTATCTGTGGATTGTAATCAAGCGTGATGTTAATCCTATAATGCTTTGCTAATGTAGTAAGTCGCGCTTTTTTGGTACAATCGCCATGATGGTCTTGATTGTGAATAACGCCAATCTCGAAAAAAAATCGTCAGTTCAGTGCATCAATTTACAAGTACCTAGGTGCCATTCTACATCAAAAGTTCTCTCGTAAAAATGTATTGAATTTTCTTTTTTATGAAGCCAACTGTAAGGCCAGCAAAGAAATTGGCTTGACACAATAAACAAAACACTTTAACATTAAAAACCGGCCAAGTGCGAGTCGTACCACGCACACAGGGTTTCGTAGCATCAAACAATATAATAAAAATAAATATTATATATTTTGAAAGCTCATTCATAAATTATGTTGATTATATTACATTCAACAGCAAAACTAAATTTGTTTTTCATATTATGTTAATGAAAAACAAAGTTACTGCTGCAGTTTGACGAAAAAGTCCCATATGTCAAAAACTAAACATCTAATCATATTCAAACCAATCTAAGTTTTTTTTACGTTCAATCCTACATTTTTTCAGAACTTTCCTCCTCTTACTTTAGAAATTTGTGGGGGGGTGGGGGGAGAGGACACACATTTTACCACTTTGGAAGTCTTTTGGAATCTTTCAAACGATTGATTTTGAGAAACAAATATTTTAAAACTAAAAATTTTGGTTATACTTCCATGTATGCCTAATTTTTTTATTTTTTGTATAAAAATCGTAAATCAGATCACAGAATACATCTACCTACCAAGTTTCAACTGTGTAGTTCTAATAGTTGCCGAATAAAGTGGCTGTGACATACGGACGGCCAGACAGACATGACGAATCTATAAGGGTTCCGTTTTTTGGCATTCGAATACAGAACCCTAAAAAGCTTTATAACTGGTCACAATAACTTGTGGTTATACCGTTAGACTGATAGTTTTCATCAAGTATTTTCATATTGTGTATAGGATTGCAAGTTTTGTTGCTTACCATACAAATTGCGCAGTTTGATAAATAATTAAGCAGCTGTCAAGATCTGTTTTCCGTCACAGGGATGATCATCAAAACAATCGGGAATTATACCGACATGTTAATGTCATAAAGAAGGATTAACTCCATAAATAAGTTGGCAACATTTTAAAGGATTACTCACACACATGCAGCGTGTGGTTGTGTGCAAAAGGACCAGTTGAGTTATGCTTTATTTGGTGTTAAGGAAGATTATAATTGTATGTCGTTTTAGTAACGGTTTAATTTAGAAACTTAAATTCTCTTATCAGTAAACGGAAATCTGTATAAATAAAAATCAATTTCGACATTGTATGATGCAGCATCACTTGAGGATTGCTCAACCAATCTGGCTGTTTTTACCCGACTGCCAAGGAAAGGTTATGTTTTTCGCGTATATCTTGTATGTTTGTAAATTCCTTTACAACGAAGATTTGTCTCAAAAAACCAAGTGTCAATAGATAGGTGTTTAAAAAAAAATCTCGTATTTTTGGTGCTAAATTGTAAGTCGTTAATTTTTTTTTCAACCTAGCCTATCGAGTAGGGTCTCAAAATGAAGGAAATTAAAACGAGATCACAAATATACATAGGGTCTAACTATTCATACACGAAATATTTTCAGGGAATCATCTAACGGCTATAACAAAGCCATTTCAAGGGATTTTTTTTTTATCTGAGTATATTTTTTTTATAAAAATAAATAATTTAAAATTACTTGACCCACAAAATAAATACTGGCTCCTTATTTTTAAGCATCCATTACGCTAGATTACTACGTCGTATATACCTACTGTCATTGTTAGAATATGGGACTAAAGGTTTTATGCAAAAAGTCTCAAAAAATTTTAGAATTATAATAATTTTGTAAAAAAAACACTCAGATATTTTTTTTTTTCGTTGCTATGGCGACTTTACGACTTATAGAAGTTACGTTTAAAATATTTCGTATATGAAAAGATAGACCTTATATACGAGGATAATTATATATCATATATATAGGTACATAATACTATTTGTAGTCGGGTTTTTTGATACTTTTAATCAAATGTTTAATGAAACAAGGCAAGGCAAGGTTTTAATGAAAGAAATATATTTTTATTGCTTACCCCACTTTTATTTTTTTTTTATTTGAAAATTGCATCCGAGCGAAGCCGGGCGGGTCGCTAGTATCACAATTTTAACACTAATTTGTGTGCACTAAGGATATAATTTAGGAATAGAACTAGTTTAAAATAGACCAACCAAAACTGGAAGTAGTGCTTAACTTTGGTTACAGGCAACTTAGTTGGTTGTTGGTTGATCTTCTTCTGTAGCTACATAAAGATCCGGTCTAATCGGTGCGGACAAAGTCCGGACGTGAGGCCGGACAGTTCGCATTTTAACATTAAATGTACTACCGTCACCGAAGGCCGACCACTTTTCAACCTTATGCCCTGAGTAATAAGGTTTAAAAGTACCTACTGAACTATGACTGTCAGTAGTCGGTCATCAATCTGTGCGTCCTGTTTGACCGCACCTTAAACGAACCATCACCTGGTTAGCCTTTTTCCAATCAATCGGCTTCCAGTCTAACTGGATGCAGATTAAAAGAATACAACCAGAAAATACATAAATAAAAAGAGGCCAACTCATAAAATCTGTCCGAATAACATTTTTGTTGTTCCTGGCTGACGTCTTTCGTATGTAAATTTTAATTTTCTCGCCAAAACCGTTTCTCTTATTGGGAAATATTTCACCTGTTTTCGTAAATTGTAAATAAGAGACTTTAAAATATTCGTTTTTTACAAAGGAATTTCGAAACTGTAACGTAACATACAGTTGACATTATGACTTCCTTTTGGGCCATATTATTGTTTGATTTAAACTTAGGATACCTAAAACTAAAGCCGTGGTAAGTACTTATAAGGAAATAATTACCTACGTTCACGAATTCCAAAAAAAAAATCGTAATAATATATAAATATAGAGTTTTTTCTCAGAGATTTCACATTCTTTTTTTGTATGAGATAAAAATATGCTAACTGATATTGCATACTCGTAGAACGTAAATTTCTACCTACCTCAATAAGGTTAACATAAAATTATACGTATTAAATAACATTCTACCATACTCATTTGCCTTTCCAATGAGCATCAGATCGATTTGCTAATCCATATTCATACCAGGAAACATCATAATGCAAGGACCAAAATGACGCATCGGGGGGACCCATATTACGATAATTAAATCAGAGTACGACCCTAAGCGGTCCTAAATGCAAGGGAGCAGGGCAAAGACTCTACCAAACAAATATAGTGCGCAGGAGTTGAATACTCGAGAATATTTTATTATCTGTAAACATTCACACACGCGTACGTAAAGGAGGACTGAGTAGTCTTAGTCGATTGTTTATTATTGTTGCAAAATGATAAGCTCTGTGCAATTATTTCAAGGTTATTGGGTGTAATAACCACTAAGATTAACCGATGGTTTTTCATGCCGTTTTTTTTTTCAGCGGCGCGGTTGCCTAGTGAATCGACGGTATTCGTTATACATGTTTCACGAGTCTACGTCGTTTACTTATATCCATACTAATATTGTAAATGCAAAAGTGAGTTTGTTTGTTCCCTATTCACGCCTAAACCAAGGAACCCGATCATCCTGAAATATTGCATGTAGGTGTTGTCAGGTGTACAGAAACGGACATAGGGTACCTTTCATCCCGAAAAAATGTACTGTTCCCGAGGAAAACAACAATAAATTTCTTATGAAAATAGATGGCGCCACGTGTCTTTCGAATCATGATTGGATTATATTATTACATGCGGAGTACAAACCGAAATGATTGTCAAATTCTAAATTAACGCAAGCAAAGCCGCGGGCAAAAGCTAGTGTTTTAATAAAATGTAGTTTACTAGGTAACCTGTTCTTTAGGTAAAGCGTTAGTCAACAAATATAGGAAAATTAACAAATAAATAAATTACCTAATAACCACAAACCACGCGATACTCACGAATAAGCATCATTGTTTTAAATGATATAATAATAATAGTGGTTTTCTTCACTGCCAATTAAAAATAATGAATCGATTCATCCCTTTATATTTTACAGACTACTGTTTTAGTTGTTTAACTAGAAGTTACCAAGTAATATTCAGCCTAAATTGAAGTAAAACATTGGTAATTGAAAAAGTTTTGTAATGAAAATAGTAATTACAGTTCAGCGAAACTGTTCTCCCTCTAAAAATATTTCGGTATTCAAGAAATTGTATTTGTTTTAGTTTGTTTAATGATAACTCTAATATTATGAGGAGATCCCAGATGTTTATTACAGACAATCAATTTTAGTATGCGAAGTAAATTAAACTAATACATGATTTCATCTGTCTGGCTTAAAGATATTTTGTTCTAAAATAGGATTTATACAATTTATTGAAAAGATACTATTTTTTTCGTTCGTAATATTTTGGAGTTCGACGAAAAACGTTTATCAAATAAGCATTACAGATTTTGAATTAACTCAACATTAGTAACGTTCTATTATAAGACACCCTTTTCTATAACATGTTGCTACCACATTTGCTGATCTTCGCATGGCAACAAAAATAACAAACCTTTTTTAAATAAGACCAAGACCGACAGAAAAGTAAAAATGAATAGTATGTAAGGATCGGAGCAGGTAGCGTTCTGTAGAACCTGTTAATTCCTATTGGAAAAATTTAGGTTTATATAAGCTAGATTACATGCATACCTATGTATGATTTAAAATATTGTTGCAAAACGATCAAAACTATTCATCGCGCTACACCTACATTTGTGTTGATGTAAACAAGCCGTCGATACGCGCACACGCACACTCTTCCTCACCCATGTGTGTGTCGCATGTACGCGCG
This sequence comes from Noctua janthina, assembly GCA_963576755.1. Classification (NCBI taxonomy): domain Eukaryota; kingdom Metazoa; phylum Arthropoda; class Insecta; order Lepidoptera; family Noctuidae; genus Noctua; species Noctua janthina. The sequence continues at coordinate 1,561,196 of OY755066.1, forward strand.
TAGCATTGAGCCAGGTCGTGGCTCCCGCGCGTGCGCAGGGTTTATTTGTACGTTTAGGCGCGCGTATCTACGTTAGGCCCGTCACACATGGCAGCTATAATGTATAGTGCATCTCGGAATGTACATTCTCAGGTACTTTATATTATAGTACTGTACATTAAAGGAACATAATATGTAATGTATATCTTTCTGATTTTTACTATTGTTATGGCCAAATTGCACACGTTTCACGCAAAACAATATTTGTTAATTAAAATGAATCTATCTGAACCTTAAAGAGAAAAATGTAAAATATATTTTCGCTGCTGTTGAGCTCCTGTAGGATCTTCTCGCAAAATGTATAATAATATAACTATCTAGTCGACCCGCACCAGCTACGCCCAATGAGGGATTTTGACACAAAAATTTCAAGCCCTATTTGACCACCTTAAGGGTTGAATTTTCCAAAATTCTTTCTTAGTGGTTGCTACGTCATAACACATCTATATGCCGTTTAGCCTGATCCGTCCAGTGGTTTGAGCTTGAGATTTTATAAGTATAGAAAATAGATGAAAGATATCTTGCTATACATTTGCATTACAGCTGCCGTGTGTGACGGCCTTAACAAGTTTATAACAACAGATTGGTGCTGTGATTGAACTTATTACGATATAATAGAATACTGGATTTTGAAATTGTGATTTGATTAAGGGCGCTTTGGTTTATTATCTGGGGTAATTGTGATAGCCAATGGTTGCTGGTACAAGTGTATGGAGAAAACTGGTTTCGAAGACTTTCTGACTTAACTGAGATTGTAAGTTAGGCAGCTAGCGCCATCTAGTTTAAAACCAATAAACTGACTGTTAATACATTGTTTACAAACATTTTTTGGTAGATTAACAGTGTTTTCAAAAATATTTATGAGTTTTATAATTTGTTATTTTGTCATTTATTGTATTTTTTATTAACTAATGACAAACGCAAGGTCGTATCATCTGTGAACCGTTTAGCTTATTCATAGAAACAATATAGCTTAACGGCTCATAGCATAGATTAGGAAGTATTAGTGAGCAAAATGATTTGTTATATTTTCATGGTCATGCTTCGTTGGTCTAGTGATCGCAAGCGCAAGTGGTTAGCATGAGGTCCTGGGTTCGATTCCTAGGTCGGGCAATGTGTTATTGGGTTATTTCATCAGAAGAAGCCCCGGAGTCTGGATTTGTGCCTGATTGATGGCAATAGGCTCGCCCTTATTACATAGGTCTTAAACATAATTGAGGAAATTTGCAGTATTGGTACTATCCTGACCATTTTGAGATTACATGGGTGATATTACGTTATCATAGTCATGTGACCTTGTTAATGCATTCAGAAACGGTACATTGCAATCAGTGACACATTGCCATTATGGAAAAATACTACAAAGTTAAAATATATATTTTTTGTAATTATTTATCAACTCAGTTTTTTGCAGGCGCTGAATATGTCTGACTAATATAATATGGTTTTCCTCAACCATTGTATTGAATTGCATATTATTTGAATCTAGTTTATCGGGAAAATAGCCTAGTTTAATATTATTAGCCTAGTTTATTGTGAGAACTGGGAATTGGTATTTCAACGACACATTGGAGGGACATTAAGGCAATTATTTTATTTATCCTTAAATATCAATCTACACTGAGTCCTGTGTCTCGGGAATGAGAACATTTTAGGCTGATTTCCACACGCCAGCTGTCACAAGGCGAACCTTAGTTTCTTTTGATATTTGTACTCAGGAGGACTCTGGACAAACTGCCCCATATGAATATAAAACGAACATGAGAGCAGAAGGTTGACAAGCAAACATCATGACCTCAGGTCTGTAATCCCCGAAGGGTTAGGCAGAGGTGTTCCTAATAGTACACCCACATTTCGCCATTGGTGTAAGTGTCATGTCAATAGGGGGCGAGTGTATTGCCATCAACTGATTTATACACCGTGGCTGCTACTGAAATACCTTGCAATTGATGGAAAACCCCATAGCACTTTGCCCGTCTCGGAAATCGAACCCAGGACCTTATGCTTAGCAGTCGTGCTCACGACCTTATAATCAGCCTATAACATTCCCACTGCTGGGACTCTACCCTGATCTTTGTTAGTGTGAACCCTTGAGAGCACCCCGCCCCCCTCTTCTCGTAGAACTATCTATATAATCAGAAGGTTCATACGTAGCATATACGTTAATTTACTTCCTCCAAATCAAAGAGGAAGGAAACCCTCATGTTTGCTCCGGAAGAGGAACTTTATTATAAATACTGAATTATGTTAAAAGCTGATTCTTTATGTTAGTAAAATAATGTTTCCTCCTACGGGCAGCGATATTTTATATTGATAAACAAACATAACATGACTTTTATGAACTTAATATAGCAATTTCATAGTATTAAATGTTAAGCATTTCAAATTCTAGACTACGTCATGCCTATATTGACAATCGAGCCTATTTAAGAATTGATGACTTTGTTGGCATTCCTTAGACCACCATTGCTTGACAACAAGAGGCATAAACCTCTTTTTGTTAAGTTACTAGTCATTGTCTCATAAAAAATATCGGCACCTTTCTCAAAACTTCGTTAAAATCCAAATGCTTACCATACTGATGTACTGCTTATTTTAAAACAGTATCAAGGCTATCATTAGGTACACCTCTGCCTAACCCTTAGGGGATTACAGGCATGATTTTATGTATGTTTGTTTGTATGTATCAAGATCACCACTAAGTCAATATTTCAAGGTCTACCAAAGACAGATTTTTCGCATTTAATTCGTCCCGCGCGGATCCAGTTTTTGGATATTTTTTACACTGTGACTAAGATTGAGCGAACAGATCGACGCGAGCTAAATGTTGCGTGAAGTAATCGGTTTTAAGTGCATTCGGTTCGATTTGGTTTAAATGTTGACGCCGTTGTCAATTTTAGGATTTGTAACCTATTCAACGTTATCATTATTTCAGCGGAAAGACGTCCGCTACTGCTACAAGGAAGTTGTTGCACTATCTGGCGAACTACAAAATACACATTCCTGTGACTTCAAGAGGACGCATTTGTCCCAGCAGCATTGGGAACATTATTGGCTGATCATGCATGCAAAGTATTTGCATATTATGTGCAAGCTAGTGGCTTTAGGAACAATATGTGTGACTACATGACTTGACTGACGGTTCACAGTGGAAAGAACAGTTAATTAAAAAAAAAAATACAATTTATTAATCATTTCATATTTAAACTGATAACAACAAACCATGTGAATGTCCTTAGCATTTTTTTCTAAAATAACTGATCATCTGCATATGACCTATTTCCAATACCACATGCAATCATGTAACACAAACGAACAGACAAACAGACATGCAACATCTATCTCGTGCCTAACGCCACGCGGAAGACCAACGATAATTAGAATTCTGCTCACGAGGAAACAATTGAAAAGGTCATACTTGCGCTACACTGTACGGTAGGAACACTCACGGATAAGTGGAGGCCGTGAATATTCACGCCTTCATTACAGAAGGGTAGGGCAGTAGGTGGACAATGATTGTAGGTATAGGAGCTTTTCCAAGCAGTCGTGTCAATGATCATTCTCCTACCCTTATCCCGATTTATTTGCAGCATATCTTCTTCCTCCATACTTCTCTTTTACTCGTCATCTTAGCAGTCACCTCCTTTCTAGCTATTTCATCCTTCGCACAGTCCAAGTATCATTTCTTTGGTCTTCTCTAAGTCCAGCAGAATACCAGTTACGAATTCTAATTCTCGTAGGTGTAGTGTTCGCTAGCGCTACTGCAGAGCTGTCCTGAATTCAGTTTCTAAGTCGGGCAAAGCTTTTTTTAGCAGATTTTCTCAGTAGCAACCAGGCGTCTGGATTTGAGCCCGGTTGTTGGCAATAGGGTTTCCCTGTATTACATGGACATGTACTATACACCTCTGCCTTACCCTTCGGGGGTTACAGGCGTCATGTTATATGTAAAAGATATATTTCTGTACGGCAGTTAGACAATATAACGCTTGTTAGTCTAAAAACTGCAAATAGAGGAAACAATTGTAAAGGTCATGCACGTCACATTAGTAACACGGTACGTGGACCTAAAATGGTATGTTTAGAGATTCTGTTCCGCGTTGCCACTAGATATGGCGCTGACGGAAAAGTAAGGCATAAGTTATGTTGTGTCTTTATGGTAGTTGAACACCGAGATCATGTATTATTGTGGGAGGAGAGATATGGTATGGCTTTTAATACTAAAATGACAGTCCAAGCTTGGAAACCTGGTCGCTTAATTCTACCGTATCAGTCAGAGATATAGGAGAATAGTCATGGATAAGATGGCGCAGGAGCTGAAGGTACAAAAGTGGGGTGTGCTTTCTAGAGGGGCTGTGTTGGACATTTCCAGGCTCAACGTATTCATGAATCCATCCCTGCGACCAGATTTAAGAGATTCAATCCTGCTCCGTTAACTTTGTATCCATGGCGGACATCTTGTTCATAACAGTGGTCTTCAAATCATCCACTGTGTTGGCCATTTTTTTTTATTTCTCTGAGGATTTCTTGTTAAGTAAAAGATGAAAAACATTAGATCACTAAGGGCATGGTTTTTCTCATAAAGAGTGGCTTCCATGCACGTGAGTTGTGGCACGTCCTCAGGCCCGGCTGGATTTTCCGTGAACTTTTTTTAAGAATTGTGCTATTATCTGGCTTGCATCAAAGTCCAAATATTTGACTGCTTCTCTTATCTTCTTGTAGTTGGCCCATTGCTCATCAGTTAACACCAGCGCAAAGTCGGAGTGGAATTCTGCAGGAATCCCCATGTTCTTGAACGCACTGCTGAGTTCTTCATATGGCTTGAAGAATGAAAGAAAGAAAGGAAAGAGCTAAAACTGGCTGCAAGGTTGGTAGTGGAAATTAACTGACGTATTTACTTGAAGTATTCCAAAATTGATGAGATACTATCGACTATAACATAAACACCACACTGCTTTTCACGCATCAAAACCTGCACATTTCCCCTTTTTTTTTTTTTTTTTTGACCCCCCTTCCTACTCTGGGCGGAGCGGAAGGGAGTGTCAGACTTATACTGACTAAAACCCATCCATTTCGTCTTGGACAATTTATGTAGGAAAAAAATCGTATGTTACCGTAATTTTTATGAAGACTCTGAATTTGAAATAGGTTGATAAAATATTATGAGTAATATAACACGTAGAGTTGGTTTATTTTTATAGTTCTTCGAATATAGTCTGTTGAGCAGATCAACTCAGCACTCGGAGTCTCGAAGGGTTGTTTGGCCGAATTATCGGAAGAATCGTTCTCAGAAGTAAATTTCTTCAACTTTAGGAAAAGGGTAACCGGAGAAGGTCAAAAAAATGGACTTAGCAAAAGAAGAATCAAAAATTAACAATTTGTACCAGGAATAATTTAAAAATCACACGCTCCTCAATCAATATGGGCCATTTGCCTCAATGACACTGATATCCAGTAATAACAGGTACATGTTTAGCAATATTTAATATTCAGATTTAGGCATAACTTCCTTAAAAATAATTAGAAGATCATCTCTTAAAATACAGTGCACAAATGAAAAAAAAATTAAGTTAAAACAATCTGTCTAAAATATTTTTAATTTTTGAATTTAAAGTTGACAACTTAAAAGAAGAATACGGCTTTGAGGTTTTAGCAAAGAGGTTAAAATGCAGAGGTACCTGTGCAACGCGTGATGTTGTTATAACTGTCGACAACAATCAAATATTGTTAGATATAGAATCGAACGTGATCCTACCACATATCTAAGGTAAATCAGAACAAAGGGGAAGAAAAGTCATGTGTGTATAACATTTTCCGCGGCCGATAATCGGATGGGTGACCTAGCAAATAGTTTACTTGACGTCCACTGTACATTTAGATGCAAATATGTCTTTAACAATGCAATGGCCAGGCAGTTATGATAATATAAATTCCTTTGCGTTGATCTCATAATTGTATGCACACGTTTTCATGATAATCCAGGGATGAAGGAAGAAATGCTTATGCCTGCCAGAGCTGCGGGACTGTTCGAAAGAGACACCGTGGCCCTGGAACACAAAGGGCAAAGAAGGAACATGGATGGGTTTTAGTCAGTACAAGTCTGACACTCCCTTCCGCTCCGCCCAGAGTGGGGGGGGGGGTCATTTGATGATTTCCCATCCGAAAAAAAAAGAAAAAAAAAAAGGAACTAGACATTTGTTAATTTGTTTTTATTCTTGAAAAAATATGATATAATTCGTTGTTTGTGTGATTGATTAACTATTTAAAGATTTTTCCGTTATCCGTTATAACAACGTCTCTTGATTCTTCGTAATTCAATCTTTTGAAACCAACGGCCACTATGTTAACTATCTTCAGTATGATTTTGGCTGAATAACTCTTTTGCAACAAGTTCTTCCAAGGTCCTATTATATCGCCTATACTTTTAACTCTAACTTTAAATTATTGATAAACCCAGAGTCAAGTCTTGCCAAATTTAAAACCTCGACAAATGTAGGTATGGTTAAACTATCATCCCAGAGGAGCTGTAACTTTACTTTTCGTTTATTAACAGTTTTATGATGAAATGCTAAAAAACCTTTGGGAAAATTGTAGAATTTTCCACTAGTAACAGATCATACTTATATAAACCTAACCGCAAGAGCTAGGTCTCGAAACCAGTATTAACACACGCTACTTATTTCAGATGAACGTACATTTCCACACAATAATACGTAATTAATAACCTTAATTACAATTTAATTATTAAGAAATCTAGTTCTTTTTCTCATCAAAATAAATGGTGGAAATAGAAATCCCCGCTTGTATTATATTCAAATTCGGTGACCGTGAAAATGAGTACCACGAGTTAGTAATAGTATGCGCAAAAAACACGGATGCTTTTTTGATGTGTTATGTGACGGTCCTTTCCGATTCCAACTAAAGTACTTTCACAGTTATTATGCCCATAGCTAGACTGTATCTTAATCTTCTCATTTTTGATTATTTAATACTGCCTGTGAATGATATTTTTAAATAAATTCATAAGTTTGACGGAGGATTGTCTTTTATACAGGGTGTAAACAGAACCTTCACATAGCCGCCAACCAAGCATTCTGTACATCAAACTAAGTAACTTTACGCAAAAATTATTGCCGACTTTTTTTTGGGGTGAAAAATCACGTTTTACGGTAGGACTATCGATGGAAAGCACTCAAAGCATTGTGCTGATGGATGGATTTAATAGTACGGGGGTCGTGGAGGTGTGTAAAGTAAAAATCTTACATTAAAAACACGTTTAAAAAAAAAAAAACTTGTGAAAAAGAACTTGAACTTGTGAAACTTTGACTTCCAATATCTCCGTAACTATAAGGTTCTCAGGTATGGTCTAGAACAAAAAAATAATCGCAAGGACGAGGAGAACAAGTGCTTTTCGGATATGTTAAGGATTTACACCCTTTATCTGGTCTTGACCAAACTGTTCAAAAATATTCCCGAAATTAAAGTCGGTCTTGGCTATAATAGTCCCAGTCAGTTCAAGATTGTGAAACCGAGTTAGCATCTTGTTCCCTAAGTAGACTTGCATAACGTAAGTATTTGCTTTGTTTTTAACTTTTCTTTTAAAACATTATAAATACATAGTAACTACTTTCGCTACAAGTACAGGACTGACTTGGTTTGCACAGATTTAGCAACAGCTGTTTTATATAAGTACTTACTATCTGTATTTTTTGTGAATAAACATTTATTATTATTATTATTTCCTTTATTCATTCTTTCTCTTATCTAATACATTTTAAAATATTTTTACAAAGAAAAGTAAACAAAACTTTTAAAAATATAAAAAATAGATGGCCCATCGGCATCAGGAACAAGGTCCAGGTTGCCGGTAGTCAGGGCTCCAGAGAGAGGAACCGCCTCACTATGCGTGCCGTGTCCAGGAGTACTGCTTTCTGAATCAAGCTCTGCTCTCAATGAGAGCCTCCTAAGGTGTTGGTCGAGGCTCTCTGCTATTAGTCCATTAACCGTAACGACTATCGGTACAATGATTGCAGAGTCCACGTCCCACATGTCGACAACCTCGTGTGCTAAATCAAGATACTTGATTTTTTTATCATTCTCAGCTTTCACGAGATTCTCGTCATGAGGGACAGTGATATCAACAATCATTGCACGGCGCTCTCGGCGATCTATCACCACAATATCAGGTTTATTTGCTAAAATAGTCCTGTCTGTGATGATAGATCGATCCCAATACAATGTGGCATGACCATTCTCGAGAACTGGGTCGGGCACATACTTGTAGTATGGTACTTCAGAACTCACAAGGTTGTATTGCAAGGCAAGTTGTTGGTGAATAATCCTAGCTACTAGATTGTGTCTGTGCAAGTACTCACCGTTAGCAAGACGAGAACAACCAGAAACAATATGTCGGATGGATTCACCGGGACGGTGGCATGCCCGACAGATGTCAACCGTACCGTCCTTGACAATATATTTCCGATAGTTGTTCGTCATGTTAACTTCATCCATAATCGCAAAGACGAAACCTTCAGTTTCCCCAAAGAGATCACCGAATCGTAACCAGGATACGGACGCCAAAAAGTCTACATCAGGCCCATGTAAGGTCCGGAAAAAGCGTCCGTGTAGCTCCTTGCTCTGTCATACCTCCCTACGGTTATTAGTATCCAATACCACAGGTTTGCGCCAGTTCTGGAGAGCGAGGTGAAGCCCTTGTCCACTGAGACCACATCTCGGTGCATCCCCACGTCGGTTTCGAGAAAGTATTCCCTGTGACTGCATACCTCGCGGTTGTGCAAGGTCTTAGCATTTAAGAATCCACGACCTCCGCACTTCCGCAGGATATACAGTCTCATCACCGATGACCTTGGGTGATGCATCCGATTTGCGGTCAGTAGTGTGCGGACCTTCCTATCCAGGGCGTCAAGTTCCGTCTGAGTCCATTTGAGTATGCCGTAAGAATACATCAATACTGGCATGACCCAACCATTAAAGGCGCGCACCTTGTTTCCGCCTGATAAAATACTGTTTAACACTTTATTCAGGCGGCCAAAGAAGCGCTCCTTTAATGATTGTTTCATGTCGGCAGCATTGATGCCTAATGCTTCCGATATACCCAAATACTTGTAGGTCTCGGTTGATGAGAGGGATCTAAGGAATATGGAATCCGAGAGTTGAGTTCCCACGGATTCCATAATCTCCCCTCGCTTTACATGCATGACTGCACATTTGTCCAAACCAAATTCCATCCTGATGGCGCTACTAAAAGTTTCAGTCACTTTTAGTAGCTCCATCAGTTGTAAATTGCTGGGAGCAAATATTTTCAAATCATCCATGTAAAGGAGGTGAGATATAACCTGACCACCTCTCCTCAACCGGTAGCCTAGACCTGAATCCTCCAGCAGTGTGCTCAGAGGATTCATGGCCAAGCAAAACCAAAGCGGACTCAAACTGTCACCCTGAAATATTCCTCGCTCAATCCTGATCGGTTCATCGTTCCCAAGAACCTGCCGACATCTTGGATAAAGAAGGACCGTCCTCCACTGCCCCATACACGACATCAAGAAGGTGCGAAGAGTTGCATCTATTTTGTACAATTCCAGCACCCTCATGAGCCAAGTATGTGGCACCGAGTCATAGGCCTTCTTATAATCTATCCAACACGTCGACAGATCCCTCCGGGATCGACGAACCTGTTGGTTTATGGTCATGTCGATAAGGAGCAGCTCCTTAGTACCGCGGGACCCATTCTTACATCCATTCTGAGAGATAGACATAATTGAATTGCTATTTATTTATTTATTTATTTATTTAAACTTCATGTACAATAGTGATACATAGGCGGACTTAATGCCACAAGGCATTCTCTACCAGTCAACCTTTGGGTTAAATAAGAAAACATTGTGATAGGGTACAAAATAAATATATAAAAATAACTTCTTGCTATCGAAAATTTATATAGGCACTTATAATGATACTAATACTTATATACAAATAAAATAAACTAATACATATTTTAACAAATACCAAAATTAAAAACGAGAAACCTAATAATAATTACCATGACTCGACTTCTAATAGAGAGAGAGCTATTTATTCTGACTTAAATAGTGGTTACGCACTTTTCTTTTAAAACAGAATTTGCTTTCAGCTTTTTTAATGCCAAAAGGTAGCGCGTTCCAGAGCTTTATAGTAGAGATAGCGTAAGAATTTGACAAAAATCCAGTGCGGTGTGAAGGAATTTGGAGAAGTAGATTCTTGGAAGCTCGAAGGTTACTACTGTGAGAACTGCCCAACACTTTGAAATAAGTTTTTAGGTAATCAGGAGCACATTGATCGTTCATAATCGTGAAGAGCATGCAGAGAGATCTGAGGGATCTCCTGAGTCGGATAGGCAACCATTTAAGCTGAGAACGGAAGGAAGAAACGTGATCGTATTTACGAAGGCCTAAAACAAAGCGAATACAATTGTTGAGAAGACGATCCAATTTATTTAGAAGTTCTTGGGAAAGATCAGAATAACAAACATCAGCATAGTCGATGATGGGGAGCACAAGTGACTGGACCAACGTGAGTTTGGTGCTAGATGGGAGGAAATGCTTGAATCTATAGAGAGACCGCAGTGAGAACGTGACTTTCTGACTCACCTGAGCCACGTGTTTATTCCAACTTAAACTGCTGTCAATGTATAGACCCAAGTCTTTTACGTGAGGTAAAAGAGAAATGACGGAGTTCTCGTACATTAGTGGCATAAGTTGGCTAGTGTTCACATTTCTCAAATAGTAAGAACTACCAATGAGGATGGCTTGACATTTCCCAACGTTAACAGAAACCCCGAATTTGCCAGACCATTCTACGATAGTACGAAGATCAGCATTGAGTGATGAAATGCAACTGTCAAGGTTGGCAATGTCTGACTGAGCGTATAGTTGTAAGTCATCAGCGTACAGATGGTAACAACATTTGAGGACAGCAGTAATGGAGTTTATAAATAATGAGAATAAGAGAGGAGAGAGTATACCGCCTATGCTATCTATATGACGAACAATTTTTGCTCTCAGAATGGATGTTAGAACTTTATAGACCGTCGGTAAACACGTAATTGGTCTATAGTTTTTAGGTTCCAAAGTACTACCCGATTTGTAGAGCAGGTGGGTAACTCCTGTTGTAAAGAATGGTGGTAGCGACCCAGTCTCTAAAGATGACTGGAATTGTGAAGCTAAGCAAGCGTGTGACCTTTGTAGCCATTTAATCCAAAAATTGTGCAGTCCGTCCGGCCCCGGAGCTTTCCAGTTAGGTAACGGACGGCACAGGCCACGTCCAGTGGACTAATAGAAATGGCCTCCATTTCCGGAATTGAGTCACACGCTCGCTCAACAATACGCATCCAATCACCCTCAGTGTGGCCGACGGGCACCGACCAAATACTTCGCCAAAAAGCATTCATGGCGTCGTTATCCGGCAGATGCGAGTCAGTCACTCCTTGAATGGTAACGGGCCGCTCCCATGTTCTGTATACACCCACCTTTCGTCACTCTGGAACATGCGGTTCTGAGTGTATCGATCCACTCTTCGCCTATACCGACGGATACGGTTAGCCCATGCATAAACTTTCTGCTTCAGGAAGTCGATGCGCTCTGTGACTCGTGACATGTATTCTCGGAGACTGATAAACAGAGAGAGCATCCGACCACGGTACGCAGTCAAGTTGCTTCCCCCCTCAGTAGCCCCATAATATGCGCGCATGACGTTCTCATTAATGGACTGGGTCCATCGCATACGCGACACATTTCCACCGGCAGTGGGGACCCTGTTCGGGGCCTGTTGGCCTCGAGGTCCCAAGCCCGCTGGTGGCCGTCCTCTTCCTCGTCGTCGTGGTGGTGATGGGGTCAACGGCGGGGAGAAAAACTCGTCACTCGAGCTCGTCGCAACTGGAGCGATCGGAGACACAGCACTCACGATTGAGGCGCGTCCCGGCGGCTGCGAGGCGGAGCTGAGCGACGAGTCCGGAGATGGTGGGTGTGCCTGATGTTTTGCCCGGCTTCTTGTCAGCATTCATGCATATTTTCAAGTATATTCCAAAAATTTAGGGTCCGGTTTTGTAAAATAGGTTTTCTGTTTTTTTTTTCTTATCATTGTTATTGATGTAATTAATATATTATTGTTTAAATATAGGTTAAATCGATAAAAACATTAAATTAAAATTCAGTATCGTAAAAATTCGTGCTGTCAATTTGACACTCGGTAAAATGATTTATGCAAAGACTATTTCAGAGGTATAAGCGTTTAGTATATTTTACTAAATGACAAGCTTAGCTGTAATTAATGCACAATAAAAAGCCTGAAATGATATATAAACGAACATAAACTTATCTCATTATCAACTAATATATTATCATAACAATCCTAATGACGCCTATAAATTGATTTAATAGCCATTGTTCTTTTATGTGCAAACCACGCGTATACTATACGCCATGTTTTTTTCCATTGTTTACATTTTCATCAGAAGCGTTCGTAAGTGTTCGAGTTTTTCCGGTGTAACTGGCTTTTGTTAATTATTTGTTGACTTATTCCGGTTTATGGAGAAAATTGGCGGAAATTGATTAATTGGCACAAGATGAGGGTATAATTTTCTATGTGCTCAGAAATAATTGGCGGTTACATTATATCGTGGAAATACGTGTAAGGCTGCATAGTAAATAGGTATTATGAGTTTATCTCTGTATTTTATAAGTATATACGGGCTTAATGGCTTCCGTATTGTCTTAGATATGGTATATAATAACTAACTGTGGTATATACCTTTAACTTTTTATTTTTATGAATATTTACATAATTATATATATAAAAACGAAACTAAAAATAATAATATAAACATGTACAATAGAAAAGAGAAAAATCATTTAAGGTCGTCAAAAAATTGACACATCCACATCGCTGTCAACGGGACAGTGTCCAGAAGGCTGACAGCATTGCCACGTTGGATGGCAATGCTGATTCTTTGACCGATAAAGGCCAGCCTTCTGTTCACGGGAAGTGTCGACCAACCGCTTGGCGATGTCCCGAAAGACTAACTAGGCACTCGGACCCCATGACCCTAGTGCTTCAACCCCGAACGGCTCAAACAAAGAACGACCAATGAGATTTTGTTATTTGAGTATTTGCACCGTTTGAGGTTTTCAGCACCGGCAGCAGCCGCTCCAGCACAACTCACGGTGCTAGGAAGATGGGATGGCGTAAGAGTGTTACGCCTTCCCATCTTCCTAGCACCGCGAGACACATCCATCCCACACCAAAGGTCTACGCAACTTCCAAAGCATTATAGTCATCCCGTCTGGTCTCTTACTATGGTCACGTGCCAAGCCACTGAGTTCTAAAATAGCAGGGACCCAGGTGATCAGAGCACGATAGATGGTGTCATTAATGCTAGCGTGCTGTGCTATCCGACCTGCGCTCTAACTGCAGGAAAGGCCATGGTGTCCGAGGCTGTCGACTGCTTCACCACACTGACAGCGATGTGAAGCCCCCAAAAAACGCCAAGTAGCCGGCAAGTAGCGAGCCAAAACGTGGTGTTACCCGTCATAGTGCCTGATGTTGGGTGACGGTAGTACCTGAAGCCAGAGGCTCGACTCCCACTCACCCATAGCCAGCAGGCGGGCACGCTTCGCAGTAGTCTAGTCCTTTACAATTTACGTAGACTTTTTCCCCCAGGGCTTTAGTAATTTTGTTGGACGTTTATTTTATTCCATATAGGTGCACCAACTTAATACCCTCATTAAAGGGTTAGTAAAGTAACCAACGGAGACCAGCGGTAGCTTGGTGGTATCGGCCCCAACTAACGACTTGTAGGCCGTGGGTTCAACCCAAGGAGGTGCATTATCATATTTACCATTGATTAGTTACTGTCTTGGGTTAATTAGTTTGTAAAAGGACCGGTTTAAAAAAGAATAATCCTCTGTGCTAGCATCTTTAAAACAGCGACAAAATTAAAGATCTATTTACCAGATAATCTTCTAACACCAGGCTATGCTTGTGCCTCGTTAAATGATCAACATTGTTAGGTTCAACAACTCGCGAAGGTCAAAAGGACAGTCTTTATACACTTTTATCGTCGGCCAGACAAACATTCAATATATTCTCAAAAGGACTTGACAGACCGTATGCAAAAGTGCAGGTGCACAGAGTAGTTAATTTACAGAGTCTTCAAATAAAAGTGGTAGGGCAAAAAATTGCTTTTTTTTCTGTGCAATCTTTTTGATAGACACAGACGCAGATACCTGCATCTGTGAAATCGCGGTGATCTGCGGCAGCGCATACTTTTACACTGCACTGTTTGATGCACTGTTTAAATAATGTTAAAATAAGTAGAACCCATGGAATCACACCGAAGCGAAAACGGTTACCACGTATTCAGTACACCATTCTAAACCCCCCCACATAGAAATTTAACATCGGTTGTTAAAAAAAAAAGCTGTCAACATGTTTGGAACAGCAGATTTTTTTGAATTGATACAAGTTTGGTCATTTTTTTACGGAATTCATTATAATTTCAATAATTTTCCGCTCAATTTTGGCACGAAGCTTTCTTCAATCCAAGTTCTTTTTAGTAATTAAAAAACTTTTACTCTATATCCAACTTACAGCAGTGTCTCAAGACGGAAGTCTATGACCAGTGTGTGTTGCCAGTGATTACATACGGGACCGAAACGTGGTCGCTCACAATGGGACTCATCAGAAGGTTTAAAGTCACCCAAAGGGCAATGGAGAGGGCAATGCTCGGAGTTTCCTTGCGTGATCAAATCAGAAATGAGGAAATCCGTAAGAGAACCAAGGTTACCGACGTAGCCCGAAGAATAGCCAAACTTAAGTGGCAGTGGGCAGGGCATATTGCTCGCAGAACGGATGGCCGATGGGGCCGGAAAGTTCTGGAGTGGCGACCGCGAACTGGAAGACGTTGCGTTGGAAGGCGTCCCACTAGGTCGATCGACGACCTGGTAAAGGTTGCGGGGATCCGCTGGATGCGAGACGCACGGGATCAGTCAATGTGGCGACACTTGGGCAAGGCCGATGTCCAGCAGTGGACGTCTTTCGGCTGAAATGATGATGATGATGATGAATGATAATAATAAAGTTGTGTAGTCTCTGTTTCAATTTCCCACTCTGTAGCACCGAAATGCAGTTAGCAGCAAGTCCGCTGCATTCGTAAACCGCTGTACAAATATTGATTTTGTTATTTAAACTCCATGATTAATTACCTGCCAAGTTTATAGTCTTACTGCCTTGTTTGAACAAGAATATTGGTTGTTAGTACTGCGTACATTATTTGAGAGCGTTGACGCCGTGGCCAATGACAGACTTAGTTTTGGAAAGAATGTGCTTTAATGTTTTTTAGGGTCTCCTATCTCCAAATACGGATCCCTTATATTTACAGGATCACTCGTGTATAATCAGTCTGTTGGCACACATTTGAAGAATATGCAGTGCCTTTTTACTTTTACCAGTAATTAGATTGAGCATAATCCGGAGATGAAGTGACGTGTCTGACTGTTTTTTTTTCGTCGTTTACATCTTTAGCTCATAGGTATATAGATAGGCTCTTATTTTTGGTGATTAAACAATTAGTTAAGTTCCTCTTTTGTGGGCGTGCAATACGGGAAATCAAAATACTTTAATTAATGCAATACTAAAAAATTAAAAACAGAAACTATTTTCTAATACAACTTCTTCTTTCTCTCACACACATTCGCTCTCACTCACTCAGTTCAGCCGTCATCCCCACATGAATGACAATTGACTTGTCACCTATTACAAGAGACACAACAATACAATTGTTATAAGTACAATAAATTATGATATACTTACTAAGGCTTAGGCCTTCCCTTTCAGGGTACCGAACATCTACATAATAGCAAAGTCATTTATGTAAACTATTTTACAACTATTTTCCAAACATTTCAAAAACCCACTTTTAAAAATTGTCAACTCAAGAACCGAACCCCAGTGCTATCATCCACCGACACTAATGAAACATGTAATTAAATGTATAAATATTAATCAAGCGACAGTGTAAGTACGGTAAGCACGCGAACACGAACGGCGGAAAGTTTTCATCGTAAAGTGCAGGAAAAATTAGGTTTTAACGTTCAAAAATGAATTTGTAAAATGTTTGTTGATGTGTTGTTGTTGAAAATAGAGCTAGAAATTTATAAATTAGAAGGTTTTAGTGCACAGTTTACATCCACAAAAACATTTCATAAAATGCTTTTAGGCTGCTCGCTGTAAGAATCTTTTTTCTGCCTCTAGTTTGAGGTCATTTTAATAATATTTTATTTTATTATTTTTAGACCAGCGAAAAGTGGTGGCAAGAGCGAAGCGATGACGGATGAGATCATTAATACTAGCGTGCCGCGCCATGCGACCTGCATCCTTACTGCAACGCCATAGTGTCCGAGGCAGTCCACTGCTTTACCATATGAACAGCGATGTGGAGCCGGAAGGTTGTGTCACCGGTAAATTTCGCATTTTGCGAGGTTAAGGCCAATAGATTTAAATTGCAGTTTGAGGAGTTGTAGGTCATTCAAAATGGTGTCAACATCACCTCCTAGCGTTCCATCATCTAAATACCACACGTAAAATTTTAAATTTAGTTGTTGGATTATGGGATGAATAGCCAAACTGAAAATGACAGGCCAGACTTTGTTCAAAACATTGTTCTTGTGCAGTAATTTTGATGGATGCCTATAAAATTGCCACCGAAAACCAAAAATTTCGGCTAGTTCTTTTTAACCGACTCCTAAAAAGGAGGAGAGGTTCTCAATTCATTGAAATCTTTTTTTTTTTACTTTAGCCAACAAAGTGTCCCTATTCACGGAGTTGAAAGCAGTGAAATACAGTCAATTAGATCATTCATTATTGTAATTATTGCATTTAGAAAAAAAACAAAGTTTTAACGCGCGCTGTCAAAGTCAAATTCAATGGATTTATTATTTAAAATAAACCGAATTAAGGCTCCCATAAAAAAAAAATCGTTACATTGACAAAGTTCAGATTCACGGAGTTGAAAGCAGTGAAATACAGTCAATTAGATCATTCATTATTGTAATTATTGCATTTAGAAAAAAAACAAAGTTTTAACGCGCGCTGTCAAAGTCAAATTCAATGGATTTATTATTTAAAATAAACCGAATTAAGGCTCCCATAAAAAAAAAATCGTTACATTGACAAAGTTCAGAGTGAAAATACAGTGTAGCAGTTCAGCATGTGTTGAAGAGTTTTCATGCAATTGTCAATTGCTTTCGATTACATCTCGATACTTGAGACATTTTGTAGTATAGTTTGTTTTCATTATCATTTCTAATCTGGCACACGTGGTGGTGATTGTTATTATGGCATAGTCTGGTTTCTCCAACACAATAGATAGATACATTTCAGTATTACCATTGTAAATTGTCTTCTGGGGGACCAGATAATTTCTGTAGTTTCGGTGCACTCAGTCAGAATTTTATGTTTTTAGAAAACTGATGTTAACTTCTATTTTTCTTTTATTGCATTGTGTCGGTAAGACAACGCCCAGACTATTTGAAACAGAAGGTTACTAAGTGTCAAAAAAATCTACGCTTTGAGGGTCTAGAATTATGTGCTGATTCTAGACCCCCAACAGTTTCGTAGTAACGTGTCGAATTGTCGATGTCCTTTTTTGCAGTTTTATTGTGTGTGTCAAGAAAAAGGGTATAGCATAGTACGTACTCAAGTTATTTTTATACAAGTATTCTATTTCGAAACTTGTTATTGGCTCTTCAAGTCTCCAGACGAATGTAATGACTGTGATACTCATATCCCCACTTAATAAGTATTTGAAACTCCCACAGAATGACTATGGCCTGTGCAATTACGATGCTACGCGGAAACCTCGAGTAATTTTATTAATTACTCACACTTGTGATTATCTATGAAACATTTAAAATTGATATCATTGTGATGATGAACTATTTATTTTATCATACCCTTTTGATGGAAGTTCTATCTTTGATATAAGCTAGACGAAAGTACTTAAAACTTACTAATGTTATGCAACAAGAGATAACAATCCATTTCTATAGCTTAATCATATACATAAGTTATTAGGTTGACTGGTAGAAAATGACTATTACATTAAATCCTCTGTGCTTGAAGTGTTAAATAAATCTTCTGTGGTAAAAAGACCGTGATGACTATCTTCGGTCTAAAGAAGTCCACTGTTAAACTTTTCCAATTTCCAATCGCCATTTATTTCGACCCTTGCTTATTAATTTTATGGCTCGTATTAGGCGCGTACATATATTTTTTTATTTCTATAAAATATAATGCAAAAACTAAATTTTAACGAGTGTCATGTTTTAGAATAAATATCTTTTTTTTTTTGGTCTTAAATATATATGTTCTTAAATCGTCGGACAAGTGGTGACGTAAGGGTGTCATACAGCAGTAATTTATCGACTTGTATCGATTGTGAGGCGTCTCGATGTCTGCTGTCACGTATACAATCGTCAGGCTCGACATTAGTTATAAGACAATTTTGCAAACTTACATACCTATGCTTTCATATAAACCAGAAATGTTATCTTTTTCTAACAGTTTAAATGTTCAATTACAATCATTTTAATTTCCGAAATTCATTCGGATGCGACCATTCTTACCTGGGAACACGTGGGTAATCAGAACTTTCGGCCACAAATTCCCGGAAGACTAAACTATTACTAACCAAACGACTGACCACAGTGTGCTGTGTCACAGCCCTCACGATGAGGCTAGAGGCACGGCTGAGAGACGGGTCCGGAGGCTCGCGCACTGCAACTTCAGGTGGTGGTGACGTGGTCGGCGCAGGGAGAAATATTCTTCGCTCGCTAGTCGTGTCCAGGAGTACCGCTTTCTGAATCAAGCCCTTGATCCGGCTACCTAACGAGAGCCTCCTCAGGCATTATTATTATCTTTATTAATTTTTTCACAAATTATTTACATTTCAAAATATTTTTTAAACAAAATATATGAAAAAAAAAATAATATACATGGTCCATTACCCATCGCTTAAGAACTAGTCGGGGCTGAGAGAACAACCTCCTCACTATGCGAAAGCAGTACTCCTGGACCCGGCGGTCCCGGCGGTCCAAGAGTACTGCTTTCTGAATCAAGCCTTTGACCCAGCCGCGCAAAGAGAACCTCCTAAGGTGTTCGTCGAGGCTCTTTGCTATAGGTCCATTAACCGTTTTCATTAAGAGCAATAAGTAAATTTAATGAATTTCAAAGATAATGTTTTCTTATACGATATCTTTCTTCCTTCACTATCTTCAATCGCGCTAGTTCATAAGCAAGCTAAGTGAAAAAAAATAGAATGTGAACCTAATGTTGACCCCCATATTGAAAATATCCCAACCCAACAGAGACAAAGTCAAACATCAACCTCCACTATTAATAATTTAAAACCCACCTCAAACAAACAAACCGAACCTTAGACAATGCATGTAAGCCTTGATTCAATTACTCGATATAAATTAAAACTTGACCTCGAATCAATTAATCTGATTCTAAACGATTCTCGATTGGTATTCGGTTCTCGTGTTGAGGCCGGTCGTGTTAAGGTTCATCGCCCATGGCAAGGTTATTAGGAAGAACCGAGGTAATTGGTGCAATAACCGCTTAATACAGTCAGGGAAATTAATTGGTTATCAAACTACGTCAATTTGCTTGGGTATGGCCATTCCATAGGCAAAGAATGACAGCTGTAAGTAGTATATACGAACAATTTCAGTTTATTGTTAATTTGCTAAAAAACAAACTCACCGACTTTACACACTTTGAATATTTACATAATTATGCTAGTGTTAAATTGTTAATTAGTAGTTTGTTTACTAATTATGCGGTACTTGAGTCATTGACAAACAAACACTAAGGTGCGAAACACGTGTTCATAGATTACTGTGTTGTTGAAGGCTAGACACTTTTACACGTTTTAAAATTCTGAAATTGGCTTGATGACTAATAATAAATTTATTACAATCGAACCCGCACTGTGTCACTGCGGGGCAAATTCTTGGCCTCGCTTATGCTGTGCTACATCACACTATTCTCCACTTTCCTCATCAAGTCTGGTAGATACACACTCCAGAACTCGTTTGATGCATCAGCCATCGGTCCTACGACAACCTTGACCAGTTCCCTGCCACAGGCCACTTCTGTTCGTTTAATCTGCAAGCTATGTCAGTAACACTTTATCCGGATAATTTCATTCAACCATCAGACTTGGAATTTCAAAAATATTTGTGATATTATGCGTGTATGTGTAGTGTAGGTATCGGTGCCGATACCTGCCTGCGTGTGTGAAGCATCGTAGTGAAGGTTACGAGGAAGAGACGCGAGGTGGTGCAAGGTAATTGGTGCAACAACCGCCAGAGTACACACCTATAATATTAACATACATGAATATGTCAGTAAACTGCGGGTTATTATGTTTATGAGTCGTGGAGACTTGCTGTCTATTATAATATTTAGTTCTGAAATTTGAAATGAAACTCTGTTGTTATCTGCGAATTAATTCACATAACATACATTATTGCGCCGGTAATCCCGGAAGGATTAGGCATACCAACCTGAGAATCAAACCCAGGACGTCATGTTCAACAATTGCGGTTGTGTCTGCTGGGTACGAACGTCAACCATCCTTTTCATGGTGGTCATCCTCACAGGGGTGGATATTAACAGTAAATGGGTTGTGGAGGTCAGATATAGTTGCCGCAGCCATGTAAGATACAAATATTCAGCTGCTGCTAGTAACACTGGAAGCCCATGGAAAAAGACTAGGCTGATGATGATCACGGAAGCTATGACCGAGTGGCGTCCAAGTACTAGAAAGAAAAAGGTCGGTCGTCCGGCGGCGAGATGGGCATTGTTGCCATCGCTGTAATATGCTGGAACGTGGAGCGAGGAACGTCCGGTTGGAACGTGGAGCTTGGCACAAGCAAATAGAGGCCTATGCCCGCCCAGCTGTGGGTGAAGTCGAGCTGTATATGATGATGATGTCAGGGGCTGACTTTTTTAGGATTTTCCTTAGTGGTACGGACTAATTAGTCATTCAACGACTATTTTATAGTTATACACTTCTGTAAAAGTTTCAGGGAACAGTATGATGATCAATTTGTTTGACATTGATACGAATATCTGTCATCACAATAAGGTCACAAGGAAGAGGTGTGATAATAGGTGCAATAACCGCACCTGAGTAACACACCTTCGTAATTAACATATTAATATATCGCTTTGTTACTGTTAATTATTTAATTGATATGTATCAATATAAAGCGTGAGTTTAACGATCATACGAAACGATTTGTTGAGAGGTTTTAGGCAGCCGCATTTTAAAATAAGATAAAGGCCCATCTATGCTACACCTTAAGTAAAAATTTTGCCTTTATACAACAGCTTGTTACTAAGCAGAGCCTGTTGAACTTTATAACATCGATGTCTATTAGAATTTTGGGCTTCCATCATCTCATAGGAAGACCAAGGAGAGGAAAAATTTAAGCTTAGCAAAGTCTCTCAGTACAAAATATTCTTTGGATTTTAATGGACAAAAGTAATAATCTATTTAATAAGACAATATTATAAATAGACAGGTTCCCTCAGAACTGGAAGGAGGTCGCGCGGGCTCGCGAGAATAGAAGCAGTGGAGGGAGCGTTTGCCCCAGGAGTGGGAAAGTGAAGGCTAGGAAAACTATAACCATTAATATAAATCATGACTGGAAATTATTTAAGGTATTTTTAATGTGTAAAAAATGATGATTCGATAAACATGAAGATATTGGAGAATTTTGTTACAATTCAAGCTAACCTAACCAGTTTCTTGTATATACCAAACTTTTCTTAATGAAAATAGAAGCCTGACTTTCCTTGAGGTTTTCGTCGAATTTGCTCTCTTAAACGCCGCATAACGTAACGCTCAAATAATATTCTTTATTTTCTGTTTGACCTTCCGGCAAGAATTCCGAGTGCACTTTGACTTAAGCCTTTCGGTAGGTAGGTTCATACCTACTAAGCACTTACATATTATTAATTGTTTACATGCTACCATTGACATGGAAACATCATAATTAGCCTATAAATAGACAAACAATAGTTATTGTTTCTTACGCAACCCACCACGCTTGGCAACAACGTGACTTGGCGTGACATTTGCTAATGAAAGGAAAAACATTTGTACATGAAACTGTATTATTATCAGATGCAACTTTGTATCGACTCAGGCTTCCAATGTCTTATTTACAATCATGAAAGATTCACAGACGGAATATGCCAGGGGGAGGAGAGGAGCTCGAAAAAGCAAAGCTGTTGGACCCATCTGTCATTTGTAGACCTTTGACAGTCTTTAAGAGTAGTTAGAATCCCGATAGTCTGCTTACATCCAGTCTTACTTAATACGAAACCCCTTGTTTCGTATTACCTAGTAACTCAGTTGTGGAGATCAGACATGCAGTCGTTTTGGGTACAGATTTAAGTTAGCAGAAAATAAGACATACATACATACACAGACAGACATAATACTACTATAGAACCAACTTAACACTTTGACCATATCTTATAAACCTCACGACTTAGTAGTCATCTACGCACTTAAATGTCATAAATCACTTTATCTACGCACTTCTACAAGCCGTTTGATTAATGTCCCTTTATGTTTCTATCTTCTTCTGTAAATAATAAAATATAGTAGTTCTGCTGTGCATAACCAATGCTGCGACAAATCAATGAACAGACAATAATATATTCGGGGCGATCATTTCTTGCTAGCAGTTCATTGACGATTGACTGAGAATCAAGCTTAATGGTTGTGAAATTGGAGGAGTCGATGTCCAGCAGTGCATTTCTATAATATTGACCATCCCCCTACTCTGTCATCACTATGATAGGGTTTTTTTTTAAACTTAAACCTTAAGAGATTTGATTAATGAAACTGAACACCATCAGACAGCACAATCGCCCAAACAGCAGTCAATCTCCCATGACAATCAGGAAAATGACAACTCGAAACTCGTCAATCATGTTCAGTTTCATTGGTTAATGGTAAGGACCATTGGTCACCTAAAACAGTATGTCAGTGTGTGTGTCTAAAGGCACTCCGTCACCCACGAGCATTCACCTGTAATGTAACAGGTCAGATTCACTTATTTTTGTACAAAATCGAATCTTGGATTTCTACATTACAGGCGAATACTCCCCATGGGGGAGGTCCAGTGGTGGACACCCCGACTGGTGGCCCAGTGGTGGAGACCCCGACTTGCGAACAGTAAGTCGTGGGTTCGAACCCAGCCAGGCGCATTACTTTGTGTAAGTTATTTCATCACCACTGTTCTCAAAACAGTGAAGGAAAACATTGTGAGGAAACCAGCATGTCCTAGAACCAAAAATTCGAAGACATGTGACATCTACCAACCCGCACTGGGCCCGCGTGGTGTATTATAGTCCATTCCCTCTCATAGAGAGGAGGCCTGCGTCCCAGCAGTGGGAACATTAATAGGCTGATTATGCTTATGCTATACTCCCCATGTGCCTTTACGAATGTTTGAAGTTTGCATTATTATAATCTATTTAAAGTCGCGAGCAACAACCAGCCTAAAATCAATATTATCATAGTGTTATTTCCCTATTCATGTTTATCAAGTGTTTAAGATCTTCCTTCGTTCTTCGAATTAATGATTATTATTAGGTTCAATTAGACAATGTCAGTTAAACTTTAATAATAAATTGTTTATGAAAGAAAGGTGTTATTGCTTTTAATAATTGTTTGTGATTTTATTAGAAAACAAATAATACACTGTCCCGTACCTATATCACAAAAAATGTATTCAACGATTGTTTGATTTCAATATTTTGCTTACGGTTAATATTATGATATTATTACTTCTTTGCTAGCACCTATAAATTGAACTTAGTTTGCATATAAAAACAATTTTAAACCAGTGAAAGCCAGGTTTTTAAGATTGATTAGTCAATTCATAACAATATTCGAAAACAATTGGAAGCGGGTACAAATCCTTTACTATTTCACGATCATCTTTAAGTTAATCTTACATAAGTATGAAAATGCATTATTGCAATCACATACAACCTTTTCGTCTCTTCACTCACGTTATTACAACAGTAAATTATCAAAGGACTGGATCTGAGTGAAATCCTCTGCATGCAATTAGCACAGCAGACGCTAAAAGCATCGGTTTATATCGTTACAATGCATTCGAGAAGGATTTTATCTTCATTGCAATCTGGGGCGCTAAAATGTGCTGTGGTAACGTCTGAAAGGATTAATTGAAAAATGCGTAGGTACAGCCATGAGCACTAATATGTATATTTTGACAGTCAAAACTGTCCATCAGTCAATACTACTTTTGACTGCAAAAATTTGTCAAAAACAAATGTGTTTTCATATTACGAGTATTATTAGTACTCGTGGCTGCATTTTAGTGAATTGACGACTTGAAATGGCAAAAAAGTAAAAATGGTGACTTGTTACATCTATCAACCCGGTATACCAATGGGCCTTCGTGTAATACAACCCAATCCCTCATAGAGACGAGATCTGTTCCTTAGCAATGGGAACATTATTGATTGATTATGCTTATGGTAACTGCAATAGAGAAAATATTATACTTATTCTTAGAACTTAAATAGGGTTTAACAAGACCCCATTACCCAAGCATTAGGTAAATCGAACTAAGTAACTTTACGCAAAAAATGTTGCTGGTACGACTGTTTTTTTGGGGTGAATAAAATCACGTTTTACGGCAGGACGCAATGTAACGCACTCAAAATACTGTGATGGACGGATTGAATAGGAAAAGTACAGTTAAAAATGATCGCAATGACGAGGAGAACATAAGTGCCTTTCGGCTTCGTTAAGGGTCTTGTTACACCCTTAATAGCTGTTTAATTTATTTTCTAATATTTTTGCTTGACCCTACAATTTGACCACGACTTCAACTGAAGCGTTCATACACGTCATACAATGTTCAGCATTATGTATTCATTTGGCATGACCTGCTATAGCTGGAGGGTAAATTCTGTTCAGTTGACATCGAACACTGGGCTATTTACATTCACAGATTGAATGTCATCATCTTAATCACTTCCTGAAAATATATACTCTGATATGAAATAAAAAAACGAAATATTTACTCTATTAAATGAGCTTGTTGTATACCACTTCGTTTTTACTTATTACTTATTCCCTTTTTAGAGCAGCTATTTGAGCCGAATCCTTTAAGTGTGAATCCAGTTCAGAGTGACCCCGATCAGTAAGTTTAATAAAAGTAGGAAATTTTTTAGTAAAATCGTTTCAGTTAAACACGAAGATAGAAAACAAGTTACAAAAAGTGAGCTTAATGATTTCCAGGCAAACGAAATATTCCCTATCGATTCCAAAACTAAATGAGTCTGGCCCTTTGTCCTAAAACTTTATCTGTATAAAATGTTAACAAGATAGCTCCCGCCCCTTTCGCCGAGTCACTCGTATCAGCTGTTGATTATCCTCCCTAAATTGAGACACTTCATTGAGGGAAACTGTTGCCTCTTTGTATATTAATAACCGTCGAGTCGAATTTCTCAGTTCAGAATTTTACGTTAGTAATTCGACTGATACGTGGTTGGTTGGTAGGATAGCTTTGGACCCGATCGTGTGGTGCCATGCAAAACAGGGGAGGGTCGCAAATCTTTTTATGTTTTGTTATTAAGGGGCACTTTTTCACTCGTCAGAAAACAGTTTAAGCTGAAAAAAATTAACTGCGGTTACGTACTATTCTCCATACCAAACCGGTCAATCACCACATTTATTCCTAGGATAAAAGTTATCTGACGATTCAAACATCTGTTTTAATACAGAAAACATTTGTAATATACTATAGATTGTTTTATCACACCCAATGGCTATTTAAATAGTAAAACGTCTTTAAAACTATTTTAGCAGGGCGTAGTTCACCAATAAAAATGAACACGATCAGTTTGGCTGCAATTTAATCAGAACTGGGTTCATGGAATTAATCCCGCAGGAATGAGTGAAAGTCCTTCTACGGCTGGCAATCCACCCACAGTAATTACAAGAGATCCCCGTCATATTGAGAAGATCGGAGCCAAAGTGATATCCTTTTTTTTTTTTTTTCCGGATGCGAAATCATCAAATGACCCACTCTGGGCGGAGCGGAAGGGAGTGTCAGACTTGTACTGACTAAAACCCATCCATGTTCCTTCTTTGCCCTTTGTGTTCCAGGGTCACGGTATCTCTTTCGAACAGTCCCGCTGCCCTGGCAGGCATCGGCCCTTGCGGACCCCTACTTATTTGCTGACATCTCTTTGAGGCGCACGTGGAACACGAACGCGCCGTCGACACGGCCCGTCGTCATAAGACGGCCGGACGGCGAGCTGGCCCATAACTAGCCGTTCACAGGCCCGCGACTACGGTGGCCGGGAGCCACCACGTGACTCCCAATGCCCAGGGCGTCTCCCGCGGCGACTGGGACGTGAGGTTCTTTCCCTCTCACGTCCCGCCACCTCCTTCACTAGCATGACTGATTCGCAGAAGGAGGTGACGGCTTCGCATTCCCTCTCGCTCCGGACCATGGCTTGAACCAAGGCCGGACGCGAGAGATCGCCGCCGCCACCCATAGTGATATCCTTTGTATCATCTATGGACAAGCTATCAGGAGCTATCTTATGATTATCCATCCTGTCCTGGAAGGGCTCTTCTATTACTACATATCCGGAACTGACTGGTATTGCAGTAAGTGACCTCTTTGACTCCTCATACATTAGGGCTATAAGATTGAGGTAAAGTTCAAAGATAACATCCCGCGTTGCTCCATCAGCTGCATCAGATTCTGGTAAGGTATAGCTAAATCCCAGGCAGGGCAGGTAAATGAGGTCCTTTAGAGACAAAATTCATGTCACTTATCGATTCACCTACGTCGATAATCTTCATATTGTCCTTCACTTGTATACTTATTCTCCGTTGAAGCATTTCAGGACCATCGCCCCTACTTTAAATTTTCATCTAAGCCGCTTTTAAGAGCTGTCTGTGTTAATATTCTAGACAAGATGGTATTATCATGTATGGCTTTTGAAAGCAGTATTGATTTACTTAGCGCGTTTAAAGAGCAATAATTTGGGGTCAAGAATACGCCTGATGACATTGCGGCAGATCCAGGCGATGATAGTGGAAAGAGCTTGACACTTACAGGAAGATTGGTCCAGACTTGAATAAAACAGAGACGAGTGGAAAGAGAAAAGGGAGGTCGTTGCCCTGAATTGGAACGGAACAGCCTGAAAACAAATAATAATATTATAAAATAAAAACATCGCGTTTATTTTACTTTGACGTTTACCCTAAAGATGTCGGCTGCTAGCGCCATTTTAGCGCCACCCACCGTACACATGCGCCCGCGCTACGGGTGGCAGTGCGCACTCAATCGTGGTGTTTTTATTAAATTACCTTAATTACACCTCGGTTTACTGCTTAATAGCTAGGAAATCGCACTATTGTCCGGTAAGTTTACAAGTGATGGCTAACTTTCCTGGCAGTTTGTTTTTCAATTTTTAGTCTAAACTATAGCTTACCTCAGGTAAAAAGTTTATTGGTGCTGGTTCATAGGGAAGGCACTTCATTTTTTCTGTTTTGCTAATTGGTTATATTTTAGGGCCCGTATTAGTGAACGTCACTCAAGACTCAAGCCATTTGATTGGTTGAAACTACTTTTAAGTAATATACAGGGTTATTTGTAAAACACCAACAAGCTCGCAGGAGTAGATTACTAACATCATAAACAACAACATTAGTTCTACGACTTTTTCGAAAACAGGCAAAAAAAATCGACTTTTCATACAAACCTCGATCAGCTGTTCGGACATATGTATAGAGAGTTGAATTTTTTTTGTCTGTTTTTGGAAAATTCGTAGAACAAATGTTGTTGTTTATGATGTTAATAGTCTACTCCTGCCAGCTTGTTGGTGTTTTACAAATAACCCTGTATATATACGGGACTTAGTGCTTTGGCAGTACTTTGGGCAGGCCTTGTCGCTATACAAGGCCCGCCTGGTAGAAAAGAGAAAAAGTAGACGTATTTCGGCTGAATGGCGTTGACGATGATCTTTTATATGAAATGTCAGTAGCTCTAGGAAAATATGATCAAATCTCATTAACTAATCAACTTTGCGACGCACCGCCTTCTTATAAATTTACAGGAACAAGAACCTTTTCAGCTTCGAAGTAACTTTACAGTTAAACAACTGACCATTTTATGTACCTTTCAGATTAAACTCAACACTGACTAATTCATCACCACCTTACACACATTTCCACAATGAATACCACCCATCTTTGTTACAACAACCATGTTGCTGTTTCCGGTTGATAATTAAAAACTAATTCGCAGTTACTGCCAACAAAAGCCCATTAATAATGCTTGATTGTTATACCAATGTAATACCTTTACGGACAAAGGATGAGGCATTACGCACTTTTATCGCAGTCGGGTAAATGAACTTGCGCAGTATCTCTTTTGTGAATAGGGAATACTGTGGAAAATGTAGACATTTTGTTGAAGGCAACAGAATGTTAACTCATTTTATAGTTTTGATATTTTCGAAATTATGGTGTACTGGACACCTCTACTTGGATCTCGTGGTTAAATAATAACAGCCACTCGGATCGATCTTCAGGTTAAGCAGCGCTTACCAAGGTTGGTCCGTGGATGGGTGACCGCCCGTTACATATCGAGTTCCCTCCGTGCCTCGGAAAGCACGTTAAGCAGTTGGTCCCGGCTGTCATCTGTAGATCTTTGACAGTCGTTACAGGTAGTGGCCCAAAAAGTCTGACAACCAGTCTTACCAAGGGGTATCGTATTACCCAGCACTAACTGGGGTTGTGGAGGTCAGATAGGCAGTCGCTCCATGTAAAATACTGGTACTCAGCTGCATCCGGTTAGACTGGAAGCCAACCCCAACATGTTGGGAAAAGGCTAGGCAGATGATGGACACCTCTACCTATTTTTGTGGTAACATCAGGATTGATGTTATAAGTCTTTCACAGTTCTCTATTTTACTTACAATTCTGTAGAACTTTGAATTTGAATGCTATTCTCCCCAAAAAATCTATTGCATGTATTTAATATAATATTATCTATTAAAATTGCCCAAAAAGAAATGGTCTTCATATTGAAAATGAAATAGAATGAGACCGTCGGCGGTTTTTTTCCCAAGCTGCATTTTTTTTTATATGCTTGCTTTTGACCGTTTATACCTACATATAATAACTAATACTGCTTAATACTCTAAAATGTTATAATTTAAGTCATTCCTACCTACCGTATGATGTTCCAATCGAGAATTTCAAGCCAAAAGAAAAACGAAGTGCTCTACGTTTTCAGATTGTGTCGGAAATCGAAATGCATTTTTTCTAAGATTGATGAGATTTTCAGTTCAGCTTGACTTATTTTTAACATTCATTCTTTGGGAAATGAGATTGAACGAGTTTGATGCAGATTAAGTTATTTTTCGTTCTAATATCATAATATTTTGATAATTTTCCATATATCTTAATATGTAGATACTTTATAAAGGTACTGGCAAACCTATTATGAAAAGTAAATCCCTATTGCGTATTTTAGAAGAGGAAGAGAGGTGATGCACGCATGGCTGAGAATGAAGATACGACTGTATGTGAAAAATATAATTTTTAATATACGAGGACACTAATTTCTAAAACGACATCCATCCAGTAGAAATCCCTACAATATCTTTAAAAATAGATGGACTAATGTGTTTAGTACACCCATTTATCGATTCTTACTAGAGATACGCCTGTAATTTTTCTACCAAATAATCGAAAAGCAGTAGGTAGTATCGTGGAAAATAAATATGAACAAGCAATTTCCTCTCTAAAATGCCTTCAACGGAGAGAAAATTGTCAAGTTGCTTAGCAACCATTAAGCAGTTTGAGCTCTGTACCTGGTTACCACTTAAAAGTCTTACAGCTTAAAGGAAAAATCTCTATACATCGTAAAGCTACTCCACTAGAACAGCGCCCCAACCGAGCGGATAATACTTTAAAAGCGTAGACTATAAAAAAACATGGAGAGGCAAACAGAGATATAAACGGTCGGGCCGCATTTACATACAAATGAGCTCGATGCGAAATTATTTCAGTCAACGGAGGCGGTGCAATGGCGGACTGAAAAAAAATACGGGCAAGCGCGAGCGCGATAAGCTTCCCGGCTTGTTGAGAATAGAATCTGAGTTTTATTTTTAAGTCACATTTTTTAGATGTAAACAGAACACTGGTGTAAGTTTCCATCTAGAGCACTACTGCTTCAGACTGGGACTATTAGATACATTCAAAAAAATAAAATATTTTTATCCATTCAGTTGTTGTTTCAATAGTACATTTTTTTACAAACAGAAATATTAAACTGCACTTACTACCTCCTATGATGCTCCAGACATAATTATTATAAAGTTATGAAGACGGAGAGGCGATTCCCGTATGTCTATGAACGTTAGCATTCTAATCTGTATCAATGTTGTGTCAAAAATATAGAATCATCCGTACACTGCAACCAACTTGCTTGCTTGCTTGCTGTGCAGGCGGGAAAATACAACAAATGCATTTTTTTTTACTAGCAACGCCAGAAGTGGTTGACAAGCCAAATGAAAATAAAAATAAAAATTATTTGACAAGCGTGGAAACTAATTCACATAGTAAAAAAACGTTCCAAATGTTATCTATCAGATAAGATTAATTATGCTATTTTCAGATTTAGCTTCGAGGGAGACATGTGAAATGGCTTCTAAACACTGTCTTACAGAACCCTAAAACCATATGCTCCTTTTTCACAGACCATTTAGTGTGAAAACGGTCACTCTCTATTTACTATGTTTGTTTTTGATAGGACTACTTTATATACTGTATCGATCTTTATTGCTTCCAATTCAATTTGAAAGCTTTAATTGTATAAGTGTATTCGGAGAGTCGAAATGGGCGGGGCTGTGTCCACCGGTACAGTCAACCGCTAGTCACAGGTACCAGTTTCAGTTTAACAGTCTGTCTTTATTTTGTAGCAGTAAAGGCGATTTTATAGTTAAAGTTGTACTGTGTACGTACGGTTGATTGTATGTACGATTGGAGTGGTCCATGTGAGGAATGATTTGAAATTGATGAGTGGGTGTGTCAATGGGTTTGCGTGGTCCAGTCCAGTAGTATGTGACCCATTGAACAAGGCCCGCGTGGTAGATTAGGGGCCACGCCTCTTCGTCTAGACGAGGCCTAGCAGTGGGACGCCACAGATTCATATGGAAACAAGACCGATGATTCGTTCAGGACCGAGAAAATTGACTTGGTTGTTTATGTTTTCTATGATATAAAAAATCCACCCTAGCTCATATGCAATTAAGGTTGAGAAATACCAGTATCAGATACCTTTTTAAACGTCAAACAAAATAAACCCCTGATAGTGTTTTAATTTGGACTTAAAAAGTTGGAAATTCCTCGAATGTGCCCTTAATGTTCCTGCTATTGGCTGAAACAAACTAGATGAAATAACAATATTTCTATTCCAAGAAATGTAACTTTTGGTTAACATCGTTGCCCAGTTATTTTATTAAGTTTGTAACAATTAAATTAGAGTGATTTCAAACTTTTGTAAGTTAGTCCGAAAAGGACTTCAATCACAATTGAATTAAAATAGACTCTAACTTTGAGGGACTATATTTCTATTAAGAGAAAAAGGTTTTTTGTATTATGTATTAATAACTGCCTCGTGTAAGAATAGGTAGTGTTATATGAACAGAGAATATACTTGTACCAAATTATTCAAAGTAAAAAAAGAAGACTTGGCCATCACCAAACCAATCAGGCAGCATCTTCTCTACATAATTATAATTATCGTCAAAATGGAAAAAAAATTAAGTAAAATTCCAAAAAAAAATACAGGGTTAGAACCGGTACCCCGGTAAAATTATAACTACTCATTTTTTGACAATTTGCATGCTGTGGTAATATAAGATTTCCTCTATTTTCTCATTTTAGTATCACCACTTATGAAAGCTATGCACCCCATTCCTCTATATGTATCTCTAGAACTATAAACCTTTATAACTCCATTACCTCTTCCCAAACCATTTTAATCTATGACCGCAACTGCTCCTTTAAACGCAGCCTCCAAATGGATTAAGCAATGATACGAACCACAAAAGTAAGCCTCGACTCAATTCCCATGCAAATCCCATTAGATTTTTAGTCTAACTGTTGGCGAGTAAAAATGTATGAAGGTATGAGTGGGGTTGCTTGGGAGAGTGTTTGGTTTTAGGAAGGTACTGTGCAGATACATAAAGAGCATTTCAGACGCACGCAAAACGCAAGCAGTCCGCGTACGCAATCTTATTGTTTCGTCGGTTACTTTACGAGAACTTTCTAGATTACGTGCGAGTCTCGAATGTTGCACTATAGAACTGTCTAGAAGATTCGACAAAGTTGTGGAACTTTCTTGAAGATTCGACAAAGTTGTGGAACTTTCTTGAAGATTCGGCAAAGTTGTGGAACTTTCTCGAAGATTCGACAAAGTTATGGAACTTTCTCGAAGATTCGACAAAGTTGTGGAACTTTCTCGAAGATTCGACAAAGTTGTGGAACTTTCTCGAAGGAAGATGTTCCATTATGGACTGTGAAGAAGGTTCGAGAAAGTTTTGGAACTTTCTCGAAGGATCGGTCGTGTTTGCGGGAGCAGTCAGCCTGATTTAGGCGACACAACGAAGCGGGTCGAAGTGACCTAGAAGTCTGATATCTAAGCCAGTAATGTGTGATTGAGTTTTAAGTGTTTTGTGATTATTAAAGTTATTTGTTGATTAATCGGTAGTATTTAATTTATCCCATACCTAGCTTATAACAATATAATCATATGATTTGACTAGATTATGCTCGCGGCTTCGTCCGCGTGCATTTCAATAATTGTCACACGGTATCGTTCTACAGGGATAAAAAGTATTACAAGTGTTAATCCAGGTTATAAACTATCTATATGCCAAATTTCATCCAAATCCCGTTAGTAGTTTTAGCGTGAAAGAGTAACAAACATCCAGACAACTAGACATGCATACATCCTCACAAACTTTCGCATTTTATATAATATCCGCATTTTTTAAGATATAATGTTATAAGTAGGATACGCACGCAATTTTCTCAAAAATAAGTTCAGCCTGAGGTATTAAATGTCCAGTTTTGTAAGCAGTGGCTTAAAACTGGACATTTCGACCTTA
Organism: Noctua janthina; assembly: GCA_963576755.1. NCBI lineage: Eukaryota > Metazoa > Arthropoda > Insecta > Lepidoptera > Noctuidae > Noctua > Noctua janthina. Next base: position 1,594,553 of record OY755066.1, read on the forward strand.
TAATGAGATGGTGCCACCCTCTATTATAAATAATTCCTTTTGTTTGGACTTGTTATTATACTTCAATATTGGCCTAAACATCCATATTGGAGTTGTAATATTACCATCATAGAATTCAAATTAGAATCTATTACTATAATGATGGGGAGAAAAACTCTTCACTCGAGCTCGACGCATCTGCAGCGACCGGAGACACGGCAGCGGGGAGAAAAACTCGTCACTCGAGCTCGACGCATCTGCAGCGACCGGAGACACGGCAGCGGGGAGAAAAACTCGTCACTCGAGCTCGACGCATCTGCAGCGACCGGAGACACAGCGCTCACGGTTGAGGCACGTCAAGCTGAGTGACGGGCCCGGAGATGGTGTGCTTCTTTTTCTTTGGCCTGGGTGCGCCTGGTCAGCATCGGTGACATGACATTGCTGGGTCAAGGGCTTGATTCAGAAAGCAGTAAATACTCCTGGGCATGGCATGCATAGTGAGGAGGTTCCTCTCTCTGGAGCCCTGACCACCGCCATAGCTTGGATCTTATCCAAGTTCCTAATGCCGATAGGCCAACTTTTACATCTGCACCATGAACGACGGCTGGGGTTGTAAATGGTCCGCCGTAAGCTTTACCACTTCCGCATACGTTTTTGCTCTAGATTTGCTAGATTGCTTATCAGTTCTTATTCTTCGGCACCCATAGGCGCAATCAAGGTTGGTATCCAAAATTCTTCCGAACGCGATTAACTATTAGAATCAATATCTTTATACGTTTCACATGCACGATCAAATCACACGATCTTACATTGAATTCTGTAAATTTTCCGATCGACATTTTCACGCTTCTCTTTTATAATCTTCGTCGCTAGTGAGGTATTTGAAGAAAACTATGTAATTCCAGTAGCTCAGTTTATTGAGGACAGACATGACAGCAGCATCACCTGTCACAGACTGCTAAATTGAAACGACTCAAGCACCTGAAACATAGAGAGCATCCGAACACGGTACGAGGTCAGTTTATTTCCCTCCTCTGTAGCCCCATAGTATGAGCGCATGACATTTTCGTTGATGGTTTACGTCTATCGCCTGAGCAGCACACTCCCAACGGGAGCTGGGGCTATCAGATGCCGGTGGGCCTCGAGATCCTAATCTGTCCGGCAGCCGCCGTCCTCCCCGTCCTAATCTGTCCGGCGGCCGCCGTACTCCCCGTCAACGAACAGGTGGTGGCGTCGTAGGCGGAGAGAAATACTCGTCGCTCGAGCTTGACGCAACTGCCATGGCCGGTGTCACAGCGCTCACGATAGGACTGGGTTCTGGTAGCGGCGAGGCGGAGCTCAGCGACGAGTCCTGGGTTGGTAGGCGTGCGCGTCGTGAAACAGCTCTCGTAATTCGTTAACTAGCTTCGTTATTTCATCATGATCTTATTCCCATACTATTTTCCATGTTGGTATTGACGACGAGGTTGACAGACGTCATTGTCGTTGGAACTGTTTCTTTGCGTTTTTTCTAATAATGGAATAATTTCAAAAGTCTATTTAAACTGTTTTAAAAGAACTACTATTGTAGTGTATTAAAATCAATGTTTATATTTAAATAATATGATGATTTAACCGATGACTGATAGTCGTCTCAGCCAATGGCTTAATTGCCAAGAGTCTCGACCAATGTCTGAGGAGACTCAAAACCAAAGGCATAAAAATTCAATCCTTCATAACTACTTGACTTTGCCAATCAACATAGCGCATGTCCCCTCGTAACACAGTTCCGGTCTCTCACAGGCTCCCCCAGTATAGCCAGCACGCAGTTGCAATGTTTAGTTCCCTTTATTCTTTTTAACCATCTCTTGTAGGTTCATGAGAGTGAAGACAGCGATACTAATTCTCCGCTCGAGATTATCAAAGAAGTCATCACCGAATGTTGTTAATAGCTCGACTTCAAAACCTAACTCATCGGCATAATGTTGTCTGCCCATCGATCTTCTACAGACTGTACTTCGGAGAGTGCGCGCGATGATATCCCGACGAGTCGTACTCAGTGCTTTTCCTCCACGTTTATTATGCGCACAGCCAAAGTGTGGAACTCTCTGCGGGCGTCTATGTTCCCTCGTACATTTAACCCGTCTGCCTTCAAAGCAAGAGTGAACTGGCATCTTCTGGGCACGCTCGTTCCATCATAGACCTCATCCATCGCTTTTCATCAAGCGTGATGCGAGGTCAAGAGCCGGCTCATTTTGTAATAAAAAATAAAAAAGTCCCGAGACCTCAGCTGTCGCGCTTACGACCACTAGACCAACGACATGTCATCGTCAAATATCCCCATTACAAAAAAAAAAACTGAAACTATTTTTTCATTTTCCACGCCGCCGCCGTTCCACAAGTACCAGTATCAAAATGTGGATTGGTACCTATATGTATACAGAACCTACAAAATACCTCCCTCATACAACCCGACCTCTAGATGATCTATTAATGCTGACCATCAAGCCATTTGAATCTAATTTTCATTCCTTTACTGGCCGTACAACGATACATGACCACAAAATTAATCACTGAAAACAGAGTAACACCTCGGTCTAGCCGCGCGGGTAATCGAGCTATACGTTAGCTTTGGTTATGTGCTAGTCTGTGGCCGGTTTTAAATGTGATATGTTATTTTTTTTTATGTAACATAGTTTGATTTTGTAGTTGAGTGGAGCATATCATATTATTTTTTTCATTTTATGGAATGAAAACAAATCTAGCCACTTATAAAGTATCAGAGTTCCAGTATCAGGAAATAAAATAACACTTATACAACACTCCTCTCTTTTCACGAAAAAATAGGGAGTGTTATAAGTTTAATTTATAGTGATTACAATAACCTCTCCCTTATCGAGAAAAAGTTCTGCTCGAAGGGTTACGTGTGTAGCATACTACTTTATGTACGCGTTTGCATAATGAATTTAAAAGAAGAATCGAGATGGTTTGAAGCACTAGGCAAAACCTAATAATAACGGATCTCATTATAGTAACCTACTTCTCAGTTTAAAGATTTGAAAATTCATTCATGTACATTAATATTATACATATACATATAGCTCATGGTGTCCGGTCCGCATGGGCCGATGCCTGCCAGGGCTGCGGGACTGTTCGATAGAGATACCGTGGCCCTGGAACACAAAAGGTAAAGAAGGAACATGGATGGGTTTTTGTCAGTAGAAGTCTGACACTCCCTTCCGCTCCGCCCAGAGCGGCGGGATCATTTGACGAAGACAGATCCAAAAAAAAAAAAAATATGGGTCCCACTACTGCCCGCAGCTATGGTTCTGTGATTTTAAAAGCAATCTAACTCATCTTGCACTCTTTGCTAGGTCCTTTCATGACGTGGCGGAGTCGTATGGGACTAGGCAGGACACTGTATGTCAAATGTCAGACAATCGATGGCCGAAACTAACATCGAAATAGGTGCCAAAGGATTTTCATAAATGCAGTGGAAAATATTTCCTGCGTCAACATATTTGCCATATAAAAGTCTGTGACCGACCGATCCCATCGTCCGATGCGAGCGACCGATGCGAGCGATAAATCAATTTATATCGCGGACGTTGGACATGGATTAGCATACGCAAATGACTCGCACATGCTCTGCGGCGCTGAGATACCATCGTTTTTGGCGCATCTTTTTATTATACGCTGATTTTATCTGCAAAATGCAGCTTAAAACTGTGCAGTGAGAAGTACTCTTAGGCCCGCTTGTAAAGCATGTGGGAACGTTTAGCGTTAAACGAATTTAAAATATCGTTCTATTTCTGTCCATCTTTAGAAGATGACAGTGACACAGATAGACTAGCTTAAAGTTTAAAAATAGGTTTTAACGCATCTGGTGATTTGTGGTGTAAGCAGGCCTTACCTTCTCCTAACTTTGATGCTTATGTTAGGATTAATTTCCGGTCTGGTTGATGAATTAAAAACATAGATCAAATCATTGTTATAAAACCATTCCATTGTAAAAATAACTGAAATAATAACTGAATACTATGATCTTGTTGCCATGGAGAAAATTGTGTAGTTTGATGGTCGGTGCATACACCCTTCCATTATTATTACCATACCTTTCTGATACATGGTGTGTTACGTCCTTCATTTTTAAGCTTAATTTACGAAATATTAATTTAATATTGCTAAAAGATTACGTGTTTTAATTTTTACTTACCTAAGTAACGAAGAACGAACGAACGTAAGCAGGATTAAAAGTCAAGCGATTATTAGCAATATAGCAAGACGTCAAGTTGTGAGGTAACTATTAACGAAACTGTAAACATAATAGTAAACCATTCTTTATTTTTAGAATTGGCACTCTTACAACCAATGTAAAATGGCATCGAAACTTTTCCTTTATTAAATGTCCGCCATGAAAAACCATTATAATAACAGAAAACATCAAACCCGTTAAAGTTAAACTTTCCAATTCAAATTCAAACTATAAAAGTTAAGTATAAGTCACGTCTAGGTGTTACATCTATTGTGGCACTAGCCAAGCGTAATAAAAATAAACGTTTTTCTCTCAATGTGCACGGGACATTACCAGATAAAGGCGAAGTTCACTGCGCGGGAATTTTGCGAACACGCTTGTACACCCACTACTTGCAACCTCGACGCACACAAGACAACATAAACGCATATTCGCGCGCACAGAGGCCCTACCATAAGCGCGCGTTCTAAACAACACACGGTAAAATACAAGTATACTTTAGCATTTTAGCAATGTTTTTTTTGACAAGCTCAAAATATTACACTGGGTGGCGATTTAGTTACCTACCTACCTATTTAAAGGAGTTAAGTCTACCCGTCATATAAACAAAATAAACTCCTAACCGATTCGTGAAAAAAAGAACGTATTGCTATGCGACAGTAGATAGACTGTTTTATGATAATTATATTTTATACTAAAAAACCTTTTTTATTGCAGGTAATTAAATCCCCGCCCTATAGTAATATGTGAAACGAGTATTAATACAGCTTAAAAATCACTGGTATTAACGCTACGTTTACGCCGCGCACTCGTGCTAGTACCTCAGATCACGACATTGCTGCAATGTGTGCGTTTGGCTCCACTTTCAACAGATTTTACTCCCTCTGTGTGTGTCTTCAGCGTACATTTTCGTGAATCTATTGTATTTTTAAGTGAGCCAGTTATACTTTTCAAGCATTACAATGGACACGACGAAACTGGTGTCATATTTTCTTGAATATGAGTACAGTACAATACCGGCTTCCGAGACGGAGCTTCCGTCTTTTTTGTTGTTTATTTTTTATTGTTCTTGTTTTTATTTATTTATTGTATTCGAGGGTTTTGCTTGAGGTGCCGGTTGTTTCGTGTGATGTATCTAATTAGGGTATGCTGAATTTAAGTAATATGGTCACTTTAGGTAAACTAAAGCTATAAGTGATCGCCGCGGGAGACACCCCGGGCGTCGGGGGTCACTTGGTGGCTCCCGGCCACCGTAGGCGCGGGCCTGTGGATGGCGAGTGATGGGCTAGCTTGCCGTCCGGCCGTCTTATGACGACAGGCCGTGTCGACGGCGACTTCGAGTTCCACGCGCGCCTCAAAGAGTTGTCAGCAACCATGTAGGGGTCCGCATGGGCCGATACCTGCCATGGCTGCGGGACTGTTCGAAAGAGATACCGTGGACCTGGAACACAAAGGGCAAAGAACATGGATGGGTTTTAGTCAGTAGAAGTCTGACACTCCCTTCCGCTCCGCCGAGCGGGAGGGGTCATTTGATAAATTCCCATCAGAAAAAAAAGCTATAAGTGATGAAGTTATTTAAATTAACTTTACTATTCCCAGATTTAAATCTTGTAATTCGAATAGGTAGGTTATTAAAGCATTGAGAATAAAATTTTCTTCCATACCTTCCCTTTTTGTTTCTTTGCGACTCTTTTCTTAATTTGCTGACTGCTTGTTTCTAACGTTTTCTATTGTTTTATTCTTGATGTTATAAAAACATTTGAGACCTAAAATGTAAGTATATAAACAGTATAACATAAAACCATAATAAGTGCTATCCTTAAAAAATGTATTCAGCCATCACAAATGCAGTCGAACAATACTCAAAAATAAAAGATTTTAAGACGTTCAAACCGTCAGTTTTATATGTAGACATACGTACGAACAAACAATTCCCGAGAGGAGAAGAAACAACGCCAACTAAGCTCCAAAGCTGACTTGCTTCGGTCAGGAATCGAACCCGGAACTCTTACCTCCCACGGGCATTACTCGTTCTTACTTTTGTACGTCCATTTTATTTTGTTTTAAACGGAAAAGAAACGAAATAAAGGCTTCTGTCTGGCGTTTTCATATCGAACGAGAATTTTAAAGGCACTTTAGTTGATTTAAGTTTCAGCGAGTTTTAAAAGACGTCAAATTTTTTTTATCTTTAGTGAATTCTTTTATGAAATGTTGTTGGAAATATTTTTCTTGATTAACTACTTTAATTACTCTCCAGTTTATATTCCAGAGTTTTATTTTAGTGCCAACTAATAGATGATATAAATGACTACCTCAACCTCATCTGAAAAAGAAACTGATTAAAATAATCGAAACAAAAAAGCTTTTCAAGAAAAGAGGGAAAAAAGGCTTTTTTTAAATCGAGTTGCATTCGCCGGCCACACAAACCCTTATTTAACTTTCGGTTAGTGACGAAACCCATCACTAACTACTACTAATCTGGTTAAAAGATTAAGTGTGTGCGCACATCATTAAAAATATCTAACTAGTGTAGTTTTAGTCCCTACAAAGCGTAAGGTGTAGACACGTGAATCTGTAAGGCCACGTTCATCACATAGTAGTAGAAAACTTCAAAGAAATTCACCACAGACTCATCGGTATCATCGACCTATCTAATGGGTGTAAAAAAAGGGTGCGCCAAAGTTTACCTAAATTTTCAACTCCGATAATTGGAAATCCGAAAATGTTCTTCCTAACATTTTTCATCCTAACAATCACAATTCCTAACTACTCTGTCTCTAATGTTCATAATTCCGAAGCATTAAATATGTCAGTAGCAATAAACATCTATTATACTTTTATTTGTTTTCCTATATTTTCTCAACATAACCATCTTTTACACTATTATTCAAAGTCATATCTTTTTTGTTTAGATTTATTTTTATAAATAATAATCAGAGTGTAGCCTTGGGGGCGCTACGGCGCGAGGACTTAGAAAAATTTAGCCAAAAAAGTGTTATTTTTGCAAATCATTTATTTTATCGATTTTATCGTATAAAACTCCTAAATATAAGGCTAAAAATATCTTGGTGTTTTTTGTCTCCGACTAACCGTTTGTCGTAAAAACGATGTGCAAGGGATCCATAGGTTAGGTTAGAACTGTGACCAACTACGCGCGAGCCGAGCGAGCGAAGAGAGCGGTGCCGCGGCAGCGGCCGGCGAGCGCTACCTCGAAATTGGTCGCGAAATTTTTAAAGCATACCCCCAAATAATAATCATACCCTTTTTTTTTTTTTTTTTTTCCGGATGGGAAATCATCAAATGACCCCCCCCCACTCTGGGCGGAGCAGTGTTCCAGGGCCACGGTATCTCTTTCGAACAGTCCCGCTGCCCTGGCAGGCATCGGCCCTTGCGGACCCCTACTTATTTGCTGACATCTCTTTGAGGCGCACGTGGAACACGAACGCGCCGTCGACACGGCCTGTCGTCATAAGACGGCCGGACGGCGAGCTGGCCCATAACTCGCCGTCCACAGGCCCGCGCCTACGGTGGCCGGGAGCCACCACGTGACCCCCAACGCCTAGGGCGTCTCCCGCGGCGATTGGGACGTGAGGTTCTTTCCCTCTCACGTCCCGCCACCTCCTTCACTAGCATGACTGCTTCGCAGAAGGAGGTGACGGCTTCCCATTCCCTCTCGCTCCGGACCATGGCTTGAACCAAGGCCGGACGCGAGAGATCGCCGCCGCCAATCGCCGCTACGAGGACACGGCGGTGCTCCGCCCAAGCGGGGCAGACCTCCACGGTGTGCTCCACCGTGTCCTCCGGACGATCCTCGCAGTGGAAACACCCGGGCGTTTCCTCCCGCCCGATTCGGTGCAGGAACCTCCCGAAACAACCGTGTCCGGTGAGGACCTGCGTCAGGCGGTAAGTGAGGGCGCCGTGGCGCCTCTCTAGCCACTCCTCAAAGAGGGGACTTATCGCCACTTTGGTGGCGTGCCCTGCACGGGGTTGCGACAGTCGCTCTCTCCATGTCGCCATGAGATCACGCCGGAGGTCTGTCCGCTGAACAGCAATTTGCCGCGGCAGCGGAGTTTCCTCCCGACGTAGTGCCTCCGCGCGCCATTCGTGCAGGCGTGCGAGGACTATCGCCTCCAGATCCCATGGCGGCAATCCGGCAAGGAGGCTAGCCGCTTCGCCGGAGATCGTGCGGTACCCCCGGATTAGCCTTATGGCTATTACCTTTTGGGACGCGTTCAGGTAGTGGGCGGCTTGCCGCCTCAAAGAACGCGCCCACACCGGGGCCCCGTAAAGGGCCATGGACCGCACGACCCCCGCGTATAGCCTCCGGCAGGAGGCGTTTGGACCCCTCAGGTTGGGCAAGAGCCGCTTGAAGGCAGCCCCTGTCCGTTCCAGTTTGGGAGCCAAGTGTCGGAAGTGCTCCACGAAGTTCCACCGGCTGTCGAGGACGAGTCCTAGGTACTTCAACGTCGACCCGACGCCGATGGAAACCCCTCCTGCCGTCAGTAGGGATCCCGACGGTGGCGATAATCATACCCTCAAATTAAAACTATAAATATCATTTTCTACCCACATATATTTTTTATTACACTTGGTAAATGTTTCTTTCTGAGTATGAGTGAAAATATTATGGTAATTATGTTTAGGGATAAAAGCGTTATGATATAAACAGTAGGAGTTTAAATATATTTACATTAATGATATTATTAATTACAATTTTCGGAAACATGAGTGTTATGAACATCGCCGGTAGCACTACAAATAATATGAATGAAAACTTTAGGATGAAAAACTTTAGGAAGAGTGATCATTCGGATTACAAATCATTAGGAAGAACAATTTCGGGTAAAGAACTTTAGGTGAGCCAATATGGACCCGTAAAAAAAACCATTACCGATGCCGGAAAGCACTTGTTCTCTCCGTCATTGCGATATTATTTTTGTTCTGGACCATACCTGGGTGGAGAACCTTCTAGTTACGTAGACATATTGGAGATCAAAGCTCCAACTTTTTCATTAGTTTTTTTTTAATACAAGATTTTAATGTAATTCCTTTACTACAAATACCTCCACGACCTCTGTTTTATTATACAATGCCCATCAGCACAATCTTTTGAGTGCGTTACATTGAGTTTTACTGTAAACCGTGATTTTTAATCTCAAATAAAAAGTTGTTTCACAGCAATAATTTTTGCATAGTGACTTAGTTTGATGTTCAGAATGCTTTGTATGTTACACCTTGCATTTTAATTTTATAAAGAGGTTTATAAGTGTGGATGTAGGAGGTATTCTCCGAAACTAGTCATTCGGTTTCGTAAATTCTTTCGCTGTTAGAAAGCGTACTGAGCGTATTGAGAGTGCCATAGGATATTAAGGTGTGTGTTGAAACAACAAAAGCAGCAATTACATCATAATTTGACTAGAGACCCGCCTCTGCTTGGCACGGTTTTTTAGATTTGGCAAAAATGTTTTTCTTAAACATTTTTGTAACTTTTATGCTCGTAACCTTCTGGAGTAACTTGTTTAAATGATTGGGGAAACTGCAACGAAGCACATTACGCAGTTTAAAAGAAAAATGCGGCCACACGGATAGGCACAAAAAGGGACTAACAAAACTTAACATCACGCCTGTAAACACAGAAGGGTTAGGCAGAGGTGTAACTAATAGTCTACCCGCATTCTTGGCTAGCTATTTACTATACTTTGACTGTAGAAATCATGTTTATCACGACTAGAAATCTCGAAACAAAACACAGACATGTACATATGCCAACCCAAGTATACGTTGCAATTTTTTTCGTCCGTCCTAACTTCTCAACTCAAAAGCACTTTGTTTTACTTAAGCCAGGGTTAACTTGAACTTTAGCTATCTACTATTAGCATAAAGTTTACAAAGACGCTGCAAAGTATTAAAGTTTCCTTGAAATTGATAAGGCTCCTACTACCAGATTTTAACGGAGCTCTTTATAAATTTATTACCCAGAGATGAATCTCTTTAGCATAATTTATAAGTTTTTTGGCATGTGTATCGGGATTTATTTCAGTGTTTTGGGATGGTATGTTTTGGTTTTTTTTTATCATTAAAAGACTAGCTACGCCCCGCGACCTTCGTTCGCGTGAAATATACTTTATGACCTATTCTCATACCTACAAAATATTCATAAAAATTTAATAAAAACCGGTCGAGCCATTTCGGAGGAGTGCGTCCACAACCCGTGACACGAGATTTTTAAATATAAGAAATATGTAATTATGGACTTAAAGCTCATTAGGTTTATACTTTGCAATCGGGTGGGCGAAATGCAATCAGAATCAATTTCAGGCCAATATTCTCATCAACATTCTCACCAACACACCTTAAATTTGCTCTGGCCCTCTTGGCCGCTCTCGGCAACCAGCACAATTTCATCGGCAAACAGCATACAACATCCCAGCCTCTTCCTGGATGTCCGACGTGAGACCGTCCATTATTACCAGGAAGAGGTACGGGCTTAGAGCCGACCCTTGGTGCAAGCCGACAGCCACATTGACGCTGCCGGTAGTGAAGTATCATCGTTCTCATTATTCTTTTTTTAAATAAGATTGTCATTGAAGACGCACATTCCACCCTAGCCCCGTAGAAGATGATGCGATCGGGACGAGCTGAACAAAACCACCGACCTGTGGTCCACATTAGCCATGGATAGATACCTCCCAGCAGTGATTGACGCAGAACCGAACTCGCACAGTCAGGCATTTCCTTCACAAACAGTTAAAAAGGAGAACATCAACAATTCTGTAAACAAACACCTATTTTTAAAGCAACACATAATACATTTGTTATCTTAGCCATAAACTCCAAAAGGGTAGGTTTATACCCTTGCCGGGCTAATCCACCGTTGCCATGGCAACAGCCCTTAAGGTTATAATGACCAATTAATTAAATCTCTCTCTTTAAGCCAAGGCCCCCAAAAATATGAAGGGATGATGATCAAAGGGCTTTTAAAAAGTTTTGTCAGAATTAATTTAATATTTCTTAGCAATTAAATAGAGGGAATCAATTTTGAAGTGCCTCAATGAGTTTGGTAGTATGTATTTTTCACACTTTGTAGGCTGCGAAAGGCTTCTTTTAACCACTTTTAAACTTGGAAAGAATAAAACAGTTTTAAAAAGTTACTACAGCAGTTTGTTCAGAATAAAATTGTTTGTTTTAAAGCGCTTTTCAGTAAATTATTGATCCTTTCACTAACTTGTAGCTACTCACTGTTATTAATTTTTGTTTGGCTGCCAGTGTTTGGCTCAATTCTGTTAAATAACATATTTTAAAAAGCTGGTCTACGGAAATGGTAGCAAAACACATAACACTGAACTTTTTATTTTATTAAAATGTACATATTACAAAACTGGTTAAAAGGATGGAGGGAGGCTCTTGCTCAGCAGTGGGACCAAACTACACACAGTACACAGGCTAGCTATAATATTAGTTATTGAATATATGCTCCCAAAATAGGAGGTGGTCAGGGGTCTGAATGAAAACAACCGTGTTCTATTCGTGTGGCCTAATCAGGTGTACGTGCTTCCTGGTGCTTATAAGAAATACGAGGACGGGTCGCTACCGTCCTTGATTCGCGCAGCGACACTTATCGAAAAGACCCTTTTCAAAGAGTTTTGATATACAAACTCTGACAGTATAGATTATACTCGGCCATTTTCTTTTCTATGTCCATACACGATTAAACAATTTAAGGTTATCAACCTTAACCAAAGGGGGGTAAGTGGAACCCATCGCTAAAGCTTTGTAAGTCTGTCTACCTCCTCTCAATACCAAGGCATGAAGGTATATTTAAATGTAACATTATACCTATATAAAGCGCTTTAGTTACACGTGGTCGGTCATGTATTACTAATGCAGCTCCAAAGTGCATGATACTCCTTTGAACGCAACTCGACCTGGAGCGAATGCCGCTAGCTTTCTGCAAAATAATATTTAATGTAGGTTTCTGACTACACTTTGTAGTAACAATAGAAATATGGTCAGTTTTCCAGATACAAGGTCTTCTGAGAATCAGCGTCAAAATCAAAATCAATCAAAGCATTTATTTCAAGTAGGCTAGTTACAGGCACTTTTGAATTGTCGAAACAAAGGCAACAGTAAAATAAAGCTACAGTCCCAGTCACAAGGCACAAAAACTGTGAAAGTACTGTAGTTGCCCATTCACTAACGTAGATCTCTATGGAGAAGAACGGGCATCTTACTGAGAAACTCAAAGTATTCATTTTAATTGAACCGATTATTACTTGCACTTTTGAATTATCAAAGATTCGGTAAAAAAATTAAGAATCTTTATGGAAAATAGCGAGCAAGAAACTAGATAGAGGTTCTTAGAAATTATTATAACTCAAAATCTTTTTGGACAATAACGGGAAAGAAATTCCATAGAGATTCTTATAGTATAACTCAAAATAATGTCTTTACTTCTGATACTGTCCTGTTGGTCTACTGGCCGCAAGCACTCCTTCTTAGCATGAGGTTTTAAATGGTATATATAATGGTGGATATTAATAGGTTTCCTCCTTTTACATGGGGTTTAAACAAATCCGGTGATTATGGGTGTACCATAGGTAAACATGGTAGTTGTGTTTGAGACCCAACTTATTTATACATAAGGCGAGCTCATGGTCCTTAGCAGCGTATAAATGCAGACCTGGAAATTGTACCAAAGAACCTTGCCCAGCAAGCACTGCTTATGACCACGAAACCAACTCGACAGAGCGATATAATACACAAGCACTAGCAGATTTAATCACATTTACCGCAAAACGAAAACCAGAGAGAAAAGAATTACAAGGAAATAAAAATGTCTTATTTTTGCATTTGTATGTTAAAATGATTATAATTAGTCCCCTCTTTGTTCAAGCCGGCTTACACACATAATTCCTAAGAAAAACACGCCGCTTCTCCAATTAGACGTGTTGGGAAACGGTAAAAATGTAATAATTCAATTTTAACAGCGTGTACAGGGCATTATTGTTATATGACCATCAGAAATGTAACGGAAACTATATTAAAATAATTGAAGGAACAAACAAAGGGCTTTGTTTTTTTAATTTTTTTTTGCTTTTTGTGTGTTTGTTTGTGACAATCTTTTTTTTCTGTAAGGTTTTTCTGCTATCAATAAATATCAAAACGAAAACGTTTCTACCCAACGCCATGAGAAAAAGGCGTCAGTTTATGTATGTATTTCAAATAACAAGTACAAAAGTATTAGTAACATCAACATCACGTAAAGCATACATGGTACTACTATTTAATGAGACTAGATACAATTCCTGTATTTTTAGTAACATAACATTTTTGAATGTGGCTGCCGCCGAAATGAACTTACAATTGATTATGAAAATTTTCTATGGACAACAATTAGGTAACTCTCAGAACCGGATGCAAAAAACTGGCAAGTTGCTTTAAATGAAATGTAAGTACATTATTATTTACTGAAATGCTAGGTTCTTCTTTTTATCATGTGGTTAATGCCTGGTATTAATTAAGTGTACCGTACGCAAAGACGTGGAGTTGCGGACACCAGCCCGTTATACAACACAATAATTAAGTGTATTGAGTATGATGCTAAGCAGTTATATAAGGCTTTCTCGAGGACATACTTTTATTATCATTGTATTGTGCCTGTCACCCAAAGATAAGGTTGAAAAATGTCATAAACACAACAAAATATGTTGTGTTTATGTTATTCCCCTAATCACTCTTAATACCCGAAGGGTTAGGCAGAGGTGTACCTAATAGTATACCCACATTTTGCCTTCAAGCGTCTATTGTCATCAACCGAGCAAAGGATATAAAATTAATATTTTTTTTTAAGAAAACCAGCGATAAAAACTAATAACTTCAATGAACAAAAGACATCGCAGGTGGGCCGGAAATCCTCACCTCGTACAAATTCGGCTAAAGGCTATAAAAATTAGCCGACGCCATTTTAATTATGTCTGGTTGCATATTTTATTTGTGACTGTGTGTAAATGGGGTTCATGTATTGAGGATACTTTTGAGAATCTGGTCGAGTGCCAACTATAACTAGATCTTTAGCACTGCAAAATATGTTAATAACCATCACATTTTTGCTGAAAAGGTAATATTAGTCAATCGCTCCATGTAAAATACTGATATTCAGCTGCATCCAGTTAGACTGGAAGCCGAACACGACGTAGTTGAGAAAAGGATAATTATGCAGATAGATGATGATAATAAAGGGTAACTGATGACATCGGACGAACTTACTCGGGAAGAGAAACCCCATTGCCCAGCAGTGGGACAAAGGTGAAATATTGTTTATAATTTTATTTTCCACCTTTATGGGATTTCAGGATAATTACTTAAAAAATAGTCATATTGAAGTACCTATCCAAAACGTATTTTTAAACAAATTAATAAATTAAATTATTGTAGAAGGGCAAAATATTTAACAATTCAAAAGATTTTGGAGACCAGATTCGTGTGCTGAACCGTAATGTTGCCATAAAAAATAATGGCTCTCTGTTTCGACTGCGTTTGACGTAACGATGTGACATGGAAAACGAATTTTCACGTTTTTTTTTCGTATAATGAACCAACAAGCCGCAGAATGAAATTTTAATTTCATTTTTGCCGAATTACTTTTTTAATGAGTTCTTGCAGATGATGATTGGGTGTTCAAATATGAATGTGTTGTAATTAATTAGTTTTCAGTTCTTTTCATTCTTTATTTTTGTCCTCTTCCAAATGACGACGAGATTCCATTTCCGCGTGGCACCTGTCTTGACTTTTTGTAAGATTATTTACATTTTCATTTGCAACTCGGTTATTGCTTCTAGTAACACTACTAGAGCCAAAACCATGGGTTTTTACTTAGGCAACAAAATTATAACAAAAATTGTGTCACACATTTACTCATTCACAGGTCGCAAGTGCTGGTGCTGAGTATCAGGTCCTGGGTTCTATCCTACGTCGGGAAAAGTATTATCGGGTTGTGCCGTTAGTCTGTATTTGTCTATTGCATGGGCTTTAACTGGCGTATAGTGGCTATACGAGGGTAGACAACTGGTATTTAAAGATGTGTTTTAAATAAGCATACGATGACAACATCCTAATGAAAACTTAATCGCTAAAAACCCAACCAGTAAAAACCAAGGCCCCACAATACTTGATGAGTTACCCTGTTTCACCAAATTCGGAACATGTCATGAAACCCCCAAGATCCATCGCCGTCGAAAACGTTCTTATTTGAGCGCAAACTAATGGAATATCGGAATATCGAGTGCACATAATGCAGTGTAATGTGTCCCGTATACGTCCCGTGTACCTGTCGTGTGCGAGCCGTACGCCCAGTGCATTAGTACTGTGATGAATGAACTGTATTCGATATTAGGTTTCCGGGCTAATAAAAGTGAAGATAATGTATGAGAATGAGAGTCTTGGAGCACGGTTTTGCTACCTGTCGGATCCGACACAGGTAACTGTGGTGAATGATAACAAAATTTCAGTAATAGTAAATTATACAGGGTGTAAACGAACCCTTCACGAAGCTGTTAACCATTATGTACATCAAACTTGTAACTTTACGCAAAAATTATTGCTGGGAAACGACTTTTTTTTTGGGTGAAAAATCACGTTTTACGTTAGGACTCAATGTATCACATTCAAAACATTGTACTGATAGGTGGATTGCATAGTACAATTGTCGTGGAAGTGTTTAAAATAAAAATCTTACATTAATAACATGTATTTAAAAAGAATCTTGTAAAAAGTTGGAACTTTGACACCCAATATCTCCGTAACTAGAAGGTTCCCAGGTATGGTCTAGAACAAAAAATGATCGCAATGACAGGGATAACAAGTGCCTTTTGGCTTAGTTAAGGGTCTAGTTACACCCTTTAGGTGTCACACTTTTTTGAACGCTAAAAAATGCCTTGTGGCATTAAGTCAGCCTATGTACCTCACTTGAAGTTAAATAACATAACAGGTTAGCCTGAGATGTACCTAATTGTACACCCACATTTCGCCAGTTACGAGTATATTGCCATCAACCGAGCTCAAGACCAGACTACGTGGCTGCTACTGAGAAATTCCTGATGGAAAAACTCAATAACCCGCCGGAAATTGAATTGCCCGACCCGGTAACTGAACTCAGGACCTTATGCTCATCAGTCGTGCTTGCGACCACTCGACCACTCGACCAACGAGGCAGTCCTGACAACCTCTACAAATCATGCAATATTAATATATACCTCTATTTTTTTTTTTTAAATACCTTTGCCCCACTCTAGGAATTTCTCCTGTATCGTGGGTGCGTTTATAATAATATCATATCATATTATAAACGCACCCGGTGCGTTTACAAACATTTAAATTCAAATACACATATTACGACGGAACCTACGTATAAGTAACAATTTCCACTTCAGACAACTTTTTTTGTCAACTACAACGTGCAACGGTACTACACGGTCACATACTTATGTATATGTGAGGTAATTTCTCCAGTTAGCTTACTCGTACTATAAATTCGGCTGTTTTTCCTCGCGCGCAGAGGGAAGGCCCTCTTCAGGGCGCTAATTAGTGTAACCTTAATTGAAGAGTGTCACAGTTGACGACTCATGTTGTCAAGAGATATTCGTCTGCCAAAAATGCGCTTTGGTAAAAACCTAGCTCTGTACATTAAAATGTCTGCTTATAACAGCAATCTGCATTTGAATAAATATAATATCACGCCCCTGTACTCTCCTTGCGTGTATGCAGAGGTATACAGTACATCCACATGTCTGCAGTTGGTAGTACCGTACTATACGATACAGTACAGCGCATGGGGCGTGCCCATGTCCTTGAACTGAAAATTCAAAGAAAATGTGACATCCACCAATTTACTGTGTCCACGATTTGAATGTGGCACACCTCTCTAAGTAATATAGTAGGCTGATTATACCTGTGGTTACGCTCTTTATACCGTTATTTCGAAATATTTGCGTTAAAAAGTATAGTACGTCTTCTGCCTACTTCTTTACAGATGAGCGTGAAGAGTATTATTACGTATTTATTAACAAATTACAATTACGTACAGGTTAAGTGTACAGACAAGTTCTGTGCTGAATGCAGTTCTAGTAATGCGTTAAGTTAGAGAGCCCCGGTGATACGCGAGTGATGGGTGGCTATATAGTTTTAACATCGATAAAGTAACAGTAATAACTTTATTACCGTCAGGTTAACGGTAGAGTCAACTTGTCTGCTGAACGTAGTTCTGAAGTCTGTAGAAATGTGGTGTGATGCGATGATACGATAGGTAATGTCGATACTCAATAGAATACTACAATAATTATTGTATTCAGTACTGTACTAGTACTGTATGCCGTACTGCATCTCTAGCGCCCCTCAGTCAGGCTTTATTTTTATCCTTGTTCTTTGCACACATAAATTACGTAATCCGTAAAAAATGTAAAAACTTATAAATTAGTTGCGTGAAAAAAGAATTTCACGGTATGAATATTCGATTCAGCTCTGCAAATAGAGCTATTCTATTTCTTAAATCTGCAGGCGCCCGTAACTACAAAAATCACTATTATTAACAAATGATAATTACAAAACTAATCCATGCAGTTTCATCGAAAACATCACTTTATCCTTACGTGACAGCACCTCACTAGTAGTTAATAGTAACTCGTCGTCTAACAGGGAACGTCTTTGCTCTCTTAAGACAATTTCCAGGAGTACGCGCCATTGCATCCAGTTTAAGTTCTTCGTTTGCCACTATTCCGGAAGGTAAGCACGAGGCAGTTACTAGATAGGACTCACGTTTAATTGGATCTGTTCTATTCTGGTGAAAACTAGCCAGCAGGGAAAAATAATTGCTAGACGTATTTCTGAAGAAGTACCGAACAAAAGTTAAATTAAACCATTAAATTATTATAACGTACGTATGTATTAATTAAAATAACGTACTTTTTAACGTCAATTTTTACACAGAAAGAGTATTAAATCTAGCTGTCACAATTATTATCATAGATATTCGGCCATAAGACGTCCACTGCTGAACATACCTCTTTCTCCTCCAATCTTGACCTCAACGACCGATCATGTGCGTATCACATCCACTGGGACCTTCACCAGATCGATTCACTCTGTGGGAGGTGGACCTATCCAAGAAGCACGATTCACTGTCGCTACTTTAGAAAATGCCCATTATAATATATCCTATCATGCGAAGATTTTAGAAGTTCTTGGAAATGCTTTCGGAAACTGGTGTAACATCAGTATGCTTATTTTGTACCCAGGCACCCAGGACATTCCTTCAGCAATGTCTGCAGCTGTTTTCTCTCGAATTCTTCAAAGGTAGACTCTAACCTTTAACTCTTTTGTAGTGTTACTACTATTACTGTTAGCATACATCATCCCACGACTAGGAAAAGGCCTCTCTTCATGAAATTCAGTTCTTTCGATCCACGTCTATTGTGGACCACTGCTCGATCACTCTTCGTCCAGCTCGTACCGCCATCTTCTACGAGGTCTGCTGTGTCGCCTTCTGACTGATAGTGTCACTGATTTGCTATACTTATTTCAAGTTTCATAAGATTGACTATCTTCTTTTCACTAAGCTTGTTTTTGGCAATCATATACCCTAAATTTATAATTCTGCCAAAGATTCATGGAACGAATGTCAGGAACATGTAAAATGGACCGAATAAGAAATGAGGAACTAAGGGCCAAACCACAAGTGACAGACATCTTGACCAGAATTGGCCAGCTAAAGTGGTGGTGGACTGGCCACATGATAAGAACAAAACAGGAAAATTGGAGCAAAATACTAACAGATTGCTATCCTAGAAATATTACCGAAACAAGGGTAAACAAAAAAGGAGATGGGAGGACGACTTAAGATTTACTGAGGGCCCTAACTGGAAGAGAGTAGCTCGTAATAGAATACATTTGAAACAGCTAGAGGAGGCCTTTGCCAAGTGGCAAGTGGCACGCTGAATTAAGAGGCAAACAAAGAGAGAAAACAATTTCGAATAAAAGGGCTTATAAGATAAGATACCCTAAATTTCCACCAGAATAAGTCACCGCCGCATCTAAACGACGCAATACCAACACTGGTTTTATCTTCCCCGCCACTAATACAATATTTTAGTGAAGCTTACCGTTCCCACGCCATTCCGAGTATCCATTGATTCTTTATTGAAATACTTTGTTATCTCACATCTCACTTGACATTGTTTTCCAGTCTCAAATCGTGAGGAGAGGACTTTTAAATGCAAGGACGGGAGGAGATTTCATTTTATTAGAGGGGTTGAAAATATCTACAATGTGGCTGTATCGCTAAGCAGCTTGGACGTGTTCAGAGTTTGGACGCTGGTGATGTTTACCTATTTAACAACATTTGAGTACAAGTGTCCTTTCATACATGATCCCAAATCAATCTACCAGCATTTGATTTCCATCAAAGGCGTATCATCCACTCAATATAAATATATTATATTATTATGTGCTATTGTATGTGACAGTTAAACCATTTTAACTACTACCTAGTTATTTAATGTAATATGGTAGAATCAAATATTCAAAATATAGGCTATTTCATTTTAGCCAATTTCGAACAGC
This sequence comes from Noctua janthina, assembly GCA_963576755.1. Classification (NCBI taxonomy): domain Eukaryota; kingdom Metazoa; phylum Arthropoda; class Insecta; order Lepidoptera; family Noctuidae; genus Noctua; species Noctua janthina. The sequence continues at coordinate 1,614,378 of OY755066.1, forward strand.
AGCATTCCCGTCATAACAGACTGTAATGAAACTGAATAGTTCGGATAAAGCCTAAAATTTTGATTAAAACAAACGCGCGATCACCATCAAGTTATTTTGCGTTAACATTTATTCGCGGATTTTTCATCCAATATCGAAAACAAGTAACAGCACACGGTCGTAATTTTTCGTCGCGAGAATTTTGGTGAATACATTATTTGTCCATAATCAAAGCATTTATTTCAAGCAAGCCAGTTACAGGCACTTTTGAACTATCGAAACAAAGCCACCAATGAAATGTAGCGTGTGAAACTGGAGTCTCAGTCACAGAGAATAAAAACTGTGAAAGTACTGTAGTTGCCCTTCCAAAGCGTAGATCTCTTTGGAGAAGAACGGGCATGAAACTCCATAGTCCTATTTCATCAATAAACTTTGATATTACATACACACACTTCCTCAATTCTTGGGATACAACAACTAGTTTTACATCCTCCTAAAAATAGTACGGATTGTCTCACATAATAATTGCACCTAATTCTAAATCGTATCTCATTGACTCAGCAAAATTAAATGCATAAATCTACACAACAACGCAGTTTACTTATTTCCAAAAAAGTCGCGCGACTAGTCCACGATGTGCGCTCGCTCTGTTTTTTTAGCCTTTTTTGCCCCACTACTGGGCAAAGGCCTTCCCCAATTCCTTTCACAAACTCTTTTCTCATCAGCTCCTAACTATTTAAAATATTTAAACCGTGGTTTTGTTAGCCCTTCTGCACTCAACGTGACTGTATCATAATAGATAAACAGATATTTTATACAAATGTCAAACACAATTCAATAAACTTGCTTGGATTTTGATATCTACATTCTGCTTGTCTTGGCTCGGACAAATATTGCTGTATTTGTGTAAATATTGTGTACTAGTTGAAATTCACTCAGTCATGAGCCAGATAGCAAATACCGACCACTACTAGATTATATTGAAATTTGGCAAACAGATAACCAAATAAAATTATCATCTGCCTAGCCTTTTCCCAACTATATTGGGGTCAGCTTCCAGTCTAACCGGATGCAGCTGAATACCAGTATTTTACATGGAGCGACTGCCTATCTGACCTCCACAACCCAGTTAGTACTGAGTAATACAGACCCCTTGGTAAGACTGAACCAAATAAAATAACCAAGTAAATTTAGCACACAGAACCTGGATTAACACATAGGATACTTTTTACACCGGCAGTACGATCCCGTGGGACATTACCAAACTCCACGCGGGCGAAGCCGCGGGCATACACAAATAATTTATAACAAAGAAAGAAAAAGTATGTACAAACAGAAGGTATGTACAACCTGATAAGACCGAATGTCTAATTTCTTCTTCGTTGCCACTCGAGGGACGAGGCGCCGGCCACACGACTACCTACTGTACTACCGCCTTCGACCAGGTTCAACAGTAGACGTTTACGAGACTATAATATGAAGATACCATCATCATCACCATCTCATGCAATAGTTCGCTCGAAATAGGCCTACCCCCATAGCCACAATGCAAGGCCTGTAATTCCTGCAACTCCGTCAACTACTTAGTCTTTTCCCAACCATGTTGGGGTCTAATTCTAGTCTAATTGAGAGCAGCGGAATAACAGTACATTACATGGAGCGACTGCCTATTTAAACCTCCACAACCTAGTTGGTAGGTAAACACGATACCCCTTGTTAGACTTATTGTCAGACCTTATAGTTTCCGACTGTCTGTATCGATTGTCAAAGATCTACAAATGACAGTCGGGACCAAAGACTTTATGTTTACGTGCATTCCAAGCCACAAAGGGTTTTTAGACTGGTTGTCAGAATTTCGGTATGCTGATTCCTACAAATGTGATGTCCCATAAATACTGCATTTACGGTACACAACAAGCAGAGCCAAACTAAACTCGAACACAATAACATTGTCGTTAATATATAAAATGGCAATTGTAACGTTTCAATATTTGGTGTTTGACAATCGATTGGCAATAGGCTTTGTTTGGAGCCCGCGGCTGCGACACGGTTAAGTACACCCTATACATATTGACGATTAGTCGCAAATGTGTTTGGGAATGTTGCAAAATAGTGTAAATGTATCATGAAACTGCAGCGGTTCAGGAACGGTTCAGCGCCGAGGGTCCCAATTCCGATATTGTAAAAATATTTAAGCATTGCATTAGATGTCGCTTAGAATTAGTGAAGTTAAACTGCCTTTACCAATACGTCGAATTTTTGCAGAATTCATATTTTTCCTTCGACTTTTCCAAGACAGTGATCGTTATACCTTCAATCAATAAAAGGTTTGAATTATGTGGCCTGCTAAACTTTCGCCATTTTATTTTCAAAATAGCAGTCACATAAATTTTTGAAAATAAAGTATAATGGCGGAAGTTTAGCAGGCCAGGCGTCATACACAAAAAAGTTAAGCAGGCCAGGCGTCATACACAAAAAAGTTATTCAGGCCAGGCGTCATACACAAAAAAGTTAAGCAGGCCAGGCGTCATACACAAAAAAGTTAAGCAGGCCAGGCGTCATACACAAAAAAGTTAAGCAGGCCAGGCGTCATACACAAAAAAAAAAAGATGCTTGTATTTCCCAAAAAGGATAAGTAGGGATGAATATACATACTTAAAATTTCACCATCGATGTTTCATCAACCGGCCGCAAATCCGGATCCAGCCTGCTACTAAGAAATTCCTAATTGAGGGAGCATTATACATATAATATAATACAAATGCGATATTAATTACAGTGTGTACCATGACTAACGCTCCGTATACAGCGGCGAATGTTAATGATAACTCCGTTAGTCACTCGTGTGTGTCATGCCTTACTTCCATGGGAAAAATTATCTACGGCGCTTTCGCAATAGAAGATAGCTCATCGCATAGGTAAATATTGTAAAGACTTTAATACAACAACATCACGTCTGTAATCCCTGAAGGGTTAGACAGAGGTGTACCTTAAAGTACACCCACAATACGCCAGCTTTCTTTAAGTCCCATGTAATAGGAAGTGACCCTATTGCCATCAACCGGGCAACGGAGAAATTGCTGATAGAAAAACCAAATAACACTTTGCCCGACCTTGGTATCGAACCCAGGACATGAAGTCCAGCAGACCAACGAAGCAGTGAAAAGAAATATAAACAAAATATAGTCCTGAAAGATTTATCCATGAAAGTAGTAGGTAAACTAAACAATCATAGTTGTTAGTCATATATTGTACTAGCTGACCCGCGCAACTTCGTCTGCGCCACATAAGAGAAAGAGAGGGTCAGAGAGAGTGTGAGTCAACCTTAAAAGATAGACATATGCTACCGCGGACTTCTGATTGTTGCCTAACTTTAACCGTTTACACAGCACACACAACGGAAGCTCTCAAAAGGAATAAATTTTCCCTGTTTTTGGAACATGTTTCATTGATGCTCCGCTCCCATGGATTGTAGCGTGATGTTATAAAACCTTCCTCGATAAATGGGCCACCCAACACTAAAAAAAATTTTCAATTCGAAACAGTAGTTCCTGAAATTAGCGCGTTCAATCAACCAAACAAACAATCTCTTCAGCTTTGTAATATTGTTATAGATTCAAGTAGGTAACAAATTTCTCGAAAATATTTACATTAATCGCTAAAATCCTGCTTACAATTTGCCCCCTCTGACCAATCCGTTAAGAATGAGTCCAGATCGTCACGCCAGCGTTTCTTGGGAGGCCTTTACCCAGCAGTGGGACAGAGCTGGCTGATATAAAAAATATATAAGAAATCGCTAAAATATTCTACTTATGTTTTTCCAAATAAGGGCTTCCCTGGACAGCCTTACGTCTTCATCCTTAGAGACTCGAAGACAGTCATACTCCAGCTAGATCGAAAGTTTTCATCAAGGTGCATGAAATGAGCCGAGATACGATAAAGCTGCTGTAAATTGTTGCGGACCTCTTGCAACTGCCTTCCGTCTCCATCGTCAGACTTTCGATGACAGCCATACTCCAGGTAGGTCTAAAGTTCTCACCAAGGTGCATGAAATGAGCCCAAAAACAATATAGCTGCTGTAAACTGTTGCGGACCTCTTGCAACTGCCTTCCGTCTTCATCGTTAGACCGTCGATGAAAGTCACACTCGAATTTTTAATCAAGGTGCATGAAATGATCCCAAATACGATATAGATGCTGTAAACTCTTGAGGACCTCTTGCAACTTCCGTCTCCATCGTCAGACCTTCGATGTTCTCATCAAGGTGCATGAAATGAGCCCAAACACGATATAGCTGCTGTAAACTCTTGCGGACCTTTTGCAACTGCCTTCCGTATGCAAAGCGCATGGAAAGCGATCGAACACACACTCTACAGGGTATAGGCTATGTAGAGTTTCAAAGCAGCGACATGTAGACTAATCTAAAGTACGCTATCATAACTTTTTAAAAAAGCAGGTCAGTCGATTTTAAAGTTATCTTGTGAGCACATTTTTATTCATTTGTACCATTTTGGTTCAATAGATGTCGCCGCATGTATTTTACATAAATTGATGATTAGTTCTCGAACATCCCCGGTTTTTTACTGCTACATAAATACCCTTGATAATAAAAATATTTATTTGACTAAGAATTAATACAACGATACGAATGTAACCAACTTTTGTTTCTAACGGCGATCTAATTAAATTTTAGAACACAAAAGCTGCTATTGTGACTTAACTATGATAGTTAGATATATTCTCTCCCGGACGTTTTCAAAGATAATAATGAGTTCTTTAATCATGTAGTACATAGTTTTTAAGTATTATCAATAGTTTTTTCAATGCACGCCAAATAATGAATTTTATAGGCAAAATTTTGCTACTTTGGGTTACATTATTCAAATTTTCTTAAGGATCTCTAATCTTTTTGAAAATAAAGCCTATGTTACTTCCTGATAATTTAGCTTTCTATTGGTAAAAAATGGTTTAAATCGGTCCAGTAGTTTCGGAGGCTATTCGGTACAAACAAACAAACAAACAAAAAAATCTTTCCTCTTTATAATATTAGTAAAGATCAAGATATAAAGTCAGAGAAATTAAGGAAAAACAAATTGATTATTAACATAAATTGTTGGTATATTCTTCATACTATTCTAAATAACAAGAAGTATGGAAGAAGAAGACATGCTGTGCCGACCCCAAGTAAATTGGGATAAGAGTAGGAGAAAGAAGATGATGATGATGATGATTCTAAATAACAACTGACTTTCATTTCGAAATGGCTCTCACACGGCAAAATAAATTGGTACTCAGTTTGTCAGTTTGCTGAACAATTAATTTAATGTATCATGTTTAAATCCTCACATAAATTAAATCTACACCAGCACTTAGATCATCACAATCTAAGTAAATAAATAAAACTAGTTATTTTTCTCACACGACTCATTACAACTCCTTATAAGAAGCTCACGGCCGCCACAATGTCTGTCAAAGGCAGTCGCCATATTGGATCGGCCATTACGAAAAAATGTGGACAAGATGGAGTAACTAAATGTTGGTAGTTCCGCATACCCGGGCTAGTAACGTAAGCTAGCACTGTTTATGGATAGGCCTAATTATAAAAGGATTTATTATGCTGAGACGTTCATTGAGAAATAGGATACAATGTTTTGTAAAAAAAAAAATATAATTTGTGGGACACAACTCGATGCATGATTAATCAAAATGTTGTGTAACATAGGTAGTAAATTCAATTCTTAAATTAAGGTATGATCTTTAATTTAAGAACTGAATTCACTCGCTATGTTATGCCAAGAGGCGTACAAATATATTATAGTTACATGCGAAGTAAAAAAAAACATATTAATCATGCGAGAGGTAAACACATTATTTGGTAGGTATGTTAAAATTAACAGAAATAAAAAAAAAAAAAATGAATAAAAAAATGATAAATGAATAAAAACAAAAATTATAAAAGTCACAATATGGAGTAATTTCTTCAGTCAAAAATAAATAATCATAAATTACAGTTTCATTATTCAATTAAAAATGTTTATTGTGTATATTCTCCAGTCGAATAAATAAATAAGTCTACGTTAATTTATCATGCAGAAATTCATCAGTCGTATAATAACATTTTTCAATCCCTGTACATTGCATTCTGTTGGAGAGATAGGATTCGAGTAGTTTTAAAATGTTACCTCTGATACCCCGTAGCTTCGCAGTTTGTCTTACAACCAACGCGCAACGTGTCGAGTGCGTTTGTTTGTCGTCGTGCTTTACGTAATCGAAGGCTTTAGTCATATCTGTGTAGATGACACGAATAAGAGATTTTTAGTCTACTGCCAACTGTGGAGTTTAATTACAAAAAATACAGCACACAACTAAACAACAAGTAAGTTTGAAATTAAACAAGATTGAAATGAGTAAAACAATTTTTTTTTTGTTAACATTAAATTTGATACAAAAAAATACAATTAAGAGAGAATACAAAATAATTGTAACGCAAAAATTATGAGTTAATTCCACAAAATTTCTGTTTCCTTCTACAGTTATAAAATCGGTTTCTTTCCATTTCCCATTGTTCAGGGATTCCCACTTCTTAGTTCCGGCGTGGAGCACCTTTTCAGAGTTTTTGTGGTCAATAAGAGAATCTTTGATCTTTTTGAGCGCAAACTGTAATTAATTGCATAGGGTCGGTATGTAGTTTATCTCATTTTTCCTGTTGGTGTGCCAAAAATTCTTGTGTAAAAGTGCGTTTTCTAAATTCCGAAAACGATGGTCTGCTTGTAGATACCGGCTCAATGTTTCTCAGACTTTTTGAAAGAAGAGCCTGCGCCATTTTCGACACATATTTAAAAGTTATTGGAGAAACAAATACCTGAGGTTTCTCAGAACGCTTTAGGAAAACTGAATTCATGTCCTTACGTTGGTGCCATTTCTGGTGAGTTGTGTTTTGCTGCAATGTATGTAGGTCTTCCAAATACGTGCCAAACATTCCATGGAAAATAGCTTCTGAGGTTAAAAGAGAAGACCCTCCAGATCTGATACGGATTTGAACCCCTTTTGTAGCTTCTGAGTAGAACTTCAGCATGGGTGCACCTGAAAAACTCCATGGTGAAAAGTTCCCTTTCCAATCCCATAAATACAAAGAAAATAGTGTTGGATGATAAATCTTCTGAGTAACTCTCGCAGTGGTAATTAATAAGATATCTCCAAGCTCTTTCAATACTCCGGAGACACTACCTTGACTGTATGCTTCTTTTAAGCATGATATGATTTCTAAAGCCATGGGGAGCAGCTGTAGACTATTATTTAAAGCGCTAGTTAACTTTGTGTAATATTTGTCTTCCATTACCATCAAAATTGCCTGAGCAAGAGGCCCTAAGCTTTTTAAAACACGGATACGATGCCATAAATTGAAATGTTCGGATTGCTAAATCCCTCAAAGATAACACTTCTATAACGGTCTTATCAAAGAGTTGACAATGACAAAGAATCAATAATATCACCCCTAATACCAAATAATGCCTCACACGAATGCTCAGTAGATCTTTCAGCAATGGCGTCGTCTAGAACCAATGATAAATTAAATGGTGCAATATCTCTATCACAACAAACGAAGTCCACCTTATTATTTATCAAATTTTCTAAACAAAGTTGTTCTAGTTGTTGGTGAAATGACAAAATGTTTAAATTTGGGTAAAAGATAACTTATTCTATTCAACAGAAACGATTTAAATGGTTTTCCAAGAAGTTTATAGGTATATCAACATAGTATCAAATTTAAATTGTTCGGCAAATGTTTCATGTACTAACGCAATATCTCTGATAGTTCCATCGTCGGAAACAGAGTAAGAATCGATCGAATATTATATAATATATAATAAAATCGGTCTAAATTTATCTTAAACTAAGTGTCGATCCACGTTAAAGTCAGCTTAGACTCGAATGATGCTTTGTTATGTGCATATATCATATAACATTTATGATTTTATTGGTGATTTAAAAATTATATCTAAGAGTCTCTGAATTCCGTTATGATATGCCAATTTCGCATCATCCATAGATCCGAACTTTGAAGACGCCGCGTTTCCCGAATCTCCTACGAATCTCTCACCAAAATCGAGAGCAGAGAATATTTTGTCAAATAAATCCGATATTATTCCCATAGGCAAGTTAACCAAGGTATCAGTTTCAGGAAATCTATTAGTACCTGAGAAATATTGGGATCCGATTTTAATCAGATTATTCAGTATCTCTCTGGTCTCGTCTCTTCTGGATTTGACTGAAAAAGGAATGCGATGAGACTGAAGCAAAACCTTAGTTAATTCCATCTCACTGCAAAATCGTTGCAGTGAAAATAAGTCATGAGAGTAATTCCAGTTTGAGTACTTTCCCATTGTAAGATCCGTCTCTTCGGGTATTACAGGAACTGGATTTCTTATTTCAGGTTCGCTTCGAGTAATAGTAATATAATATGTATTATAATTATAACATATACTATTACTTATAATTACATAATTTCTTAATCTAAGTAACAATCAAACACAAACTGAAAAAAAAGAACAAAACAAAAAGGCTTCTGTTATACTTGCCTAATTACATAAAACATTCCTCTTTTTACTTCAATTTTCGTTTTATACTAGATTTAGTTATAGGGCCAGTATTTCAAAAAATTAAACCTTCCTTCTCGCCAACACTACATTATTTAACAATATCGCTAGCGACGCCAATATTTTACCAGATATGTCAATTTGGTCTAGTCCGCCATTATTAGCTTTAGAGAAAAGCTAACAGAATTTAAAAGAATATTTTCAAAGACACTGCCCGCGCTGAAGCTGAAAAATTCAGTAAATGATTTCTTAAAACTACAATGTTTTAACCAAAGAGAGGTGTTTTACGATGATGCCCGTATTTCACTTGCTTTGTAATAGTAAATGTTTATTAGAAATAACTGGGAAGTATAATTAATGGTCAATCTATGGGATTATGCCAATATATTTCTTGCCACAACCCTAATCGGGTTGTGGCCTGAGATTTTTATTCTATTCTCGTATGCAGCATTATTGCAATTGAGGTGTAAGCCTAAACTGTCCTGGTGGCCCAGAGGTTAGGCCTCGCCTCTCATGCCCACTTAGAAGTCACTAACATCGCGGCATCGGTAAAACTTAGACAAATTAAAATTAATCTAAAATCTACAACATATCTTGAACTGCCGATCCGAGCCGATCAATGCTCGTGCCTTACTTTAGGAGAAGAGGCATTTGTCCAGCAGTGGGGCAGTAATAAGCTAGTATTATAAGATGTAAGCAAGTCTAGTTGATGAATATCGAACTATTTCTCCCATAGACCAAAATTGCACTTTTCTTTCAAAAATTTTGCTTTTATTCTAATATTAAATTGAATTTACACATTCGACAAAATGCCGTGATTAATTTACTGTGGCATTACCTATTTCAACCTATGACCTCCCCTTCACCGCCTAGCCATTTAGCTATTGTCGCTTAAATCGCACAATAACAAAAGTTTCATAATTTAATTACGGAACTCTAACCCGTAATTACCATTTGGGTAAGCTACCATGTTTGATAGAATGCGGTAGAAACATACTATGGTCTTATTCGATAACCAGTTTGGCATTTTATGATTTAATTAAAGTAGACAATGTTGTGAGCCAATGACGTTATGTTGGTTGCCTCGGTGGTCCAGTGATTGCAATTGTAGGGCACTGCTGAGTCTAAGGTTCACTGGATCAGGGAATGTTTTATTGGGTTTTTTTAAGAAATTTTCAAGTAACAACCCTTTTTTTTTTTTTTTTTTGGATGGGAAATCATCAAATGACCCTCCCCACTCTGGGCGGAGCGGAAGGGAGTGTCAGACTTGTACTGACTAAAACCCATCCATGTTCCTTCTTTGCCCTTTGTGTTCCAGGGCCACGGTATCTCTTTCGAACAGTCCCGCAGCCCTGGCAGGCATCGGCCCTTGCGGGGACCCCTACTCGGTTGCTGACATCTCTTTGAGGCGCACGTGAAACACGAACGCGCCGTCGACACGGCCTGTCGTCATAAGACGGCCGGACGGCGAGCTAGCCCATAACTCGCCGACCACAGGCCCGCGCCTACGGTGGCCGGGAGCCATCACGTGAACCCCGACGCCCAGGGCGTCTCCCGCGGCGACTGGGACGTGAGGTTCTTTCCCTCTCACGTCCCGCCACCTCCTTACTAGCATGACTGCTTCGCAGAAGGTGGTGACGGCTTCCCATTCTCTCTCGCTCCGGACCATGGCTTGAACCAGGGCCTGACGCGAGAGATCGCCGCCGCCAATCGCCGCTACAAGGACACGGCGGTGCTCCGCCCAAGCGGGGCAGACCTCTACGGTGTGCTCCACCGTGTCCTCCGGACGATCCTCGCAGTGGAAACACCCGGCGCTTCCTCCCGCCCGATTCGGTGCAGGAACCTCCCGAAACAACCGTGTCCGGTGAGGACCTGCGTCAGGCGGTAGGTGAGGGCGTTTCCCCCCGACGTAGTGCCTCCGCGCGCCAATCGTGCAGGAACGCGAGGACTATCGCCTCCAGATCCCATGGCGGCAATCCGGCAAGGAGGCTAGCCGCCTCGCCGGAGATCGTGCGGTACCCCCGGATTAGCCTTATGGCTATCACCTTTTGGGGCACGTTCAGGTAGTGGGCGGCTTGCCGCCTCAAAGAACGCGCCCACACCGGGGCCCCGTAAAGGGCCATGGACCGCACGACCCCTGCATAGAGCCTCCGGCAGGAGGCGTTTGGGCCCCTCAGGTTGGGCAAGAGCCGCTTGAATGCAGCCCCTGTCCGTTCCAGTTTGGGAGCCAAACGTCGGAAGTGCTCCACGAAGTTCCACCGGCTGTCGAGGACGAGTCCTAGGTACTTCAACGTCGACCCGACGCCGATGGAAACCCCGCCTGCCGTCAGTAGGGATCCCGACGGTGGCGCATTCCGAGGCCCATGAAAACACATGGCCTCGGACTTGTGCAATGCCACCTCGAGACCCAATTGCCGGATCCTCTCCACGACTATCGCAATCGTACTGAGACAGTCGCAGGGATTCACAAACTTAAACACGCTTAGGGTGCTGTATGACGCTTTGGTAAGGAGTCACTTGGAACACAGTGCGGTGATTTGGGCTCCTCATGAAGCGAAATACAATGTCATGCTGGAGTGAGTACAGAACAAATTTACAAGACACTTGTGTTTCAAACTTCATGGGGTTTACCCATTTTACCCGCTGATGTATCCTACACTGTTTGTTCTGGGTATGGTGGGGTACAACGAACTCAGAGTGCGCTGGGAATTTACGCTTGCGGCTTATGCTCTAAAGCTCTTGCGTGGAGCAGCTCATAACCCGGGTGTGCTGCGTCACCTGAAGCTGTGCGTGCCAGACCGGTATGTATGGAGGCGGCGGCGACCGCCACTGCTGGCCGTGCCTGCTGCCAGAACCAATCTGCTGTCAAAAACACCCCTCACCCGCACAATATGTGTATTAAACGAAGTTCATGAGAGAATTGACATATTTTCGTGCAATCTGAGTGAATTCGCAAAAGTGTTGTTGAATTGTGTTAGTTATATTTAGATATTAATATTCTGTGTTAAGATTTTTGTTGTTAGATTTTTAAGTATTAGCCGTAAGTTGATTTTATTTGGTAACCACTATTGTATTGGGGTCATCCTGTAAAGATAGTGTGTGTAAGTTAATAATAAATAAATAATAAATAAATAAATAAAACCCCGCGTGTCATGTTTTCGGCCGCCGCCTCGTGCGACCTCCCTTGTGCCAGTACCAGCGTGTCGTCAGCGTAGCAAACTACGCTGACGCCGGTAGGGAGGTCGGCGCGCAGCACCCAGTCGTAACCGATGTTCCACAGGGCCGGCCCCAGAACCGATCCCTGTGGAACACCGCACGACATCTCTCGCCGGTTCCATTCTCCACTCCGACCGGGGTAAATGACGGCCCTATCCGTCAAGTAGTCCCCGACCACACGACGAAGGTAGGTTGGCACCCGGTGATACCGGAGTGCCTCCCTAATGCAGCTCCAGGGCATGGAGTTGAAGGCGTTGGCGATGTCAAGAGACACCGCCAAGACGACCCCACCCCGGGACACCGCGTCCCCCGTCGTGAGGGCTCTCACGCGCATGATGGCGTCCACCGTGGAGCGCCCCTTGCGGAAACCAAACTGGTGTTCCCATCCCCTCAAGGTGCCCGGCGAGGCGGTTGGCAATGACTCTTTCGAAGAGCTTGCCCACCTCGTCGAGCAACACGATGGGCCGGTATGCGGACGGAGAGTCCGCAGGGCGCCCTGGTTTCCGGATGAGGACCAGCTTCCCCGTCTTCCAACGAAGCGGAAACTGGCCTCTCTCCAAGCATGCGCTTAGGAGCCCTTCCAGTCGGGGCCCGAGAGCCTCACAGGCCAGGACCCAGGCTTTGCCAGGCAAGCCATCGGGTCCCGGGGCGGTGTTTCTGGTTTTCAGCCTGCGTACCGCCACTCTCAGGTCTACCCCAGTCACCTCCGGAACGTCGTCATTGTCATCGGTGTGGTCCGCTTCCGGCACCGCACGCGGCGGCGGAGCCATAGGCGGGGAAGGATGCTCCCCTCGCGAAGGGAACAGAGCGCTCACCACGTCCTCCACGAGCTCAGGCCGGAGACTCTGCGTCAACGGGGGGGCCCGGGTGCGGAGTTTGTCCCGCACCATCTTGTAAGGCCGCCCCCACGGATCTCCGTTCAGAGCCTCCAGCATCTCCTCGTGGGCCAGATTCTTGGCCCGCCGGACAGCCTCTTGGAGGGCGGTCTTCGCCGCTCTGTACCCCTCGTACAGCTCCGCCTCAATGGCTGCCGCATCCGGAGGGCGGATGCGGAGCCTGCGATGCCTGGCGTACAGGTGCCGCGCGGCAACACACGCCTCGCGCAGAGACGTCAGCTCTCGCGACCACCAGTACACCTGACGCCGGACGCTTCCTGGCCGAACTCGGGGCATTGCCACGTCGCAAATCTCGGACATGGCCTCCTGGAACCAACCCGCCTCGTTGTTAATGTCGGCAGGCCTGACCGGTGATGACACCCAGGCCTGCACGATCGAGACTTCCAGGAGGAGCTCCCGGTTCAGCTGCTTCAGCGCCCATCGCGGACCACTCGGGGCCTGTTCAAGTAACAGCCTGAAGTATGGATTTGTGTCTTGTTTAAGTTCTATGTATGTTGTAACAAGCCTTTGCCTAAATAACACTTTCCCCACACTCTTACCCCCTGGGGATTAAATTGCAGGACCCTCTACTTAAAGGTCGTGCTTATGACCAGCAAACCATAATACATTCCATTAAAAATTGCAGCAACTGCAATAGTTATTATAGATACTAATGGATTATTATTATAAATAATGTGATTAAAATATATTAGCTACAGCAAAAAAAAAATGCAAGTTAAGTTTTTTTTCTAATCACTATCAGTAGGTTTTTGTATAATGAATAATAAATAGGTTAAGTCGCTGCTTATCGTAACTGCGCAGTACTCCGAAGTTATCGGCTGTCCGTTTTACGTTGACAGATAACATGGTCAGTCGACTGCAATAGTGCAGCAAGAATTTAATTTGTTAAGAATAAGTAATACGGCTTTATACTGCCTCATTGGTCTAACGGTTCCAAGCGCAACTGCTGAGCATGAGGTCTTGACTTCGATTCCCGGGTTGGCCAAAGTGAAACTCCATTAGGTTTTTTCAGTAGCAGCTACGGAGTCTGGATATGCGCCTGGATGATGGCAATAGGATCGCCCCCTACTACATGAGGCTTATTCTTAACTGGTGAAATGTGGTCGTCTCTGCATAACCCTTCGGCGATCACAGGCGTGATTGTTTCTTATGTAAGAATACGGCCCTGATGTGTGTAAAATGAAAAAAAATAATAGGTGACATTTTTGATGATTGACTTCAGCGTAGAAATTTTTCGACCCTTACAAAAACCACCTGTCTCATCATCATGATTATTTCAGCCAAAAGACGTCCCCTCCTGGGCATGGTCCCCAGTAACCTTCACCAGGTCATCGGTCCACCTAGTAGGAGGCCTTCTAACGCAACGTCTTCAACTTGTCTCACACAAAAATGCAATACCTACACGGTCAATATTTGTGCAACAGGTTTTTCTATAACCGGAAACCAACATCAGGGTGTTTAGATAAATTCGGATTTAAGAGCAGGCGAATGATTTCGGAGTCTAGGATCACGTACTGAATTCATGGTTACAGTTTGTGGGTCGATATCTTACCTTACACCCTGTGTGGTTTAGTTCCTTTTAGCATGTCACTGACCGCAGCGAACGGCACGCACTTATTATCAACGTTTCACTTTTAATAACTATTAAATTAATTAATGATAAAAATAATATCGCAATTTTGTTTACTTATTATCATAATAAGGCTTATTTTTATTGTTTGTTATTTCTTTAAATAATATAACAGGAAGTCTCATGGCAAAGGTTATTTTTTGCGTCTAGAATCAGATCTTTAAATAAATGTGACTCATTTTGACATTTACAGGAGACGGCGTTAATAATTCTACTTGATGTATATTTTTTATTAAAGTTTGGTAGAGCTCTTGGAGTTGGGCAAGATACCTAGCATGGCGCGGTGACAGCAGGTGGAGTAAAGCTGTGACCGAGTGGCGTCCAAGGACTGGAAAGAAGTGTCTGTCGTCCGGCGGCGAGATGGCACACGACAATGTAGCCATCGCGGGAATATCCTGAATGAGGCTGGCACAAGAACGCGGAGCTCGGCACAAGCAAAGAGAGGCCTATACCCAGCAGTGGGTGAAGTGGGCTGTGGATGATGTTGATGAAGAGCTCTTAGTTTAAGAACTGGCCTAAGAGTAGTTTTCACAATCACAGCTAGTTGTTAAGCTGCAGTTGCACGTACACAAAGTCACACCTTTTTCCCGTTGCGGGTGGGCAGAAACTATAGAATGCCGCCTGCTACGATCCGTACATAGTCCTTAATCACAGTTACATACGTCAGACATAATAATTATCTGTAACACAATATTCTACAGCATTTAGCTTTTTTTTCAATTACGATGGTGGTCCCATGGATACAGCTGCTCATTTTGAGGGTCTGTCTGTACCAAACTTTTATCACAAACCACAGCTTTTTGAAAAACGCTGTATAGTTTAGTGGTAACCTCTTACCATTAGGGTGGGTATTTTTCAAACAGCATAGAAAAAGAAACGACAGAAATACACCATAACATCACGCCTGAAATTCCCGCAGGGGGCAGAGGTGTGCCTAAGTAGTACAGTTCATTTCGCCAGTAATGTTTATGTTCCACGTAATATAAATTATATCTATAAATAAATCTCACACGTAAACTAACTCAAATTACATCATCTCCTAATTTACCCCTTGACCGACACATATATCTAACATGTCTAAACTATTATACGTCTTATTAACATGCAGCAGCTGTAAGGTCAAAGTTGCTTCATAAACACTAACAAATTGGCTCCGTTGTAGTAAAAACGATAATTAGTTTGAAATCAATCAATCATTTGAGAGATAACCCTTAGATAGTTCACACGGGTAAGTTCTAGTTAACAGCTGGGCTTTGGCCGTAAAAATTAAGTGTAGCTGTTTATCTATCAACTCGTTTTCATTTGTTTTATGCGTAGAATATTGCAGGTCATCTGCTAGCTCATGTGCGTTGTTAGGGCTAAAGGTTTGAGCATGAAGAATTGCGCGTGTCAAACGTAAATGCGCGTGTTCTACCATGACGCCTAAAAGCAGGAGTAATTCCAGTGTGGGAAAGAGACAGAGCTGCACAGATCGTCTAGCGCCACCTCTTTCCCACACTTGAATTACTCCTGCTTTAAGACGTCATGGTAGGCCACCAGATGTACGGGACGTGGAAGTAACTAAAGGAGTGTACAATATCGTAGCATGTGGCGTTTTGTAACGTACCTGTCTACCACTATAGGTAACGGTAACTTAGGTTAAATCGTGCTTATAATAGAATTGATTTTACTAGAATGTAGTTATTTCCAGAAATCTGCATCAGAACAATATTGGATTAAGTTCTAACGTTTCATAGTACTTAGTTTTTTCGGAAACTGATTCAGTGACCAGCCATTCTGTCTCAAGTAAACTGTAAAAATAAGCAAACAAACACAACCAACCTTAATGCCCGTTTAACCCTCTCAAACTACTTAGGTCGCGTCAATAATTTCCGCGGCTGAACATAACCCTACCGCTGCCAAAGCATTAAATTTCACACATTCGCCCAAGCTTTATGATTTCGGGAGAACAACAAATTTATCGCGGGAGCCCCTTAACACTACGTCAAATCGCGAAGTTTTTATTTGCCTGTTGATCCCCTAACTGGCCCACGTTATGGCCCATTATGATGTATTTGAACACATTTAAACATTTTGAATGCTTTCCAACTTGCATTAAATATTTTTATTAGTTTATTGTCAGGGTTTTGAACTCACATATATTTTTTTCTGAGTTATTCGAGGAGTGACATCTAAAAACTTTTGTGAAACATTTTGAGATGAAACCGTGAAGTGTTATCGTTTCATCTGCTTTGTACCGTTAAGGTCTTCTTCTTTGAGTGAAATTTTACGTGACACCTCTCTCAGACGATATAAATTGTGTCTCAGGAATGTCATAATTATCCTGATTTAGTCTATAAGTAATAATACGGTCGTACTTT
The DNA here is from genome assembly GCA_963576755.1 of Noctua janthina. NCBI lineage: Eukaryota > Metazoa > Arthropoda > Insecta > Lepidoptera > Noctuidae > Noctua > Noctua janthina. The sequence continues at coordinate 1,631,055 of OY755066.1, forward strand.
ATAATTGGCAAACCGTTAAAGTGTAATTTTTCATGACTTTCTATTGTAAGAGCGATTGTTCTTCTCTCTCGTGTTGAAAGTCCTCTTTCATATCACCTAATAATTCAAGGGCCTCAAAAGAGATGCTCTTATTCAATAGATAACGGAAAATGCTTCTAGTATGTGATGCTCCCTTCAAAACAACACCTTTCTGCATAATTTCAACCCAGCTTCGCCCTGCACCTTACTTACTTCAATTCAGGAACGTGGTGAAATGATCACACCCACTCTCAACGCTGCACCCAGGTTTGTTTACTTAGCTTGATTCGCCTAGCTTCGTTCACCTAGGTTCATTCACTCATTCTCTTCCACCCTTATAGGTTTTCCATTCACTCCGCAGCTCTGCTAAGCGTTTCGCCATATTTTAATGCCGGGATAGTTGGGCCATAAACTCGTTTGATTTATTTTATGATCGCTATACGTGAGTGGTTGGTGTGTCAGCGGGTTATTGTGTTTTTTTATGAACGTTTACTTAAGATATTAATGTAGGTAATTAGGTTCTGATGTATTTCGCGAGGATTAACTGTGAGATTTATGATTAGTCTCGTAGACTAGAATTTCGCATTAAAATGTGTAATCCTATGTGTGTGTGTGTGTGTGTGTGTGCGTGTGTGTGTGTGTGTGAATATAGTTTGCCCGTGTGGTGAGAGAAAGAAAATGTAGGTTTTTTAAACAAGTAAGTACAGAAGTGCAGGTTCAAACCCTGCTCGCACTGGAATTTTTCTTTCCATGTCAAAAACAAGTAAGTACAGATCCATGCAGTTAGACAAAATATATATTTTTTTGTTATTCTTAAATTTAATCAGAAGCTTTTACCCTCGTAAGGCAATTCAGCCTTATTACAACTTAACCTATTTTAAACTAAACTACAAATACACTACAACTACAATATAAATTAACAAAACAAATCAGCAAAGAGAATTTCTATCTCTGGTGAAGGTTGCGCTAAAACTTGAACATGTGGATCGGTATCATATTCATTTAAAAGACAAAAACGATAACCAAGAACACCAATCAGTAACAAAATACGCACTTTTATTTTATTCTAGATCTTACACACTACTATCGTTTTGGAAACAAACTTTTTGGATAAGTTTGCTACACAGTTACCAACCACTACGACTCCTGAAAGCCAGGATGACCATCAGAAAAGCGCCGAGGCAATGAAGCTCGACGAGTTCCGGAAAACCGATTTAACGTTTTTCTTTATTTCTTTTCAATTGTCTTGGACTCCAGAATGAATTACTTTGAAAAAAATACGAGATTAAATTTAAAAAAAAACTGCTGCCAGACCAAGCAGGATGATGCAAGTTCTCTTGACCTTGAAAAGTAATTCATTTTCTTTGACCCCGCTAACATAAGAACCCCTCCTGATAAGCTAGCATGAGCTTGGTCGGGATTAATGGCGCTTCCCTAAAGAAAGCGCTCTTATTAGATAATGGAGGCGATCGGTTAATGCGCTCTTTTAATATTATGTTATACAGTGAAAAACTTGAGGGCCTACTTAGCCTTTTTTTGATAGTGTATAAGAACTATCCGTCTTTTTAGGGGTATTGAAATTCGTGATATAGTGATTATAGTAGGTTAGTGTTAGTGCAAACGAACATTAGGCATTCAGTTAGATGTTTCTTAGTGTTGGTGAAAACGGGCCTTAGCCGTCGAGTTAGTTGTCACTTATTGTTGGTGAAAGTAGTAATTAGGCATTCAGTTAGGTATCTATAGCGATTATACCAGTACTCTATATGGAGTGAGTGCCTGGTTCACATTTATAACCCAGATACTGGTACCAGCACGAAACCTTATAAAACTGGTTTCCAGACTTGGTTTCCAGACTTTCAGACTTCCCTACCCTCAGCGACTGTCTGTGATCTACGGATGATAACCGGGACCAATGTCTTATGGCTTCACGTGCTTTCTGAGGCACGGAGGGGTCATTCCATAGAATGGATCCAACCCATCAACGAACAAACCTCGGCGACATCAACCGAGCAGTTGTGATTACTTAACCACGAGAATAATGGAGTATTTATGTATGACATTCTAATAAATTTACATACATGTGAAAAATAATCTTTTTAATTTGAACAATATCTATCGTGTACCTGTTTCCGGTCGTGAAAACAAATAAACTTTGATAAAAATAATAAACTAGTACAACGTAGGGTTTGCCTAAATACCTAACGTTGTATTAAAAAACTCAGGAACCATAAAAAAAACATTACGGATTCTGTCTAAAATTACAACATAGCTAAGTATACAAGACACCTTCATAATAATCCAATTAGATCTAACTACGTCCCACCCACTCTAAAATAATTTAACCCAATTAAACGAGCGTTAGAATTTTAAACGAAAATGTTTTAATTGAAAACGTAATTTTAATAAAATAATGCGTAACAAGTAAAAGGGATGATCCACTTAGTGTCCGCGGTAATCTTAAAAACACTGGGTTAGTTAAACCGGTATAAGTTAACTGTTAGTTAAACCTTCTGTCCCTGCCGGCTTAAGTTTAAAGTTATATTAGTCTGTGGCATTATCTACGAAGTGATATTTCGTTAATCGACGAAACAGGATATTTTTTAATAAATGATTTCTTCTGTAATGTTCCATAAAAACCCTTGTTAAAGGGGGGAAGCCTATTGCCATCAACCAGACACAGATCCAGACTCCGTGGCTGCTACTGAAAATTCCTGATGGACAACACTTTGCTGGACCTGGGAATCGAACCCAAATCGTAATCAAAGAAACTTCTTAACATAATTTATTCCTACACAGAGATTATTGATATTATTCTCTTATTACCATTCCGGTAGCGATAGTAGGTAGTAAATACTTTCCAATGAAACTACACATCAAAGTTATGGCAAGTGCTGACGAAAATATCTAACGCCAAAATCATTTGCTACCGGCCTTAAGTATTATAATATTAAGGCATGTCAAAGTGAATCATCCTGACCGACAGCTCGTTAACTGCCAGGCCCCAAGGGACGTTAGCATGATGATACTCAACCACTGTTCATATTTCACAAGCGCATGTTTATGATGTGCTCATGTCTTAGAAATAATTGCGTTCCCTCTTAGTGCTTTAAAACTTATTGTGGGTAGGAAAATATCGCTTCAGGCTTCTAAGTAACGTGGATGAGTAAAATTTACATTGAAATCCCAGCAAAGCAGGGTTAATATCCAAATCATACATACATAAACTCACGCCTTTTCTCTTGGGGTTGGCAGAAAACACAACACGCCACCTGCTACTACCCTTACATACTTCTTTCGCCTTGTCCACGTTCATGCACTTGGGCGTATACCAAACCCTGAACAAAAAATATAGAGATTAGTCAAAATAGTCACGAAGAAAAATCCAGTGTCTATTTTTTTCGTATTGCTAAAGAAACTTGCACTACATACTTTCCTTTTAAAAATCGCGATTTAATGATTATTTAGGAAACACATAGAAATATCTATCTTACGTAACATAACGCTTCGTTTACCCGAAACGTTCTATAATAATTATGTTCTTTATTTAGCAGACAACATGATCCAGTGACATTTTAAGAAATTTAAGTCATGCAGAAGTGAACCTAACTATATTGGTCTATGTAGTAGGTGGTATATGTAGTAGGTGGGGACCCTAAAATTAATGTAATAGCTGCATTGTAAAATACAAGTATGCAGCTACATCCGGTTAGACTGGTAGCCGACCCCAACATATGTAGTTGGGAACAGGCTAGGCAGATGATGATGATGATGAGCTGCATATAGCATGTGAAATTAATTATCATGTGATATGATTTTTGCAGCCCACTGTACCTATTTCACTCGTCAGTGCCATAAAACATCGGTGACAGATTTCAACGAATAACTAATTTGAAAGCGGTGACAACAGTAATTATTATACTTTTGTTTATCGTCATATTCTGTTGTAGCCGCCATATTTCACGGAATCACAAACAAACCATCACACATTATTACAATTTATTGCTGAAATAAAATTCTAAATTATGCTCGTTGAACAAAACAAGGTAAAATTAAATAATCTGTATATTGAATTACGTTCGCGCCATAGACGAGTATTTTATTATCTGTCAAAGCATTGTTTACGGCGTCCATTTTAATTCGGATTCCCTCCTTTTTGTCATTATACACCGATACGGTGCTATTACGTGTCAAAGTGACAGACCCAATCGCCATCAATGGATAAGCGAATGCGGTAAAAAGTAATTTAGTGCTACTTAGGTACTTTCATTTATTTAAACTTATTTACAATAGCGGTACATAGGCGGACATAATGCAACAAGGCATTCTGTACTAGTCAACCTTAATTGTGTCGAATTACCGGGTTTTTTTTTTAATTTTAGACAACTTGCAACGTATGCAATGATATCCACACCCATTTTTATCTTATTGCAGAGGATGATGATCCTGAAAATGATCTTTAGTCCACTCTAAATACATCATAACAGTCTAAAAATATATGTAAAAGCAACTAAAATAATATACAATGTTTTTCACAAAGAAGATAATTTTCGCAATAGCCACTGAACGACAGCAAGTCGAACATAACACGTAATACCTTCAGAGCTACTGTTTCAATGAATGTTAAAATTAACAGTATAAGTATTGGCGATGTTTAATTAAAGCCCTCTTGAATCGTTACACTTTCAGGTGTTTCAGGAATTCGCTGAAAATCTCCCTCCTACCGGAGGTAACGATTTACTATGGTTTGACGGCCAGAATTCAAATTAAGGAGGGCCATCAAAAGTTCATTGGCTGTTTAGTAAAATGTCATAGCCTCTTTAAGGTTTCTATTAAAGAAAAGGTAAAAGGGAGTTGTCAATGCTTTTATTGAAAGGTGAGATATTTTGGGAAAGTTAAATCAAAAGTGGAATTATTTGTATTTATCCGTTGCCCTGGCACCTAAAACGGTGTTCCTTAGTGTTACTAAATATGGGTTTAATGCAGAAACACATCTAGGTAACTATGTCAAACGGGATTCTATAAGGACGTTTCTTCCTGACATGTTTTACAAAGAATGCACATCTATGGATACTAAAAGTAAGTTAAATACTTTTCTCAATTCTGGCAGGGGTTACCCTAGAAGTCATTCTTCATACACTGGCCTTATTGCTGATGTTCTTAGGTGCGTAGTACTCGCAACCGGCGGGCGTGCTAGACCAGATGTAAGAACGTGAACGATTCAAAAGGAGGACCGATGCAGGCGGCGCGGGCGTTCTGTAATTAGCATCTGCCTACCCACCCCCATGAGAAAAAGGCGTGAATGTATAGATACTAGTGGCTCATTGGTTATTACTACAAATGCTTCCGATACTTGTCTACACAAGCCGTCGACTGTGCTGCCGACTTTCAACTTTATATCGACGCCGCTTGACATTGTTAAACCTTTGGTAAAGAATCCGGACTTTCTTACCCACTGGTATTGGAAATCAGAAGATAACTAATAACAACATGGAAATTATGGTTTCTCTTACTCCGCTGTTCTTTCTGATTTAGCTTCTTTCCGGGATCCAAGACAGTTGAATCATTTCTTCGGAACTCGTCGGGATTCTTCGCCTCGGCGCCTTTCTGGTTTCACCACTGTTGACTTGGACTTGTAGTGGTTGGGTATAGAGTTGAGTAGCGAGCTTGTCCCAAAAAGTTGGAAACAAATGAACCGTCCTGTTTTTTTAGGTTAGCTTCGGAAAATCTTAATTTTACCTTTGAGTCTAAAATCGACTAAGTACAAAGAATGAGCAGAGATTATGCTCTACAAACTAAAACATACCATAAAACCTGCCTTAATTACTAGTACGCGATACCGACTAGTTTCTAGACATGCAGCAAAAACAAACACCAGTCTATCCCTCTCACACAAACAGAATGACATGCTTCCATCTCGCTCCCACACACACACGTCATTAGCGACCAAATCGGACACGGGTATCGACAGATCGGTAGCTTACCACTTAATGTACGCAAAAAATGATAGATTAACATTCATAAAATTATTAACAGATAATAAGATATTATGTTGTATTAATAAACAGTGTGTCAGATCATTAAAATGAGTGTAAAAAGTTTTGTGAGGCTATTAAAAATCGCTTTTGAAAGCTTGATTGTCGATTCTTAGAAATTCATTTCATGGTCGATGTGTAGAGATTTTTTCCAAGTAGGTTAGGCCTTGGTATTTCTGTCATAAATTCTGTGCAAATTAATATATGGGTGGCAGAAAAGAGCATAAAATAACTGGTCTCAAAAATAAAACAGCAATCTGGTGATAATTTTTCATTCTTGCTTTGATCAGAGCAAGTTAAAGACTAGAAAAAGAAACAAAAGAAATTCTTACTACCAGTTACTAGATTACTAGTCTTATCATGGGTTATCGTAAGTCGCTGCATAATGAAACTCGACTCTAACATAGTTTGGAAAAGCTAGGCAGAAGATATAAAACATCACGCCTGCAATCCCCGAAGAGTCTAAGCAGAGATATTGCGAGCCTATTGCCATCAGCCAGGCATCATTTCAGACTCCGAGCTGCTACCGGTAAAACTCCAGATAAAACACCTAATAATACTGTTCTTGACGTGGGAATCGAACCCAAGACTACCGAGGAAGTCCAAAACACGTCTTATTATCATATCACAAAAAAATCTCATAAAGCTGTTATTCCATTCTTAATCACCATAGCGACATAATCTTTTTTGTAACCTTGAGAAGAATAAACCGCCAAATATAAAGCATATAGTTACCGTATAGGTATCTATTATATACTGCTATATATACTGATCGTAATATTTTTTGTCAGCCGTCTGGCGGTCACTGTGTCCCTATTTATTACATCACATTAATATAAATATACAAGCGAGCATAAATACATTATGTAAGCAATGAATCTATTTTTTATGTGGCAATGTGGACAGGTTTTGTTTAACTAGATGTGGCATGAACTACACTTCGATATATTATCATAACAATTTGAGCAGTACGAAATTGCTATACCACTAATTACCAGGCTTTATTACGTGTTGACCATTTTAGACTACAAAGTCTAGAATCGTTAAAATTTATTTCCAGCGAAAATCGTTTTGAATTAAACAAAAATGTTTTCGATCTCAATCAAAATCGAAAATAGGTTATTGAACACATAATTACTTACCATGTTTGTTAAGTCAGTAGACCTTGATACTAGTATGAGTACGATCCAGTAACTTTTACCATTGAAATTTATTTATTTATTTTATTTGGCTCTTCAACAATGAGTAAACTATTACATATAATAAAGTAAAACATTGCAAACTTAAGTCTAAGTCTAATTATTTGTAATATAAATATTTAGAACATATCAAAATAAGCAGGCACCTAATTTCTGTTCAAACCAAACAAACAATAACTCTCCATAAATTTATCATACAAAGGTATGATAAATTTATGGAGTCTCATCCAGTGCCCGAACATCCATGACGCGCCATGATCAAAGGGCGGCACGGTCAAAGCACATCGGAATCCACTAATTACTGCTCAGCAGCCATCGATGCTCATCCCGACAACACAAACTACACTAGTATTTGTGACATACCCACTATACACTAGTATTGGTGACATACCCACTATATTAACCGGGAATTCGTACACAGATTCTGGTAATTAATAGAGAGATATTAATTCGGTGTGTTTGGTAGAGGAGGTTTGAAAAGCTTATTGTTTGGTATGTTTTTTATGAAGGTTTATGAAAACAACAGGATATTTAGGGCTCCGTACCCGAAGGGTAACCAACGGGACTCGATAAACCTCCGCTGTCCTACCGTCCGTCTGTCTGTCAGCGGGCTGTATCTCATGATCCGTAGTAGTTGGACAGTTGAAATTTTCACAGAATGTGTATTTCTGATGCTGCTATAACAACAAAAAATAAACAAAAAATTTAAAGAAGGTTACTACGATGGTACGGAACCCTTCATGCGTGAGTCTGACTCGCACTTGACCGGTTTTTTTTGTCAGGGAAATCAATTGTTCGGCAAAATGACTACCTACTAAAATAGTCCGTTTATCCAAATCTTCCCGTCGTCTCTCGTCATTCTCTGAAAGATGTGTATGCACTGACTATAACACGGCTAATTGACGTAGTGGCAATTTGCTTTACAATTATTTTCTCTGACGGTATGTAAATTGTGCTACAAAATTGTCATAAGCTTAGTATAAAAAACCTCTCGAATTAACAAAAAAAGGTATCCGGAAACCAGAAATAAGACTATAACAAACAGGAAATCGTAAAAACTACTCCCTGTCATTATTTTTACGATCGATTGGTTTTTTAAAATATAAATAAAATTAACAAACAATAAATAAAATTTTATTGCAATTAAAATGCTTTAAAAGCGTCTCATCCTAATTCTATAAACGGTTATAAGCTTCAATTTAAAACAAACGGTCGGATTGAGAAATATTATCGAACAGTAAATTAACATTTAATAGAACATTAGGTCGTTAAATAATTCATGGGACAATAATTTTTATTTTTAAGCTCATTTAAAAACTATAAAGTATTGAACTCTTCGGTTGATATTGAACTCAAAAAGTCGTAAAATTAATTCAACTAATGAGAATTTTGTAGTGTAATATAACCATATGCGACTTTTGGGCGTATTTTAGGTAGATACGAATTTAACAGTAACGACTGCCTCGTTGGTGTAGCGGTCGCAAGCGCGACTGCTGAGCATGAGATCCTGGATTCGATTCCCGGTTCGGGCAAAGTGTGGTTGGGTTTTTCCATCTGGAATTTCTCACTAGCAGCCACGAAGTCAGGATTTGTGCCCGGACGATAGCATTACATGAGAACCCCCCCTCCCCCCTATTACATCAGAACCCCCCTATTACATCAGAACCCCCCCAATTACATGAGATTTAAACATAACTGGCGAAATGTGGGTGTACTATTAGGTACACCTCTGTCTAACCCTTCGGGGATTACAGGCGTGATGTTTTGTGATTTATTAATTACCCATATGAGAATTTAAAGTATTATTTGTAAAATTCTGTTGTTGGATTACGCTTAAGATGATAAATGGCTGGAAAGGGGGCGACTTCAGAGATGACTAATGCTAGAGAAGTATGAAATATGAAGTGCTGCACTGATACCAAATAAATTGTGCAGGAGAATGAAAAATAAAAGTAAATAATAAAATATTGACTGAAGAAAATGTATCCTTTAAGCCTATAATCGCTAATGGAGCGCCCCTAACTACCTTCACAATAAACGCTTCCAAGATTACCTGTTAACGTACCTCATTATCTAGAGGGCATGCCACACACGCCCTTCAAAATCCAATAAACAAAATTATCGATTCATTACAGAAAACACTCAAAAATCGATTACCGAAGTAATTGAAATCGCTTCCTTATAGATATGTGCTTTGTGCTATCTGAAATACATTTGCGTATTTTAAGGGATTCGGATGTGGTTTGAATGTAAGCGGTAGCGGTTACTACAATTTAAAAAAATCTCCTTTAGTTCGTAACTTTTTTGTCATTCAAGCTAACAAGCTACCTCTCGTTTAATCTGCCCAGAAACCTCTTTTTGTGCATTTTTCGCTTTTTCTGTAACTATCTCGGTTCCTACCTATGTGAGGTATCTGTCAGCCAGTCACGGTACTGACGCCAACAAATCAAGCAACTACAATCTGTCAAATTTCTTTAATAGATTTTCAACTGTATTGTTAAAACACTAGGTTCAAGGTTGATTGAGAAAATTTGAAAGTTTCGGGTAGCTTGTTGTACTGGCGTCTGTACACACACTGTTTAATTCAGGGAAACTCCAAAATAATGAGAGACGGGCAGAAGAGATCCTATGCACGTTCTCTTCCAATACTGAATAGACATAATTATATTATGTATGTTTATATGTTCACTTCTTACTACGTTTATCGAGTATCTATTTCCACAACCTCTGTCTTTTATATCCTGCACCACACTAGCATACATAATTCATGTGATAAAATACAAGCAATCAATTACCCCGCATGTAGACGATCGCTTAAGCGCATCCCTTACGACGCAGCGTCTTATTTTTTATAAGTAGCTGTAATGCCCCTTTGTTTTAAACAAGTTGGCAGGACTTTTAATTTAGTTACTTGAATAGAATTACAAACGAAATAATTTGGGGCGCAGTTGATATTATGAATTGTCAATTTATGACCATTTTAAGAATTGCAAAGTGATTTATATTATTATCCTGTAGGCAGTAATGGAGGAAACGTGAGATTTGAAAAAAAACCCGATAATAGTGGAAGCAAGTTTATTTTAAATACTCACAAAGTTCACATGAAAAATATCACAACCATAAGACAGAAGGAGTGACAGCAAGAACGTCAGATAGAATAAAGACAAGAATGAAAACTAACAAGCGTGGGGTTTAATACAGGATTTAAATATATATCAAAAAGTTTGTCCACGTATGTTTGTTTGAATGTACATTATAAAATAAACAAATATAGCAGGTCACTACAATCCTAATACGCCTATGTCAAAGTGGCCATTTTAGACCTACAGAACGCTCGCCTAGAGAAAGAAAATTCTTATCTCCAAGTTACTTGCGTCCTCTCCCCTTGTTCTATGGCTTGTCCAATGCGATTACACACACAAACACACACAAATTAAATAGGTAGTACCTTAATTTTATGAGATGCACGTAGCGTTCAGTTCAGAGACGAGAGTTGTGCTTATTTTTTTTTCTTCTGACAGGCCGCATGAATGTTTTGATTACATTCTTCTCGGAGTTCCAAATTTCAATTCTGAAAGCGGCCTTCAGATCGTTGCATTCGAAAAGCAAGAAAGAAGTTTGTAATGAAACATTTAGTAAGGGATCAGAGTTATTTCAGTGAATGTTTCTTCGAACCGGTACGGACAACGAGCAAGTGTCCACAGCCGCTTCCGCAGTTGGTCCTTTCCGCAACAGCCGCAACTGTAGATTTTTAAGGGATTTTTTTTAGATGTTACGTTTAATTTCTCATCGTTTGAAATTAAAAATCTGACAAGGAATTTAATTTTCAGTAGGAGACGAGTTTTACATCCCTCCAGGAAAAAAAACAGAAGTAAATGATACAGTGACGGCTGACAGGGGAGAATGGAAGACAAAAATATGTTGCGCTAACCCCAAGTGTCGTAAGACAATAGCAGAAAAATTATGAAGAGACAGTAAAACCAAAGAAAAGCAAACAGAAAACTGTCTAACTAAAAAATTAAACATCAAAGCATAAGATCCAGAATTCTTAGTACTAGCAATTGTACGTCTGCACCATAATCCACTTCCCGACTCTCCTTGCACAAAGCGCTAGAAATCATAATCAAGTAAAGTAAAACAAGTAAAGTAAAACAAGTATAAACCGCAAGCAAACTGTCGCGAATTCTCTCAAACATTCTCTATACACAATATAACATGTAAGTCCGTATGTTCGCTCTCGACACGCTAATATCCTTTAATAAAGGTAATGCAACTTGAATTGCGACTTGCCTGCAAGCTAGGGTTACCACTTAGCTTTAGGAAATTAATATTATTCAGTCTAAGTTGTACAGGCGCCAGCACATCAAGTTACCACAAACTGTCATTTTTTTCCAAATGATTTTAAACCATAAAAAATATTGATAGTTAAGTTCAAAATCGAATGAGAAAATTTGACAGTTTGTAGTAACTTGATGCGTTGGCGACTGTACTTTCTACGTCTGGTACTTGGTAATTTCTAACTATATCTCGTAAAACAGTGGCATCTGTTCTAGAATTCGGTTTCTAAAAAACTAATGAAGTCCGTATTCATTTTATTTTAGCTATTTTGATTTTTTACAGAAAATGCTAAGGTGGGACGCGCTCTAGCTAGGTGGGCCGACGATATCCGCAGGGTGGCTAGTTGCAGCTAGATGAGAGTTGCCTATAAGATTTGAACGGAGTGGCGTGCAATTGGAGAAGCCTATGTCCAGCAGTGGAGTTCTGTAGGCTGATGATGACGATTTTTATAATACATTCAAGTCATAGATTTGACAACAGCTAAATTTGAATAAACCTTTCATAAACTGGGGGTCAATTTTAAAAACCTTATTTCTAAACTGCACGACGATTGCACATCCCTATCACACCTGGACACTCCCCAGTTTCGTTCTTAGGTGCTCGCATTAGCATGCCATAGTGTCTCAAGAATAAAATTATCCATATTTCCACTGGCAAACATAACTACGGTTTTAAATGTCGTATATTTGTTAGTTACTGAGAAATCTTTGAATGTTTTAGCGTGCATTATCTTCGGAGGGAGAAATTCAAGGTAAATTGAGTGTGTGTGTGTGTGTGTGTGCGTGTGGGTGTGTGTGTTATTATGCTCTTTGCTCGTAAGAGGGTTGGAGCTACCCGGAATTGCTTACAGTGGTACAGTTTAATGTTCTGTGGTTCTGGTTGCTCCACCTTCAGGAGAAAATAATAGAATGTTTTTGTCTGTTTTATTTGAATGAAGCAATGCGACTCTGCAGAAATGATACAAATTGAAGACTTATTTTCACAGTCTAGCTTTTTATGTAAATAGGAAAAAAATGTTTAAGATCGTTATATAGTAATATAAGATTTTAAACTTTCATGGTCACTAAAATTATTATAACTAGAAGACGGGATATTTACAATGTTTATTGTTTTATTTGAGTTCCCGATATTTCGGCGCTGTTGCAAGCACCATGATCACGGATAAACTGAAGTTATTGCGGGTGGGTGTTTATGAGCAGACAAATCGGTCTACCCTCTTTCTTGTTCGTTTTTTGCACTCAGTACCGCTACCACTGTCACTCACAACTCGATTCAATTTGTTTCGACAGCGCCGAAATATCGGGAACTCAAATAAAACAATAAACATGGTAAATATCCCGTCTTCTCGTTATATAGTATTCATTTCCTAAGCCAAAATACCTCAGCGAAATAATAGAACAAGGTAAAAACAAAAACACGTTTAGGTACAAAGTTCAGCTAGGCAGCAAGCGAACTAATTAAGGTTACCTAATCTCTAGCTCAACAAATAAATTCATCAAGACCAACGAACTTTCAAGGAAAACTTTTCCGATAGAATTAATCTAAATTACGTCACGATTTACGTCATAGTCAATTATATCGCAGAATAGAATCTTGATCAAATATTAAGGGTTCGAATAATCTTGAAACTTATTTGGAACAGTCAATTTTCATTATGAAACCGACACTTTTTCATGATAGGTGAATTTTTCGGCAGTCACTCTTAATTTTAATTTTGAAGTGTCTTCCAACAATTAATTCTTTATTTAATAAGCGTTAATTGTAAAAGTCAATCATGATTATCTTAAGATATGCAAAAGTAGGAAAACAATCTTTAATATTTTCACTAAAAATATAAATAGAAGTAATAATTTGATATGTTTTCTTGAACCGGTGGAGCAAAGATGTAACCAACTAACGTCGAAGAACTGGAAAAGAAATGTTGGTCGTCCGGCGGCGAGATAGGCACCGATATAAGCCTGTATTTATTTATTGCCATCGATTGAAAAGTCTGGATAAGGCTGGCACACGTTCGTGGAGAGTGGCACAAAAAAGGAAGGCCTATACCCAGCAGTGGGTAAATTCAGGCTGTGGATGATGATGATAATGATGATCGTGGGCTATGACATGGTCTAGCAAAAATCAGTTGCTTAAAAATTATTCGTAACAGGGTTTTCTATGCTATACTTATGTTTCCCACATGATCAATATTTTAGCACTCAGTCTCAATAAAGTCTGTAGCTACGGTTAACACCACCCAAATAATATAACGCACACCCACAAAAACAGCTTACTGATACATTTTGCCACATAACATTCCTGAACCCTTCACGCATAGGCTAAAAGTGTAGTAGGTAATTAGCAGACAAAATTACGTGTCTCATAGTCCCCTGCCGGTGCCCGTACGCTGCAGCGCGATGGTAACAAAGCTTGCTCATTAACTCCCCGCCGACTGACGACGCCGCTATGAGATGTAGACTATGCCGCAGATGGGACAGAGCGGTTTAAAAACAAGTTTGCTACCTCAGATTGAGCGGTGATTGGTGGACGGTGGATTTTCGGTCTTTGGAACATCTTGGTAAATGTACTTCGTGGTGATTCGTGTGTTCTCAAGTATCGTGGTGTAAAAAGAAAAAGAAAGACCTTAAATCGGTAAAAAAGAACTCACAACAATGACCGAAAGTACATAATATAACAGCTGCTGCTACAGTTGCTTCAGTGGTATTATTTTGTTTATTTTAAAATAGGTGTTAACATCGCCATCAAACGTGGAAATGCTGCCAGCCTTCTGGGTATTATTCCCGTTGACAGCGTTGCCGAAGAATTTGTACATTTTTTTATTACTATTTTAAGTTTGTTTATTAGTTGTAACTTATGTGAGAATTGTATTCAAATAAAATATCGTATCCAGTGTTGGCTATAAATAAAAGGTATTGTATGTGAATTTCTAATCTAAGCCAACCATTTTTTTTTAATAATAGACAATAAGCGTTATAACAATAAATATGAAACTATAAATTAATTACCGTAGTCAAGGTTACGGATCTACCACATTTTTATCTTTGTAGCTTTTGCACCTCTATATGGATTTTCCACTTTTATAAACTCGTCGGTAAAACGGATACCCCGATAACAGCAAAACTTTTCCTCGCCCTCTTGCAATCATTTGAAAGTCCACAGCACTAATTTTTACAGCTATTAATAAAAAAAATGTCGAAGAATACCGTGTAAAATTACGAACACGTAAGTTGTCATAGGTCATGTGACCTTAGACAACTTACGTGTTCGTAATTTTAATGACGTAGTAAATGGGCATACTCGTTAGCAAACGAATAATTTCAAAATGAGATTACTAATAGGTTATTTATTCATAAAAAAACTTTAAAAGCAAAACGAGCAAAAGCTATAATATTGAAGTTTCCCTTAAGCGTGATGTAGAAATAAAACTAGCACATACATTTGATTGCATAGAACTACCATTTATGGTAATACATTTAATTGCTTGCTTACTTACTTGGAAGAAAAGTTACACTCACTAGTTCTATTCTGGAAGATATCTAAACGTAGGACTAGTGATAACAAAAAAAATCCTTTAGTTCTACCGTAAACTGTGTGATAGAACAACAGGTAGAACTAATGGGAAATTTTGGTCCCACTAGTTTTACGTTTTTGTATCACCTTATATCGTAGGACTAGTGGAAAAAAATATCCCAATAGTTCTACCGTAGAACTGTGTAGTAGAACTAGTGGGAACCCTCTGTGGAGTCTTTACTGTATGCTGCCTGGTCTATGCAGAATGGTCTACTGCACGGTTATGGCGTATCTGTAAAGTAAAGTCTATTAATCGCCATGTTGTAACAAATAAGTGATCTAAACCTGGACATCGTTCAAGGTGTTGTCAGATTTTGTATATCAATGCTTTCGATGAATGGAAGATTCTTTTATTATGTTTATATCACAATCTTGCAAATACATACCTACATCACGATGTCTGCTCTCCTCTCTTACTCTATGCCCACATTTGAACAGAACTAGGAAGATGGAAAATTTTAATAAAATATGTTTCCCGCGTAAACGTCTCGCGCGTCACGTCTCTAACAGATCCCTTAAACACTTGCAATATTACATACAACTACCTTGCTTTCTATTACTATAACTATAAGGCTCAAACTCGCCCGTGTTGAATGCAAAGAGGAGTGTTAAATTAAAACGCCACGAGGATGCACCCCCGATTATAAGGGATATTATTTCGTAGTTGCAGTAAAAAATATTTATTTTAATATGGAATTTAATTTGAAAGGTTCCTATATTTACGATGTGGTTTTTCTTAATGATTTAAGCTTTTAGTTTAAGTGTTAAAAGTCTAAAGGTTTTTTAGAAGGTAGGTACGTTTTCTTCAAGCGAATAACCTTACTTTGTTTGTTTGATCTTTAATTTGCTGCATTGGGCAGTGATGGCTTGGAATTTAGCTGCCTTTCTGTTAGAATGGAAGCCGATCCCAACATGTGGAAAAAGTATAGGCTGATGATGACATGATGAGCAGTGATGGCCCATTGGTAACGGCCGCGACTTACTATTTGTATATGTACGGATTTAGATGATGAATTTGTGTTTAAATCCGGGCAGACACTATTTGGTAGGAACTACTTCACAACACTCCTTCTCACAGAGAGAAGGCCTGGGTCCCAGCAGTGGGAACATTAATGGCCGATTATGTCATATTACAATTAAACTGATTAATTAAGAAGAGAATAGTAACGACAACCGGTAACGACAGCCTCACTAGTCTAGCGATTGTAAGCGCTACTGCTGAGCATGACGTCCTGGATTCACAGGTCGGCTAAAGTGTTTTTGGATATTTCCATCAGGAATTTCTCAGTAGCAGCTCTTAATGGCACTCGAACTTAACATAACACAACATCACGCCTGTAATCGCCGAAGGGTTAGGCAGAGGAGCTGGCTAAATGTGGGAGTACTGCCTTACCCTACAGGGATTACAGGCATAATGTTATCTAGTTTAATGACCATTGAACACCACTTACTAAGCAGTGGGTCGTATAACGAGTGTCTCCGTGGGTGTGCACATTGTTAAAGACCTTCAATTAACAGACTTTTCCTACGATCTAATCACGATTTTATAATAAAGCAAGTGACACACACGAGTCGCTTTATAATTATTTAAGTTCATCAAAAATTAACAGCAATAATACAGGGTGGAAGAAAACCAGCCAGTCAAAAAAAAACTAGCGGTCAAAATGTATGGAACAGCTGATTTTTTTTTAATTGTCGATGAAAAATTTCTATGTGGGGGGGGGGGGTTGGGTTAAGAGTGTTGTCCTGAATATATGGTAATCATTTGTGCGTCGGTGTTTCCCTTCCATACATTTTTTGGACCAACTAAATGTTCAATTAAAATATTTTCTTATATTATGAACTAATACACTATACAAACTTAAAGCGTCAGGGCTCCAGAGAAAGGAACCTCCTAACAATACGAGCCGTGTCCAGGAGTACCGCGCACTGAATCTACCTAAGTCGTTCTTATTATTATAAGTTTTCCACCTTAAGGATCAACGACACTTGCGTTATCTAGTTTTCTACGTGAATTAGACATCTTTCTTAACCTTACTTAGTGAAGATACAATTTAAAGAAAGAAACAATAATTATTTACTTGTCGCATAAACGTGACGCGCTTTCAAAAACGGAAAAAAATATTTTTCATACTCAAAGCATTGGATTCACATTGAATAGTAAAAAAAAAAATAAAGCATCGTTATCAAAATTATATATGTATACCTTCATACATCAGCTTCAGTATAAAACGCAGACTAGTACCGTATATTCCTAGAACTTAGCTTTAATGATTTTATTCATTAAATAGATCTATAAAACATTTTTATCCACATTACATCTGTATGCATCTCAAGACTGTAAAGCATTTTTATAATAAAGACAACAACTCACTGGATCGTAAAATCAGATAAACAAATTATTGTTTTATTATCAGTCAAATGCAGTCGAGTATTTAAAATTGCATTTTCAGCTTAGTGAACATAATTTTATACTGTGATTAGAGTAAATAAATATACTGTTATAAAGAATTTAATGGCTGGCTATTAAATGCCCTGCAAATTAATTATTAATAATTGTTTTTCTGGCGGTTTATCTTTTACAACTTTAATAATTTTAATAATACGAATCTACAAAACAAGAGAATTACAGAAACGCTCTCGACTCACACAATTTACCATTGGTATAAAACCTATTTTACTGGTATATTTAAACCAGGCCAAACATTGCAAACCATTCCTATTTGATAAAAAGCTCTAACCATCATTGCTAGCTAAAGTTCAAATAGTGTAAATTGAACTTATTTAACCTTTGAAAGAATAAGAGCGTGAACATTTAATGAATATCAGCTTTGTGCATTTTATTGCGTAATCGTCTGATATCATCTTATCAATTTGTTTCCAAGTGATTCATACATGACAGTGAAATCATTAGCGTAGAAATACATACCAGTAATTTGTTTAAGTAAATAATGCTGACTGAAAATATTATTGTTTTAGTTAAAAAAATAATTATAAGGGAACAGATGGATATGAAATAGGTTCACATTTATTGAGTAGAGGTTGGAAAATAAAAGTAATGGATATTATGGTAGAGCTTACAGTAGCTTTTTAACCGACATAAAAAAAATTGTTTGGATTAATTTGATCGACGCTGAGAGCGATGATGGAACCATCGCCGTCCACCCCGATTTACGAGTTGGTTGTCGATTCGAGCCCACGCGTTACTTTGTTTAATTTATTTCATCAGGGTGAAGGAAATTAAAGTGAGGAGATCCGCACTGGGTATACGTGGTGGATTAAGGCCCTCAGCCTGTCACATAGAGGAGGCATCGGTCCCAGCAGTAGCAACTTTATAGAATCAAAATCAAAACATTTTATTTCACATGGGCCCCGATGGGCACTTATAAAACGTCGACAAAAAGGTACACGGTTCTGGTTGGTTGTTTCTTATGGAGAAGAACCGAATAGTGTAGGTATATCTGTAAGTTTATGATGTTATTTTGCAAGGTTTTCAGAGACTTGCTATCGTTTTTTAGTATCCCATAGTCAATGAAGTCTATAATGTTAAGAGATGGAGCGGGAGAGGAAGACCAAAGAAAAGATGGATGGATTGTGTGAGGACAGATATGAAGGAAAAAGGACTTAATGATAGCGTGACGACAAAGGAGAATGGAAGAGGAAAACGTTTTGCACTGACCCCAAATCACACGAGACAAGGACAGGAAGATGATCATGTCTCAAGTCTATAAGCATTCCCACATTTTTTTTTTTTTAATTTATTAAAAATTTAAATGCCACAATACACAAAAGTCCTTCACCTGTAAGTTATAAAGATTCTTACTTCATAGAATGCTAGAATTATCCATGAAATCTGACAATTGTATTCTAAGGTTAGCAATACTATAAACTTCGGTGGCCTTATCTAGAATATCTGCTAGCTTGAAGGTCTTAGGGACCTTGGCGGAAGGTCCCTCGTTACCAAGGTTACGATGATCTGCCAGGAATAGTCTTTGTCTTGTTGAATGCAGATAATCTTATGAATGTAACTTGAACAGCAAAACAAAAAGTTTGTAATACTCGTAGAACATCGCGCATGTATTTGTGAAGAGATAGGAACAGGTGTAGTTTTTGTTGATGACGCCAACTTAACATATTTTTCTATAATTGAAAGAACTTTTAAAAACGGATGAAGTAGTTACGGAGATCATCATCATCTGCCTAGCCTTTTCCCAACTATATTGGGGTCGGCTTCCAGTCTAACCCGATGCAGCTGAATACCAGTATTTTACATGGAGCGACTGCTTATCTGACCTCCACAACCCAGTTAGTACTGGGTAATACGATACCCCTTGGTAAGACTGGTTGTCAGAGTTTTTGGGCCATGACTACCTAACAACTGTCAAAGATCTACAAATGACACCTGGGACCAACGGCTTACCGTGCTTTCCGAGGCACGGAGGAAACTCGCTATGTAATGGGTGGTCACCCATCCACAGACCAACCTAGGCTAGCACGGCTTAACCCAAAGATCGATCCGAGCGGCTCTTATTATTTAGCCACGATATCAAGGGATATCGTATTACCCAGTACTAACTTGGTTGTGGAGGTCAGAAAGGCAGTCGCCCCATGTAAAATACTGGTATTCAGCTGCATCCGGTTAGACTAGAAGCCGACCCCAACATAGGGAAAAGGCTAGGCAGATGATGAGGTATATAAAAGTGGAAAGATGCGTGCTATCGTGTGCCTTTATTATGCGAGGTGTTTATTATTGCTCCTCTCCCGATAAGCATCTAAATGGCTCTCACGTAATTAAATCACAATCATTAAGAAAAAGCCTCACAATGTCTTTTTCATTGTCCGTCGTTCGCCATAATATTTAATTAATGTACTTTTTAACTCGAGTATACAATTAAACTTTATCGCTTTGTGTCCGAAAATTTGGCAGAAATTATCATTCGGTTTGACGATAACTTTGAACTCACTTAACGCAAATATCGTCCTAATTTTGTTGGAACTAAGGTTGGAATTCGCAATTGATTTCGTGACTAATGTCTTCCGCTAAATTATAATCAAGTTGTAATAAAAAATACAAATAAATCATTTCCCTTTGTCCGCAGGGGCGTGGTCAGTCTGCCAAGTCCTGGTCGCAATAATTAATATTTAATTCGGATGAAAATTTTTACTTTGTTAGATTTTTTGTAGGCCACGTCGGACGATGATTAATTCCCTGTTTTCTGCACATTTTTCTTCGAATTTAATAAACTTTGGGATGTGTTCAGTATTCTCTATATTCGTGCGCGTGGTACTTTTAGATTATTTTTTTATTTCACGCAATTTATAGGCGTGGATACAAATAAATCTTTCAGTGGAGCTGAAATAATATATTGTACTGATTAAAGTATTTTTAAATTAGACTGTTTTTAATTTTAACGCGAAATGTGTGACTTTAAGCTTTTTGTAAAGCAATATCACATTGTCATAATGTTGACATTCAACAATGCCATAAACATAACATAAACATGACGCCTGTATTCCCCGGAGAGTTAGGCAGAGGTGTACCTAACAGTACACCCACATTTCGCCAGTTTCTTTACAAGTACCAACAATAAGGGGCGCGTCTATTGCCATCAACAGGGCATAAATTCAGATTCCGAGGCTGCTACTGAGAAATTGCTGATGAGAAAACCCAATAACACTTTGCCCAACCTAAGAGACTGCCATAAAATAAAAATTCAGCATTTTTTACATAACATCATTCTCTGGAAGGTTATGTTCACATCCAGTAACGTGCTGTTGTGGCCATACCATCAGAACAAACTATCAATTTGTGCCTGTAAGAGGCACCATGGCCGTGACATCAGCGAGATGGGGCTTTTACAAGCGTTGTTATGAAGGCGATATACCTTGACTATATTGTCGCTTTCCTTTGAAATAATGTATGTTTTACAGAAAGCAGCATGTTCCACATGTATGCCCCTCTAGAGTAATTATAATTTTCTTATTTTTTATTTTTATTGTTTACAACATCTTGTACCTAGTATTTAAGTTAAATCACAACGAATTTCTTAAGTTGTTAATCTAAATTAGTTTTATACCTGCAAGTCCTGGGGGGCCTGGTGACCCGTAACACAGGTATTGTATGCCTATTTCGGGCACCAGTCTCTCACAAATGTTTACCATGTGAAATAGATTTAATAATTCCTGTACACTGTAACGTTTGTGATGAGAAAATAAACATATATTATTATTATTACTTTAATTTGATTTAATTGAATGATAAGACCTGGTCGTTAACGGTGGATCTGCTATACGGTTTTCAGCCAGGAATAGATATGAAAAAAAACTTTATTTTCAGACTACAGTCCATAGTTTAATCTTAGCCAGTAGTTTCTCTTAGTTTTTTTCAATTTTTGTACGGTATTTATTTATTTAAACTTCATGTACAAGAGTGGTACATAGGCGGCGGTATTCACCCAAGAATACATATGCAACCCGAAACTTATGGACGTTTTCCCTAACACTTATTCTTCTTATCGTATCGATGTTCTTCCATATTACACGGTTTGAGCCCAGTAGGTGGCTACGTTTATTGCAGCGGCAGAGGCACTATTCAGCAAGAGTGCAAGTAAACGGACACCTGGGACACTCCAGCAGGTGGGGAATCGACGTCAGTTCCCTAACACTAATCGTCACTAAATATAACTAAACATTATTACAATTAAACGCTGAGTCCTTTTCTTTAGGCTTTCAATTAAGAATAGTAACTAATGATTAAGGCGCCCCCTAATGATTAGATTGCGGAAACTAGTATTAATTTATTTATATAATCAACTAATTATATACATTGGTGCCAGAAGTTAAAGCAGTAGCGCTTCCAACAACTTGACCAACGATGCAGTCAAATAATTAATTAATCACATAGATACAAGGAGGATACCTGGTTAAATAATAACAGCCGCTCGGTTCGATCTTCAGGTTAAGTCCCGCTTGCTTAGGTTGCTCCGTGGATGGGTGGCCACCCATTACATACCGAGTTTCCTCCGTACCTTGGAAATCACGTTATACCGTTGGTCCCAGCTATCAATTGTAGATCTTTGTGTCCCGAATGTGTGACAACCAGTCTTACCAATGGGTTTAGTATTACCCAGTACTAACTATGTCGTGGAGGTGAGATAGGCAGTGGCTCCATGTAAACTCCGGTTAGACTGGAAGCCGACCCCAAAATATCAATTTCAAAGTTTGGTTAGTTTTATTGGTTATTATTTTAAATTTTAAGGTGCTGATCATATAGGGCACGCCACCATAGTGGCGATAAGTCCCCTCGTTGAGGAGTGGCTAGAGAGGCGCCACGGCGCCCTCACCTACCGCCTGACGCAGGTCCTCACCGGACACGGTTGTTTCGGGAAGTTCCTGCACCGAATCGGGCGGGAGGAAACGCCCGGGTGTTTCCACTGCGAGGATCGTCCGGAGGACACGGTGGAGCACACCGTGGAGGTCTGCCCCGCTTGGGCGGAGCACCGCCGTGTCCTCGTAGCGGCGATTGGCGGCGGCGATCTCTCGCGTCCGGCCTTGGTTCAAGCCATGGCCCGGAGCGAGAGGGAATGGGAAGCCGTCACCACCTTCTGCGAAGCAGTCATGCTAGTGAAGGAGGTGGCGGGACGTGAGAGGGAAAGAACCTCACGTCCCAGTCGCCGCGGGAGACGCCCTGGGCGTGGGGGGTCACGTGGTGGCTCCCGGCCACCGTAGGCGCGGGCCTGTGGACGGCGAGTTATGGGCCAGCTCGCCGTCCGGCCGTCTTATGACGACAGGCCGTGTCGACGGCGCGTTCGTGTTGCGCCTCAAAGAGATGTCAGCAAATAAGTAGGGCCGATGCCTGCCAGGGCAGCGGGACTGTTCGAAAGAGATACCGTGGCCCTAGAACACAAAGGGCAAAGAAGGAACATGGATGGGTTTTAGTCAGTACAAGTCTGACACTCCTTTCCGCTCCGCCCAGAGTGGGGCGGTCATTTGACGATTTCCCATACGAAAAAAAAAAAAAAGGTGTTGACCATATTGTATGCCGAAATACTGAATTTATGAAATGTGTATTTATTATTTTTAAATTGTTGATGTAATTTATGAAATTCGAATGTAATTTATTTTAGTGTATGTACTGTAATTGTGTAATTTTTGTGTTTAAATTCAGATACAAATTATTTGTTTATGAATAAATGACTATGACTATGTGTTGGGTAAACGCAGGTGATGATGATGCCAGGGCTGCGGGACTGTTCGAAAGAGATACCGTGGCCCTGGAACACAAAGGGCAGAGAAGGAACATGGATGGGTTTTAGTCAGTACAAGTCTGACACTCCCCTCCGCTCCGCCCAGAGTGGGGGGGGTCATTTGATGATTTCCCATCCGGAAAAAAAAAAAAAAAAAAGGTGATGATGATAGATACAAGTCATTTTCCCCTCTCACAAACAGGACGCCTAGGCTGTATCCTAGCAGTTGGAACATAACAGGCTCCTTAAATTTATGCTTATGCTACACAAGTAATTTAATTAGTTTATACTCCTAAAATCACATTTAAGTTCTGTATCAATCATTGGCGTCAAAACTCACATGCAACTCTCAAAACCCCTTTACCAAAGAAAGTTGCAGTAAACCGAAGCAACCCAAGAAACTGAACAGAGCTCACAAACACTCTCAACCGTCTAATTAAGTGATGCAGGTTCGACTCCCGTTTGAATATAACTTCAACGGCCACTCCGACTTGGACTTCCGAAGCCGGACTTCAAGTTTAAGTTACAAAACGTGTTGAAGTTGCGTTTGATCCTGGAAATTAATTAATTTGTTTATTTTGTAGTTTGTTGAGATTCATATGGATACCGTTTGTGTTTACTAGTAATGGATTCAAAGTTGAAGTTTCCAAGGTTTGAAGTTATGGCTTCTTTTATGTAAGTTGCGTTATATATATTATGAGGTACAGACGGCCAACACATCAAGCTGTTACAATCAGTCAAATTTATTTAATAGATTTTCAAATTTATCGCCAAAGCATAAGTTTCAAGGCTGAATTTGAAACGTTGACAGTTTCGGGCGGCGTCAGTACCCTAAATAAAACTGGTAATAGTGTTAAAAAACACACTTGTACTGGCAATACTATTCATTTTGACAGTTAATTGCGTTTTTTAAGGTGATGACTTCAATATTTTAACAAAAATATAAAATATTATTTCGCATTTCTTCAAAACATTTAAACATGCCATAGACAATGTATCTTACGCAATTGGTATGCAGGGGTTTAAGTCTGCTATTCCGAATGATGGGTCCTAAGATTCCGTCGTAATCATTGTGCCCCGGAGTCAATGCATGGCCATTCTGATTTCAATAGCAAACTCGGGAAGCCAGAAAATTAAATAAAGAACTTTAGCAAAAAATGTGGGACGTAACGTAACAGAAATCTAGACTATGTAATACAGTCCACATTTCTGTGCAAACTAAATGCATAAACTCTTGTAAACATAATAAACCAATTTAAGCTTATTCGTTGATTCTATTTCACGTAAAAAAACTGCTGTAAAAGAAAATTCAAAAGAAAGAGAATTCTCAACACACACACGATAACGCTCCTCGCGCAAAAACGCGTAACGTGTACACTGTGTAGATATAATCTATGTGTTACGTCTTTATCTATCCGAGTCACTGGGCTCACATTAACTCGTCAGGCTCCTGGCTACAGGAACTCCCAGGGGGATAATGTTAGCTGTTTTTAACGTACATTTTATATTAAAATGGCAGTCTATAAATAAATAATTGCAGATAGAAACAAGGATTTAAGAGATATAAAATATTATTTCGCATTTCTTCAACATCACCAAAAAGGGATTCAAAAATTCCTAAATCATAAATTCAATTCCCTTACGCTTTTTTACAATTTGAAGGCCATTTTGATCAAAAGGTTAGTGTCAGAACACCAACCTGCAAAAATAAAAAAAAACGTAAGAAAATTTGAAATTTAGCGGGCTGCCAAAGCGCGTCCCTATTACCACTACCTATCAAGAAGTTCCTTCTATTTAAAAAATACATAATTTATGTACGATAAAAAATAATTTCAAAGCCATTATTTTCATTGTTCAATTTAGGTACTTAGCTACTTTTAAACTATAATTAGCCAAATACAACACATTAATATTAACTAACTAACTTTGATTAATTAGAGAGAATACCAATTTTACCATAAACAGAAAATCGTCTGCTAATAATCCTAGCAATAAATCACCCTATCCTTTACTTACAGGTTTTCGATAGGACAGCTATAACTTATATACGCACACATCATGCCGGCCATTTTGTATTCCAAGATCCCTCCACTGGTGTATTATTTATCTGCACGTCACCGAGTAAGTATTACCTCATCACTGCGCTTTATTCGTGTTAGGCAAGACAGTCTACAGGGAAATTAGTGTATGGACTCGGTAGTGATATGGAAAGTGCAGTTACGAGGCTCTTGTTTTAGATCTAAGTTGGATTTCAAGTTTTTTTGCTGGAGGTATTTGGTTAGCAAAAGTTCTATTGTAGTTTGGGAGCAGTTAGTTCTATAAATATTGAAAAAATTTTGTGTGTTTATGAACTAACAAATATAACGCCTACCATCCACGAAGGGTAAGGCAGGGGATAGGATGGAGACAGAGGACAAAAAAGGCTCCACAAAGATGTGTACTGGATAAACACACGTCTTCATCCCGACTTTTTTCACTCGTTATGTAAAAAATCGTGATCCATTCACCCGAAAACCAATTCTGGTAGTTATTTTGAAAACTTTTCCAAAATACAGTAGGTAACTTCCTTTCTTACAAGCAATAAAGATCAACTCCTCAAGCTTACCCAATAAAGATACAAAGACAATTAAATTAAGTAATTACTCACAGATAACACAAAAGACTTCAGTCATTAAAACAATACAAAATAAGGAATAAAATAAAACAAAATAACTTTAAAAGTTTTTACTACTTTAAGTATAATAAAGCTTTTAGAGTAGAGGGGTGGTCGTTAAAACAATTTAATTGCCACGTAAAAATCTCACCGGCCGGCTGTACCGATAAGTATGCGGTTTGCGTATTTGCATAGCTATCTTTTAGATGGTATCTTGTGACCAAATTTTTAAGTACCGTCACGTACGGTTGTTAGGATATCTTTGTTTGGAAGAAATAAATTTTTATGACCAGTTTATTTTTGGTAAAGAGTTGTTTTAAAATACATACATTTATGGTGTTTGCTTTTATTGGAAAAATCAATTGTATTGTAATTGCCTACATTATTAATCATACATAAAAAAGTGAAATAGTATTTGTTATTGTAAATAAAGTCAGTAGGCCTCACGTCAATGGCAAGCTGACTTATCCTGGCACGGAGTTACATTCAAATAAGTGTCCAGGTTCTACTAGTTTTGTTACCACTGACATGCAGCCTGTTGTACTCTAGAGGTTATTTTTGTAAGTTTTTATTTAACTTGCACTGTTCGTATGTAATGTAAGTAAGTAGTCCGCTTAAAAATTTGCAAACCATTTTTCGACCACATGTTGGTTACCGATTGAGCTGAAATTTTGCACACATCTTTGGTTCTGGTGACAGTACAATTTTATGACAGACATGACTTCATCCTGCAGCCAAGATCACCTCCTCACGAGAGAACTCATCAACGGTTAATAGCACGGACACGAAGCTTTGTATACGCGTTCAATGTTGATGGAAAAACCTATTATTATTTTTTTCGTTTTAATAAAAACTTGTTTTATTTAAACTCTAAACTAGTTAGCCATCTAAAAAAATAATCTGATAAACGATCACCGATTTAATCTTTTATTTAGTTAAGGACTGGTCAAACGGGTACGCACAAATAGAGGACCCAGCTTTGGACAAGGATACCCTGAAGTATCTGTCAATCTCCGCTGTCCGAAGCCTAGCCGCGAAAATGTCCGTGCTAGATTGACTGATCTTTTACTGAATTCAGCCAAGTGCAAATAAGTAGCTCTTTTGATTTTCACCTAGTTTAATAGATGAAACAAGTGAACAATAGTGGCTTAGTGATAACTGCCCGGCTTACGTTTTGCAGGCCGTGGGTTCGAACTTAGGTAGGCACGGTACATTGTGTTATTTATTTCATCACTAGAGGAAGCGTGCTGGGCCCATAACCTGTTGGATTATTGGCAGGAAAATAATAATATATATGTAGTAAGATGCGATAAGATTTAATTCAAAGTAGGCACAATAATGACGCACGTTATAAGAAAAAGGCAAAGACAAGCAAATCTGAAAGTGACAGGCATGCTCTATGACACATAAATATTGACACATTGGCATTTTAGTTTACAATTTACAACACTGCTCTCAAACCGTGAAGTAGAAAAATATCGAAGAGATGTGACATCTATCAACCCACACTGGGCCCGCGTGCTGGATTACAGCCCACTCCCTCTCTCAGAGAGGAGGCTTGTGTCACAGCAGTGGGTTTCAGGCTAATTATACTTAAAAAAAAACGTTATTTATAAAACTGAATACACTCGATATTTGCGTCAGACAGACAAATAATTTATAATCTTCGTATCAATAGTAGCTGATATTGAAACGTTATTAGCACCCACGCAGTGAACGAATGAATAGCAGTATTTTCACATTTTATCAAGGTAACTTCTATATGACATTGGTGGTTTAAATTACTGTAGAAATAACAGAAAGATTTATGCTATTTTAATCTGAGTTAGAATAGAAAATACGATCTTGGAATAATTACTTTTGAATCTAAATCGACCAAGAATAAAAAGGACGACTTTTTAATTAGCGTGGGTATTACTAGTGGGTATTGCTAACCAGCAAATAAAATGAGCTATCACAGTCTGAGTGCACTAAATAGTGCTTCGCACCATAAAAGGTTTGGTTTCGACACAATGGGTGCCAACTAGAATATAGTTGGGAAAAGGCTAAGCAGATGATGATGATGGGTGCCAAGAGATGGACAGCGCCGCCGAGACCGGCCCAGAAAGCGGCGGTGAAAAAGCGTAACGTGAGGCCTACTTCGAAGTGGCGCAAGAAAAGAGTTCGTGGAAGGAATTGGGTGAGGCCTTTGCCCAGCAGTGGGACAGTATCGATAAAATAAAATAAAAAAACTAGTCTGAAGAAACGTTTCCAGTATTTTTTTTGTCCCTACTACTAGAATTTGAGTATAGAACCAATCTAACTCTACCTAAGGTGATTCTTTTGTTTTGTAGCACTCGAAATATAAAACTTAACTAAAGTTTGACAAGTTCAATTAACATTTTCGGTTACTTGATCAAAATGAGTGTATACTTATTGTATATGATTAATAACATTGGATCGCGTTGTATCAATCCATTGCCGAATTAATAACGCTTGTATATCAGTCATGTTATTCAAGTTTCACCATTACCAACTGCAATCATCTTCAGTTATCAATTCTCTGATTGCAATTTAAGTATTATGTTGAACCTGCCAGGGCTGCGGGACTGTTCGAAAGAGATACCGTGGCCCTGGAACACAAAGGGCAAAGAAGGAACATGGATGGGTTTTAGTCAGTACAAGTCTGACACTCCCTTCCGCTCCGCCCAGAGTGGGGGGGGGTCATTTGATGATTTCACATCCGGAAAAAAAAAAAAAGTCATCATCATCTGCCTAGCCTTTTCCCAACTATGTTGGGGTCGGCTTCCAGTCTAACCGGATGCAGCTGAATACCAGTATTTTGCATGGAGCGACTGCCTATCTGACCTCCACAACCCAGTTAGTACTGGGTAATACGATACCCCTTGGTAAGACTGGTTGTTAGACTTTTTGGGCCACTGACTACCTAACGACTGTCAAAGATCTACAAATGACACCCGGGACCAACGGCTTAACGTGCTTTCAGAGGCACGGAGGAAACTCGGTATGTAATGGGTGGTCACCCATCCACAGACCAACCTAGGCAAGCACGGCTTAACCTAAAGATCGATCCGAGCGGGTGTTATTATTTAGCCACGAGCTCCTCAAAAAAAAAAAAAAAAGTATTATGTTGAAATGCTAGACTGGAACTTTCAAACTTATAAGTTTAAACAATATAATAAACAAAAATAATGTTTGTTTGTATACTCTGAATATTAGTTTTAAGTTATCTTGCTGCGCCCTAACAGGGTCATGTACTCACTAGTTTAAGCTTAGCGTGTAAAATTGGTTGTGTACATTGTGCATTAAAATAAATAAATAATCACAGATGTTCAATGCTAAAGTGTTATTCCTTAACATTTCGGCACTCGCATGTACCTGCCGTCAAACGTGTCGGTTCAATTCGTCCGTCACGCGCACTGCGCACGCGCTGAAGCGTAAGGATTTTTGTACAATCCTCGCTTTGAGTAAAGCTCTTTGTATACTGTATTGACCTGTCACTTTGACAACCAATTATGGAGTCTGCAGAAGGTCAGTCTTAGTTCCCGGCAAAGCATTTCGACAGTTATGTTTAAGTCCGAAGTAGTTTAAGGTGAGTATTTTGCCTGACTCCAGGTTACTATGGAGACATTCATTATTCATGTGCATAGTGTATAATTATCATTTGCTTGGGTGAAGGAAAATATCGTGAAGAAACCAGCATGCCTGAAAGATATTTCTCGACGGGACGTAAATCCAAGTCAGAGGCCCATGGGCGGCATAAAAAACTCTGAAACCAGTTTAGGTACTAACCATAAGAAAAAGAAAGAATACCAAAATAGTGCTGCATAAGGTGACGTTAATGACTCAAGGCAAGGCATCCGTATATGAAACCAAGATGTGCTCAAAATACTATTATGAATACGGCTTTGGTTTTATGTAGACAGAAACTAACCACACCCATTAAAACACCTGTAGAGGGCCTGTAGCAGCTTATGGGAGGCTCCAAGTAAAGCAGTGAAGATCCATGACCTATGTTTATATTGGCACGGTGCCGAAAAGTCATTGAACCAACAAACTGAAAACTACATAAATGATTCATAACTTGGTACTTTTTATTACGATAATCTTTTAACAGGTTCTAAAAGACCGTATTTTAACTCCAAACGCGTTTAAATTATACTTCGGATGCATGGAACAACGCGAATAAAATCGTTATCTACTTGCAACAGGCAACTAGTTGCTGTCGGTATAATTAGTGTAACGTGTCTTGGCAATACTGACATATTGCTATTCGCCTCACTGAGACATGGGATCACATTTTTCCTATTACGTTATTTCTTTTCTATAGTAGGTACCTTAAATCCGTTTGTTTTTGTTCCTATCCTGTTCTGTCCCACTTCTGTGCAAAGGACTCATTCTACTTCAATCTCTTTGTTTAATCTCTGCAAAAAAAACTACTCAAAATCAGAATTTTAACATCGAAATCCAATGTAAATTCGCTCTAACACCATTCGGACAGAACAATGCAGTCTGCAATCAACAATAAAAAAAGAAAAACGCATATCTTTCAAAAATACACGAAGGCTCCATACAATTTGTTTCTCGATCCGTGACCGGGCGGACCTTAAATTATACATGTACAGACCAAAACGGCTGTAACTGTCAAAAGAATTATGTTTGCATCGAGGTTTTTGCTGATCTTTTTTGCAGATTTCCAAGGTTAGCTGAAGGAAAATTCTGGATATTTATAATGATCCTTATAAAACCCTGGCATGAGTCATCATCGTCCTGTTTTTACCCTAAGTCGTTTGAGGTTGGCACAGTTCGTCGTTAAACTTGGGCGTGAGTGAAATTTTAAAATATCAACTCCATTCGATATGCATGTCATCCTAGGCTAGTTTTATGGTGTAATCTCCGTCCAACTAGTGTGAACCTGGAGAAAAGATATTTTTTCCCTGATCAGGCAAAAATCTGTACAAAACATATTCAACGCGAAGTGCTGCCCGGCGCGCGGCGTAGCAACTACAAAAATTCCGTGATGTAGACCTTTAAAAATACTCAAATTTTCAAGAAAATTATCTTGGAAAAGCGATCAGTAAAACAACATGCTATTATCGCTTTTTTATTCCGTAGTCACTTAAACAGAAGGACAAGAGACCGCTCTACTAATATAATATATACATCAATATTTTCTTATATACAAATTGTTAATTCCATTAAAACTCCATTTATCAACATTACCGTGCTTAACCACGTCCAAAGACCCATCGAGCATCCTTGAAAATTCCCTCAAAGGCCTTCATTTGAATAAAAAATATACAGGCTCACCATATTGGTGGCGGTTCCCGGATCCCCCGACCGCACACGGCAGACCTTGAGTGGCAGACAGACGAACAGACAATAGGCGATAAGGGAAGCCTGCGGTTGGCCAACGTGAAAACCGATGACTTCTGCATATACAACACATGTAGCAGAATAGTGAGGAATTCGGAGGAGGCATATTTTTTCATTTATTGACACAATTAACAGCACAGGAAATAAACTGGATCATATATTGAATTGCATAACGGGCTGGTGTCCGCAACTCCATCTCAAAGCGCGTATTTTGCGTGCGGACAAAAAAACATTATATAAATTTGAGTACAATGTCAACCTTTTTGTCATAAAGTGTGTCACGAAAAAGAAAAGACTCGAATACATACACTTTACTCACACCATTTTTCCATGGGAGTAGGCAAAAACTATACAACTCCATCTGCTTCGTTTATACACACTCATTTTGCTTCATCCATGACTAAAGCCATAATAGATAAAGAATATAATGAAGAATATCTCGTATAAAGCCGTTATTTTACCAACTACAGCTCCAACGCAACTCTTGCCTATGGTTTGCTTTCAAATATGACTGCAAAACCACCAAGAGAAAGGTCACTGACTACTTATAAAAATATCACAGAAAATTAATGGAAAATACTTTACTTAAATATTCAGGAATTTCAGGTAAACCCCACCCACATGTATGAAGAATGTTACCAAAGTAAAAAATATCTAACCTGCTAGACGCTTCGAATGACACTTGTTTCAAATCTGTTAGAGGGTGGGGATGTGTCTTCCCAATATCCTTTCAATTCAATAGCTCACGATATTAGTTTTTCTTTCCGTTTTTGGAGCAAATCAGAATTTCAACGAACTCACCATCATGCTCTTGCCCTTATCCCAAATTATTTGGGTCGGTTATCATCACGAGAACAACATTAACGAACTGAAAAACAATACGTATTTGTATAAATAGGTTTTGAAACACTGTTACACACTTCAAAAATCAGTGTTTAAAACTAGATGCGGCTGGTGTTGCTACTCGACTACTCTGAGAAGAAACACCGCAACATACAAGCGGAGAATCAACTCAACCCTTCTAATATATTTTAAGTCTTAATAAAATTGTAATATCCAATTTTCTTACATCTTCACTATTGGTTTCTTATTCGCATACATCTTTATGATGTGCTGTCAATTATTACTAATCTTCAATGCGCTGGCAACACGCCAAAGTGCGAAAAACAGCATTCACGAGCATTATTAGCTATTTGTATGCAAAACCCGTTAATGTTGTCCGTCTGTACGTGATCGGGACAGAAAGAGTCTTACTTGCTAGGCTAAGCGAGAGATGAGCGAGGTCGGAGATGAAATTGGAATGTCATTTTGATTTGCATGTGTTTTTAAAGTAATTTCAAATACCTTGTTCTGAAAGGGAGGATGTTATGCGAGGGGGTATAGGAATTTTGTAGGTGAATATGAATGTGGGTGAAATAGGGTTAGGGAAAATAAATTATGAAGAGATTGTGTCAAAAATTCTAGATAAGAAAGCGATGAGCACCAAAATAGCTTGATAGAGATCTACGAAAGGAAAAAGTGATTTGTTTTTGACGGACAGATTGCAGACTGGCTGCGGATAACGGACAACAACAGAATACTTCAGTACATTATCTGTCCGAATCCGACGTCAGAAACCACGTGCGCTATTTGTCCAGACCTTTGAGGTCAGGACAACTCTGATTGTCTAATGTCCGCTGAGCAAACTCCGTTCAAATATTAGTAATATATATTTTATTTTTATTACAGTAAGGTTAGTAAGACGTGGAGTGGCTGTGACTGTAACTGCATCTTTTTGTTTTTAATTCTTACTTCTATTTTGGAATGGAAGAGGGGTGGAAGTGTGGAACTGTGAAACTATCCTACGCTCTGAGCCCCAAAAACATGCATCCAAAGTGACCTCTGCGCTGCTACCGACGACGCCCGGGGCTAAGCAAAGTTTTGAGTCACAAAAATATAGAACACCGTAATTACCGTAGTTGAAAAGTGCTAAATGGTTTATTTGAAATACACGCTTTTGAGTTCTAAAGGAACTTCATGCAAGCCGTAGAAAAACACCGACCAAACTTTCATAAACAACACTAATTCCTGCAGCCATAATTCCGTACGTCACTCTCCCTCGATACTGAAATTCAAAGCGTTATATTTTTACGAGGGGAACACTCGCGGCCGCCATTATCGCCGCGTCGGCTTTGATGGCACATAAACCGGACGCAGCTGTAGCACTAGTGCTGGCAGCCAGTACTCGTATGACGGCGAAAAATGGAGAAAATTGAGAAAATTTGTGTCAGTCAAGAGTGTTTGGTTTAGCAAAAGATGGGGAGCTTTGACGAATAGAGGAGGATTTATGCTGTATATGGTTTTATGTTTTGTAGGTCTGCCTTTGAAAAGGTTTATGTCAGATAGTTTTTGTTACATCTCCCTGTATCAGCACTGCTGACACGAAGGTGAAGAAAAGGAAAGTGATCACCAAAGCTTTATTAACTGATTTATTATTGACAACATGCTGCATTAACAATCTGTTGCAAATCCTCTTGCAAGTTCTGAAGTTTTTATTACAACGTTGAAAAGGTTAGGTATAGTAAATTCAAAGCCGAAAATAACAACAAGTTCTACCAAAAATTTGACCTTAGTCACTGACCTAAAATATTAACTAAACCAGTCTGTAATTCCCATCTCTCCTGCTACGTCCCTACGCCCACCATATATTTCTAAAGAAGGCATAACTCTTATATTTTCCGCTGTTTTATAACCTCACAGCATTGAATAATC
Source organism: Noctua janthina (assembly GCA_963576755.1). Lineage (NCBI taxonomy): Eukaryota > Metazoa > Arthropoda > Insecta > Lepidoptera > Noctuidae > Noctua > Noctua janthina. Next base: position 1,665,238 of record OY755066.1, read on the forward strand.
TTCGTCAAATATTCACATCGTAGCTTCAAAAAAGTTATGGTTTTCTAATTCACTTATAAGTTATTTTATGGTATACTCTTGGGGATTTGTGGCTGAGGAAATTATGTAAATCTGATTTCTTGGGTTCATACCTGTTTTGGATTTGTGAGGTAGGTAGACGCGTAACTTGTTGTATAGTTAAGATATGTGTAAAGAAGGTAGGTGCTTGCAACTATCATAATTTTTACCCGATTGCCAAGGAAGTGGGGTTACGTTTTCCGCGCGTATTAAATTTCAAGCCAGCCTCTCAAGTAGGGTATTAAAATTAAGGAACTTAAAAGGAGATTACAAATATATAAAAAAAATATATAGATACAACAATACAATTTGTAGTCAAGTGTTTTGCTACTTTTAATTAAATGTTACTTGTTCGATTCCGTTCTCCTATAGTTCGTGCTCCCGTTTGAGTTTCAAACTTGTGAATTAATCACAAAACTCAGTAAAACTATCCCCGTGCTGTCCCACTATAAGGCAAAGCTCTCCCTTTTTTTTTTCCATTGAACTAGATTCTGGACCAACATAGACCAATCCCGCTTATGAGCGTCAAGCTCGTCCCGTATTCTACGCCTGTATCAGCCGCGATGTCGTTGGATGCTTTCAAGGACTGGTGGTGGTGGGTCTTAGCGCACAGTTTAAACGACATGCGATAAACTTAACATAACATAACATCATGCCTGTAATCCCCGAAGTATTAGGTAGAGGTGTACCCAATAGTAAACCCACATATCGCCAGCTATGTGTAATCTCAGGTGATCCTATTGCCATCAACCGTGTACAAGAAATTTATCATCATCAGGCAATTAAACTGAAAACAATAATTCTCATTTAATTTATTTATAACCAAAAGCAACTTAAATTTTTTTATGCCCAATAAAACGCTAGCAATCATACTAACAGGCATAAAACAGGAAGCACAAGCAAACATGCGCATACGTCGAATGCGACTCGTTTATAAATATCGCACTCTCACCTTCGCTTCTTGGCCAAAATTATCACGCTGTTGGTATGCGGTGCAAGTTATGAGAGGTAGCAGGAGCGGGTGACTAGAACGTAAACTTTTATATAAAAAGAAAATCCCTTTACAAATACTTTTTCTTTCTTTCTTTCAAACTTTAATTTATAGTACATTTTACAGTGAAAAAGGAAACATTACCTGAATAGGTCGTAGTGTGAATACCTGGATATTTTATTGTAGACAATTTTTGTTAGGCTACTTTATAATATGTAAAAATAGAAGAGGTATTTATGATTTTTTACTGTTAATAAAGGAGTATAATATAAATTACGGCAGCTTTTTACTGGCTCTTTAAATGGGTTTCACTTTGCGGTCTGTTTTCATTACATTTTGTTCCTATAAAATCATTGTTATTGATTAGGGTCACCCCGTTTCTGATTTCAGGTTTATGGGAGAAAAGATAGTATTAGTTTAAAATCAAGATTAACATAAAAAGTAAGTTAAACTTCTAGCTTATCAAAAGTAACCTGCTTCAGCTTATGCCTCGTTCCAAGGCTAGAGTGCAACACACTGCAGCGTTTGGCCATGACTCTACTAAGGCCGGTTGTCTCAACGCATTTGCAAATGAAATACACTGCTTTTTATTATTTTGTTTTCAGAAATTTTGCAGTAAGTTTTGTATAGTAAATGCTTTAAATTATCCTGAAATATTTATTTTTAGCCTTATTCTTTTAACTTAACTTCAATATTTATGTATGCCTTTAACTTGAAGGTTACCAAGTTGCTTATCATCATATACATGCCAAGCTCTGATCTCTAAAAATAAACTGCCCTTTTTCAGTCACAATGAAAATAATGTAGATGTGCTGTTTTTGTATGCTTTGTTTCAAGGTTTAGATGAAACAAACTGGTATTTCTTCGCTGTCAAGCTTTAACTATTCAGTAATATCATAATAATTTGCAAGCTTACTCCTGTTAACCCTTTTCTATACAAAATTATTCATTAAAAACGCTTACGCTTACGCTTTATTATTTTCTTCAGAACCAACCCACTTTCGCATAACTTATTCAAACGACAGAGTGTGACACTCCAATGCGCTTGACCACGATGCCTCCAAGGTCAGTTGCCAATTTTATTCATAGAATAGTTTTAAATGTATAATTGACCGCCTACTTAACTACCTCGCTTCATCTTATGCCTCGGTCCAAGGTCAAAGTGCAACATACTGGGCAGCTTGGCCCTGACTGGGCTAAGGCCAGTCGCCTTGTGCTCACAAATTAAGAGACATACTTAGCAAGTACTGATACTTTTGTCCTTTTATTTTTAGGTACTTTTAACTAATGAGAGAAACAGGAGTTGGGGCAGAGATATCTTTTGGACCCAAGGTAAGTTCAGGGCATGAATATAAATTTTTGGCTTTATACACACACACACACACATACATTACATTGCATACATACATACATTTCATTCACATTATATTTTTCTGAAAATTGTATGGTGTTTTTTTATTTCAGGAGTGGTGCCCTGAAATAGTGACACGGGGTCGCGGCAGACAACGAAGGAGATGGCGCAGTTCTCTATGACGAACAGTTTGTCTTCATAGAGAATTGGAAAAAAGTAGCGCAGAATCGTGACCGTTGGAAGAGATGGAAGGAGGACTTTGCTCAGCAATGGGACATTACATCAGTAATAATAATTCTTTTGTGTTTGATATTTATCGAGTTTGTTGGAACTTATCAATTGGTGTGACCTTTACCAATAGATGATAATGATAATGTAAATCTAATCTAATGCTCTCCGTATTAGACTAGATTTACTTCACATTTATTATTTTCCGAAAATAAATCACTAATCGGCAACAATAATAACCCCTGGGATGAATTTTCTAAAATTGATTTATTTTAGTAGTGTAAAACTTAAACCGAATCATCAATTAAAACTAATCGCAGATTTTTGTCAGAGAATCATTGAAGAGTCTTTCTGTCAGCAAAATAAAGCGTCTATGCTTTCAACCCGTAAGAAGTGTAAGGTATCATACATGCCTCAGAGCCACCAGCAATAACAATGACGGAAAAGTGAAAAATGGGAATTGAATTATTACGTTTGATAAACAACAGTGCTTTTTCTACTTACGAACATAAATATACAAACGAACATACTCAAAACTTTCATATTCCGCACCAACAGGACTAAAAGGACACGACAATTCACTGCCACACGTGAAAATCCTTTACTGAGTCAGTGTTTACTTTCGAGACATATTCCGAGGGCATCGGCAGTTCTCAAGGATGCTCGTTATCAACAAATTAACACACATTATCTTGGAGTTAAAAGCAAAGCCCTTGACTGGTAAATGTGGACTAAACTTGTTATATATGGGTGAGTTTTAAGTAAACAGTGAGACATTCATGCCGATCTTGGCAAAGATTAAGGACAGGAGTTTCCATTTTCTGTATTGTTTCCAAGCCCGATTCTACGTAAAAAAGCGGCCAAGTGAAGGTTGGACTCGCGCATTTAGGTTCCGTATCAGTATCGTTGTAGCTTTAATTTTTAATTTATTATTTGTTATTATAGCGGCAACAAAAATAAATATGAAAACTTTAACTGTCTATATTACGGATCATGAGATATAGACCGCGGACAGACAGACGGACGGACGGACGGACGAACGGAAGGACGGACGGGCGAAAAATTTTCAAACTGCGTTATTTTAAAGAGCTTTTTCCTAAACAACTGGCTATCTTATTTCTTGAAGTGGTTTTTGAGAACGATTAACTGATTGTCATTAAAATGGGACGCAGGTTTTGTTTACCTGTTTCTATCATAAGGCAAATTACCATGAGTTTCATTATAGCTATTAGTGTTTCACATGGATCACAGATGGCGATCAGAATTTTCTGACAATCGTAAATGAAAAGCTCTAGAAAAAATACAGACCCCAGCACATCCAGCTACTACAATTTGTCAATTTTATTTAATAGATTTTCAACTTTATCGCTAAAACATTAGGTTCAAGATTGATTAGGAAAATTTAACTGTTTCGGGTGGCTTGATGTGCTGGCTTCTGTACATTGGCGCCAAATCAACGGATCCCAAAAGGTTTTTTTAAACATGAACTATTATCACACTAATCGTCTCTGAAACTGATCTCAACATCTTCAGTAAAGACCTCTAAAACATAAGGTCAACTAAAATAATTGAAAATGCTCCGGAAACAGGAAATGGTGAAGGTTGTAGACTTAATGTACGTACCAATGACTTCCAATGGGTCTAATAACCTGGTCGTAAAACGGCGTCAAAGTTATCGTTTCTAAATAGCCGACGTACGTGGCTTGAATGGCATAATTAATGGTTTTAGTAGTAATGTTTTAAACGTGTTAAGGAATAGAACGTGCATGATGTGTGTGGATACCTCATACGTATCATGGACTAGCTTTTTCCCGCGGCATCGCTGTTTAAATAGAGGGTGGAATGGACACCGACGCATAAACGGTTACCACGTGGTAACCGTTTACCACGTGGTAACCGTTTATTCAGTATAATCATTCCAAACCGGAAAAAATCTACACTCAAAGCATTTATTTGAATTAGACCATTACAAGCACTTTTGAATGTCAAAAACAAAAGGATGAAGCTACAGTCCCAGTCACAAAGCTTAATAACTTGGGAGAGTACTGCTGTTTTGAGTACTGTTGCTCATTCCAAAGCGTGGATCTCTGTGGAGAAGAATGGGCAAGAAACTAGGGACACTCTTTTCAATCAAAATATTTTTTACAAGATCTATATGGGGGGAATTCGGAATGACGTACTGAATACGTCGATGCATCCATGTCCCTCCCACCCTGTATAGCCTTAAACACTCGGAGATAATTTAGCTTTGCATTAGTGAAAGAATTTACGGAATCGGATTAGAAGTTACGAAGATTTCCCCCTTACATTCTTTACAAAATTAATCTCTTTAGAATATTAGTGTAGGTAGTCTTTTTGCAATATACAACAGGAAAAAAACAATCAGAACTCTGAAGCCCAAGGTTCAATATTATTGATTACGTAATGGGTATAAAAGTACCCTTAACGAAGCCGACAGACTGGTTCTCCCCGTCATTGCGATAATTTTTTTGTTCTTGACCAAACCTGGGAACCTTTCAGTTACGGAGATTCTAGTTACGAAGATATTGGGGATCAAATATCCAACTTTTTCACAAGTTTCTTACTTAACTACAAGTTTTAAATTTTATAATTTTACTTTAAATCCAGGACCCCCGTACTTATTAAATGCATCCATCAGCACAATGTTTTGAGTGCGTTACATTGAGTCCTACCTTAAAACGTGATTTTTTAACCCAAAAAAAATATCGTTTCCCAGCAATAATTATCATGGTAGATATGTTAGTTTGATGTACAGAATGCTTGGTTGACGGCTTCGTGAAGGGTCCGTTTACACCCTGTAGTTTAGCTCTACGTAAAATAATAATGTTTAAAATTAATTCCAATCTTGTATTAGAGTGTTAACAGTACCAACATCTAGATATCTACTTTCACAAAGGAAAAACAATGACTCACTGTACAAGGATTTCCACATGTCGCGATACATTTTCTTCCAATTAAATTTTAGACAGCATAATGGGTATTTTCTCCATGTTTTACTCCTCTACCTAACACTGAAATGCTTTTCATCGTGAGCCAATTGTGACTCAACTGTCAACGTTTATGCCTACTGCGAAGTTAAATCTTACATGTTATGTCTTACAAACATAATATGGTTTTAAATATATTAATGCCCGTTTTCTGTAACATTAGGTGACACTTAAATAAATGCCTAAATAAAAGCGCAGTGTGGGATTTTTAACATTCGGCGCTGAACTGAGAGTTGAAATTTCAACAGTGCAGTGCAATAATGACCAGTGTGAAAACTGGTATGTCCTAAAACAAGAAGTTTGAGGACATGTAACATCCACCAATCTGCAGTGTGCTCGCGTGGTGGATGATGGCGATGGGCCACTCCCTTTCACAGAGTAGGCCTGTATCCCGGCAGTAGGATGGTCATAATTTTGCTAATTATGTTGTTATAGGTTAATAAGACATTCAATTTAACGGCGTAAATATAGTAACATTATTGGTAACTATATTTTCGAGCCGTTTGGGGTTGAAACTCTAGGACCGTGGGGTCCGACTGCTCACAGCCTTTTCAAGGACATTTCAAAACGCTTAGTTGACACTTCCCGTGGGCTAATCGCTGGCTTTTACCTTGGCCAAAGGCTTAGCGTTGCCATACAACTTACTTACTTAATTAGGTACTTTATATTATTTTAATTTTTTAAATGTATTTAACAGCTTAATGTCTTCCAATAGTTTTTGTAAGATACTATTAACACTACTACCCGGGGACGGATCCCAGGATCTACATACAACTCTGAACTCATAAGTCGCGGTCACTGCGTTACTTCTGCTGTCATTCTCGACAAAAACATCCAACAATAATATAATCAATTCTGACTTCATTTATACACCACAAACTTAAAGCACAAAAAAGGTTTTTCTCGAACATTCATAACTAAAGCAGTTCAAAAACAGGTTCGCAAAGAAGTGCTGTCAGCACCAATGATACTGCGCTAATTTCCTCCGCGTCCACTGTAATTACCAACATAAAGATCTATTGTTCTTTCAACTGGAAGAAAGTATCTTTACAGAGGTTTAATTTAACTAAATTTTCGTTTGTGTAAAGTATTTGGAGACAAGATAGAAAAATAAAACTAGTTTTATAAATTACTGTAACTGTTGCTCGCGTTTCGTCCGAGTGCAATTATAATTAATATTTGGCTGTCGGTAATAGGATATCTATAGTATAGCTTATGTGTCTATAGAGTAGCTTTACTTCAAATTTTTTTTTTTTGGATGAGTTGTTTCAAATAATATTTTCTTTATAATTTCATAGAATAGAAAGTGGTCGCTAAGAAGGTATATTTTACACTGAAGTCATAGCATCCAATTTATTCATTGCACACCACATAAGATTTCTCCGGAGGTTAGTCAAAGAACAACCATATTTCGCCAGGCTATGTTTTAATTTCACATAATATGGGGCGAGCCTGTTTCCTATACAGGTACACATCCTGGTTCCCTGGCAGCACACACATTAAAACACATTTCCCATTTTCCCCAGAATCAACCTGCAGTCTCATCTACCCCCACCACCGTCCACAATCACAGTAAAAAATCGTCAGATGATCGCCGTCCTTTGAACGGAAATGACGTTTCCTCAATCTAGCAACTAACGTCTCTGTCTGAATGGAATCCTTTCTAAAATAAACGTTTGTTTTTTTAATTAACAGTTAACTCGAACGATTCAAGAAATGGAATGGGCTAGTTATGTCCGTGGAAAGATTTTTTAGAGGATTTAAAAGAATTTGATGGCTTCTTGGTCTTTGGATAGCGTATTTTTTATTGTGATTGTCTTCGTAAATGAATATTTGCCTGGATATTGTTTACCTAAGAAAAAGTTATTTTTAAAAATTACATATGGCTGATGAGCTAATATTTTACCATGGGTTATCAATATCATACACGATTAGAAAGGCTGACTTCGCCACATAACAACGGGACGACCTCCTGGACTTCGTTTGGGTTTGCCAGAAACTACCGAATGCCACCTGCTAGGATCTTTACCTACTCCTTTCCTCTTTCCTTACAAGCTGGTTGTGTAGTAAGTACTACGCGACCTAACCTTTCTGAAGAACATCACCATTAAAGCCGTGCTTGTCTGTCTAAGGCGTCCTCTTCCGTTTCATACAATCATAATAATTATCATACATATTTTGTAAGCAGAGACTTACGAACTTCAATGCTTACGGTCACGCAATACAAAAAAAAACTTTTATTATTTTCTAGACTACACCTTCAAAGACAATACAATAATATTTCTCTTTAACGATAGCAATAAGTCCACAAGTTGCAGAAATACAGCATTACAGAATAAGTCATAATTAATTCCCCACAGAGCTGCCGAGTTACAATATTGTGACCAAAAATGAAAAAAATAATACAACCTTACTGGTAATAGCGGTGTAGCGTTTTAGCTTACAGGATGTTCGGAAAAAACGTGGTTCATAAAGGTCATAGAAATCCGGAATAGAAAGCTTCATTTAAGTTCGTAAAACACTGTATGTCTGATGTTCTGTGTGATTTTGCAATCGAACTATTGAAATGTTCTAACTGAATGAAAATTATTTAAATGGAAAATGATACTTCTTTTTAAGTTAAAATCTTTAAATGTAGTCTTGCTAAATATGTAATTAAGACAGATACACAGTTTTATCAAGGTCGTCCGTGGCTACAACTCAAACAATTTAAATCTAGGCTAAGCTAAGCACGTTTTGTTCAGTTTAGTGAACAGCCTGTACAGCTTGACACTTGGGTAATAAATTAAATATAAAAACGCCAACATAAAACAGTCGCACCTCGGTTTACCGACGGTTATGAGAGAGCCAACTCACACCGACCGACCTTGTGAGAGAAGCAAGCAGAGAAGGCAAGTACTACTTACTACTTAGCCAAATTAATTGATTGCAGTATTTAATCAATAAATTTTCTCTTAAATCACACGGAATTTTATTAATGTAAGTAAATAATCAATTTTCCTAAGTTACTCAAGAAATATATAATAATTTTAGCTCATCTTTTTAGCGATTTATGCTGTGTTTAAGACCCATACGCGGCATAAGTTAAAATTAAACTAAAACAGTACTTAGTTAAATAAACCGGTTAACATCCAGACTTATCAAGGGGGTACCTATCATGTGGAGTTCTATTCATCAGTCTTTCCAGGTAAAATACTGGTATTCAGCTGCATCCGGTTATACTAGAAGCCGACCCCAACATAGTTAGGAAAAGGCTGAACAGCTGATGATGACAACTGTCAACATGTTTACATTAAGTTTATGTAATAACAAGCCTTCGCCTTCGACCTTTATATAAAATTATGGACTATGTGTTCTTCTAATGTATTAATTAAATACTGTAAAATTTAATCAAAATCCGTTCTGTAGTTTTTGCGTGAAAGAGTAACAAACATCCATCCTTCGAAATTCTCAAAATTTATTGTTTGGTAAAAAAAAGAAATGTTTCAAAGTATGAATGCCATTGGCGAAATAATAGGAGAATTGGATAGTTATCGCTGATCAATTTTAAATATGTCCTAAAAGCAAATGTTTTAGATCTCTAAGGATGGGGTTGATTTTACGAATATTGGATTAATTTGAAGTATTTAACTGAATTAATAAGAGATTTTGGGTTAACTTATTATGTCAGACCTAAGTCCAGTTTATGTATTTATTTTAACGGTCAATGTGAGTTGCCGAACCTCACGGGTCACAGTAAAGATGGCAACTCCAACATAATACGTAACATTGTTCGTTATAGCTCTAATAAAAGCCTGCGAGCCTGTTTAGTGCAAGCTTTCATAAAAACTTTACCTACGAGTTTGTTTGAGTAATTGCTGTTATTTTAATTTGCATGTTAATTGTAGTTTGTAAGGTTTCTATGACCGTTTTGCAGTGATCATAATGTGATTTATGTTCAAAGAAGCGATGGATGGACTGAGTGCAGGATGATATGGCTAGAGAGGAGGTGACTGCTGAGACGACGAGTAATACAGAAGTATGGAAGATGTTGAGGTTGTTGCGCCGACCCCAAAATAAATTGTGATGAGGGCGGGAGGATGGTGCTGATGTGAATTATTGGCTATACAGTGGTCCAGTCGTCGCAAGCGCGACTGCTGAACATGGGATAATGTAACTTTCCAACAGTGAAATTTTTGGAATCGGATGAGTCGTTCCGAAGATTACCCCCCAACGTCCAAACTTTACCTCTTTATGAAATTATTATAGATAATTTGGTCATATATTATAAAAGTTACAAGGGCCAAACTTTCTTGAATTTGTCCCATATATTTAATTTATTTACGCTACAAACGATTCAACTCAATTTCAAATTTCACGTTTCCCGATCAGGAATTCGAACCCACAACCTGAAAATGAACCTCAATCCGTGCTCAAAAGCATTTGGACTGTAATCAGTGAGCCGACAAATTAAAATTAATCAAATAATGATAAACATATTCAAAGGCATTGTACACAAGTACGCTGAATGCATCGCGTGTTGGCGGCAATAAAAAAAAATATTAGTGTCGATTTGCAGTCCGCTATGAGCAAGCATAAAGGCATTTGAAGGAAAAATGTACAGATAATAATTGAGTAGGCTAAGTCTAAAAACCAAGTCACTTTTCCAGTGTATGTAATTTTGGGTTGATTGACAACATTACTATCGCATTGGGAAGAAAAGTTCCCCTGACAAAAAACGGTACAAACATGATACGATACAAAATGGGGTTTAGTTTTTGGAGAATAATATTACAGCACGTCAATATTACTTTTCACGGCCTCGTTGTTCTAGAGGTCGCAAGCACGTCGAGCAAAGTGTTATTGGGATTTTCTATCAGGAACTTCTCAGTAGCAGCCACGGAGTCTAGACTTGCGCCCGGCTGATGACAGAAGGCTCACCCCAATGGCGTGAAGTAATAGGTATTTACACCTCTGCCTAAACCTTCGGGAATTTTGCTAATAGAAACAATAACTGGTTTGAGAAGCAATTGTACTTCTGCCATGTACTGCGCAGTGACCGACTGTAAACTGTAAACGAGACTCTTTAACAAACACCGTCTCAACGTCTGTGAAGTCGCGCAATACTGCATAAAACCCCATATAAATGGCGCTTTTAGGGTTCCGTAGGTAGTTTTTACGGAAAAGACAAAACACTTTTAGACACGACTACACAACCTATACTAATTGTACGACATTTTAATGTGTACGACTATCAATGGTATTCGAAATAAATGATTTATTTACTTTCGTATCGATGATACGAGCTATCAAACTTATTGGGCACCGTAGTTGACCACGTTAATTGATACTAATGTTGAGGGTACATAATGATGCTTCTGGTGATAGTAATGGTTTTTATTTTAATATTTTCTTAGTACGATATCTCGATCAATAAATTAAACAAAGGCTAAGCCAATTTCACCATTTCAACATTAGTAAGGCCTTATCAATTCCGACGATCGGCTATTTGGAAAATCGAGAGATGCTTATTAGCATCTCTCGATTTTCCTTTACTCTCATATTTTTACATAATTATTTTACCTTATTTTATTACGTGCCTCAGAAAGCACATAAAGCCGTTGGGTCTGGCTGTTATTTGTTGATCTTTGTCAGTCGTTACGAGTAGTCAGAGGGCTGAAACTCTGACCATCAGTCTTACCAAGGGGTATAGTATTACCCTGAAGTTGGGTTGTGGGGATCAGCTGCATTCGGTTAAACTGGAAACCCACCCCAGCATAGTTTGAAAAAGGCTAGGCAGATGATGTTGATCATTCTTATATGTCTACTTCGTAAACACACACGCAAAACAGTTTACTTGCGCGTTGTGTAATTTATGTACGGAACCCTCTGCACGCGCATACCACTGTCGCTTGTCGCGTTTTTTCTAGCCATGCACAAGCTTATGTGTTTGCATAGAAAGGGGTGCCATCGGGAGGTTTATACCGACACTAATTTATTATTTAAACTACGAAGCTAAGCGTCACGCGAACGTATTCAGCTTGTAGGAACATTTTCCTGCTGAAACATTGTTTTGTAAAAAGGTCGGTTTAGACGAAACAAGCGAATGCTCATTCTATTCCCAGTCTAGAAAGTTCACGAATTTTAAATAAAAACATGTTCTCGAACTATTTCTACGTAAATCATTACGACTGCCTCATTTTTCTATTGGTCGCAAGTACGATTAGCAAGGGGCCTTGAGTTTGAATCCCAGGTTAGGTAAAATGGTATTGAGTTTTGTCATCAGGATTTTGATCACGTTGATAGCAATATACTGGCCCCGTTTTAAAATGTAGGTGTACTATTTAGGTACAACTCTCTGCCTAACCCTTCGACGAATCAATTAGTGACTGCAAACTTATGAGCACAGCTCCGCAGCGGCATCACTTCACCTTATGCGATTCGCTCATGCAACTCATTTTCTTCATCTGTATACATGTATATGGAGCTATTCTGTTAAATACTAAGTTCGATTCGACGACGATCAAAGAAGAAGTTTTTGCACACACATTTGCTTCGAAAGTAAGCTAGCTTTTTTCAAAAATAAGTTCACTGTCCCTTGCTCAAGCTTTCAGAAATTCCTAACCCGATAAAAGATGGTATGAACAAAGAAATGTCGTACCACTCGTCATTATCCAAATAGCCAAGAACCTTTCAATAGCCGCACATCAAAGCGGAATTAACCCTTCATCGCGTAAAATCAAACGGAATATTCACAGGTTCATTCCGCGACAGCTGACAGTAATTCAGTTTCGGAGTACTGAAAAAGATTTTTTTTTCTTCGAATGTAATTACACGATAATAAAGGAGAAATAGGAAATTATAGCCTAGATGGAATTGCTCGTGGAAAATAATTAGAAGTCTTCAATCGATTGGAGTTGAGTGTTTTGGTGCAATGTATTTATTTGTACTGAGGATAAAAATGTTATAGCATCAAACATGATGAATTTTGCTGAAGATTAATTGTAAAACTGTTATAGATTTTAATCCTTCCATCCCATATTCTTATGATACGAGTATATAGGGTGACTGGTAATTAGTGACCGATACTTAAACACGTGATTGTACTCATGATAACAAACAACTTTCCCAATGAATTTTTTTTTTACTCATTTGAGAAAGCTATTTGTTGTTTGTTTGTTGTTGTTTGTTGTTGTTGTTTGTTGTTGTTGGTTGTTTATTTGTTGTTGTTTGTTGTTGTTATATGAGTACAATCACGTGTTTAAGTATCGGTCACTAATTACCAGTCACCGTATATAGACTCTTTGTACATCAAGAGAAAGCTAATCATTTCTATCAAATATTAACATCGTGTAGTGCAAAACAGTTTTTTTTTTCCCGTCAATTGAAGTCGAAGCGCATTCGTGTATTAAAAAGCTTTAAACAATGTTATACAGTACCAATTCTTTTCAATAGCACATTTTTTACCTCGTAAAAAGCAACACGAAACAAACTACTTTAAATCCGGATATTTTCACGTTTTAGTCTATTTTCCTTTGAAAAGAAAAAGCTAACAAAAAAAGTTTTTCATTGCAATTCTTTTATTTCAGTACAGGTGCACCACAATTCCTCTTTTATTTATAAAAGTTTACATTGCATGGAAAACATAAAAGGATTCAGCGAAAACATAGTGTATTTAACCACTGTCTGGTGTTCAAAGGGCTTTTACAAAATTCAGGGAATGCAACAGTTATTAATCCTGGATCGCTTTTGAGCGAGCTGAAATCAAAAATTGTTTTCGACAAACAGACTGTAGCTCCTGGCTGTCGAACTGTTAATAACTTGTCTGTGGTGCTTTTTGTGAAATGAAGAGGGAATCGTGTTTATTGGCAGTTTTTTTTTTCATTTCGAAAAAGTAGTTTTATTTCGGTTTTATTAGATTTAAGGTGATTTTTAGAGTTACGTACTTCAGTCAGCAAAACGGAACCCTTATAGGATCACTGTATTGTCCGTCTGTCTGTCTGTTTGTTTGTCAAGACCCTTTGTCTCAGAAAGCTCTCGCGCGTGGAGGTATCAAGCTGAAATTAATATCAAATACTCCGCTACCCCTTAGAGCAGTGAACAAATCTAACTTGTACCCGTAAGTCAACGCGATCAAAAGATATAACCGTTTATATCGCATAGAAAATCTTTAAATGTTTTTCCTAATTCAGTTTACAAAATCCGACCAAAAAGCAAAACATCTGTTTACTCAATACTCGTAAATCATTGTTGACATCCACGTATACCCTACGCAGCGTTTTAGGAATGAAGCTGCTGCAATCGATTTCGATTTACAGCGCTGCGCTTTCAGCTGACGAAGCGCATTCAAGCGCTTGTTGTGCGCCCGAAAGCTGGTAAACATTCGTATGTTGGTGTTTCACTGATACTGTAAATGGTAAAGTTTTTGGATGTTTTTGAAAATGTACGTGAGGGAATAGAAGCTGAGGTCAGAGGTAAAGAACCAAGTAATGGAAAACTAGTTTTTTGAAAATATTTTATTGTCTTATTATGAGCCTGTTGTGTCCCACTTCAGGCCTCCCTTCCCTTTTTCCATTATTCTTTCTCTCTACAGCTACTTCAGCCCAATCCTTTGTTTATTTGCACAGATTCTTGTAAAACAAAATTGTCACAAAATGCATTTCAACCAAAAACTTCATAAAACATTAAGTTATAACTCTTTAAGACATTGCATGTTCTGATAAAGATCTCTTAGATTTTAATTTCAGTAATCATTTTGTTTTTATTTGACTTCAGCATGAATAACTCATCAAAACGATATTTACGATAACGTCGGGAATTTTAAGACGTTTCAGAGACCAAATTACTCACTAAATGTTGTTAAAAATAATGTTTTAATATCCGATGAATATGTAAAGGGTGCGACACACTTTTGCATTTTTCATTCGATTCAACATTAGTTTTTTTAACACTTTGTTGTTATCGACCCCAATAAATTTCTTCAGAGTTATATCCGGTTTTTATTTGATTTGTGCCGATAGAAAAAAAGTCTATTCGGCACACACCATCGCTGAATTTGAGCTAAGCCAATCGGTTCTTACGCGAACATAATCGTATTGCCGCCTAGCTGCGCCCTGTCATACTTATTCACACGTGTCTAGCAGCCTTAAACAAAAGGGCGTTATTATGCAAACGCCAACTTTGCGACTCGAACCCAGAACCTCATGCTGCGCGCTTGACGTCCAGGGTTCGATTCCCAGAAATCCTTTAGGAATTTCTCAGCAATAGCCACAGAGTTTGGATGCCCAATTGATGGCAATCGGCTCGCCCCATATAATAAGGGACTTAGAACACATGTCTATTAGGTACATCTCTGCTTACCCCTTCTGTTATTTCTATAGTGAACAGCCTACCGCCGTCCCCAGTAGGACATAAGTTCTTCTTAATATAGGATGTATTAACTGATAGTTCTAGATTGACCACTGATGGGTAGCATCCCGCCCGCTCTGGGCCCGCGAGGATTATGGCCCACTACTTTTTAAGGGAGCCTGGACCCCAACGATGGGAACGTGGATGCTGATTCTGCTTATGCATCATAGGTATGAGAAGTTTTGTGATAAACATGTAACATCATCACACGTCTCGAAATCCTACCCGCCAATTTCGATAGGTATCCATGATGATAAACGATAATTCGATAATCCAGCATTTTTACGCGTATCTGCCAGTTTTCAGTCTCCGCTGCCGCTCCACAATTCTCCAGAACTCGTTTGACCGGTCCTGTACTTCTACGTTATATGTACAACTAAAACAATTCCAAAATACACAAACAAACCTGCTTTGACCAGTGGTATTCACTAATAGAATGCTGTTTTATTCAATTACGAAAAGCACAGTGTGCAGGTTACGCCGTCGTTGGAAAAAAATCCGTGGGCAATACATTGGGCACGCAATACTGATTGATTTTCCCGCGAGCGTTGTAGTCCCTGCATTCGAGAGTTTTGTTTGCCACTTTTTGTGGTTTTGACCACTGTGCGGCTTTTGTGCTGCGCCTCTAAAAAGGTGGTGCTTTGTCTGATTGATGCGTCTAAAAACTACCTGGTTTTAAGTTTAGATTGGTTTAAATTAGTGGTGGAACGGCGGATTAGATTGATCAAAATCTGTCTGCGAACTAAGTCGCAATATTTTGTTTATTATTTGTGATGATCTATGCATAAATCTAAATGACTCATTTCTTTCTGACTTATTTTGTACAAGTTTTATTTTGAATCGCAGCCTTGCTAAGTTCTTTCTCTTATATGCTGAGATCAAAAACTTTAATGAAATTGTGGTCAGTGAGTTATATTCACTCATTTAGAAGGTTCATTTAATATTGGATTTATTACTATGAAAATATTTGTAAATTGTTTTAAAGTATGCATTGGAAAATACTGAAAAGCCGAAGCGATTGCTGTTGGCGACTGAAAAAAAAACAGGGCAACAAATAAATAAAATCCTGCACAAACCAAAAATGCCATAATAAAGCAATAATTCAATATCCACGATCCTCCAGTAAATCTTTTGCAAACTTTTGGCAATAGCGTTCAGGTTTTAAAGCCAAAACATATGAAAAATCAAATGCAGCGGGCCGCTTCCCTTGATATATGGAGCGAGCTTATTATTTTCCACCATTAATAATTTCGAATGGTCACGTTTTTTTCGCAGTAGAGATTTCTGGCACACTGCCGATTTCGGTCGACGTTATATGATTTTATTTCGACCAACCCACCGCGCTGGTGCTGTAAATCAATTTTTGCATTAACTAATTGAATTTATGAGCTGTTTATTGCTTTGGGAAATTGTTGTTAAACGACTATTATATTTCTTTTTGCTCCGTCGTGCTTGGTTTAGCTAGGATTTTGATCGGAGTAGGCAAATATGTACTGATTTAAATTTTAGAAGATGTAGCCTATTATTATAATCGCGTTTTGGATAAAGAAATAGATCCATAAACACAATCATAGGTCATAAAAACATTTAGTTCTTAAGCATCAAAAGTAATGACGCATGCACTACGCAAATAAAGTCATAATTTCCTGAAATGCAAGATGTCATAAGCCCCTCAATAGGTTCAAAATTCTCTTAAAAATGAAGGAAAAGAATACGACTCATAAAGGACAGTGCCAAAAACTGAAAATAATATTGAAATGACAAGAAAAACAATAACTGCTAAAAATATTAAGTGCTTCAAAGAAACGATATATCATTTCGGTGCATAGTCCCTTTGGTGTCATTGGCCTTGATGTCAATAGCCAGGCTGCCCTAATTCTTGAAGCATTTACTCATGCATTATACTTATTTTGCAACGCATTGTTGCATTTTCGTTGTCATAAAAAACGGTGATCGGATGACGGTGCATTCTTATGACATACTTCTTCGTACTTATAACTTTTTACTAATTTAGAATGGATTATTTTCTCATTCTTACCAAGTGTTATCATATAATCCAGTAATAACTGGGTTGTGAATGAAGGTCAAACAGGCAGTCGCTCCATGTAAAATATTGATATTCAGCTGCATCCGGTTAGACTGGAAGCCAAGCCCAACATAGTTGGGAAAAGACTAAGCAGATGACTTTAACTAAGAAATCACTATCAGGTCAAACCGGAAACGCACACGGTAGATCATTGGCTCCTGGAGAAAGTATAGTCGGACTTATTTTTTCAGTTTTGACAATAATTTACAGCGAATTAAAACTACACTTTCTTCGGTTAAATTGACGAATAGACCTTGCCATTTTATGATGAACAAAATGATGTTCAACTAAGACTTACTGCGTCGGGGGTCACGTGGTGGCTCCCGACCACCGTAGGCGCGGACCTGTGGACGGCGAGTTATGGGCTAGCTTGCCGTCCGGCCGTCTTATGACGACAGGCCGTGTCGACGGCGCGCTACGACGGCGCATTTGATGATTTCCCATCCGAAAAAAAAAAGGTGGATCATACTTACTGTTTTTTAGCTGGTTAACATTCGCCCTTGACGAAATATAGATAGATTTCCTAATAGGTGATTATCTACAATCTGCTCCTTTAGAGGAACAAAGACGTAAGTATATTTTAAAGAGTATAGTCCTGAGTACTCAATTAATGACCTGCAGTCCTGCAGACCTCTAGTCCAGCCTTCACTTAATAGACTTAATCAAATATGTACTTCAGCAAGGAGAAAACTTTACTCAATTTTTGTTTAACAAATTCTTTCTTGCAAATATTTGAAATTTCAACAAAAAAATGTTAATAATACACAAGACGATGGCCTGAAAAATCTCAGGTGTTCCGGTCTCTGAACTGAAAACAAAATGTTTACAACACAGACCGTGTTCCTGAAAACTGAAACACATTTGTAACATTCACGCCTCATTATTGTATGTTAAAACAAATGAAAATGTGGGAGGCGTGTAGAATTAATGACGAAAAAATTCTAACGAGACCTGTGTTAAAGAGTTTGTTTGGCACACAGCTATTTTTGCGAAACATTAAAGGTATGAGTGTTTCGATTAAATAGGGATCTTAGGTCATCATCAGCAACATCAACATTGTCCTACCTTATCAAAATTTATTTTGGGGTCGTGTAGAGTGTCTTTTTAAAACATATTACCCAGCACTAACTGGGTGACGGAGGTCAGATAGGCAATCGCTCCATGTAAAATACTGGTATTCAGCTGCATCCAGTTAGACTGGAAGCCGACCCCAAAATGGTTGGGAAAAGGCTCGGCAGATGAAGATGGTGCAGAGTGTCTTTTTATTCTTTATTTTCTCATTAAACGCTAATCGATAATCTTATCTGTTAGGTTATTTTATTAAAAGGTATCTATTCGCAAAAGTTACAGTGCATGCGACATAAAAAGAAACCTTGATACGTTGTTGGCAAGGCCGCAATATATCTTAAAGTTTTGAATCTCCATAATCGGCGGTAACCAGTCATCATGAGCGTGGCAGACAACCTGTTCGTCAACATGTCACCAAAAAACCTAAAAAGGGCATCTCAATTTAACCCCACCGTCCCGTTAGGTCAGGTTAAAGCCTCCTTTTTAATCGGACCTCTTTCAAACAACCTCAGACACAAAAAAAACTCATCATCTTATTTTAGTTCGTTCACTTTGATCGTTCCATATTCGACAGACAAAGAGGCCTCCTTACAGTCCTAGCTCAGGTATTTTACTTTCTACCTTGCATCGTGCAAAATCACAGTGATGTTTATGCTCTCAGTAATAAGGTTTTTATTAGGTTGGTAATACTGGCAACTCTGTCAAAACTATACTGATCTTTAGTTTCGTGACAATAAAGTTGCAGTTGGATTGTAACTGTCAGAGGTAAAAGAATTGCGAAAAGATTGTATAGTTATGCTAATTATTATGAGTCACCCTCGCTAATCGAGATGCAAGTATAATGCGTCTCTTTGACTTACTTCCCCTTTGTTTAACTGCATTTTTCCGCGAATAAAGTGACAAAGTGAGACGAAACGAATGCGCCTAATTAGCGGTGGGTGGATACGGGGTTTTATTTCGTGTGGGCGCGTTTTGGAGCTATGCATTTGTTGTCTTTTATTTTTTTGTAAATTATGTTTTTTTTTTTGTTTTAGCGATTGCAATTGCAGCAAGCGGCTAATCATTAATGGAGATATCATCTGTTTAGGTATAAATGCCTCTGTAGGTGGAGGTGAAGTGCTGTATATGTTCTTTGGAAACATCCCGTATTTTTTTTTTGTTTTAAAAATCGGGTTCTTTTCATATAATATAACCCGGATCCCTCTATCTTATTACCAATCGAACCTTCAATTCTTTGTTATCAAATTTCTCATTATCCTTTAAATCGCAACGTCCACGGCCCCAACACGCTTCCCTATACAACTCCCAGCACGACATCCAGGGTATGATGCTGCACTTTCGAGAATGTCATGCGTCGCGTTTGACGCGCTCGTGAAATCTGCACGTTTTGTTATTGATATTTTTGCTTTTTGCACACCCTGTATCGTTGCACTGCGGAATTTACACAGCCTGTATTATCGTACTGCGAAATTTACGCAATATCCCGTTGCCTGTCATTTTGAGCGACGCATTTTTTGTTGTAATGTTACTTCGGTTGCGATTTCGGTTTGAGCCGGATTTTAATGGGTTATGTAGTCACTGCGTATTGTAAAATGAAGTGAGATTTTTTTTTTTGTAATCTGTAAGTAGTGTAATCCCTTTTGTGTTTGAAATAACAGCCCAATAACTGCCTACACAGGAGAATCTTTGGGAGACTAAATAAAAATAATAATTTAACACCTAGCACTGAGGATTCACCCGATTCCGTGCTGAAATGATACTGATAATCTATATGCAATTATCTTACATTCGTTTTTTTATTCTAATCTGCTACCGATCTCGGGGTATACAACATTATTTTTAGTATATGCGAAACCTGAATATAGTTTGTTCAGAATAAGTAACTGAATCGATTTCAATCATTTTTAAACCATGTTATATTATGTCCCAAAAATATTTAAAACAGGCTACGAGTTGGACACCGAGCGACTAAGTACCTATCGCAATCATTTAGGTACCTACTGCCAAATTATTACTATTAGTTAGCTCAAGACGACGCTGGAGGCGCGCGCGCGGGTGCGCAGCGTGGTGACCACGTTTTTATACGGACAACTAGGTAACAAAACAAGCTTGTCGGCGCATCCGCTACTCAGTATATCTGATGACATTTTATAATATGCTAAACGTCACTGTCAGATGTCACATGTCACATGTCAAAGCTCATAGCGAACACCGAGCACTGGCGAGGCGGCCATATTGTAAAAAGTAGGACTTAGTGTTGTACAGCCGAGGAGCGCGCACGCAACCACGTGCTCGGTGGACGTTAAAGTTCTAATCTATCCTAATCTTAACAATCCATAATTAAATTGTGAAAATAGTTATTGTAATATCAAGAATTATAAGTGAAGTGATTATAGCAACAGTTATTTTATTGAAATATTGTCTTCCTACCCGATAACCCACGCCTACCTGAACATGTCTCATAATTCTGATAATGGTCGAAAGACTTTATCAGAAGTGGGATACGAAGGGTCAAACGAACAGGAGACAGCATCACATCAAGGAAATAAAGATCGTAGTGCAAGTACCCACGATTTACTCTCCGGTATGGAATCGATTTTAACGAGGTTACTGGCTGCAACTACCCACAATACTCAGCCATCGACGCAACAACATAATTCGACCCTGCTGGTGAAATTCGATCCGGACGATGCAGAGGCTGATATCGAAGGTTGGTGTAGAATCACGGACATCATAGTTTCTAGCCGAAATCTCACTGGAACCGAGTTGTTACTTGCCTTAGTCAGTGCATTGAAAGGACGCGCCGCATCCTGTCTAACCAAATTAAAAAGTTCAGAGATAGAATGGCCTCGTATTAAAGAACTGCTACTGGCACGCTTTGGAAAACCCATGCTCATGCAAGACTATTTCGACAGTGTAATGAGATTCGAAATTACACAGCAAGAGACGGCTTCGGAAGCAGCTATGCGTTTGTGGAGTCTCATTGAGCGCATACCAAAAGTGGAGATGAACGAAGAGGTTATCACTGGCTTCGTCATATCAGTCCTCAGCCAAAGGAACTCACTGATACGCAGAGAACTAAATTCATATACCATCACAACAAGGGCTCAATTGTACCGCGCCCTTGGTGGAATATCGCTGAAGAGACGTCATGATGAAAATGAAGAGCAGCCTTCCAATTCTAAGAAACCACGTGTGACTGCTGATTCGAAATTTGGAGGATCCTGTCACTACTGCGGCCACCGTGGACACAAGATTGAAGAGTGCCGTAAACGTCGAGATGGGATCGCTGTCACAAAAGTTCCAGAACGAGAGAAGACAGTCACATGCTTCACCTGCCAAAAACCGGGACATGTCAGTACGGCTTGCCCAAACAACAAAGCAGATTCAGCTAAGAAGAATGTGAACATCTGCGATCGGAATCTCGTGAAAGGTACTTTGTCGACGTCGACTGGTAAGCCAATTCCATTTCTATTCGACAGTGGTTCAGCATGTTCATTGATCAAGAATAGCGTAGCGGCCCTGCTTCTAGGCCCCATACACAAAGATACAGTTTACTTGACAGGCATAGGAGGTCAGGATGTAAAATGCATGACCCAAATTTCCAGTCTCGTCCGTATTCAGGGCATTCCAGTTAGTATATTATTTCATGTGGTCCCTGACAATACCTTGGTTGAATCTGTCATTATAGGCAGAGACATTTTAAACCAAGGGTTTCATGTTGAAATCAATAGTGATTCGATTCAATTTTCATCGCGCAAACCCATCAACACCTGCCAAACTTCTAGTCGGTTAGATTTTAGCTCGATTGACACAGATTTAGTAGGCGAAAAAAAGGAGCAACTATTTATGATTCTAAGCAAATATAGTGAATATTTTATAGAAGGCATGCCTATTCGTAGAGTTACCACTGGTGAACTGAGAATCGACCTTATTGACCCGCACAAAACGGTGCAAAGGCGTCCTCATCAGATGTCACCATCGGAGAAAGTGATTGTAAGAGAAAAGATACAATCGCTTTTAGATGCAGATATCATCCGAGAGAGTTCTTCGCCTTTTGCTAGCCCTATCGTGTTGGTTAAGAAAAAAGACGGTACGGACCGGTTATGCGTCGATTATAGAGAGCTAAACGCCAACACCCGACCAGAACATTACCCACTCCCTAGGATAGAAGAGCAGGTAGACCGCTTAAACGGAGCGCATTTCTTCAGCTCTCTGGACATGGCGGCAGGCTACCATCAGGTCAGGGTTAGTCCTGAGTCCATAGAGCGTACAGCTTTCGTAACTCCTGATGGGCAATTCGAATATCTCGCCATGCCCTTCGGTTTGCGAAACGCTGCGTCCACATACCAGAGATGCATCAATAAAGCCCTTAAATCCCTGAAAGATACAGTAGCATTAGCGTACATGGATGATGTCCTCTCATATTCAGCCAGTGTTGATGAGGGATTACATCGCCTGGACACCGTACTCCAAGCTCTGACGGAGGCGGGGTTCTCTTTGAAAATGGCCAAATGTAAATTCATGAAAACTGAAATTAATTACTTAGGATATGTCATACGAGCGGGAGAAGTAAGACCCAATCCTGGAAAGATCAGAGCCCTCCTAGAAGTCCCATTTCCTAAGACAGCGCGGCAAGTAAGACAATTCTTAGGGTTGGCATCTTACTTCCGACGTTTCATACCCAATTTCGCCAACATAGCAAGTCCCTTATACCCCTTGACCAAACTCAAAGGTCGTATAACTTGGACGCAGGAACATTCGGAAGCACATAGGCAAATCGTTAAGATTCTGTCATCCGAACCCGTATTAACGATCTTTGATCCTGATAAACCGGTAGAACTCCATACTGATGCGAGTTCCGATGGCTATGGTGCCGTGTTAATTCAGAGAGAACAAAATATACCACACGTTGTAGCCTATTTCAGCCGCCGTACAACAGAGGTAGAATCCAGGTACCACTCGTACGAATTAGAAACCCTAGCGGTGGTACGAGCAGTCGAAAGTTTCCGCCATTATCTTTACGGCCAACACTTCACAGTCTACACCGACTGTAACTCCTTGAAGGCCTCTAAAGCCAAGACCGACTTGTCGCCTCGTGTTCACAGATGGTGGGCGTTCCTTCAAGCATATGACTTCGATATCATATACAAAGAAGGACGTCATATGGCGCATGCTGACTTTCTTTCTAGGAACCCATTACCCTCCCCGTCAAGTTCGGGAGAATCTAGTATCGCTTCTTTAGATTCGAACACCACAGACTTTCGCAAATCTGTGAATTTCGTGGAATTACACAATAGTTGGATCCAGGTAGAGCAAAAACGTGATCAAGAAATCCAGAACCTTATAAGTCAGCATGAGAAAGGCGAGCTACCAGGAGCTATCGCTCACACCTACGATGTGCGGGATGGCATCCTTTACCGAAAAGTAGAAAGGGCTAAGATAAGCACCTGGCTTCCCATAGTTCCACGTTCCTTGATATGGACGCTAATAAATCATGTACATACCGAAATCAAACATCTAGGCCATGACAAAACTCTCAACAAACTATATGAACAGTACTGGTTCCCCCAAATGTCTAAGAATGTGCAGAGGTTTATTGACTCGTGCATAGTGTGCAAGGCATCTAAAGGAATCTCGGGGGCACAACAGGTAAGGTTGCATCCCATCCCCAAAGTCTCAGTACCATGGCACACCGTGCACATCGACATGACAGGCAAACTCAGCGGTAAGAGCGATAGAAAGGAATATGCTTGTGTCATCATAGATGCATTTACAAAATACGTCCTCCTAGAATATACCCAGTCACTAGATTCAGCTTGTGCCGTTAAAGCCTTAAAAAAAGCCGTGTGTCTTTTCGGTTCTCCCAAGAAAATAATAGCAGATCAGGGCAGATGTTTTATTAGCACAGAATTCAAAGAATTCTGCACCGGTCACAACATAGAGCTACACCTCATAGCAACCGGCTCTGCCAGGGCGAACGGTCAGGTAGAGAGGGTAATGCGCACATTGAAAAACCTTCTAACTATCTTTGAAAATGACACCAATAAAGTTTGGAGAGACGAGCTAGATGAGGTACAACTAGCACTTAATAGTACTAGATCTAGGGTCACCGGTTTCACACCAACAGAACTCATGTTTGGCATACGCGCCCAATCCCTTGGAATGTCCCAAATAGCTGCCAATGTCAGCACCCCCTCTCGAGCTGATTTAGAATCCGTAAGAAATCAAGCTTCTGCAAATATCCTCAAGGCAGCTAGCTCTCAAGAAAAACTTTTTAATAGGGGCAAGGCTAGGATAAAACCGTTTAAACTAGGTGATTATGTTTTCATCAAGTGTAGCGAGCGTAATCAGACTAAGTTATCTAGAAAGTTTAAGGGACCATTCGTTATAACTAAGATCTTAGACAACGATCGCTACGAATTAAAGAGTGCTAATAGATCTAGCAGAGTCTATAAGTACTCTCATGAAAACTTGCGTGAGGTACCTAGGGGTTTCGAGGGCTTGTTAGAGATATCAACAACATTGATTAATGAGGAGGATGACGTGTCGGCGATCGATGAAAATAGCACTGACTTAATAGAGTCCTCGGACACCGAAACCGAAACAGCGTCCAGTGCCAGTGAAAATACTCTCACTGCCGGTTCTGGTACGCTCTCGGCTTCGGAAGAAGATTTTCACATAGTCGTGGGAGAAGCTCAAGTGCACCGAAGTGAATGATTTTGATTTGTAAGAAAAGGCATGTCTATTTTAAAATTGTAGAGTAAAAGCTGGTTGAAAGGGCCTTGAACGCCCGGGCCACGCTTTGACAGTTAGTAATGTAAAGCTGGTTGAAGGGGCCCTCGTACGCCCGGGCCACGCTTTGGCACTTAGTAAAGCTGGTTGAAGGGGCCTCGTACGCCCGGGCCACGCTTTGGTAGTTGGTTGAAAGGGCCTCGTACGCCCGGGCCATACTTTGGCGGTTGGTTGAAAGGGCCTCGAACGCCCGGACCACACTAAGAGTAAGGGTCAAAGAGGCCTAGCACACCTGGACCACAGTCGAATACCCGGATGCAAGGGCCCAGCACGCCCGATCCAAATTACCTGGCAATGACACTAAATCTTAGTCTGGTCAGGAATAGTCGAGCGTATGTTAATGTGTATACCCACTTTTCTGTTGGAACAGGTAGACGTCCTAGCATGTAGATGCACGACACAGCACGCACGAGGTCGTGCGACTGTCAGGATTGGCCGTGTCGGCGCATCCGCTACTCAGTATATCTGATGACATTTTATAATATGCTAAACGTCACTGTCAGATGTCACATGTCACATGTCAAAGCTCATAGCGAACACCGAGCACTGGCGAGGCGGCCATATTGTAAAAAATAGGACTTAGTGTTGTACAGCCGAGGAGCGCGCACGCAACCACGTGCTCGGTGGACGTTAAAGTTCTAATCTATCCTAATCTTAACAATCCATAATTAAATTGTGAAAATAGTTATTGTAATATCAAGAATTATAAGTGAAGTGATTATAGCAACAGTTATTTTATTGAAATATTGTCTTCCTACCCGATAACCCACGCCTACCTGAACATGTCTCATAATTCTGATAATGGTCGAAAGACTTTAAGCTTATAACTTTGTGATTTTTCATGATACAGTTTTGAAATTTTGCACATAGATTCTTTACATAAAAACTAGACACGTGTTTCTGGTTACGCATATACTAAAACTAATGTTGGATAAGAACAAACCCATCAACCGTCTTCCACATTGTCGCCAACACTGTGCGATCACTTTTTCACCCAGCCCTGGGCGTCACAGACCCACTTTTGACTTAACCCTTCAAACGCTGGTCTAAAAGACCGATAACCAAGTACACTGTACATAGTACGCGTGGGCAAGTCCACTTTGATCTATTCATGGTGATTATTCCGTGAATTATTCATCATTCACCCGCTCACCAATAATATGCTTGTATATGTTTTATTTATTGAACCTTTTATATTAAGGGGCGATGTTGATAAATAATAATGTTTATGTACTAGGAATTTGGTTTTATGATTGTGGAAAAATATTTTTTTTGGCTCTAAAAGTAAATGTTGTGGGGTAAAAGGTGTGTATCTTTCATGTTTTATACAGTCGATGTTTATGTTCCTAGTTGATGATAAAGATCGACCTTTTTTAGGTTTTGTTTATTAATCAAAGAGCCAATGTTTTCTAAGTCGGTGTTCGGACCCCTACTGAAATACTAGTGCTGCATTGTGTAACTACTAATTGGTGATTTGAATTTGTTACTTTTCACTTTTGAGTACCTTCTTTTTTATTTTATTTTTTTTCGGATTGGAAATCATCAAATGACCCCCCCCCACTCTGGGCGGAGCGGAAGGGAGTGTCAGACTTGTACTGACTAAAACCCATCCATGTTCCTTCTTTGCCCTTTGTGTTCCAGGGCCACGGTGTCTCTTTCGAACAGTCCCGCAGCTCACTTTTGAGTACCTTCAGACTTAGGCCTAGCTAAACGTGTCCTGTGTGTGTGAAGTATATGAAATTCCTAGCTTGAGTTCATTATAATTATGAAGAGTACTGAAAAGAACTTAACAAAACACACAACTTAAACAAAACAAAAACAAAAAAAAACAAAACATGCTTATGAAAAAGTCATTCTTCTGCCCTTATCTCAATTTATTTAACGTGGGCGCAGCTTTTCTTATTCTGGCATACTTCTCTATTACTCTTTTTCACAGCAGTCACCTCCTTCAGAGCCCTCACATAGCTCATCCTTCTTTGTTTGGTAATTCCTTACACTTATCACGCAAAACTTTCCTTTTCACAATTTTCTCATTCCTCCATATACTATGACAACCGTTTGACTATCTGAAAAAGATACTAAAAAAAAAATGTCAAGCTACCGCTACAAAAATAAATATAAAACATTGTTCAATATTTTTGTCCTTGTCGAGAAACATCAAACCAAACGGAGTCATATTCTAGTAAATATTTGACGAACGGTACCTAATTACGTACAAAGTGTACGTTATTTGTATACCGGCGATACATCATATTAACAAATTAGCGAGATCTGAACATACACAAGAAGGTCGCAGTTCTGTACACCGTGTCTCACTTTCACCGCCTTTGAAAACCACAGAGTAGTAAACTTTGTTTTTTTTTTGAGAATTTATTTTTATTGTATATTTAGGGATGCATAAACATGAATTTAGATAAGTTATGGAATCAGGCGTCACTTTGCGGAACTGACATTAAATGTTATGCTAATAATGTTGGATCTGATGAAATGATGACCAAATAATTGTTTTTACCCTATCCTATTTCAATAACAAATGAAGGACATCTGATAAATATGTTGAAATTAGTATTTTTGTTTAAGCACAGTGGTTTGTTTAGTATTGTGACACTGTTGCACTTTAAACTATTTATAATTGTAACAACTTGTAAACTACGTGAATGCAATAAATGATGATTATGATCTTTTTCGCGGAATTTAATACTAAATATTTTGCATTATATTTAACATGAATGTAGCCTTATTCAGACAGCTGCCAGTTTCTAGTTTATTTATTTAGATCTCTGGAGTATTTTTAATTATGTTTTAATTGTTTTGTGATCAATAAACATATTAATTTGTCGTTTAACCGGTAGTGTTTTAATTTAGTCCATACCCAGCTCTTTAAAGTATCTACTATAAACGATACTTTTAATCAGATAAAACCTGCATTGAAAGTATTTGACTAAAGTAATGAAATCCACAATACCTTGGTCAAAAAGAAAGAACCAATGTGATCAGAATGAAATAATTCCTTTATTACATGCATCGTTCATATATATACTTGTTACACTGTGGCAACCTAAAGTATACTGAATGATGTCACTAAGCCTGTAAGAAGAGAAGTTATCGTTTTGAACGAGTCATGTGGCGGTTTCAATAAAAAAAAAAAAATGTGTTTTAATTCAGGCATAATATCCGTATACAACAAAAAGTAATAAGAATAATAATAAATAATAAATTGAGATTGAATAAAAATAGTAAAGTAGAAAATCATAGAAAAATATAATTAAAAAGTCATTAAAATCATTACATTACAAAAATCAATAAAAGTCATTTAATAAAAATATCAATAAGATTACTCAAAAATAAAAACATGCGAGGTACTAGTATGTATAGGTACCCATAGTCTTCAAAAAATAACAAAGGTCCATTCTTTCGTCATTTTTTATTCCCGTTTAGGTGAACAGAAATCCAGTGCACAAGTATAGGGCTTTGCTAGGTTGCACTAGACAACCCTCAAAATGCTGTTACTGGAGCGTCTCAAACTTTGCCAGAAGGACGCAACCCTCGACCTCAGGTGGCGTAAAAATCCGGAAACCTCGCTAAAACAAAAAACAAAAACAAAAAAAATATAAAGTTGATAAATCTCGAGCTAAGAGGTTTATAAGAAGAAGAAGAAGTTTTATTTATTTATTTAATCATTACTTATTACTATTATTACAGGCACAATCCAATGCAATAATGAAGCAAAACTAACAACTTATTATCTATAACTGAAGAAGAACGCCCTTGAAAGGATTCGATCTTTGTAAACTACTTTTTTTTTGTGTAACTTAAATCATGTTTAGTCTTATTCAGTTTTTAATGTTCCGTAGTCGAATGGCAAAAAAACGGAACCCATAAAGAATTAAAGTTTCGTCATGTCTGTCTGTCCCTCCGTATGTCACAGCCACTTTATTCTGAAACTATTAGGACTACACAGTTGAAACTTGGTAGGTAGATGTATTCTGTGAACCGCTTTACGATTTTTTTATTTATTAAAACCGAATTTCATCAACTACATCGCTTAAACATAAAAATAAAATGTACCACATTGTTTCCATGTCTGAATAAAAAGCTTATTAAAAAAATAAAAACGTAAATTACTTGCATATATCCTATTGCGGTGCTGGTCTTACCTCCTCCGCACTCCTCTGGAGGTCATCATCTTCCTAGCCTTCTTCTAACTTTAGGGTAATTGAAGTCTGCTTCCAGCCATACAGGATACAGCTGCTTATACTGTATTTTACATGAAGCGACTGCCTATCCAGTTATTGGGTAATACGATACATCTTAGTAAGAATGAAACTTAACTACTCGTGACAACTGTCAAAGATTCACAAATGACAGACGTAACCAACGGCTTAGCTTTCTTTCCGAGACACGGAGGAGCTCGATATATGATGGATGACCCAACCACGGATCGATCTCGATAAGCGTTGCTTAATCCTCCATCGATGACTGCTGCTGTTATTATTTACCTGCGAGCCCTAAAGCCCTCCTCCTCTGAAGGTCATTGATATCCAAAGAAATCAAAGCAAGACAAAAAAAAGGTATAAACAATGTCCCCGAAATGAGTCTCATTTGAATTTACCCGATACTTCAACTGATGCCAGACGGTTCGAAAATGAAAGTAGGCGACTCTGACATGTCTGGTCAACTCTCAAGTGAATAATTTGCATAGTAGGTATTTGTGTGTTTCTTTCCGAGTCTGGATTTGTACCTGGTTCATAGCAATAGGCTCGCCGCCTTCTCCAGCGGACTTAAACATAAGTGGCAAAATTTTCACGTAAAGTCACTATTATAAGGCCATTATGAGGCTATTATGAGCCTAACCCTACCGGGGTAAGCCCCGGTAGGGTTAGGCTGCAAAATACATAACACAGTTATGGGGGTTACAGTTATGTATTTTGATATTTTATCAGATTGCGATTTTTAAGGTTTAAGGTTTGATTTGCAGGGTCAAATAATAATAATCTGTTTATCAAAGCAAGGTGTAGAGGTCAATCGAGTAACCATTAGGGTCTAGCTAGGTCATATTACAATGAATATCCAATAAACTAACCGAATATTACCCTTCAAATAATGTCTAGTATAAGTAGGTACTAAGTCTATGTAAGAATAGCTAATACCTTCATACATATACAAAACATATATATTAGTAATTCGCGTTTCAACGCGAGTTGTAAATTATTTTGCAAATTGAAGCGACAGCGCTTGACGAGGGGCCGAAGGGTCGCGGGTTCGAATCGTTTTCAACTTCACTTAGATTTGAAGGTTGTACAGGCTATATGTTTGTACTCCACGCTAGTTTATATAAGTATGTACAGTCAGGAAACTTAATTGTTTATCCAATTGGTACACTACGTCGTTGCCACATTTTTGTTGACATTTCAAGTAGCTACCTAAGAGTGATAGTTTGAATAGATTTGAATACACGGCAATTTAAGTAGGTAGTCATTTTGCTGAACAATTACTTTCCCTGTAGGTTATTTAGACAAATTGTTGTATTCTTACACAAAGAAATAGTTACTTTCTGTCACTTTACGACGATTTCAAATCAATGACTAGAGAATGAGAAAAAGTCAGTCCCAAGTTTTCTTTAGTATGTTTTTTATAATATACAGGGTGTAAACGGACCCTTCACGAAGCCGTCGATGAAAGCATTATGTACAATAAACTAAGTAACTTTACGCAAAAAATATTGCTGGGAAACGCCTTTTTTGGGGTGAAAAATCACGTTTTACGGTAGAACTCAATGTAACGCACTCAAAACATTGTGCTGATGGATGGATTAATAGTACGGGGGTCGTGGAGGCGTTTAAAGAAAGAAATCTTCCATTAAAAAAGGTATTAAAAAAAAACGTGTGAAAAAGTTGGAACTTTGACCTCCATCTCCGTAACCATAAGGTTCACAGATATGGTCTAGCACAAAAAAAATGATCGCAATAACGGGGAGAGCAAGTGCCTTTCGGCTTCGTTAAGGGTATTGTAAGAAAACTAAAAACTTAATGTAGGATAATACGCTATTTGGAACTAGAATATCAGACAACGTGTACTGAATACTTAATGGATTCTAATAAGTATACTTAAAAAGTTATTAAGCACACCCTGATCAACATCATTCTCATCCCAATTTCTTTGGGGCCGGCGCAGCATGTCTTCTTCTTCCATTACTCGTCATCTCAGCAGACACCTCCTTTCGATTACGCACACAATAAAGAATATTATGGACAGTGTAGTATGAATATTTTTGTCTGTACCTTACATTGTTTGCTATACATATAATTATGTAACTCTTAAAATGGAAACAAGTCCTTTAGTATTTTAATGCATGTGACTAGAGCGTTTGAAGTGCCATGGCTACAACTCTGTGTCCTGGGCCGTAGGTTCCTTTAGGCATCTGTAAAGTGACCACTTCAACCACTATTCCACGGCGGTCATGCCCAAAGGGTGGTTAAAGCACAGAGTCTCTAAAAGCCTTTGTAATGGTCAGTGGAGATATTATGCATTATGTACTTCAGATTTTTCTTTGTCCAGGTTCAATTGCAGTTGGAAAATAAACCTTTATTTTTAATACTAGCTATATATGATATAAAACTGGACGGTTGAAGTAGAGCCCTGACTGAATGGTACCGAGCGATGGTAGAAGAAGTGTTGGCAGACCAATAACCAGGAGGATCGATGTAAATCAGAAGATTCCGGGCAAGACCTGGTTGAGAGTCGCGCAGGCCAGGGGCGCATTGCGCGAGAGGGAGGACTATACTCAGCTGTGGGTGGAACAAGGCTGCCGCTGATGATAATATAAATCATAAAGACCACATTTGTATTCCCTTCTCCCTAGTGGTAGGCATATGTAAACAGTAATTAATAGTATCTATATCCAGACCCACATTTCGCCAGTAAGTAATCAATATTAAATGTTAATAAATTCTCATATCTTGAGAAACGTCCCAATGCTTCGAAGGTACCGCACATTCCAGCTTAATTATGATGTTGATTACGTAATTATTTCTCAGGATTGCAGGAAACTAACCAAGGTGCTTAAAAATATAATTGAGATGCTTTTTTTTCAAAAAAGTCAGAAGCCTCTAAAAAATCAGCGTAATAGCCAACAGTAAGCAAAACAAACGTTTCTAAAATTTAGAAACAAAACATTCGTTCCGTTCCATATGTAACACTATGCAAAAACAACATTACGAAACAAGTCACATGCAAAATAAATACGTATTGCAAAACGTTACAAAAATATTGCAACGCTGTGACACAGCCTAAAAACCTATATTTTGGGGGCCTGAAACGACAGGCATTCGCAAGTCGTGTGTCGAATGCATACATATGTATATGCGTTCGAAATAACTCCGACCTGTTCGCATATTGATATCCTAAAATAATGTTGTGAATTGGTTTGTTTGGATGGCTGAAAGAAGCCGAAAAAATATGAGGAAAAACGCGTATTTTTGGTTTTTATACGTAGGTGTCTTTAAAAATAGGTGAATTTCATATTAAGGTCATTATTATTCGTTTATTCATTTTCTTCCTTCTTTTTACATTTTTGAATATTCTAATATTAAAAAAAAAACATGTTAAAAATATAAAAAAAATAGTAACCCACTGGTATCAGAAACAGGGTCCAAGCTACCAGCGGTCAGGGCTCCAGAGAAAGGAACATTACGAGCCGTGTCCAGGAGTACCGCTTTCTGAATCAAGTCCTTGATCCAGCTGCCTAACAAGAGCACCTATATTAAGGTCATTATTATTTTATCGGTCGACAGTTCGCCAGTTTTATTCCCTAGCCCTATTTACCTAATAAGGTCACCAGCCATCCGGGCCTAAATTCTGATACTTGTAAAAATATTCATAGAAAAACCTCGTGCTCAGCAATTGCATTAAGAACGAGAATAGAACGACGATCTAAAAGGACAATGATCTATAAAGACATATACGAACTACGAGCCATGGAAAACTCATTGAGTTCACATTGAGTCCAGATACACATTGAGATATACTCGTACAACAGCCCAACCACAACCGCTGGACAGTACTGTAGCCCACCAAACATAACATCCGTCTGGTAAGAGGATCCTGTGTTTTCGATAGAAGAAAGAGGAACTTTACCCTCTGATCTTCATACCTCCAGTAGAGCTTGCACCAAAACATATCCGCTACAATGTACTCATACATATCCACAAAGTAATAGCTACATAATAAAATTAGGCTTTCATTTTACAGGACGTTTGTCAATATAGCCTGTATAAGAGAATTACCACATTTTTTTGCGCTTGCATAACAGACGATCATTTCAAATCCAACCTTATGTTTGCCGGTACAGGGAGTCGGTTATGTTCGGTGACGGTAATAATGGTTTGTATTCATATAAGGGCCACTCAAAGGGGAACAAATGTGAAACCAATTGGTAGCCGAAGGGTTTTAGATCTGTTCCGTTAATTTTCCGCGAATTTTAACCGGTTGCGGTCATCCTTTGGTTACGAAACTTTTAGATTTTATTATGTAAAATTGATAATTAGTAAGCTAACGTTTAGGTAAAATAAGGATACTATTTTTACTGCCTCGTTGGTCTAGGGGTCGCTAGAGCGACTGCTGAGCATGAGGTCCTAAGTTCGATCCCCAGTTCGGGCAAAGTGTCCTTATTCTTATTCTTTATTGCACACAAAAATAAGAGAAATACATAATTACAACATATAGCTTATGTACAAAGGCGAGCTTAACTCCTGTGTTATTGGGTTTTTCCATCTGGAATTTCTCAGTAGCAGCCACGGATTCAGGATTTGCGCCCGGTTGATGGCTATAGGCTCGCCCTCTATTACATGGGACGAAATGTGGGTGTACTATTAGGTACACCTCTGCCTAACCCTTCGGGGACAGGCGTGATGTAATGTTATGTTATTTTCCCTGAAAGTTACCCATTTTTGGGTTTCAAAACTTGACTTAACAAAAACGTTAAGAAATCTTCCAAGTTAAGCATCGCTTGACAATGTCGGTCCATAGATAGGTGATCACCCTAACATACCGAGACCTGTCCGTGCTCCGGATAGCACGTTAAACTGTTATGGGTAACCAGAAGGCTGAAGTTTGACATCCACACTTGCCAAGAGTGTAGCGTATTACCTAACAGTAAGTAACTGGCTTGTGGAGGTCAGAAAAATAATAATCAATAATCCTCTTCACACAAGAAAGTGGTTACAAAATTGTGTGACGTCCCTGACTTCCGTGCTAGGTAATATATTTGTGTTGCAAGAGCCAGTGCCCTCTCCGAAGAATTACAGAATCTTATGCAATAAGATTGACAAAAAATAAAAACACAATAATAACAACAAAAAACAAATTAAAAGCGTTTAAAGAAGCCTGTGAGTTTGAGAGTATTTGCGTGTGTGTTTGTGTCTGTGTGTTATTGTGTGTGTGTATGTGTCTGTGCGTGAGTGTGAATTGAATTATCAGGAAGGGGTTCAGAAATCGCGATTGAGGTGTGTAATTGAGCCCCTGTCATAGATATGCAGTTGCTCTATGTAAAATAGGTAGTCAGATGCATCCGGTTAGACTGGAAGCTGAGTACAACACAGTTGGGAAGAGGCTAGGCAGATGACACCTTTAACATTTCCCAAACACTTAACCAAACCATAAAATTAGCATATCTCCATGAAAATAACGTAAACAAAAACGCAAGAGAGTCATCGTTTATATAGCTTTTATGAGTGTTATTATAATAAGCGAAATGAGCGGAGTCATATGCGGAAGAGTGCGATGCGTTTGTATGCTGCCCACGCGCAGCTTTAATGCTGCGACAGGGAGGCTGCAGAAGCACCAGTTTTGTGGGATAGTTCATGTTTTTGTGCAATGTATATTTGGCGAGATGTCTCTTTTATTTAGTATTTAACTAAGTCATCATCTACCTGACCTTGCCCCATTCTATTTGGGGTCGGCGAAACAAGTTTTCTTTTTCAATTCTCCCCTGTTAGACGTCACGACATCATTTACTCCTTTATTTTAGTGTTTAACTAAGTAAGCCCAAATAAACAAATTTTCACGCATACATTAACATTTTATGCCGAATGTCCGATTCGTGAAAAAGAAAACAAATTACTAAATGTTTGTATACTTGTGGAAGGTTTTTCCAAGTATTAGATCCAGGCTACATAAGAAAATTGTAATCATCAGTATGAAATGTAGCAGTAGCGAAGGGTTAATTTTTGTAAGAGGTAAACCGGAGTACCTACATATCTTTAATATGAATATATTATTTGTCTATAGAATACTGACTGTGCCCTTTATCAAAGGGAAGCCGGTAGGAATCGAGTTGGATGGAACCTTCGCCACTGCTATAAACCCCTCAAATGGTTTTTTTGTGTATAAATGAAAGGACGTCGTTATCTACATAACTTCCGATGTTCAACATAACTTTAAAAAAATAGTGTGAGGCCTTACATCCTTGTTTGCCTACATTTTAGGTATCTTTAAATATACCATGCGAACGACTACGTCTCCGAGACGTACATCTTTGCCAGAACTACTGTTCTTCTCCTTTATCTTACGAATGGATCATTGACTCGTTCGGCGGCGCAGTTCATTTATTAACCGGCCGCATTATAGTGGTTGTATAAATATAATGACTTATAAAAAATGTTTAACATTCATACAGTCATCATTACGACAGGTCATTATAAATAACTGCTGGTTTTTGCGATGAAATTGCATGTAGGTGGTTTCTCTTTAGGTTAAGTATAAATTGCGAGATTTTAAGGTTTTTAGGTTCAAAGGTGGTCCAAGTAGACACTCAATACTTTTATTGCATTCCACATGTTATTCTTAGGTGGTAGACTTATAATTAGATCATGTGGACCCTGTCGGGCACAGCAAGTAAGTGAGTTAGGAGAGAGGAAGCATTTGTAAATTATATAACATTACACAACAAACTACTATATTATAATAAAGATGTAGGTACTTTCTGAGGTAAACTTAATTTTAAACGGGTATCTATTGAGAGTTATAATAAATAATTAACTAATAAATCAAATAAAATTTTAAGTCTCGAGTGCTTAAGTTATGACTTTATAAGTCTATCACTTAGATAAACCGTGAAGGACCAGCTTGTCGAATATCACTAAACT
Organism: Noctua janthina; assembly: GCA_963576755.1. NCBI lineage: Eukaryota > Metazoa > Arthropoda > Insecta > Lepidoptera > Noctuidae > Noctua > Noctua janthina. The sequence continues at coordinate 1,701,353 of OY755066.1, forward strand.
ATATTATGCCATTTGTGGTGCAATCTGTTACTATATCATAAGTTTCATTTTTAAAAAGGTGCGATGATGAGATAATACATGATAGCCTAGACAAAGATACATTCAATCAGTGATAAAAATAATGAGAGTCAAAAAATATGAGCCACCGAAAAGCTTATGTAAATTCCGTTGAAAAGTCTGTAGAAAAATATAAAACCATCTTGCCTAGGCCGTCTGGTTTGGATTGAAGGAGAAAACAAAATTCAAATAAAATATACCAATGCCAATTTCAAGCACAATAATCAATTATTGGGGACACAATTAAATAAAACGCGAATAAACTTTTACACCGCATAACATAATGGAATATTTGTTACTCTGTTGGTATACTCAGCGCCAATTCAAAATGTCACATAATTTAAACCGAAACACTTTACCGCAAGACTGTATGTATGTATGTGTTGCGTTTAATATCAAAACAAGCGCATCGGCGTGCGTCAGCGCAACCTTGGGGTGTTCGCATTAAATACGGAAACTCCTGCGCATGTTTATTCGACTCGTAAAATTAAACTTACACAGATGTAAGGACGATGGATGAGACAGTATTTTTGCCAGTAAATTGCATTTGGTAACCAACTTTATAGGTATTGAATCGCAGAATCACTTACTTTTTCTTTTGGGGTCCATTGGTTTCTTACAAGAAGCTCCGGTAATCTATCTTCTACATTTTATACTTATAAAATCGTTTATTCTGACCGACTTATATCAATGCACAGCTCAAACCACTGGATGAATCGGGCTCAAATTTGGCACACAGAGTTATTATGACGTAGGCATCCGCCGTAATTATCGTAATTTTGTGAAGTAGGGGTTGAAAATAAGTAAGAAATTCCTTCACCGGCCAAAGCTGGCGCGGGTTGGCTAGTATCTTTATACATATTAAAATTCCGGTATGCATGTGTTGTGTTCTTAATTCTTCTCTTCTTCTCTTTGTACCTACTTATGGAGTCACCTGGATGGTTGTTCGCAATAAGTAGGTAATTTGTTAGGTAGTCTACTCATGAAATGAGACTTTAAGTTGCCTGTTTACGAAACAAGTACATATACATAAAAGGATTGATGGTACTTTTAATATTTGTCCCAGATTCGCCACTGCCACGGCATCGTCTGTGGCAGCGCACAAGTGAATTTTACTGCAGACGTCCTTTCCCTGTATGCCCCAAAAACGTCAAAAAAAGTTGTATAATGTTATCCGACAAAGAGTCACTTCCATTAAACAGTAGTCTGTGTACAAAATGCCACGTTCTGGTGGCTATTTGGTTTTATTGCACTAATATAATGTTATTATTGCGCTTCATATGCTACGATAATTGTATTTAATATTGCCTGTTTTGAGCTCTTTATATGCCTATGTCTGAACTGATGATGTACACTGATTTTGCTTTCAGATAGTTTAGAAATTAATGATCTGCCTAACCTTTTCCCCAACTACTTTAGAGTCGGATTCCAGTTTAAATGGATGCAGCTGAATACCAGTTTTTAACAAGGAGCGTCTGAATATTATGATAAATAATAGATAAAGAAATTATCACTTGTTATAAACTTGGCGAAGGTCTGGTTTAAGCAGTTTAAAGCCTCTTCTCATGCAGAAAAGCAACCGATGGGTGGCCTGAACTGGCTAACTGCGAGTGTGAGTTTATCTACTCCTTCGGGATGCATTCCCTGAGCATGATGCTTTACCACCTCGATTTTTCAGAGCGAAATCTGTAAGCCACTGAATGATTCATCTGTCTGTTTTATGAGAATGAAAGTAGTTTATTTCATTTATTACACACTACAATACAAATAAAAATAATTTACATTTATAAATATTCCTTGGAAAAAAAGAATATAAAAAACATTTAAAAATATAAAAAATTGTAGCCCACCGGTATCGGAAACAGGGTTCAAGCTACCTTACTTATGGCATTGCTTAGGGCTCCAGAGAGAGGAACTTCCTAACAATACGAGCCGTGTCCAGGACCACCGCTTTCTGAACCAAGCCCTTGATCCAGCTGCCTAACGAGAACCTCCTCAGGTATTGGTCGAGGCTCTTGGCAATTAAGCCATGGGCTGTTACAACTATCGGCACAATGATCACTGAGTCCACATACCACATGTCGTCAACCTCGCGAGCCAAGTCAGGATACTTGATTTGCTTATCTTTCTCGGCTTTCACGAGGTTCTCATCATGCGGGACTTTTATGTCAACAATCATTGGGCGCCGCTCTGATCGATCCACCACCACTATATCAGGCTTATTGGCTACAATAGTATGCGCGCATGACATTTGCATTGATGGATTGCGTCCATCGCATGCGTGCACACGGTGTATCAGAGGCCGGTGGGCCTCGAGGTCCTAAGCCGTCCGGGCGGCCGGTGTCCTCCCCGTCGACGAACAGGTGGTGGCGTCGTTGGCGGAGAGAAATACTCGTCGCTTGAGCTCGACGCAACTGCTACGGCCGGTGTCACAGCACTCACGACGGTCTAGATTCAGGCGGCGGCGAGGCGGAGCTGAGCGACGGGTCCGGAGGCGATAGTCGTGCGCGTCTTGCTGCTGCTCTGGTCAACATTGTCGTTGTTTCATTTTATTTGTTCGTTTCGATGGTTTTCACATCTATTACATATGTAATTTGAGATCTAAGTTTTTTCTTCTGAGTATATTGATATAAAATGGTTTCATTTTGCCGTTTTTGTTGAAATGTAAAAACTATTATATTTAAAAAAGGGAGAGGTGGTATCAGATTGTTCAAAAATATATCTTTAGAATATAAATTGCAGAAAAATTGAGAAAGAAATTTGAACGACGTGTTGACTGTAGTGTTTCCAGCTTATTAAAGTAGTTTTATTTTTATCAAACAATTTAATTTTGAAAAACAAGGCCAATTCTTTTTCATGGGAAACTTCTTCGTCTCGTGAGAATAACTTAATATAACATCACATCATTTATTTCAGGCTACAACACACACATAGATTATACAAATAAACTAACATATATAAAGTACAATTTTTTTGTTAATAAATACGATTTAGAACTATTTGAGCAGCACTTCACTTTGTTCACACGACACTTATGCTTGTGCACCAGTGGCACTTGTCCGCGGAAGCAACTGAACAGCACGTCCTGCGGCCAAAAGTCTTCCAATAGACATCTAAGAGAGAATCAAGAATAGAGATTTAGTTTAGGTTAGGAAAACCTCATAGTGTTCCTCCTGTTGTGTAACAACACCTGCAACTACACCTTAAACACCACGCTTATAATCTCCGTAGTGTGAATGGTACCTCCATATTTCGCCCGTAACGTTTAGGTAAGTCCCGAGTAACCATACCAAACTATGAAACAAATAAATAACATTTCGGATGAAACAATAACTATTACCTCTCCAACTAATATTTCACTTTAATACCCGAAAGTCGAGATCCTCTCGGAACCTACCCCGAGTTGATTGGTAAACTTACCTTGAGTGACACACTCCAGTTGATACTTTTACATGAACACGTCTAAGTCTATCACAAAACTCTACAGCCATGTTTCGGGAACTTGTGAATTCATTTGTCTGTCTGGCAGTTTTGGCGGCTGGGTTGAATGTACTGGGGGGGAGGATGTCGAGCCAAATGTTTGGTTGAGCTTGCTGGGTCCGAAGTGTCTTGTTTTGCCTCTAGTAAATCTTATTAATTTGGTAATGATAAATGGAAGAATTGACGCTAAATTGACCTATGTACCTAGTACTACTACATGTCTTTATGTAACACAAATATGTCAGAAATTTGACCAGTGACTTCTACAGGTAGTAGTTATTACCATGTGTATGTCCAACGCATGCTCATTGTACTCTCACGTCGCACGGACGGATAGCCCGGTGCGTCTTATACTACTAGCCATCCATCCCGACTGCCCGAACCACACACAAATTTTTCACTAGCATGTTAAACAAAGACCCATTAACTCGATCTACCAATGTCTCACAGAACCTGGCAAGTCGCTGTCTCTCCTCCCGTGCATCTCAAAGATGTGTCCCGAGTGAGCCTGCGGGGTCTACACTAACCATGCAACCTGGCACTCAAGTCTTTTTCTCTTTCGTTCGCTGACAAGCTTGATTGATTTTGATTTCAGCCATCTGTACGTCTTATAGACGTCCACGTGATTCTGCTGGACCTACTCTCGTCCACCCCGAATCTCGAGCGTATTCCTTCACTGAGCCTCCCGTACGTCTCATAGACGTGTGGCTGATCCAGCGAACCGACACTAGCCGTTCACCCCGATTATCAAGTATACTTCACACTTCACTCACCAACACGTTCGCTTACAAGCTCGCCATTCCTTGCTCCCGTACGTCTGACAGACGTGTGAGTGACCCGGCGGGGCCTACACTAGCCGTTCACCCCGGCTGTCCAGACGACCTGTTACACACTTCACTTGCTACATCATCATTATGAACACCATGCTGTATTTTGTGTGATTTGCATACTAATACCATTTTATCGCCCGTTTAATAGAGGATGGTAGACTTGAATATGAAAGAAGCTGGATAAAGGATTTGATTATAGCACAAAGAAATGAGGCTATTTCAAAACTATTCGAAATGTTTTACTTGCTGGCATGGTAACATTTCTATGTCAATTCAATTTAGGAAATGATGGATAATTTTGTGAGTAAAGTAAGTTTGGCAAAGCTGTCAAACTAACTTACAGTCAGTTAACTAAATTGTATAAAGAAATACACCTAGATCTATAAAAGTATTAACCCCTTTGAGAAGGATGAAACGCCCTCATCCTAGGAAGCACTACCGGTGCTCTGTACCTATTTTACGTTCTAGTTTAGAAAAAATCGGTAAAATGACAACTTGCAACTTTGCCTCTTATTGTTGCAATGCCAGCTAAGCTGGAGAGAAAAGAAAGTGTGAAATGTAATGAAATTATTGATGAATTATTGATTATCGTTTTTTTTGTTGTTTTGATTTTTTTGTTTTTTTTTTTATTTCGATTTTTTTTTTCTTTATTGGATATTTCATGTAATTCTTCACGGGTAACCTTTGAAATCTTTTAATGGTTTTAAAACATCGAAAGGTAAGCACCTACTCGGCTTTAGCAGCCAATGTCACAATCCTTTGCAAGCAGGTCATTGACCAAGAACATAACTTTTCACGTAAATAAACTGCAAACTATGAATTTAATGAACTCCAGACTAATAAACTACAAAAAGATCAAATGTCACATTGTAATAGACGACAGTTTTTTAAAACTAAATATAGCAACATAATAGTATCGGTATTTCTGAACGATATCAATCATGGTATGTTGGTAGGTATGACCGAAACCTCCATGACCCAGAACTCGCCCATCTAGTTTTAGGTTTGAGGGTTAAAAACCATAATTTTCAGCGACAATGTTTCTCCCACTTCTGGGACACAGTCTTGCTCTCTATGAGGAGAAATGGCCTATGCTGAAATCTATTTCAGCATAGGCCATTTGTGTTAGCCTTAAAGCTCTATCTGATCCATTAATTTAATCACGTATTATTATGATTCTGGTTAGAACTTCCAATAAAAACTATAACAAAACGATTTATTTAAAGAAAACACCAAGTCTGAGACAAACGACAACGTACACAACAAATTACGACGTACTCTTCAAAAATACTTCCTACAAATGAATAACATCAGGACAAAGAAAACACTTATTCAAATAAGGGCCCAAGGTCTCAAATAATTGACTTCTACATTTCTAGTACTAAAACCCTTTGTGGCTTCCGTGTTGCCCTCACAAGAACTCCGCAACAAAGACTATGAAAGTGCAATGACTCATCGTCTGGTTAATTACGACGCAGCAATTAAGGAGTTATTGTTCAGACAGACGGACAGACAAATTAGGGTTCGGTTAGGAAAATCATTTTGTTAATTGATTTCGGGTGTGTGATGAGTTTTCGGTTATCGATGTTTGTTGTTCTTTGTTTTATTGGTTGAAGTTTTATCTTTATGTCTACAATGTAACGTTTGTGGTTGTTATAGAAAGCCTGGGGTTCAGTTGGCTAGGAGACAAGCGGCTTTTACTAGATGATTGACATTCGCATGAATAAGGTAGTGATTTTAGTTCAAACTGGTGAATCCGTGACAAAAACACATTTTTTTTAAAAATTTGTTTGAACATGACTTAATACAATTTTATTGTCATTCCTACAAGTTCAATAGTGACAGTTTTTCATTTTGAAGTGTCACGTATAGACGATAAGGAACTTAACTCACAATTGAAATAAACAAAATGTAAATCCCGAAACGGGACTGACTTTCTTTCTCTTATTATCTCTTCTGACTGTAACTATTTAAATACACAAGCAATGATAGCCTAGTGGTGTCACCGTTGGACTGCCAAGTTGGGTCTCAAGTTCGAACCCAAGACACGCACCTCTGATTTTTAGATTCATGTATGGTATAATTATCACTTGCTTCGGTGTAGGAAATTATCGTGAGGAAACCAGCATGCCTGAGATATTTTTCTCGATGGCATGTAAAGTAAAGTAAACTCCGACACCAGGTTAGGCACTAACCACACGATAATATAGTTGCATCAACCATCCAAACTAAAGTACTCTGCAAAATCAATAAAAAATAAAATACGGAACCATTCTTTCAAAACTGATTAAGTATGCAAAATGTGACCCACTTTTATTATTTCAATACTGCGTAAAATTTTCAGTCGCTCAACCTTTGTTAGTCATAAAAATGATTCATTGCTTTAACGTTTAAATTGCAAACATAATCATTATTGCTGCTATTTCATATTTTTAGATTTTAAAGCGTAGTTCTGTCTGTATGTGTCACTGAAGAGACGTGTTAATTTCCGTGTGGTAACATTTTAATTATTTGTTTAGATGTCTCATACATTAAATACCACGTTATTAAAATCGAGCCTATTGTCATCAACTGAGCGCAACTCCAGACTCTAGGCTCTTGTTAGGAAAATTATTTATGGCAAAACCCATAATACTTGGCCTGTCCTGGGTCTCAAACCTAGGTCCTTACGCTCAGCTTTTGCACTTGCGCTATCTATCGATATCCTTCAAGAGGACATGTCCGTAGACGTTTGCTGAGACAGAGATTGGAATCCAAATCTTCTTCTACTTAAATATACGGGAATGACAATCAGGATCTATACAACGGACATTTTGACAACTTCTTAATTATCGCTACTGCTGAGCATGAGGTCCTAGGTTCGATTCCCAGGTTGAGCAAAGTGCTATTGAGTTTTTCTATCAGGAATCTGTCAGTAGTGCAGCCGCGGAAACAGGATTTCTTGCTATCTATATGTATATTACGTGGGAATTAATCACAACTGGGTATACACCTCTGCCTAATTCTTTGGGGATTACCGGCGTGATGTTATGTTATAATACGTCAAATATCAAACATTCTTAAAAATACAGGAATTGGCTATCAGAATCATAAAGCAGATACAACTTATCAATTTCGTTGAAGCAGTTCTTCATTACATAACTAAATTAAAGACTAAATAGTTGAGTATAAATTAGCAGTTAGTTTGTGACAAATATGTTCCGATAATTGTGTAGTGTAGCCTGACGCTGCTGTTTACTTCAATCCTCTTGTCGTTGTTAGGGTTGGCACAAACGTACATACACTGGATGGCCAACACGGATGGCCGTAAGTCGGCATCCCATCTCGTTGATTATTAGAAATGTAGATTTCCAACTTAAAAATACTGAAACTATCCTTCACTTAACTTTCCTTCAGATATTATGGATGTGGGTGACGTAATGATTTAAAAAAACGTTAAATCTTTAAATAGTATAAAAAATTCTCTCGCGCTATTTGTACGCTTACATCTTTTAACCTACGCAACAGATTTTAATGCAATTTAGCAATAGGTTGATTCAAGACGAAGGTTTATAAGTATAGTAAATTATCTACATTGCACCAGTGTGAAGCCGGAGCGGGTCGCTAGTGAAAAATAAATTAATTGTTACCGCTTAACTATAATTTGGCCTATTAATTCATCTGGTTTTATAGACAACGGACGTAATATTAAAAACATGAGCTTCTGAAAACCAAACATAAAATTAAAACTACAAATTATTGCGAAGAGATAGTTTTTGCTTAAGTAAGTGAAATATTAATTTTCTAAAAACTCACCTACCACGTTTTTCAATCGATTACGAAAGAAATGCGAAAGAAAAAAAAATAAACATAAATATATTCCTGGAACCTCTTTGCCAGCCCTACCGCCGTCTCCGGTCTTTACTTTTAATCTCTCTTTATTTTCTGTCCGTACGAGAAAGTGTTGCGTATTTGTCTTTTGTCTAACGACTCCAGCGGACTGGAAACAAGAGATTGTGTCTTAATACAGACAGTTATACTGTTTTAATCTAAATCGCTGACATAGAGACTTCTTTACTAGTAAAACATTTTGTGAAGATTTTTTCTTTGGCGTTGAGACTTTTGTTCTTAGTAATTGGTGAGTTAGGGTTTTTAAAAAGATCAATAAGTTGAATTATAATCATACATAAGCGTTACTACTACAGGGGCATAGGCCTATAATAGGGGTATGACAAACAGGGTGTAAAGTTCTTCATCTCCCATAGAAAAGGTAGGGTCCTCCGACCGGACGGGCAGTAGTGGACTACTGCCCGACAGTTGTTGTCGGGTTTTTATTTATTTATTTATTTAATTTTAAAGAAAGCTTACAGACTAATTACAATCTTAAGTGTCATGCATAAGTAGGGACATTTGCTAATTACAAGCTTCCATATGTAAATATCTACTTAATTACGCGTTATTTGCGTTGACCAGTTACAGCGATAGAGTATTAAATAGATGTACAATGTAGACATATATACTAGGTATGTCGAGCTAATAATATTAGGTATGTCTAGCCGTGCAATATCAAAATCAAAAGCTATTTATGATTTTACATAAGGTCTTATTTCCAGGATAACTTTAATAGCGCGATTTAATTTAATTTATTAATTTTGAAAAAAAAAATCTTATTTTTTTTGTACTATGTTGCTGTAGTAATTTTTGTAATGCCGCTATAGGCCTTTTTCAGTGAATGGGAATTGGCCAGTATTGCACATTCACCATGCAGGTGAGTTGGTAATTATGTCACATGCCTTCGAAGTTTGGTTCTAGGACTTCTTGCTTAAGATGTTTTCCTTAAAAGTTTTGAGAGCAGTAGTAATGAAATAAATAACATAAAGTAACGCACCACCCTGGGTTTGAACCAACGACATACATCTCATTAGTTGGAGCTGTTACTACTGAGCCACCACTGATTTCCTCCACTAGTAGCAGCTACTGAAATGAAAGTCTACGTCCTGCAAATCTTAGTCAGTAAACCACTCAACAACCTAAGCTTAGCTAAGATGTGAGGCATCAGTGGCAGACTAATAACATCGGCTGAAAGAGGTGTATGAAAAAAAAATATTATTCAAGAGAGCATTACATTATAGATGATGTCACTAGATGTCACTAGTCTCCACACCATACCCTGGTCTGGAGACTAGTGACATCTGGTTTTGTGTCGTGGATTTTGGTCTCCTTCGTCTTACAAGAGTAGATTACTCTCGTCTGATGTGTGGTGATTAAAGAAAATGCCCTTTTGTAACAGTGGTCGATACAATTAATTATGAAGAAACATTTACTTCGGACTGAATCCATTACTTAAAGTGGCTTATCTTCAGCACTTCGTGGAGCACATGTTTAGAATAATTTGTCTGAAACATTGTCCGTTATTTTAACGGTTTTGTCGCTTAATCCATTTTTCCTGGTAGCATTATCATGCAGTAGTACAAAAAGAAGATACATTATCTATTTTGCTGTTACAACGATACGTGCCACGCAAAAATGAACCTTAAACCACTGAAATAAGAATAACATATCACTTTAAGAACTGTATGTACGTTTAATTGTGGTAATGGACACGTTTTGGCTCAGTTTCATTTGGCCTTGAGGTTGAAATTGCTTTTTCCATCAATCATACAGAAATGAACTTTATTCGGTGAGCCTTAAAGGACTTGAGGAATGCAAATATAAGTTTGTATCGACGACTTGACATTTGTTCAGTTTATGTTGACAGATTTAATTTTATGAGACACTGAATTAGTATTTTGCTTCCCAAAGGGTGGCTGTGGGGTTTGAATAAGGCCAGTAACTCCTCTTGTCATAAATGGTGAGAATTACTGCATAGTTGGACTGGCTGATAAGACACTGGCTAAATGGCTAACGTAGAGATTTAGTGATGTGCGAGGATAAACTGTGTGGAGGTAAAATGTTAGCCACGGCTAACAGGATCTTTTATATTACCTAGAGGTGTAGTCCAGCTTCCATCCACTATTTGGAATACAATGATGTTCAAGTCATATTTGGTAGTTACTGAAAAGTTTAATTAAAGAGTTTGAGAAGAGGTCGAGTAAAACCATAATTCTAGACTGACTGAATAGAATAATTCACAAGACACTTAATTAGGAGTATAAGAGTTTTCCTCAATAGTAATCTAAAATTAAAGACATAGTATCCTGAATGAGAGGCTTGGAATTAATAAATTAAAATGAATACAAAATAAATTAAATAAATAAAATACCCATACCCTACGCTGGCTCGCCCATAATCCACTGTCCAACGTTACGGGGGATCTGAGTTTGGATTTGGTTTATAATCCTCTTTTTTTCATCTAATTCCCAGGTGTTATAAGTTAAAAAATCTATCCTCTGAAGCTGGATGAATTGGGCAAGTTTTACAAGGTCTCGATTCAATAGCATTTCTATTACTTTTGGTTTACCTGATATGGCAGTGAGTGCATTAAAAGCAACTCCAATATTTGTGGTGGCTCTAGATGACAAATTTCCATGAAGATCTATGTAAGCGGTCATGTGACTATTGAAATATGTCGAATTAGGGATTAACTGAAAATCGCCTGAATTGTAACCCCCAGAGGAGGATCCTGAGTCTGCCGAAGGAGGAACTTTAGCTTTGATTATCCCCTTATTAGCAGGTATAGACAGATTCAAGGCTAAGGTGTTGAGCCTCTCCACCATACCGGTTATGTCGGAGGTGAGAGTGTTCCAAGTGTTAGAAAAGTTTTCCATGGACTCCCTATACATTATTTCTAGCTGTCTCTTGCCCTCTTCCATGCGTATCAAATCTGTGGCTGTACTTGCGTTTTTTGTTATGGCTGCCTGGTATGCTACGAGGCAGCCCCTTGTTGTCCATAGAAGAGCCTTAAAACCGTCCGAAGTAGACTGCGCCAAAACATCGATGATTTGCCCTGAATCATCTCCTGCTCTCAGAATTAGATTCTTGTATTTATTAATTAGATCATCTCGGGTATCGTTGGAGGAGACACTTGCTTCTCTGAGTTTTTCGTGAATTCTAGAATCCAGAGGATCAGGCAATTGATTCCAATAATTCTTAAGCTCCCCGAGGATCTGAACGATGTTGGATCTAGAAGGATCATCCATTTCTTCGAGAGCAAAACCCGATGCTCCGTCTGATGAAGTTCCTGGCTGTTGCGACATATTTGGAAGTAAATCAAAATCTTCAGATGGTAAACCCTCTAAGTCAGGATCTCTGTTATGATGGGATAATTATTATGTTAATTGTTAGGGAAATTCGCACATTAAATATTGACAAATTTTGAGATTAGAAGTAATAATACTCAAAGTTAGTTTATAGTTGTTTTTATAGTTTCAACCTATACTTCAAAATCTGTCGAAGACGTTACGGGTACGGGACCTGCTATGGCTAACCTTTTGTTCGGCCTTTGTCAAAATGTCAACTGCCCGAGAAATTATGTTTAAATTAGTCAATCTGTTCCAAGAAAGGGCAGTTTTTTTTCGAATCCTTTTACTATATTCGCGGAGAATCTTAACACCGCGATTCAGCGAGCTACACAAATTGTACAACGCCATCTATTGAGTTTAGCGGGGAAACTCGCGATCGAACACCTTTGTTATCATTCAATAAAATTCGTCAATTAAAAAGAATTGTTACTAAACAATCTCTTACTTATTACTAAATAGCCAATATTTATTTAAAAAGTACTGTACCTAAACCTTTGAGCTCCTAATCCGCAATAAATGTCTGAGGACCAGTTTCAACATTTAGGGTTTTTAACAACTATCTCGCAATGCAAAACAATCAAATGTCAGCTATCTAAATGCGTAATGACATCGTAATATCCAACACAGTTTACTAAAGTAAGTATTTTCAAAAACAGTTGGTTTTTCTACCTGCTAATCTATCTCAGGGCTTTACCCCGGCACTAATGAGATTACTAAAGGTTCCCATCGACGGTACAGCTGCTAGGTACGTGGTGCGGCTAATATTCGTTGTATATTGCACATCACGGTCGCAGGTCAGTCACCGCGTCTCGGCGTCTTACACCTAGACTGTGTTGAGGACCTAGGACCTACGAATAGAGGTTTGCTCGAGGTAATAGTGGGACCTGATGGGGTTTTGTGGAGATTGCCAACGTGTGTCCCCAACCAGAAGTGACGAGAAGGAACACTGCATGGTTTTAGACTCGATGGTTTAGTGGTCCCATGCACTACTACTGAGCATGAGTTCCTGAATTCGATTCCTAGGTCGAACAGTATTTGGTATTTCTTTCAGTATTTCTCAGTAGAAAGATTTGTGCCCAGTTGATAGCAATAGGCTCGCCCCCTATTCCATGAGACTAAACATAACTGGTGAAATGTGGGAGTATTTAGCTACAACTCTGTCTGACTCTTCGGCGATTACAGGCGTGATGTTATGTTATGAATTTATAATATTATGCGATGATTCTAACTTCAGGCAACTATCGCATGAAGACTCTGCCCCATCTGTCCTTCTGATGCGTACTATAAGTGTGTCCCAGCCCATCCAGTCTCACGTAATATTATTTTAATGCATTTAATATATATTCATACTCCACTTTAGCTGAATAGCAATATTTTCGCCTCCTCCATAATTATCCTATCCCTGTCCACATCTAGGACGGTGTCTCGGCATTTTGTATATACGTATAAACATCAATCGCGCACGGGGACGGCCAGACGGCTTGCGATATTTAAATTTTGAGACTTTAACTTTTATAGCTATTTTGTTAAGCGCCCGCTCGAGGAAATGGCAAATGGGGGACGTGATTTTTAAGAGGATGTGAATACATTACTTGAGCAATTGAATTTGAGGGTAGTTCTCGATTTATTAAAATGGTCTATGTTTTTTTGAGCAAGCAAACCACTAGAAAATGGTTAAAGTCTAACGTAGTTTTGACGTGTAACACAATTTTCGTTTTCTATAACTAACCATAGTGTTTTCTTTTTTTCTATTCCATATAAGTACATATGTACATATATCCAAACTTAGTTATCCGTAGGTCATTTTGGTCAAAACAAAAATTTAAATACATTGATAAAACGAACGGCGCTTTAATAAACGGGTAAGGGCAAATTAATTGAACATTTTGTATGTACCAACAACCTAATAACGTTTTATGACACATTGACTGCGTCGTAAAATGCTATTTACCTATTAATTAATGGCACCAATCAAAAAGATATTAAATTAATTTACACGAAGTACGGTCTTTGACAGAATTGTTTTGGCGATTGAGTTTTGGGATATATAAAGAAAATGATTATGTTATGAGAAGTGGCTTTATGAAAAGAGAAAGAAACCAAAATAATAAGAACAAAAGTTGGCAGATACGTCTCAGAATTAAGTTGTAAGTAGTAGTTTTTCTTGGTTTATCTCTCATAACTTTATATAATATAATAGGTCTTTACCTATGTAATTGGAGATTTAATAACCAGCATTTTCAGATTTAATTATCTGTGGCTTGGCGCGCAATTCGAAATTCAAATAAATTGTATTCGAAAGCCGTGTTCTTTTAATTTTAAATTCAGTCATTTGTTTTTAGATTGCTTCTTGTTTTTGTGAAATTGTGGTAGTTTTTGGCGCCATGGATAAACTGAAAATTCGTACAATTTTCGAATATGAGTTCCTACGCGGACATACCGCTGCGTAAACAACACGAAACATTAACGACGTGTACGGGCCTAACACTGCTTGCATAAACACGGTCCAATATTAGTTCAATCTGTTGAAGTTGTCAAGTTGAAGAATGAGCCTCGCGGTCGACCGGTAACCATTGTCGACAACGACGAATTGAAGGCGGTAGTGGAAATAGATCCAACTCAATCTACGGCTGAGCTTGCTGCGGGCCTTAGAGTTAGTGTCAAAACGACATTGAAGCACTTGCGTCAAATCGGAAAGATAAAAAAGCTAGATAAGCTGAAATAAAATACTGTGTAGTTTGTTATTTTTATTGCACCTACAGGTATTGTCTCTGCATCACCCTAAGTTAGACTGGTAGAAAATGCCCAAGGCATTAAGTCCACCTTTCTACAGTTTTAACTTATGCATAAAGTTTTAATTAATAAACAAATAGCACCAAGATTACTGTATAGACGTATGCGTTCATTAGTTAACAGTTTTACTGAAGCCATTCTCTGAACAACCAGAATAAAGATGATATCAATTGCCGCATAGATAGTCAGCAATTTAATTTCCAGCCGTGCTAATCACACTAGTTTTTTGACTAAAAGACTAGAATTTTCGCAAAATACTACGCACCCACTGCGTGACCTCAAGACAAACAACACTGTTTTTTCTACTTCGACTGCTGTTAACGTAATTCATCATAAAGTATTACGAATTATTCATGTAAAATGAATAGCTTTTAACAAATTTCACACCATTAAACATTCAATAACACGTAGAAATTGTTAAGTTCCAAAAACAAAACTCATTTGTAGCTGAAAATGTCGTCATTACGGAGTAAAATTAATAGCAACTTTGGATAATGGGCGCCGAAATTACTGCGATATCGAATTTAATTACTCGCGAAAATTATAATGTATCGAACGTTTCGATATAACAGCGCATCACTATTATCGGTGTTATGGTTCATCACTACGGGTTAAATTTGGTTTTGTATTAATTATTATTGGTCGTCACTTTGGTTTTGTGGTTGTAAGTGTATCGTGAGGTTCCGCATTCGAAATTAAAGCATTCTAAAAAACTTGTGAAAAGTGAAAAACGTGAACTATTTATATTAGAACCACTCAATAAAGAAAATATCATTACTAATCATTTGTCTAATCTTTTGCTACTTTATTTAGACGTCAGCTTCCAGTCTCTGAATGCAGCTGAATACCAGTTTTTTGCATAGTGCGACTGTCACCTATCCGAACTCAATCACCAGCAAATACATTCGATTTTCATTAATTTAGTTCCAACTTAAAAGGGAAAACTACGCTTAACAAAAGGTTCATCAGACTTTTAGGAATAACAAAAGTCATAATTTTAAGAAATAATTTATGGTTCAGTCGTTGAGTACGGGAATATTGTATGCATTGACAGTATTGTTCTGAAGTGTCTGTCAGTTTCTGGTGTCCGCAGCCAGAGCAACAGTTGTCCATACTAATCAGTTGACTGAACCTTAGATCAATTGCTATGAAAACCTTTACATAACATCGTGCATGTAATACCCGAAGGGTTAGGTAGAGGTGTACCTAACAATACACCCACATTTTCCCCAGTTGTGTTTAAGTCCCATGTAATTTAAAATAAAAATGGGGCGAGCTTATTGCCATCAACCGGGCACAAATCCTGACTCCGTACTGAGAAATTCCTGATGGAAAAACCCAATAACAATTTGCCCGACCCGGGAATCGAACCCCGGACCTCATGCTCAGCACAACGAGTTAGTCCTTAAATCACTTGGTATGAAAACCTGTAATGGTAGTATATTTGTTTACTTGGCTTCATTTCTGCCTACCTCCACAAAAAGCGGCGCGATAAAATACGGTAGTCATGTAAAGCAACAATTCGATTGTAAGACAGTTTCTATCAAAGCAACATCACTCAATTACCGAACGCAGATCAATACCTACCGTCTGGTACAGCAGGCTATATGAGCGAGCATGTACTTAATTACGGTTAAGACGAGATATTAATAGATAGACGAAGTAATTAATTTATATACAAAGGCACCTGTATAAATAGGACTATGAGGAACTAGGCCTGAGGTTCATAGGCCTTTTTAACCGACTTAAAAAAGGAGGAGGTAATCAATTCGTCTGAGTTTATTTGTTCTTTTTTTTTGTGTGTATGTTCAGCGATTTCTTCGCCAATTTTAAACCGATTTTGACGATTCTTCTTTTGTTTGGACGAATATTATTCCGCGGTGGTCGCGTTTATGACTCCAAAAATAACTGTTTAATGTTAAATATTTCAATTATATTTTATGCAATTTTTTATATTATTCACAACTTTTTAGTGTAGATAAAAGATAAAGGGTTTTGAAGGCGGTTATGTTTTTTTTTTTAATTATTTTATTTTTTACTTTTTACTGTTTCATAATGTAACTAGTTTTTTTTGGAAATTTAAATTAATGCTACGTGATCAAGGTAAGATGCTGATACCTAATATTATCTTGGATAAAACATTTCTGTCTGTTCAGAATAATAAAGAAATAATTAGTTAATAGAGAAATAATTTACTACCACATTTACTCACGTTCAAATTCGATTTCATAACATTGGTAATTTTTTTGTTGATTTTTCTAAGTACCTGCTGTTACTCGAAAGATATAACGCGAGGATTTTTTCTTTAAATAGAGAATGATATTCCAACGTAGACATAATTACCGCTTTACTTTGTACCTATATTTAAAATTGTTTAGACAAAAAATGATTCCTCATTGCTAACTAGATGGCGTTGACGTCGAATTAGATCTCGCTATGGTTTCGTTCACAAAGAGTGATGTTAAGGCTAACGGTGTCGCGCTCTCCACCTATAGAAGCAGGGTTCTCCTTTGTCATCTTTATTGAATGTCTTTCCTGGTTTTTTCTGCGAAAAGGAATAGCTATTTACTTCCTTCCTATGTTATTTTTAAAGGACTTGTAATTATTATTTATTTTATTGGACTGTTGTTTTTTTTATTTTTATCTATTTGCTAATAGTTGTGGCAGTTTAATAAATTATTCGGTGGTGTAAATATATTACTTTTCGGCGATATCATGCAACTTCCACCGGTAAAAGGTCATTGGTGTTTCGTACAACCACCCTGGTTTTCGCAAGAAATTCATCTTTGACAGCAATTTTCATTTTGTAAACTACAATAAATATGCGTCAAAGGAATGATATTGAGTTCATTGACCTTTTAAATAATTTAAGAATTGACTACAGCACAGCTAGAGTTGCTATGTGAGCGCCGACACGTACCTTTGACTGGTGATTTTGCTGATGGTGCTGCTGTTCGCATTTTCCCCACCTTAAGGCAAGTCAATGCATATAATGACAAAATCACGTCAGAAATTACAAAGACGACACGCATGTATACTATCAATGCTATTGACGAGTCTCGCGAAGCAGCAACTTATGGTAGGAACCCTCCAGACAATGTCATTCCTAACGACGTCAATAACTGTGGCGGTTTCCTACCAACCGTAAAGTTGGGTACCGGATCGCGTGTTATGCTGAGGCGTAACATTTGAATATCAGACGGACTCGTGAATGGCGCAATGGGAATCTTTAAAATAATTAAATGGCCTGCTCTGCGGAGAGAACAATTAGAAGATGGGGAGCTACCTGAAGCTGTTTTCATAAACTTTGATGACCCAACAATTGGTCTTAGACTCAAAGACGCTGATGGCTGTGTAGATAGAATAGAATAGAATAGAATAATTTATTTGTGTAGAAACATGGTACATTAAGGTCTTATAAATAGGTTTGTGAACTTACATGTTTCGCCATAAAATGGCATACAAATATTAGAACATCTTAAACATAGAATTTTATTACAACAACAATTATTAGTGTATATATTTATATTTTTGTATGTCTAGTTAATAAAAATATCAATAATAGACTCATTTAATAAAAGAAAAATTAAATCAACTTAAAGAACTCAGAAGCCATATCTATCGGATACTTTTTATCAAGAAATTCTTTTACACTATAAAAACAATTGTCAACAAGCCATTTATGCAATTTGGATTTAAAATATTTTAAAGGGAGTTCTCTTAACTCTTTTGGTATGTTGTTAAATTTTTTTATTGCAGTGATTATACTATTTTTTTGACATAATGTGCTTTGATGTGAAAGTATTCGCAATCTTGTGGGGTCTCGACGAGTGTTTTTCGAATGCAGGTCACATGCTATAAAAAATTTAGAGTGTTCCTTCACAAATATACCAGCCTGCATTATGAAAAGACCTGTTAAGGTTAATAGTTTTAATTTTTTAAACAGTGGTCTACAGGATGTTAATGGGCTGATACCACAATTTGCTCTTAGGCATTTTTTTTTAACAATAAATGCTTCACTTACATTTGTGGAGTTCCCCCAGAGTAGGAGTCCATACCTAAGTACAGAGGTTACATACCCGTGGTAAGCAGTAAGGGCGACTGCTTCACTAGCGGTACGTCTTAAACGTTTAAGAGCAAACGAAAATTGATTCTGTCTCTTGCACACTTGTTCTATATGTAATTTCCAGTTACAATACTGATCAAGAATGAGTCCAAGAAATTTGTATTCACTAACTTCACTAATTTGTTGAGATGTTAAGTTAATGTAGTCTAAAGCTTACCTATCCTTCACCAGACAGCTACAATCTAGAATCAGGTATCTACGCATGGCGTGCGTGTATGACCAGATGTATGAACGTGGACGAGGCAAAAAGAGGATAAAAGGATCGTTCTATGGTTTCTGCCTACTCTCATGAGAAAAAGCTGTGTGTTTTTGTTTGTGTGTACGCACATCACACAGTGAGTTTGTAACTGCCACAACACGCGTATCAATCACTGTAGACACATACTCGGTTACAATTCAATACCCTCGTCAAATTAGCGTGCCCATCAAAGAAACTCGATCGCTTTTGTCGAGTTTGATATGAGGCGAACTACGAAGGAGTGGAGGTGGCAAAGAATAGCTAGGTGCACAAGCTCTTACAAAATTATAGGTGCCATAGTTATAGTGCGGAATCTAAAGTTGCGTCTAGGCGAGCCGAACACGATCGAAACACGAATTCGCTTAGCGTAGACGGACTTAGAAACCTCGACCGAGCACTGCCGCCAAGGGAATTTTTGCTCTGAGCGTGTTCGGCTCGCTTAGCATAGACGCAGCTTTAATATTTAAAAAAACATGACGCCCACGTCCCCCGATGATTGTGTGTCATTACTATTTAGCAAGCACGGGTCCAGAATCAGGAACACTGATAATTTCGTAATGGAAAAACTCAGTGAAACCATACTTGATCTGGGAATCAAACACAGGTGTCTGTTCTAGAACAATAAGTCAGTTGCTCCGAATTTAATAATAAAGCCATAAAATAATCAGGCTATAGTATTCCCTCGACTGCCTCGATGGTCTAGTGATCAAAAGCTCGACTACTGAGCATGAGGTCTTGGGTTCGATTCCCAGGTTGGGGAAAGTGTTGTTTGATTTTTCCATCTGTAATTTCTCAGCACAGCCACGTCGTCATGAGTCTGGATTTGTGCCCTGTTGATGACACTAGGCTCGCCCCCTATTATATGGGACTTAACTGGTGAATTGTGGGTGTACTATAAATTAAGTACACCTCTGCCTAACCCTTCGGGGAATACAGTCGTGATATAATGTATCCCACAGTTAGGACACATGCGAGTTGAGTCTCATGTCTTTTTATTATTAGATCTAGAACCTCCCTGTTTCCTCATGTTGTTTCGATAGGAGGTGGTGATGTAATAGGACAGGACAGAATTAAACCATTTTCCCGCCAAAATGTCAACTCCAAAAAATCTTTTACATTCAGTAAACGATTCTCGTAGCTACAAATTGCGGATTGGCATCCTATTGAAACGATTTCAGTTATTTTTGGACGTAAAATTATATTTCGATATTAATTCTATGTTATATAAACTCGTGATACATAAGTTGTAATAACTGTTGCTAAGTGAATTGGTGTGTTTGTTGCTGTAAACAAAATGTATTGCTGTTTATTTTAGTAGTGCGATAACAATCATATTCATTCAACTTGTATGTGGTATAAACTGTAACTATTTATTTATTTATTTATTTATGTACACACAAAATACTCAACAAGACATAACATTAAGATAGAAGAGCACAAAGGTACGTAGGTAGGTATGAATAAATGCATGAACAAAACATGTTAATACAGTTACACACAAGCACAATGAGTAATATCTTCAATCCCTACATAAAAAAAATCTCAAGCGTCCGTGACACACTAAACTAAATCGTTAAGTATAAACGCACGGAATCGGATGCAATACGCACGATAAATGAAAATGGTCGGGAGTTCAGTGCCAGCGGCTACAAAAGGCGAGTCGTAAAACAACCGGATTAGGGGTGGACAGAGAGGCTGTGGGCCATTAGGTAAGCTGGGTGGAGAGAAAAAAGAATATTGGTAAAGAAATAAAGAAAATGCTATTTTTGATTGTTTATTGGCGAAAAACCTAGTCCAAACTGTTACGACAAAGCATGAAGATGTAATGGCAGCCGCTGCTAGTGACGGCATTGTCAACACTTTCTGCAAAGTAGCTAAGAAAGCTCTGTGCCTGAGCTTGTGCGCCCGACGCTCTTTTTATAACAATTTCATATACCGATGAAAATATTTAAAAAAATGTAAAAGGAAGACGAAATCGACAGAGACAGCAAAGGTTATCAACCTCGGAACCGAAAAGCAGCAATGCTGCTTGGTGTTAAACCTCGGGAAATTCTTTAGACATTGAGATTTCTTATTTGAATCAAGCCTCGGAAATGATTCTCCCGAACCCGTTGCCCGCTCCCTCAAACCCGCTCACTTCAAGCCCTCTACGTAATTCCCTAAACTTGCAACCAGAGCCTGTAGCACCGCGGCTATTGGCCGAACTATAAAACGAAGCCGTAATAAAACTAGTCCCTTTCCACGCATCCATACATCACTAATGATTTATAACATGCATTGAACGTTATGTATGAAGATGGGTTACCCATCTCTAAGGCAAACAGTCAATGGATTACGAAGTATGAAAGATATACAAGATTTTATGACCAGGATCCGCTCGTTAAGTTAGGTGCAAAATATTTGATAGCGACATGTTAAAGTTTTTACGAGTTCGCACAAGATAATTACGGGGCTATTGTTTTGTGGGATTGTTTTTAAATGCGTTTTTATGTGGGCAGCTTGTAAAGGACTTTGTATGGAGATATTGTAGTGAATTATGAGTTCGATAATAAAATTATGACTTAAGATAACTTTACTACAAACAAAGCTGAAAGAGTTTTGATAATAACCAGAAAACTTAAGGCGGTTGTAACAGATGCATTTACTTACGTAAAAAAATAATAGTCAGACGAGATTTAGTTTATCGTCATCATCTTCCGAGCCTTTTCCCAACTAGGTTGAGGCGGCTTCCAGTCTAGCCAAATTCAGCTGAATACTAGTATTTTACATGAAGTGCCTTTAAAACCCAGTTACTGTGTAATACAATACCCCTTTGAGACGAGTTGTAAGACTCGGGTTTCAGACTACTCGTAAGGAATCTGTGAAAAAGATTTCTAAATAATAGCTGGTTCCAACGGCTTGACGTGCTTTACGAGGAACGGGCGAGTTTCAGTATAATGTAAGTAATGTTTTATGGCCACTACTCCAGCTACATCACACGTTACTATTGTTGATTAAAAACTCTTTTGAGATTAGAAATTTTAACAGCCAGATCAGATTTGGATAATAAATCTGTCAGACTAAAGCGATTCTAGAACGTTCTAGGACAGACCGTTTATTCACTCCACCTTTACATAAACAGCATAAATTTAAGGCGAAGCAATAATACTAGCAATATTTACGTGGGCCACGGTTAGCGACGATTATCGGGACAGTTAAGACAGATTTATCTCCACAATAAAAGTAAACACTGGGCGATTTCGACCGAGCACCATTAGTGAGAGGGATTCCCTGGGTTGCTGGCGTGAGTTGCAAGCGGCAGCAACTCGCTAACGCTTGTGATGGTTCGGAAAACTAGAGAAGAACAAGTCGGCGTCATTAGAAAAAGTGACTTTTGCACTACTACGTTATCAAAAGAACAAAACAATATAATATATTCTATTATTTTGTGGTATTGAATAGAAAACTTTCAAATTTGGTTCCTGTGCTGTTAAACAGATCACAGATTTTGAATATCATCATCTGCCTAGCCTTTTCCCAACCATGTTGGGGTCGGCTTCCAGTCTAACCGGATGCAGCTGAATACCAGTATTTTACATGGAGCGACTGTCTATCGGACCTCCACAACCCAGTTAGTACTAGGTAATACGATACCCCTTGGTAAGACTGGTTGTCAGACTTTTTTGGCCACCGACTACCTGTAACGACTGATTTTGAATATCGTAGGCTATTAAAACATTAGCATTGTTAAAACAGAAACTAAGAATCATTGACACAAACAAAATTTATAAAAATCAGTTTTAAATTGGTCTAAAATTAACAGTCGAATCAATTTGTATAATCTCACCCGCCATCCAAGGTTCATAAGCTGATCTAATCCCCGCTCGTCGCCTGAACCTTGCACCATAACATGTATTAGTTGATGGGGGCGGGAGTTTGTCGAAATGCTCTGAACGACCTTACAGCTTGATTGTCAGAACGAAATGGAATGAACTGTGATGTGCAGAAACGGTACCTCTGCTTCTACAGTTAATAGTTTTACGTGAAAATGGCGTTTATTTGGTGGCGTTGGGTATCTTTCTCTAACAATAAAATAAAATTGGCCCATACATCTTATTACAATTTAACAACAATCGGCATAAGTACAGCAGCAACAACTTTTAGCGATACGTAAAAGTACTCATCTCACAATATGGTAGTAATATTTATTTAGGAGCTTTTCCACCATATTTTAGAAAGATACTCCGACAAATTGAGAATGTCGTCCTGTCTAGCAGTTTAAAAACGAGTACCTATCTGCTGTGTAATGTTTTCAAATGCTCCTGGTTTCTATCAGAAGAAAGCAACATTTTTGGTATGTAATTAGTGGCATTGTTTGTCATCCTCTTCTACTTCGTGTCGCTAGCACAACAAATTTATATTTTATTAGCCCACAATTTCGCAACTTCCACCGCGTTGTCAGTCGCAGCGCAAAGGGCGATTGTTTGTGATTGAGAAACAAAACAATTATAATTCAAACATGACAAAGATTGTTTACAATACGTTAATTTCCTTCAATATACGATCTAACCAAGAGCATACTTGTTCCTTGGCAGTGAAAGTAGAGGCGAAATTGATAAGTATGAGTCAGCAGCCGCTGCGAAAGGTCACGCCACTCGCCAAACCTGTATCATGTCGCTTTTACTTTTTGAGGTAAACAGAGTACGCGGTCTTTCGTTGTGTTGTCTGGGCAAGGATTGCCCACCATTTTAAAGCACTTGGACGACAAATCGAGCTTTAAAACAAACTGTCTTAATGGTATTAGTGGCAAAGACAAATCTCTAGAATATCGAGTTTTTTTTAAACTCGATTTAGCATGTTATCGCAGGTAACTTATCTGGGGTGCATGCTTGCAGATGGATGCAGAATACGATTATGCATGGAATGACAGCCTCTAAGAATAATGATCTCCATTACCCAGTTCCTGACACGGACGATACTCTTCGATAATACTTGTTGACAGACTTTCAGGCTTCTGACTATCTGAAATGGCATTCCACGAATGAATTTTCAAACAAATTTGTATTAGCTGTTTTGACATGGAAAGAAAAATTCTAGTGCGAGCAGGGTTTGAACCTGCGATCTTCCGATTCAGTACACCGGATGTCTTAACCAATTAGACCATCAACCAATCCAAACCATCGACCATCTTAATCAATTAGTTCAATACTTTCTTAAATAGATGGCGCTAACGTCACCGTAAGACGTTATTAATGGAACGAAAATTTCGAGAGCTGTGAGCAGGGTGCGATGGTCTAATTGGTTAAGACGTCCGGTGTACTGAATCGGAAGGTCGCAGGTTCAAACCCTGCTCGCACTAGAATTTTTCTTTCCATGTCAAAACAGCTATAGTTCCCTACGCAGGGTTTGCGTATAAAAATTATTTATTTATTATTAACTTACACACACTATCTTTACAGGATGACCCCAATACAATAGTGGTTACCAAATAAAATCAACTTACGGCTAATACTTAAAAATCTAACAACAAAAATCTTAACACAGAATATTAATATCTAAAATATTAAAATTTGTATTAATTAATTGGTTAGTAAAGTGACAACTGGGATCGACGTAACGGTATCGGCCGTGTTACCCAGTAACTGGGCTGGGAGCTCTTACAGACAGTCACTCGTCCAGACTTTAACTTTAGTCACGAGCCTCTTTTAGTTCAGTACCTTGGACCCATAAACCTAACTAAAACGTTTTCAGTTTCAAGTTAAACTGTGATACGGTTTACGGCTCCAGTTAGCATACTCTTGATATACTGAGCATTGGATAACTTGGACAGTTAAATTTTAACTGTTGAGACTTTAGAGTTATGCTTTCAGACGTTAAAATGAGTTTTATAACTTCACAGTTAAGATTATGGCTTAATGTGAGAAAATATTTTCATTAATTTGTTTTTAGTGGTTTTATTTTAGTGCTCTGCTGATGACCCTCGTTTTATGCGGTTCTAGAATGAGAATTTATTTTAATTGAGTATCGTGAAATACTTCTGAGGGGTGTTAAAACACAGTAACTTCACTTCATCTTCATACAGTCAAGATAGAATATTATTACTAATTACCTTTATTATAAGCTTCGTCGTTTGATGAATGCGGTGGTGGACATTTTGGGGCAACAGTATTTTGCTGAAATATGCAACTGCAACTGCTGCTTTTTGATTCATTGATGGATTGAAAACTAAAATTTTTTGTCTTTCTTATTTTGACATAACCCTCTCAATTCTATACGACCCCATGCAGCAAGAAATATTCTTTAGAGTTTTATTCCTTAGGCTTGTTGCTAAGGAAATCTTTTTTATCAAATAAATCTATTCAAATCCTTAAATGCTGTAACCAACTAGGGTACCCAGTTGGTTACAGCATTTAAAGATATATAACATGCAGTAGGTTTCCATAGCACATCGAGCTTCTGGTTTATGGCTTGTGTTTAACGAAATATTTTCCATTGCAGAAATAAATTCAAAACTATATTATGCTTAACTACTAGGCCCCTACATAACCTAGCAATAGGTGCATACCTAATAATAATTTGGCAGTAGATACCTAAATGATTGCGATAGGTACTTAGTGTCGCTCGGTGTCCAACTTGTAGCCTTTTTTAAATATTTTTGGGACAAAATATAACATGGTTTAAAAATTATTGGAATCGATTCAGTTACTTATTCTGAACAAACTATATTCAGGTTTCGCATATACTAAAACTAATGTTGTATAACAAATCGAGCTCATTGATTACGTTTGTTTGTAAAAAAATAGTTTCCATCGAGGAAATCAATTCAGAGCTGGAACCGTCACAACCGCCGTATACAGCTGGTATAGCCAATGGAACTCATTGCTTCTGTTGGTTTTTGAAGAAATCGTCTAAATCGAATAAATTAATTCAATATAATATGTTGTAATCAACTAGCTATTGCCAATACACCAACCCTTGGCCTCAAACAATCCACCAACATTGGAACCAACCAACCTCAAATCCAAACTGACATTCACATCAGCAACGCCGCGGATCAGTCAATAATTATCAAACCACTCCACATTAATAACATTATTGATGAAATTTGCGTACATTTGGGCCTACAAAGGGCTCCCCTAATAAATTATTGGCAATCCCACCAGCCTGCTATTGGAACAAATTAATAGTAACTGAGTTTAATTGAATCTTAGTTGGCGAAGTAAAGCTGAATGGAAACCACTGACTTTCAACGAATTTATATATTAGTTTAACAATTTGCTTGAGTAAAATTTGGGTGCGTATGCGGAGGGGCGATTAGGGTGATCCCAAACTAGCGGATAATTTGTGTGGGTTATTATTAAACAGTTTACTAAAATATTAGTTTTTGCTTATAAGAGTTTGATTTCTTACTTTTGGCTTCTTTTCTACTAATAAAAAGGAAACTTAGTAGCACAAGATTCACAAAGATTTTCACATCAAAAACAGCAAGAGATAATAAGAGTCACGACAACGACAAGTCTTCAAAAAATGTCGTCTAATAACAATATTTGGCAAATTCAACCCAGTTCAGTCCACTGCGATGCATAAGTCTCACTTATGCTGCCGTACAAAACCTTGTTCTCCACGTTCCACATCCAGTCTTTTCCAGCCACATTTTTAAGATCGTTCCATCAAGCTGACATAACATATCTGACTTGTAGAACTTCCCAAGCCTAATCTCGACAAGTTATCGTCTCCCAACATAACCCACCGCTCAACTCAATACCTCGAATCTCAAAGGATACGAAGTTTAGCAACTCCGGTAAGATTTTAACGTATTTCCTCTCTATTGATCTCTGTACCGACCGTAAGTGGAATAGTTCCACTAACATTATCTTCGGTATTAATACTGAGTAATGTAACTTTGAGTAGTTTGTGCCTACTGGGGGTACCGTACGGTCACGCACGCGTACGCCGTGCCTGGATTCTGGTTGATTTAGAAATGTTTCGGAGGAATTTGTTAGGTTTTATTTTGATTGAAAATGCTTTGATAGATGTATAAAAGCGAAATTAGGAACTCAATGTCAGTCCTAGCACAGCTGATGTGTAAAGAAATTTTTATAAATATCTAAAAATCACGTGTCACTATGTTCGTACACGCTAATCCCCGAAACCACCAAACTGATTTCAATGAAATTTTGTGAATATCAATTTGGTTAATGTCATTGTTAATGTCAATGTCTCGACTGTCAGTCTGACAGTTTAAAACGCATCAACTTCCGTGTCCGTAAATCTGTATTTTTTCTTGAGGGGGAGTAAACGAGTTTATGAAATGACCTCTCGTTATTTTAGGTCAAAAAACCAATAAGACGGAACAGAATGGTCGAAAGATAAGATAGGTTTGGACCCGATAGATGGCGCCGTGTGAAACTGCCAGCCAACTGAAACTGTCGCTAGTAAGTAATAATTATTGTCAACACTAACATAACTAAGCAAGACTTTACTCACTGCTTAAACGGCTGAATTCTCAGCAAACTTGGCTGACTTCTTTTATGTTGCTGTTTCTGACGATTTCATTTCGATCATAGATCTAAGCTGCAGACACACCAGCTAAAAGTCACCAGATTTGTAGCTGGTGTGAAAGTCTTCAGATTTTTTAAGACCGCAATCCCATAAATTAACTGTGATAAAATATATCAAATTACCCCCACCAAAATATCACACGTCACGCTGCTCTAAATAATCATGTTACATTTTATCTCCCAGATTCAGCTACTGGGTACAGTCAAGCGGATAATGAAGTCACCAACTCCAAAGTATGATGAAGTTATTAAAACGGTTTGAATAACATCGCTGACGCTGCGTGATTCGCTTATAATATCGTTGTATCAAGATCTGTAGGAAGGAGATAGGAGTCGACACTTTTTTGGGGATTATTTTCATATCGGTTACTTCTCCTGTAACTTTTCTTGTGGATTGATGAATCAACATTGAAGATACACTGTACTTGGTTAAGACATTACGTTACTATATCAAACGGATATTTAGAAAATTGCAAATCTTATGTTGTTTATCCTAAATATGTATGTCAACAGTTTTAGAAGGTTACTGCTGAGATGTCGAGTAATAGAGAAGTTTGGAAGAAGAAGACATGCTGCGCCGACCCCTAATAAATTAGGATAAGGGCAGCTTGATGTGAACAGTTTTAGCTAAAATATTACTCTTAGCTAAAAGCTAATATTTGACGCTTTGCAAACGTTTGAGTTTGACTGTTTTTTTTTACATTAACGTGTCATGTAGCCAAGATCTAATATGGAACTGCATTATAAACAAAATATTTTGGCATTTTTATATTTTTTACATCACTACCACATGTACCTACACCTCTGCCTAACCTTTCGGAGAGGAAGAAGTACAGGCGTGATATTATGTTTAAATGTTCTCTCACATTTTACATTACAAACAGTTTATAAATTCACGAAAAACAACCACAAATAACCCTCGGAAACAGCATAATAAACCACAAAATGTCCCCGAGGCCAACTATTCAATGGTAACTAATTTTACACTCACTAACTTTAAAAGCATTTAAATTTTGATATTGACGACCAAAGCCTGTCAAATGCACCGAGTACACAGTAATATCGTGTTTCTTTGTGTACCTGTGTGTTACTGCTGTGTCGTGTATGTTTTTATGCTGATATTGTGGAAAATTGGATGGCTAGGCGTCAAATATGATGTAAGGATTAGGTTACCGAAGCATTTGAGCGTGGTTCAACACATTTTCGATTTCAAACTGAAATCCGTTCTTCTGACAGTGTTTCCCAACCATTTTTTTTTTCTCAGGGGTCTACGGACCTGATGTTAGGTAACCCTGGAGAGTATTGTTTGAGATGATAAAAGTACTCAATTAAGAAAATAGACAGCAGTATTCGTACTTCTATTAGTGCGGAAACCTAGTTATCATTAGTTAGCAGTCAGTATTTAGGACGAGATCTGCAAACGTTACTAAGAACGTGCTTAGTTTTAAATTGACGTGTCCCCGCCTTGCACATTTAATAAACAGTTGTGACGTTTAGCAGATGTGCTAAGTAACGCTTTATACTTTAACTTATACCCGAAGGTAATGTCACTGAAACTACTTCAAACGATTTCGTTTATTTCCTCTTATTCCCCAAACACCGACACAAACTTAAAACCTCTTCAAGTTAAAGTAGGTTCATTAAATCCCACATTAAATATCACCGTCCTTAATATAATTATGTAATTTCATATAAATACCCCTAATAAGTTAATGGCGAACGCTTCCCCATCAAAATGTACTATAGCATTGGCATTTATGGCAAATGTACGAAGCGAACGTAAGTTTGGAACCTTATCGAAAGAAGTTTTATAGGACTTAAACCTTTAAGAAATTCTTGGTAAGGATGATAATCGCGTGCAGGTTATTGGGTTGAGGGTAAACTTGCGTACGTTGGTGTACTTAAAGGGGTCTGTTATATCGGAATTTACAATGAGACCCAAAGGTACAATAATTTGAGTCATTAATTCGGATGCGAACTTTTGTTTTAATGTACTCCTTATTTTATTAAGGTATTGCTCTGGGAATTATTGTATGACAGATAGTTTGATGGATGAGAGGTAACTGAATTAAATAACTGTTATGGGTAAACTCGACTCGGTATCAACGGGGATTTAATTCAGTTCAATTGGGATTCTGGACTTAATGTATACAAAATATGATACGAGATCCCAATGAAAAAGGGTAATTCGGGTAAGTCACGGATCTTTTGAACGTTAATTGTCGCTAAGATGAGATTGGGAAATTAGATTTTAATATAATAAATGCGAAAGCAACGTCTGTCAGTCTATCTTTTTCAAACCTGAACTGATAGTAAGTTCCAGAGGGAAATTTTCCGCCCTGCACGTGGACGAAACCAAACAAAAAAAAAAAAGAAAAATCTTAACGACAAAAAAATCTCAATTTCAACCGTATCAGTTTCATCCAAACACCTCCGACAATTTATCACTTTCCAAATGAAATATGCTTATGAAAACATTGCAAAATAACCCAGACACCTTTCATGGGTAAGGATTCATTAATTTTCAGCCGAAAGTACAGTCTAGACAAATAAAAACTTGCAAAGAACCATTGTGATGGCACGGGGTAAATAAAACACTGAGCTTGACGAGAGATGAGTAATGGGACGTTTGAACACGGAGTTTGCGCTGGGCTTAAATTTTAGACACTAATTACGTAGGCAAGCTGATACATGAACAGGTTTTACACATTCTTTATTATTTATACTTACAGAAACATCACGATTGTAATCCCCGAAGGGTTAGGTGGAGGTATACCTAATAGTACACTCACATATCTCCAGTTATGTTTTAAGTCCCATGTTAAAAGGGGCGAGCTTATTGCCATCAACCGGGCATAGATCCGGACTCCGTGGCTGCTACTGAGAAATTCCTGATGGAAAAACCAAATAACACTTTTCCCAGCCCCGGGAAACGAACCCAGGACCTCATGCTCAGCAGTCGCGCTTGCGACCACACGGCCAATGTGGCCTTAAAACTAACGTACTCGTTTACGTTTAAAATCCCCTAAGGGTTAGGCGGAGATTAGGCTATACTGCCCCCTATCTGAGAACACAGTAATTTGAATCTAATAGTAATTTGCGTATAATAGCAGGTTAGCCTATTAACATCAGTTGGGCACAAATTCAAACTCCGGGGTGATACCAAGAAATTCCTGTGGAAAAAACCCAATAACACTTTGCCCGACCTGGGAATTGAACTCAAAACATCAAGCTGCGCAATAGCGCGTTCTACGTTGAGTCACTAACGTGTGACTCGACGTAGAACAGGTTATAATATAATATTTTTGTAGCTATTAATAATATCTTTCCGTTACATTACTCTTACTCTCAATTACGACGACACAGCATTTCCATAATGTCAAAAATACCCCTTTCAACCGTCACGTTCAATTTCAAAGTTTCAACAGGAAGGAAACTTATACCATTGCAAAATCTTACTCTGTGGCATTTCTCAAACCTGTTCGAGGAGCGGATATACTGCTGATACCCTTATCTTAACAAGCGTTAACTTCCTCGTAACATTATACCTCGCGGCAGATACCGTTCGCAAATAAATTCGACGGTCGACCGGTCGACGCCACTGACCGCTTCCTGCGGTTTCGATTTTTTGCGGCTTGTATTTTTTATACTGACTGTACTTGTAGTTGTGGGGCTTGAGTGAATCATTGAGCCTGTTTGAGTATTGGTACAGCTCCCGTTTAATGGGTTTAAGCAGAATTGGTTGGTTGATTTAGAAATGTTTCGGAGGAATTTGTTAGGTTTTATTTTGATTGAAAATGCTTTGATAGATGTATAAAAGCGAAATTAGGAACTCAATGTCAGTCCTAGCAAAGCTGATGTGTAAAGAAATCTTTATAAATATCTAAAAATCACGTGTCACTATGTTCGTACACGCTAATCCCCGAAACCACCAAACTGATTTCAATGAAATTTTGTGAATATCAATTTGGTTAATGTCATTGTTAATGTCAATGTCTCGACTGTCAGTCTGACAGTTTAAAACGCATCAACTTCCGTGTCCGTAAATCTGTATTTTTTCTTGAGGGGGAGTAAACGAGTTTATGAAATGACCTCTCGTTATTTTAGGTCAAAAAACCAATAAGACGGAACAGAATGGTCGAAAGATAAGATAGGTTTGGACCCGATAGATGGCGCCGTGTGAAACTGCCAGCCAACTGAAACTGTCGCTAGTAAGTAATAATTATTGTCACCACTAACATAACTAAGCAAGACTTTACTCACTGCTTAAACGGCTGAATTCTCAGCAAACTTGGCTGACTTCTTTTATGTTGCTGTTTCTGACGATTTCATTTCGATCATAGATCTAAGCTGCAGACACACCAGCTAAAAGTCACCAGATTTGTAGCTGGTGTGAAAGTCTTCAGATTTTTTAAGACCGCAATCCCATAAATTAACTGTGATAAAATATATCAAATTACCCCCACCAAAATATCACACGTCACGCTGCTCTAAATAATCATGTTACATTTTATCTCCCAGATTCAGCTACTGGGTACAGTCAAGCGGATAATGAAGTCACCAACTCCAAAGTATGATGAAGTTATTAAAACGGTTTGAATAACATCGCTGACGCTGCGTGATTCGCTTATAATATCGTTGTATCAAGATCTGTAGGAAGGAGATAGGAGTCGACACTTTTTTGGGGATTATTTTCATATCGGTTACTTCTCCTGTAACTTTTCTTGTGGATTGATGAATCAACATTGAAGATACACTGTACTTGGTTAAGACATTACGTTACTATATCAAACGGATATTTAGAAAATTGCAAATCTTATGTTGTTTATCCTAAATATGTATGTCAACAGTTTTAGAAGGTTACTGCTGAGATGACGAGTAATAGAGAAGTTTGGAAGAAGAAGACATGCTGCGCCGACCCCTAATAAATTAGGATAAGGGCAGCTTGATGTGAACAGTTTTAGCTAAAATATTACTCTTAGCTAAAAGCTAATATTTGACGCTTTGCAAACGTTTGAGTTTGACTGTTTTTTTTTACATTAACGTGTCATGTAGCCAAGATCTAATATGGAACTGCATTATAAACAAAATATTTTGGCATTTTTATATTTTTTACATCACTACCACATGTACCTACACCTCTGCCTAACCTTTCGGAGAGGAAGAAGTACAGGCGTGATATTATGTTTAAATGTTCTCTCACATTTTACATTACAAACAGTTTATAAATTCACGAAAAACAACCACAAATAACCCTCGGAAACAGCATAATAAACCACAAAATGTCCCCGAGGCCAACTATTCAATGGTAACTAATTTTACACTCACTAACTTTAAAAGCATTTAAATTTTGATATTGACGACCAAAGCCTGTCAAATGCACCGAGTACACAGTAATATCGTGTTTCTTTGTGTACCTGTGTGTTACTGCTGTGTCGTGTATGTTTTTATGCTGATATTGTGGAAAATTGGATGGCTAGGCGTCAAATATGATGTAAGGATTAGGTTACCGAAGCATTTGAGCGTGGTTCAACACATTTTCGATTTCAAACTGAAATCCGTTCTTCTGACAGTGTTTCCCAACCATTTTTTTTTTCTCAGGGGTCTACGGACCTGATGTTAGGTAACCCTGGAGAGTATTGTTTGAGATGATAAAAGTACTCAATTAAGAAAATAGACAGCAGTATTCGTACTTCTATTAGTGCGGAAACCTAGTTATCATTAGTTAGCAGTCAGTATTTAGGACGAGATCTGCAAACGTTACTAAGAACGTGCTTAGTTTTAAATTGACGTGTCCCCGCCTTGCACATTTAATAAACAGTTGTGACGTTTAGCAGATGTGCTAAGTAACGCTTTATACTTTAACTTATACCCGAAGGTAATGTCACTGAAACTACTTCAAACGATTTCGTTTATTTCCTCTTATTCCCCAAACACCGACACAAACTTAAAACCTCTTCAAGTTAAAGTAGGTTCATTAAATCCCACATTAAATATCACCGTCCTTAATATAATTATGTAATTTCATATAAATACCCCTAATAAGTTAATGGCGAACGCTTCCCCATCAAAATGTACTATAGCATTGGCATTTATGGCAAATGTACGAAGCGAACGTAAGTTTGGAACCTTATCGAAAGAAGTTTTATAGGACTTAAACCTTTAAGAAATTCTTGGTAAGGATGATAATCGCGTGCAGGTTATTGGGTTGAGGGTAAACTTGCGTACGTTGGTGTACTTAAAGGGGTCTGTTATATCGGAATTTACAATGAGACCCAAAGGTACAATAATTTGAGTCATTAATTCGGATGCGAACTTTTGTTTTAATGTACTCCTTATTTTATTAAGGTATTGCTCTGGGAATTATTGTATGACAGATAGTTTGATGGATGAGAGGTAACTGAATTAAATAACTGTTATGGGTAAACTCGACTCGGTATCAACGGGGATTTAATTCAGTTCAATTGGGATTCTGGACTTAATGTATACAAAATATGATACGAGATCCCAATGAAAAAGGGTAATTCGGGTAAGTCACGGATCTTTTGAACGTTAATTGTCGCTAAGATGAGATTGGGAAATTAGATTTTAATATAATAAATGCAAAAGCAACTGTCTGTCAGTCTATCTTTTTCAAACCTGAACTGATAGTAAGTTCCAGAGGGAAATTTTCCGCCCTGCACGTGGACGAAACCAAACAAAAAAAAAAAAGAAAAATCTTAACGACAAAAAAATCTCAATTTCAACCGTATCAGTTTCATCCAAACACCTCCGACAATTTATCACTTTCCAAATGAAATATGCTTATGAAAACATTGCAAAATAACCCAGACACCTTTCATGGGTAAGGATTCATTAATTTTCAGCCGAAAGTACAGTCTAGACAAATAAAAACTTGCAAAGAACCATTGTGATGGCACGGGGTAAATAAAACACTGAGCTTGACGAGAGATGAGTAATGGGACGTTTGAACACGGAGTTTGCGCTGGGCTTAAATTTTAGACACTAATTACGTAGGCAAGCTGATACATGAACAGGTTTTACACATTCTTTATTATTTATACTTACAGAAACATCACGATTGTAATCCCCGAAGGGTTAGGTGGAGGTATACCTAATAGTACACTCACATATCTCCAGTTATGTTTTAAGTCCCATGTTAAAAGGAGCGAGCTTATTGCCATCAACCGGGCATAGATCCAGACTCCGTGGCTGCTACTGAGAAATTCCTGATGGAAAAACCAAATAACACTTTTCCCAGCCCCGGGAAACGAACCCAGGACCTCATGCTCAGCAGTCGCGCTTGCGACCACACGGCCAATGTGGCCTTAAAACTAACGTACTCGTTTACGTTTAAAATCCCCTAAGGGTTAGGCGGAGATTAGGCTATACTGCCCCCTATCTGAGAACACAGTAATTTGAATCTAATAGTAATTTGCGTATAATAGCAGGTTAGCCTATTAACATCAGTTGGGCACAAATTCAAACTCCGGGGTGATACCAAGAAATTCCTGTGGAAAAAACCCAATAACACTTTGCCCGACCTGGGAATTGAACTCAAAACATCAAGCTGCGCAATAGCGCGTTCTACGTTGAGTCACTAACGTGTGACTCGACGTAGAACAGGTTATAATATAATATTTTTGTAGCTATTAATAATATCTTTCCGTTACATTACTCTTACTCTCAATTACGACGACACAGCATTTCCATAATGTCAAAAATACCCCTTTCAACCGTCACGTTCAATTTCAAAGTTTCAACAGGAAGGAAACTTATACCATTGCAAAATCTTACTCTGTGGCATTTCTCAAACCTGTTCGAGGAGCGGATATACTGCTGATACCCTTATCTTAACAAGCGTTAACTTCCTCGTAACATTATACCTCGCGGCAGATACCGTTCGCAAATAAATTCGACGGTCGACCGGTCGACGCCACTGACCGCTTCCTGCGGTTTCGATTTTTTGCGGCTTGTATTTTTTATACTGACTGTACTTGTAGTTGTGGGGCTTGAGTGAATCATTGAGCCTGTTTGAGTATTGGTACAGCTCCCGTTTAATGGGTTTAAGCAGAATTGGTTGGTTGATTTAGAAATGTTTCGGAGGAATTTGTTAGGTTTTATTTTGATTGAAAATGCTTTGATAGATGTATAAAAGCGAAATTAGGAACTCAATGTCAGTCCTAGCAAAGCTGATGTGTAAAGAAATCTTTATAAATATCTAAAAATCACGTGTCACTATGTTCGTACACGCTAATCCCCGAAACCACCAAACTGATTTCAATGAAATTTTGTGAATATCAATTTGGTTAATGTCATTGTTAATGTCAATGTCTCGACTGTCAGTCTGACAGTTTAAAACGCATCAACTTCCGTGTCCGTAAATCTGTATTTTTTCTTGAGGGGGAGTAAACGAGTTTATGAAATGACCTCTCGTTATTTTAGGTCAAAAAACCAATAAGACGGAACAGAATGGTCGAAAGATAAGATAGGTTTGGACCCGATAGATGGCGCCGTGTGAAACTGCCAGCCAACTGAAACTGTCGCTAGTAAGTAATAATTATTGTCACCACTAACATAACTAAGCAAGACTTTACTCACTGCTTAAACGGCTGAATTCTCAGCAAACTTGGCTGACTTCTTTTATGTTGCTGTTTCTGACGATTTCATTTCGATCATAGATCTAAGCTGCAGACACACCAGCTAAAAGTCACCAGATTTGTAGCTGGTGTGAAAGTCTTCAGATTTTTTAAGACCGCAATCCCATAAATTAACTGTGATAAAATATATCAAATTACCCCCACCAAAATATCACACGTCACGCTGCTCTAAATAATCATGTTACATTTTATCTCCCAGATTCAGCTACTGGGTACAGTCAAGCGGATAATGAAGTCACCAACTCCAAAGTATGATGAAGTTATTAAAACGGTTTGAATAACATCGCTGACGCTGCGTGATTCGCTTATAATATCGTTGTATCAAGATCTGTAGGAAGGAGATAGGAGTCGACACTTTTTTGGGGATTATTTTCATATCGGTTACTTCTCCTGTAACTTTTCTTGTGGATTGATGAATCAACATTGAAGATACACTGTACTTGGTTAAGACATTACGTTACTATATCAAACGGATATTTAGAAAATTGCAAATCTTATGTTGTTTATCCTAAATATGTATGTCAACAGTTTTAGAAGGTTACTGCTGAGATGACGAGTAATAGAGAAGTTTGGAAGAAGAAGACATGCTGCGCCGACCCCTAATAAATTAGGATAAGGGCAGCTTGATGTGAACAGTTTTAGCTAAAATATTACTCTTAGCTAAAAGCTAATATTTGACGCTTTGCAAACGTTTGAGTTTGACTGTTTTTTTTTACATTAACGTGTCATGTAGCCAAGATCTAATATGGAACTGCATTATAAACAAAATATTTTGGCATTTTTATATTTTTTACATCACTACCACATGTACCTACACCTCTGCCTAACCTTTCGGAGAGGAAGAAGTACAGGCGTGATATTATGTTTAAATGTTCTCTCACATTTTACATTACAAACAGTTTATAAATTCACGAAAAACAACCACAAATAACCCTCGGAAACAGCATAATAAACCACAAAATGTCCCCGAGGCCAACTATTCAATGGTAACTAATTTTACACTCACTAACTTTAAAAGCATTTAAATTTTGATATTGACGACCAAAGCCTGTCAAATGCACCGAGTACACAGTAATATCGTGTTTCTTTGTGTACCTGTGTGTTACTGCTGTGTCGTGTATGTTTTTATGCTGATATTGTGGAAAATTGGATGGCTAGGCGTCAAATATGATGTAAGGATTAGGTTACCGAAGCATTTGAGCGTGGTTCAACACATTTTCGATTTCAAACTGAAATCCGTTCTTCTGACAGTGTTTCCCAACCATTTTTTTTTTCTCAGGGGTCTACGGACCTGATGTTAGGTAACCCTGGAGAGTATTGTTTGAGATGATAAAAGTACTCAATTAAGAAAATAGACAGCAGTATTCGTACTTCTATTAGTGCGGAAACCTAGTTATCATTAGTTAGCAGTCAGTATTTAGGACGAGATCTGCAAACGTTACTAAGAACGTGCTTAGTTTTAAATTGACGTGTCCCCGCCTTGCACATTTAATAAACAGTTGTGACGTTTAGCAGATGTGCTAAGTAACGCTTTATACTTTAACTTATACCCGAAGGTAATGTCACTGAAACTACTTCAAACGATTTCGTTTATTTCCTCTTATTCCCCAAACACCGACACAAACTTAAAACCTCTTCAAGTTAAAGTAGGTTCATTAAATCCCACATTAAATATCACCGTCCTTAATATAATTATGTAATTTCATATAAATACCCCTAATAAGTTAATGGCGAACGCTTCCCCATCAAAATGTACTATAGCATTGGCATTTATGGCAAATGTACGAAGCGAACGTAAGTTTGGAACCTTATCGAAAGAAGTTTTATAGGACTTAAACCTTTAAGAAATTCTTGGTAAGGATGATAATCGCGTGCAGGTTATTGGGTTGAGGGTAAACTTGCGTACGTTGGTGTACTTAAAGGGGTCTGTTATATCGGAATTTACAATGAGACCCAAAGGTACAATAATTTGAGTCATTAATTCGGATGCGAACTTTTGTTTTAATGTACTCCTTATTTTATTAAGGTATTGCTCTGGGAATTATTGTATGACAGATAGTTTGATGGATGAGAGGTAACTGAATTAAATAACTGTTATGGGTAAACTCGACTCGGTATCAACGGGGATTTAATTCAGTTCAATTGGGATTCTGGACTTAATGTATACAAAATATGATACGAGATCCCAATGAAAAAGGGTAATTCGGGTAAGTCACGGATCTTTTGAACGTTAATTGTCGCTAAGATGAGATTGGGAAATTAGATTTTAATATAATAAATGCGAAAGCAACTGTCTGTCAGTCTATCTTTTTCAAACCTGAACTGATAGTAAGTTCCAGAGGGAAATTTTCCGCCCTGCACGTGGACGAAACCAAACAAAAAAAAAAAAGAAAAATCTTAACGACAAAAAAATCTCAATTTCAACCGTATCAGTTTCATCCAAACACCTCCGACAATTTATCACTTTCCAAATGAAATATGCTTATGAAAACATTGCAAAATAACCCAGACACCTTTCATGGGTAAGGATTCATTAATTTTCAGCCGAAAGTACAGTCTAGACAAATAAAAACTTGCAAAGAACCATTGTGATGGCACGGGGTAAATAAAACACTGAGCTTGACGAGAGATGAGTAATGGGACGTTTGAACACGGAGTTTGCGCTGGGCTTAAATTTTAGACACTAATTACGTAGGCAAGCTGATACATGAACAGGTTTTACACATTCTTTATTATTTATACTTACAGAAACATCACGATTGTAATCCCCGAAGGGTTAGGTGGAGGTATACCTAATAGTACACTCACATATCTCCAGTTATGTTTTAAGTCCCATGTTAAAAGGGGCGAGCTTATTGCCATCAACCGGGCATAGATCCAGACTCCGTGGCTGCTACTGAGAAATTCCTGATGGAAAAACCAAATAACACTTTTCCCAGCCCCGGGAAACGAACCCAGGACCTCATGCTCAGCAGTCGCGCTTGCGACCACACGGCCAATGTGGCCTTAAAACTAACGTACTCGTTTACGTTTAAAATCCCCTAAGGGTTAGGCGGAGATTAGGCTATACTGCCCCCTATCTGAGAACACAGTAATTTGAATCTAATAGTAATTTGCGTATAATAGCAGGTTAGCCTATTAACATCAGTTGGGCACAAATTCAAACTCCGGGGTGATACCAAGAAATTCCTGTGGAAAAAACCCAATAACACTTTGCCCGACCTGGGAATTGAACTCAAAACATCAAGCTGCGCAATAGCGCGTTCTACGTTGAGTCACTAACGTGTGACTCGACGTAGAACAGGTTATAATATAATATTTTTGTAGCTATTAATAATATCTTTCCGTTACATTACTCTTACTCTCAATTACGACGACACAGCATTTCCATAATGTCAAAAATACCCCTTTCAACCGTCACGTTCAATTTCAAAGTTTCAACAGGAAGGAAACTTATACCATTGCAAAATCTTACTCTGTGGCATTTCTCAAACCTGTTCGAGGAGCGGATATACTGCTGATACCCTTATCTTAACAAGCGTTAACTTCCTCGTAACATTATACCTCGCGGCAGATACCGTTCGCAAATAAATTCGACGGTCGACCGGTCGACGCCACTGACCGCTTCCTGCGGTTTCGATTTTTTGCGGCTTGTATTTTTTATACTGACTGTACTTGTAGTTGTGGGGCTTGAGTGAATCATTGAGCCTGTTTGAGTATTGGTACAGCTCCCGTTTAATGGGTTTAAGCAGAATTGTAGGTGGCACGAGATTTGGTGACAACTGGTTTTATTAGTACCTATAGAGATTATGACTTTGTTCTCATTAATATACAGGGTGTACGTGGTGGCTCCCGGCCACCATAACCGCGGGCCTGTGGACGGCGAGTTATGGGCCAGCTCGCCGTCCGGCCGTCTTATGACGACAGGCCGTGTCGACGGCGCGTTCGTGTTCCACGTGCGCCTCAAAGAGATGTCAGCAAATAAGTAGGGGTCCGCAAGGGCCGATGCCTGCCAGGGCAGCGGGACTGTTCGAAAGAGATACCGTGGCCCTGGAACACAAAGGGCAAAGAAGGAAAAAAAAAGGGGGGTAAGACACCGAAGCTAAAACGATTACCACGTATTCAGTACATCATTCTGAACATAACATGGAAATTTTTCATCGATATGCAGTTCCATACATTTTGACCATGTAGGTATTGCAATTTTGTAGGAAATAACTGTTTTTTTTTTAATTAACGATGACAAAAGGGTGCAGAACGATGTACTGAAGACGTGGTAACCGTTTTAGCGTGTTTTAGCGTTTTAGGGTGTCTCGTCCACCCTGTATTACGGACAAAACAACCAATTATTTTCATCTTTTCTCCTAGTTTTAAGAAAACCCATGATCTCTATATTTGTTTAGTTAGTAATTACAGCTATCTGCCTAGTGACCGTTTGTTACAATGCTCATTAAGAGCTTATATTTAGCAGAAAAACTTTTAATTATGATGAGGAAAGCAGTTGTCAGGCTTAAGCAATTCTCGTAATAAAGTAACAAGCCAGACACACTTCAACGCCTTTTTTAAGGCGCAGAACGGTAATATTATAAAACTGTCCTCACATACGTAGCCCTTAGCAGTGAATTAAAAACCTTGACTCACCAAAATCCTCTTTCGCCCTTTAAGTGATAATCTGCGAATCCGAAAACCGACATTTGCAACACAAGAAGACTTAGTAAACTTAAAACAGAGACTATAAATTAAAACTCCCTGTCTAAAATAAGGAACGACATTGTTTTACGCGAACCACCGCATCATCGGGGCGATTATTCGCGAAAACTTTAATGAGAATATATGGACCGATGACAGTTTTAAGCGTTCATTGTTTTTCATAATAAAACCCGTATTTTGGGAAATTTTGTTGATGTGAAGACAGTGCGGAGGTTATGTTCCATTGTGGTTCGGAGAAAATGGTGTCGTTTGGTACTTTGCGCGTACGCAATGTTGTAAAAGCTGCGCATGAGTTTGTTATGACAGTTTATTGAGCCTATTGTGTGAACAACTTGCCTTTGTATAAACTTGATCACCGAAATCGAATTGCTTTTGCGTAAATTTGTTCACTGAAATCACTGTATTACTAAGTAGCCTATTTTTTTATTTTATCGTATTAATGAAGTCTATAAAAGTTAGGAGTCCTCATAAGCAGGGGTATGTCAAGCGATGACGCAGCTTCGGAGACCGTAAGATGCACTAACCTGCGTCCAGTGTATCCTCAATATGATTACATGCTGGCTGTAACCAAGAAACATTGTTATGTTATAAAAAAATAAGCTTTAAACATCATTTTTGAATGAAGCACATATCCTAACACTCAAGATCAATCTAAGCCACCAAATGAAGCCCACAGTTGCGCAATGTCAAGCAGATCGGAGGAGAAATTATAGCTGTAATAAAGGTGTAAACATATATTAA
Organism: Noctua janthina; assembly: GCA_963576755.1. Taxonomy (NCBI): domain Eukaryota; kingdom Metazoa; phylum Arthropoda; class Insecta; order Lepidoptera; family Noctuidae; genus Noctua; species Noctua janthina. The sequence goes on from OY755066.1 coordinate 1,742,748, forward strand.
CCAATCAAGGTGCTCCGTTATCCGCCGCTAGGTGGCGCCGCCGATCATTACGTCGTCTGCGCAGGCGCCGCAGATGGTTTTGAGTTGGATGCTTTACAATGCTGGTTTGACTTGTGATCCATAAAACTTTATAGGGATGATATTGGGTGACTTTTTTATGGTTTTCACCCTAAGCTGTTCTATTCCTGGGCAAATGTCTCCCTCCAATTTTATAACTACTCTCGATGTTGTCCTTGTACTTGCCAATTCAAGCCAAACCATCAAAGGAATCCAGCCATCTTCCCCTTGGCCTACGATACCGTATACCATGGATGATCATCATGGATCATGGATGTCTCAGGGCATCTGCATGGCCTGCCCAGTCCTATTTCAGTCTCGCAGCTATTTGAACTGCGTCGGCAATTTGCGGTTTAGACAGCCGGGAACATTTAAGGCTCAAAATGCATATTAATTTATGCTAAGTGTCATTACAATCATAGAATATTATATAAATTAAGAAGAACAGCAAAATTACTGACTTTGAGTGACTATACAATCAATATTTTCAAAACCGAGAATTGTCTTTCAAAGACTTTTATATTTTTATTTTAAACGACTCTTTTTCTCTCTCTTTCTCTTATTTTTGACTTTTCATAGGGTTAACCATGGAACCCTATGGATAAAATACCATTTCTGCCTAAACAAATCCGCTTCTGATCTTTCTGCGTAAAGTGAAATGAGGGTTTTTCATTACCTTGTATTGATATAGTTATCCGTCAATGTACTCGGTCCACTGCGCCACAATCATGCGCGCGCGCACACTCCCGCCGTGGATCCGTTAGCTTGTCACCGTACCGGGGTAGGGCTACCACGCATCGTAATCATTCGCTTTTTGTACTTAAAGGAAGCGCCATAATAATATTGTGATAAACAGGAAATTGAAAATATATTGTTTTAGCTGGAAGTAATATCGATTGTATTACTGATTGCATGTAACTGTGAAGAAGATTGTGTTCGTAAGTTGTGTCATACTTTTGTTGGCGGCGCAAGAACTCTATTAACTTCGCAAAGGGAATATTTTATGGATAAAATTATTATTATATTATAGTTCAGAGAAACTAATCGCTTGTAGAAACCGAGAGAAAGAGACAGACAAAGGACTCCTCACATAACATAACCTCACTCTTTCCCGAAGGGTTAGGCAGAGATAAACACATAGCACACCTAAATTACGCCAGTTATGTTTTACTCCCAGATTATAGAGCTTATTGCCCGGGCATGTTGCTATAGAATTAAAATGATGCGCGTTTTGCGGGGAATTCTGAATAGACTTTACAAGCGCGTTGCATGAGAACCAGAGTTTAACATTTTTGTACATCCTTTTATATTAAAATCCACTTAACCCATTAACCAGTCCCGCGCAGTGCCACCCCTAGCCACACATGCGGGTCACCTTGTTTTTGCGTTAGCGTGATTAGAACACAGCGTTTATAAGAAAATTGTCCGCACAGAACAATTATCGTGAAACTTGTTTAATGGTCCATTTGAGGCACGCTTACCTTTATATTTTATAAATGGGGTCGATAACTAAATCAACTCAGCCTATTGTAGGCCAGTGCTGGACGTGGGCCTCTCCCAAGGTGTGTCACATCACTCTGACCGACCTTCTGCATCCAGTCTGAAACAGCCAATTTTTTCAAGATTTTATTTATTTATTGGTTTACCAACAAACAGGTTGTATGCTAAAAGTCACATGCAAAAATGTAAATGCAACAGTGCAACAATCACGTAAACTCCGCATGCATAAAGAAGTTGTACAATTTATAATATATACAGTTTTAAATAATTACTTAAATACTTATCTAAAGGCCTAAAGAAATGAACAGGCCTAAAGGCCGTGGAATGAATTCCACGGCCTTTAGGCCTGTTCATTTCTTTCTTTTTTTTCCGCCCCGCAGGGCGCATCGCACTTCGCTTTTCGATACGAGATGTCTACTCTAGGACTCGTTTGCTCCAGCAACCAAGGTCCTTCGAGACATGGCCAGGACACTGCATCTTAAGCTTCGCTTTAGCAGTGGCACTACAAAAACTAGTACAGCAATAGTACATACAAATAGAAAATGATTGTGACACCTCACTATGTTCCTATTAATGCAATAATAGCTAGTTATTATGTAGTATAAAACGAAACAGAAAAAGAGTACCTATGTATGTACCTATTTCGTTTCATTGTTATTGTAAGTTTTTATATTTAGTTTCGTATATCAGAAATGGTTAATATTACGATCCTTATTATTATATTATGTAATGCAATATTTATGTACCATCAATCTACCCATATTTTGGGAATACATTATTTGATTTGAAAAAAGTACTACAGCAACATAGTACAAAAAGTACTACAGTGCCATCTATGACACAATTGAAGAACTAACAGCAAAATTCTAAATCGCGCTATTATAGTTATCTGCGACTTATAAAGAAAAACCCGACAAGAACTATTGGGATGCTGCACAACAGAGCACCCAGGCTGGTTTACCAACTTTACACCCTTTACTTCATACCGCTATGAGCTTGCTTACTCCACAAGCTATGTTAGTTACTCCAGAATACTACATCAATCTTGTGACCGATGACCTGACGATTGCCACGAGTATTCACTCATTGCGAGAAGCACAGGATCGGTCGATGCGGCGACGGTTGGGGGAGGTATCTGTCGAACTGTGGATGTCATTTGCCTGATCCACTGATCATATGATTATAAAAAAGTTCTTGTGTAAAGACGGTAAAAACTGTTAAATGTTAGCCACTACTCGGCAACTTCAATCTCGACAAAAATTTGTTTAAATTCATCACATTCACCGAAAAAATCTAGCTAACCGCAAAATTTCAGCAAATATAACCTACTTACTTAATTCTAGCCATTGTTGCAATGAAGCAAAACTTTTGTCCCAAATTCCCAATACCTTATTCAAAAGCTATCCAACAATCTCAAATGATTCATCACCAACGTCTTTAACAAACTTGCAAGATCTGAACACGCCATTATAATACTTTCAAATGCGCAACAACCAATCAGAGTCTGAAGTTATGCGAGATAAGGCACGGTTCAGACGAACTTGCGAACTCACTTGCCTTCGAAACGTGCCACGACTTAATCAATGTGAATTACAATTGTTACATTTTAGAACATTCTGTTACTAAATTATGGCGGCTCTTGACTTGTGAGTGTTTGTTATTGAATCATAATGTGAAATTGTGTTTCTGAGGTAGCTGATTGAGATCGGGTTCCGTAAAGTAAGTTTGAAAGGCTTCGCAGCATAATCAGTGTTTGAAACACGTTTCAGCTTTGTGCTTGGTTTGCAATGGTCGAAACTTGAAACACACCCTTATTGCACAGCGTTACCTACGTCTTATAAAAAGAAAAAGTTTATGATGTACTTAAAGCTTATGCCCGCGGCTTCGCCCGCGTAGAGTTCGATAATTGTCCCACGTGATTATAATAACGAGATTAAAAGTATCCTATGTGTTAATCCAGGTTATAAGCTATCTGTGTGCTAAATTTCATCCAAATCCGTTCAGTATTTTTGCGTGAAAGAGTAACATAAACGTAAACTCTATCCATCTATCTTCACAAACTTTCGCATTTATAATAATGTGACTAAATTTACTAAATTTGCCTAGGCTGATAAAATTTTCGTTTTTTCCTAAATCATATTAGTATTTAGGTCGATATTCCCCTGTATTAGTAGGAGTTTTCCCTCCTACGTACTGATTAGGTACCAATAATATTATAATAGTTCAGCTGAAAGTTTTGCAGATGCTTTTGTAAATGTGAATATATTATCGATTGTGAAACAAGATCGAACTGTGTAAGTTTCTTCAGACTTGATGCGTGTTTAACACACATTTTGAATAAAAGCTGTAACAAAAACTTTGTGGAACGAAACGTATTTTTAAACGTGATTTTGCTCCACAACGTAGTAAAAAGGAAAATGATCCCTAATTAGTACATAATAAGTGTCGCAAAATTACTCCAGTATGTACCTGTTCTGTTCATAAACTATAATTAATTTAATGTTGCTAAAACATGAAAGCTTCCCGAAAGCGCCTTTCTCTTCTGAAAAGCAATAAGTGGCAGATCGTTACTTTACTTTTCCTTTGAGGCGTCATAATCAGGAACACTAAACAAGGGGGAATACCTACATATATCAATAAGTATTTTATAGAGAAAAGCGCTGCTAAAAAACTTCCAACTACCTACGACCTACAAGTCTTTAAATATAGCCTCTGGACAAAGGTTGGCTGAAGCAAGGAAACAAATATTCAGGTAGAGATTCATAGATGACTGTACCCTCGAGTGTAAATGTGGCGTTGTCGTCACTTGATATCGTGTCCTGCCTGTCCCGTTGTTTGCACATCACAGGAGCTGATGGACGCAACTGATAGTGACGAACTCGCCGAAAGTTTTGGGCTGACTCAATTTAGATATTCATCGACACGCTAAGAAGAAAAAGAGTATAGAGATATACCTATACGTTGCTAAATAATAATGGGACGAGGTCACATTTCGTACATCTAATGGTAAGAGTAAACGTGATAGAAAATATAATAATATTATCTATCTCTATTTAGGGTTTTATTTATTTAGGATCTCCAAAAAAAGATATACACAAATCATTTCAAATGGGCAATATAAAGTATTACGTAGTTGTACTCACAAAACAACATGCACAAGAAATGTTGGCGTACCTGTGCAAATTTGGTCTTACCTGGTTCTCAGCGCACAACTGACGCCTAAACGACTGTGACCAGCACTATGGTACGATTCCTTTGGATTGTATAACCTGACTACATTCAACGGTAGCAGCATACAAGACTATCGATATCTCATTTGCCAAACATTATTCTCCTGCTTATCCCAATTGATTTACGGCCGGCACAGCTTTTCTTCGTCTTTCATACTTCTCTATTAGTCATCAACTCAGTAATCCGTCACACAGGAGCCTGCCCACTACACCGTCCCATACAATGACCGTGCTATGAACGTTTCTGGCACGAAAAGAAACATGGCACGGACTACTATGCCCGCTACAACGTATCATAGGGCTTAGGACGGTCATCATATGAAGTTATCAAATGGTTAAACACAATATTCTTTGTTTTGAAAAGTATGAGACTATGCCCAGTAGACCGCTCCGTCACCTTCGCGTGCGTGCACGGAGCGTTAACAATTTGCCGGCGAAAATATTTTGCCGGTGCGACATTCATACTCAACATTTTCCTCACACCACTTACACAAATGTCCATACCATGACAAGTGATTACCACACAACTTCAAGTCTCCGGTGCCACTTTCAGAAGTCTCTTCTCATACGGCAATCGCTGACAGCTAGTCTATATACAAAACTCTATGAAGCCAAAATTAGATCAATTCACATTCGAATACGCAAACGTATCACTGTAGAAACAAATAAACATCTACAATAATATCAGTATTCCTGTCACACCTCAACAAGGATTACCCTGCTAGGACAAATAATAAAAAAGGGGAATCAGCCGAAAAATCGTTGAGTTTGCTCGACGCTTGATAAAAATCAATTCAATTTTGGAGACTGTAGCTGTCATATCGACCTACGTGAGGCGCGCGTGATGGGAATACCAAATGGGGTGAAGCACAGTCGGGAGGCAGAAGTGTAAGTAAAGACAGCTCTTGGTAACAAAGACAGATACGGAAGGACCAAAGGTTGACTGGTAGAAAATGCCTATGACATTAAGTCCGCCTCTGTACTTTTGTGCTTGAAGTGTTAAATAAATAAATACGTCTCGCATTGACGTACTACAAATTATATTTAAATCAACATGAACTACAATTACAAACAGGTGAAGGTTGAATAAAGGTTGCGGGGACCTGCTGGATGCGAGACGCACGGGACCGGTCAATGTGGCGACGCTTGGGGGACGCCTATGTCCAGCAGTGGACGTCTTTCGGCTGAAATGATGATGATGATGAAGGTTGGATATACAAGGTAATCTCAGAAACTATTTCAAAAAAATGTTTCGCTAATGTAAAGCTTTACTATTACCATGCATGTTTCTGTGAGGCGTACGAACTCGCGGGCATATTGTCTTTAGTGTCAATTAATCACGTGCTTATTGTCCAAACAGTATGTAGCTACCTGGGGGCTTAAACAAGTGCCAATCGCTTAAAAGCGCTTTTCGTATTTCCACGATGACATTTACCTGCTTAATAAAGTTTATTTTTATTTTGCCTTTCGCATCATTGTTTTATAAGCCCTCTGGATAGTTACGATGAAGAAGGACATTTGATTACTACAATACCTGACGGTGTCGTAGTGCTCCTCACACTTAGGGTTTCTTCATCATACATAATAGATGCCTTTACAAATATAAATCGCAAGAGTAGAAACAGCTACATATTAACAAAACGTTTTACTTTCTGCGTATTTCTCTACAGTAAGACCTCTGTATTGAAATTCGCTGTAGCCATTTGACTCCGCTGACGACAGCTTAAAGCCAGCTGATTTGTACGACTCGTCTTGTAAACTAACTGATAGCTGAACGAGCGTACAAGTTCGCCCGTTTACACTTGATTAGTGCAAGTGATTAGTGCGTTACGTCGCTCATAGCCGCGTAGCACGTAGCAAAGTGTTACAAAATTTTGATTATAGGTGCCGTCGAACCGGTACGGACAATTTTTACGGACCGGACGAAGACAGATACTGTAAGTAGCTACCAAAATGCGATGTCCGCAGCCGGTCCACAGTGCCCGTACTGGATTGGCTGAACATCTAATCAGCGGCCATCAAAGTAATCTAGGATACTATGGAGAGGAGAGATCAGACGAAATGCTATAGACTACCTACTAACTGTGATCTCATGTCGGAGTGAAACCATATCAATAAGATTTTTTTATTGACTTCTTTTTTACTGACCACTTCGTTATTACTTAAATTCTTCCACATACATTATATTACTTTGGTCACCCCTATGTGTTAATTATACACCCCCAATGTAAAGTCAGAAAAGTCAGAATACTTTTTTTACAGTTCTTGAATTACATTTATGTATTTTCAGCATGTGTCTTTCCACTGCAGGTATTGCATAAATATACAAATAATATTTATAAAACTACTTTTATGTTAAATTGATTTTTACTTTGCTCTGCTACAAAAAAAACTTTTAACAGACTTGAAACAATCATCTACTTTTTCATTTCGACTCAAATCATTAACAACCGCACATTGGCACGAGAAAATACACAAAAACAGCCAAATGGAGTCCAAAAATTGCAACGCAAAGTAAAATGGATTCACCCCAAGACCAGTCCAACTCCATTTTATCTGTTTCAATTCTTTCATTAAGCACTATAAAGACTTCCACAATCAATTTCTACCCGCGATCCGCCTTAACCGGGACAACTCTGCAGTTTCTTTGACCTTTATTTCGTTTAGCACAAGATCTGAAATTGTGTGGATTAGCAGGAAAAATGTGCAGCAGCGTACGGAGTCTGTACTTCGTTGTGGATAGCATAGATTGATGGGCGTGGTTGGCGAAGCTAAGTTACCCACAAGTGAGGAGCCGTTAGTAGCTACGATTTTTGCGACCGTGTCGTTGAACTGTCATTATCATGGTTACTGTGAGACTAAACTAAGAAAATAAAAATATGTTAGAACTTTGACGAGTAATAGAGAAATATGGCAGAAGAAGACTTGCTGCGCCGACCCCAAATGAATTGGGACAAGGGCAGGAGAATCATGATGTTTGAAAGTTTTAAGCATGAATGTGGATGGCTATAAGAGTAGATGAAGACCAAAGAAATGACGGAAGGACTGTGTGAAAGGTGATATGGCTAGAAAGAAATTAGTGAGGCGTGAGCACGAACACAAACAAATTGGGATACGGGCAGGGAAATGATGACTGTATGACTAAACTAGAGTTACTTCACGACAGATTGTATTGAAGGCTTTCAGACACACATCGTGATTATGGTGTGAGCTCAAGAGTTAAGGTTATAATTACTAAACCATTGTTGAGTGACTATGACTATTACAAACCTAATCATTAATTAAATTAGGTTTCAACACTAACACTGCGACATCACGCCTGTCTTTACACATAGCACACCACATTTCGCCCAATGTAACAGTGGGCGAGCATATTGCCATCAGACGGATTGGTTGGCTTGCCCACAAAACTTCTTTAAAATCGTGAATCATGATCATCATTCGGTATTCCATCGTATCGAAATCGTATCGTATAAAGGTTTCTGAGGTTAGTACAGATTACGAGGTGGAACTAAGTTGATGTATGGATGGTGTTCAAAAGAAATTTAGGTAGAACTGTGGTCTAAGAGAAAAAGGGATTGGCTGAATTACCCCGCAATGGCTTTAAAAGACCGATCTTTGGAAGACTGAGAGACTGTTTATGTAGTTTCATGGTATCGTTTCTAAGGGAGATTTGAATTGGAGTTAGTGCATGATGAGCTTGGTGTTTGTTTTAGGTCTCCTGATGATGGGGCTTTAGGCAAGATGATCAGACACGATTAAGAAGGCTGTTGGAGGCAGCATGCACCAAGTGATCCACACTTCAGAAGATGGTATAACTACTAAAGACGTGTCGTATTTGTTCGCGTTTCCTAGTATTGAGGGAACGATTAAGAAAATAAGCTTATGGTAACGTTGAACTGAACTAAAGACTTTAAGTGTCAAATATTTAAACGCTAGCATAATTTTTATTTCATTTCTTTCTTACAATTCAATAGAAAAATAGTTCTTTTTTTCAAATATTCATATTTACCGACCTTGTGTTTGCAAGATATTATAATCTGTATATTTTTTACTCTTATACATTTTTGTGCTACAATACGAAGGAACGTAACAACCAACACTTTAGAGCATTTCCTTTTAAAAATTCACGCACGTATCCCATTGGCTAAAATTAACAAAAACTCTACGTACAAATTTTTGTAAAATAAAAGCAAGGATATTCAAAATTTTGAAACTAAATGTAGACTACCCTCCATTTGGCTCCAAAACAAAAAGTATATAATAACAATTCGAAGGCCACTAACTATTAACACTGTCCACTTTTGTATATAACTTGGAAACCAAGTTATTTTGTTAGTTAAGCTAACATTCTCCTTTCTCTAAGTCTTCGGGCTAAAGTCCACTTTTGATTGGAAATGATTTTCATAGATGCACTTGTAGGGTAGTTAAGCAAAAAGTTGCAAGCTTGGCAAGGCTGCCAACGGAGCTGGTCACTCGAGAATTGTTTAGTTGGCCAGTCCACATTCAAACTTGCAGTGTTCTAGTCCGGTGGGTGGCCATTTTCGAATGGTTTTTAATACATTGCTCTGTGAATTTCTAGACGAAACTTTCTTAAAGCTGAAACCGTAAAACTGGTCGTATTTAATTTTATCCAGCAAAAATCTTTTTGAATTAAAAATGAATAGCTACATTTTCCAAACTTGGAAAATTAGCATAACCCATCTTTTCAAGTTATCTAAAAAAATACTAAAGAAAAACAATGGTCTACCTATATCTTTATAAAAACCCAGATCGTTAGCCGCTTTCAGTAACACTAGGCGATGGCTACAGAAATACCTAAAATAAACTGTTGAATTATCAGCATACGGGTCAGAGCTGAGCGTTGGAAATAAATACAAATGGTTAAATATTGTAAAGCTGAAGAGTTTGTTTGTTTGGTTGAACGCGCTAATCTCAGGAACTACTGGTTCGATTTGAAAAATTCTTTTAGTGTTGGATAGCCCATTTATCGAGGAAGGTTATAGGCTATAAAATTTCACGCGGACGAAGGTCGCGGGCAACAGCTAGTGGTTAAATATAAGCGATTTAGGCATTCATTGAGGTGTCGCTTAGTTAAAAAGGGGTTTCAATCTTCAATAAATATGGCCGTTCGATTTGACCCTAAAAATATATCAAACTTGCTTAGTTTCAGATATCCCCTCTATTCGTTAATCAAAATTTGAAATAAACTGTTTAATTTTCTGATATACTAATATAGACCAGACAAACAAACAAACATTTATAAACATTTAATCGGTCTATAATGTTCCCACTGCTGGGACACACGTCTCCTAGCTGTAAGGAATGGGCCGTAATTCACCACCCCAACTCAGAGCGGGATAGATCATATAGCCTTTTCTCAACTATGTTGGGGTCGGCTTTCAGTCTAACCGGATGTAGCTGAATACCAGTATTTTATGTGGAGCGACTGCCTATCTGACCTCCACAACCCAGTTAGTACTGGTTAATACGATACTCCTTGGTAAGACTGGTTAGCAGACTTTCGGACCACTGACTACTTAATCACTGTCAAAGATCTACAAATAACAACCGGGATCAACGGCTTAACGTGCTTTCCAAGGCACGGAGGGAACTCAGTATGTAATGGGTGATCACCCATCCACGGGCCAACCTAGGCAAGCGCAGCTTAACTATAACATCGACCCGAGCGGCTGATAATATTTAGCCACGAGCTCCTCGGGATAGATCATATAACTAGATTTAATTTTGGTATGCCGCTCTGATCACCCCAAATATTCATCCCAATTAATTTATCGCAAACAATAATATATATTTTGCAAAAACTCCTATTGCAATTCCGCCAATGTATGTTTCCGAGTGGTTTGGTCAATAAGCTAATTAATTATTGTAAAACATTGTTGTTTCGAATTATTTTCATTTTGTCAGTGATACAGGGTTCTGTTATTAGGTGTTACTTTCCACAATTAAATAATGTTATTCCATTTATTATATTTATGTGTATTGTTTTTTTAATATTTTAGTGTAAATTAAGGATGAATTGTTAACATAACATCACGCCTGTAATTCCCGTATGGTTTGTGCAGAGGTGTACCTAATAGTACACCCACATTTCGCCAGGTATGATTAGGTCCCATGTAATAGAGGGTGAGCCTATTGCCATCAACCGGCCACAAATCCAGACTGTGGCTGCTACTGAGAAATTCCTAATGGAAAAACCCAATAACAATTTGCCCGACCCGGGAATCGAACCCAGGACCACATGCTCAGCAGTAGCGATTGCGACATCACTAGACCAACGAAGCAGTCATGATGAATGTCGAGATGAATTGCTAGATTGTAAGTTATAATAGATTAATATATAATTATCTATACTTAGTTGTGCATAGATACAGATCTACCTACCAACATGTAAAATGTTTAAAAAGTAAGGCCCACTTGCACCAAAAGTTAGCTTCTTAATGTTTTAGCGCTAAACGCATTTAAAACATCATTGTGTCTTAATCATCTCTAATCTATTGACAGAAGCGAGACCATGTTTTGTCAGAATTATGCCTTTAGCGTTAAATGTAGGTTAGTGACGTATTGTGTAGCTGGCAATAGAGACAAAAAAAATAAGAATCTTACATCTCTCAAACGAATAAAACAATTGATTCTTACAAAGCAATGAAAAGTAAACAATACAAAACTATCGCAGCCTCCTTGGCCTGCCCGCCGCGTGCCGCAGACACCCGCGCTGCCAATCCACGCCCATATAGACATACTGAAAGAACAAGGTAGCTTATTTTTACAAAACTTTTATAATGACTTGGCTTTTTCCGAGGGATAATCATTTATCTCTTGAAGGTTCCTGTCTCATTAATAATAAAAATTACAAACGATAGTTTAACATTGGTAGCGTAAATATGAGATTGGCCGGAGAAAACTGCACAGAGGTAACGAGTGGAAGGTTTTAGAGGAGACCTTTGTCCAGCAGTGGGACAACATAGGTTAGAATAAACAAACTAAAAATGAAAGAAATAAACTTACCTGATATTAGTTTTATAAAGCCACAATGTGCTTGACGATGACGCATGAATACCCAGAAGTAACCTTTTGTAGAAACTTTTTTTGTTGCCTGAGGGAGGCCTATGTCTAGCAATGGACGTCTTCTGGCGGAGATAATGAGGAAGCTCACCTCTAACATTCGCAACTTAAACGTTAACAGAGGGCCTAGAAAAAGATACCAAAACCTATCTAAAAGCATACGTCAATTCTGTTGAGACCCCTTGTAGAATTAAGAAACGCTTTGAAATCTGTAGCACTCGTCTGTCTAAGCCCTTAGGTCGTAGTTATCAAGCAATAAACTCAAGCAAGAAGTTTCAAAGCTCAGCAAAAAAAAAAAAATATAAAACATTTTGATCTTAAACAGTTCCCTGTCACCCAAGGCTTGACTACTAAATACAACAAAGTCATAATCAATTCAAATCACGTTTCTAAACCGGCCGTGAAGAATGATTCACGAACAAAAAATAACAAAATTATAGCTAGTTAAATACAAAACAGTTAGGTGGTGAATTTAAAAAGCAAACTGACTGTAACACTGAGTCACAAGTATGGTGAACATTAATTAGATAGCACAAGGTCTTCCTGAACACGTGCTGTTAGTCATCTAGTAGTTACTAAGTATAGGATTGTTACAGGATTTGGTTGTGTAGATTAAAAAACACATCGATAAACAGTTTACTATCTATCAATACCAGTTTTATAATTTTTAGTGAAATAATCCTCTTTAGTACCACCAACACCATTACTGTGGAGTATCATCATGTGTAACATAACATCACGCCTGTAATCCCCAAAGGGTTAGGCAGAGCTTAGGTGTACTTAATAGTACCTACACCCACGTTTCGCCAGTTATGTTTAAGTTTCATGCAATAAGGGGCGAGCCTATTGCCATCAACCGGGCGCAAATCCAGACTCCGTGGCTGCTACTGAAAAATTCCTGATGGAAAATCTCAATGACACTTTGTCCGACCCGGGAATCGAACCCAGGACCTCATGCTCAACAGTCGTGCTTGCTACCAATAGACCAACGAGGATCTTAGACATGAGTAGCATAAAAGCACATTCAGGGTATATTGGAAGATACCTATAGGCCTCCTCTATTTGTGGAGAAGTAGTCTAAGCCACTTCGCAAGCTCAGTCCAGGCTGGATGTCATTAGGTCTTTGAATTATTGGTACTACGACACGCCGCGCCGGTCACTAACAAGTGTTTTTTTTTTATACAGGACTCATATAAGTTGATAATTGTATCTTTACTCGATATGACAAAGTTGTAGTCAAAGTCAAATTATTTATTTTCAAATATGGGTACATCTGATGTTATAATTATTGTATACGAAGGTACACAATTGGGTATTACCACATTTTACCATTAGCATATTAAAATAGAAAACTTAAATAAGGATGCCGAAAAAACTATTAATTATTAAATGTTTACAGAAACACGTACAAAACGACAGTAATTACATAAAACAAAGTGTTGCACAGTTCAAAAGTCTGCACGGTTAGCCGTTCAAAGATTAAAATAGACAGTTTGGTAGCGATGTACCCGCTAGTTAGTCACTGTCGTCATGAGTCACCGCTCAGCGCGACAATCATACAAACTGATATAGATGGCTCTTCATTAGTTATATGCTAATGCGGTGATGAAATAATAATACACAGATTTCATATTTTACAGTTGCGTTTCGGTCCCTGAAATGTGTCAAAACTGCTCGTTTGCATATCGTAAGTTTTAAATAGCGTATGCCCTTACTCATCATCAGCATAGCCTTTTCCCTAATAAGTTGGCTTCCTGTTTAACCGAATGCAGCTCCTTATTCGTTATCGTGTGGTTAGTGCTCAATCTGGTTGTAGAGTTTTTATGCCGCCCACGGGCCTGTGACTTGGCTTTACATTCCGTCAAGAGATATTTCTTAGGCAGACTGGTTTCCTCACGATGTTATCCTTCACCGAAGCAAGTGATAATTATACAATAAGTACATAAATCCAAAAGATCGGAGTCGCGTGCCTTGGGATCGAACTCGAGACCTATGACTTGCCAGTCGGACGATCACACCACTAGACTACCACTGCTATGCAGCTCAATATCAGTACTTTCCTTAGAGTGACTGCCTATCTTACCTCTACGACCCAGATATTATATAGGTAATACAATACTAGGTACGGTATAATTATTAGGATGGGTGACTTCTAATGCTAATATGAAGATTAGACTGAAAATTAGTCTTCTGACACCATGTAACGTTTTCTTTATATACATACCTGTCTATGGACGCTAAAAGTTTGATGACTTGTATGAAGTGCGGTAAACAAAAAAAAACAAATGAAACGCACAGAACAAAACGTGAGATCTACAACAGCCATTAAGCACCCATTCACCAGCAAATCTCAATACCTTAGCTTAACCCGGTAACAAGTAGTTATTTCGCCAAAAATCTAGCCAACATTATCTATTTTATCATGTATCGTACAAGCAAATCATACGAGATATACATTATGTATACCAATATTTATGTACGTAGGCAGTCTTGGCTGCCCGTCTGCAAATTTTATGGCATAAAGGAATATTCTAAATAAGCTATAAAAGACATTTTCCTTGAAAATAACTTGGTATACCGTGATTTAGGAGCGCGCCATGAAAATATTATGTTCGCAGAAATTGATGTTATGCGACCAACATGTACGGCCATCGATATTGGAGGGAAGATGGCCATGCAAATAATAACTTATTGATGATAATATAGTTTTTTTGATAAAATACTAGTTTTCATTATGTAATTTGTGTATTTGATCAGTATTTATTAAGATTTATTATAAGACATATACTCATTGATTGTAATCTTGTATATCAGACTGACCTTTCGCCAACTATGTCGTACATACAGAGGAGGTATAAAGTTCCCACTGGTGGGAGTACGACCAGTGGGAACTTTATAGGCTGATTTAGATAAGATTAGATAAAACAAGAAAATATTTATTTGCATAAATATGTGAGAAAATACATGCATGCAAGATGGTAACAACATTATTAGTTACAGGCATGTTTGCTACATGAAGAGACGTGCTATTGTCAAGAAATATTATTAATTAAAATATTCTCTTAAAATAATAATAAATTAAGTGGGTAATTGAAGAATAATAATAATATTGTAGTAAATTTAAAATAACAAAAATCAAACAGAACATTAAAAACAAATATAAGTATATCTTATGTTTAAAATGATGAGTGTAATGATTTGGTTGTACGGAACCCATAATACCCACCTATGCAAGTCCGACTTTAACACTGTCTGCTTTTCGAAACAGTTATTTTTACTCTTCAAAGCCTTTCATAAATCACCTGAAGAAAAAAAACAAAAGGCTGTCAAAGTTCATTAAACCCTGAAGAACAATTAGCGCATCAAACTTTCATCGTCTATACTTCATGGATAAACAAATATTTGATATGGCAACACAAAGCGATGCACAAGTTCGTTGCACCACATTTTAGTTGGCACTGTTTAACAAAGGCCCTTTTTGATAACGGAGAATTTTGTGACTCATGGATTTTTGAGATGTGGTACATAGTATGTTGTTGAAGCGATTTGACTCGTAAAATTGTAAAACAAATGCAGACAAAAATTTAGGCAGTGATTTGCAAAATGATTACCCATTTGCTGTTTAAGTTGATGGCAA
This sequence comes from Noctua janthina, assembly GCA_963576755.1. NCBI lineage: Eukaryota > Metazoa > Arthropoda > Insecta > Lepidoptera > Noctuidae > Noctua > Noctua janthina. The sequence continues at coordinate 1,758,258 of OY755066.1, forward strand.
TAGGCTCGAAAAACCTAATAAACATTTTGCCCGATCTGGGAACCAGATCCTGCTCTGGAGTTACGCTTGCGATCACCATGCCATCGAGGCAGTCAATAAAACGTACAATACTAAGCATAAATAAAGTCATGCATGCTGTAAGGCATAAATTAAATTTGTAGAAACCAACTATGAGGATAGCCAGAAAGATTAATCAAGACGAGAATAATATAAATACCACAACATTATTACTGGGAGCAGACGCTCTATCAATGATTACTTACACTATCTAGTTTCAATCAAAATAAAAGTATTGCTACTATTTTTATTGGAAGTCATCAACGTATTAATGGAAACAATTAAATGAACTGTGTGTTTTGATTGTTGTGCCTATTATTGTATGTTTGTTAATCAGTCATCTACTCAATATTTTTTTTTGCAGTTCGGTTCATCTTTCACCCTTTTTTTAAGATTGGAAATTTCAGGTTTGGTTTCATTGTAAACTTTGTTCATAATAATGAGAAAATAAATCATTTTTAAATATATGTCGAATCCGGTCGTTAGTATGGACATAAAATGAATTGGAAAGCGCGCCAGTGTGCAGTGATGATATCATGCGACTTGCTTACCAGTCTATTCACCACAGAGCGTGCTTCTACAGAGCCCTGATGTTCAACTCGAGGCTAGGGCGACAGTCAATGTCTGATCGCGGCGGAGTTGAGACGTCTAGGAACTGTAACCGATTCATTGTGCCCCGTGTTATTGTATTAAGTTGTAATCTCAAGTAATTTGTTAGTTTGCTAGAAACAGTGTATCGCACCATGTGTGTTTTCATAGCACGAAACCCATCGTCTGCCCACATGATATACGAGCCTAACGGAATAAATCCTGACATATCCGACATTTATAAGTTTGTTTCTATTTCTTATAGGTGCAACCGCTATTTCTCATGAGTTGCACCAAAATTCAGCGAGGTGCAGTAATTAGTAGAGTGTGGTCAGCCAAACAGTCTTGCTTTTATTTTTATTGTATTTCAGCGCTATTCCACAATTATATTCCGCATTGGAATTGCTTTTTTGCTCTGTTTTATTATATTGAATCGTTGCTGGTATTGATTTTAAGAAAAGCCAGGATTTCAATTTCTAAAAATTTCATCAAATCAATTTATAAAATATCTACCTGTTACGTAATTTATTTTCATGCTAAGTTATCATAACATCACGCCTGTAATACCCGAACGGTAAGAGGGCAGAGGTGTACTTAATGGCACACCCACATTTCGCCAGTTATGTGTAAGTCTCCCAGGCGGAAAAACCAGACCCCGTGGAATTGACAAAAGCCTGACGAAAAACCCAATTACACTTTGCCGTACTTGGTAACCCAGGACCTCAAGCTCAGCAGTCGCAAGAATGTTATTTTTTTTAACTAGTTTCCAAAATTCAGGCTTTGGGCTGCGACTAATAGTTACGATTGGAATGACTTAATAATCAGATTGGGGATTGAACCAAGAACCATTCGCTGAACGGTCACCTAATGCCTATAGACAAGACCAACACAAGCCACACATCACAGCTCATCACCGTGATAAGATTTGATAAATACACCAAAACAACAAAGAAAAGTGTTACTAGCACCAAGTGACGCCTGCTAACGCTACCAGGGAGACAGGTTTGCATAAAGAATGATCGATGTGCAGTATATTAGAGCAGGTGCATCCGTGAAATGAGTCATTAGACCATCATTATGGGCTTATAATTGCACTAAGAACATGCTCCTCGTGATTATGTGCTCCTGGTGTCAAAGCTGTGTTTATAACTATGTATTACACGGTAATTATTGTACAGTCAACCGCACATCACTTGGAATCAGCCTATAGTGTGTTCCCACAGCTGGACTCAGTGCCTATTGGTTAAGTAGTACCAGTATTTTTGGTATCGGTTAACACTGTTAAAAAAAAAAACTGGCTGCGCATTTATATTGTAGCAATAAGTGTGGTTTTCACATTAGTATAGGTAGTATTATTACCAATGATGTGTAGGTACTTTTATTAAATGGCTGAGAATCTGTGCCGAAAGTAGAAGAGTTCAGAGGCTTTTTGTTTTTTGTCAATATGAATCTAAGGCATTGACGTCCAAAAATGTTTCACAAATTAAATCGTTTCATTTTGTTTGTAGTAATTTTACTGACAATGCAACGAGACATTTATTTATAAAACATATAAACGGAACTTTTGACAATCTAAATTAAAGATCTAAATAAAAAGAAGCCATTAATCAAACTATATTGATGCGGCACATAATTATTTATTAACACGCAAATTCCCAAGCCTCCGAACACATATGATGATTTCGGAGAATAACAGAAAACCGTATTTTATTCGGACGATTTTTCGTATTTACTGGACACAACTGACCGTGAAATAAGATTGAATTCTTAGAAACAATTCTGATTATATTATCCGCTTTAAGCGAAGCCGTTAAGGATAAGTTTTGACTAGCAATTTGGCTCGATTTCGCCCATGTAGTTAGGTATGTCATGCTTGAAGGAGTTTTCAGTGAATAAGATGTTTTATCCTAATTGATTCCGTGAATTCTTAGATCAACATTTTTTTAAATTGAAATGCAGATGTTGCCTGTTAAATATTTATAAAGTCTTTGAACACAAGTGACTCACTTAAGAGAAATAAAATCAGTTATAGACTCACAACAAATGGCGAAAAATATCTAAGGAAGCATACTTTTTATCCGAAGGTCAGTTAATCTTAGAACATTGCCATAATTTTATTCAATTGACAGCGTTAAGGAGAAGTTTTTTAGTTTATTGTATTGTATAAGTTTGGTGTAGTTACTTTAGTTTATTTTATTGTTGTTATTTAGGTCAGTTGAGACCAAAAGAGCGAATGCAGATTCTTACCCAACACTACCAAATTATTTTTGTGTAAACAGGTATCGCGAACACTACATACAGGTAATTCTATCTATTGGTCTATCCATACTAAAATGTCAAGAATAACAAGAAAATAATGCTCTTGTTCTAGTTCTTTGTTCGATTTTCCTAAACCCACCTTAAGGCACCTATAACTATCTAAGAAAACAAAATCTAAACAACGAAGGAATTGTGACCCGTAGTTGTTACGTGTGTAGGTTATAATCACACGCGATGTTTAATTAAAATAGTTCTCTTCTTGCCCAATTTGGACCTGTATTGGAAGAACAAGAAAGTCAAAGGGAGAGGCATTTGCCCAGTATCGGTATGACGCAGGGTTACAGTTACAGGGAGAGGCTGACCTAATCTTCACCAGGTACGTGAAGTAAGGCATCCAAAATAATCATCCAAGACAATGAAATAATTACAAAACGTCCAGCAAAAATGTCATTCACTCTTATTTTGGGAGTGCATTATCCTAAAAAAATGTTTGTTAACAAAAATTACGAAATACTTTCGTTTTGACCAGATCACGAGTATGTAATGGACAGAGAACGAACTTCATATTTTATATTATAATAAATTCACATTACTTCTCTCATATTGGCACGAGTCACGACCTATTAGGTATAAATATAAATTGGAGTTTGACATAAGAAAAGAGAGACCTGTAACCAGCAGTGAGTGAATACGGGCTGTAGCTAACAAAAATTAGGGATAAAATAATGGCTCATGTCGTACAAAAGTATTAGATAGTAAGCAATATCTTAACAGAACTAAACCAGATGGCATGACGAATAACAATCGTTTTCAAACCGTCTCGTATTTCTACTAGGTACAAATTTCAACAGGGATGGCATAAGCTTTTCAGTAGCACAAATGTCAACCGATTTTTTTGCGTATTGCTACATGTTTTGCTAGCCTTTTTTTTTTCGGATGGGAGTTCATCAAATGAACCCTTCCCGCTCTGAGCGGAGCGGAAGGGAGTATCAGACTTGTACTAACTAAAACCCATCCATGTTCCTTCTTAGCCCTCTGTGTTCCAGAGCCGCGGTATCTCTTTCGAACAGTCCCGCAGCCTTTTGCTAGCCTTTGATTTTTGATACAAAAACTTTAAAATTCTTCTTCTTCTTAGTCGTTCACTCTTAACAGAGTGGTCGTGGTCATGGGGGATCGCCCACAATTGCGGTCGTTGCCTTCGCGATCCTTGGCCACCGGTCTCTATTTGCTGCATGGGGAGCACATTTTGTCACAAGGATCTAGGTAACAGATTTAATGGAGGATTTGTCGTCTCTGCCCTGAAAATAACTACAGCTTTAAAAAACTTTTAATAGATGTATCTTTTTATTAATTTAGATTAATTCATTGAATTTGGCAATCCGTCACAGATATGTTCAGACGCAACCCGAAATTATAAGCATGCCCACGTCCTAATCAAAACGAACGTCGCGTGAATACGCGATCGTCGCGTTCGTTATGTCCGGAAAGGCGTGAAGGCGCCCTCTGTTGGTGCGACGAGCGCTTTGGTAAGCACTGTCAGTCTCTGTTGTAAACCTACTCCTGCACCACAGTTCAGAACATACATCAAATTCTCACACTTCAAAGAGCAACATTTTTGTTACTTTTATATCTGATTTAGTGCTTCAGCGTCCACCATTAATAACTCCAGCTTGTGAATGTAATATGCCGCTTATATGCGTCAATGTCTGTATTCTTGGTCGTGTTTTTACTGAATGTCTTCATGTGACAAGTCCCGTTTTAGGATTTGAGCCTGCTCCAGCTTGAAACTGAAACCGGAATAATCTATTAATAATCAGTATCTGGTTGGCAAGGTCTCTTACTCTACAGTTAAAGACCCACCTAGATACTGTAGAAGTTTCATCTGTATGGTTATCACAACAGACCTTCATAATTATTTAATAAGTTATTGGCAAATTATGAGATAAAGAATAATTCATAATTTATTTTTAAAAATAGTCATGGTTAAACAGTCAGGTCCCAATGGTGAGCAGCGGCGTATTATTAAAATAATAAAAGAGTGTTCGTAACTAAACACTTGTCTTATCATCTTGTTCTTGACTGGCGACCGCGAACCGGAAGACGTTTCGTTGGAAGGCCTCCCACTAGGTGGACCGATGCGATGTCCTGGTGAAGATTGCAGGGATCCGCTGGATGAGAGACGCTCGGGACCGGTCAAAGTGGCGACTCTTGGGGGAGGCCTATTTCCAGCAGTGGACGTCTTTCGACTGAAACACTTGTCTATCTGCAAGTTATACAGGGTGTAAGGGACAGCCCTCCACAAAGTGATGGGGTGAATTCAGTATATCATACTAAGATGACCGGTACAAGAAATTATTTCAGGAATGTTATGGGAATCCAATAAATTTGATTTGTTTTATTTCCTCATACGCAATGTATCGTTACCGTGCCAAAACATAACGAACGGCAAGTGCAACGACGAGTTCGATGACCTCTGTAGGCAGGAAGTGAACAGATGATTTCTCGCGTTGTTCATTAGAGTATTTCAACATCCTTTTATTTTTATGTAAGCCGTATAATTTACATAAATGGAGTCCTGCGTACAGGAAATGTAATTTTACATAAAATTAAAAGAATAGTAACTGAAAAGAAAATAAAAAAATCCGGTGGAATATGATTCAAATTAAGGAGCTGAATGCACTCTGTTAGTTTGTGGAGGGGTGTAAGCCTACACCCTGTATTACCAGTACTACTGATCCCATAATACCATAGGAAACGAGCGCAGCTGTGTGTTGAGAGTTCTTTTTATACTTGATTTTAAGAGGTCACCATCATCTGCCTAGCCTTTTCCCAACTATGTTGGGGTCGGCTTCCAGTCTAACCGGATGCAGCTGAATACCAGTATTTTACGACTGCCTATCTGACCTCCACAACCCAGTTAGTACTGGGTAATACGATACCCCTTGGTAAGACTGGTTGTCAGACTTTTTGGGCCACTGACTACCTGTAACAACTGTCAAAGATCTACAGATTACAGCCGGGACCAACGGCTTAACGTGCTTTCCGACGCACGGTGGACGAGTTTCCTCCGTGCCTCGGAAAGCACGTTAAGCAACATGCACGTTATGTAATTGGCGGTCACCCATCCACAGACCAACCTAGGTAAGCACGGCTTAACCTAAAGATCGACCCGAGCGGCTGTTATTATTTAGCCACGAGCTCCTCCTATAGAGGAAAAATCAAATTGTAAAAAAACGACAACTGGGAGTAAAAAGTGAAAATTTTTCTTTCAAAACTGAAGAATGTTTTCTACCTTTTTCTTCACATTTAGCATGCAAAACATAAAACAGAATTGTTACTCATAAAATATAGTTTAAAACGTTGGACCGTGTTTGTGTCGCCGGCAATGATTAATACACTTATTTCATGTTGCATTCCACTTGTATATGTAAGAATAACAAATAAAAAGAATCTGCGTTATTTCTAATTATACATGTACACATATAACATGACGCCTGTAATCTCCAAAGGAATAAGTAGCGGTTTAAGAAGCTAATCATAACGTACTACGTACGTACAGTAATGCTTGTTGAAGTCAGTCCGTGGATGAGTGACCATTCATATCACAACGAGATATCTCCGTACCTCTGAAAGCAAGTTTAACCAGTAGTCGGGGCTTACATTTGTACTTAGATCTTTGACAGTTTTGACAGTTGATAAAGGAAGTCAAAAGACTGAGTTTGTCGGCCAAGGGTTACCCAGTAATGGGGATTCCGAGAACTAACTACGTATTCAGCTGCATGTGGTTAGACCGGAAGTAGACCCAAAATTTTTATTTTTTTATTCTTTGTTTTACACAAAATTAAATACTATTTGCATTGGAATTATAACTCGTGTATAGATGCGAGTTTAACCCAGAACTGGGTTCTCTTACAGCAAACCTTTTTGTGAGATTAAACATTATTAGGAAAAGGCTCAGTAGATGATGAAGTCATCATCATCATTCTCTTGCCCTCACCCCAATTTATTCGGAGTCAGCGCAGCATGTCTTCTTCCATACTTCTCTATTACTCGTCATCTCAGTAGTCACCTCCTTTCTAGCCATATCATCCTTCATACCGTCCTCCATCCATCGTTTCTTTGGTATTCCTCTACTCTTATAGCCATCTACATTCATACTTCACATTTTCCTCATGCTTCTGCATCACATGTCCATTCAGAGTTAAGGGACAAAATAAGGGAACAGTATGTAAAACTTTACATAGATCTTATATAAATATGAAAGTGCAGCTGATTATGTCAATATGTAGCGGGTTCGTGTACGTGCACTGTACCAAACTTGCACATTGTTGGTAAACCTCTCCAAAGAACAATTTATTACTGGCAGAAAAGACTCTTCTATGTTACTTGACAGATTGTTAATTTGATGGATACCCTCATGGAACTGAATGAAATATCTCGGTTAAACAGGTCGTTAAAAGTTAATTAACCAAGTCGTTTGGCTACTTGTTTAATTAGATGGCTGTAGAATATTATTTAGGGCGCTCGCGCTGGTTGAACGGCGCTATTTAGAAAAAGTTTTAAGATGGTAATTGGAATGCTAATACAGCTACTTGCCTGTTGTCGTTACATATTGTCATCTTCAAAGATTCAACCTATTGTTGGTAAAATACACGAGATCACAAAAAAATGCAAATTCTTTGTTGATAATGCAAAATGTTAAATGCTTGGTCAATCAACCTTTTCTCTTTTATGACAGAGTCGTATTTTTATCGGCGGTTTGGTTTAGTTATTTCCTTATACATTCAGAATGTACCAGAAAGGTATGGGCATATTTAACGCTGTCCCGTACAATTTGCTCGAGTTGGTAGTGAAATTTTGCATGGGGCGGTTGATTACTTTTTCGCGATTACGGTGTTTGGCCAATGAAGAAAGCTGTTCAGATTGATGGTTCGTACCACACCCATAAATCTGTCTACACCGTTCTGACACATGCTGTATATTTTGTATAGACACTTCATGAGAACAAGCTCTTTAAAAATCTACTACCAAATCATTGCCTCATGCATGCTTTCTGTCGCCTCTGCATAATTTCCACTTACTCTCTGCCCGTACCCCGTAGACGTAAGAGGATTACGGTGCTCCACCGCGAACTAAGTCGGGCTAATGCAAAATTATTTAATAAATATTTACCGAAAGGGATTGCCGTAAGAGCATTTTATGGGGAACTAGATCATCTGCTAATAGAGTTTTGATGGGATTGGTGGAGTAATGAAAAGTGGTAGATGTTTGATATTTATTGGCTGCAATTCTGGTATAAATAATTACTGGCTATAGCTATTCAAATGTTAGAAAACACAGTGGCTGTCAATACTAAGTTGGAGTGGAGTGGTTGGAGTTGGTTTGAGTGGGTGGGGTGGGGAAAGTCCACTCCAACCAACCGTGCTTGGAGTTGGAGTTGAAGTTGGTTGCTAGGAAATTTAAAGAAATCTATTTGTTAAAGTTTTTTTGAGAGCGTTTGTACATACACCTCTGTTATGCCGTGGTTTGGACCCCGACAGGTATTACTTTGTGTAATTTATTTCTTAACCGCGCTGCTCTCAAAACGGTCTAGAAAACATTGTGGGGAAACCGACATGTCCTAGCACCAAACATTCGACGACATGTGACATCTACCAAGCCGCAATGGGCCCGCGTGGTGGATTACTGCTCGTTCCTGTTCACAGAGAGGGGGCGTGTGTCCCAGTAGTGGAAACATTGTGGGCTGATTATGCTATGCCAAAGTTTTTTAGCATACCTAGTGAGGCCTAAGTACCTAAATGTAAAATATCATTTATCATTCACTACATACTCCTCGTGGGTGTCTCAACTTTGAAACAACGGGCACCCATCAACAAGCTAACCGCGATACGTACCTATAGCTAAACTTCACAGATCCAGCAACACACCATTTTTTTGCAATTGAATAATAATGTTAACATCAATTAACCTGCACAATTTTCATATAAATGATACCAATTATAATTTACGTACTAACAATGTTGAAGCCTAAAACAATACAAGTCTGCCTACCCCTATAAAGGCAGCAGGTATACATATACGGGCAAAAGGTGTGGTATTAACACTGGGAATCAATTCAAAGGCAGACCACGCGCCGCATTACTCATTTGAACGAACGTGGTTGAAGCGGCTGGGTTGCCATGATTAAGAGAATTTTTCCTGAAAAATATTGAAATCAGTGAGTTTTTAAGATTTCAAATAAGTAACTAAATCAAAATAATTATTCGTATGATATGGGTTGATAGGTCGTACATAAATATAACATTACCATTATCTATAAAGATCCTCATATTACCCATTTCTTGTACGTACAAAGCTTAAAAGAACTTAATAATTCATGTATACATAATAAATGATTTTTAATATTTTTATACGCAAACCCTGAGTAGGGAACTACAGCTGTGAACAGGGTGCGATGGTCTAATTGGTTAAGACGTCCGGTGTACTGATTCGGAAGGTCGCAGATTCAAACCCTGCTCGCACTCGAATTTTTCTTTCCATATCAAAACAGCTATAATAAATGATGTTCAATAATTATGGTATCAATGACAGCTGTCGTTTAACTGTCAAAGTATGTGGCATGGATTAAGAAGTAAGCAAACAAATACCGCGACACGAATAAGCAATCCTACCTATTCATAAAGACGGTAAGAGGACAGTACGGTAATCATCATTATCATCATCATCTGCCTTACCTTTACGCGACATTGTCGGTGCCAGCTTCCAGTCTAAGGCCCGGACTTCACCAAAGCGGAATCGAGCGGAGCCGAGAGGAGATGTGTAAGATTCGATCAATCGCAAATGAGACGAGAGACGCGATGTAGATGGTAATCAATGTACGTCCGTTCTGTTGTATTAAAAATGTTTGTTTTGCGTTGTATGTTTATTTAATTTATTTTTTATTGTTATTCTTATTCTTTATTGCACACAAAATAACAAATATACATACAAATTGCAATAATATAGCTTATGTACAATGGCGAGCTTAACCCAGAATTGGGTTTTCTTACAGCAAACCAAATTTTGACTGTAAGATAATTAAACGATTGTGACTGCGATATTTTTTTTTTCTTAATTTTTTATGCATGTCATGTCCCTGCGACTAACAAATATTTTTTCTTTCTTTCTTTCTTTCACACGTCTCCTCTCCGCTCCGTTGGACTCCGGTGGAGTCCAACGGAGCGAGGAGTTTGGTGGAGTTCGGGCCTAACCGTCAGCTGAAAACCAATGGTTTTACGGAGTGTCTGTTCATATGGCCTCGACAACCTGGGCAAAAACACGAAACGGGCACCTAAATAAAAACACAAACTCCCTCATTTCCGGCAATCCCAACACTGGCAACACAGAGAAGCGGTGTGCGGTAACATTTTTATTTTTTCCATCGTTTGTACATTTGTGGCAACATGTCGCTGTAAATTCAACGCGTTTTATATACGTTTGCATTAAACCCTCACACACACATACATAGGTAGAGCAAGCTTTTATTACTAGTCGCTGGCAAACTTGACGTTTTTATGGAACTCGCATTAAATACGGTCTAATTTTAAGTTATTTTCGCATCAGCTTTTAAAGTTTTGTTGAATACTGCGTTATGACTTCCCTAATAACCTCGAGACATGCAAGGGAAGATGTGGTAATCAATTCAACGTAGGCATAACACGTCCACTGCTGGACATGGGCCTTTTATAAGTTGTACCAAAAACCGCAGTTCTTGGTTTCCTGCGTCAAGTCTGTCCCAGCCACCAATTAAAAGTCTTCACGGAATCTTAAGAACCACAACTGTTTTAACAAAAGCGGAGTCAAATCACTACTAACTTTTTTATTAGTCAGATTAAAGTTATCTAAAGTTTGAAAAATCAGTGCCACGTAAGTTTTTGGGGAGGACGTCGAATGATACATAATTTCTAATGGATTTTATTTTATTGACTATAAAGTTTTTCATAGCCTATCGATATTAAACTTAACACGGGAGCTGTAAGTGTAAATTCGTGTCATTTTAAACAGCAATCTACTTCTATAGGTAATCGAATTTTTAGTTTAGTGAAATAGGCCAGCAGGAAAATAGAATATTAGTAAAATGTTTAACGCATATTGCCAGCAGCCTTTCAACTAACGTATTAATGTCAATTTAAAATTTTAATAGCGAGAACATAATTGTTTACTTGAACCAATTAAATACGTTAGTACAGTCAGCTAAATAATTGTGTTTACACCCCACAAATAAGTGACAAAACAAAGTGTAAAAAGTTTGCGTGACGTGGCTTAACTATAAATAATAAATTGAACTTCACAAGTGAACTCACCACGATGTGTCCAATGTAAACTTATAAATTGGCTGAAAAATACACGTAGCTGACTGTACATGGGTCGCTAAACAAATATCCTGGTTGTACTGTTTTTATCTGATTATGGAAAAAGGTTTATTTTAGGTGGAAAACTGTTTTTTGATTATAGGTTTTGAGCTGGTTGTGTTTTAAAATCTTAATGTGATAATTACTCAATTGTGGATTTGTTTAGTTGCTGTGGTTTAGGTTCCAAACCTAGCATATATACATAAACATCACGCCTGTAATCCCCGAAGAGTTAGACAGACGTGTACCTAATAGTACGAACATTTCGATAGTGATGTTTAATCCTCACGTAATAGGGGACGAGCTTATCCAATCAGTTGGATACACATCCATCCTCTGTGCTACTTCTGAGAAATTCTTGATGAGAAGTCCCGGAAATACCAAGGACCTTATGCTCAGCAGTCGCCGCTAGACACCGCCTAGCATATATTCTTATAAAGGTCTAAAGTCGACCGTCTACTTTTACGCAAGATGTTCACAGAGAGAAGAGGTTTGCCACAGTGCATGTTTGCCAGAAGACCCAGACGACGTCTCACATTATCAGAGATTATGATGAAGGAAAAGTCAAAGTAATGTATTGGATTGTCTGCTACCAGACAAGTGAAGTTTCTTGAAACTCGCAGGAGGAACATGAAGCGCGTCTAGGCCCTCAGCATTTGCATTCGGGCCATAGTTCATTATAATACAATACAAAGCCACGTGCCTAGCTTAATTGTGGACCACAAGCGGTCCGCTGTGAAGGAAGATCATCGGTAATGGTGGAGAAAATCGCACCTAGTATCATATAGTAGGCTATTTTAAATCAAAAACTGTACGGTTACCATAACCGGTATAAATTTAACTTTGTTAAAAGATTGTAACCTATATTGACCGCTATTTTTAGCCCTAAGTGTCGCCATAACATTAGTGCGGTAATACCTGGTCGTTATGTAGCAATTTTACGTAATTTCAGCGATTACGGAATATGTTTCTATCGAATACTTTTTAATATTACTTTGTAAACAGAAAATATGGTTGAAAATAGTGATATAACGTGTTGGATGTCTCATCTGTTATGCTGTGGGACTTGTTGCCATCTAAATACGCTAAAATACTGCAGTCTATACCAGTGTACCTTTCACCTAGGTGAGATATACCTACATAAAAAGCCTTATAAATTTACATATTGTTAATAGAAGAGTTGACAAAGTAAAACAAAACATCAAAATTTTATTACAATTTATAGGTCGGTTCGACCGAAAATCGACCAATACTAATAAGGATTTATTCCTATATTTTATTTAACGTATTCATAAGGGATTACCGACAGATTCTGTTTAAAAATATATAGGTTAGAATTGGACTTCGCCGATTACAGGTAACATTGGGAGATGCGCAGCAATCCTTTTGTTAATCAAAACAAATTGACTATTCCCAAACAGTCTAGCCAACGTAATAATCTTCCATTTTAAACTCTCACTGTATCGATAAACTCAACTCCGAAGTTTACCAATCGGCACTAACAGACAGCAAACAAAAATTGAGCAGCAAAAACGAAAAGCTCGCTTCTAAAGTGGGATATACTTTAAACCGGTAAAGTTATTAAGTCCAAAAAGTCGTGTTGGTGAAGTCGGGACACGTAGGGTGTGTTTGGGTTTGGAAAACAGAGAGACTGTCCCGGCGACGTATCAGAGCAGATGCGATTAAATTGGAAAACATTCACTCAATTTCCTGAGCGAGGGGATCGGCTACCGGTGGTACGGTCAGCAGGGAAACGGAGTAAAAGGTGACTTCAAAAAATCTCTCTATCGTCGATTAAACAAATGATTATAAAGACAATGTTGCTATAATAGGAGGACAGCTATGTAGGTATAAAGGTAATGAATTGATACCTACTCTTTTTTGTCATTCACATAATCACCCTGAAATCAATATGTAGGTAAACCTTTTAATTAAATTTAGAACAAAAAAATTGAGACGCTGAAAATGACTAACGATAACTATTGCTTGCTAGTCAATGATTTTAGAAATCATTATTGGAAGTTCTTACTTCTTCTAATTCCATGTTTCGTCACGAGATCACAAGTTTAGTTACAGGATAATAAACATAATCACCCTATAATTTTCTTAAAGCCACTTAACATAACTTAACTCCCTCTCGCACAGAGAAAGTTAATGATCAGGATACGCACACACAAAATAAAAAATCAATTAAAACGATAGTCTAATTTACGTCGTTGTATTTTGCCGACGCTACGTCAACGAGCACGTCGCAACGCTCGCCGGCTGGCTGACAAATCCACGGCGGTGAGTAGCCGATAGTAAGTCGTATATATTTGCTGACGCTACCGGCCCGCAATCTAAAGAACGCTACGTTTTTAAATTACTAAGCGTCGCTGAGCAGGCAATCCTCTTAATGTGTTTTTATCAGTTATGCTCAGAGTTATTAATTTTAATGATTGATTGATTTGGAGATTTGTTAGTTTTGTGCTGCTCGGTTTTTCACTTAAATGCTATATTAATTTAATGCTACGTTTAAAAACCGAATCACTGGCTGTTTAAAATGAGCATCTAAAGATCGTTGGATAAAATCAATATTTGGTAAGGAAGCGCCTATCATTTTATACTTAGCAATCAAAGATACGGCATGTTGCTACCAATTTTTTAACAGGCGCTGAAGATAACTGATATTGTAAATTAATTTTAATTTAAACGCAATGTAGGATAGCTGTGTGTATCAATTTTGGTGTGCAATAAAGTATATTTTACTCTATTCTATGGCATCACTTTAGTGAAATTGGTTTATTTTGCATTGTTAAAGGTGTAGAGTGGTTGGGTATTAAGTTTTCAACAAGAAAATCTTCCCGCAAAGCTGTGTTTTAAACGCGATAAGCCTACCATCTCACATTCAAGTTAATAATTTAAATCGTCTAGGTTTCTAGACGACTTATATATTCACTTGAAAAGTTAATATGGTGTCTACCTAACGCGCTTTTGACTTCAAAATATACCTTCTATTTTTCTTCGGCACTAACTGAATGCTACTTATGATGGTGAAAATGGCACAAGAGCTATTCTACCCAGCAGTGGGTGAAAGCAGGCTGCGGATGATGTTGATAAAAATACCAATAATTCTATTGGGAGAGAGATTGAATTCAAAGGGGTTTACAAACTTCTAGAAAACTGTACGGGTCTCGAAAATCAAATATCCTTTTGTCATCGAGGAATTTCATAGGAGGCGTCTTGATTTATCTATCACATCGGACTTTAAAGATATTAGTGAAGGGGGTGGGTAAGCAGCGAAACTAACTTATCAAATAACCACACAACGCAAAGCCGGATTCTAGCCATCATTTTCGATACAAAAATTAATGATAGAATACCATTTTTCAACATTACAGGCATGATGTTATATTACGAAAAATAAACAAATTAAACATAAAGATTTCACCTGTCTTTAACCAAATAAAACTAGTACACCAAACAATGTAAAGGGTAGCCGGTAAATCAATAGACCACTACATCTACTTAGTTGCAGGACCCTCTAGTGACATTTAATTTACTTAACATTGTACGTACACCGCGGCCACAGGTGTTCCTAGTGACGGTTTTAAAGGTTACATTGTCTATTTATTGGGTACTTGATTGAAATATTGCAACACACGACGGCCGCTCAGCGAGCTACGAAACGAGCTAAGCTTGGAAACTCTCTAAGGGATCGAATTTGAAACGAGATGGTCGGGCAGAGAACCAAAGTTATCGACGTAGCTCACAGAGTAAGCAAGTTTAAGTGGCAATGGGCCGGCCACATGAGCATTGCGTTAAAAGAGTGTCCATGGAGTTTCTTTCCCGTTCTTCTTCATAGAAATCTACGTTTCGCAATAGGCAACTAAGTCCTTTCACAGTTATTATGTTAAGTGTAGCTTCATATTTTTTTTATGTGGGTCTTCCACATACACAACCAGCCAGACCCAGACCCGGAACAGGTAAGTCATACAAAATATTTGTTCCGTGCGGGATTTGAACCCGCGACACGCAGCGCAGCAGCCACTGCGCCAACCGTGTCATCAATATAAAGTGCCAGTACCTGATCTTTCTGAGATGAATGCCTTGATTGTTTTTAAATTTTGATTGAGGCGTGCTCTAGAGTGAAGACCTCGAATCGGCAACCACAAGTTGCTAGCAACTGGTTGAGAGTTGTCGAGAATGTTCAAGTTTCCTTTAGAGTTAAACCCACAAACATCCCCGTGTCCACAAATTATCTAATACTAGTAATAGCAAGTCTATCACGGTAATGTGTGTATCATGTTCGAACAGGCGTACGAGCAATAATGCGTGATGCGTATCTATTAGTGCTGCTATATAAGTAATGCGCTACAGACGTAGTAGGGCTGCGTACTCAATGGTTAGGCAATGGCTATGAAGGGTTTAACTAGGATTTGTAAATGTGGAGTAACGTCGGTGAGCATAAAATTAAGTAAACCTAAGAAAAATAAACTGCCATATGCGTGTCGGACTCACGCATGAAGGGTACCGTACGATCGTAGTAGGAGAGCTCCCTTTAATTTTTAATTTATTTTTATTATTTGTTGATGGATGGACTGTGTGAAGAATGTTAAGGCTAGAAAGGAGGTGACGAATAGGAGAAGTATGGAAGAAGACATGCTGCGCGAACCCCAAATAAACTGGGATAAGGGCAAGAGAATGATGATGACACCAATTATGTTTTAAAGTCCTAGCCGACTACAACATAGTAGAAAAAGAAAAGACTAAGCATATGCATAAAGTTGATTATGTTTAAGTCCCACGTAATAGAGAGCGTACGTATTACTCTCAACCACAAACACAAACTCAACTCTGTTTCTTCGTCTTATTGGCGTGTCGATGGTTTTTTTTTAATATTAAATTTACGATCGTGGTGAAAGGATTAGCCAATCGACAGAAGTCGATTGCCCTAAAAAATCCTTAAGAAAAACATCTTTTCTGAACTTTAATCGCACCACATCTTATCTTAACCGCGATGGTATTCCACATAGACACTCACAGTTTTTTTATTGCCCACTAAGCCCATAACCGGTCAACAGTGTGCCCTAACCCTAACAAAGATAAGTACCTATATGGTATACTTGTAACATAATCCGACGCCGCGCCGCCGGGTCCCCAATTACCAACCGTAATGGTTCATAATTTAGCTAAACTCGTGGCCCTGATAATTGATACCGCCGGTTATGTAGCCTTTACATAACGACTGATTAGTTCATAGATGTGTCTTTAGTCTATGAAACTTGAACTAGAGCGTGATATCTCATTGGTATATTCACTGAAATGTTAAATCGTAAAGGCATGGAACAAAATAATGCTCTAGACAAGTCTCTGTCAATACAAAATGAGCAACAGTCAATCAATTTTAGATCTCTGTTTAATTGACTGGCATTTTTCATGAGGCTCAAGGTTAGGCCCTGACTGTACCAACCTGTAAATAAGTAACAGGCACCAGGTGCCCCAAAAGTTTTTGAAAGAAATGCATCATCATCGCAGAATCATCTGCCTAGGCCTTTACCAACTTTTTTGTGGTCAGCTACCAGTCTAACCGGATGCAGCTGAAGACCAGTATTTTACATGGAGCAACTAAAAGTGTATGAACGTGATAACTTCCCAAAAGGAGAACGGACTTGTACTATTCTATAAAACCTTTGAGATCACCATAAATAACACAAAATTAATACCATAATACTCTCTAATGCCAGTCACATTTCCGTTTTTAAATGAAAAACGTTTTGGAAGTAAATCAAAGAAAATCTTCGTGAAGTAACAAAAATGATCGTTGGCCGTCCGAGTGTGTTATCAATTCGGAACTAATGGTCCAATTTGGATTCAGGGGGGACTGTGCCGATAATAAAATTCATCATGGAAAGCTTCCAGGGCAAAAATTAATATTCCAATGATGTAACGGGCAGTGTTTGTTGTGGTATAAGGTGAGAGTAAAAACGGTTTGCTGGAACAGTTCGAAATCTGTGACGAACGATTTTCGATAGGCAAATTTTATTTTATTCGTCTTTACATAACATCACGCCTGTAATTCCCAAAGCAAAGGGTTAGGCATCGGTATACCTAACCTTTCTGGGCACGTTCCCGGATGACAACGATGCAGAGGAGTACTTTACTCTGCCGGTCTGACGAGAGGTGATGTTTTCATGGAGTAGTTTACTCACGGTAACATTTTTTACAGGCTATTTCCTCAGAGGTTTACGTACTATCTACGCGCATGGAAATCGTTATTGCTTATAACTTGCGCCGGCGACCTCGACCGGCAGCGATGAATTACTGCAAATTAAAATTGTTTAATGAATCAACTTTATTGCTTCAAAAGATTTGTTTTTGGTTAATTAAGACGTGTACTTTCTGTTTCCATACAGATTTGGGTATTTAATGAAAAAATGTGGTAATTATTTTGTTTGTTTACTGTTCAATATTGGGTAGGGATGGTACGCATTCGAGGACCTTTATTTCTCCTGGTTCAAATTTTAGGTCAGGTAAAGTAGTCAGTAGAAGCTCGGAGTTATTACAACAATTTTTATTATATAAATGCTATTATACTATTAATGAATATCTAAATGACAAATTTTAAATTAATAATTATGATTCACTAATTGTTACTTTGAATGCCAACTAATTAATAGTAAAATAAAAGCCCTCTTCTTCTCTCCTACCTTGCTGTGCCCTTACAGGGTCCATATTTATGTACCTAGCTTTAAGCCCTTTGTAACATCTTTTTAACAATATGGAATGCAAAATAAATGAATAAATGAGTTGGGAAGTTCCAGGCATGATACTCCGTGCCTCGGAAAGAACGCAAAGTTCCAGTGTCTGACCTCTCTCCCCATCGAACTAAAAGAGTGATGGAATTGAGAGACACTCAATATGATATTCTTAGCTCTTGACGCTCTTCTTCCTTTATCGCCATCGAGACCTGTCTCCACTGCGATTGGCCACCATGACCAAAAACAGTCAGTAGAACTATGATTACCCGATAATGACAGTTACCATCGTCATTTCGGATTATTCTATGCCATGACATTCGAAAATGCAACTTTCCGTCTATTTATCACTAATCCCAGTAAAACCCGTTCACAGTAAGTTTGCAAAACCAGACAAACAAATCTAAAACCGCTCCAAACCCAAGAAATCCACGAAAAATTCCCTATAATAACCTAACAAAGAAAACAAACACTATTACATAAATCGGTGGTTACCGAAACTCTTGGGTAGTTATTCAGATTCGACGGTAGATTATGTTCGGGACAGCGTTACTTATCGGCAAATTATACCGTTCGTAATGTATGTCCGAGCCAAGCGATATATGGCAACTGTATGTAAATGTACTGGTGAGGACGACGGTGTTTCGGGTACGGGGAGGTTTTGGGCTAATGGTGGCTTTCGTAGGAGAGTGAAGGCAAGCAAAGGTTCTTAGTAATGGGTCATTTTGGAGGTAAGGTGGTCATGGCAGGGATTCACAAGTGGGGTCAAATGTTTTGGTACATCGTGCTCTGTTCTACTTGTGGTGGGAACTTTGCTGAATGGAAAATGTAGTATGTGAGTAATTTTACGGGTATTACTTCGGAAACTATAAAAAAAATTGTAACTAGTAAATAAATAAATGATGTTCATTCAACTTCTACTTGATCCCACATCATTAACACTGCGTTTAAAAACCTAGTAACACCTAAAGCATGCAGATACGAGCTTACCCAGAATAAGAAGAAAAGTAGTTGTTTCTTGTAATAAGCACTGAGCATTTGCTCGTTTGGTCTAAACGAAGCTTAAAACAGAAAAGAATTTAAAATTTTAAAATTCCAGAGCATTTCTCCGCGACTGTACCAACTCTGGGATAATGGGCGAAGAAATAAAAATGTAGAGAACGCTAGGTGCTAACACTGGTTAAATCATGCGCAGTCACAATTTATGTAAGCACGTTACTTCGCACTTGCACCGGCAACTTCGCATATAAGCCGGTCAACCTGGATAATGTATGTGGCATGCATCTTCCGTGGTTCCTGTACCAGGCAAGGTTCCAAAATGTTTTACAGGTGTACTTGGCTGAGTAGGTAATGTGAAATAGGTCGGTGGTCCTCATCATCTGGTTGAAATATTGTTTTGCTTTTGCGACCATTATTTCTTAGATTATGAATGCATTGGAAATCATCAAATGACCCCCGCACTCTGGGCGGAGCGAAAAGGAGTGTCAGACTTGCACTGACTAAAACCCATCCATGTTCCTTCTTTGCCCTTTGTGTTCCAGCGCCACGGTATCTCTTTCGAACAGTCCCGCAGCCCTGGCAGGCATCGGCCCTTGCGGACCCCTACTTATTTGCTGACATCTCTTTGAGGCGCACGTGGAACACGAACGCGCCGTCGACACGGCCTGTCGTCATAAGACGGCCGGACGGCGAGCTGGCCCATAACTCGCCGTCCACAGGCCCGCGCCTACGGTGGCCGGGAGCCACCACGTGACCCCCGACGCCCAGGGCGTCTCCCGCGGCGACTGGGACGTGAGGTTCTTTCCCTGTCACGGCCCGCCACCTCCTTCACTAGCATGACTGCTTCGCAGAAGGAGGTGACGGCTTCCCATTCCCTCTCGCTCCGGACCATGGCTTGAATCAAGGCCGGACGCGAGAGATCGCCGCCGCCAATCGCCGCTACGAGGACACGGCGGTGCTCCGCCCAAGCGGGGCAGACCTCCACGGTGTGCTCAACCGTGTCCTCCGGACGATCCTCGCAGTGGAAACACCCGGGCGTTTCCTCCCGCCCGATTCGGTGCAGGAACCTCCCGAAACAACCGTGTCCGGTGAGGACCTGCGTCAGGCGGTAGGTGAGGGCGCCGTGGCGCCTCTCTAGCCACTCAAAGAGGGGACTTACCCTCGCCACTATGGTGGCGTGCCCTGAGATTATGAATGCATCATCATATACTTTTCTCAAACTATGTTTATGCAGCTGAAAGTTTCTGAGTTATACGTTACCTTTGGTACGACTGACTTAAGAATCAATAGAAAGACGTATTTACATGTAAAAATATTATTGAACCTACTGTTGAAATTTTTAACTTTTGACGCTGGATCGAGCTTTGAAAATAAGTGGTCTAAAGTTACACCTCTGCCTAACCCTTCAAGGAACACAAGCGTTATGCTATGCTAGGCTATGTTAGGCCTATCCTAATAAATTAATATAAGAACCCCGGTGTAAATAATAATCAAAACGCAAGAACGTTATTTGCTAAAAATGAAATATGGGCTTTTACACTGAATGTTGAATATTATAAAATCTGCTTAATTCCCAACACATTTCCCGTGTCAGATTACCCAAAACAAACAGCAAAATAACAGAATATTTTTAATAAAATCCCAAATGAAACAATTATACGTACAAATTGGTTAATTTACTTTCTGAATACGTCACCGGTTTGATAAAGCAACGCTGCCAAATAATGTAGGCCTGTAATGCCCTATTAGCTCGACCAGAACACGTTTAATTTTATTTTTGTCGCATTATATCGGATAATTATGATATGTGCGGACGCAAATTGGGGATAAGGGTGGGGGCTGAGTGGCGTTTATTTTGATTTCTGTTTGGTTGGTGATTATTTTCTGGTCATTTACATTTTTATTCGATTTGTGAGGTCGAACTGTGTTGTAGTCAGTCTGGAGGGTGACCAATTGACCATAGTGTCATCATCAGAGGACGGAATTAGGTAGAGTTATTTGTTTACTTACACTGATTTCATACAGCGAAAGAATAAAGTGGGTATGCCTCAAATCCCGAGATTAATTTTAAAGAGCAGAAAAAACCCGTGATTTATCAAATAAAAAAGTTATTTACTTATACACAATTCAAACCATTCGACATCGGACATCATGCGCACGCAGCGCAGCAGTTAATGAAAAAATGTAGCGGGTTCGATTCCCGCATGGAACAAATATTTGTATGATCTACAAGTAGTTGTTTAGGGTCTGGGTATTTGTGTATCTGTGTGTTTAAATCTTTGTAAACGCATCCACGTTACAGGAAAAAATCCTGGTGTGGGGCAACGTAAATAAAAAATTGTATTGTGAATTAATGTAAATACTAATAAAAATTGTATGTTAATTATCTTTGTTTTATTTGTCTTATCTATCTCTAAGGTTATTATTATTATTTATTTGTAATATTGTTGGCCACACGGGATTGTATTATAAATCCCGGGAAATCCCGGGAAGATCCATATTAATATCAACATTTCGATGTATGTACATAAATAACTCTACCTAATTCCGACCTCTGGTCATCATACAGGGCTATGTGGCTGGAAGGGAAAACGATGGGAATGATGTACTTAAAACGTAGTAACCGTTTTAGCGTCGGTGTCCCTTCCACCGTGAATGTTATTTGAAAAGGAGAAGTATTTATTATTTGAAGGTACTTGCCCATACCCATTAGAATCACCCATGACATGGCACTATAACGATCGATGTTCAGATTAAACAAATCTTCGTTTGATTGAAGTCTGTCATGATAACCATTCAGTTACAAAAAATATGTTACGGATATCTTTAATTAAGCACTGATAACGTAATTTAATATTAAAATATAACTTTAATTCGTAATCGAGGAAGATTTAATAAGATTAAGAAAACAGACGCCGGCGATCCGTCAATGCCTTGTCACGCGCCACTTTTCTTGACAACCGCTCAAGTCAATATGTCTGTGTACAACACCTTGAAGTTCCGCCAGACTGAATTGTGGGTAACTTCACTCTCGTCTACAGACGTCAGTTTAGTATGCAATATGAATCATAGATGGCGCCTTGCAGGGGCGCCGTCATATTATTTTCTACCTAAAGATGCGGTCAATCCGAGAGGACTCCGGGCCAGACTGCAGACAAACCGAACTTTGACAGATAATATACTGAAATATCTGTCAAAGCCAGTCTGGACCGCCCAGTTTGGCCGCACCTTAAATGATTAAAGAATCTTCAATCATTTCATCATAATTTCAATAATTTTCGCTACCACTAACTCAAACTCAGAATTAATCATTCGACCTTTTTCCGTATTTTTTCTTAACCGGTACCTATGGATTTTGTTTCCTCATGATCTAAAGCCAATGACAGTAAACACAAAAATTGGTATACAATTAAATAACGAAATAACGTTTATTCCTCAAATAAACTATTATAATAACTAATCACAAACCAAACTCGCTACAGTGTTCAAAGGAAGACAAACAATATCACCTACGAGTATACAATAACGAGATAGTCTAAGAGCTAGCTTAGTACGTGTAGTCGCGGAGTTGGACATTGGTACAATTATATAATTCAGTTATACACTACACGCTGCGCTCATCTCAACTACGACCAGAAGAAGAATCGAGTCTCAGTGAAAGCGAGAAATGAATCAGTGTTTTGATGATAAAAGTAACTTTTACGGTCTTAATGGGTAAAGGCCCGAACATCGAACTAACAATCGTTTCCACCATCCGTGGTTCCACCATCGTGTTACCCAGCATTATATTATGTGTGCCAAGCAACTGGGTTGTGGAGGTCAGATAGGCAGTCGCACCATGTAAAATACTAGTATTCAGCTGCATCTCGTTCGAGTGGAAGCCGACTCCAACACAAGAAAAGAAGAAGAAAAGGCTTGGTAGATTATTCAAGTTTATCACTATTGATATTACTATCAATCACTACAAAAACTATACTTCGGGTAGACAGATAACCGAATGAACTATAAGACTAGTACTATATCAATATTATATTTAATGACACCGTAAATCCGACTCATAAAAAATACTGGTATTCAGTTGAATTTGTTTGAACTGAGAGCCGACCCCAATATACTTGAAAAAGGCCAGGCAAATTTCGATTACCATCATGATCAAAATACCTATATAAGGTCTATCTTTTCATACACGAAATATTTTAAGAGTAACTTCTATAAGTCGCCATAACAACGAAAAAAAAATTATCCAAATGATTTTTTTTTACGAAATCATTATAATTCTAAAATTTTTTGAGACTTTTTGGATAAAACCTTTGCTCCCATATTCTTATAATTAAAGTAGGTAATTACGACATAGTAAACAAGCGTAATGGATGCTGAAAAATAAGGAGCCAGTATTTATTTTGTGTATCAAGTAATTTTAAATTATTTATTTTTTATAAAAAAATATACTCATATAAAAAAAAATCCCTTGAAATGGCTTTGTTATAACCGTTAGATGATTCCCTGAAAATATTTCGTGTATGAATAGTTAGACCTTATATATATTCGCTTACGTAATTTCTTTCTCATCCTGGTTTAGCTAATATCTGACCTCAGTTTTATGCTTCTGCCGCTTCTCGCCACCACTGAGACCCCACCCTTAGGCATTTGCCATGCTTGTTAATGTTAATATGGAATCTGAATTCACCGTGCGATCGCTTTCCAGCTTACTGAATATCCATTTCAAGCGCATTACTGTATTTAATGCATCTATAATAATATTAGGTAATGTCGTTACTCGATAATAGGTGGTGTACGTTGACAAGACTGCTCAAGTCGTGTTAGCAAGTCAAGTGTGTCATTAGTTTTGTTCTTGACTGAGAACTACATAGCACGATTACCTAGGCAACGTCAAGACAATTATAACTCAATAATCTGGATCTCTATTCAAAGTTCGAGTGAATCAATTTCTTCTAGGCAAGCGTGCTTCACCCTAGGCCGCGTCATCGCTTCACATCAGGCGGGTTGTGGCCAGTGGCTTTAGGTTTCCTTCTCTTTCGGAATATTTCACTGAAGTGAAACGTCTGAACGGAAAAGAAATCATTAGTGGAAAACATTAGTAAACCGATCTAACGATGTTGGATTAGAAGCACTCGCTTACCCAATGTAAACTTTCATAGTATTATGTCTTATGGCATTTTAATGTGGGGACGGGCTGCACACATTGAGTCTATATTTATTCTGCAAAAAAGAGTCATCAGAGCCATATATAATCTTCGTAGGCGCGATTCTCTAAGGGAACTGTTTAAGGAAATTAACATCATGACGCTACATTGTCAATACATCTACGAAAACATAATGTATGTAAGAAAAAATCTACATCTTTTTAATAAAAGAGGTGTCAGACACAGTTACAGTACTAGAAATAGAGACCAATTAGTTCAGCCAGGCTTCAGACTCGCTAAAGTAGACTCATCTTTCATGGGGTACTGTTTGAGATGCTATAATAAAATTCCACAAAGTATTCTTGAACTGAATGAAACGAAATTTAAAACATGCATTAAACGCACACTATGTAAGAAAGCATATTACAAGTTGGACGATTATATCACTGATAAAATATAATGCTTGGCTCAATGCCGGTCCTGCTCCACAAGAACAGGGGCGCCTAAATTGATGGCATTAAATAGTATTGTTGGAGCTGCTGAAGATTGTATAACTATCTTTGCATTGTATAGATTCAATCTCTTTTGTATTATATAGTCGCCTAGCCCATATTGTGTGAGTACTATGTACTAGAAAGCTGTCATTCGCTGGAAACCTGCGTCTTTTCTTGACTTGAATGTGCCCTGGCGGTTAGGAGTATGTCATGCTCACTCAAATGTCTCGCTGATGGTGGCGCGTGTGTCGGATCATTTAGTTCCCTTCAAAATGGTGTTGAATGATGCTGATACATGCGTCATGTTCGTGAACGGGCGCTGTCAGTTGTGACTGGTCATCTCTTATTTGCCACGGCTTATTTGAATTAATTATTTATTTTTGAATTGTTTTTACTATGGACACTTTTAACGTACACATCTTGCTGCATCGTTCTCACATAATGTACCATCTCAAAATGAATGATGTAACCAAGGTTTTGTTAAAGTATTCTGATTTAAAAGAGTGTCCATGGAGTTTCTTGCCCGTTCTTCTCCATAGAAATCTACGTTAGGGAATGGGCAACTACAGTACTTTCACAGTTTTTGTGCCTTGTGACTGGGACTGTAGCTTTATTTTACTGTTGCCTTTGTTTCGACAATTCAAAAGTGCCTGTAACTGGCCTACTTGAAATAAATGCTTTGATTTTGATTTTGAATGATAGAAATATTTAAAGAAAGGTACAGATGAATGTTGATTCCTGTGTCTTTTGGCGACGTCGCGTTGTCTGAACGTGAAATGAACAAAAATAAACAATCAATCACTGGGCAGTTTTAATTAATTCTAATTAAACACTGATGTCAACAATGATGCCTAATGGCTTGTTAGTTCTACATTCAACTACCAAGAGGAGAAAACGACGGAACTTCTTTTAAAAAGTACGCTTACTCATCAGATACGTTTTGGCAATTTTAGCTCTTTACGAAACGTCTTACATTAAGTAACAAAAACTCCGTTATTAATATTTGGGCAATTTTTAAGACAACTTACTTTTTTTACCTAAAAAACGCTCATTATAGTTTCCTGACTTAACACAATATCGAAAGAAACGAATTTGCCACGAATAAAGTTCCAAAACAATTTCCATGATAGTTATATAAGTTTCACATAACACCATCTAAAAGACTAACCGCTAACTTCACATTTACATAAGTTGGAGTACATAAGGCAGCAGGCTGGGCCACGCTGGGCCAAGCTGGGCCAATATCGGAGTATCTCAGGACGAACTAACGACACAACTTCGCCACAGCGGGTTAACAAAGAAAAGTTTCGGGCGAAACGAAACTGTCAACTACAGGTATCGGAGGAGTTTCGTGTTGCTGGCACACAAGTTGGGGATACCGTTGGTTTAAATAAGTAACAAGATTTACATGTCCTGGGTTCAATTCCCAGGTCGGGCAAAGTGTTATTGGGTTTTTCCTTCAGGAATTTCTCAGTAGCAGCAACAGAGTCTGAATTTGCGCCCGGTAGATGTCAATAGGCTCCCCCCCTTCCCGTTACATGGGACTTAAACATAACTGGCAAAGTTTGGGTGTTAAATTAAAGATAGACAGACTTCCGACACCTCTATCTACAATGTCACATACGAATTATTCATCTATGCGACGTTACATAAAATCCTGCTTCTCGCAAGCAGTGTCATCCGTGCGAATAATATAATCATATTCAGAAACAATAGTCCGGCGAGTAGCCCAGCAGACACAACATCTGAGTGGTCGGAGGACCCCCCTTTTCAATGGAGATTGGAGAACTTTATACCCTGCTCCTCATACCTTTATACTGGTGAACTCGACATCAGTAAACATCCAATATCATCCAACATCTTAAATAAATTTCAGTTTATGTATATGAATGAATCATCATCTGCCTAGCCTTTTCTCAACTAAATTGGGATCGGTTTCCAGTATGATCGGTCCACCCATTTTATATGGAGCGACCTATGTTCCTAGGTATGATACGCCGTCAAAAAACTCCTCAATTCCTGTACCCCTTAACACGAAAAGACGTCTGCACGATAGTTCAGAGTCTGCCACGATTTGTTTAGACTTTTTCCGAGGTGCAAGCCTGAAGTAAATTGTTTTCAAACTAATATAAATTCGTCTCCAATACCCCGTGTTTATCGGAGGAAATTATTTACTTTATTTATTTCTTGAAGGTGTAGCGACCTTTTTAGTTTGGAAAAGATGGCTGTTTGTTTAGTGAAATGTCTGTTGAATGTTTTTTTTCAGTTACGTTTTTTTCAGGAGGATTTCTCATTTGTTTTGGTGATTTTTACTTAACAAGTAAAATTGAAACGTCGTTTTTTAATTAAAAAAACACTACTGTTTCTCGATAAACTCATCTATCAATTCAGTTAGGACAAAATCTTCTCACCGACTTGCTCAAATTCAAAACAGAACGAAGAAACCTTATAAAAAAGGTTAATTCTACTAACAAAGTACAAGAAATCATACAAAAAGAAAAAGCCAACACTCGTTGAAACAGTCTAAATAATTTACCCGACCGCACTCCATAAAAGAGAGGTGCATTTTTTGTCCCACACCAAAATGTTTCCCGTATTTTCTATTCAGATTCGAAAAGAGCATCTATGCGGGACAGTGCTGGTGTATTTTTTAATCTTTTTTCCACACTTACGCTAGATTTGGAGCAGTTTGTGGCGTTACTAGGGCAACTCACTTGTTGAAAATCCAGTGAGAAATATGTGAGTGAGTGGAATAAAAGGAGTTTGTATCTTTTTTTTACTCAAGCCATCGAACTATTATCATGTTCGAAGGCATCATTGCTCCGGGATGGAGCCGAGGGGAATCTGGCTCCGCCAAGAGCTGATATGCCAATAGAGCAATCCTATCTTGGCATTCATTTGGAGGTCTGATGGTGTAATGAAAACAAGTATTAAGGCTTTTATAACCTCAAATATTCTATTTAGGCTTTCATCTAACTGTCGCTTAGTGCCAATGAAAATGGATATTATTGCACAGCATCGATAGCGTCCCACTGATCAACAAACAGACAGTTACCAATAGTTTACAATTAACTATAGTTAACTAATCGACTACCTTACTAAGTCAATTATCAGGATTAGATCAAGATTAACTTGGTATTAGATTTACAAATTTGCAAGCCGGTCAATGCGCATAATCTCCGCCCATTGAATTACGGATTAACGCTCAATTTGCGTAAAGGCTGAATAATCACCGGTTACGGCGCGGTGATTTTATTGCGTTATTATTCATTGTTGCAATGACGTGGGGATTGAAAGCAATGACTCGATGATCGGTGATAAGGTCTTTGATTTAGTATTTTGGAATGTTTTCGTATATTTGATTCTTAGGTCGTAGTAAGGAGCTCGTAGCTAAATACTAACATCTGAACAAGAGTTCTTCAAGTTTAAGTAGCGATGGCCATCCAAATGTGACATCCATCAACCAGCGCCGGATCCACGTGCTCGAATATCTCTCTTTTCTCTCTTTCGCACCGAGAGGAGGCCTGTGTCGCAGCATTGAGAACGTGCATATCAAATCAAATCTGTGTGGTTCTTTCTGCAAAAGACCATCTCAGACACTTATCTGCGTAGTCCTCATGTAAGTTGACAAGATTATATCTGGACCTTAAAAGAGACTATGACCTCTGAGCTTGTTTCAGCTGTTTCTTCTCAGTAGTCAGGTACGAAACACCGGACTCATCTAGACTTTAAAAAAGTCGACGTGTAAAAGTGTTTGTAAAAACCTATTTGCAAAATAAACATAATTTATCATAATAAACCGGTGGGCTGATTATGCTATGCTAAATAGTGAGTATAGCAATATTATACCAATTGGTATATATTTATTGTACTTTCAAAAACTTCACAAACAACATTATTTGCCAATCCGAATAAACTGCGTTAACGATACAACCGTACAAAAAAAACCAATAGTTACAAAAATCCTATCATTTACAAGTTTGAAATTTCATCGGGAGAAAAATCCTATATGTTTGTTCGGTATTTTTTCCGCCAATAGTAATGGACGCGCACTGCCCACTGTCTCGTCGTGTTTTATTTATCCTTCAATCATTGATTCCCTTTGTACTGTTCCGAATTTCCAATGGACTTAGCTTTTTACGGCCAGTGTTTTAATATTGCTGGGATATATTCCCGGTGAAAATAAAATTGAAATTATATACATACATTAACTCACGCCTTTTTCCAATGGCGGTAGACAGAAACTGCAGAAGGCCACCCGCTGCTACGATCCTTACATAGGTATTCCCGTCTCCGTTCATACATTCGGTCATTCAAGCTCGCCAGCTGCGCGTACAACACACCTGACCTTACTGCAGAACATCACCAATATGGTCAGTGTATATTCTTCTTGGGCGTGCCCCACGGCGTTGCCACTCACATCTGCCTTGTCCACTTTTCACTCATCCTCTCAACATGACTAAACCATCTGTAACAATTTTGTCAATGCATCTTCTTTTCATCCACAACGTTGTTGTATCAACACCTTTCTTAATTAAAAACGGACGCACAGAACGATCGAGGGTTAGCTCTGTGCCTCCCAGGTTTGGTCCATTACATATCCCCTCCCGTCCCATTCCCCCTTGTAGGTCTTTCGTCTGAAAGTCTAACAACCTATCTGCATCATCGTCATCATTACCATTTTAGACCGGAATCACTCACTGCTAGGTGTAGGCCTGGTCTTCCTTCTGCCACATCCTCGGTTTCATGCATTTCTCATCTAAATACCAGTCATACCGGGAGGTATTATATTATCCATTTAGGGTTGTGGAGGTTGCTCCATGTAAAATACTGGTTTTCAAATGTTATTGCAAGCCAATCCCAAATTTTTGGAAAAAGACTAGGCAAATCATAATGATAAAAAAAAATAATCTCTCTAAATTTAAGTTTTTGTATTTTTTCATACTATCCCTGTATACTGGTTGGGAATTTAGGATGGTCTAAAAGTGTATCAGGCAGTTTAGATCTAAATATATTAGGTCGTATTTTTTAAAGTTATAAATATTCTTTGTTTGTTTTTACAAACCTGTAAGTATTTATGATGTAATCTGAATTTCAAAATGCTTGAATTTCAAAATGCTTGAATGGCTTACTAAAAAATTGCGAAAAAAAATATCAGCTGCTCCACACATTTATGGTCGCATAACTCGAAAATGTAGGTAAAGCTGATATTTTTTTCGTAATAACATGGTTGGTCGTATAACATTTATTCATTTTTATGAGTAGTTAATACTACATACCCTTAGAGCCCACGTTTAACCAATCAATAAATAGCAAAGGAAAATATGAAACAAAAAAAAAAACATTTTAGTTATACATCGCCTCAACGTGCAATAAAAATGTGAATTCAAAAATAAAAATGTGTAGACAAGCCAATATGTGTTAACACACACTGTCCTGCAATATATTTAAATCGCATTTGTTAAAAATAAAAACAAATCAAAACTTTTAAAAATCGCCTCTCCACCACACACCGCCCCGGAACCTCGTCTGAACTTTCTTCCGCTACATCCCCTCACTAATCCCTAACCCCCGATCTAATTTTCCAAATTTTTCTCAGCTGCACCGAAGTACACAGTATAGAGTATACATCGTAGTCGTAGCGTACACACAGAGTACACAGAGAGTACACAGTCCGGTCCGTAGCCGCTAAGTAGCATGGCACTCAGCGCTCGCTACACGATCTACCGCTAAGCTTATTTCGCCCGCTTTGGTTTTATAAAACTGGGTAAATTCCAACACAAAATACTTCGATGGTGGATATCTTGTGCGTGCATGGATGTGGTATTTTTGTAACAATACTCTGTGAAGACTAAAAACTAAAAGTGGGAAGAAAATGGGAAGACTGCAAAGTTAATTAAATGCAAGCTTTATGAGACTAGTTTTAAGGTTGGTACGAAGACCAAAGAAATAAAAGAATAAAAGACTGTGTGAAGGATGATATTGCTAGAATGGAGGTGACTGAAAAGATGGCGATTAATAGAGAAGTATGGAAGAAGAAGATATGCTGTGCCGACACCAATAAAATTTAGCCGCAAATTGATGATGATGATGATAGTTATTAATTATCGTGTTCGTGTTCCACTATGACATTAGATACATTGATTCATCATACCAGCTTTGTAAGAAAAGTTGAGTTGTAACCTACGTCATCACTATCAGTACATAACAGTGAGTGGTTAGCTCTTATAAAACAAAGGTGAAGTCGCTAGCACAAAGTGATTCGGAGTGGTGATAATTCTTATTCCTTTTTTCCATGACAAGATGCCTTCGTTCTGCATGACGCGACGCACCAAACACGTGGACGTAACGGCTTTGTATGTTGGGGGTCCTAGGGTGTATTCAATCAAACAACTAACTCGATCGAATGTATCAGTGAATAATGGGAATATATTTTATAATGCGCATTAGAATTAAGCGCTAACTTAGTTTAAAATATATATTCTAAAGGAGCGTACTTACTACGTTACACACTATTAGGGAGTATACATACACTTATAAATATATATACACTGCGACTGCGACCCACGGTCACGAGACGCTTGGATGCGTGACTAGTAAACAAATGAACCGCAATCTAACCGGATTCAGCTGAATACCAGTACATTACATGGAGCGACTGCCTATCTAACCTCCATAATATCCCAGTTAGTACTGAGGAATACGAAAACCTTTGGTAAGACGCTGTCAAATAAAAGTTCCGCACAATCATAATGAAAAATTATCAACTGCCACATCCAAAAACATCATGAATTTCCTTCCAAGCTCGTTCACAATCTCCCCTAGAGTCCGCTGGCTGAATGAAATTTCAGTAATTTGGTAAAGCGAATGCTAGGTACGGGTCCCGGGCGGGATTTTCTTACAATCCGCGCTTTGTTTTCAAGTCTATTTGAAGCGGAACGCCCAAAATTAGCTGACCTACCCCTCCCTGCACACATTAATACTCAGCCGGCGAAAGAAATGAAAACCAACAGACCACCGGAGGTCATTCGAATTGGTCATAACATTTTCAAATTATGCGGTTGACTTGTAACTTACCGTTTCAACATTAGAGGTGATAATTGCTTGGTAAATAAAGTTAATAAGTTTGCTAAGCTTTGAATATTATCTGTTTGCGCAGATTAAGAATGTTGCCATTTCGATGCTCGTTTCCCCGTCGTTATGATTTTGAGTTGCTGCGATACAAATATTTGCATAATTTTCTTATTTCATCAGAGATTTGGAGTACTTAAGGATTTTGTCATTTAAATTTTTCCAGGTCATCTGGGAAATCTGTGGGATTCTACAATTTTGTGTTTGTTTAATAATTTCCTTTTCTTAGTGAATGACGTTGAATATTTACTCAATACAATACTCAATACTCAATACTTATGCCACTATTACTACTACTACTTACTATTTATTATGCCTAAATAGATATTTGAAAGCAAAACACAAAATTTACTTACCGTTGAGGAAAATATTGCTTCAAGATTTCAAAACGTAAACTATGAATAGCAGAATGTGATGTTTTTTTTCTATTATATCAGAGTAGCTAATGTTTTTTAGCTTCTTTTATTAAATACTCAATTATCATTATTATAAGCCTATATTGTCCAACAATGCGAGCAAAGGTCTCCCATCCCTTCATCCACTATTCGCGATCTGACGCGGTTGTAAGCCAATCCTGTAAGATTTGCCAGAATACTCAATATATTTATTTAATTCTATAAGTTAGGTTAGGTTAGGTTAGGTTATTTAGAATTTTCAATTTGTTCTGTACCTCACTCATTTTGTTTTAATTACCCGATCTTTTAGCTGATGGTTTTCACCAGCTCGGAATCCGAAATGAAATGCAACTCCCAACAGCAGACAATATTACTCATCTATTAAATCAATAACACAATTTATTAGCAGTATCCTTCGCGTTTTACCAATGGGACTTTAGTTATGCAGGTACAAGGTTGTATTCAGTCCTTGAACTAGGGCTGGCAACCTAGAAATACTAACCACGGGTATTGCCTGGATTGTTCGAAAGATAAAATGGATTTATAAAAATGTATCATTTAGTGGCACAAGAACCTTCTGACGCGCTAATGAAAATGACTACCGTTCTTGGTAAACATTGATTAATTTGTTTCCGTAAAATTGGATTGAAAAAACTAAATATAATTTTGGCGACGTACACCTTTTATATTTTGTTTATCAATTTTTGTACACACTAAATACAGAAAAAAAGAAAGGAACAGAAAACAAGGTACAAAGGTGATGCTTATTTCTAAAGAAATCTCTTCCAGCATCATTCTGCGATAGGAGAGAAATAGTGAAAAATTGATCTAGACACAGTGTGTAAAAGAAGAAGAAAAAATAAAATACATAAAAACATAAAGCATATAACGAATTTAAATATAACATACAATATAAGAATATACTTACGTACATACAAGTACAAAGACAAAATAATATATAAAATACAATATAATAATAATAATAAATACCTATGCAACTATGGCGAATTGCAAAGATAATATTATTTCACTCTTCTTTTGAATCTTGTTTTGCCAATAGCAATCCAAGAGCATCCTTATTGTATCGAGAATAAAGACCATGAGTCTAACAGTCAGACTTACTAAGGGGTATCGTATTACCCAGTGATTGGGTTGTGGAGGTCAAATAGGAAACCGCTCCATGTGAAATAATATTATTTGGTTAGACTGAAAGCCGAACCGAATGTAGTTGGAAAAGGCTAGGCAGATGAAGGTATAAAAATCACGACAGTGTATCTATATCTGTGATCACGACAGTGCTGAATGTGTTTGAAAGTATACACGGTACTTATAACAAAAACACATTTTTTTTTAATTTTGTATGTCAGTCTGTTCCAGCTTATCTCCGAAACAGCTAGATCGATTTAACTTAGGCTTTTTATTTTTTTATTAAAGGATTACGGTTCCGTGCAAAAACCCTTGCAATTGTTTACAAAAACCGATTCCAATTGAGATGTAATATTTTTATATAATAATTTCACGCCGACAAAGGTCGGGGCACAGCTAGTAATAAATAAAAGGAGGCTGCCATATTTTAATATACTAACACATCAGCATGTACTTAAGCTTTTAAACCTTTACTAAATATAACAACAAATACTTCAGGGAATTCCACTTCATTCCGTGAAACTACATTTTTAAAACTACCGTTCTAAAACATCCCTTTGGACTCTTCAGCCCAATCGCTCACTTATTTCTTTACATTAAAATATTCTTGACAAAGATGGACCGTGGTTTCAGCCAAATTTAAATTAAGGATATTTAAGCCTCTAGAGACTAGAACCTAGTTTATTTTATGTCATACTAAAGTGAGTTTTTGGCCGTGAGGTTAAATCATAACCTTTTCCAAAATAAAATTCTGTTGTTGTTCAGTATACTGATCTTTATTGGTCATACCAACCAAATACACATTTTTTTTAATTAAAATCGGTCGAGCCGTTTCAGAGGAGTGCGACCACCAACACCGTGACATGAGATTTTTATCTAAGATTTTCTATACAGGTCTAAAATAATAATAAAAATATGTACATACATGTATCAAAAGCAGAAAAGAATTAAAGGGCGTCCATAGGTTCGTCCGCATCGCTGTCAACGGGGATAGTGCCCACAAGGCTGGCAGCATTACCACAAAAATGTTCATGTTAAGGCTGAAATTGCAATTTCGTGAATGTATCTATTCCTAGTTTCCTTATTCTATTGATGACCGCAAAAGGTTTACGAACAAACGAAACCCCAATATACCTCGTTATAAGGTCACCCCTAATCGTAAAGGGACCTTTGACCTTAGGGGATAAAAAGGGCCAATACCTTACAAAAGGTAATAACGGTATGTACAGGTATGTGGAATTGTGGAGGATTTAGCAACAAAACTTGATATTTTTCGACAAGAATTCGGTTCATTTATTGTTTTAAGGTAAAAAATCCAATTCAAACGATTATAATTCTGTAAATTCACACTTTTGCGCACACATCGATTAGTCATATCAACATGTAATCTGATACTGATCTATAAATTGCATAAAACGTAGGAAAAGGACCATGGGCATTTTTCTATAAACTCTGAGCGTAAAACAAACAGAATTGAAATATATCTTATATAGTAGCTTATAATCAAGTCTCAAGTTCGAACCCAAGACACGCACCTCTGATTTTTCGGATTCATGATCGTATTGTATAATTATCACTTGCTTCGGTGAAGGAAAACATTGT
Source organism: Noctua janthina (assembly GCA_963576755.1). Taxonomy (NCBI): domain Eukaryota; kingdom Metazoa; phylum Arthropoda; class Insecta; order Lepidoptera; family Noctuidae; genus Noctua; species Noctua janthina. The sequence continues at coordinate 1,793,200 of OY755066.1, forward strand.
AAGGAAACCAGCATGCCTGAGAGATATTTCTCGACGGTATGTAAAGCCAAGTCAGAGGCCCATGGGCGGCATGAAAACTTTGACACCAGGTTAGGCACTAACCGCACGATAAAGAAGAAGAAGTAGCTTATAATGAGGACTAGGCATAAACCTCCCCAAAGGGTTGCTACGTTGACCTCCAGGTCCTGTGTGGATGGGACACTCAAGGTCAGTCAATTACACAAAGCAAATTCTTGCACATTTCTTCGCGACTTCGCACCCCCTGCGAGTGACCTCGAGTATAATAGTCAGCACTCTAACAACTGTTGTGATGTCACAACTACATGCAGTTCTGTATTAACGCGATTTTGCGATTTACTTTCCAAACATTTGTTTTTGGAAAAACAACTTTAATTCCTATATTTAAAGTTAAATTTACATTACAACTTCATACGTTTTCATGACATTTTCGATTGCTCTAGTCATTCTGAAATCATCTTAATTTACACTGTTATAAAGTTGATATTAATTTAAGTGGACATATTAAGAGCTGGAAATAAGAACTTGAATGGAGATTAGAAACCTTGCAGTAAAAAGTACAAGGTTACACTCGCTGGTGTTAGCACCCACGCTACCTAATGTTAGATTAAACGAGTAAGTTTTTGGTAGATGTGACAGTTCTTTGCTAGTACTATTTTCATAAAGAATTTTCCATCAGCAGACTTGGATTTCATATGTTTAGTAAAACGGCAAAATTAAAATTTTACTTTTGATATAACTTTAATTTTAGTGTATCATACGTCACACCTTTTCGAAAGTACACCTTTGAAGTTATGATGAAGAGCAAAAATTCTAATTCACTGCTGCTACGCCGTAGCTGTAGCGATGATTTTATAAGTGCTACGCGATCGTAGCAAACCGCTACGCGACAATTTTTCTTTCATCAACTTTATCAGTGAATCGTTGTAAGTAAGTAATGTATGATCGAAGCAGGTGGGGTTCCGCGGTCTCTTCCGAACCCTATTTGAAAAAGGCGTAAGTTTATGAATGGATTATATGTATGAATCGCAGTGTAATAGAATTAAAATTAATTGCCGTGTCTGGTAACCCGCGATGGTTTGTGTTTATGTTTTAGTTATAAGCTTTTATTTTTCAAAATAACTTTTAACATAATGTTTTGAATAAAAGCAAAAAAAATGGGTTATTATATCAAAAAACATTTATTTAAAAAAAAACATTTTTAACCAAGCTTTAACTTATTTGGGAGTATGGAGAACGGAGTGTAAAGTTCTTCATCGCCCATAGAAAAGGGAAGATCCTCCGACCAGGGGTGTCTTGTCTGGTGCCCGCTACTGCCCGACGGTTGTTGTCGGGTTCTTCTGTACAGGTCTGTAAACAGACCCTTCACATAGCCGTCAACCAAGCATTCTGTACATCAAACTAAGTAACTTTACGCAAAAATTATTGCTGGGAATCTTCTTTTTTTTTTGGGGTGAAAAATCACGTTTTACGGTAGTACATGATGGAAAGCACTCAAAGCATTGTGCTGATGGCTGGATTGAATAGTACGGGGGTCGTGGAGCTGTGTAAAATCTTACATTAAAAACAAGTATTTAAAAAAAAAAATTGTGAATAAGTTGGAACTTTGACCCCCAATATCTCCGTAACTAGAAGGTTCCCAGGTACGGTCTAGAACAAAAAAATGATGGCAAAGACGGGGAAAACAAGTGCCTTTCGTTTATGTTAAGGCTATTTACACCCTTTATACTCTTAAGTCGCAAATAAATTTACTTGCGCGATGTAGGATTTAGGCGTATTTCGCAGTTTAGTTCATCGTATGTGTCATAGACGGCGCTGTAGTACTTTGTGTTCTATGTTGCTTAGTACTTTTTGTAGTGCCTCTTAAATAACACATTTTTATTCTAGTTCACAGCACGGCAAACTAAAAATTAAAATGGTTAGTACCGATCGACTTGGTGTAAAATAATTTTTGCTTCTCACTTATTTCCCTCGAGGGCTCTGTCAGTGGCTGCGTTAGATGCCACGGCCAGTAGAACATATTGCTTTAACCTACTTCGACAATAGAACCTACCATTCTATCGGTCAGTGTAACTTTCACAAATACTTTATTTATTTTCGGTGGAGATGGCTGCATTTATGGCCTGTATAATATTGCCTGAATTCATTGGCCAGGAGAATCCTGCTTCTGGCTGAACCTTAAAAAGGTCGTATTAACCGGTGTTAATGCATAAGAAAAATATAGGGTCTAACTATTCATACACGAAATATTTTCTGGGAATCATCTAACGGCTATAATAAAGCCATTTCTAGGGATTTTTTTTTTATCTGAGTATATTTTTTTTAATAAAAATAAATAATTTAAAATTACTTGACCCACAAAATAAATACTGGCTCCTTATTTTTAAGCATCCATAACGGTAGTTTACAACGTCGTATTTACCTACTATCATTGTTAGAATATGGGAGTAAAGGTTTTATGCTAAAAGTCTCAAAAAAATTTAGAATTATAATAATAGTGTAAAAAAAAAAAACACTCAGATTTTTTTTTTTCGTTGATATGGCGACTTTACGACTTATAGAAGTTACTCTTAAAATATTTCGTGTATGAAAAGATATACCTTATATACTCGAAACGCTGGTAAGTAAGTATATTCGTTGAAACCGTAGAGGTTCTATGAGAAGAGGACGAATTGTAGCTTCTTTTAAATCGGTTGACGGGTTAATTGGTTATACTATTTAGTTACACTATAATTAGCTTAGTGGTTAACTTTATTGTGCCTGCTGTGGTCTCCTATAAGTGAAGGACTACACCTACATAATGATTTTTGCTCGTGTTCATTTTTTATATGTACCTTATAATTTCTGCATATTTTGGTGGGAGATCCTAAATCAACAAATAAAATAAAAATATGAAAGAAATCTTACTCTGACATCGTTTGTAAGTCATCTTTAGGTGCGAGTGCAGTAAGGAAATGAAACAATAATAAAAGGACACCATACATGATGATAAAATGGTAGGAAAAAAGAAAAAATATTTATTTCGGTTTTATTTTTTGCAAAAAAGTTTTTTTATTTTTCCATTTTTAGTTGTAATATGTACTGTACAAATATTTTGCTATGCATTTATTTTACATTGTTAACAATACATTTCATGGTAATAGGCTTATCCACAATCAAATGGAACTTAACATACCTAACTGTCGAGATCTGCGTGTACTGTACACATCAGCATACCCTCTCAGAGCATACAGGAGTGATGTTATGTTATGATGTTGTGTAAACAATAAACATCCAAGCGATTGCAGCAATCACGACAGATTTGCTTTCTATTATTGAAGAGTTCTATTCTGTATCTCCGAATTCCATGATCAGATCATGACAATAGATCTATGGGACCAACTTGGAAGTATACTCTTTCAAACAAAAAAATAATTTTCCAAATCGGTTCAGGCGTCTCCGAGTGATCTGTGAGCATACATAAAAAAAAACTCTCCTTTTTTGAAGTCGGTTAAAAATATGGTTAAAAGAATGAGTTCTTTGACCGCGTTAATTAAATATTCCTTTGTGTTAGGAGACAACACAGATGATAAAAAAAATGTTACTAGGTAATCGGCATAATACCCCAAAACCATCATAATGTTAAGTTATGTTTTTATTATTTTTTTTTGCTTTCCACAATGTTAAAAACGTGTTACAAAAAGGCTTACAGCTAAGAACTATATTAAGGACCCTGTTAGGCACAACAATACGTTATGTCGCCTCTCCGACCTACTCTTTGGCCTCCAACTCTATCAAATGAGCAAGTGAATGCATCGAGCTGGATTACGGAACGTAGTAACACGCAGCCTTGGACCCCTTGCGGCTAGGCCAAGGACTCGCAGCAAGGATAATCGTCCCAGCTTTGTAGATAATATACAGGCCATTGTTAGGCCATTCGGTACACAGCTAGTGATACAAGAATATAACGGTTATGTACACGTAAATCAATCGAGAGATGTATCTTTAGGACATCCACATTTCGCCAGTTATTTTTAAGTCTCTTGTAATAGGGAGCGAGCCGTTTGCCATCAACTGGGCTTAAATTCAAACTCCGATTTAGTACTGAGGTATTACTGGAAAACCCTTATAACATTTTGGCTGACTTGGGAATTGGAACCAAGATCTCCCGCTTAGCAGTAGTGTTTTCGAAAATTAAACTTATAAGTCTGAATGCAGTTTATTTTAATAACTTTCAAACACTGCTTAGTCACAAATATCTGTCAATCTATTTCAGTCGTATAACTGCTTTGAATATCACGTACACGTGCCAATGTAAAAGAATATCGTTTTCTCGACGATCCACGTGGAAAGGCCTCGTGCTTTGATACTGCTTACACTGTTAAGTAACTGTCCTAACGATAGATACATTTTACTTGTAAAATATATTGCAGATTGAACCTTAATGTACGCATAACAGGAAATGTATTAAGTTTGCACGTGGTGTAAAGGTTCGGGCACACTGTATTGCATCCCTTTGAAATGCATAAATATTTTTTGAGTTTATTAAATATAGGCCTTGAGAGTTCGCAATTGAGGAACTTGGGTGTCAAATCGTATGGACTTCGCGAAAAATATCGGTTTTTCTGTATATTTATATAAGCATAGCTTGACAAAATGTAGAATGTGAAGTCCTGTATTCGATTTCCAGATCGGTCAGAGTGGTATTTAGTTTTTTCCACCAGATGATTGTCTCAGTAGCAGCCCCGAGTCTGAATTTGTAACTTACTGATGGGACCCCAGCCACCCTCTCCTCCCACCAAGGTTTCACCCTTATTACACAGGACATAAACATGACCGTCAAAATGTGGATGTACTACAGGCTGCAGCTCTGTTTAACCCTTTCCGGAAGACAGGTGTGATGGAATGTTCTATTTTTGAACTTCGATGTTCTTGCAAACACTATATTTAAATCTAGGTGCATGAAAGAACCTTCCCCAAACAACGTCCCCTCCGACTTTCTCCACCCTGGGCTATTAACTTCTGTTGATTGGCTGCTCCTTTAGCCACGATGGTAAATAATTATAAGTTCTAACCTATGTTGGTTTTGTCAGGTTTTGTGAGCGACACCTATTCGGAATTGGATTGTGAAGTCAGTATTATTTGGTTGTTACAGTCTAGTGTACTCTTACCTCAACCTCCGTCGTACACCAGGATATCATAAAACCGAACAGTTTACAGTACACCTGTCAGCATGGTATCCCGACATGCCAACCACCCATAACCGTTACGACGATCTACGACACCGATAGCTCATAATTATGTCTGTTGACTCCATTATTATATCGACAACGATGCGGCTTACTGTTCCACGTAATTAAATCGGTATCTGGGGTAATCGATTTTCGAGTTTTGGGTGTATTTTGAGACTAGCATTTGCCTTGGGAACGTTATGTAGCCTATGACACTCTGGGATAATGAAGCTTCGCATGAGAGAAAGAATTTTCGGGATTTGGTTTTCGAGATTACCCCCTACAACCAAACTTACACGACTTTATAATATTGGTATAGGTTTTATCTGGTAGAGTGATACTTGTTCGCTTTTTGAATCACAACTGACTCAGTGCATGCTGGATGAAATGATAATAGCCGCACTTATCTTTAAAGTTAAGCAGCACTTGCCTAAGTCAGTCCGGGGAAGGGTGAACATCCATTATAAGCCGAGACTCCTCCCTATGATTCAGGAAGCACGTTAATGCTGTAATCTTTAGATCTTTGACTGTAGTAGACTGTGTAGCCAAGTCTGACATCCAGTCTTTCCAAGAGGTTTCTCGCTATTCAGTTGTGAAGATTAAATTGGCGCTCCTTGTAGAATATATAGAGTGGAAGCCGAACTCATCATTATTATTGGTGGTTGTCATAAAGTTCCATAAAATTGACAGTTTATAAGCGTTTTTAACTGCAATTGAACACACAATTATCATTTGCTTTCGGTGAAGAATTGAGGAAACCAGCATTCCTAAGAGATATTTCTCGACAGCATATAAAGCCAAGTCAGAGGCCCATGGGCGGCATAAAAACTCTGACACCAGGTTAGGCACTAGCCAAACGTTAAAGAAGAACACAGCCAAAGTTGAATTGGTCTTGCGACCTGTTATAGAGGATTAAATGACCTAAAACATAAAATAAACAAAAAAAAATAAACAATAAAAATAAACATAAAATAAACATAAAATTCCTTGGGTCAAAAAGTCCTTCAAACAAGCGTTTGTCCTTCGTTGCAGTAACATGCTACATAACAAAGCCCGCAATTCAAATATACCTCAAACGTTATAAAGATAGGAAAAAATGTGAAATCGATAGTCCGGGAGCCCGTACAATGACACTATCTTGTTCTATGTCATTACATTCTGTGACTTTTCATTTGTTATTATCACATTTATGGAGTTGGACCACTACGTAGATACTGCAGAAGTTTCTCCTAAAACACAAAACTTAAGTTAACGTCTGTAATCGCCGAAGGGTTAGGCAGAGCTGTACATGTTAGAACCTACAGCCACATTTCGTCACTTATGTTGAAGTCCCTGTATGGTAAAGGCGAGGCTCTATGGCTGCTACTGAGAAATTCCTGAAAAATAAGATCAGTACTTTATACCTAAAAACCAGTTTGTCGTTTGTAAAAAATAAAAACACAAGTTTGTTTATTTATTTATTTATTGGCCTATCTACGATTGTTACACTTTTTACTCTAATAATACAAGCTAAAAAAAAACACACTAAGTGTACAATATGATGCGATAGACACAGCATGCATGAAAATGCTTATAAAAGCAGTGATTAACAAACACCATTTTGCATCTTCCTCGGTACTTGTAGCACCGCTTAAGAAAGAGTTAGTCCGCGGAACCCGACATCCTTTCTAGTTCTTACTCAAATTCAACTTGTAATTGTCTGATTACCGAAACGTTTCCGGATATCTAATCATGATAATCGTTGCAGAGCAATGGCAGACCATTGGTAACGACACCGACTTACACGTATATGCCGTGGGTTGGAACCATACTTTTTGTAATTTATTTCATAACCATTGCTCTCAAAACGGTGAAGGAAAACATCGTGAGGAAACAGGCATGTCCTAGAACCAAATACTCGATAATATGTGACATCTACCGAGCCGTACTTGGCCTGCGTGGTGGATTATAGGCCATTCCCTCTCATAGGGAGGAGGCCTGCGTCCCACGGGAACGTAATAGACTGACTAAGCTTATGCTTATATCGTCCCTACATTCAAAGTTGCTATGTTTATTCCTTCTGATCCACCTACCTCACGTCATAGTTTTACTACCACAGCGCAGTTCCTACGAGATGTCTTTATAGTTAAAATGGTAGTTCACTTGACAGTAAATTTTTGGACTAGTTTAAACCTGTCGACAGTTATGTATGTTAGTCACATTTTTATTACGTTATTATCGGTTTGCAGTTGAGAATGAAGATATGTGTCAGCTTCTCTTATGTAATTTCAAGGAAAGTCAGATTAGTTTGTAATCTTTGAAAACTCTATTTATTTCTCGACCACTATAATTTTAGGACTACTAGTAATACAATGAATCAGCATGACCGAACTTAAGTAGGCAATATAAATAGCTACTACGGGTTAACACCAGGATCAGTGGTAGATCGATTTTCTATATTTAATCATGACAATATTGTCATAGTTACATCCCATACACACCTCGTCATGCCCTAATGACATTGCTTACACTTACAATTAGCCACATATTATGGGCTGAAATTAATAGTAGGTATTAAAAGTCCTCCTGACCGTTTTCTGTCTCGGCAGCCAATCTTGCAGCTTGAGATTAACCATCGACCATTACAAAACTTAGTAAATACTCGACCAAAACATATACTTTTCCGACAACAGACAAAAAAAATTCAACTCTCCATACATATGTCCGAACGAGTTTGTATATGATCGAGTTTTGTATGAAAAGTCGTTTTTTTTGTCTGTTTTCGGAAAAGCCGTAGAACAAATGTTGTTGTTTATGATGTTAGTAATCTACTCCTGCGAGGTTGTTGGTGTTTTACAAATAACCCTGTATATGAGACCGCAGATTATTTTTTCCGAATTACGATGTCGGTCCCATGCTTTAAGTTCTCCAATCTGAGAGTTTAAATCACACCCTTAAAAACAACCACACCTTTCTGCCACATCCTGTATAAGTCACATTAATACATTATACAGGCCGTCACGACATCAAAAAAAATGTTACCAAAAAAAATATCTCCACTATTTTCCCTTCACACACAAATGACGAACATAATATCATGAAAACACTCGACATAAAGCAACATATATCACTCCACGCGAATACCTGCCGTCTGCCAAAAATATTCCCCTTTTGTTTTTGATGAAAATCGAAAAAGAATCTCTCGTTCATTAACGCAGGGTGTAAGTTACGCGGGGGACTGCAGGCCAGTATTACTGAAACATACGATATATTTGCATGGGCCTTGTAATGTGGGCGAAATTGATGCCGATTCGATTTCTTTTTTTTTGTGTTTGTATTCTGTTATGAAAATTAGAATTGTTTTTGTTTATGGTAGAAGACAAGGGCGGACTTTTTGGGGATGGTCTTACGTCATATTGGACGTTCAAATAATGCAGATTCTTAGACGAAATTGAATGAATGAGTTGTGATTTTGATTCTTTATGCTTTTGGTGTCCTATTTTTCCGCCAGATTTTTATACAACATTAGTTTTGGTATATGCGAAACCTGAAACACGTGTTTAGTATTTTTATGTAAAGAATCTATGTACAAAATTTCAAAACTGTATCATGAAAAATCACAAAGTTATAAGCTTGTTCTGTTACCTGGTTGTCCGCACAAAAACGTGATCACCACGCGGCACCGCCGCGCATACGCCTCCAGTGTCGTCTTGAGCTTATTGATAAATAATTATTTGGCAGAAGGTAGCTAAATGATTGCGATAGGTACTTAGTGTCGCTCGGTGTCCAACTTGTAGCCTTTTTTAAATATTTTTGTGACAAAATATAACATGGATTAAAAATTATTGGAATCGATTCAGTTACTTATTCTGAACAAACTATATTCAGGTTTAGCATATACTAAAAATAATGTTGTATAATTTTGATAGATTAATGTGGTCACTGATAATATTAAGAATTTTGTAGTGCAATTGACTTCCTAAATCTTTTTGCCACTGCATTGCTGCATGCCAGTGGCACCTTGCAACATACAACTTATATTAAAGTAGAGCTTGCCGTACTTACATGCCGTACTCTTATTTTCAGTCCGTCTCTCCTAATCTCCCTCTCGTCGTAAGTATTCTTATTCTATTCATGAACGATCTACATTGCATCATCTCCCTCCCCGTATCCCGATTACGATATACTTTGCTCTCCAGGCACTTTATTTCACAATTCACGTATCTATTGGACAATTTGTATGGGACTCAGACTTTCACAACCTTTCTCATCTTCAGCACGTCTTCCTGCTACAGTCCCATGTTACTTGGGGTCGGCGCAGCCATTTTGTTTCCTATTTCCACTGCGAACCGCCACGGTATCATTTACACCTTTTTCACCCAGACCATACATCTTTTCTCAATAACCTTTCACCCATCAGAAAAACAGTAACATCAGAATAGTCCCCAGTAAAGCATTTTTAATTTGTACTTGAAGTAAAAACCTGAGGGCACGCGAGATGGTTTGTGAGCGAGCAGAAAAAAAAGGCGCTTTGTTTTGACATAAGCTGGGGCGGCTGATTGAAATGCAAAAAATATTTGTATACTGTTAGCGAATTGATGTGTGTTTTCTTGGCATTTTAAATGGAATACCTGTAATAATAATACCATTACATACCAAGTTTCAAGATCTTGGACAGTCGTTACAGGTAGTCAGTGGACCAAAAAGTCTGACAACCAGCCTTATCGTATTACCTAGTACTAACTGGATTGTGGAGGTCAGATAGGCAGTCCCTCCATGTATAATACTGGTATTCAGCTGCATCCGGTTGGACTAGAAGCCGACCCTAACAAAGTTGGGAAAAGGCTGGGCAGATGATGATGATGATGACCTGTGTTTGTGGGATGTTAAAAATGATAAACATACATGGCTGGTTATGATAGGTGCTTAGTTTTAAATTCTTACTTAAATATTTAGTGGATTTCATTTTACTGTTCATCTAGTTTAAAGTTATAAAACATGTCTACATTTTTTTTTTCAGGAAATTGACAGTCTGTACAAACGTTAACTCACGCCATTGGCCCATTGGGGTAGACAGACAACTACAGAACAACATGTGCGTTGATCCTTGCGTACTCTTCTCGCCCATATATTTATAGTTTTTGTCAAAACCACATACAGTATCTCACATAGGATTAAAAAGAAAGAACGAAGCCTGCCTTTCATTCGTCCCACTGAATGAGGAATTAAAACTATCTGTACAGACATGCAGCGATTGGAAAAAAGAATGAAAACTATTGAATATAGCAACAGTATAGCATAGCTTATCGAGCATAGCAGGCGGCAATTAAGCAGATTGCATTTATATGGGTTCCACATAAATCAGGGATCCGGTACGTTCCGCGCCCGCCTGCGAATTCCCTGAGGGTGCGGCCAAGAGAACAGCGATTGAGATGACTATTTGTTATGTTGACTTATCGTTTTCGTTTCGTATTTAAAAGCGCCCATTACGTAAAAAGTGACTGAACTCGACTATATTTATACATCTAAAACTCTGCCGGCCAGCTCTACTGCTTTAGTTGTGACTGTGTGGGTGTGTTATTTGAAAGTAAATTCAGTTTTGCCAGTCATATATCAAAATCAGTCACACAATACAGGACTGTTGGGCCTGGTAATTACAGGTTGTTACAGATTTACGTTTTCTATACTTTTGCCTTAAAGCTTGTACAAGTTGGATTCGATATTAACAAATACAACGAAAACAGGGTAACATAAAAATCTGATGACCAAGCCCGGTAATCTCAAGTGCCTATATTTTGTATGTAATCCCTATAACAGAAACTCGGCAATTGTAAACAGGAACTGACAATGATGACAATAGGACTACATAGATACATACTTCCCAAAAAGACTTCTTAGGCCACGTTACATTCACATCCTCGGGTAATGCAACTTGCGTCTAGCGACACCCTACTCTTCACTTGCTTCCTCCACTCAGTAAGTCGCATCGTGGTAGCTCGTGGCATACCCTAAACAACTTCTTTTATATGTTTTATCTACAATCGCTGTAGGAATACGCGTGTAGTTCGCAACCGAGAGGTGTCACATAGCTCCCTATAAACTAAATCCTTTAATCCCCCATCCCGCTGTGCCCGTGGCCCCGCACAATACTTAGCAATATGTCTTCGCGTGATTTACTTTAACGTAATTAACGCTTTCCCTTGTAGACATTTTGGGGTTCCGTGGGGACACGTCGTGGCATCTCTTATGATTGCCAACAATACGATTTGTGCGATAATATAAGAGCATTTTGTGTGATAATATAACTATGCAATGGAAATAAATAAACGGAGATTTTGTTAATGAATGAATGATTGTGTTATTCTGTAAGCTTTGATGCATACTAGGTTTTACCCAAGGTTTTGCTTGTCTTAACGTTGGGAATCATCCGACGTGTACTTACTACCGGAACAGAAGACTTTAATGTTTTGGTTGAGTTTTTTTAGTTTGATTTATCGACGACACTTTCTTGTGTGGCCTTTCCAAAGAACTGTGCATCTAGGTGTTATATATTCACTATGTAAATATCTATGTGTGTATAATGATACTATGTCGTAACCCAAGTCAAAATCCAATTATTGTGTAAAATTTCATCCAAATCTGTTCAGACGTTAAAACGTGAAAAGGTAACTTGCTTTTATATTTTTATCTTTTTGTAAAGTTTGAAATTATGGATTTTGAAGTTTGTAAGCTAAGTCAAATAGTAGGCATTTCGTTGAGTGCTAATTACAGTATTTTAAAGTTTCCTATAGGAGGAGGAGTTTCCTGAGGAGAAAAAGTGCTAACTAGCTCGACGCTAAAAACCATCGATTCATCGGCGTGGAGAGAGAGTGCGAAAAAAAGTAAACCCCGGCTGTCTTACGGATAACTGCTGCAGCTATGAAAGAATCTCCTTGACCAACGATATTCATGAATACCTACCCAATCCCACTTAGTTTTTTGCCCCGCTTTCAACTCAACTAATAATTCATAGTTCTTTGTAATTGTTTGTAAATTGCATGTGTGTTTCATATACATCTCTAAACAAAATAACAAACTTTCACTTACACTTTAACAGATGAATAGTCGAGGAGAACAATTCATTGTATCAAATACAACCCTCATACCGCACCAGGGCATACCACACTCAATAAAACCCTTAACCCACAAACCGTACATCAGAAAGGATAATCCCTCTCAATAGAAAAGTAACCGCTCCCAAATTAAGGCGGTATTACCTAAATACTTAATGTCACGAACCAATATGGTGGGTATCGGGAAAAAGAGTTGCGATGATTCAAAGCCGCTTAAAATATTACTTCAGTCTGTATGGGGTTGCGGGGCAAAGCATAAGCGGTAGCGGGTTATAAATTATCCTAGAATAACCTAAAAGGTTCGCTATAAGTAGCTAACTAATTAGGTTATTAATCGACTCTGCTCCACCCAAACAAAAATCACGTGTCTGCTACATTACTAAGTAATTCTAAAAAATATACTACGCCTGTTGTGTGCGTTTGGATGACAAGTGATTTTTTTAACCGTATCAACAAGTAGGTAATTTTAAGCACATTCTTCGCGTACGTGCATAGGTACTTTGGAACCTTTAAAAAGTCGATCCCTTATCAAACAATAACCATTTTGGTTTCGGTTTCACTATGTACCGACTGGAGTCAAACAAACGGCGGAATTCGCTCCAAGGAATTGATAACTTGATTTTTTCGGTTCTTGAAAACTGAAAAAACACTTCATCATTATGATCATCCACAGCCCGACTTCACCCACTACTGGTTATAGGCCTCTCCTTGCTTGTGCCAAGCTCCGGGTTCTTGTGCCAGTCTCATCCAGGATATTCCCACGATGGCAACAATGTCGTTTGCCCATCTCGCCGCCGGATGACCAACACTTCACTTGCCAGTTCTTGGACGCCTCTCGGTCACAGCTTTACTCTTTTACATGAAAAATCACTTGCGGGTTACTAATTAACTGATATCCTATTGTGATCCACCAATCCTCACTGGGCCCGCGTCGTTAATGATAGATGAGTATACCCATCCCCTGTAACTTGCACCACACCAAAAGGTTCAGTTCGTGTGACATTCCCGGGGGAAATCTTTTCGACGCCGACAGGGGTGAAGTCGGGATTAACTCCTGTTTCATTCGTCAACGCACTGCCCTAGTACATGCCACCCGTGCATGCATTTTACATCATCGACCATTGGAAAACTTGCCGATTTCGTGACCCTAATGCATGTTTTATACCGACCTATTATCGTTTATTTGTTTAATATCGTAAGCGATCAGGATTTTCTGAGGAATTGGTTTGATATTTTGGGTGATTAAGGTTTTAAAAGGTTCTGGGGTTTTTCTTCAGCGTGTAATATTTTTTAACCGACTACAAAAAAGGAGGAGGTTATTTATGTTTTAATTTAAGGTGTATTAGACTTGTAATTTCTAAACATGTGTGTAGAACACCTGTATTTATTTATGTTACTATAAATAGCCAAAGGACCATGGGCATTTTTCTATTAACTCTAGGCGTAAGACCAACAAAATTGAAATGTAATAATTATCTCAAATAGTAACTTTTAGGACTTCACTTTTAAATGACAATAAGTCGGTTTCTTACCCTTAAAAAAAAAAAAAAACTCACTTAAATAAATAGGAGAGACTTATCAATGTCATATCATATTAAACAATCAAAATAACACAAGACCAAATCATACAACCTATATAAAAACCAAGAAAGGCATTTCTCATGTTCTGCATATCAGACACGCCGTCAAAACATTCCTGAAAACAAATTCCCCTACTCTAATCACCTGAAACCGACGAAAACACAATCTCTTCAACACCAAACATAACAAAACGAAATGAACTTAAACCAGAAGCCAGTCACGTTCTCACAAGTCGAAAAACGAGCAACATTCCGCCATCATTACCTCCGAAAGATCCCAAGAAACGATAGGAAAACACCTTCTAAAGAAAGGTTTTACCGGCTTCTGAAAACCAGCTTGTAAAAACCGGGTTCCGTAAAAACCGCTATATTTGTCTGAATACTAGTTTTTGCCTGCGATTTCACTTGGATTATGGTCGGAAATGAACACACGGGAACGTTATAAATATAGGTTAAGATACTTGGGGATAATGCAACTAAACGTTAGTGAAAAAAATTTCTTAATCGGAACAGCAGTTCCTAAAATTATTCCCTTCATCCAAACTTACAAACACACAAACCTCTTAATAAATTTAGTGTAGATATCACACTCCTTGGTTATTTTTTAAGCCATTATGCATGTCTTTTTAACATAGGGTTCTGGAATAAAAGTTGGCGTCTCGGGGTGTACAAATAAAGAGAGAAGACACCCCTTTTGATCTCGCCCCGTGGAGTAATGAGCTCTCGCTGGTTCTTGCTGAAATGTGTGCTTCGATGATATACTCAATTTTTGCTGTGTGTTTTGTGTTGCGAGAACTGTGTGCAAGTTAAAATTATCGTTGGGTTCTTTTGATGCTTTGTTTTATGCTAATCCGAAGGTAGTTTTGGCTCTAATGTTTACTTAGTTTTGCATATCCATACTTTCTTACTAATCTTACTACTATTATAAATGCAAAAGTTTGTGAGGAAGGTTGGATTTTTGTAAAGGATGATATCCACGAAACGGCTCGCATCGAATCGGTTCGGAACGGATTTTACAATCTTTAAACGATATTAAATAGTGATCACAGTATTTAAAGTCTATATAATCAAGCCACGCACAGCAGCTTGATCGCGGGCGTCTTCCCCGCTACACGATCGTAGCCGAAAGTATGCTGCGACGTGCGATCGGCTTCGTTCGACTGTCGTCGTATCCTATCGGATCCTTTCGGTTCTGTCAACACGTTAGGTATTAATCTATCTGACTACGCCTTGAAACGGATACGTTCGCAATGACGGTACGGAGCCGATCGTATGAGTCGACATCCTGTCTAACGCGATCGGCTGTAGCCGCATCCGTTCGTATCCTTTCCGATTCGATGCGATGCGAGCCGTTTGGTGGAAATCATCCTTTACTCTCTCACGCAAAAACTACTGAACGGATTTGGATGTAATTTAGCACACATATTATAGTTTATAACCTGGATTAACACAGAGGGTAATTTTTATACAGGTAGTCGATACGAGTACGATCCCGTGGGGCAACTACCGAACTCCAAACAGGCGAAGCCATGAGTATAAGCTAGTATTATAAAATGCGAAAGCAACTCTGTCTGTCAGTTTGTCTGTCCGTCTGCTACCTTTTGATACATTAATGGCTGAACGGATTTGGACACTCGGATAGACTAAGACTTGGGTTAGTACATAAAATAGAAGAGTAGCAGGTTCCCGTGGCATAATGTCCAACCACCACGTGGGTGAAGCCGCGGGTATAAGCTAGTTTTCAATAAATAGTGTTTGTATATCAATATATTCATATGCTTCTATTTACTTCCATTCTAAAAGCCAAAAAAGTGAAAGTTAGTTTATAGGATATTTTGAAGATTTAAAATCACGAGAGCAAATGAAATCATTTGGATGACTATTTTACTTGGAAATTCTGTCTGACATGACTGTGAAAACATATAAACAGAATAACAAATGAACGTGAGTATGAATGTGCTTGTATACCTACATAAGTAGTATATCGCTTCATCATTACCATGTGCCAACTATGTTGAGGTCGGCTTCCAGTGTAACCTGATGCAGCTGACTACCAGTATTTTACATAGAGTGACTGACTGTCTGACCTCCACAACCCCGTCACTAAGTAATACCACCACACACGTTGGTGAGACTCATTGTTAGACGTTCGGGCTTCTGAATACTCGACTATAGCTATTATCCCTTATGATCCTAAAATCACCGTGAGTATTATGAAAAATATATTAGTGCTTAGAAACTTGTTGGGCCATCGGACTATGAGAGTGAGGAATATGTCCTTCGTCGATTCCTAGTCTCCGCTGAGATTGGTCGCTACACGAGTCCGAAAATCGATCAGGAGGACTGTTAAGGACTATAATTTTGTTAGACATTTTTAGTCCACAATAACATCTTGGAATTGTACCTTTCGGCCATCTTTATAGAATAACTTATCCTACTGCAGAATCATGTAGCATTCAAAAGTATAGGAAAATGTTGCCGCCTTGTTTTTCATTAAACATTACACACTCAAATTCATGCCACAACAAAAACAACTATCCCCCCACATACACACACACACACACACATACACATAACTAACACACAAACTTCAAGCAAGCCGTACACACTCAAGCGGGACTTGAAATAAAAACTCGCGCACAAGAGTAGTCGGGGAGCTTCAAATAAAACTCAGGGACAAGTAGTCCGGGAGTCGCATGCAACAGTTAGCGCAGCTGTGTGAGCCCTGGAGTGGCCTGGCCCGAGGCAAGAGGCTCGAGGCCTCAAAGGGTCGACACTCGAGAGCTTGGCCTCGTAAAAAGACATCTCGGACTCTCTCGTTTTGTTGTCGTAATTGCTGTTTAATGTGAAAGTTCCCTATTTTTTTTTTGACTCGTTTGTCGAGTACGTACATCAATAAGCTCTCCCGAAATACGGGTATTAGGGAAACCGAAAACGTTTGAGGGGAAAAATAAGTGTTTAGGTTGAAAACATCGAGGCGCTGACAGAGAAGTTTCGGAAAGTCCTATAGTATATTTTAATATCAATAATCTAATGTTACTTATATCATAAATAATCGCATCGTTATTGATAAAAAACATCAAATATTTAAAGATACCACGTGATTTCTAATCTGATCTCAATTTAAAGTAAAAAAATCGAATCAAATAATCTTCGATCAAAAAATGCTTAACAATTTATCCAACCGAGCAATCAATATAACAATAAAATCTTCAAACAACCATGTTCCTTCAAAATGAACTAAAAACCTAATGACTCGCGATATTTCTCACAACTGCAGACGAGTTCGGCGATACATTACAGCTCCGACTAAATTATTTGAAGCTACATCAGCAGTACTGAAAATATTGCAGCAAAACATCGCTTCCTGTTCATAAGCTAACAAAAACGCTCCAAACACGACCTTAATCGAATTTTGTATACACGGGAATTAAAGCTGGACACTCATCGTGCGTTTAGTCGCTTCAGTTTGGTCGCAAGTCGCAAATGCCGCACACAAACTGTTTAGTTCCCACACCTGGGACACCAGGGCTCCTCTGTATGAAAGGGAATGGGCTATAATAAAGCACGTTGGCCCAGCGTGGGTTAGTAGATGTCACAGGTCTTCGAATTTTTGATCATAGGACATGCCGATTTCCTCTCGATGTTTCCCTTCATAGTTTCGAGAGCAGTCGGATTGGAGTCGGATTTGAACCCATGACCTACGATTAGTGAACCAGAATAGCAGCAGCGAGCTAGCAGAACGCGCGTTAGTACTCGTAGCTATTCGGTTACCTAAGAACTTGAACTGTAGAAAATTCTACCCCTAAGATACTCATATTTCTTGAATAACGCATCCATATATCGCAAGATAAACCCAGAAATCGCGTAATGAACAGTCCTCGTTAAACGCAAACGTATAGAGGGTGATTAATCGAGCAGACGGCGTATCTACGGGGTGTTTCGTTGTATCCTCACAATGATGGATCACGGTGCAGTTCAGTTGTTTATAATACGTTCTTGTTTGTCAACGAGTTAACTTACTGACGCGCTGGCAGGTACTGTGCTCTGACAACTTTATTGTTAAGGTAGGTTAAACTTACATAGATCTAGCACAACAGCATTATTTCCTGGACTACTTAGAAGACAAGTCAATAGAATCTGTAATTTGTAAGTTAGATTAATATTAGGCATCGCTTATTGTGAATACATTTGCACTCCATGTTATGGCAGGATATGCTGAAACAGATTTAATGTAACACCTTACGTACCATATTCTAGCAAATAAATATTTTGACTTTGATTTGATTCTTGGCATTTTTGTATGTATAGATCGGTCAACGAACGATTGGAGAGACAGCTTATCTGTAGAAAGTAGAAAATATGTCGTAAGAGACGATACAATTAAAACCTTTTTTCAGAGTTTATGGTACGTAGTGTTACGCTTAAAAATATGCAAATAAGTTTAATATTTTATCAATTATCATACTTTTATAAAACACAAACATGACGTAGGTGATTACGTTGTAATCTTAAATCTATTTTTGGACATATTATACCATTACTGCTTCTTGCAATATTCCCTAATAATCTTTTTATGGTCTGTTGTTTGTATAGTCTATGGATTGATCACAAAAAGTTGTAAAAAATCCTTTCCAACTCAAAAATATTAAAATAGCATGAACAGCACAAACTATCGTGTAACATGGACATAAAATAAAATAGAACGCGGTATCTAACATTCAATATTTTTAAAAGTCGCGTTTGATGGATTGCGCTTTGTGCATGTTACCATGTTATTGGAGATAATAAAAAAAACTAGCGCGTGCTGTGATAAATTATTTACATGGATTACTAGATTTATGGCTAACAAATAAAATGTTAAATTTTTAGTGACATTGGTTTCGCAAAGAATTTATTATAGATGACCTCACTTTCGTAAATGGATTATTTTCTGGTATATGAGTGTATTCGCCGTACATAACTACCCCCGTTGAAGTATAGATGAGACAATTGACATGTACAATAGGCTACAAAAGGATTATGTCACAATCTATTAGCGTTGCATAATTAAGATCTAATCTGTTATTCATCAGATAAAGTATCAGTAGAACTTCTTATGAAACCTCGAAAACTACACTACTTCTGACTGCATCTGGCAATAAAACCGGTTCACAACCATCGTGAACTTCTTTTTTTGGTAATTCTTGTGACCTCCTCGTTGGTTTAGTGGTCGCTGAGTATGAGGTCCTGAGTTCGATTCCCAGTTCGTGAAATGTGGTATTGAGGTTTTTTATGTAATTTCGGAGTAGCAGCCACGAATTGTCCCCTGTTGATGTCAATTGGCTCGCTTGCGCTTAATACATGGGGCTTAAACATAACTGGAAAAATGTGGGTTTACTATTATCTACACCTCTGCCTAACCCTTCAAGGATTATAGGCGCGATGTTACCTATGTGTTTCGTGTGTTATTATCTATCTTAGGTCATCGACCCGCCAGCCTATACCGTAAAAAAGTAAGCTCTTCCGACATGTACATTTAAACTGGTCTCCAAGATACCCGTCGCGAACTTGGCGGCCAATATTTATCATTTTAATTAAAACGTTAAGCTTATGATTTATAGCAGTTCTCAGGTATATTTTACTTTTTAATTCCCCTGTCTTCCTGGAGTGTGAAAGGATTTAAACTTGCTTTAAGGTAGGATTTAAGGTACGGACTGCCTTTGTTGAAGTCGGAGTTTTAAGTGTGGATCGGCGAATTTTGAGAACAGATTGCTTGAAAATTCTTTCTTTCTCAACTTTGACTCGGATAGCATTTTACATAGAGTTAGGCGGGGACAGATATTTTTTTACCAACAAGGATATAATGTTGGTGCGATCAAAATTGAAAACAACGCCCCCATCTTATTTTCTCAATAAGATTTCACAAATAATTACCCTGAGAATTTCTCTAATTATAAAATAAAGTATAACGAAACTGTATAACGAAACTGGTTCGAGGAGGCGCGGAAAAAGAGCACATGGACGGAATTGGGGGAGGCCTTTGCCCAGCAGTGGGCAGTATAGGCAAACAAAAAAAAATAAAAAAATAGGTCTGCCTAATTCGTCTAGTGGTCGCAAGCGCGACTGCTTAGCATGAGGTCCGGGGTTCGATTCCCAGGTCGGGCAAAGTGTTATCAGGAATTTCTCAGTAGCAGCCACGGAGTCTGAATTTTTGTTCGGTTGATAGCAATAGGCTCGACCCCTATTACATGTGACTGAAACAAAACTGGTGAAATAAAGGTATACTATTAGATACACCTCTGCCTAACCCTTCGGGGATTTCAGGCGTGATGTTATGTTATGTAAACTATAGGTCTATTAATCTAGATTTATTAAAAATAAAAATCAATATCTGCCAATGAAGGATCGAAAGATTTATTTTAGCCACGCACTCTTCTCACTTTCTTCATTAATAAACTGCAGCCGTGCGAAGCCGGGGCGGGTCGCTAGTCACATATAAACATCATATTATTCAGACAGATCTTCACAAAGCTCCAACCTCAGCGTACTTAGCTTTTGTTAACAAATTTACAGGGCTCATTAGATAATATTGCTTAGGTCAGATATTTTGACATCCAACCTAAAGGTGCATCCAGACCTAACGAATGCGCCGCTCGCGAGCCGCTCGCGAACTGCACGCGTGTTGCTCGCGTGCGGTTACAGTCTATATTTGGTGCGCCGCTCTAGTGCAACCCTAGCAAGGCTCGAGGGGCGCAGCTCGTGCGCACATACGCGTTAACTATGAGCCTAAGTTGTGAATTTGCGCGCGCACCTATTGCGCTGTTCGAGTATGGCGCGTAGCTTGCGAGCGAGCGGCGCGCGGATGGCGCAGGGGCTGCATACGAACATGAAATGCACGCGCGCAGTTCGCAAGTGGCTCGCGAGCGGCGCATTCGCCAGGTCTGGACGCACCTTTACGATGTTGTTGCAGAAGGGAGCTGAACACAGTATTTGGCTTGAATTATTTCGGTTCCATTCACATAACCAGTTTGTGACACCCTATATTCCAACTTTATGTGGTTTGACAATCTGAGTGGTCCTATCTCAAAGTCTTTATTATCTAAAGAGTTTATTTGATTCATTATGATTCGAGCACTTTCCTCAGATGTTCCGATCAATTCATAAAATCGCTTAGTAAAATACCTTTTGCAATTATTTTTGACTTGTTTCAATATTTTCCTCTTCATAGTTTCAAAACGTGATATGAGAAAAACCGCCATATTTGAAAGAATAAAAATTAACTCTTTCATAGTAGTTCTATTAATGCTTATATTCAACAATGCATCACCATTGTGGACAAAAAATCAGGCACTTTAGAAACATCATTTGAGTCTTTCCTGAAGGTTATAGGGTATTTTAAATTTATATTAGTTATAGTACTCATAAGTGGGTTAGATTCCTTAATTGATCTAAAGTTTCGTTCAATTGCTGTAACATGAGATATGGTACTTTCTCTTAGAATTTTGAACAGTTTCAGCATTAGAATTTATTTAAAAAAAAAAAAAAAAGTAATGAATTTTTTTTTTAGTTAGTTTTTAATGTGTTTTGGTTTATTTCCTCTACCATTTTTTTTTATTATTCCTCTTATTTTAGTTTTAAGTTAAACTATCTGTTTCTGCGAATGACGGATATGTTGACTTAATACATAGCTTTATCTTAAGCCATGGTTTCTTAATCGCCATTGATATACGGTGCCCATTCACGTGTGCCCGTTAATTTGTCAACCTTTACTTAAGGGCCTAATGGGTAATTAAGTGAGATATAGCAAAATTTATAGGGTGCCCGAGTAGAGGGATGCTACGGTAGTCATGGCTCAGAGGTTTGATAACAAGATCAAGACGTATCTATAGACTGTTTTAAGATATCACGGTTTATAACCAGTCATGCTTGCAACAGCGGTCGAATTATCGGGAGCTCAGACTAATTGATAATCACGGAAAATGTCCCGTAAGTGGACAGTGTAAGTTTGTATCTATAGATTCTAAGATTGTTGAAATTTAGGGTGTATCGCAAGCTTAGTTACTTAACTACCTTTTGCCTGCGGATTTGCTCGCGCGGTGATCGGAAATTATTCTACAGGAGCGTCCTACCTGTATTAAGGTCAGCCGCCATGATAAATAAACAAACTCACTTTCGTATTAAAATATTAGTTGTGATTTTTTATTAGCCCGAAAGCGCACTTTGACCAAAAATATGATGATGATTATTGATTAAAACAAAAAATTTAATAATACGGCAGGTTTGAGAACAATGAAGGCAAATCTATTGGATTTTCCCACATTGTTTATGTCGTCTTAAGTAAGGCAAAGTTATGATTAACAACTTTATATACAAAACAGCCGAGTGCAAAGTCCTTTCAAAGTATTCGAAACAAACAAAACTGACCATTTCCATTTTCAAAATATTTCGTTTTGTAAAACATATTAATAACAAAACGATAAGCCGGGACATTTACAAACAAAGTATTACCACAAGGGTGTAGCCAGTAGGCACACTGGTGACTATAATTCAAAAAATGATTTAAGCCGTGTTCACGCCATCCCTATTTTTATTTACCGCCGTATCGCTGCTACCCATCCGCATATTTGGTGCTTTTGGTCATAAAGGAAAGAATTTTTGAGGAGCAGGCAGTTTTTTGGTTTTCAATGAAAGTGAAACTAAATTACGGCATTTCATTGCTTTTCGACGTTTTTTGGTTACAACAAACAAACCAAAAGAAACTACGAGTTTTCGTTCAAAGTTTTCTTAACACAGTATAAATACATAAACACGCATTCTGAGAAAAACTAAATATTTATTTTTTGTCTGTCTGTATGTTTGTTCCGGCTAATCTCCGAAACGGCTGGACCAATTTTGACAGTACTTTTGCTGGCAGCTGTTAAAACGAGTAACTTAGGCTACTTATATTATAGAAAAAGGATTAGTACTCCGTGCAAAAAAATTAAAACCCAATTCAAACAGGGAAGTCATTTTTTATAATGATTTTACGCGGACGATGGTCGCGGGCCACAGCCCGTTAAGAAATAAACTTGACATTAATTAAAAAAATTAAAAAAAAACACTTTTGTTTTGTATTTAATAAAATGTAAATGTTTACTCTTGATTCTCCCACAACTTTGTATATTTGACAATTACATTTTATATAACTTAACAGCACGCGTCTTAGCCCCGAAGGAATAGGCAGAGGTGTACCATAGTACACCCACATCCCGCCAGCCTATTTAAGTCCCATGTAGGTAATAGCGAGCGAACCTATTGCCATTAACCGGGCACAAATTCAGACTCCATGACTGCTACTGAGAAATTCCTGATGGAAAAACATAACTTAGTAACACTTTGCCCGACCTGGGAATTGAACCCAAGTCCTCATGTTCAACAGAAGCGCTTGCGAACAGTAGACCAATGAGGTACTTAACGTTGTAACAGCTTTAATTAGGTACTAATTTACTGACCATCATCAACCTAAGCAGATTATTTTAAAGACACAATGACATAACCTTTTAGTCGACGGGCTACGTTTACAATCATTCTGAAATTCATACCAGCCTCTGTCGTCCCTCCTCTTTCGAGTCTCTTTATGCAAACATGTCGTTTCGGAGACGGTGTCTGCCTACCTACATTCATTGAATTCAGCACCAATACCAGTGTACCATCTAGAGTCAGAACCATTTATTTGTTAAACATAGGGATTATCTTATAAGTACTAAAGGTTCTTGCTGTGTTTTGTCATTACTGACATACAATTAAAATATAAAAAATCAATTAAAATTACATATATGAAATATTAATTGAATTAAAATATTTTAAAAAAAAATGTCAATCAAAATAAAAGATTACAAATAAGAAATGTCAATAAAATTAAAAATATTACAAATGCAAAATCCCAATAAAATTCAAAATATTACAAATTCAAAATGTCAATAATATCAAAAATATTACAAATACAAAATGTCAGTAAAATTATAAATCATTAAAAAAAAACAAATATAAAATGTAAATTAAGAATTATTTATGTAGTACAAATCTAGCAGCATGAAGTTTACAAGGGGGCCTAAACCAAATGACATTGTATCAGAGAGATCGATTATGGTACAACCAAAAAGATAAACCAATAAGATTGTCATAAAATATCGAAAACCTCAGGTAAATCCTGTTGACAGTCGCTGATATGCTTTGAAAGCGATTGGAACTTGTCTAAGCCCTCCAAACAAATATCTAGACAAACTTATACAGGTCACAGTACTTATGATTTATAAACAATGCTTTATGGAATCGAGTTGATAAAAAATAGAGTACACACAACGACCAATCAAGTTATGCAAAACCAGTTTAAGCGAATATCTCATTGTACCAGAAACCTACGTAAAGGGAGGCCATGTTATACTGGAAATGTATAGCCTATCAGGCGTCGCTGTGTGTGTAGACGAATTGAGGACCTTTTAAAATCAGTTAAAAAAAAGCTGTTCTCTATATTTTGATTATTATATTTATGATAATGTAGAACTTGTGGTATTGCTGTTTTGAATCACAAGAACCCATAATTGTACGAAAAAAGCTTCTAAACATCAATGACACAGCATATACTCTGAGTTCAGTAATGCTATCTTATACGTTCTAAATTATTCTTTAAAATCTTTTTCCAAATATGTTGGGGTCGGCTTTCAGTTTAACCGAATGCAGCTGAATACCAGTATTTTACATGGAGCGACTGCCTATCTGACCACCACAACCCAGTTACTGGGTAATATAAGACCCTTTGGTAAGATAGAATTGTTTGAAAGACTGTCTGACTTCGTGTGACAACTATCACAAATCTACAAATGGCAGCCGGGACTAACTATGGACGAGTATCGATATATAATGAATGGTCAGCCACCCACGAACCGATCTTCTCTGGCAGTTAGTGACACACGCATGACATATCCATTTTTCCAAGTTTCTAGTTGGACTAGTAGATAATACAGTTTCGCAATGTATAATAAAACAAGAAGGTTATCAGAGACGGTCAATGATATATTTATCACACACGAATTGCACCCCCAAGGGTAGCGCAGAAGTGTAATGATAATACCCTTTGAAGAAGCGATTTGTTTCCTAAAGGAAAATAAAGTTATGTAAGGGTACTTCTGAATTAGAATGTAAGTATATGTATTGTAAAAATATTTTGATTTAAAAGAGTGCCTACGGAGTTTCTGACCCATTCTTCTCCATAGAGATCTATGCTTTGGAATGGGCAAGTACAGTACTTTCACTGGACATTAAAAACTGCCTGTAATGGTGGAATTTGAGTTTAATTGTACCCAGACCTTTTGCCCGAGGCCAAAATCGGAACTTACGTTGCCATCTTGTTGCACATATGTCTACCAACAACGCCCCCTGTCAAAGTCATACGAGAGTCAAAAGATCCATACAAAATGTCATACAGCTTTTTCAAGAAGCGCCACTATGTAACGTAAAGATGTATTACCATAATAATTATGTACTTGTCGAATTTGTCAGGTTATACTCCGTTAGGCTTGTACATCATGTGGGCAGACTATGGGTTTCGTGCAATACACTGTTCATATTTCACTGTTGACATTCAATGCCCTCCTCGCCTCGAGCTGTAACATCAGGGCCCTGTAGAAGCCACGCTGTGGTGAGGGTAGACTTGTAAGCAGGTCGCGTGACGTCAGCACCAGCGGACTTGCGATTCATTTTATGTCCGTACTAATGACCGGTTTCGACATACTTTTATAACAAACCAAAAAACGGATAAAACAGCTGTAGCTGTAACAAGTGTTAGTATAGAATATCATGTATCATCTGCAACAATAAAACTACCTACATCACATACATCAACTTACCATCTATCTTTCACATGGGAGTAGGTAGATAATACAAAGTTTTGCGAGTACTACGCAGCTGACCTTCCTGAAGAACCTCACCAATAAGGTCAGTATATGTACATACGTCCTTCAAGGGCGTCCCATCCCGACGTTTTGACCTTTGTTAGTTGCCTTTCACTTATCATCTCAACATGGTTAAACCAAGCATAACATGACATAACATCACGCCTGTAATCCCCGAAGGGTTAGGCAGAGGTAGAAATACCTAATAGTACACCCACATTTCGCCACTTAAACATACATAAGTCTCATGTAACAGTATGTAGGGGGCGATCCTATTATATTCAAATCCAGAGTCCGCGGCTGCTACTGAGAAATTCCTGATGGAAAAACCCGATAACACTTTGCCCGACCCGGGAACCGAACCCACTCAGCAGACCGCTAGACCAACAAGGCAGTTCAAACCAAGCGTACTCTTTATAAAACTTTAACCTAATCTAGATATATAATTATATAAAATGGTAAACTGACTGACTGACTGACTGGGTGATATATCAACACACAGCCCAAACCGCTGGTCTGGCTGGAGGGTGTGTTCTTTGTGAAGAGTAAGTAACCACTATGAAAGGATTTTTGGGAATTCTACCCCTAAAGGGGTAAATACGGAATGGAAGTTTATATGCCAGTCCGTCAGTTTTGAAGTTAGGATCTCCAAATTTTATGTCTAGGCTAGCGATTGAAAATTAATTTATACGTGTCTCAGTTTTTTTGATAATTTTAGCCCCTAAGGGTTAAAAAGGGGCATGAAGTTAAGTAACTATGTTTGCTCGGTACATTCCCGTCAGATATTTTTCGACAACCACGCGGGCGAAGCCGCGGGCAATAGCTAGTTATTCTTATATTCTTGATGCACAGCAACAATAAATTCACAGTACCTTGCTCTTCTATCTCAATGTAATGCCCTGTTATGTATTTTGTGTGTACATTAAATAAATATATCAATACACAGAATAACCATCCAAACTGCCCAAAGAACATTTAGTCCAGTGATCACCGAACGATTAACCCTTAACCACTCATCCCCCGGAGGCGAACGAAAATTTTAATCAAAGAAAACTTTAAATTAGGAAAATTTCGAGCAAATAGCCCATAGCACGGCGCTACCAAGTTTGTGTGTGCCATGTATTAAAACAAATATAAATAGTTCAATTTTATGCGGGTTGTGTTATGACGGGAACAAACTCGATGTATGTATTAAACTATGTTTAAGTGGCCCTGGATCGAAAGAACTAAAAGTCATGAGGAAAGGCCAGTAGTGGGATGAAACAGTAAGAGAGGCCCTAGCACGAACGCGCGGTGTAAACGGAACGTGAATACGTCAATTTTAAAATTAAAAATACTCGTTTGACATAGAACATTTTTATAATTTAAAGAATTTATTCATATCTATGGATGACACTGATTGTGGTTATTGCAAACAATTTAGCTAAGATGCTGTAGCGACAATACAAGGAGTACTACAGCAACATAGAACAAAAAGTACTACAGCGCCATCTATGACACAGACAATGAACTAATTGCGAAATACTAAATTCTACATCGCGCAAGTAAAGTTATCCGCGACTTAAGACTATATAAAAGAACCCGACAACACCAGTCGGGCAGTAGCCCACCAGACATGACACCCGTCTGGTCGGAGGATCCTCCTTTTTCTATGGGAGATGAAGAACTTTACACCCTGTTCTCCAAACCCCCAAACTGGTGACCCCGAAATGGACGTCAGCGCAGGCTTCGAGCAACGTGACGTCATCAAGATCACTTCCTCAAGATTTCGAGCAGCGAGCCAGCCAGCTTCAAATGGAATACCCATTTGAAGCTGGCTGGCTCGCCTGACCACCAGCATGCAGCGGCAGCATTCTGATTCAAAGATTCCTGGTCAGCACCCTCAGCCTACAGAATGGATGATTACCCAATTAAAAAAACGGCCGATAACGGCGAAGGAAGGGAGGAGAGGGATGTGGGGTCGGAGTCCGGCACCGCATCCAGCGATGTGAGCGCGGGAGGCTCAGTGAGCTCCCGGCGCGGGAGGCCCGGGGCTGCTGCGGGGAACAGGGAGTTCCTACGCAAGCGGTCCAGGCCGGTAGGAGACCGAGAGTCGTCATCAGTGGGGGAGCTGGCTTCGGCTCGCAAGATCCCCACCAGCAAGCGTGGCGGGATCCGCGGCAAGGGGAGAGGCCTCTCTGCCACCGAGAGGTCGGCGCGGCTTGCCGCGGAGGCGCGCCACCCGGGGGTGGCTGCCAGTCACGGGGTGGCGTTCGGGCTCCTCTGGTAACGAGGCGGGCGCAGACGGCGGCTCCGAAGCGGAGCGTAAGGCCGGGCTTGCGAAGGAGGTGGAGGCGGCGCTGAGGGCTGTCTCCTACAAGCAAAAGCCCTCCACCAGGTAAAGGGCTATACCCTCAGCAGTCGCTTCTATCATGGCGGTAGCGGAAGCTAGATATGCGGGGCCCCCGCCAGACGGCATGGCCAAACTGCGGGCGGAGGTCGCTCGACTGACGGCCGCCACGGAGCTTCTCCAAGAGGAGAACAGGAAGCTCCGAGCAGACTTGGCCAGTCTGCGTGAGTCCGGCTCTCACGAGGCGCCCCAAAATGGCCAGCAGCAACCAAGCCAGGCCGTGCCGGTGGAGAACCAGGTCCTGAACCTGGTTCGGCAGGAGCTGGCTGCCTTTCAGGCGCGTTTCTCCGTCCTGGAGGGCATTGTTCTGCGCCCCCCCTTGGCGGCAAAGAAAACGCCCTCGGGCCCGAGGGCGGCCACATATGCGGCTGCTGCGGCTTCCGCACCGGGGCCGTCCAGCCAGCCCTCCGGCAGGGTTACGTCGGCCCCCGGAAAGCCGGCTCCGGCGAAATCGGCCCCGGTTGGGGGGGCGGCGGCCCTGAGGCAAGGCAAGGCGGCGGCCCACAAGAAGGGCAAGGCGGCAAATGTGCCAGCGCCAGCCGCGAGACAGCCGCCACCGCCGCCGCCCCCGTCCTTTAAGCCATCCGTGGCCGAGACCGGGTGGCAGGTGGCCGGAGAGAGAGCGAGGGAGCGAAGGGCGGCCAAAAAGGACAGGAAGCGGGAGCAGAAGCGCCAAGAAAAGAAGCGGAGTGGCGCTGCTAGGCTCAGCGCCCAGAAGACCGCAGCTGTAGTGATAACACTACAGCCGGAGGCGGAAAAGAGGGGCGTGACCTATCGCGACGTGCTCGCTAAGGCGAAGACGATGGTGATCTCGGGGAGCTCGACATCGCCGGGGGCCTCCGGCTTAGA
The DNA here is from genome assembly GCA_963576755.1 of Noctua janthina. NCBI lineage: Eukaryota > Metazoa > Arthropoda > Insecta > Lepidoptera > Noctuidae > Noctua > Noctua janthina. The sequence goes on from OY755066.1 coordinate 1,822,249, forward strand.
GTCACCGCAACAGGGGCTCGAGTGCTGGAGATCCCCGGCGAAACCCGTGGCTCGTCCGCTGACGCTCTGGCTGAAAAGCTTAGAGCGTCCCTAAATGCGGACGAGGCCCGAGTGTCCAGGCCCGTCAAATGCGCAGACCTGCACATCCTGGGTCTGGACGACTCGGTGACCGAGGAGGAGGTGGTGGCCGCCGTCGCCAAGACCGGTGGGTGCCCTGCCGAGCAGGTCAAGGCAGGCACCTTACGTCCGGATCTGTCGGGCATGCGAACCGTAACGGTAAGCTGCCCTGTTGCGGCGGCGAAAGCCATTGTGGAGGGCCGAAGGCTCTTGGTGGCCCAGCCCACCAAGAGCCTTCGGCCCTCCACAATGGATCTCGGCGCTGGTGAAGCTGCTGGAACCCAGACCTCTGAGGTGCTTCCGCTGCCATGTGGGGCACCACGTGTCGGTCCGGTGCACCTTGGAGGTGGACCTCAGTAGCCTATGCTTCCGCTGCGGCCAGCCCGGTCACATGGCTGCGGCTTGACCACCGCGCCGCACTGCACCGCATGTGCGGCAGCTGGCAAGCCGGCCGATCACCGGGCAGGGAGCAAGGCCTGCGGTACTAACGCCAAGGCGAGGGGCAAGGGAAGGCCCTCCGCCACCACCGTCAAAACCCCCACCGTCGCCACCATCGCAGCCGCCGCCACTGTCGCCGCCGCTGCCGCTACTGCTGCAACTTCCGCTGCGGGGCCCTCACAGGGGGCCCGGGAGGGGGCTGAAATGGAGTGCCAGTAACGGCCCCATTACGCCTTCTCCAGGCGAACATCAACCACTGCGCCTGCGCTCAGGATCTGTTGCTCCAGAGCATGGCGCAGTGGTCGATTAACATCGCCGTGGTCGCTGAGCCGTACTTATCCCGCCCAGGGATGACTGGGTGGAGGACCTTAGCGGCTCAGTGACCATAATTGCGTCGGCCGCCGCCGGTATCCCGACCCTTGAGAGTGTCAGGAAGGGCCAAGGATGCGTAGCAGCACGGTTCGGGGAGATCGTTGTAGTGGGAGTCTACTTCTCCCCGAGCCGAACTCTCGCCGAATTCCACAACTCCCTCACGGAGTTGAGTGTCGTCATCGGAAGCCATTCCCTCCCCGTGCTTGTGCTAGGGGACTTCAATGCCAAGAACTTGGCTTGGGGTTCTCGTTACACGGACGTGCGGGGTAGGATGGTGGAGGACTGGGCTCTGGAGACAGGCCTGGTCGTCCTAAATCGGGGTTCTGTCCCCACGTGCGTGCGGATGCGGGGCGAGTCGGTGGTGGACATCTCGTTCGCCAGTCCCGCTCTGTCACCGCGTGTCGTTGACTGGCGCGTCATGGAGGGGGAGGAGACCTATTCCGACCACCGGTACATCCGGTTCGACATCTCCACCCAGACCTTAAGCGCGCCGGTCCTACAGGCCCCGAGTGGTCCGCGATGGGCGCTGAAGCAGCTGGACCGGGAGCTCCTCCTGGAAGCCTCGATCGTGCAGGCCTGGGTGTCATCACCGGTCAGGCCTGCCGACATTAACAACGAGGCGGGTTGGTTCCAGGAAGCCATGTCCGAGATTTGCGACGTGGCAATTCCCCGAGTTCGGCCAGGAAGCGCCCGGCGTCAGGTGTACTGGTGGTCGCGAGAGCTGACGGCTCCACCACCGCTTGCGGTGCCGGAAGCGGACCCCACCGATGACGATAACGACGTTCCGGAGGTGACTGGGGTAGACCTGAGAGTGGCGGTACGCAGGCTGAAAACCAGAAACACCGCCCCGGGACCCGATGGCTTGCCTGGCAAAGCCTGGGTCCTGGCCTCTGAGGCTCTCGGGCCCCGACTGGAAGGGCTCCTAAGCGCATGCTTGGAGAGAGGCCAGTTTCCGCTTCCTTGGAAGACGGGGAAGCTGGTCCTCATCCGGAAACCAGGGCGCCCTGAGGACTCTCCGTCCGCATACCGGCCCATCGTGTTGCTCGACGAGGTGGGCAAGCTCTTCGAAAGAGTCATTGCCAACCGCCTCGCCGGGCACCTTGCGGGGACGGGGCCGGATCTTGCGGAACACCAGTTTGGTTTCCGCAAGGGGCGCTCCACGGTGGACGCCATCATGCGCGTGAGAGCCCTCACGACGGGGGACGCGGTGTCCCGGGGTGGGGTCGTCTTGGCGGTGTCTCTTGATATCACCAACGCCTTCAACTCCATGCCCTGGAGCTGCATTGGGGAGGCACTCCGGTATCACCGGGTGCCAACCTACCTTCGTCGTGTGGTCGCGGACTACTTGACGGATAGGGCCGTCATCTACCCCGGTCGGAGCGGAGAATGGAACCGGCGAGAGATATCGTGCGGTGTTCCACAGGGATCGGTTCTGGGGCCGGCCCTGTGGAACATCGGTTACGACTGGGTGCTGCGCGCCGACCTCCCTACCCGGCGTCAGCGTAGTTTGCTACGCTGACGACACGCTGGTACTGGCACAAGGGAGGTCGCACGAGGCGGCGGCCGAAAACATGACACGCGGGGTTGCGATAGTCGTGGAGAGGATCCGGCAATTGGGTCTCGAGGTGGCATTGCACAAGTCCGAGGCCATGTGTTTTCATGTGCCTCGGAATGCGCCACAGTCGGGATCGGGTTTCCATCGGGGTCGGGTCGACGTTGAAATACCTAGGACTCGTCCTCGACAACCGGTGGAACTTCGTGGAGCACTTCCGACGGTTAGCTCCCAAACTGGAACGGACAGGGGCTGCCTTCAAAAGGCTCTTGCCCAACCTGAGGGGTCCAAACGCCTCCTGCTCTACGCAGGGGTCGTGCGGTCCATGACCCTTTACGGGGCCCCGGTGTGGGCGCGTTCTTTGAGGCGGCAAGCCGCCCACTACCTGAACGCGCCCCAAAAGGTGATAGCCATAAGGCTAATCCGGGGGTACCGCACGATCTCCGGCGAGGCGGCTAGCCTCCTTGCCGGATTGCCACCATGGGATCTGGAGGCGATAGTCCTCGCGCGCCTGCACGAATGGCGCGCGGAGGCACTACGTCTGGGGGAAACTCCGCTGCCGCGGCAAATTGCCGCTCAGCGGACAGACCTCCGGCGTAATCTCATGGCGACATGGAGAGAGCCACTGTTGCAACCCCGTGCAGGGCACGCTACCATAGTGGCGATAAGTCCCCTCCTTGAGGAGTGGCTAGAGAGGCGCCACGGCGCCCTCACCTACCGCCTGACGCAGATCCTCACCGGACACGGTTGTTTCGGGAGGTTCTTGCACCGAATCGGGCGGGAGGAAACGCCCGGGTGTTTCCACTTCGAGGATCGTCTGGAGGACACGGTGGAGCACACCGTAGAGGTCTGCCCCGCTTGGGCGGAGCACCGCCGTGTCCTTGTAGCGGCGATTGGCGGCGGCGATCTCTCGCGTCCGGCCCTGGTTCAAGCCATGGTCCGGAGCGAGAGGGAATGGGAAGCCGTCACCACCTTCTGCGAAGCAGTCATGCTAGTGAAGGAGGTGACGGGACGTGAGATTGAAAAAACCTCACGCCCCAGCCGCCGCGGGAGACGCCCTGGGCGTCGGGGGCCACGTGGTGGCTCCCGGCCACCGTAGGCGCAGGCCTGTGGTCGGCGAGTTATGGGCTAGCTCGCCGTCCGGCCGTCTTATGACGACAGGCCGTGTCGACGGCGCGTTCGTGTTCCACGCGCGCCTCAAAGAGATGTCAGCAACCACGTAGGGATCCACATGGGCCGATGCCTGCCAGGGCTGCGGGACTGTTCGAAAGAGATACCGTGGCCCTGGAACACAAAGGGCAAAGAAGGAACATGGATGGGTTTTAGTCAGTACAAGTCTGACACTCCCTTCCGCTCCGCCCAGAGTGGGGCCCCGTCATTTGATAATTTCCCATCCGAAAAAAAAAAAAGCTCCCTCAGCCTCATCAAGTGACCTTAGCGCAGCACACTGCACTTTTGGCCGGTTGAGAGCTCGATCTCCCGGTCGACGCCAGCAGTTAGCCACATCGCGGCGTTGTACAACGTCCAACGCACCAGAGCAAAAAAGAGCTGATTTTTATGTATTTTCCTGCACAGAAACGTAGATTACATGGAATCCATTTGATATGCTTTTAGCTAGCAGATACTTGTAGCTAGGCAGCGGTGGTTATGACATACAATCACGTGAGTCATGGTGAGTGTCGCTTGGTCTATTTGCGTGCGCGTGCGCTGAATGCAAGCCAGAACGCGCGGCTATAGACCAACACAGCGCAGACGTGATGCTTGCGTGTACATAACATCACGCATGTATACGGTTCAGGCAGAGGTTTGCTGTACACAATACGACCAAATTTCACCAGTAATAGGAGCGGGCCTATTATCATCAACCGGATACACATCCAGACTCCGTGCTCTAAGAAACTCCTGATTCTTCTGAATCCCAACAATTGCGAGCACTAGTCCTAGCACGGACTACCTTATAAAAATAACATTTATTATAAGCCTATAGCAGTACCAATTGGCTTATCAAACAACGTATTTATGTATGCAAACACTCGTTCACCGGTTGCAGGGGTGTTTACAATTGCTGTTTGCTTTGGATACAAGTTATTAACGGTAGCCCGTCTGGTATGGTTTTAAAATTTATGATATGCGCACCGGCGATTCGGTGATAATGTGCGTTAATATTGCTTAAAGAGCCGTGCACACTCTGGGAAGAACGTTCGACGATATGTTGACCTGCAATCTACATGCTTTCCCTCTTATGTTTCCTCTTTTTAGCGTATCGATGGGAAAAAGTTCAAATATTTTTGGCACAAAATTCAGTTACGAGAACTCTGCTCTGCGGCCGATTTACACGGTGCTACAGCTTGAACGTTATTTCGCGGTGAAAAAAAAACATCCCACTGTTAATACAATTAAAAACAAAAGCATTATGAAACTCCCATGTGATCCCAAAATACTGTATAAAACGTTACACAGGTCAGAGCCGTGTGAACGGATCCTCGCTGGTGCAGGTCATGCTAACATATTGAATCTCACAAACATATCCGATATAGAAAACGGGTGAAAACAAAAACAGGCTATAGGTCGTGGAACTTACTTTCTTTAATTAACTAGCGTTCAGTCGTTGCTTTGCGTGGTTTACTCTTCTTGATAAAGCATCGAGATTTCTTATTCTTTTATTTTTACTTATATCTACTTTACTCATATAAATTTCAATAATACAGCTTATGTACATACACAAGCGATCTCACCTAGAATTGGGTTTGAATTGGATGGGGTTGGTTTTTAGATTCCTTTTTTGTAAAAAAGTTAAATGTTAGGTAATCACGAAAAGTGACTATAAATAATAATTTATAGTTAAGAATTGCTTAATGTTAGAAACGGAACGCACCTGTCAATGTCAAATGTAACCTTAGCTAGGAAACGTCAGGCGTTTGCGCTAACACAAATCCGCAGACACAGTTTGTGAGATCGCATTAATATTAATATTAAAACCTGTGACAATAACACTTAAATAAAACTACTGAAGACTTCAATAATCTTTCATTTAACTATTACAAGTATAATTATAGAATCCGTAGTGTCAACACAGCTTACTAATGTGAGCCTTACAGAGCCTACTTGTACTGCAAAAACTATACTAACTTACAAACAACACTCAGATAACAGACCAGTCAATGATATATTTTCAACAAAAAAAATAATCAAAACTATTTCATTCACTTCGATTAAGCTTAACTTTATTCCGTTATACCAAATCGTTTTCAGCTTTTCACAATTTAGTTTCAGGGAAACCTAACGCGAATACATGAATATTGTATTCCCAAAAATACTATTTGAAAATAAAAATACTGCTACTGTTTTCATAAGTATGGAAAAAGTAAACCAGCCATTGCACTAAGGTCGAAGATTGTAACTTTAATAGCATAATATATTTGATAAACGTGACGATTTATAAGATATTGTCTCATATAACACTCAATGAATTGTTGCAAGCTATTGGTGAACACAGGTGGTGTTTACTACTTTTGAATATAACATAAAATAGAAGTTCAACAGGCCAGGCTACATTCAAAAATATTCAAATTTTATTTGAATATTTAGCCAGACCATGACAACACTTAGGTTCGGTAAAATAATCACTTAAAAACTTTGTCAGCCTAATCAACAAAGTTACAATTATAACTGAGGGCAAACTGACCGTAATCAGCGAATTTATTGTGCACAGTTGAAGGTGGCGTTGCTTGTCACGAAAATTAGCATCGATACGTTTGAATTGCTACGTACAGACACCAGTACATCAAGCTTTTACAATCTGTCAAATTTCTTTAATAGATTTTCAACTTTATTGCTAAAGCATTAGGTTCAAGGTTAATTGGGAAACTTTGACAGTTTCGGGTAGCTTGATGTACATTAAATTTATTTTAGTTCTGTGTTTTCCGTCCTGCACAAATAAGTTGGTTGAAGTGTAAACTGCGATGAACAGCTGTCAGAACCATCATGGCTATGGAAGTTTGATACTGACATCCCTCGAACAAGATTTATAGTAGTTTACTAACCTGAAGTTTCAATGGTTCCTCCTGTAAAACATAGTTTCACAAACGTCAGGTTAATCAACTTAATAAATAGTGGTAAATAAACTGAGATGTGGTGATCGCGTTCAATTTTATTTTTGGAACTCGCTCTAAGTACCTCAACACAAAAGAAAGCTTAACTTAAAAATCATTGCCCGATTCTCCACAGATATAGATGTATATCGATGTGTATAGATGTGATGATATTCATTTGCAGTTATTTTGACTCTTATTTTACATCACTATCAACCCCACAGTGATCTTTAAACTCGCAGCAATTTTTTTTTTTTTTTTGGATGGGAAATCATCAAATGACCCCCCCCACTCTGGGCGGAGCGGAAGGGAGTGTCAGACTTGTACTGACTAAAACCCATCCATGTTCCTTCTTTACCCTTTGTGTTCCAGGGCCACGGTGTCTCTTTCGAACAGTCCCGCAGCTCTGGCAGGCATCGGCCCATGCGGACCCCTACTCGGTTGCTGACATCTCTTTGAGGCGCGCGTGGAACACGAACGCGCCGTCGACACGGCCTGTCGTCATAAGACGGCCGGACGGCGAGCTAGCCCATAACTCACCTTCCACAGGCCCGCGCCTACGGTGGCCGGGAGCCACCACGTGACCCCCGACGCCCATGGCATCTCCCGCGGCGGCTGGGACGTGAGGTTCTTTCCCTCTCACGTCCCGCCACCTCCTTCACTAGCATGACTGCTTCACAGAAGGTGGTGACGGCTTCCCATTCCCTCTCGCTCCGGACCATGGCTTGAACCAGGGCCGGACGCGAGAGATCGCCGCCGCCAATCGCCGCTACAAGGACACGGCGGTGCTCCGCCCAAGCGGGGCAGACCTCTACGGTGTGCTCCACCGTGTCCTCCGGACGATCCTCGCAGTGGAAACACCCGGGCGTTTCCTCCCGCCCGATTCGGTGCAAGAACCTCCCGAAACAACCGTGTCCGGTGAGGATCTGCGTCAGGCGGTAGGTGAGGGCGCCGTGGCGCCTCTCTAGCCACTCCTCAAAGAGGGGACTTATCGCCATTATGGTAGCGTGCCCCGCACGGGGTTGCAACAGTCGCTCTCTCCATGTCACCATGATATCACGCCAGAGGTCTGTCCGCTGAGCGGCAATTTGCCGCGGCAGCGGAGTTTCCCCCCGACGTAGTGCCTCCGCGCGCCATTCATGCAGGCGCGCGAGTACTATCGCCTCCAGATCCCATGGCGGCAATCCGGCAAGGAGACTAGCCGCCTCGCCGGAGATCGTGCGGTACCCCCGGATTAGCCTTATGGCTATCACCTTTTGGGGCGCGTTCAGGTAGTGGGCGGCTTGCCGCCTTAAAGAACGCGCCCACACCGGGGCCCCGTAAAGGGCCATGGACCGCACGACCCCCGCGTATAGCCTCCGGCAGGAGGCGTTTGGACCCCTCAGGTTGGGCAAGAGCCGCTTGAAGGCAGCCCCTGTCCGTTCCAGTTTGGGAGCCAAACGTCGGAAGTGCTCCACGAAGTTCCACCGGCTGTCGAGGACGACTCCTAGGTACTTCAACGTCGACCCGACGCCGATGGAAACCCCTCCCGCCGTCAGTAGGGATCCCGACGGTGGCGCATTCCGAGGCCCATGAAAACACATGGCCTCGGACTTGTGCAATGCCACCTCGAGACCCAATTGCCGGATCCTATCCACGACTATCGCAACCCCGCGTGTCATGTTTTCGGCCGCCGCCTCGTGCGACCTCCCTTGTGCCAGTACCAGCGTGTCGTCAGCGTAGCAAACTACGCTGACGCCGGTAGGGAGGTCGGCGCGCAGCACCCAGTCGTAACCGATGTTCCACAGGGCCGGTCCTAGAACCGATCCCTGTGGAACACCGCACGACAACTCGCAGCAATAAGGTTGCTATTGGCTTGTTGCTGTTGTCAGAGGCAAAAAATAACTATGAAAAAGCTGTACCTAGCACCTAAAATATTCTGAAAAAAACTAACTTTATGAAGCCTAATCTTTTCTTAATTCAAAATTCCCCCTCTTTTACACAAACAAAAATGGTTACCCCTAAATACACACACATCTTAACATTAAGTCGCTTGCAACCCAGGGTGCGTCGGTGTTGCCACTATTTATAGGTCAATTACCGCTCTGTAATTAAGGCAATACTTCAGCAAGATCACAGCTTTTGCCAAGATTGCTTAAATAAATTTTAACTTGAGATTTCCAGCTAAGTTAGGGAGACATTACGTTATCGTATCTTGGTTTGTAAACAAAACTGTTATAATAACGTTGTTAATTAAACGTAAAATGGTTTGGTTTTGTTGTTTTGAGTAGAGGTTTAAAATGTTTGTAATAAAATGACTAATGAATAAATTGACAAAAAAACTTTTAAATTTTATTGCGACTCAATTACTAAAAAAGTAATACCGACAATCATTTCATTGAGGTTTTTATAAATACTATTAGAATTCATAAAGTAACATAATAGTTACCTAGGCTCGCTGATCAATAGAAAACTTTAAACGTATCGTCACTAAAAACACACATTTGAACAACATTGCAGTATTTAAAATAAAATAAAATATTATCACAGCATTTCGATTAAAAATAAGTGAAAGATTAAACTTTAAACGTAAAAAAATCTATAAAAGCAACGCTGAGCAATATCGAATTTAAAAAAAAAGGTTATTAAACATTCCCTTTGAATTTATTTCCTTTGAGCTCTGCATATTAAAAAAAATGGATAACGTATTTCGTTTTGCAGCGCGCGTTGTAAAATATATTTTTTATCTGTGGTGCTTTATACGACTCGACTGTTTAGCGGGTGAAAATCTTTTAAGTGATTCTGATTAATAAATTCTGACGTTAATAATATCCCGTTCGTATTTTTTTCGCTGTTAATTTATGACGTTAACAGCTGTCTCGTTGGTCTAGTGTTCGCAAGCACGACTGCTATACATGAGGTCCTGGTTTCGATTTCCGGCTCGGAAAGTGTTATTGGGTTTTTCCGTCAAGAATTTCTCAGTAGCAACCACGGAGTCTAGATTTGTGCCCGGTTGATGGCAATAGGCTCGCCCGCTATTACATGGGACTTAAACATAACTGGTGAAATGTGGGTGTCCTATTAGGTACACCTCTGCCTAACCCTTCGGTAGCTGTGCCTCGTAGTTTCACCCGCCATTGACTTTTTCTTTTTGTTCGGCTCTTAAGGGTTATGTGTTGTTAGAAATAACCTGTAACATTCCACAAGAATTGGGCTACACAGGGTGTAAACAGACCCCTCACATAGCCGTCAACCAAGCATTCTGTACATCAAACTAAGTAACTTTACGCAAAAATTATTGCTGGGAATCAACTTTTTTTTTGGGGTGAACAATCACGTTTTACGGTAGGACTCGATGGAAAGCACTCAAAGCATTGTGCTGATGGATGGATTGAATAGTACTGGGGTCGTGGAGGTGGGTAAAGTAAAAATCTTACATTAAAAACATGTATTTAAAAAGAAACTTGTGAAAAAGTCCGTAACTAGAAGGTATGGTCTAGAACAAAAAAATGATAGCAACGACGGGGAAAACAAGTGCTTTTCGTTTACGTTAAGGGTCTATTAACACCCTTTAATATTTAGCTTGTTTCATACATTAGCGAGTTCTTAAACAAACAAACTCTTCAGCTTTCACATATTAGTATAGAATTTATAAAGGAAAATAGTTACAGTTATATATTATAGATTAGTCGCTACTTGTTAGTGTTGCTTGTGTTAAATGAGGATCCCGACTAGAAACAGATACAAAAACGTTTGCAAAAAGTCTTTTAACTGACTTCAAAAAAATCTGCAAATTCTGAATAAATACAACCAATATATTAGTATTAATTTCATTAGGACGTAGTTTTGCCATACTGAGCCAACAATCTCTTATTATGTTATTACATACAAACATACAAACGCCTTTTTCTCAAGGGGGTAGGCATACTCCTTGCGTCTCGTCCACGTCCATTCAACTGGTCGTACACGATTACACGTTAATCTCTTATTAATTCAGTTCAATTCGTCGAATAATCCAACATTCTAAATGTCATTGTAAACGTCCAAAACATATGCTTAGAACAAATTTAAAATTATTCAGCGTTTACGTTTTGAAAGAACTACTTTATAATATGCAACAAATATCAACAGCTTCCAAATTCAGAAACATGACAAATTCAAATCGCTGTAATTTTAAAATTATAACAGCAATATTGAAGGCGTAGTACGATCAATGAGTACGTCATCAATAACCGCTCAGCGCCATCAAGATTTATCAGACGCAAACGTCTACAGTGCATTACTAGCGAAAGAATAATATAGACGTGCAAAGAAAAGTATTTATTGTACTCTCGCAGTACAATGACAAACAAAACGTTAAAGGAAAACATCGTGAAAAACCTCGAAGAGAAAATTCGAAGATACGTGACATTCACCAACCCGCCCGAGTGGTGCATTATGGCCCAATCTCTTTCATAAAGAGACCTTTATCCCAGCAGTGGAACGGTATGGCCCGATAATGGACCGACTGTTAAAAAAGTAACGAATTTTATTATATTGTGTAACTGGTGTCCGCAACTCCACGTCCAAAGAGCGTATTTTGGTACTGAAACGGGTATGCAGTAATACTCTTACTTCACGAATAATCACAACTATTAATAAAAATTATGTAATATAATTTTACACACTTGGGTAGAGTTTTGACTTAATTTATAACCGACAGCTCAAGGTCACAAAAATGAGTGACCCGAGTCGGCCGTCAGATCTGACGTCTCTCATTGTCACTGGCTGTCTTGGCTGACAACTTTGGCTCCAAATGGTCTTAAGATGGCGTTGGCTTGGCTTGGTGTGGGCTGAACACATGGCGTGGCGTTACAGTACGGAAAAACATTTGGACTAACAAAGAGTATTTTATTTCCTGTTACCAGGGTCGCATCTCCTCTAAGACATCAGTACTGTAGCGTGGTTGCAACAAATGATAATTGACACTGTAGCGATTTATAGCCGCGCGGTTAGCCGACCAAGCTGCACCAGATTTATGGCCACTCACCGCCATTATTGAAAACATAACACATTTTCTATCATTCTTAACTTGTTCTGTAGTCTTAGTACGAATAACTATCAATATATCTAGCAATAACGCAGTTTTATTGTTTAAAAATCGTGTGTAGTGTTGACAGGTTTAATTTAATTTACCCTCTAAATTAAATATTAACAGCCGCATGGTAGAATCTTGAAGGTTAAGCAACGGTTGCCGAGGTCGACCCATGGAAGTGTGACCATCGATGACATACTGAAAAGGCCTCCGTGCTGGGAGGCTGTTATTTGTTAGTCATATTTGACAGTTGTTACGGGTCAGAAGCTCAAAAGTCTGACAACCTTTCTTGCCAAGGGATACCCCTTGTTACCCAGGTAGTGGGTTGTTGAGGTCAGATAGGTAGTCAATCTATGTAAAATTTAACAGCATCCAGTTGGATTGAAAGCTGAAGACAACATTGGGAAAAGGCTAAGCAGATAAAGTTGAGTGTAGGCATCAAAAAAAGCATAATAGGTGTGTTAGCTATTGATGTTAATCAAAATATCTTTGTCGCGTTTATTGCAGTATGTTTTATGTTATAAAATTGCATTGGTGTTTATTACGATACAGAACGCTCGGTCTACTAACAAACCTAAAACTGCACCAAAAGTGCTAAAAATATCGTATACCTTACGAACTTAATTATAAAAAATCTAATAAACAACAGACACTTTCAAGCTTTAAAAAAAACATAAAATTTGACGTCGCGTGTTTTTTAATCGCCGCGCTAAGTAATGAACATACGGTCGTAGCGGACGGCAAGCCGATGGCAGCTGATGGCAGTTTCGCGTGCTATACTTCACACCAGATAGTATTTCTATTAATCGTCTCGTGATAGGATGTCACTTATATGTGTCATACTGTGAGGAAGGATTGCGAGCAGTTGTTGGGAGATTGGACTTTTATTGTTGTAAAAGTACAGATGCAACCTTTGTTTCAGTAGTATAGTCTGGTATATAGTCTTGTGATTGCGAGCGCGACTGTTAAGCATGAGGTCCTGTTCGATTCCCGGGTTATTGGGTTTTCCCATCAGGAAGTTCTCAGTAGTAGCTTCAGAGTTTGGATTTATGCCCGGTTGTTGGCAATAGGCTCGCCCCTTTTACTTGAGACTTAAACATAACTGGCGAAATGTGGGTGCACTGTTAAGTACACCTCTACCTAACCCTTTGGGGATTACAGGCGTGATGTTATATTATGTGTGACCTTTGCAATGCCTTAGGCAGGTACATTATTGACCCGTAGACAGGTTAGGGCTTAGCTATTCATAATTCGTTTATCCATGAAAATATTCCGACTACCCATAACGATGAAAGGGTGGTTCAACAACATGTTACCTACAACGTATAATACAGGTTCGTGTAAAAGGCGATATAGAAAGCCATAACCTAAACTTCGAATAGCCATAAATAATTGTCTGACCAAAAACAGTGGTAACACAGCGATCTGGATTTATGAAATGAAATGTGTCCATATTCGCCTACTAAAACAGCCGTATGTCACACTATTAACGAGTGTTATAAAAACAACGATTAAAAATATTGGCCGAACGGCATCGCAGCGTTATGGCGATTTGTCGACCGGCCTTATTTATCGACAAACATCGCCGTCTATCCATCATTCACTATAGCTAATGGGGATTATGGAAAAAACGTATCATTTATTATCAGGGGAGGATCTAATCATCATTTTTCCTAGACTTTTTGCGCAGCCTGGCTGTAACCAACTCAGCAATTCATTTGTCGTTTGATTCGAAGAAAATCAAATCGAATCTATTCACTAATGGCACCAACAGTACAACTTTGATACTTCAGAAAATTTTGTCTCGTACAAGACTTGTTAGTACTGATGCCATTGGGCCATTGTCACCTATTTATTACTACAGGTTTTATGGCATGCTCCTTTTTTTAAATTTAAATTAAATGGCAGAAAGTTTGGCACACCAAAGAACTGGATTACAAAGCCGGCAACCAAGCTTTCTGTACATCAAACTAAGTAACACAGTGTAAAAAACATTGCTAGGAAACAATTTTTTTTATGTTAAAAATAACGTTAGCGCTTTCGTGTAAGACACTCAATTCATTGTGGTGATGGATGTATTGGATAAGTACAGGGGTCAAGAAAGTAAGTAACGTACAGTTATAACATTTAAAATCTGACCTAACAATTTGTAGAGATTGGTTGATTGGTTGGATTGGTTTTAGACTAACTGCCTAGTGTAACCCTGACATACATCAGTATCAAGAAATACTCTTTAATCTTAATGTAAGCCATCTGTGGACCTAAAAAGGCCACTTTAGCAGAACTTTAATGAATCACGTAATAGTCACAAAGTGAGAATTCATAATATTAACTGATTCTGTGACCATTCTACGAATTTACGAATTGTGACGCCTTTTTAGACCCCCAGCGCCCAAAATTATTAGTCTAAAAGAAGTTTAAGATTCTCTCCTTACGTAAAAATTTAAGATTCTTCACAAGATAATTTGGCAACAAACACAAATAACTTCAATGGACTTATTGGCTAACTGGAGGCTAAAATTACCCATTGTTAGTCTAAATAACAGCTTTCTAGAGTGCGCATTAGTACTCTACAAAACAATACAGTTTTTGAATAGAAGTAAGTAACAATAGAGGTGAGAAGTACAATTGAAAAATAATTTAGTGGGTTCCGTATGTTTATTTTGAAAACCAATCAAATTGGATTTCGTGTCTGTGATTCCGCGATAATGCATGGTCCCCACACTAGGAATTTCTCCTGTATCATGGGTGCGTTTACAAACATTTAATTATTTAACCTCACATACACAAACAGACCAGAAACAACTATCTGTAGGCCATACAAATATTGTTCAGTGAGGGGATCGAACCCGCGACAAGCAACGCAGCAGTCAATCGCATAGCCACTGCGCCAACCGTGCCGTCGACTTTATATATGTGTATAGCGTAATTTTATAACAGTGACAGATATTTTGCAAACGATATTTTTTTTTAGTGACGTTCAGAGATTATGCCTTACGAACAAATAAACAAAAAAGTGTTACGTAGTTGTTATATTAGATTTTACTTTATTGAGCCTAGTATACAGCGAAAATCGTCTATCTTTTAAAAACAAAGCCATTAACTTCCCTAATATTTTTCTTCCACAGATTCTACAAAATTCATTCTCAATTCCCTTAAAAGATTAGTATCAAAAACCTCTGCGGTTCACTTATGGAAATGATAAAAACCTCTGGTTTAAGGAACCCTAAAGTATAAAATAGCTGGTGGGCGTAAACAGGGCGTTAATTAATTACCTGCGGAACCCAACCGTGTGTTTACATACGGACAAAAAGAGGTGGGTAGGCAGCAATGCTAGTTTGGACTCGCAATTAGTGCTGGTTTATGAAGGTTTTTTTTGTATTAAGGTATTTTGTGAGCGGGATATGTGTAACATCTTTCTGCCATGTCGTTTTCAGTGTCAATAATCTATTTACATACATCACGCCTGTAATCCTCGAGGGGTAAGGCAGAGGTGTACCCTACTATACATACATACTCGTAGTGCACACACATTTCGCCTGTTATTTTTAAGTTCCATGTTATTACTTGGAACTTAAAAACACACACACATACACACACACTTATTATTTATCCTCTATTGAGGATGAATAATAATAATGACGATCTAATCTCGTTTGCGGGGCGAACATGGCCAGATATCGCACAGGACAGAGAGGTTTGGAAGAAGAAAGGGGAGGCCTTTGCCCAGCAGTGGGATACTCAAACAGGCTAACAAAAAAAAAATTAATAGAGGGCGAACCTATTGCCATCAACCGGGCACACATCCAGCCTCCGTGGTTGCTACTGAGAAATTTCTAGGGGGAAACCTAATAACGCTTTCCTAGACTCCGGGATCGAGCCCTCAACAGTAGTGCTTGCGAACACTACATCAACGAACAATCCATTGCGTCGCAAAATGAAAAATACCTAGCGAAAGTGACGAACACCAAACAGGCTAGATTTGATAACAAAACACTACTGATATTGAAAATCAAAGAGTATTCTATCTATCTATTACACCGGTACCCATACAACTTTAAACCAGAGCACAGCAACATTGCTTGAAGGCAGTAATATGTATAGAGGCACTTCACGAAGTGCCTTCATAAAGAGCTCCAATACTTTATGAGTTTACAAGCTGATTATGTACAAGCATTTTATAAAACAACACATGCACGTTACACTTGAATCCCTCTAATGCATCACACTAAATATTTATCCAATAAATCTGTCGAGTCCCGTAAAGGCACAACACTACGAGCTAGAAATGTCATAAAGAATGCATTAACAAACGCGGGATCGCACAGCATTACTCTTTCCGGGGACGGAGGAACTTAAACAAGAGAAAAAACAAAATACATTAATCCCCTCCCTATAGAGTTAAGAGGAAATAAATGACTGAATATTTTCGTGACATTTTTCTTAGGAATACGTACTTTTTGAATGAAATTGTGTATAAGGTCGGTTTCGCCTGCGGGTTTGGCTCTTATTGACTGGGTTTTATTTACATATTATGTTACGTAATTATAAAGAATGTTTTATTTTTTAATGGTGTAGCGGTCGCAAGCGCTACTCTTTATGAGGCCTGGGTTAAATTTTCAGGTCGGGTGAAGTGTTTTTGCGTTTTTCCATCAGGATTTTTTTTTTATATTAGTAGGAAGTAGGATTTTACAGTACAGTATCTTTCAGTACCGGTGCGTGGTTCCGGTGTCCGGAGCCACGTCCGCAATTTGTTTCGACTGAACCTTGAGTGATAGATTTCTCTTCTTCAACCTACGGCCACTCAATGCTAAGTCTCGTCTCTCCCTCTCTCTCTCTCCGCCAAATCTCTCAATTTTCGGCAGATTCTTAACAATTTATAATAACTGGTTTTTTTTTATTCAAAATCTTGTCAAAATCTAGGAATTCCTCCTGTTTCGTGGATGCGTTTACATATATTTAAACTCACATACACAAACAGCCAGACCCGGTAAAACAGGCACGATATCATTTTATTTGTCCGTGCGAGAATTAAACGCTCGACACTCAGTATAGCAGTCAATCGCTCAGCCACTGCGCACAAAAATTAACTTTTCACTACTGTAACAAAATCTATGAACTGCTCTAACCATTTATACTCACAAACCAACGTGTTATACATTATATTATAAAATCTCCCATTTTCCGACATCTCATTTCTCCCATTCAAAAAATACTTATCTTTCAATACGTAATTTTCAGTTCAATCAGTCGTGAATTTTCGTCGATTTCCTTTTAATTCAGCTAAACAGAGTTTAATTTCGAATTCAGTGAGCATTAGTACTTTTGCACTAATGACTTAGCTTTATTAAGACGAGATTACACTACACAAAACACAATTTGTGTGCAATTAATGTCAATTCACACGACTTGAAAGCGCGGGCTTTGGTAAATTTGGGGCATAAAGTCAGCGAGCAATTCCTGTTTAAAGAAAATTGGTAATTTAATGTACAGTAGACGCTCAAAAGTGCACTAGCATGCTAAAGATTACATTGCTATGAACAGTGCGAGCGCGATACAGCAGTGTGTGTGCGTGTGCGTGTATGAGTGATGTCTCAACATTCCACAAATAACGCACACTAATGAACTGTCGTCACACTACGCGAAATAGCATTATATTTCTGTTGCATTTAGAATACACATCATAGTGGTGACCTGTTCTTACCATTGCATTGCTAAAATTTGCGTAGTATTAACATGGTTGGTAGCTGTTTGGGCTGAGCATGGGTTCACGATCAATGAAGTCTAAGTTCGAATCTATGTTATTACAATGTGTGGTTGTTTTTTGTTTCTTTGAAACCTTAATAATATTTGTATTTTAAGCCGAAAGTCATTAGGTATTTATGTTTATTTATAATGTAGGCATGCTTATTATTTATTTTTTACAAGAAGTTAAATATTAGAGAGTTATTGTATTATTATTTAACCTCATTAATTGATTTTTATTTTATCTTTTCGGTGTTGGAAGGTGGAAATAAAAAAGTCGTGCTGAAGGATAACAAAAATGTTTATTCGTTTTATTTATTTATAAAATTAACAAACTTTTATAAGAATTGTGACGTCACATTCCCACCTAGGCAAAAGAAGTTCTCTTATCACCATTCAAAAGATTTTTTGTTGTATACCCACTTAGTCAATTCATAATAAGAATAACATAACACGGAAAGGATATTCTAATAACACAAATATAATTGTTGATACCTACTTATTATAGGTATCGGTATTCAGCAGAGTTCATTGAAAACTAATATATGAGTTAGACTTTATGAACGTGTTTTTTTTATGTAACGTCACATTGAATGTATTGAGGTTATAGCTTAAGTGTTCATTTTCTTGAAGAAAACAAGATTGAAACTAAACCCCAATTTAAGATCATTAAATTTAAAATTTAATTACGGAAATGTTAATATTACTAAATATTTAGTTACCCGGTCTACTTATTAACTTTTCGCCATAAATGAAGTCTTCCTTTTGGCAAAACTTGAAAGTCTTTTCGTCAGAAAATACAGTCACCTCCTAGTTAAAATCTAAAATCTAATAATCTCGAGCAAAATGTAGTCTTTCCTCCCTGTGTTTTTGTGTCATGAATCATCAAAAAAGGTTTTTTAGCTGGCTTCCGATGATGTAAACCTTCAGCATGGAGTGCATGGTGAACACTGAACAGTTTGCATTGTAGTATCAAATTAATCTGCAAACATTATAGAAACAAATGGTTTCATTCCGAAACCATTTGTTTCACGTCGCTGAGTCGGGTTAATAAGCGGCGGCCTTTCACTTCTTAGACGACTCTTCAGACTACCTTCTTCATCAAACCTCTTTACCCAACGGCTAACAGTATTTCTAAATAAACAAAATATGATTACACACTTGCAACTAGCAATTTATTTAATAATAAGAAAATCACACACCACAACTATCATCATAATAATTATAATCTTTAAAAATAACTTTCACATTATAAGCCAGTTTCAGTTGAAATTTGAGAAATATTAAGCCCATTTTTACGTAAAGCGACAATATTTGCCCTGTCATCAATACTAATATTAGCTTGCATCTTGAATAAAGACAATCAAACAATACACTAATCGTAATAATAACACAAACGCTCGTAACAAAGTTCACCAACCAACAACGTCATAACTAACTACTTTGTTCAATCCAGAAGTTTATTTTGTTTCACATTCACCCTCATCTTTTTTGTTAATAATAAGTTCCAACTAATAGAATAAAACTAGCCAATCTTTCAAGCTGGAACCAACCATACACATTCACAAAATTTAATTGAATTCGGTTAAGTGGTTTCGGAGATTAGCGTGTACGAACATAGTGACATGTGATTTTTATATAGTTAGTAGCTTATGCCCACGGTTTCGCCCGCCTGAAGTTCGGTAACTGTTCCGCGGAATCAAATCAATATCTATGTGCCAAATTTCGTCCAAACACTTTCAGTAGTTTTCGCGAAAGAGTAACAAACACCCATCCATCCATCCTCACAAACTTTCGCATTTATAATATTAGTAAGATAAGATTAAGATATAAATAAAAAAATTAATTAAAATTCTTAATAATAATAAAAAATGCCCGAGTGACAAATTGACAGCACGAATTTTTACGATACTGAATTTTAATTTAATGTAATTATCGATTTAACCTATATTTAAACAATAATATATTAATTACATCAATAACAATGATAAGAAAAAAAAAAACAGAAAACCTATTTTACAAAACCGGACCCTAAATTTTTGGAATATACTTGGAAATATGCATGAATGCTGACAAGAAGCCGGGCAAAACATCAGGCACACCCACCATCTCCGCCTCGCAGCCGCCGGGACGCGCCTCAATCGTGAGTGCTGTGTCTCCGATCGCTGCAGTTGCGTCGAGCTCGAGTGACGAGTTTTTCTCCCTGCCGTCGACCCCATCACCACCACGACGACGAGGAAGAGGACGGCCACCAGCGGGCTTGGGACCTCGAGGCCAACAGGCCCCGAACAGGGTCCCCGCTGCCGGTGGAAATGTGTCGCGCATGCGATGGACTCAGCCCATTAATGAGAACGTCATGCGCGCATATTATGGGGCTACTGAGGGGGGAAGCAACTTGACTGCGTACCGTGGTCGGATGCTCTCTCTGTTTCAGGTGCTTGAGCCAGGTGTCAGCGTGTCGGCGCAACGGCTGTCGGATCAAGTGCGGGTCATCCAGCGTAACCACATGTTGGATGACACCGTACTTGAGCGACTACGCTTCGATTCACGGAGTAACCTAGTTATACCTGCTTCTCCAATGATTGCGGTACAGCTACAAAATGTATCCAGTGCTCCACCGCGATCCGAACACGATGGTGAAGAAGATGATGACGAAGTTATATCCGTGAGTACCCAGTGCAACGCACAATTGAGGAGCGCTTTGGAGGATGCATTCCGGGAGTACCGATCCACACCGCCTGAACTTAGGCCACGTCTACCTCGTTTACCTATGCACAAGAAAAACAAGGCGCTGGTGTGTGCTCTAGATTCGCAGCTGTCAAACTGCTTTGACAGCAGCAAAGACCTCACCGATACCCACTCAATATTGTACTGTGGAGCTGTAGCATGTCGTGTAGCTCACGTCAAATTTCCCAACAACGACAGAGCTACACGACCAAAATTTGCTGTTCCAGCTTGGCAATGCAGGATTGAGCGGCGTATCGGTGAGGCTAGAGCACTCATCGGCAAGTTAATCTGCTTCAGGGAGGGCAATACTCGACCTAGAGTGATACGCTTTGTGAAGCGGGCGTTCTCGGGAACTGATGTTAGTTTTCGAGACTACTTAGCCCGCGTCACAGAGCGTATCGACTTCCTGAAGCAGAAGATCTGTGCATGGGCAAGCCGTATTCGTCGGTACAAGCGGCGAGTGGAGCGTTACACTCAGAATCGCACATTCCGAAGTGATGAAAGGTGGGTATATAGGACTTGGGAACGACCGGACCAAGGTGTGACTGATACGCGTCTACCAGATGATGACGCCATGTGTTCGTTCTGGCGCAACATCTGGTCGGTGCCTGTCAGTCACACTGAGGGTGATTGGACCCGGAGGTTGAACGAGCGTGTGATCCGATACCTGAAATGGGGGCAATTATCATCAGCCCCCAAGATGTAGCTCGTGCAGTCCGTCCGTTGCCTAACTGGAAATCTCCAGGGCCGGATGGACTGCACAACTTCTGGATTAAATGGTTCCAGAGATCACATGTTCGCTTGGCATCCCAGTTTCAGTCAGCCTTAGAGTCAGGGTCGCTGCCCCAGTTCTTGACGACAGGAATTACCCACCTGCTCCATAAATCAGGTAGTACTGCGGAACCCAAAAATTATAGACCAATCACTTGTTTACCAACGGTCTATAAAGTTCTGACATCCATTTTGAGAGCTAAAATCAATCATCATATTGATAGTAATTCTATCATGTCTGCCTCTCAGAATGGATGTAGAAATGGGTCCCGCGGTACTAAGGAGCTGCTCCTTATTGATATGGCCATTAGCCAACAGGTTTGCCGCTCCCGAAGGGATCTGTCTACATGTTGGATAGATTACAAGAAGGCCTATGATTCTGTGCCTCATACATGGCTCATGAAGGTGCTGGAGTTGTATAAAGTTGATGCAACTCTGCGTACCTTCCTGATGTCATGTATGGGGCACTGGAGAACGGTCCTTCGCTATCCAGGATGTCGACAGATCCAGGGGAACAGCGAACCGATAAAGATTGAGCGCGGTATATTCCAGGGTGATAGTCTGAGTCCATTGTGGTTTTGTTTAGCCTTGAACCCTCTCAGCACACTGTTGGAGGGTTCAGGTCTAGGCTATCGGTTGAGGAGAGGTGGTCAGGTCATATCTCACCTTCTTTACATGGATGATCTGAAACTCTTTGCCCCCAACAACTTGCAATTGATGAAGCTACTGAAGGTAACGGAAACTTTCAGTAGCGCCATCAGGATGGAATTTGGTGTGGACAAATATGCAGTCATGCATGTGAAGCGAAGGGAGATTATGGAATCCGTGGGAACTCAACTCTCGGATTCCATACACCTTAGATCCCTCTCCTCAACAGAAACCTACAAGTATTTGGGTATGTCGGAAGCATTAGGTATCAATACTGCCGACATGAAACAATCATTGAGGAACCGCTTCTTTGGCCGCCTGAATAAAGTACTAAGCAGTCTTTTGTCAGGTGGAAACAAGGTGCGCGCCTTCAATGGTTGGGTCATGCCGGTTTTGATGTATTCTTTCGGCATACTCAAATGGACTCAGACGGAACTTGATGCCCTGGATAGGAGGGCCCGCGCACTGCTGACCGCAAATCGAATGCATCACCCGCGGTCGTCGGTGATGAGACTGTATATCCCGCGGAAGTGCGGGGGTCGTGGTTTCTTAAATGCTAAGACCCTGCACAACCGTGAGATATGCAGCCTCAGGGAATACTTCCTAGAAGTCGACGAGGGAATGCACCGAGATGTGGTCTCAGTGGACAAGGCCCTCACCCCGCTCTCTCTGGCTAACGAGAACTGGCGCAAACCTAGAGTATTAGACACTAATGATCGCAAGGAGGTATGGCAGGGCAAGGAGCTTCACGGACGCTTTTACCGGGCCCTACATGGACCCGATGTAGACTTCTTAGCGTCCGTATCTTGGCTGCGTTTCGGTGACCTATTCGGGGAAACCGAAGGTTTTGTCTGTGCAATAATGGACGAAGTTATGATGACGAATAACTACCGGAAATACATTGTGAAGGATGGCACGGTTGACATATGTCGGGCATGCCACCGTCCGGGAGAATCGATCCGACACATTATTTCTGGGTGTTCTCGTCTGGCTAACGGAGAGTACTTGCATAGACACAACCTCGTTGCCAGGATTATCCACCAGCAACTTGCTTTGAAGTACAACCTTGTAGAATCAGAAGTACCATACTATAAGTATGCGCCCGACCCAGTTCTCGATAATGGTAATATCACGTTGTATTGGGATCGATCTATCATCACTGACAGGACTATTGTTACCAATAAACCTGACATTGTGGTGATAGATCGATTGGAGTGTCGCGCAATGATTGTTGATATAACGGTTCCGCATGACGAGAACCTCGTGAAAGCAGAGAAAGATAAACAATTCAAATATCTAGATCTGGCTCGCGAGGTTGTCGACATGTGGGACGTGAGTACAGCAGTCATTGTGCCGATAGTCGTGTCGGCCAATGGCTTAATAGCCAATAGCCTCGACAAACATCTGAAGAGGCTCTCGCTTGGCAGCTGGATCAAGGGCTTGATTCAGAAAGCAGTACTTCTGGACACGGCGCGTATCGTTAGGAGGTTCCTCTCTCAACAGCCCTGACCACCGGTATTTCGGACCCTGTTCCCGATACCAGTGGGCTACTATTTTTTATATTTTTAAATGTTTTTTTATATTACTTTGTATAGAAATATTTAAAAATGTAAATTATATGTATAAAAATGAATAAAGGAGAATAAAAATAAACATATAATAAAAATAAATAATAATAAGAGTTAAGATTAAGATATAAACGTAGTATAGATTTATGTTCGTAACTATATCCGCTGGTCTAGGTGCCGTACAAGATGGCGACGCGTCGCGCTCTCACGCCGTGTGACAAGGCGCCAATTTGGCCGGATTAAAACTTCTATTCACTTTGAACTGAAAGAAGTTTATTGAAAATATAAAATAGTACGTGTTTTGTTATTTTATAAAGGCTTGGGGAGGCTTTAAAGTTACGTTCAAGCTTAATTGCTGGGAAAAGGCTCGCCTGCGAAGCACTCATTATCTTCCTGTCCTTTTCTCATATAACTTTAGGTCGGCGAAACATGTTTTTTTCTTTCATTCTCCTGTCAGTGACTTTATCATTTACTCCTTTTTCTTTTATATCATTCCTCGTTTAATTGTATTCAAAGATTCATCGAATGTCGTTTGGTGAAGCACTACTTAGTATTTTTTTTCTACTGTTATGTAACTATTTGTAAGCTAGCTTGTGAGCTGTTAGGGTGGCAGGTGCAGTAGCCACTTTCAGTCAGTGAGCCTAGACGGGTTACTATCGCTTACAAATTGTTTGATATGTCTACAATTTTATGAACGGCAGTCGGTTTTCTACCAGCCTTTGTCTACCTCTTAGGTTGGCCGTCGTGTGGACTAAACAAATCTAGTATTTAGGGTAACCAAATCTTTCTGCCAAAACACAGATTACTGACTTTGCTCAAAATGCCACCAAGCTGAAGTGGGACAGGACTTGCGACGTCTGCCGCATGTTATTGCCGTCCTTGAGCTGTGGGCCAAAATAGCCAATTCCTGGAGCATCCCTGACACAGCCAGAAGGCGTCGCGGCGGACCTCGTAGAAGATGGCGGGACGAGCTGAACAAAACCAACGGCCAGTGGTCCACATTAAGCCTGGATAGAAACAACTGGCAGTCATGGGGAGAGGTTTTTGCCCAGCAGTGGGATGACGCAGGCTAACAGTATCAGTAAATGTTGCTGTAACATATTATCATGTTTATGTAAACGTCGTGTAAATGTTCCTGCAGCACAGCATAATATACGTGTTTCATAATGTTTCCAACAACACAAAATCGTTAAAAAACTTTTGTAACCCATCTTAATATTTCAATAAAGGTACCGCGTTCCTTTTATTCTAATACTTATGTTTAGCAATGGACTTCAATATGTAAGTAAATATGTAACAAATGTAAAGGTAGCTCCACACGAAGTTTGCCGACAAACAAGCAAAACAGTCTGAAACTCCGTACGTTAATCTTTTAGCACAAAAACGGAACATCCGATCTTAGACAAAAAGTTTAAAACCTTGCAGTGAATCAATCTTTGCTGGGTCATGCTGTATGGACTAAAATAAGATACCTAGTGTTTGTTACAAAAAAATATTAATGGACTATTGTTTAGACATTGGTACAGTCACGAGCACCCCATTTGACTAGCCTTTTCCTATGTTGCGGTCGGCTTCCAGTCACACCGGATGCACCTGAATTCAAGTATTTTCTATGCAAGTATGCAGCGACTACCTATCTGATCTCCACAAACCAGTTAGTACCGGATAATACGATACCCCTTGGTAAGACTGGTTGTCAGACTTTTGGGGCCACTCACTTCAAAAGAGATTTTATGATTAGAACTTTGAAATAAAATTTCTAAAATATGGCTTATTATTGACACGTCGAATCTGCCCCAGCACAAAATGGTTTGGTTGGTTTTTTTTATTCGAAATACGATTTATTTACGTAAACAAAACCACGGGCATAACTAGTCAATGTCGTTTCTAGTAAGAGAGACACAAAAACCAAAAATGAGCAATCTACTGATTAATTGATAACGAAGACCAGCTCAGCAAAGTTCTACCTCACAAAAACTTTAAAACGGTCTCGTGAATCAATCTCGGTAACTCAGGTGGCGACATCTATGCCGTGTCTGGGAACTGAAAGGGTAAAAACTCGTGAATGGGGTTAAAACTCGTGAATAGGGTAAAAACTCGTGAATACAGTCGTAACGTATGGGAGCAAGGCACGCCAGCTTTCCTATTTGTCAACTGTGATTTATTTGTGTTCTTTTACGTTTAACTTTTAGTAGAAAATGTTTTAGTTAAATGTATTTTAACTTTAACTGGAAATAAAACAGTTTGTTTTTAAAATCATGAACAAAGACGATGTTGAGACAAAGGGATTTTCGGTCAGTGCTACGCCGTAGCTACGGCGTAGGCACGACACCGCTACGAGCGCTACGCCATAGCTACGGCGTAGGTTAAACACCGCTACAAGTGCTACGCAGTTGTAGGACATCGGGGCTACGCACTACTAAAGATTACGCCTTGACCTATTTATAATTATTTTCTTGGATAATCACTTATCTAAGGAAAATAAGCAACTTTTTTATTACTACATTTTCATAACAAAATGTTAATGCGATAATAAATTGTGGTGTTTTATTAGATTTTGTGCATAAAAGATAATGACAACGATGCGGTTTAAAAGAAGATGTAGTGACAAAAAATAAAAAGAGTATGCTTAGATGGTTTGGTCATGTGGAGAGGATGAGTGAAAGGCGACTAACAAAAGGTATTTACAAGGCAGATGTGAGTGGCAACGCCAGGAGGGGGGTCGCCCTGAAATGACATACACTGACCTTATTCGTGAGGTTCTTCAGAAAGGTCAGGTGCGTAGTGCTCGCAAACGGCGTGCGTGTATGACCAGATGTATGAACGTGGACGAGGCAAAAAGAGTATGTATGGATCGTACAAGGTGGCGTTCTGTGATTCCTGCCTACCCTCCCACGAGAAAAAGGCGTGAGATGATGATGATGCTTAAAAAATCTGCTCTAAGTGCTTTACGAATGCCCCAATATTTAACTAAATCGAATACCAACAGCCCCACAAAGCTACATCACTACCTCATCCCTAACCCAGAACCCCAGAAACAAGTGAAATACAACCCATCAATTCGTAACAATCGATAAACGGACTCGATACACGAATATTGATAATATTCACTCGATATCGCGTTACAAGTAACGACTAATATTCCACTTGGCATAGCTCTTATAACTCCAAGGGATCTTACAACCAGAAACACACACCTGTGTCACGGAAAAATAAACTTTAGAGTGTTGAGAATAGTGTCGTTCATGCGTGTAGGTGGAATTTTGTTTGAGGATTGGTTCGCGAGGGAAATTATTAAAATGGATATCAGGTACATAGTTGGCAGCTATTTTAACAGATAAAGGATGTTTTCTATCGCACAATTGAAGGCCGGTACAGTACCTTTAAAGCTACCTTATGAGGTCGGTACAGTTTTGTTTAAGGTCAACAGGGTTATCATAAAGTTATATTGAATGTCTGAGAGCTATAATGTCGGCTTTCAGGGATTTAGTTTAGTTGTTTTAAGTCTTCGAAGGTTGAGTGGAAGTTAGTGTTTGTGGTAGGATACTGGTAACCTAGTTTTAGCATAAAAATACCGAAAAAAGACCGATTGGTTTAATATTTTTTGTTACTGTAAATGTAATTCTTAGATGAAATATTAGATTGAATTTAATATGTGAACTTAGATGGTGGCCCAGTATAATTCATTGAATTTTAAACATTTGTCTAGATTTACATACGGTTTTGCTAACTCCAGTTTTTTTTGTAAATGTTTAGTTTATATTATTTGTTTAAGGTTGTTTAGAGTTTGTAAATTATGAATATGAGATACCGTTTTTTCATGACATACCAAAAAGGTTCAAATATTGAAAGTCTAGTAAATATTTGAATGTGATCATTTAATTTATATTTTCGTCGTCTGTTTTTACGAAACGCTATCATCCCATCTTATTTGTGGTCGACGCAGCATTTCTTCTTCTAAACATCTCTTTTAACCGTCATCTTTTATTTGATCTTCCTCTACTTTTATAGCCGTCCTATCACAACGCGAGAATTTAAAAAACAAAAAAAAACACTACCTCCTAAAGTTACTTTGTTAAAGATCCCATGCAAAATAATGCACACACGAAATCGATTATCGAGTACATTCGAGTACTCGATTTTGAAATATGCGGAGTCGATGTCTGGCGCGGTCCCGATTATGACGAGGCTGTCGACCTCGGCATGATGACACAAACAGAATTATGCAAAGCGCTGTAAAGCGATCACCGGATATTTGGGTCCATTATTGGTGATTAGGATTGTTGACTGCACAGGTCTACTCAAATCTGTGCGGTTCTTTCCTCAAAATTTTAATTCTTTTTCATACAAAATTACGTTTGCGATCTTTCTTTATCGCGTGGTTAGTGCCTAACCTGGTGTCAGTGTTTCAAAGCCGTCCTTAGGCTTGGTCTTAGCTTTACATGTGTTCGAGAAATATCTCTCAGGCATGTTGGTTTTGTCACGATGTTTTCCTTTACCGAAGCCGTAAAACGTGATCTTTCACTCCAAAAAAAAAGTCGTTTCCCAGCAATAATTTTAGATTTTTAATTTTTTAAAGTTACATAGTTTGATGTTCATAAAGCTTGGTTGACGGCTTCGTTAATAGTCTTGTTACACCCTGTATAATAACAAAGCGTGCCAATAAAAGAGGTAAACTATAGGAATAAAATAACACGTAACATAACATCACGTCTGCAACCCCTGAAGGGTTAGACAGAGTTATACCTAAAACCACACTCACATTCCCAAGACCCGAGTAATATTCACTCTCCGTGGCTGCTATTAAGAAATTCCTGATGAAAAAAAAAACGTAATCCTGGGAATCGAACCCAGGACCTCATGCCAAGCAGTAGCTCGCGCCCAACGAGGCAGAATAAAATACTTCAACGGATGAATATTCCTTCGCTTATTATTGAACAACAAACAGAACTCCACTAGAATGTAACTTTACAGCGACAAGTACCAGTTGTTAGTAAGTACTGAACAAAAATAAAAACAGTCTTCATTTATGGTAAGTAACTTCTATCACAAAAGTACGGCGAACTCTTGGATACAAGAAATGTGGATAAGAAGTGATGTAAACTTCTTAATCCATGCTCATTTATTTATTCGTCTTTATCACCTTTAACCATTTACGAGTAAGTTATTCTTATTCTGTATTGCACACAAAAATAAGAGAAATACATAATTACAACATATAAATTATGTACAAAGGCGAGATAACCCAGAATTGGGTTTTCTTACAGCAAACCTTACATGGATTGCGAGATTTGCAGAAGAGGGTAAGTAAGAGGAGGAGGGTAAGTTACTTGAGTTTCGAATTGGTAACTTTTAAGTAAACTAAGGGAAATGACAATAAAATATAAGCTCGAAAGGTAAATCTTTCCCGGAGAAACGGTACAAGCATACGTCTAAGCTTACTTTATTGAACTTAGTTTTTACTGCCAACTACTTCGTTACAAGCTAAACTTTTAATTTAGACACCATGCTAAACAGTAGTTGGTAGGTACATAACTATTCAAGACCAGCTACCAACTAATAAACGTATGCTTCGCCCTCACGCACGCAAAATACGCGCTTTGGACGTGGAGTTGCGGACACCAGCCCGTTATACAATACAATACAATGCTTCGCCCTCGGTCTTTCGGTAACTGTACCGAGGTGTCGTATATGTGTTAATCCAGATTATAAACTATCGGTGTGCCAAATTTCATTAAATTCCATTCAGTATTTTTTATGTGAAAGAGAAACAAATACAACTTTATTTATTTATTTGCAAACATGTAAAACACTGGTTAGTAGGCATGCATTAAAATTTCATGACACATTATTAAGACATGCACCCTGTAAGGGCACTGCAAATTCTATAGATCATATTATTAAATTATAATATTGACTAATATCCATCTAGCCTCACAAATTTTCGAATTTTTAATAGTAGTAAGATAAGAAGATACACAAAAAGACAAACATTGTTTTCTTATGTATCGGTAGTTCTGGAATGCATTCCTAAATATAAGACACAAATGAAAATAAATTCATGAATGTACTCTACTACTTACAAAATAATAACTACCTTACTCAATCACAATTAGCTCCGAAACATTGCTATCCAAACACCACTTCTTATCCATCTTCACATAATCGTGCCGTTGAACTCAAATGGCAAAGAAACACGGTCGGAAAGAGGCGACAGGCAATTCATACGAGCGTCTGCGATGGCGACACAACAAGTCGCATGGTGCTGCGACTCACTCACTTAATATAACAGCAATTTATTCGATAAAAAACTGTTTTTGCGAAGATTAAATTGTGTAGGTAAAATAAAAGAATAAACATTAATTTATTTGCACTTAATATGTTAAACAGTGACAGAAATCATCGTGAGAAAACCAGCATGTCCTGGAACCAAATATTCGAACACATGTGACGCCCAGCGTGGTAGATTACAGTCCATTGCCCCTCATAGATAGGGGGGCCTGTATCTCAGAGGATGGAAAATTATAATCTAAAAATGCTTTTGTTTATGTCTCACCTTACTTCTTAATACTATTGTAAATGCGAAAGTTTGTAAGGATGTATGGCTGTGTTCAAAACGACTATCGCTCAACATAATACTGTGACACCATGCATGCGAGGCTGAGCTGTACGCGTACTGTTTACAGCACACAGCGAACACATACATAGCATGGTCGAAAGACAATTTAACCAGTCTTAACAGACCTTTATCGTAACATTACACCATGTCTGTTTTCTCCGAATGGGTAGGCAGAGGTAACTTGTGGTACACCCACAATTCGCCAGATATGTTTAACAGGAGTAAGCTTATTGTCATCAACCGGGCACAAATGGGCTGCAACTCAGTAATTCCTTAGAAAAACGCAATAACACTTAGCAACTTGGAAATTAAATCCAGGACCACATGTTCGCGGCCAGTACACCAACGACGCAGTACACAGACCTTAAAAAAATCAAATCGATAGTACAAATTACTCGATAACTGGGTACATCACTAGCCCGTAAGTTTGACGAGGCTCGCCCACCAACGTCGACACCAAACTATTGTCCCGCGCGACTATTTCACTTTTTGTCCAGCGACAGAAATGAATTGATATAAATGAAATGAAACGTAAACATATGTTTGATTTCGTATAGAAATGGTGACTTGCTTTTCGTAAATAATAGAGCTTTTTATTAAATTGATTGAGGAAGACATTGTCTATGATGGAAATGTCTCGGAACATTACCTGGACAGTATATTATATAGAGGAAAGATTTGTATTTTTGTATGTTTGTAACGAATGGTTAGGCACAGGCGTTCCTAATAGTACTCCCACAAATCCAGACTCCGAGGCGGCTACTGAGAAATTACTTACACCCAATAACACTTTGCCCAACCTGGGAATCGAACCCAGGAGGTCATGCTCAGCAGTTGCGCTTGCAACTACTAGACCAACGAGGCAGTATATGTTATCTCTGTTAATAAAAACAACATAACATCATGGTGATGAGAGAGGACACGAGTATCCGAGAGACTGCTAAATCGCGAATTGTTGCCGCTATGTCTGGACTGACCCGTACGAATATAAGTGTTATTTCACTCAAGGTTCGGTCAAAACCGTACCGATAAATTGTGGATTAGCTTCGGGCATCGGGTCGTAACAGATACTGGTACTGAAGTATCAGTCACTGTCTGTGTGTCTGTCCGCATCCGGCCGCAAGTTCTCCACACCAATTCAACTGGTCCTTGAATAATTTTGCAAAGTAACGGAATGTAGGCATATCGTAATAACTCTCATATCGGTGTAATCTCAGGAATCTTCCCACAATATCTGTTTACTAATTACGTCTATCAGACTAACCCCTCCCCCCTCTACCCGCTTCATCCAGCACCCGGCACGGTATGAGCATCCTCATGCATATTCATAAGACTCGGTACACACTAGCGACGGACCAGAACTTGCAGGAGTCCGTTCATGTCCATAGTATCATATAGCTTTAAGTTTATACTGCTATGTGAAGTCATCCTTATTGTTTTCGTGGTCTTAGGTACATAGATTAGTTTCCCTTTGATAACCTTAACTTCTCCAGGAATCATCGTGTCGTCAAAAAAGACGCGTCAATGAAAGACAGCACACAGCTTCATCAATCAGCATAGCATAATAAGCCAGTTCCCACTGCTGGAATGCGGCCTCCTCTCTTTGAGAGGGAATGGGCTATAATCCGCCATACGGTCACAGTGCGGGTTGGTAGATGTCAAAGGTTCTAGAACCATCACCTTTTTAAGCAGAGAAGTAATGACAATGACATAATTTACACAAAGTAATGGCATAATAACTGGTAAGTCGACGCCGACACCAATGGGCCACCACTGATTTATCAATGACTAAGGGGCATATTACAGTAGAATTATAGGTATACTAACTTATGCCCACATCTTCGCTCGCATGGAATTCGATAATTGTCACATGGGATCATACTACCGGGACAAAAGTATCCTTTGAGTTAATCAAGGTTATAAACTATCTGTTTGCAAAATTTCATCCAAATCCGTTTTGTCGTTTTTGCGTGGAAGAGTGACAAACATTCATTCATCCTCACAAACTTTCGCTTTCGATTTCATCCCCCTCTGTAACGAGAGTAATCTCATCAAGTCCAGTACTTGATAAAAATGTTTCAACACTGCTTATTTCTAACATGATAATTAAAACGTGAATCAAAAACAAATCAAGCGTTTATCTCTTAAAGAACTAGAGAAGTTTATCACCGGTCTACATGTTTAGCCAACCGTTGCCAGTTTGTTCAAGACACAAAAAATCAACAAGAACTTACTATTATACAAACAACTTTTCCATAAATTCATACAATTACAAAAAACCATTGAGCCAAACAAGGGAAATAGATAATAATGACGTATTTAATATACAGGGTGGCGCCGGCAATACGACAATAAATGAAAACACTGCTACATTTTTACACTATCAAATAAATCCTAATATAGAAATGAAAAAAATTAAATAAAACAAAATAAATAGCATAAAACTGCAACACCGTTTATAAATATTTGCACTGATTCACGCCTGGAAATAAACTATAAGGAACGGATTTGGCAAAGGTTTTTGAAGTACCGAGTTGGCAACACGTATTGTGTATTTAGTGTTTATACCGATGCGGGGGTCATTAACCTGTCGGTGCTAGCCTATTAATCTACATCATGTAAAAAATTCTGAAAATAGAAAATAATGTCCTGTAACTAAACTACTACTATTCAAATGAATTTTTGTATACACACTGGGAATGTCATGAAGTATACGCAGTTTAATAGTTTGTATAGTCGTATTGTCGGCGCCACCCTGTAGAATAACAGGCGTGGGGAATAATTAAAAGATAATCTACCAACGAGTGAAGCGAGAAAAACGGCCCGATCGAATGCGCACCGAAATGATATAATTTCAGTACCCAGATGAGCCTTTTTAGGGAGGCTTCAGATTAATAACTGGCTCATAATGCCCAAGTGTGTCTAAACAATAACAGCCGCACAGGTCGATATTCGAGAATAAGCAGCGGTTGTAACGGTATTTCCATGAATGGGTGACCATCCACTACATATCGAGTTTCCTCCGAACCCCAGAAACCACGTTAAGCCGTTGGTCACGGTTGTCATTTTGAAGTATTTCACAGTCGTTACAGATAATCAGTGGCCCAAAAGCTGACAACCAGTCTTACCAAGGGGTAACGTATTACCCAGTACTAACTGGGTTGAGGAGCTCAGATAGGCTCCATGTAAAATGAGTAAAAAAAATAATGCTTCTCACACATGCATAAAAATAGTCTGTGTACTATTGTATGGGAGTTAATGTTTTCGAATCTTATATCATCATCTCCATCGGCAGCCTAGTTCCACCCACAGCTGAGTACAGTCCTCCCTCTCGCGCCATGCTCCCCTGGTCTGCGCGAGTCTCAACCAGGTCTTACCTGCGATCTTCTGAATGTGATGATGAATGTGAATGATTCTGGCTGTTGGTCACCCAACACTTCTTCTACCTTCTCTCAGAAACCGTCGAGTCTAATACCTACCTCGTTAATCGGTTCCATATTAACATCAGTAAAACTCATGTGCAAGGTACTTAATACCGGTCCATATGGCCCGAGGCTCTCATTAAAATTTCAGCTTTCCTATACGTACACCATTTTGTGGCGGTCGCGAATAACTTGCTTTATTAAAGGAATAATCACGTCTAATGTGGTTTATGTTTCCTCGTTTTTATGATTGGTAAATGATAGAGAAATGTTCTGATATTTACAGGTTGATTTTTAAATATTTTGATATTTTTACTGTTAAGAGTATGTATGACAGATTTACAGTGTAATATATTTTCTGTACAATAACTTTCAAACTGTACTGTTTTATTCCTCACAAGTGTACCTCATAGTTCACCTACATCTCGCTTTATCTCGGTTATGTTTAAGTCCCTTCTAATAGTGGGCGAGCCTATTGCTTATTGCTCTTGAGAAATTCCTGATGAAAAAACCGAATAATACTTTGCCCGATCTGGGAATCGAACCCAGAACCTCATGAACAGCAGTAGCGATTTCACAATCGCTACTGCTTAAGCGCCACTTGACGAACGAGGGAGACTTTTTGCAAATATCATGTCTCGATAATTTAACCCTTCAAAATCCACCAAAAAAAACTAAAATTATCTACCTGCTTTTTCTCAACTTTGTTGGGGTCGGCTTCCAGTATAAGCAGCTGAGTACCAGTATTTTACATGGAGCGACTGCCTATCTGATCTCCACAACCCTGTTAGTACTGGGTAATACGATACTCTTTGGTAACACCTTACCTTTAGACTTACTACGTACTAAGAGTACCAAAAAAACTACATAGTACAAAAATACGTTCGGCCCTCCCGTAGTTTGAATTATATGCGTCATATCCATACGCCTAAGAGACAGGCATTCACGTAACGCGGGCTTTTTATCGTGAATCACTTAGTGGGGTGCGAAAAATGTGCTTCGACGCTAGTGATGTGTGTGTGATGTGCCTTTAGCTTAGTTGAATTGGATTTAGTCGATTATCGAATTGATTATTCGATTAGAATCAATTATTTTTCCTTGTAACAGTTGATATTTAAAAACTAAATGGTTTGACTTCGAAAATGTTTAATTCATCATCATAATTTTAGCCTGGAGTCGTCCACTGCTGGCCTCCTTCAAGCGCCGCCATATGGAGTAATCCTATGCTTCGTGTAATTAAGTGATTTCTCGGCGTTTATAAGATCATCGGTGAAGAAGATGGATGATAAACGATTGCATGTAGCAGACATGAGAATATTGAGATGGATGTTTGAAGTTAAAAGAATGGATAAAGTAAAGAATGAGTATATGAGAGGAAGTTTGAAAGTGTTGTTACAGAAAAATTTAAAGGAAGTTGTTAGACCAAGTCGCATGTAACTAAAAGAGTAATCGACATTAATGTTGATTGATGGAGAAGGAGAGGAAGGCCAAAGAAAAGATGGATGGATTGTGTGAAGACTGATATGAAAGAGCAAGGAGTAAATGATGCCGTGACGTCTGACAGGGGAGAATGGAAGAAGAAAACGTGTTGCGCCGACCCCCAGTAGAATGGGAAAAGGGGAAGAAGATGATGATGATAAGGTCATCGGTCCATGTATGGGAGGCCTTCCAACGCTGCACTCTCAGGTAGGCGGTCATCATTCCAGAACGTTTCGACCTCATTGGCCCTCCGTTCAGCGAGCAACACGCCCTGCCCGCTGCTACTTAAGGAAATTCCTCAAGGTATGTTACCTTCACTTTTTGATCTCTTCTTTAAAATTGAAATTTGTAAATACTGTGTTTATAATTCAGATCCTTTACTTACATTGCAGTCAATTATACTTAACAATCGCATTGTTTGCTATAGTCACCAAACTATGTAGTTTTATCTATCTGCCTTTTCCCAACTAAGTTGGGGTCGGCTTCCAGTCTAACCGGTTGCAGCAGAATATCAGTATTTTAGAAATAAACGAAAGAACCCTGCACACCTCCCTGATAAGGCTGCTTGTCGGACTGTCGGAACACTGACTATCTAACGACTGTCCATGATCAACAAATGTTAGCTGGGACGAACAGTTTAACCTGCTTTCCGTGGCAAGGATGAAACTTGTCAATGGTCCCCCATCTACGGACCGATCTTGGCAAGCGCTACTTAACCTTGAAGGTTGACCCATGCGGCTGTTATTATTATATAGCTGTCACGAGCTCCTCAAACTGCTCTTAATTTGTTGACTTAGCAAGCAACACAATAAATGAGTACAGTGCGTGTAAGGCTATAAGATTTATTATATAATCTTGTGTAATCACATAATTACGTAAAAGCTCTGCCCATAGCCTAACCACACCTTTTTAATTATTATAATAGTTTTTAACATTCTTATCAGATTATTGAATATTATAATAGTGGCAAGCAAACATACATTGGTTTATTCTACGTTAATGAACTAACAATGTCAGAAATGAAATGGAGGATTATTAAAAAAAACAAACACATGCATAGAAATAAATATGTTTCTGTAGTCAGCAGTAAGCAGCCCGATATCAAATGATCAGAATAATGTAATATTTCATTTTACAAACCCATTTTTCGAGTCCAAAAGCATAATCAGCCTATAATGTCACTTCTGGGACACAAGCCATCCCTCTGTGACCGGGAAAGGGTCTAAGTCTACCAGGCGGGCCCAGTCAGTCCTTACAGGTAGTCACAGGCCCAAAATTCTGACAACCAGTCGTACGTAGGGGTATCGCGTTACCCAGCAACTAGGTTACGGAGGTCAGAGAGGCAATAGCTCCATGTAAACTAGTGGTAATCAGCTGCATCCGTGTATATTGGAAGCCGACCCCAACTTAATTGGGAAAAGGCTAGGCAGACAATGATGAAGGAGCCACATCGATAAATCGTAAGAAAATATTACCTATTTTATCGATTTGCCTATAGACGCACGTCACTACTCGCATAACGTTGCTACGTGTACATTTAAAGCTCCGACACTTTTTTATAATGTTATCATGATGTTATAGCCGGGCCCACATAACTTATGAATGGCTATCACCATGCTTCACTGGCTCGGCCTCGGTGAAAGAAACCAGAATGTGACTTTTATATCTCGTATCTTGACTCTTGTTTTTTTTACGTTGGGAAACATAAGGCCTATTCAAATTTTGCTTCCAATTGACGGTGTTTCCTCTAAAACGGTGAAAGCAGCGGTGGCCCAGTAGTTACGGCCTCGACTTTCGAGCCGTAAGCCATGGGTTTGAACCCAGGCGTTGGCGTCGGTAGTCGCGGATAATTTTAAATGCGCGGTGTAGGATTTCGATGTTTAGTTCATCATCTGTGTTATAGATGGCGCTGAAGTACTTTTTGTTCTATGTTACTGTAGTACTTTTTGTTCTATGTTACTGTAGTACTTTTTGTTCTATGTTACTGTAGTACTTTTTGTTCTATGTTACTGTAGTACTTTTTGTAGTGCCGCTACA
The DNA here is from genome assembly GCA_963576755.1 of Noctua janthina. Classification (NCBI taxonomy): domain Eukaryota; kingdom Metazoa; phylum Arthropoda; class Insecta; order Lepidoptera; family Noctuidae; genus Noctua; species Noctua janthina. The sequence continues at coordinate 1,858,888 of OY755066.1, forward strand.
GGTGCATTACTTTGTGTAATTTATATCATCACCACTGCTCTGAAAACGGTGAAGGAAAACGTCGTGAGGAAACCGGCATGTCCTAGAACCAAACATTCGAAGATATGTGACATTTACCAACCCGCACTGGGCCCGCGTGGTGGATTGTACCCCATTCCGTCTCATAGAGAGGAGGCCTGTGTCTCAGCTGTGGGAACATAACAGGCTGTTCAGTGCCACTAAAACAACTTAATTTTTTTTGCAAGTGTAGATTAAGTTGATTTTAGAAGAACTACTATTACCGACCCCATTTAGTTTTGTAGCGCTTAGGTGGTGTGGAATAATACTCCAGATGATGACGACGTAGTATATTTAAGTTGCAAGTGCTGAAGCTTATTGGAATGTGGAATGAATGTATTTAGAAAATATATATATATAGGTCCCTTTTATACAAAGTTTGCTACACTACAATCAATGCATAGTGGGTACATTTAGAAACTTAGTTCGGGCACAATATTGTCGATGTACCCTACATACTAAAATGTTACTGTGACCGCGATCGGATGTGTGTTTTCATGTATTGCAGCTACAGTTTGTTTATAAGAAATTAGACATCTTCTGAACGTCATACTTTACAATGAAATAGAATTGATTCTAGTAGTCCATTTGCACTGATAATACATAAGTAAGGTAAGTGTTCTACTTACTTAAGGTTAATAACACATAAACCTAACGTCGTGCTTCTAACAAATCCATGGTTGTCGAATGGAAATTACTGTAGTCACCACACATGTGGTTAAATAATAACAGCCGCTCGGGTCGATCTTTAGGTTAAGCCGTGCTTACCTAGATTGGTCTGTGGATGGGTGGCCGCCCATTACATGCAGAGTTTCCTCCGTGCCTCGGAAAGCACAGTAAGCCGTTGGTCCCAGCTGTCATCTGTAGATCTTTGACAGTCGTTACAGGTAGTCAGTGGCCCAAAAAGTCTGACAACCGGTCTTACCAAGTAGTATCGTATTACCCAGTAATAACTGGGTGGCGGTCGCTCCACGTAAAATACTGGTATTCAGCTGCATCCGGTTAGACTGGATGCCGACCCCAGAATAGTTGGGAAAAGGCTAGGCAGATGATGATTATGTACATATAATCATATAATTTGTGCAAAATATAACTTTTATGTAATAATCTTATCTTCTGATCTATTATATCTGTTCGCAGAAAGTCACAATACAAAACGTTCTCGTAACAGTAACAACAATAAAGGAAAAACGAGAGAATACCTCAAATAAATCCAATACACAATAATTCAATTCACAAATCAAGGAAAAAAGCGCAATATTCCTTAAACGCGCCATAGCATTCAATCTTTCTATGGAATAAGTTGTGCGGTACGAAAGTTAAAGATTATTTCTTATATGATGAAAATGGAACAATTTCACCCTGTAATAATCTAACTTATTAACTTTCAACTATTATAAAGATTGTGAAGATGGATGGATTGATACTTTTTCACTCGAAAACTACTGAGAGATGTTTGATGATACTTTATATAGCTTATACATTCGGAAATCACATAGGCTAACCTTTATCGATATACTAGTGACCCGCCCGGGGTTCGTCCAAAACTAACCTAAATCTTAAGCTGGAATCACAGTCACGCGTGATTTCTATATACTAACTTTAAACACCATTTTCTACTATTGCTTGGATCACCATTTTCTCTAAATAATTGAAGGCGATTTTATGCTGAAAAACTTTCAAAAATACTCTAAACATTTAAAAAAATGCGACTGTCGAACCACTGAGTAAAAGAGATTTTTTTCTTACCTAGCGTAATCGATACAATTCATCATTCCAGTGCTGCTAGGCCGTAGCAAACGCAACACTGCCTCTACACCGTAGCAAACGCAACACTGCCTTTACGCCGTAGCAAATGCAACATTGCCTCTACACCGTAGCAAACGCAACACTGCCTCTACGCCGTAGCAAATGCAACATTGCCTCTACGCCGTAGCAAACGATTGTTCTCCGCGTAGCATTGAGCTACGCTGCTGTTGTTACCAATACACGTCAAGGTATTTTATAATCTTGTAATTTTATTTAGACCTCGTTTTTTTATTTTGTGCACGTGTTAGATTTTTAATGTAACTATAGATGTGTGTATGTATTTAGTCTGTAAACTAATTGAAATAAAAGAATCTATATAGGACTATGTAAAAGGAGAGCCATAACTTATTATAATATGCCATATATTCCTTTTTCTATAGCAATAGATTAAGTATCTAATACTAAAATTATGTAACTAGTTTTATTTAAACCCTAAAATAAAGTATGTAAGAAATAGGCTTTTAAAAAACAATACATGTTTATCAATCAGAAATTTATTTTTTAATAATCTAACATAATCACATTAACTTATTATTTAATTCTAATTTTAATAAACATATTTATTTATCATGTTTATCTATAATTCATACATAACACAATAATGATAGTTACTTAGCTTTAGTAGTAGTGACAAGTAATCCTTCACCGTCCGTGTCTCGAGCAAAAGTGGCACCGTGACGGGTCGGGCTGCTTTTATAAGGCGAACCCCCCACTCCGTTTCAAACAGACAAACAACACGTGACGCTATTCGTGAGTCAAAACAAAAACTATGTAGGTATTTCTATTTTGCTACTTTACGCATTATAAATACACAAAGCAACAAAATAGAATAAATACATATTAATAAAATTAACAATACAATTAAATAACAATAAAATTAATCTAACACGGCCATTCTGATATGTACTTCGTTCCCTGAAGTACCTAGATTGATATTTATGCCAGTACATTTATATTAATCATACAAACGTTAATTCTTACAACTAAGTAAATTAATTCATTTAACATTAGAACTTTTATTCGGCATCACAGTCTCACTTCTAACATTAAGTAGACATTGTGAGCACCCATACATAGTCTTATTTCTTCACAGTGAACATTGATTCTAATATCATTCGCTTAATCAAAGTATGTCTCACTTCTCACATTAAGTAGACATTTATTTCAAATATTCCAATAACATTTCTTTAATCTAATTATATAATGTACAATGGACCACTTTTCACATTAAGTGTATACAATACACAAGCAAAAACAAAAACAGCAAAGACTTACATAAAAGTTAAACATCATTTGAAACATTATTTTAATTAATTCATTGACACATTGTTAGGAAGTTCATCTGTCCATACACCTGGCCATAATCTTAATTTATCTTTAGATACTATTATATTTCTGAAATTACCTCTTCTGAAATTTCCTCTTCCTCTGAGAGCGTATCTATCGTGTGGAAGTACACAACTTATTTCATATGGACCTTTAAATCGGGGACTGAGCTTATCATGACGCCTATGTTCCTGGTTTACGTAAACTACATTGCCTACTTCAAAAGACTTAGTATCCCGTCTTACCGAATCAAATCTGCTTTTAAATTTACCCGATTCATGTAGTAGTCGTTGATATGCTGATTCTCGATCTGCCCTTAAATCAATATTCGGTTCAGTGACATTAATTTCATCTAAATGGGCTTGGATACTTGGTATGTTGGCATTACAACCAATGAGTAAATGAATCGGAGAGAAACCAGTCGATCTTTGGATAGTGGTATTAATAGACTGCTGAACCTTCCACAAACCGCTTGGCCAATCTGACGAACCATTACAAGTGGTGTTAAGCATATCAATGACGGTAGCTACATAACGTTCTACCTGGCCGTTTCCCCTTGGTGTGCCCGTAGCAATCATGTGATGCTCAATTTCCATTTCCCTTAATAGGGATATTACTTGACGTGAACTAAAGTTAGTACCTCTGTCGGTGATTATTTTTCTAGGTGTACCAAATAAAGTGACAGTGTCCCGGATTAGGGGTACCAATTCTTGAGCTGTTTGATTTTTTAAGGGTTTTAATAGAGTGAATTTGGTAAAACCGTCTACTACAAGTAATATATATTTATATCCCTCGGACGTTTGAGAAAAAGGACCGGTGCAATCTAAGTGAATTGTATGGAAAGGTACTGGAATCTTTTCAATAGGGTGTAGGAAACCTTGTTTCGGACCTGAATGCCCCTTTCTCTCTATACAGATTAGACAATGTTTGAGATATTTCCGAACGTAAGCTGCTATACGAGGAAACCAAAAGTGTTCCTGAAGTTTGGACAATGTTTTATTGAATCCTGTATGACAGTTTTGATCATGAAAGAGCTGCAGTAAACCAAATCTACATCCCTTAGGTACATAAAACTTGGGCTTGTCGGGTTGAGTTTTGTAATACAATAAATTATTTTGCAAAGTATATCGGTTTTCATCTAAATTTCCAGCTACTAATTGACTTATCAAGTTTTGAGTTTCGGGATCATTTTGTTGAGCTACCTCCAGCCATGATTGAGGATTATCAATTAAATTAACCACATTATGAGGATTTTTGTGTGAAAAGTTAATATTGCTCAAAGTTGAGGGAATTGCGAGGGGGGAGGAATCGAGTCTGTTTTCATTATCGTTAGAAACTAATGCATCGACAGGATTCCGGCTAAGAAAATCAACGTGCCCAATGTATTTCCCCTTTTTATAGATAATTTCAAAGTCAAAGTCTTGCATAAATGCCCACCAACGGGCAACTCGTGGGGACAGATCTTTTTTACTCATGGTGGATTTGATGGAATTACAGTCTGTAAAGATTTTAAATCGAATACCTAAAAGATACACTCTAAAATGCTTTAAAGCATTATATATCGCTAATGTTTCTAAATCATAGAAACAGTATTTTGATTCTACCGGAGTAGTTCTTTTGCTATAATAAGCAACAACCCTCTTATTACCGTCAACTATCTGTATTAACATGGCACCATAGCCCAAGGAGCTGGCATCTGTATAGAGTTCCGTAGGTAATTTATGATCAAAAACAGATAATAAAGGTTTGCTTGATAATTGTTTTATAACATAATTTCTAGCTTCGATTTGTTCAAGACCCCATTCCCATCTCTGCCCATTTTTTGTTAATTTACTGATACATGCTGTTCTAGAAGAAAAATTTGGGATGAACTTTCGAAAATAGCTAGCAAGACCCATGAATTGTCGAACTTGTTTGATGTTACATGGGGCGGGAGAATTAACTAATGCAGCTATCTTTGTTCCACTTGGCCTCACACCTTCCGGCGATATGTGTCTACCCAAATACTCGATAGCATTAACAAAAAATTTACTTTTTTTTAGGTTAATAACAAATCCGGACGAATACAGTGCCTGAACAGTTTTATCAAGATAATCTAATCCTTCATCTATCGTTGAAAAAGGGATAAGTATATCGTCAATGTATACTAAAACAAACTTTAAATGTTGTACGGCTTTTGTAATGGCTCTTTGGAAAACTGCGGGCCCATTACATATGCCAAATGGCATTTTTAAAAATTCGTAGTGCCCGTTATGTGTCACGAATCCGGTATACTTTACTGAGTCGGGTGAAACAGGTATTTGGTAGAATCCATTTTTCATATCTAAGGAGATGAAATATTTAGCCTTACCGAGCCTATCGATCTGGTCTTCAATGAGAGGGAGCGGATATCTGTCTTTTTCTAGAATTTTGTTTAACGATCTAAAATCAACACACATTCTATCACTTCCGTCTTTTTTTCTTACCAATATGACAGGGCTTGCAAAAGGCGAGTCACTCTCACGAATAATTCCTTTGTCTAATAGTTCATGTATTATTTTATCTACCTTTTCCCTTTCAACCGGAGCCAGTCGATAGGGTCGATAAGACACAATCTTATTTTCTTTTAAACGCAAAATTAATTCACCAGTTCGCACCGTGCCCACTTCACTAAGAACTGATGGATATCTATCGAAAATTTCTTCTATTCTCTTTTGTAACTCAAGTGGCAAGTGTTCTATTTTCGAAGTTAACCCACATAATTCAGGTGACGAGGTCACTAAATTTACTTCGGTCACTACTTCACACGACTTTCTTGATAACCGACAACCAGATGAATCGGTAACGATTTCTATATCTGGATAATTTACAGCGTTCCTACCTATAAGAAGATCGTAACGGATTGCGTTGTCCCTGACCACATTAAAATCAAGCTCTAAACATATATCCTCAAATTGAACGATTACAGAAATTAAGGCAAACACATGTATTTTGTTTTGTCCCAAACCACCTACATACATAGATATTGGTGAAAGATGGCAGCCTATTTTTTTAGCAATTGATTCTTTGATTAAACTGCAATTTGCTCCTGTGTCAATCAAAGAACTTATCGCCACCCCATTGACACAAACTGGGGTGAGATTTAGTTCGGTTTTTCTAAAAAAATTATTTCTTTAGTAGGAACTGTAATTAAAGAGGAAGATTCTTTTCTTAGTTTATGATAACACACAGATTCTGTATGGCCCAGTTTTTTACAATATGTACAAATTTTTATTTGTGGCTTATTTTGCTTAGGAGTCGGTGGAGTTTGATTAGTTATTGGAGATTCCTGGGACTGAGGTTGTTTATATTTAGAACATTGTGCTTGCACATGCCCAACCTGATCGCAAAGAAAACATTTCTTTTCGGTACTAAATCTGGCTCGTTTAACCCCACCGAATCCTGAACCATTATTCTTATCACTATTTTCTAATGAACGTTTCTTACACTTCGTATAAGTAGACAGCAGTGTGATTAGAGCAGAAGTAGTTTTGACTTCGCTATTTAAGGACGCCATTTATACACCAATATCGTCAACACCTCCGCAGACTAATTCTATAAGCTGAGTCTCGGTGAATGAGATTTTAGTGTTGCGTAATAATCTTAATTTTTCTCTGACATATTCACCATATGATTCGGATGTATCAGATGTGTATAATACGGCTTTTGTAAGTTTTGCAGAGAGGTTTTTCTTCTCTGGGTACGTGTCAATTATATCCCTTCGAAAATTTTCCCAAGATCTACCTTCGAATGGTTCCCACGATTCAAACCAAGATATTGCAGAACCCTTCAGGGCTTTACCTGCTTTTGCTGCAGTTTTAATGCTGCTCCACTTGAGGTCCTTGGCGAGAGTCTCAATGCTGTCACACCAGCTCGCTGCTTCGCAGTCATTTTTGTCAGGGTCGAATACTGGTAGCGCGATGTCATCATCGTTTGAGTGAGGCTTGGAGACGGCATCCCGTATTGCTGTGAGAAGACTAGCGACAACTTCAGCGTCCATCCTAAAACATAAGAAATATTAATAATTGTGAACTAGAGCTATCCCACTTCTGATGTTAGATTTTTAATGTAATGTGTATGTATTTAGTCTGTAAACTAATTGAAATAAAAGAATCTATATAGGACTATGTAAAAGGAGAGCCATAACTTATTATAATATGCCATATATTCCTTTTTCTATAGCAATAGATTAAGTATCTAATACTAAAATTATGTAACTAGTTTTATTTAAACCCTAAAATAAAGTATGTAAGAAATAGGCTTTTAAAAAACAATACATGTTTATCAATCAGAAATTTATATTTTAATAATCTAACCTAATCACATTAACTTATTATTTAATTCTAATTTTAATAAACATATTTATTTATCATGTTTATCTATAATTCATACATAACACAATAATGATAGTTACTTAGCTTTAGTAGTAGTGACAAGTAATCCTTCACCGTCCGTGTCTCGAGCAAAAGTGGCACCGTGACGGGTCGGGCTGCTTTTATAAGGCGAACCCCCCACTCCGTTTCAAACAGACAAACAACACGTGACGCTATTCGTGAGTCAAAACAAAAACTATGTAGGTATTTCTATTTTGCTACTTTACGCATTATAAATACACAAAGCAACAAAATAGAATAAATACATATTAATAAAATTAACAATACAATTAAATAACAATAAAATTAATCTAACACACGCGTGTACGATCATTTTAATATAACTCCTATTTTAACCGACTTTAAAAAAGGAGGAGGTTCTAGGTTCGTGTGTATGTTTTTTTATTGGTTTTTTTCTTATAAATCTGACAACCAGTATTACCATGGTTTTGGAGGCCAGTCGCTGCATCATCCCGTATCATAACCGCATCCTTAAAAAGAGTTGGACTGGAACTCCCAACCCCAATTTCGTTGGGAAAAAGCTAGGCACACGATAAATCACTTTTTATATTTTTATTTGTTTTGTTAGAAACATCACACTATAACAGTATGAAATATACAAGCTCTAAATTAACAATTAACAGCTACCTTCCAATTTTACATTGTCAAATAAATCGACGACCCCATTTCGAAACGCTATCTGATAGAAAACACAAACATGGCGAAGAGTAAAGAAAAAACAAAATTGTCCCCAATTTTCAAACCGTGTTACGCCATGGGGAGTAAACGAAAAACCCACAATGGGCTCTTTATCGTAACCAAACCACATGTTTTTATGGCATCCAGGGCCGTTATAAAGTCCGTACAAAAGAGAAAGTTATTTATTTGTTCGTGCACTTTGCGAGTCGCAAGTTGACGGCTTTCGGGAGAATATCTTCTTATTATGTTAGTAGAACGGGTTGCTAACGTGAGTTAGCTTGACGGGAATTGGTTAAAGTATACATAACATTACGCCTTATAATCTTAAGGGTTAGGCAAAGATGTACCTAATAGTACACCCACTTTTCGCAGGTTATGCAAAACTCCCATTTAATAGGGGGCGAGCCTATTGTCATCAACCTGGCACATATCCAGACTCCATGGCAACTTCTGAAGAAAAACACCTGATAGAAAAACCCAAGAACACTGCCCCACCTGGGAATAAAACCCTGGAACAAAGAGCCGGTCACCTTGTGAACCAGTGCACCTTTTCTCGATGTTTTATAAGTACCCATGTAGGCCTATGTGAAGTAAAATATTTTGATATTGAGTCGATAAAGTAAGAATCCACACAAATACGAGTATGTTTAAAGTGATATTTTATGTCTGTCGGTTGCCTTTTCACGCCTGTAACCCTGTACTAACGGTTTTTGACATATAGGTGCTCAGGGACCTGCAGAAGTAAGCAGGCGCAGGGACTTTAAGTGCCAAAATTGGAATATTGAAGTTCTGACAACTTGATCGGGGTACAGTTTACAGGTAGCAGGTTCTACTTTCACACAGTCTAAAACAAACCATATACGGTTTCTATAAATTATATAAAACAAGGTAGCTTTCCGTGTCTGTCTGTGTGCCGCTAAGTTCTGCAAAACTTGTAAATTTTCTATTTTGATGCACTTATTCGTTCTCTTTCTGCATCACCCTAAGTTAGGCTGGTAGAAAATGCAGGACATTAAAAATAATTTTACAAAGGCGGCTTTGTAAAGTTATTTTTATTTGTAAATAATCTAGACTGATAGTTTAAAGAGATAAAGTTTAAAAGAAGGAGTAATCTACGGAACTACTGATCCAAAAATTCTTTCACTAATATGAAGCTACATTATCGTGTCACAGGGTATATTTAAACATAAACAGGATCCCTTGGGATAATTTCCGACCACAACACGAGCGAAGCCGCGGGCAAAAGCTAGTGTTTTACTGATACTGTTAGCCTCCGTCATCCCACTGCTGGGCAAAGGCTTTTCCGTATGACTTCCAGTTGTTGCGATCCAGGGCCAATGAAGACAACTGGTCGATGGTCTTGTCCAGCTTGTCCCCCATCTTCTACGAGGTGTGTCGCGACGCCTTCCGTCTGTGTCAGGGCTCCAGAAAATAGCTATTTTGGCCCACAGCTCATTGGGCATGCGGCAGCCGTGGCCAGTCCAGTCCCACTTCAGCTTAGTTTAGTGTTTTAATAAATAAAAAAGTAGCCCAAACCAAAGAAACAAAAGGTATCCCCAAAAAGTTGTAGGCAATGTTACCCCTACATCCGTTCTTGTTGTTTCTGTGAATAGTTTATAACGCTGCGACCCGGCACAGTGACGGCAGACGTTAGTTTTCCTGCACGGCTCCCTTAAGGCACGCCGTGATGTTTCGCACGTGTACCTGACACTCTGACACACGGACGAAAATCGTAATGGTTGTTCTTTAAACGTATTTTTTTTAACACACCTTTACGAACGTTTTTCTGCGAAGAGTTTAAGCAGCGGTTATAGTAAGAGGTTGTGTTAAATTAGTACCTATAAGTAGGGTGTATTTATAACCAAGTTATTGGTGTATACGGTGTATTTATAACTAAGTTGTGTAAGTCAAATAGGCAGTTGTTCCATGTAAAATACTGGTATTCAGCTGAAGCAGGTTAGACCCCTACATTGTTAAGAAAAGCCTAGACGCCAGATGATGAAATAGGTACTTACTGTACATACCCGGCCTAAATCTCTAGAGTAGCACCAGCCCACTTCTTTAATCGAAGAAGAAGACCCATACTTCGTCAGGTATAATTTGTTTTATGCCCCATAGGGGGCGAGCTAATTGGTAGTCTACGCAGCACTAATCTAGACTCTGGGATGTCAATAAGAAATTCCTGATGAGAAAATCCAATCTTGTTTGTCATTTTTAGGGTTCCGCACCCAAAGGTCGCCGACGTCCGGTCACGAGCACCAATACGTAAGTAAACACTTAATAACTTTTAAAAATGTTTTTCTCCTACTGATTAAAATTTCGTGTTGTTACGAACATACGAGTAGTATCTTGGAACTCATATTTTATGAAAAATAAACTATTTCCAAGTTACAATCGTTATTTCTCGCGAAAATTGCTTTTCAATTTAGGGAAGTGTAAGTGTATGTGTGTGTGTGTGTATATTGGTGGTCGTGACTGTCCATCCGTCCATCCGTCCGTCCATCCGCTCGTTCGTCTGTCTGTCACTTGTTATTTTCACAGAGTGTGTATTATCACTATAACCACTATAACAACTAATAATAAAAATAAAATAAAGTCAAATTAAAGGGGTCTCATACAACAAAACGTGTTTTTTTCGGCGTTTCTTTCGGGAACCCTTTCTGTGTGAGTCCGACTTAATTTAGGTATAGCTTAATCAGTAAGTCCAACAATCTCAGTTACATACGACCTAATAATGTGAACGTTTAATGTCAAGTACAGAGCGTCAAGCCTTAATGAATACTGCCGTCACCAAAAGTTACAAACACCAATATTTGGTTACCGCTTCGTGCATGTTAACAAAGGTGGCATATTATATTAACCGAAACTGAACTTGACGAAATTTATTACAAAAGCTGAAAACCCACTTCTACTGTGACACGCTTGAAAATAACCTATCTCATTTACAATCAGAATACATCGCAGCTTTTGTTCAAAACAAAATTTTACCATCGTAACAAAACCAGTATTGGATTCTATACAGAGTGAAAAAGTAGGGTGACAATGTTGGTTCTGTATTTCGGGTTACGCGCTAAGTATGAAGGGGTGCTAACTTAGGACAGGCCGTCGGCTGCATCGTCCCGAGACGGCACACGAATGCAAGTTACAACTATGACACTTTGTTGCGATATTAGACGTCCTACCTCCTGCTTATTACCTTTGTGTCTGCTACTCAAAAAGGAGTTAAGAAAGCGCGAGGAAAAAGATGTTTGGGTGAATAACGGTTTGTTGTTGTTAATGGTGTGAAAGTTAATTATGTTTATACTATGTTAACGGGGTGATTTTATGACCTAAAATTAGGTTATTTGATTAATGAAACAATTCTGGCTCTTAACTTAATCACCTGTCAAGGAAATAAATAAATTGGTAATTGGCACGCAAAAATGTGAAGCTTAAAATCTTTTGCACTTTTCACAATTTTAAGCTCAACATCTCCTTAGAAAAAAGCATCTTGTAAAAAAATGCCACCTTGTAAAAAAACCTTGAGCATTAAACGAAAGGACAATGGTTGAAAGGAACAACCGAACTACTTCCAAACGTTTTACTGTGACCATTAACGTTAGAGATTATTTATTGGCCTAGTTAGACCTCCTTTTTGGCCACATTGGAGAAATTGCTATAACCTTACGCGGGCATAACCCCGAAAATAATCTTAAGAAAAATACTTCGTAAAAACCTGTCTGTGTGTACAGAGTCAAGAAAATTGTTTAGCAGACACTCATCGACAATGACAGTAGTGATGTGTATGTCAGACAATTTAAGTTGATTTTTCGCAATATTACCTACACGAATTGAAATTAATCCTCACAGATTATGAAAAAAACGCTGAAACTATTTCCTTCACAAAACACCTCCATAAACACAAACTCGTTAAAATAAATAAATAATATATTTTTCAAAAGTAACGTCTGAACTATAAACTTTTAAAAGCTATGAAAGTTAACCGCGCATTTGCGCTAACAGATTTTCAGTATGCAACTGCAAAAATTATCGTCAAGCCTAATTAACATTTAAAATGTACACCCGTTTTAAATTCATGAATTTTACGTTTTGAAAAAGCTCAGACTGTAAAAAAAAAAAAATGAATTTTGTTTCCACAGCAATGTGGAACGTAAGAAAAATCTTGCTTTGTTGGTACACTCAGACTGTCTACTGTGTACTAATTAATGTTGCCCGCATGTAAACTGATAGGGTCACCATCTTTACTAAATAGTTTTTTTTATTTGTTGAGTAAAATAAAAGTGTTCAAATTAAATCTTTGTAATTTCTTATAAAGAAATGTGAAAATGTGAAATGGTTTTTCATAATTAACTTTCTTAATTAATATATTGTTAGCTTTAAGTCACCCAAATACCATAAAGTTAATAAAGAATGAAGATGAAAAGCCTGCAGCCAGCGTTTTTTGAGTAAAAAGCCAGTGATATATTAATTGAAGCGAATAGTGGAAAATCGATTCAACGCACTGACTTGCGTCAAGCATAAGAGGGCCCGTCTTTGTTTCCTTCGCGGGATTGCCGTCGCCGTCGCCGACGCGTTGGGAACGTCTTGCGATGTCTCGAGGCTATTTTTTCATTTGATTTTTCGGCAGTCACTGTCGAAACACCCGTACCGCTTGAGCGTTGCCGTGGCCAAGCGATAGCACACTTGGAAAAGAAATCCATGTGTATCAAACAGTTTTGCATAATAATACGATATTTTAACTTATGTTTGTGTTTATAAGAGCGCCATTAATAATATAATTTATTTACTCAGACAACAATGATCCACTGGTTACTCACTAAAAACTTAAAATCTATGTTATATTATTACGCTCACAGAAAATGTATAAATATTTACAATATCATCGGTGATGGATCATTCCTGCCTCACCAACACGTGCATGAAATGGTTCATCATCGGTGATCCTGGTCCATGAACATCTTCAGATCCATTGTAAATCAGTAATATTTAAAGAACTGTGTTAAAATATTTGTGTACAATCTATATTCTATAGAATAGAATAGAATAATTTATTTGTGTAAAAACATGGCACATTAAGGTCTTATAAATAGGTTTGTGAACTAACATGTTTCGCCATAAAATGGCATACAAATATTAGAACATCTTAAACATAGAATTTTATTACAACAACATTTAGTGTAAATATTTATATTTTTATATGTCTAGTTAATAAAAATAACAATAATAGACTCTTTTAATGAAAGATCTTTATACTTTCATGCTAATACTTATATTATAATATAATAAAAAAGAACCGTTTGTAAGTTTGGATTTTGGAGGTAATCCTCTAAACTGCTCATCGGATTTCAAAATTTCACTGATGTAAAGGTGGACTATTGATGAGTGTTACACGATATATCTTATGTTAAGATAAAAAGCTAGAAAACTATATTATATCTGCCTTAACCCGCAAAATCCTGCTCAACTCATGGTTTCCGTACAATTTTCCGCACGCCCGTCCGTAGTTTGCGCTGTTTATTTGTAATTACTTGATGCGTTTCGGATTGGAATAAAATCTGTCTCCGCGCGCCGCCATCACGGAGGGTGTGCGGTCTAATTGTCGGCGCTGATGTGTTTAAGCTGCTTTTAAAGCTAGCTTTAACACTTGACAGATGTTTGTTGAATTAACTTTAAAATGTTTTGGTGTTTTTTTTTATTGCTTCACCAATAATTGTATACACTGGGTTTATGCTAAACGTAAAATGCAATATATGATTATACATCAGTGCAACAATCATTTAATAGCAAAGCGGTTAGCGCGATACTATTCAACGCTATTGAATAGCGTCAAAAATTATCGCGCTATCCACTTAGCCACACGCTACAAATACAAGCGACAGTGGAAAAATAAAACATGGAGGCTGTAGCTAAGAGCATGCTATGAGCCACCGCTACTTGCAGAGCAACGGTACTCTCGCGAGGGACGCAAATGACGCACGTCGTGTCGCAAGTCGTATATCCTGAGTCCTGAACGGGGCATCAGCCATTCCTTTGTCTAGCTTATTTTCCCCTTATCCCAATTTATTCGGGGTCGGTCCAGCATGTCTTATTCTTCCATAATTCTCTATTACTAGTCATCTCAGCAGTTACCTCCTTCCTAGACATAGCATCTTTCATACAGCCCATGTAGATGTTCCCTTAACTACTTCGTGATACAATTATGAGTAACTTGCTCTACGATATATCACAACAAATACCCATGTGATGCGTAAGCCGCTAAATCAAGACTGAATAGAAAACAGAACATCTGACTTTAAATTGTAGAATTTGTTCAAGGACTGCGTCGTAGCTGCGACCTAAATTAATAGCGTTTTCATTTATTAATAATTTACGGTGAATGTAAAAATAATAAGAGAAACATTATTGGCCTGACGGAATAACGTTCAGGCGTTTCGTGCATTTTATGTACAGTAGACCTCAAAAGTGCAGCACCATGCTAAAGATTACATTGCTATGAACTGTGCGAGCGCGATACAGCAGTGTGTGTGCGTGTGCGTGTATGAGTGATGTCTCAACATTCTACACATAACACACACTAATGAACTGTCGTCACACTACGCGAAATAGCATTATATTTCTGTTGCATTTAGAATACACATCATAGTGATGACCTGTTCTTACCATTGCATTGTTAAAATTCGCGTAGTATTAACATGAGTTGGTAGCTGTTTGGGCTGAGCATGGGTTCACGATCAATGAAGTCCAAGTTCGAATCCATGTTATTACAATGTGTGGCTGTTTTTTGTTTCTTTGAAACCTTAATTATATTTGTATTTTAAGCAGAAAGTCGTTAGGTATTTATGTTTATTTATGATATAGTTATGCTTATTATTTATTTTTTATAAGAAGTTAAATATTAGATAGTTATTGTATTATTATTTAACCTCATTAGTTGATTTTTATTTTATGTTTTCGGTGTTGGAAGGTGGAAATAAAAAAATCATGCTGAATGATAACAAAAATGTTTATTCGTTTTATTTATTTATAAAATTAACAAACTTTTATGAGAATGTGACGTCACATTCCTATCTAGGCAAAAAAAAAGTTATCTTATCACCGTTCATAAGATTTTTTGTTGTATACCCACTTAGTCAATTCATAATAAGAATAACATAACACGGAAAGGATATTCTAATAACACAAATATAATTGTTGATACCCGCTTATTATAGGTATCAGTATTCAGCAGAGTTAATTGAACACTATGAGTATGAGTATAATATATGAGTTAGACTTTATGAACGTGTTTTTTTAATGTAACGTCACATTGAATGTATTGAGGTTATAGCTTAAGTGTTCATTTTCTTGACGAAAAGAATATTGAAACTAAACCCCAATTTAAGATCATTAAATTTAAAATTTATTTCTTAATTTTTTATTTTTTTATTTACGGTTATGTTAATATTACTAAATATTTAGTTACCCGGTCTACTTATTAAATTAAGTATTATTATTTTTTCGCCATAAATTAAGTCTTCCTTTTGGCAAGACTTGAAAGTCTTCTCGTCAGAAAATACAGTCACCTCCCAGTTAAAATGTAAATAATCTCGAGCAAAACGTAGTCTTTCCTCCCTGTGTTTTTGTGTCAAAAATGGTTTTTAGCTGGCTTCCGATGATGTAAACCTTCAGCATGGAATGCATGGCGAACAGTCTGTAATGTAGTATCCAATTGCTCTGCAAACATTATAGTTGGAATGAAACCATTTGTTTCATATTCTTCCACCATAAAACGTCGCTGAGTCGGGTTAATAAGCGGCGGCCTTTCACTTCTTAGACGACTCTTCAGACTACCTTCTTCCTCAAACCTCTTTACCCAACGGCTAACAGAATTTCTAAAAAAAAAACAAAATATGATTACACACTTGCAACTAGCAATTTATTTAATAATAAGAAAATCACACACCACAACTATCATCATAATAATTATAATTTTTAAAAATAACTTACACATTTTAAGCCAGTTTCAGTTGAAATTTGAGAAATATTAAGCCCATTTTTACGCAAAGTGACAATATTTGCCCTGTCATCAATACTAATATTAGCTTGCATCTTGAATAAAGACAATCAAACAATACGCTAATCGTAATAATAACACAAACGCTCGTAACAAAGTTCACCAACTAACAACGTCATAACTAACTACTTTGTTCAATCCAGAAGTTTATTTTGTTTCACATTCACCCTCATCTTTTTTGTTAATAATAAGTTCCAACTAATATTTAGAAAAACATATCTCATCGGGTCTAACGTATCATTTATAATTAAAACACAAAAAGAGTAATGTCACTTGGGTTCGAACGCAGAGTATACAGTGCGAGACATTTTATCTATAGCGTTAACCGCTAAGCCAGATAGACACATAATTGTTTGTTTGAAATTAAATATCACTAACTTAATACTCCGTCGCGACATGACAGGCTTGTCACTAAGGCAAATGATCATTATATCGCACTCTTTCTGACTAGATAATTATGAAAGAGAGCGATATACGAGATCGTGTATGTGTGCAAAATATTTGTTATGGAAAAAGGTCGTAAGTGCGACTTGTTTTGATGCGATCGTTTTGTGAAACTGCTACTGCACTTATGGTCTCTACTGTACAACACAAAAACGGAAGCAAGTTAAAATATGTACCAGTATGGATTTAAATGTTAAACAGTATCTTAATTTGATTAGCTTTAATTGTAAATCGGTCAAGAGGTCTTTTGACAATATGAGAAACATTTGTGAAATGGCTGATCTGGTAGCACTCCAGGAGACGTGGTTGCTTCCCCATGACATATCATTATTGGGAACTATTTCAAATAATTTTGAATACACAGGTAAGTCTGCTGTAGATACTTCTGTGGGTTTGCTGAAGGGGAGACCTCATGGGGGAGTTGCCATACTCTGGAGAAAGGGTATGTTTGATAGTGTTACTGTGGTGCCGTGTGCCAGCACTCGACTGATAGCTATACGAGCTAATGTTGACGGCCGCTCTATTATTGTTTTTTCTGTGTATATGCCGACTGACTCGCCTGATAATCTACCAATTATGACTGCGATTTTAGGTGAAATAAGTGCAATAGTAGCTAGTGAGAACATTGAAACCTTGTTTATTTTAGGTGATTTTAATGCTCACCCTCACGAATTATTTTGTAAGGAAATGATTAACTTTTGTTCGGATCAGTCTTGGATCTGTGTCGACTTGGAAAAATTAGGCACATAGAATAATACTTACACGTTTGTTAGCGAGGCTCATGGCTGTAGGCGATGGCTGGACCACTGTGTCGTATCGTTGTCGGCCTGGCGAACTGTAGTTGGGATACGTGTCATAGAAGATGTTTACTTGTCGGATCATTTACCTTTACTTGTTAGTTGTGACATAACTGTGGTAAGGCCTAGGTTGGTGACGAGCGACATGCGGCGTGACTCGGTTGTATGGGGGGGGGAGAGATGAGGCACAGATAAAAACTTACCAAGATCTATGTAACAACGCTTTTAGAATCATTGATTTTCCCACCGAATTCACGGAATGCAGTCGTGGGTCATGCAGCTTGGATGACCACAGAGTTATTTTGGATAGATTGTATACCAATATTGTGGAAACCCTGAGGAGCGCCGCTGTTGGGTCTAGCGGGAAGCGTGACCTTAAATTAAATAAAAGTAGGCACTTGTGTGGCTGGAATAAGCATGTCCATGAAGCTCATAGAGTGGCTAGGCTTAAATTCGAAACGTGGATAGCTTCCAACCGGCCCACTTCAGGCATTATTAATGGCGAAATGCTAGAGTCTCGTAAAATATTTAAAAGTCGCTTGAAGTGGTGCCAGAATAATCAAGAGCAGCTTAAGATGGACATTCTGGCTAAACACAGATCGGCAAAGGACTTTTCTAAGTTCTGGAAAGCTACTGGAAAGCATGAGGTTAAGCCTGGCCTCCCGGTGAGCGTGAACGGAAAATGCGAAGCAGTTCATATTGCTAATATGTTCAGGGAACATTTTATGGTGCGCTCCCCGCTGGGCCCTTCAGTGTCATTTGTTAGGTCTGAGCCCGGATATGAGGGGGAGGAGTCACCTGTACATTTTACGGCTGGTCAAGTGAGACGCGTTTTAAAGAGAATGACAGGCGGTAAATCTCCTGGTCACGATGGGCTTAGTGTGGAGCATCTGCGGCATGCTGGGGTTTACCTGCCGAGGGTCCTGGCCTTGTTCTTCACGATGTGCTGGAGTCACTCATACTTACCACATGACTTAATGAAAACCATCGTAGTGCCTATTGTGAAGAACAGGACTGGGGATATCTCTGACAGGGGGAACTACCGGCCCATATCTCTAGCAACGATAATTGCTAAAGTGCTGTATGGTGTGCTTGATTCTTACATAGATAAATACATAAAATTACACGACGCGCAGTTTGGGTTTAGACCCGGGCTATCCACTAAGGCTGCCATCGTAAGTCTCAAGCACACTGTCCAATACTATATGGACCGCAAGACACCGGTATATGCGTGTTTCCTTGACCTCTCCAGAGCTTTTGATCTTGTATCATACGATGTGCTCTGGAGAAAGTTGGGGAACGCGGGTGTACCGGTGGGGGTGCTCAATTTACTTAGGTATTGGTATTCCCACCAAACAAATTTTGTTAGGTGGAATAATACGCTCTCTGAGGCGTATACGTTGGAGAGCGGGGTGAGACAGGGCGGTTTGACGTCGCCCAAGCTTTTCAACCTATACATAAATGACCTCATTGTCGAGCTCAGTAGCAAGCGTGTCGGTTGTTCGATAGACGGCGTCTGTCTCAACAACATTAGCTACGCTGACGACATGGTGCTGCTGAGCCCGACGGCAAGAGGTCTTGGAGAGCTTTTAAGGATATGTGAGACCTATGCTGCTGCACATGGTCTTGTATACAATGTCCAATAATCTGAATATGTGGTTTTTGGGGCCGCCGGTGGATGCTCTGAGTATTCACATAATATTACCCTTGATGGCTTGTGCATAAACCGTGTCACGAAATTTAAATACTTGGGGCATTTAATTACCGAGGGTCTAGAAGACGATATGGACATTGAGAGGGAGCGCAGGGCTTTGGCGGTCAGAGGTAACATGCTGGCCCGCAGATTTTCCCGCTGCTCTGAACAAGTAAAAATAACGTTGTTTAAAGCATATTGTCAAAGCTTTTATACGGGAAATTTGTGGGTCAAGCACACCAAAAGATCGCTGGATGTCCTGCGCGTCCAATATAACAACATCTTCAGGATGATGTTGGGGCTGCCTCGCTTCTGTAGTGCATCGGGGATGTTCGCGCTGTATCGAACTGATGGCTTTTATGCCGTCATTCGCAAGAAAACTGTTTCCCTGATCTGCAGAATGCGAGGCAGCTGCAACGGAATTCTGAAGACTTTCGCTGACAGGATCTCTTCTCCATTATGGGTGACGCTTATTAAGAGGGTAATTTGAATGTTTTAGATTTATAGATTTATTTTATTTTTATTTGAATGTCTAATATTTAATTTATCTTATTTTATTTGATTGTTTTATTTTATCTTTTTAATTTTGCATGAATTTTAATTTTATCTTATTTTAATTCTGATTTTAATGTTAATTTTAATTTTGATAGTAATTTATTTTATTTTATTTGTTTTTTTTTTTTTTATTTTAAATGTTAATTTATTTTATTTTTAATCCTGATTTCAGTTCAATTTTAATTTAATTTAATTTTAATTTCAGTGTATGGATCAAGTTATCTGAATTAAATGAATTTTTTTTTTTTTTTTTATTATCTTTTTTTATATACTGAGCTAAGATGACAACGCTCTCCAACTTGCGACTGGAGAACATGGAGGTCTAAGGTTCGATTCTTTAGCCGGGAAAAGTGTTATTAGCTTTTTCCATAAAGAATTCAGTACAGATCCAAACTCTGTGGACCCAGTCGGAGTCTTGATCTGTGTAATGGGCTCTCCCCCTATTACAGGGTACTTAAATATAACTGTCGAAATGTGGGTGAACTATGAAGATTTGATTATTAACCTTTGGATATCTCTAAGTTTAAAGCAAAAGTCTACATTAGTACATGCGTGATGTTATGAAACCTAGTACTTACGGGCATCACATCTAGAGCAACACAGAGAGACCGGTGATCAGCTAAAAGCCGATATATTTAACAAACGGTCAAATTAACCCGAACTTGTGCCAACTCACTCAGGCCCGTACTTAGACTGTATTAAGGGGTAGCTTGTAGGGCACGCCACCATAGTGGCGATAACTCCCCTCTTTGAGGAGTGGCTAGAGAGGCGCCACGGCGCCCTCACCTACCGCCAGACGCAGGTCCTCACCGGACACGGTTGTTTCGGGAGGTTCCTGCACCGAATCGGGCGGGAGGAAACGCCCGGATGTTTCCACTGCGAGGATCGTCCGGAGGACACGGTGGAGCACACCGTGGAGGTCTGCCCCGCTTGGGCGGAGCACCGCCGTGTCCTCGTAGCGGCGATTGGCGGCGGCGATCTCTCGCGTCCGGCCTTGGTTCAAGCCATGGTCCGGAGCGAGAGGGAATGGGAAGCCGTCACCTCCTTCTGCGAAGCAGTCATACTAGTGAAGGAGGTGGCGGGACGTGAGAGGGAAAGAACCTCACGTCCCAGTCGCCGCGGGAGACGCCCTGGGCGTTGGGGGTCACGCGGTGGCTCCCGGCCACCGTAGGCGCGGGCCTGTGGACGACGAGTTATGGGCCAGCTCGCCGTCCGGCCGCCTTATGACGACAGGCCGTGTCGACGGCGCGTTCGTCTTCCACGTGCGCCTCAAAGAGATGTCAGCAAATAAGTAGGGGTCCGCATGGGCCGATGCCTGCCAGGGCTGCGGGACTGTTCGAAAGAGATACCGTGGCCCTGGAACACAAAGGGCGAAGAAGGAACATGGATGGGTTTTAGTCAGTACAAGTCTGACACTCCCTTCCGCTCCGCCCAGAGTGGGGGGGGGGTCATTTGATGATTTCCCATCCGGAAAAAAAAGAAAAAAAAAAGGGGTAGCTTGTTCTTAAAGATCTTCGGTAAAGTCCAAAATGAGATGTTTAATGAGATGTGTAAAACGAAACATCTCACAAAATTAAGTGAACGAGGAATGATACAAAAATGAACATTCACTTGAGTGCAGCATCTAATATAATTATGTTTTATTTACTAACACAAATTGCACATATGTTAGTATATAAGGTATATATCTATGGGCCAAAGTTATCTGAGAATAAATTAATGTTAAGTTATAATTAATAAGCGTCTAATATAATTTAAGAGACTGCTGGCGCCATCTAGTTATAAAAATTACCGCACAAGTCGAAATCGTACAGTACAGTACTACCTGCACACATACTTGTATATTTTTTCTACTGTTTATTTTATTCTCATATTGATGTAAAAAATATTTATGCTGTCTTGGCTACCGTACGTTTTTTTCACGGGTGACCACTGAAAATCAGCGCTGTGTTGTGGGCCCCCCATAGCACAGCATCATGCTGAGTGGTAACCTGCTTGTCGCAGTTACGACGTGCAAGCTGTTAACTTTCTTCTTTTTTTGTTCCGTCCTGTTGAATTATAGTTTATTGTTTATTTTTTGTAATTTTGTATGATGCATGTCATGTCCCTGCGACAAATAAATATTTTTTCTTTCTTTCTTTCTTTCTTTACTACCAAAACTATTACAATTAAATAAAATTACTTTTGCTTAAGGAAAGTACTTGAGGAATTTCGTTACTGTTTTCACGGAACCAAGTTTGGTCAATCATTTACCATAAACAAGTACCATTTAATTTAAAAAATCTAAAAACCCGACTGCGAATTGTATTTATAATTCGTAATTTCATTTTCATTTCCTTCATTTTAATACCCTACTATATAGGTTTGATTGAAAAAAAAAATTAACGACTTACAATTTTGCGCCAAAAATCCGCCATTTTGTTTTTTTTTTATGAACCCCTATTTAGATAGGGGATACTTTTTGAGACGAATCTAATGATACCTTAATCGTCGAAATCCATCCAGCCATTTGGAACATACGAGGTAATAAAGAAATTTACAAAGAAACACAAGATACGCGCGAAAAACATAACCCTTCCTTGGCAGTCGGGTAAAAAATACGAAAGTGTTAAGATTTTGTGATTGTTCGAAACACGTCAAATATTCTACTTTGAGCTTCATTTCACCTCTCATTATCTGTTCTGTGCAACATTCCCTTAACTTAGAATGTACGTAATAACAATAACAATATCAGTACAGCAGTGAAAACCACGTCTCGCTCAGCAGACCACCGCGAAAACGTGAAATGGCTCTTAACACTTATTGCTTAAATGCAAAAGAAGCATAGCATAAGAGATTTGAAGAGTCGGTAAGAAAAGTAGTTAATGATGCCGTGACGTCTGACGGGGGAGAATGGAAGACGAAAACATATTGCGACGATCCCAAGGGTCTATGAGAAACATCATTATTCTCCTGTCTAATTCATTTGTGGTCGGCACAGCAAGTTTCTTCAGCCATACTTCTCTATTACTCGTCATTTCAGCAGTCACCTCCTTTCTAGCCATATCATCCTTCACACAGGCCCTTTCATCGTTCATCGCCTCCGTACATACATACATCTGGTCGTACCCACGTTAGTGAGTACTACGCATTGGACCTTTATGACAGTGCGTCCCCTCCCGGCGGAGTCTCCACTAACATCTCTCCAGTCTGAATATTTATTTAATTAAACTTCAAGTACAGTAGTAGCACATAGGCGGACTCAGTGCTGTTCTCTACCGTTTAAGACAATGTCTATGAATGGTAAAGAAGGCCTTATACAGCACTGAGTCCGGCTATATATGAATACATAATATCAGAAAACTTTTGGTCCTGCCTGTCCCATAGATTTGGGTCTAGTAAGTATTGAAGTTTTTTCATGAGAGAGCTGATAATTCTGAAAAAGTTGTTCAGTTTGACGGTGTGTACCACACCCATAAATATGACCACACCTTTCCTATACACGCTGTATATATATTTGGTTTGTTTGTATGAACTGCTGAAGCTGCTTGCAGCTGCATGGGTTAATTATGTGATTTTAAAGATTATTACTACTATTATAAATGCGAAAATTTTAATGGATGACTGTTTGTTGCTCAATTACGCCAGAACGGCTAAACGGATCTGAATAAAATTTGGCTCACGGATAGATTATAGTCTGGAATAGCACGTAAACTACTTTTTTTTCTCACACATACACAACGAAATTTCCACGTGAACGAAGTCGCGGGCAACAGCTAGTATTCAATAAATGACGCCACGAGTCCTTTAAGTGCGCAAAAACGCTGATTTGATTGCAATGTCGTGCACCTCCGTGCTCCCAGAAGGGATGGATATGGGTCACCTAAATACACGCGCCCTAACGCAGGGTGGATGCGCCTGTTGCTGTCTTTGCCTATTTATATGTTTAATGGCCATTGGGAATTTTAAATGTTGTGTTTAAGGTGAGAACGTAGCTATACTGTTACAATTTCATGTACATTTTTACTCTCATTAAACATTTTTTAATTTTATTAGAATGCAAAATAAAAGTGTCATTTTTGTGTCGTACATTTGATGCTTTTAAATATCTTTATTAAAATCAGAACGCAAAACAAAGATTAAACATAGAACGTATAAATGCGTGTAATGTGGCAGTACTATAATATTTTCAGACAATGAACGGGCTCCCAACTAAAACGAAATAACTAGACTAGAATTAAATCCTAACGTTTCTGACTGTGATGAATCACGTAGGATATTCAGACATAGTCGCAAAGGATCCGCTCTCACTTCCTGGCCTTATTTTAAACTTAATAAGTTCACACACCAAGTATACAAACACAGAAGGTTCAACTTCATTTACTAACACAATTTGTATTTTATCAAATGTACATATGTATGTTAGTCTGTAAGATCTGTATATCTATGGGCCAAAGTTGCCTGAAAATTAATGGATGTTGTTGTTATTGTTATAGCGTGACATAGAATCAAAGTAAAGGCGAATACCCACCGCGGCGCAGCTTCGCTTTGCAAGAAAATGTATGTGATTTGGTCCACTGTAAACCATGGGCATGCTATGCAACAATTGACGTCATTAGTACATGTGTGGCTTGCTCGAATAAGGCTCTCACATAGCTCAACACTGTCAAAGCACGCTGTGGATGCGGTATACACTATACACGAATATTAACCCTCGACTATGACGCGGTGGGCGACACACGCTACAGTTGTACATAGTTGTGGGCGTGTAGTGTTTAGTGCATGCAGCTAAAATGCGCCGCGTGCCCGTGCACAGCATGCGCTGCGGTGGGTTGCGCCTTAACGCTCCGTTGACAACCACGGAGGCGATAACTGTCACAGTTAAATAGTTAAAAATTACGATTAACTTTTTCCGGGCCCTTATTTAAAACATCCTGAAAAAAGCCGCCTGATGAAGAAGAGAAGCGTTGTTCTATTTTCAATACACAAAAAAAGTTTTTTTTTTTCGAAAAATCATTTTTCATTTCTCTTTCTCTTGTTCAACCTGTGACCACCCAATGCCGAGTGTTGGTCTCTTCCAAATTTTTCCATTGATGGCGGTTTGGTGTCATTGGTATCCAGCTGCTTTTAGCCACTTTAATAAGATCGTCTGTCCACCTAGTCGGTTGTCTGCCCACATTCCTTCGTCCTGTCCGCGGGCTCCACTTCAGCATTTAGAACAAAAGTAAATTGTCGTCTTAAAATTCAGTATCGTTTGTGAATTTTATTAAGTTTTGTCTTTTTTACTTATCAGTGGTTTTATAAATTGAGCCTTCTGACCATGTTATTGTTTCGTTTAATTTTGTTCCAAAGCCGTTAGATGCATATGAATCAGCTCGTGGCTATTTTGTTACGAATTAAATGTCTTCGGAGCTCGCTTATTCTAATTTATAATGGCGCTAGTGCTCCCTATGGGCTAAGTTGATTAGCAGCTTATAATCAGTAGAATGCACAGAATGAATAAGTGCTTACTCTAGAAACCTCACCGTCTGTTTATTTTACTTGAATGTTGTGTTTTTGTTCGGTAGCATTAAGATTAAGAAAATCAAAAAACTTCATTGAAAGTAATGCACATTTTAAACAAGCCATGAAAACATAGATAACTACTTTATTACAAATCTTGATACTCTATTATTATCCTATACTGCTCGGTAAAGGGTGTCTTTTGTAATTAAAATTAGGTAAAAGCTAGGTAGGCAGTTAGACACAGTAACTTCCAGACCAGACTTCAGAAATTTGTTCCAGTATTATTTTTCGCGATCCCGTTAACTGGTACGCACACCCTGCCCCATATACCAATGTGCGTCGTAACTACTGCAGGGGGTTCAAAACTGCGCAATTGCAAGGACCACGTGGACCCAAGTTCATTCACCCTACTTAATCATACCCCTACCTTATACCCTTGCAATAAGAGCTATAATCACGCACATGTTATTACCAACTTGTCAAACAACCCCATCAAATGATTTTCAACTTTATGACAATGCAATACAGATTGTTTTGAATGAATTTAAAATGTTGTTGTTAAGTAGGCCATGTTTTGTTTTGGTTGTGAATTACTTAGCCATAGATGACGCCATTTATTTGTTAAGAGCTTTCGAAGCGGGATTTGAATATGAAGTAAATATATTAATTTATGTATAACTAGGTATGAATGAGTTATGAAAGTTAACGTAAATAAATAGGGCTTTGCGTAAACAATTATAATATTGATTTCCCTACCACACAATCACAAACTAAGTAGAAAGCGCGTGGAGTAATGGTTGAATTGGCATTCAGTAAGAAAATCACTTTTGAAAGTTGAGAATAGTTGCTAAGTTTATAGGTACATATTAGTGTCCGTGAATGTATTTACAGCCGTTCCATCCGTTTAGAAGCTACGATTTTGCAGACAGACAGACAGACAAAGGTTTCAAACTTATAACACAACTCAGTATTTTATTAGTCGGATTAGAAATAGGAAACCATTTTAGAACAAAAGTTTACAGAAATTAGCCCTATGTTACCAAGTCCCCTTCTAGATATGCTTATATGTACAAATACATGCTTGTCACGTCAACCCACCCTTAGAATTAAATAAAGCGTGAACAACACTAAAAAAGCGTCCAAAATGTATCGTCAATACCTGAACAAACACTTTGCATCAAGCATCCCTTTTTTAAGGGGAAATCTCGACACGTAAGACAAAGAAACTACACAGGGTGTAAACAGACCTTTCACATAGCCATCAACCAAGCATTCTGTACATCAAACTAAGTGACTTTACGCAAAAATTATTGCTGGTAATCTACTCTTTTTTTTTGGGGTGAAAAATCACGTTTTACTGTAGGACTCAATGGAAAGCACTCAAAGCATTGTGCTGATGTACGGGGGTCGTGGAGGTGTGTAATGTAAAAATCGTACATTAAAAACAAGTATTTAAAAAAAAAACCTGTTAAAAAGTTGGAACATTGACCCGCAATATCTCCGTAACTAGAAGGTTCCCAGGTATGATCTAGAACAAAAAAATGATCGCAAAGACGGGAAGAACAAGTTCCTTTTGGCTATGTTATATGTTTTCTTTTTTGATATGTATTCTGATTGTGTTTTAATTGTATTTTTGTTAGCTTATGTAAGTTATTGTATCTTGGTGGTGGTAACATCGCATTGGCGTTATAGCTGTAAAGGTGTTATTTCATAATTTTAAATAAATAAATAAATAAATAATAATAAATAAATGTTAAGGGTCTATTTACACTCTTTATACATAGAACTTCATAGTAGAATAACGTCTCAGGAACTAAAAAAGCAAACTACTTCACTAAATGTGTCTATTGATATACTTATTGTAGGGGCAACGATACAGCACATCTTGCTATTCTCACATAATGTACCATCTCAACATGAATGATGTAACCAAGAATTTGTACAGATAATCTGGTTAAAAGAGTGTCCAATTGTCCATGGAGTTTCTTGCCCGTTATTCTTCATAGAGATTTAAGCTTTGGAATGGGCAACTACAGTACTTTCACAGTTTTTATGCCTTGTGACTGGGACTATAGCTACATTTCATTGCTGTCTTTGTTTCAACGGTTCAAAAGTGCCTGGAACTGGCTTACTTGAAATAAATGCTTTGGTTTTGACAGCCAAATTGACAAAAAGAACTTGTGATGACATCTATGACATAAGATGCGAACTAAAATCTTGAATTGCGCCATCAAAGTTATCCGCGAGATAAGCATAAATGTACAAAGTCGGGTAGTAAGTAGCCCACCAGAGACAACTCACGTAGTCCCGACTTGGCGGGTATCCTCTTGTGATTTTCAACGGAGCCGGTTAATAGTACTGAAGAAAAAAAAATGCAGTTTATAACCTAACTACTTGGTCACTGCGGTCTTTATTTCTCTAGCACCATAGTGAAAAGACTAGACGATCAGTAAATTCATAAACGGGGTCAATTACTCGCCAGGAACACCCCCTAGGTACCAGTAGCGAAGGGTCAATTTTTGTAAGAGGTAAGCCGGAGGACATTATTTTTAATGTGATTATATTAGTCTATAGAATAGTGACTGTGCCATTTTTCAAAGGGAAGCCGGTAGGAATCGAGTTGTATGGAACCTTCGCCACTGCTAGGTATATTATATACATGACTAACACCCTTATATTCTATTCTTTCGAAAACCATGACTGCTTCGTTGGTCTAATGGCCGCACGCGCCGCAGAGTGTGAAAACGACTCGATTCCCAGGTCGGGCGAAGTGTTCCTGGATTATTCCAGCAAAAATTCCTTATTAGCCTTCCGCAGTCGGAATTTGACCCCGGTTCACGTATTACATGGAACTTAACGTAACTGGTGAAATGAGGTGTATTATGGGTACTATCGCTCACGAACGATATATTACTTTATGTAAACCAAGTAAAAAATATCTAAAATGACGGCAACTTTTGTCTGTTCAGTCGAACCGGTCTCTAAGTGCGGCGATGAAACCTCCACTATTTGGCGTGCCTGGCGCGAGCATGTTTGCCGACGACGATTGAAACGCCTTTGATACGAAGCGTCAATGTTTGTCTGTTTGTTTGTTAGTCTGTGTATTTCTTATTTTCGGGGCATCTGCGCAAATATGAGGCTGAAAGTGCTCTGAGTTACGCAATACAAATGTGGTTGGATCGTTATTTCTTTATTTTTTTTTTAGTTTACGTTAAGGTGGAAGCGCCAGGTTAACCCACGAAATTAAAATTTTCTTACCTTTTTTGCAACTTGAAGGTCAGTGTCAGGTTGTATGTTGATGAAAATATAAACCGCGCAAGTAACACGGATGTAGTTACAGAGTTATAATCATTAAAATCATTAATACAACCCTATACGTTCTTTTAACCCCATTCAAAAACTATTTCATAAAAAGTAATTCTTCTTCGGTTTTGAAGAGTCAGCAACTGTAAGCAAAGAAGAGACTAGAAATGATGATCACAAATACACCAAAATATTTTACAATTCGAGGTCACTATTAATTGTTATTTCCGTGGTCTACAAATAATGCAATTAATTATTTGGTCGTGCAAAATAGAACGGCAACCACAATAGACGTCCTAGTATTTATTGAATAAATTTAACATAGCGTTTCCAATTCACGCCCTTACAAGATAAAGAGATTACGAGAGATGGCGAACTATATGACGCTCATCTCTAAGAAAAACCCCCTCTGAATCTCTTCACCCCTGGTAGCCTTGCACCTGACCTATATGATCCGATGTCATGTACCTTAATATGCATTGTCATCCAACGGCGCAACGTTAATTCTTCTTATCTGCTTTTGATACGTATACTTTAGTTTTATTACAGTCGGAGTTGCCTGTATATGTTTTACTCTCTTATGTATTATTCACTAGCTCGTGGCTAAATAATAACAGCCGCTCGGGTCGATCTTTAGGTTAAGCCGTGCTTGCCTAGGTTGGTCTGTGGATGGGTGACCGCCCATTACATACCGAGTTTCCTCCGTGCCGTGGTTTCTCATCTACACTTCTACATTCACTGCAGCTTCCCCTCGCCTCCCGGCCTCCGTCTCGTGCCATGCTCCCCTGGTCTGCGCGAGTCGCAACCAGATCTTACCCACGATCTTTTGAATATCATTCGAATGAACTTTTCCGATAGATAACGTTAATTAATTGAACACCTTAACGCCAAACTGAAAACCAAACGAGAATGTTGTCATCGCGGGTATATCCTGGATGAGGCTGGCACAAGAACGTGAAGCTTGGCCCAAGGGCCTATTTGATAAATGTAATTTTTAATGTATCTAATTCTAATAATTTTAATGAATGTTTGAAACTAATATGGATCTTTTAGACATCTGAAATAAATGATTTTATTTATTTATTTATTTATACCCAGCTTTGGGTGAAGTTGAGCTGTGGATGATGATGAAGATGATGTGCTGTCAGATCTCTAAATGATTGTATAATCTTACAGCTGTGAGCTAGGCCATAACATAAGGTTTATCACACAGTGCTATCACATTCATAAACTGCGCTATCTTTGATAAGTGTGTGCGTAGGTATGGTAGCAGAGCAGATGCGCTTAGGGTAACCGCTAACAGGGAAATGGTGTTAAATTCTTCGACACAAAAACAATTTGGTAGAGCGGAGATAGACGGTGTGGTCTGTGCCATGTGCTCCATGTCAGTTGTTGCCGCCCTTGAGTACTGTTATACGATTTCGAAAGGATTTTCAAAAAAAAAAATAATAACTCTTTATTTGTTTTTTTTTTTAATAGTTTATTAAGTAAAGTAAACTAACTATATAAATGATTAATTAAAAACTATTAAATTAACTAAAATAAATAATCTAACAACAGCCACAGTCAAAACTGCAATATTGACTGGTTTCAGTCAAAACTGTTAATCAGTTAAGGCGTTTTCATAATTAAAAAATCTATTTTTTTAAACGCCTTAGTTATAAATGCCAAGAAACACATAGATAATGTTTTTAAAAGAGTCACTAAAAAGTATGTTTCTAATGAAATGTTAATAATTGTTTAATAAATGGGTTGTAGTTTTGCCTGTTTCCTATAAAGTTAGTAAAATTAGTTAGAAGGAAATAACTTTTGAAGTTTGCTAAATGTATACATATTTATGCTCGAAACTTACGTTTTACAAGATAAAGTAGGTACTAGACGTGTACTCCCAAAAAAAGTACTGGAAAATATTCGCATTTGTATTACGTCTGGAACCGACAGTACGTTTTAATAAAATAGGTATTTTTAAAGTTAGCTAATATTAATTTTATTCTCATGGCATCCTTGCGCGGTGCGTTCCGAACATCGTGCAATGTATAAATCTGTCAGACGCGACAATCCGGCGGTATTCCCTTCCCTCCGTGCGCTCATTTACGTAGCACTGGTAACACTCTTGAACCGTGTAGCACAAAGAAAGATCAGTTATGTAAGAATACAAAATAAAAGAAAAAGGATTTTTAATTAAAATAATACTACAATGTACCCAAACTTCAACATCTTTATTCAAATAATGCAAATAAATATTTTGCGTAGACATGGTAGTCCCTTAAATAAAAATTGGAAAAATCATTAAAGAAAATCTCTCCTCAGACTTAGAAAATAATATTTTATAAAGTTCTCTATTAATGCCCGTTTGATGGACATGGGCTTGCCCCTCTTTCATGAAATTTAAATAAAACTGGCGAAATGTACTATACACCTCTACCTAACTCCTCGGCAAAAACAAGCGTGATGTTTAAATTTCACGTGTCTAATAAATAAATGTCGTAATTTTTGGTGGTGGCAACCCTGTGCGGTGCGTTCCGTACACAGTGCAATGTATAAATCTGTCAAGCACGACAATCCGGCGGTATTCCCGGCGAGCGTTCATTCGTGTGTTTATATCTTTGTGAGGCCATAAATCTGTGCTTAATTGCGTCAATGGCGTTATAGCTGTTCAATTGTAAGCTAAACGCTATTTACCAATGATTTTTTACGTCTGTAAAACTTTATGGGACGCGGAAAAGGTGAAATAAGTATGTATGTCATTGATATCCTACGACAGTTTTCGCTATTTTGAGAACTACGAGTACTTAACACCAAGTTTATGCAACGAAAATACCGATACTGATACTGTTAGCCTGCATCGTCCCACGGCTGGACAAAGGCATCCAGTATTTTCGATCCAGAGCCAATATGGACCATAGGCGGTTGGTTTCGACCACCTCGTCTCGCTATCTTTTACGAGGTCTACCGCGATGCCTTCTGGCTTTGTCAGGGCTCCACAAAGTGCCTTTTCTCGCCCACCATTCACTGGGCTTGCAGCAGATGTGGCCAGCCCAGTCCCACTTCAGCTTAGAGGCTTTTTGAACAACGTCAGTAATTTGTGTTTTAGAGCGCAGTGTGGTGTTGCGTATATGGTCAGTTAGCTTAACGCCTAGAAATCGAAACAACACAATAAATAAAGTTGAAATCACGACACCATCTCACTATTTAAAAATGCCACATGAAACTGCGATTTGTGATCGCAAAATATTCAAACTTATAACTATTGTAAAACATCATACTATCATCATTCATCACATTATACTTCACAAAAGGTAATAAGTAAAACATCCAAAATATCTGTAGCCCTAATTAATATCGTACACTTCGTTGAATACATTTCTGGCAGCTTAAGGGAAAACCTACACTGACGGCGAAAGCGATACGAATAAAATATTAACGAATCCGTATCTAAGCGAACATAGTAAGCAACTTTATTGTAACTGATGATTTGTTACTTTCTCGAAAACAGAACACGAAAGAAAACATTTATTTATAAAAATAGATTAACGTGTTTTCCGAGGCCTATAACATTTATTATAGTATATTAGTTTTAACAAAAAAATGCTGTCGCTCCATGCAACACATGTAAAATACTGGTATTCAGCTGCATCCGGTTAGACTGAAAGTCAATCTAATTAAGGATTTAATTGTGTTTTTTTTTCTTTTCTATCTCTAAATTGTGTTCACATTTAGAAGCAACAGTTTGTTACGCTTTTTTTTGTTTTTTCCATTCAAAAGTGCCTATGATGGTCTGATTGAAAATGCTTTAAGTTTTGAATCCCAACATAGGAAAAGGCTAGGCAGATGATGATTATTTTAACAAAACTAGAATATAACAAAATTGAAGTTTTATCCTACCGAAACGCAAAATCTTTATTGAAACTTGGAATTGCGCACATGCTAAACGGTATTTACAGAACTTTTGGTGAGTGAGTCAGTCTCGCACTTGTTTTACAAAAAAATGGACAACATATAATTGTATGAAGTCTAAAATCTTGTGAAAAGAAAACATTTGATGGCGCATAAAGACTATCAAGTAGACTTCGATCTGATCGCGAAAAAAAACGTTCGGGCGAGTTCTTGTCCAAATCTTTGCCAAGACCCACATGCAAGCTACACAAATGCGATATTTCGCTAATACTGTAGTGTTACCCCGCCAAAGGACGCAACAATAAAATTTGTGGAATTTCAAAGAGGATCAGAGGAATTTTTCGCGTGGAAAATTATGTCAATTTCGGCAGGGATGGTCTTTGTTATCCATGTTTCTGCCTACTCTCTTACTCACTGCGTCTCTTTTTAACGAGAGAATCAAGGGTCGATTGAAATGCAACGTGTATGAGTTCTTTTATGAAACTTTGCGTCAGTTAACCCTTCAAAGAATCTGTAAGAAACATATCATATCAGTTTTCAGGCAGCAATAAGTATTATGGTTTGTGTGAGCCATTTCGTGTTCAAAAATGAGTAGTTTTACTTAAAATTAGTTGCATTATAATAATACAGGGTGTAAACGAACCCTTCACGATGCCGTCAACCAAGCATTATATACACCAAACTAAGTAACTTAACGCAAAAAATATTGCTGGGAAAGGATTTTATTTTTTGGGTAACGTCACGTTTTACGGTAGAACTCAACGTAACGCACTTACATTGTGCTGATGGATGGTTTGAATAGTACGGGGATCGCGGAGGTGTTTAAAGTAGAAATCTTACTTTAAAAATATATATTAAAAAAAAATATGGTGAAAATGTTGGAACTTTGACCCCTAATATCTCCGTAACTATAAGGTTCCCAGGTATGGTCTAGAACAAAAAAATAATCGCAATGAAGGGGAGAACAAGTACCTTTCGGCTTCGTTAAGGGTCTTTTTACACCCTTTATACGCGTAATTTTTGTCCGCAAAATTCGATAATTCGTTTCTGCATAGAGGTCTACTATACATCATCATCATCTGCCTAGCCTTTTCCCAACTATATTGGGGTCGGCTTCCAGTCTAACCGGATGCAGCTGAATACCAGTATTTTACATGGAGCGACTGCCTATCTGACCTCCACAACCCAGTCTGTACTGGGTAATACTATACCCCTTGGTAAGACTGGTTGTCAGACTTTTTGGGCCACTGACTGCCTAACGACTGTCAAAGATCTGCAAATGACAGCCGGGACCAACGGCTTAACGTGCTTTCCGAGGCACGAAGGAAACTCGGTATGTAATGGGCGGTCACCCATCCACAGACCAACCTAGGCAAGCACGGCTTAACCTAAAGATCGACCCGAGCGGCTGTTATTATTTAGCCACATTATTTTGTCTACTATACATACAGTACATAAATGTTTTGAATTTCATAGGCCTGCTACTAGACTAAAAATGTTAAAAACGGTTTTATATTTAAATAAGAACAAGCTTTTAAAATTCGTTTCAACATCTTCTTTTCAGGAGGTGATTCTCATCACCTCCTGAAAGAAGAAGACATGCTGCGCCGACCCCAAATAACTTTGGCTAAGGGCAGTAGAATGATTATCTTCTTTTCAGATTGTTTTTAGTGATTGTTTGTACCGGACGTACAGTATTTTTTTTAAGGTCAGAGAGTACAAAAAGCTGGCTTTTTTTATTTAGTGAAGACAATGTTTTGGACTATACATACAACTGTATGCGCATTTAGGCCACCTATGTTAGTGAGCTACGTGTACAATACAATCGAGGGATTCCCCGTAAGGCATAAACGAAAAGGGTTGCCAACTTGGGCGATTTTAATTCCCTAGTTTTTTTATTTAAATTTAAAAATAATGTTACGTAACGCGTTCTTGGATCCCCCCTCCCGCCCCGGTAACGCATAGTAACGTTTTACAAGCCCTCCGCCTCCCCCAAATTGCGTTACGTAACATTAATACTTGAACGCTCCCAGAGATATTTTTTTAGTAAAAACAAAGAAGCTTTATTGCCTTCCATCTAAATGTGGAGTTAACCTCGTAATAATAAGCTTAACCACTTTTAACAAAAATAAAATCAGTAATTTCTTGTAAGTTCATTATGGTTAAATCTTTTTTACTGTCATATTGTTCTTTATGTAAAATAGAACTTACCATTTTATAATCTAAGTGCCAAGTGATAATCTAATTACGAGGTCTATACCAAAACATAACACCGCGCCTTGCTATCTACACTACATCCAAGTAGAAACAAATATAAAGCCAACCACTCTGCCTCCCCGAGTCGTCAGAATTCCTCAATACATCTCGTTTTTATGAATTCTGGCTTGTAACGATAAAAATCTCACGGCTACCAATAATGGGAAGAAAATAAAAGGTGTACATAAAACGTTCTGCATGATTTGTTCTGAGATCGAACGAGTTATTGGCTCTGGCAGCCGGATGAGGGATTGAGAACCCCTGTACCTACATTCTTTTGACAGAATATCTACTTATTTGTATGACTTTGATTTTTGACTCGTGCAATTTCTTTGTTGTGATGGTCGTTATAACGAAAATATTGTGTGTGATTGTTATTGATTATAATTGCACCTCTTTTTTCTATTGTTGATAAATTTTTCAGGAATTTGGATGATGATTTTGCCATCGGTTGCTCAGACAGACTTACTTCTACAATTAACATAACATCACATCCGTGCCC
Source organism: Noctua janthina (assembly GCA_963576755.1). Taxonomy (NCBI): domain Eukaryota; kingdom Metazoa; phylum Arthropoda; class Insecta; order Lepidoptera; family Noctuidae; genus Noctua; species Noctua janthina. The sequence continues at coordinate 1,894,154 of OY755066.1, forward strand.
GCGAAGGGATAGACAGAGGTGTGCACTCATATTTCGCCAGTTATGTTTGGGTCATATCCAGTACAGGCGAGCCTTCTACCATTAATTAAAAAAATCTTAACGGAAAAACCCGACACCAATTTATCCGACATAAAAATCGACCCCAGGACCTCTTGCTCAGCGGTAGCACTTGCGGCCACTAGGCCAACGAGGTAGTCACACATGCAAGACTTATAGACATAAAACTTTCGCATTTATGAGACTGTATATGAAACTTTTTGCAGTTGGTGCTTGAAAGCACCAATTGCAAAAAGGATTTTATTGATGGATTATTCCTTAAATTCTCAAAATAAACACATATACCGCTAGTCATAAAAACTGTTGATCACGTTTTATAAGTACAATTTCCACTGCAGAAACAACGAGAAATAAACACTACATTTATTTAAAGGAAAATAAAGAAATCACACTCACTCTTAAAAATATATACAGAGTGTTTCCTCTTTTAACACATCCCTCTTTTTGACGACGCGTAAATAATGACAAGTGGCGTGAGCATAAATGACGACCGACTGGAATCAATGAAAATGTGTTTTGTAAGAAAAAACATTCCCTTATCGAGGGTTCTGTTAAAAGGTAAGTAGGTAGTGAGTGAAATGTTGCATCATGACAGTGTAATTCCCCATCCCCATTTTATCATCGGACGAGCAGAGATACGGCGAAGCGTCACCGTTATGTGGTTGAAGTTCCACGGGCCCGAACAAAACGCTATGCTTCCACATTTATTGTGCAAACCGTCAGTCTGTGGAATACACTGTCAGCTTCTCCGCACCCTGATCATTATAATCTCAATCTATTCAAAGTTCGAGTGAATCGGTTTCTTCTAGGCAAGCATGCTCTACCCTCGGCCGCATCATCGCTTCACATCAGGTGAGTTTAGGCCAAACACAAGTCTATTTAGTACAACAACAAAAAAAAACAGTGTAAAACTGATTGTCAGATGTCACATTTATTCGTTTGTTCTAGGACGTGCCGGTTTCTCCACGATATTTTACTTCACCGTTTTAAGAGCAGTATGACAAACAAATTAACACAAAGTTCCTGCCTGAGTTCGTACATAATTATAACCTACAACTCTTTATTGATGGATACTCTCTCAACAAAACGTGTGAACAGTTTTATTTTATATATTGAGGGATAATAAACAACTACGACATATATAACACATAAGATTAACAAAACTAAGTAGTAAAGTTGCAGCACACTGCATTATCCGCAGATAAGATATGTTTAAAGATCAGTGGTTGCTACTAGATGGGCATTTCCAAAAGAAACAAATATTTTAAAATAACAGTTCATTTACAGTTAATTAGTAATAGAAAATAAATTATAAAAGAATAAATTAATTATTTGTAATTGGCTAGCTGGTGACTATGGTTTCCTTTTTTGTTTGTTTTTATTAGCTGTAAGTCCTCCATGCCATGCCATGTCTTACCAACCCGCACTGGGCCCGCGTGGTGGATTATAGCCCATTCCCTCTCATGGAGAGGAGACCTGTGTCCCAGCAGTGGGAACATTATAGGCTGATTATGCTATGCTTATGCTAAGTCCTCCATGTACTAAAATAAATAAAAAGATAATAAATTACTACATTTGCAGAGACATAAACTCACGCCATTTTCCGAATCGGGTAGGCAGATACTATTAGAACGCGAACTTCTATGATCTTTACAGTCATACTCCTTTCGGCTCGTCCACTAATTTCAATATCCAAATAAAACCAACCAAGTTCGAGTCGGACTCGCGCATGAAGGGTTCCGCATCGTAGTAAAAAAATAAAAATTATTTATTTGTTGCTATAGCGGTAACAGAAATACACATTCTGCGAAAATTCAACTGTCTACCTATTACGGATCATGAGATCTATACAGCCCGCTGACAGACAGGCGGAGGGACGGACGGAGGGACGGACGGACAGACGGACGGACAGCGGAGGCTTAGTAATAGGGTCCCGTCGGTCACCCTTCGGGTACGGAACCCAACAAAGTACTAGGAGCAAAATGCAAAATAAAGTCCTCATTTAACAGTACACGCATTAACTCATGTGACAAAACATACCATTAACTGCGTAAAATAAGGGATAGCGCAAACTTTTTTTATCCGTGTAATTTGCCAGCCTTCGTTAACCAAGCCGACCGGTACATAAAGGTATATATCTAATTTCTCGGTCATTTAACGCTGCAACTTGGTACGTTAGTAAACTCGCTCTTGTGTAGACAGCCTTCGAGTTTATTAGTGTCATAAAATATTTTATGAAGCCCCCTGTAGAGCGCCACAGTGGAGGTTGGAACAGTAGAGCAATTAAATGTCGTTTTTTTATTAATAAACTGACTTGCATGGAGAGAAAGCTACAACTGACTCACGTAACTTCTGAGTTTGAGCATCAGCTTGCTAGTGGAAGTTGTTGAGATTGACCTCCGTCTGTTGCTTTACTACGGCAGTCCACTGCTGGACATAAGCTTCTCAAATTGCACGTCACTTAACTCGATTCTCGACAACTCTCATCCCGCCGCTACCAGCCACTCTGCGGAGATCCTCACTTCACGTAGCCTGAGGGCGTCCCAACTTACGCTTGCCGAATGGCCGTCTCCATTCAAGTCACATGTACTCACAGTCGCGATATTATTAGTTTTAAGTCATTTTGCCGCGCCCTAACAGGGTCATGTACTCATTAGTTTTAAGCTTAGGGTATAACTATGTGTACATTGTGTATTCAATAAATAAATAAAAGTACACGTGCAACACACTTGCTCAACTGTCATCAGTTTTTCGGCTAATACAACTGGGTCGTTGCTACTTCAGCTTACTATTCTGTGACCTACGTCAACGAAAGGTATGCCACTACTATCACAGGCATTAGGCATAGTTGCCAGGTTCTAGTTTTCTTGTACTCATAAATGTTTAAAAACAAAAATAGACTAGTCTACTGCTGCTACTGCTTTGTAAGATGAAGATAGCCATACACTGCCTCACTGCGCACATTCATACTCATTATACAAGTCAAGTTTAAGGGGTTTGGATGCAGGAGGTAATCTTCGGAATTACTGATCCGATTCCGATTGTCCGCAGTCTCTTTTTAGCGTGCAGCTCATGACCAAGAGATTAAAACTAACCTTTGAAAAGCGACAAATGTTGGCGCAGCTCAACAACGTAGCCCCCTTTCAATAGTGCAAGTATCAGTTTGCTTGCCTTTGCACTGTAACCACTTGCTTTACCACAGAGTTCGGGTTCCCAGGGCGCCTGTGTGTCCGTCTGGCATCATGTTCTCACATATTATGAACGCAAGGAGCCGAGAGCCAACGCAGCCAATAAACAACAATGCTTTTAAGCCGAACTGGAGTTCACTTTGACTTACTTACTTACGATAGCTTACATTGGACATTGATCTCAATTATTCGGAAGGGATTAACTTTATATCTATACTAATAATATTTGAAGTCAAGTTTGTAAGTTTGTTTATTTGTAAGTTTGGATGTAAGGGGTAATCTTCGGAACTGCTAATTCGATTCCGAAAGTTCTTTCACTAATGAAAAGTTATATAATTACCGAGTCTCATACGCTATATTTCAAACGCAGCAAAACCGCGGGAAAAAGCTGGTAAAAATAAAATACAAGATTTTTTAAGAAAAATTGTAAGTAACCATAACCGTACCACCCGTATCATTGTAGTAACCGTATTGTGTGTTGTATTGTTGTGTTGTATTGTAGTAATTGTAAGTATTGTGTTTGTTTGAGGTATTGTAAGTATAACTAGTGGTAGTCCGACTATAATTGGTCTAGTGGTCGCTAGCGCTTCACCACAGACATAAAGTCCGGTGTTCGTTCCCCAGTTCGGATTCAATTACCCGGTCTGGCGAAGTTTTATTGGGTTTTTACGTCAGGTATTTCTCAATAGCAACCCGGAGACAATAGGATTGTAATAGACTCCCCTCCTGTTACATGCAACTTGAACATAACTGGCGAAATGTGGGAGTGCTAAGCTTTTCTTTAAATAGAAGTAACGTGGCTGACAATCAGCAGCCGTATATTGATACCTCTATTTAAAGAAAAGCTTTGCAGAAAACTAAAAAAATGCTATCACATTAAACAACGCTTTTAAGTCTAATTTAAATCTACATAGTTTGAGCTGCCGAATGTGGCCTGTCCTATCTTATTGTAGTCACCATACACAAAGTACTACCGCGTCACAGCACAAAAAGTTCTACAGTGTCTGTGTTTCTGTACAAATGAAGAATTTACACCAAAATTCAAAAGTTATCTGCGAGTTAAGACTTTACAGAAAAACCCGCCAACAACAGTCAGACAGTGGCCCACCAGACACAGCAAGTCGGTGGTAGGAGGATCATCCTTTTTTCTATGGGGGATTAAGAACTTCACACCCTGTTCTTCATACCCCTTTTTTTCGGATGTGAAATCATCAAATGACCCCCTCCCCCGCTCTAGCCGGAGACTTGTATTGACTAAAAATCCATCCATGTTCCTTCTTTGCCGTTTGTGTTCTAGAGCCACGGTATCTCTTTTGAACAGTCCCGCAGCCCTGGCAGGCATCGGCCCATGCGAACCCCTACTCGGTTGCTGACATCTCTTTGAGGCGTGCGTGGAACACGAACGCGCCGTCGACACGGCCTGTCGTCGTAAGACGGCCGGACAGCGAGCTAGCCAATAACACCCCTAAAGTATAACCAACCAGCATGATTTAAGGTTGATTGGAAGGTAGACAACCTTACAGTACCTTAAATTTTGGTTAACTACATGAGCATAATTGACGCCTTCATTACTACTTAGCTCCGGATGTGCCCGTCAAAGTTCGTTCACGGTCGAATACGAGCATACCACTGTTAAGATTATCCCATTGGCCAACACCCTTGAATACATTACCAACATTACAACAGTGTATGTTGTTAGTATATGTGTGTGTGTGTTGAGTTCAAGATCTCAGTAATAATAGGTTGCTTTATTGGTCGTTCTTTTCGGACCATGATTCTCTAAATTTCTATAAGTTAGACCCAATTCCCGTGCGTGTACAAACACATACTGCCCTTATAACCTAAAACACCACCGAAAGTCCAGTGAAAAACACAGTCCGTGTCAGGTGAACAACAGACGACTACAAACGGGCTAATGTTCTACACTGCGTAGCCGCATCGACACCATGAGACATTAGTGCTACGAAATCTCGTAGCCGCGTAGCACTGAAATATTATAGAATAATGACGATAACACACACTAAAAAAATTGCCTGCGATTTTTGAAGTTATTGTTGATTGATATTATTGTTTAAGATTATTAAAATGTCTTGGACATATCGCGGGGGTCCCGGACCTGTACTATGTAAGTACGTTAAGCCGTTGGCCCTACGCCTGATCTCTCTCCGATCGTGTCGGATTGCCGTCCCATCGAACTATGAGAGGAAAGGAACAGAGAGCGCACCTGTGTCTACACACACTCTTGTGCACTATAATATCTCCTGCGCCGATTGCTATCTCCGCTAAGATTGGCTGCCGTGATCGAAAACGGTCAGGAGGACTATATATGTATGTAAGTGCTTCCACGGACAACCCCCACTTAGAAACAAAAGTATCGGATTATTACAGGTGTAACTGACTAGTGGACTAATGGCTGTGAACTATAGACGACGACTATGGTGTACTACGCTGATAACATGGAGGGAGGTGTCTTGCACGCTCATGAATGGGCCCCAAATACTGTCGCTAGTACAAACTAACATAAGGACAGGGGGCTAAATGTTCTGAGGTGCTTTAGGAGTGGAAAGATATGCCACGGCTATCAGGGTAATCCTGAAAGAACTATCTAGATCCCTACCAGCATCTTACTGGACTCCGAGCACGTTTACTCTTGTGAATCTCCACTAAAGCTGTCAATAAGCGCAACATAGAAGTTGGAGCGATCGGAATTGTCTTATCATAAACCCAGGCCACGAAAATAATTTTAATTAAAACAAAAAACAAGGCCAAGCAAGCAACTGACATCACAAATGTTGCGTTAATAATATCTAATAAAAAAACAATGCAATAACCCAAGAACATAACATTGACGCAATAACCGTTACCAAAAGTTTATCAACAAAAAATGTGGGTTCACATCATAATCATGCGAAGTTACTTTGATCATGCGCCGTTTAAGCGGGCCAATCGTAAAATAACAATAGTAGAATGGTCCACATATAAAAATATGACGGCGGACCCTAGTCGATAGAGGGGTAACGTACCGGCACCGCGACCGCAAATAATAAAATAGGACGGTACACTGAGGTGCACAAGTCTTATTTATTTATTCATTTAAACTTTATGATAATGAAGAAGAAGAGGGTGGTATCTCTTCTTTGTCTTTCCCTCAATGTTGAGGCACGACTACATACGATGTATCTCCAAACTATGCAGTCTTCTGTAGTTTAGACGGCTCAGTACAGGCTGCCTCCATCAGACCTCTTGATCGCGTCTGACCATCTTGCCGGTGTCATTGTCTTTTCCACACAATGCTTAGGTGAACGCGTTATTTGTTCAAAAATGCAGAGAGCACGCTCCTAGCATATTGTGGAAAGACATTTGGTGATGTTCAGTTCCTTCGGTACAAAGCATTCTCTACCTTACAAACTTTGGTTTAAATAGGACAACATTATGATAAAGCACAATAATAGACAAAATAAATCAATACTTTGGTTAAAACTTTCGGCTTCTTTCTTTAGAGTCTTTAGAAGTAATGCCACTTGAAAATGATATCATGTCATTGGATTTGTATTTGTGTGCCAGTTTGAATTCACAAATTACATTGCAAAATTTTTATAAGGGAATCAAGGAAAACTACATTCAACACAAACGCATTCCCGGAATTGCTACAGGCCGTTAAGCATTATTTCTTATTTGCTGCCAAGGGTACAAAATTTATAAAAATATTTAAAAACCTTTGTGTTTTTTATTGTTTAAAATTTTAGTAAATGAATTCACAGTAATGACTCTTTATTGCGGAGCAGAACAAATATTTCTGTATACAACCACTTTTGAGCGCAACTATACATAATTTTCCGGTCCGCAAATGTCAATCGTGGACCTTAAACGGCTAATTTCCTGCCAAATGTGACTTTGTATTAAGAAAATATATAAAAAAAAACTTGGACAATAAATCGACTTCATGTTATCATCGATAGTAAAAAAAGTTTTTTAATCAATCTTTGGAAAAGTTTGACGAAAAAATGTTTACGCGAATTACTTGCCAAGTAATTTAAAAGATAAAGGTTTTGTTACCCGTTTTATGGTGGTTAACCTGCTTTATGATTGTTTTCGGACACAGTTTGTATGATAACACCTAATTGGTCAGCAGTGCACGCGGTCATGCAGTAATACCACAACACAATGTACCAATGAGCTTAGTTCCTGTAGGCACTCAAATGACTGTAAGAGCATAGCAAATTTTGTAGTCATTTATCCTCTTACATTAACAAGCCTTGTGTCCATCGGTAAAAATTACGAACGGAAAAAAATACAATAAATTTTCAGGAATCCTTTCTTAGTGATTAGCATGATGAGGGGGGCGGGGGGATCATAGCGGGTAAGGTAGCGCATTGTCTGTCAGTAAATAATGTTTTTTTTTTATGTACTACTATACAGAGTGTTTGGTGCATCGTTTGCCAAATTGAATAGGCCGAATGGAGAGGCCATTTGCTATCTCTTCAGGCCCAAGAACTCACTTATTCGGAACTTTTTTATTCGGTTTTTCTAATATTTATTTTGATAAATTCCCAAACTTAGTGAAACTTAAATTTAAAAAAAAATATTATTAGTATAATCCTTAAATTACATTTTAATTTTTATACGTACTGTTGTATGGTTCGATCAAATTCAAAACTACTCGCTAGTAGCATCCAGTTTTTTTTTTTAATAACTCACAAAGCTTTTGGAAGAAGAAAAAATAAACTTAAAAATCAACTTTAAATTGCTATAAAAAAACTAAAAGCAATCGAGATGGCGGATCCCTGCACCATCAGTCACAGTCACAGTTTAACAGGTTAGCGGTCCACCTAGTGGGAGGCCTTTCAACACAACGTCTTCCGGCAACGGCTTCGCGGCCACGACTCCAGAACTTTTCGGCCCCATCGGCCATCCGTTCTGCGATTTTTTTTTATTTTCTCCAACTCTATTGGTTACAATTTTATGTTGTTACGAACACAGTTTTGGAACTGTTGTTATTATAATTCAAACTTAGAATCGTTTTCCGACGAGAAAATCGCTTTTGAATTGCTAAATGGATGCAGATTGGCGCTCATGACTGTACATCTTAACAATGTAGGTAGGTACTATGGAATAGGTTCGGATTATATCCGGATGCGGACAAAAAGTGTCGCCTCCACTTCTACCGGAATTTACTGCCGACAGTATAGATTGCTCAATTCCTTACGAATATAAAGCTTTCGTACACTTACGATTTAAAGCGATAATATGAAACTGTTGAATTTAAATAAATGAAAAACTGAAAAGGGGTCCCTGTAGTAGGCCCATTTTCTCACCTCGCTTTGGATATGTTAAGTTTTCATTTGATTATTTACACTGATTTAACAAAACAGCTATAGAAAATATAGAATGCAAAAGCGAGCTTGAATTTTTTTGGATACTGCCTCGAATAGTCTTTAATTGTCCTGTTCGTCAAATTATGCAGAAAACTTTAACAATGAATCGAATAGTTGCAAGGAATTGAATAGATTTTTTGTTCCATTCAAACAAAAGTAGAAATAAGTTTGACGAATTTAAGCTTAAGAACATTTCCTGGTAGATTCAGCTGAATCCGGTTAATTTTAGAACCCGACCCCAACTAAGTTGGGAAAAGGCTAAGCAGATGATGGTGACTTTGAACGGCCCTCGTTCACTCCTCAGCAAAAAGATCGTTTCGCTACGCCGGCCATTGTACGACAAACTTTAAACGTTGCGACACTCACAATGTGGCATGGAAAGTTTATGTCAAATTATTGGATTTTTCGTCCCTTAATCAGACACGTAAGGCTTTTGTACCCTAAGAAATGTTCCGAAGCCATTTATCAAGGATTGGGTAACATGGGCACTTGGGATTAGGGTGTTTGGGTCTCAACCATTGACTTATTTAGGGAGCAATGTCTCTACTTGCGACAGAAACTTTCGTATTTTTATAGTAAAAATAAAGCTCCTTGGTAGCATATTAGAATAGCCAAAACTAGTACGAAAAAATAACGTTGACCTTTCTAAAATCAAGGTCCTTGTGTTCCTTTAACCCACTCTCGGACTACCGCTAATGATTGTCAAAGATATACGAATAAATTCCGGGAGAGGTATCGGTAAAGTATGATCACCCTTCCACGGACCGACCTGGACAAACGTTGCTGAACCTTGATCGACCCACGCAGCTATTATATTATTAATTTTCGACCAATTTTATACCGAATAAAATTCATTTCTAGTAGTTGTTTAATATGCACTGATCATCCAAATGAAAGTCAGCTGCCGTACCCATGGGGAAATCTAAAGTTACAGCATAGCCGGTATAAAAAGACTTCGTCAGATTAACTCTACCTTCTGAACTATTATTACTAAGCCAGGCTCGTCAGGGACAAAGTACAAAGAAGTCTTCTTCTGATCTAGATTAATAATCTAGGTACTAGCTTGTACCCGCGACTTCATCCGCGCCGAAGAACCACATCCGATGGCATTTGGTATTCGTGTGCGCTTTTCATTAGTAAAAGAGATTTTGAAACCAAATGAGGAGTTTTGAAGATAATTTTAACTCTTTACTATAAAAATAATAATACATTGAGGTATCTATCTGTCAGTAACATTATCCGCGAGCAAATCTTATATCTTTAGATATTCGGGCTGTGAGTCGGTCGGCAGTCGGTACGCCTACCCTCTCAATATCGCTACCTCGCTTGCTTCGCTACTGCTTCGTTTAAGGGAGTTACCTCCGTTACAAGAGGAAGCGATTTACTATTATTGTTCAGAAATTAATTCAAAATCTATGGGCACTTATGAAACATCAAAAGCTAGGTGACCGGTTCGAATTTGTCGTTTGGAGAAGAACCGGCACGAAACTCCACCATGTTAAACCCCATTTGGACAGGGTGTTTCAAGTTTGAAGGCTTATCTTTTTCGTAGGCAATTAGATCCATCTGCCATCTGCTTAGCCTTTTCCTAACTGTTGGGGTCGGCTTCCAGTCCAACCGGATGCAGCTGAATACCAGTAAATTACATGCCAACTGCCTATCCGACCTCGACCTCCACAGCCCAGTTACTTGGTAATGCTACACCGCTTGGTAAGACTGGTTGTCACTTTCGGGTTGCTAAATGGCAACCGGGACTTTAGTCCCGGTTGCCCCCCGGCTTAGCGTGTTTTCCGACGCACGGAGGGAACTCGGTATGTTATGAACAGTTACGCATCCACGGGCCGACATCGGCAAGCACTGCTTAACCTCTTATTATTATGTAGCCACGAGCCCGTCCTCTGGCACAAATGAAGGCACAACAAATATTTTTCTTAAATGTAGGAATTCATTATCAGCGAATCCGTTTTACGACTTAGCATCTCTGTCAATATCACAGTGACCTTTATGTTAGTTACATTTAGGTTGCTGTTTGGTTACTGCAACTGACAAGACTGTCTTTTTTTAACCTTTGCCCTACTAGAAATTTCTCCTGTATTCTGGGTTCGTTCAAAAACATTTAAACTCATACACAAACAGCCAGACCCGGAACAATAACCTGTAGGCTATACGAATATTTGTTCCGTGCGGGAATCGAACCCGCGACACGCAGCGCAGCTGCCAGTCGTTCAACCAGTTCAATTAACCTTTTATATTACCTTTTGCTTGCTACTGTTTGAGGGACATTAGCTGCAAGAAGTACATTCTTGTTGACAACCATAAACTGCACTCAGCTGCGTCCAATTAAACTTAAAGCCGACCCCAAACATACTTAGTGGGAAAAAGACTTGGTATATTGCGGCATTTGCCTAAAATCGCTCCCGCTCGCGCACTATGCCGCGGCCTTAAAACGGCGAAGGAACAGCGGATATGAGGTAGGAGCGGATATTGCACAGACACTCACAGGTACATTCGGTACCAGTGTAAACTACCCGCATTTGGTTATAAATGTTGTTTGCCGAACATACACCCCTCGAAGTAAACACTTATATTACAAAGTCTTTTTCACTCGATTGTACCTACGTGTTTCTTGGATTTGAAGCTATTGTTAATGTTCAGATAATATCTTGTTTTGCAAACATTATTACGCTACCACGCTACGTTACGGGGTTAAATATGTGTTTAAAACAAGTTTCGAAAATTATAAAAATATTTTTTTAATTAACCAAATGTTTTTGATGGTGCGTCTCTTGATGTTACAGCAAGACGTAGGTATTTTTCTTACAGCTGCCGCATACAAATTACGCTCCAAAGTGCGCGATGCATGAGGCGCAAAATTTTGAAATAAAAGACATGTCAAAATAACCCCTTATAAAAATACTGTTTAATAAAACACTATTCCCGTAACCTATCAACGCTGTATTCTAACGAGAGAGAAAAAACCGGCACCTTTACTTTTACAACACCCACTAAAACTTTTTTATGGCTGGCAACACTCGTAAAAGGTATAAATAAAATATAGCCGCTGGCAACATTGACAGCGGGTGAGCGCGGGAAACGTAATAATTTCCACGTTTTGGCGAGTCGAGTTGTGGGCTCTTTTCGATTATAATTTATAGCCCTGAATGAGTGCTGGGTTCGGTATAAGGGACACTTTCCCGTGTATAATGCCATAAATACTATCGTAAAATTGTTTGCTTGCTCCGAACTGTAATCTGATCACGTCCGCTCGCCAATAAATGTGGAATGTGCGAATTTACACAAATAATTATAATAATAATAATGTGTGCAGCGCATGAGATGGACTCAAACAATAAACGAGAACGTCATGCGCGCATACTACGGGTCTACAGAGGGGAGAACTAACCTCACTGCGTACCGTGTTAGGATGCTGTCTCTATTCCAGGTACTTGAACCAATCGTCAACGTCTCGGCCCAACGACTGTCGGATCAGGTGCGGGTCATCCAACGCAATCACATGTTGGACGATGCCGCACTTGATAGGCTGCGCTCAGAGGTACTGAGCAACCGTATCGTCTTAAGTCCGGCACAAACCGCGGTGCAAGCGTCAGCTATTGACGCAACCCCGCCGCGGTCCAACCCAGCTGTTGTAGAGGAAGATGATAGGGTTGCCATGGTAAGTAGCCAGTGCAACGACCGATTGAGGAGCGCTCTGGAAGATGCGCTTCGCGAATATCGATCCACTCCTACCAAACTTAGACCCCGATTACCACGGTTACCCATGCATAATAAAAATAGGGCGCTGGTGTGTGCCTTGGACTCGCAACTCAAGAATATTTTCGAGAGTAGCGAGAACCTCGTTGATACACACTCGATCCTGTACTGTGGGGCTGTTGCGGCATGTCGTTTAGCTAATGTCAAATTCCCAAATTATGACGTAGCTATTCGACCAAAACCAGCCGTACCAACCTGGCAGCGCAGGATCGAGTGCCGCATCGACGAGGCCAGAGTACTCATCGGCAAACTACACTGCTTCAGGGAAGGCAATACACGACCACGTGTGATGCGCTTTGTGAGGCGGGCATTCTCGGGGACTGGAATCAGTCCTCAAGAATACATGTCCCGTGTCACAGAGCGCATCGACTTCCTGAAGCAGAAAATTTATGCATGGGCGAACCGTATTCGGCGGTATAAGCGGCGGGTTGATCGGTACTCACAGAATCGCATATTCCAGAGCGATGAGAGGTGGGTATACAGAGCTTGGGAGCGACCCGAGCAAAATATGACAGACGTGTGCCGCCCGGATGATGCTGCCACGAGTTCTTTCTGGCGTAGCATCTGGTCGGTGCCCGTCTGTCATACTGAGGCTGACTGGATGCGTGATGTCGAGCGAGCGTGTGAACCTGTCCCAGAAATGGAGCCAATTTTAATAACACCTATAGATATAGCCAGAGCAGTTCGTCCGTTACCGAATTGGAAATCCCCGGGACCGGACAGACTGCACAACTTCTGGCTCAAATGGCTTAGTAGTTCACACACTTGCCTGGCATCCCAATTCCAGTCGTCCTTAGAGTCTGGGTCCCTCCCGCAGTTTTTAACAACAGGCGTTACCCACCTGCTCCATAAGTCAGGTAGTCCCGCGGAACCCAAAAATTATAGACCGACCACGTGTTTGTCGACGGTCTATAAACTTCTTACATCCATTTTGAGAGTGAAAATTAATACACACATTGACAAAAACTTCATTATGTCTGCCTCTCAAAATGGATGTAGGAATAGGTCCCGCGGTACGAAGGAGCTACTCCTCATCGACATGGCCATTAGCCAACAGGTTCGTCGATCCCTCAAGGATCTGTCGACATGTTGGATAGATTATAAGAAGGCCTACGACTCGGTGCCACATACATGGCTCATGAGGGTACTGGAGTTGTACAAGATAGATGCAACTCTACGTGCCTTCCTTGAGTCATGTATGGGGCAATGGAGGACGGTCCTTCGATATCCAGGATGTCGACAAATCCAGGGGAATGATGAACCTGTATGGATTAAACGGGGAATATTCCAGGGCGACAGTCTGAGCCCACTTTGGTTCTGTCTAGCCCTGAATCCTCTGAGCACATTGCTGGAGGATTTAGGTCTAGGCTACCGGTTGAGGAGAGGTGGTCAGGTCATATCTCACCTTCTTTACATGGATGATCTGAAACTCTTTGCCCCCAACAAATTGCGACTGATGGAGCTACTGAAAGTAACTGAAACTTTCAGTAACGCCATTAGGATGGAATTTGGTGTGGACAAATGTGCAGTCATGTATGTAAAGCGAGGGGAGATTATGGAATCCGAGGGAATTCAGCTCTCGGATTCCATACACCTGAGATCCCTCTCCTCATCCGAAAGCTATAAGTATTTGGGTATGTCGGAATCGTTAGGCATTAACGTAACTGACATGAAGCAATCGTTGAGGGAGCGCTTCTTTGGACGCCTGAACAAGGTATTAAATAGCCTTCTTTCAGGCGGGAACAAGGTGCGCGCCTTCAACGGTTGGGTCATGCCGGTTTTAATGTACTCTTTCGGCGTACTCAAATGGACTCAGACCGAACTCGATGCCCTGGATAGAAGAGTTCGTACACTGTTAACCGCAAACCGGATGCATCACCCACGATCATCGGTAATGAGGCTGTACATCCCGCGGAAGTGCGGGGGTCGAGGTTTTTTAAACGCGAAGACCCTTCACAACCGCGAGATATGCAGTCTCAGAGAATATTTTTTAAAAACGGAGGTGGGTATGCACCGAGATGTGGTCGCAGTGGACAAGGGACTCACCCCGCTGTCCATGGCTAAAGAGAACTGGCGCAAACCTGTAGTACTTACTACCGATGACCGCAAGGAAGTATGGCAAGGCAAGGAGCTTCATGGACGCTTCTACCGGGCTCTTCATGGGCCCGATGTAGATTTTCTAGCGTCCGTGTCCTGGTTACGTTTCGGCGACCTCTTTGGGGAAACTGAAGGTTTTGTCTGTGCGATTATGGACGAAGTTATGTTGACGAACAACTGTCGAAAATATATTATGAAGGACGGGACGGTTGACGTGTGTCGGGCATGTCACCGTCTGGGTGAGTCCATCAGACATATTATTTCTGGTTGTTCTCGTCTGGCTAATGGCGAGTACTTGCACAGGCACAACCAAGTAGCCAGGATTATTCACCAACAACTTGCCTTGAAAAATAAACTTGTGAAATCTGAGGTACCGTACTACAAGTATGTGCCCGACCCAGTTCTCGAGAAAGACCATGTCACGTTGTACTGGGATCGGTCTATCATTACTGACAGGACTATTGTCGCCAATAAACCTGACATAGTAGTGATAGACCGATTAGCGCGCCGTGTAATGATAGTCGATGTTACCATTCCGCATGACGAGAACCTCGTGAAAGCTGAGAAAGAGAAACAAATTAAATATCTCGACTTAGCACACGAGGTTGTCGACATGTGGAATGTAAACTCGGCTATCATTGTGCCGATCGTCGTGACGGCCAATGGCCTTATAGCCAAGAGCCTCGACGACCATCTTTCGAGGCTCTCGTTCGGCGGTTGGATCAAGGGCCTGATTCAGAAGGCAGTACTCCTCGATACGGCTCGCATTGTGAGGAGGTTCCTGTCTCTGGAGCCCTAACCACCGGTAGCTTGGACCCTGCTCCCGATACCGGCGGACCACTATTTTTTATATTTTTAAATGTTTTTTTTTATATTGTTTTATATTAGAATATTTAAAAATGTATTTAATATGTATAAAAATAAATAAAGGAAATAATAATAGTATATTGGGTGTTGCGCGCCGATGAAAAAAAAAAAACTAATTGATAGCGTTTGATAAACGCACTATTATAGGCCTTCTCATAAAATATATCATAGACTAAAATAAATTAATGTCAGTGCATAGATAGACCATAGAGAAATGATACCTAAGTTCACCGTATTAGGAATACGTTAGAAACAACGTGGTGTGTTTTAAAAAGCGGAGTGAGTAAGCCAGGCTATAATGATCAAACGAACCCTTCTCGCTAAAAGCTCCGGGTAGTTTCGGCCCCTTTTCCATTGGTATACCTCATAAACGATGGGCCGAGTCAATTTTTCCAAGTAAAATAAAGGTATGGCATGTTTTCAGCTTTTCGCACTCGAACAAAATTAAGAGGAAAATCGTGGGAGTGTACATTGAATAACAAAAAGGTTTTGTATGCATGAGGTTTTTTCTAAATGTGTCTATTTCAAGACTTGCATAGTTAAAAAAAGAGAAACAATTTTTCTATGTAGTGCTGAGTATCGGCTAGTCGGTAATTACTACTTTTAGACCATTAGCCGCCTGGTTTTCAACAAATGAAAAATCACAAACCGTCCATGTCCCGGGCACGGTACCAATATGTGTGGATAGACCTTTAAAAACATTGATAATGATCACTGACATTTTGACAGACGTATCAAGAGCCGCAACCTTAATGTTACGAGAATATACAACACCATTAATTGATGCAAATTCAGTGATAAATAGCTGTGAAATGCCTGGAGATTTGTAGGTGTCGTAGTTTTATTGATTACTAGCTTTCCCCCACGGCTTGGCACGCGTTAATTTAGAATTTGACAATCAATTCCGGTTGTACTCTGCTTGTTATAATATAATTCAATCATGATTCGAAAGACACGTGGCGCCATCTATTATCATAATAACGTTATTGTTGTTTTCCTCGGAAACAGTATTTTTTCGGGAAGAAAGGTATCTTATGTCCGTTTCTGTACACCTGACAACGTATATGCAAAATTTCAAGATAATCGGTTCAGTGATTTAGGCGTGAAAAGGTAACAAACAAACAAACTTACTTTCGCATTTATAATATTAGTTAGGAAGTTAGGATTCTCGATACTACAGAAGTTCCTAAGACGAACAGAATCCGGATAACCTCACATAGTTTGACTTGCAATTTCCAATGGTACTGGCTATACCACTAGAGCGAGCGAGACGGCCTCCATTCCAATTCGAACCAATCAAACCCATTTCCTCTTATTATCACCACAAATAAATGCGTGTTATAATAACAGCGGGCTAATTGCATAACACACTCACTTTCCTGTAACATTTTGACAATTCAATACAGTCACTAATTGCGTTATTCACGAGGTCGAGAAGACGAACTTTGGAAGGTCGCAATGGATAATGATTTTACTTTAAATCCCTCAGATTGTCATGGAAAGTGTTACGCAGTTGGGGTACAGGATTTACCCATTAAACTAAGTCAGAAACAACCCTACATCCATCCCTTTCCGTTCATCATCATCATCATTTCTGCCGAATGACGTCCACTACTGGACTTAGGCCTCCCCCAAGAGTATTACAACAAAAATAAAATAGTAGAGACTAACAGCGAGGGATTCTTCACAGATTTCTTTTCAACTTTAAATCGAGCGTTAATTAGTTGGCGTGAGGACTTTGTGCCTTTTTTTGCTCGAGCCCAGTGGCTCACGTAATCAATTAAAGTTCTTTTTAATCTCGACTCGACGGTCGCGGCGACCGTCCGAGCGCAGCCATTTTAACTTAAAAAGTTTTGGTTAGGCAAACGAATTTTTTCAAGAGTATCGTAGTTGTATGCACGTGCATTAGCTGATCAGATTCATTGCCTTTGTTTTTCTTTACTTTTACTAGCTGTTGCTGCCGCGACCTTCGCCCGCTGGACTTTATTATAAAAATATGACTAAACCACTACTACTGACTACTGACTACTTTTCTGTATTTAGTGTGTACATAAATTGTTAAATAAATAATTAAATAAATAAACTTATACAGTCACTTACGGGATATGTTCCGTGATTGATCATTATTTTGAGCTCCCGATTTTCCAGATATCCCGTAAGTGACAGTATAAGTTTAGTTGTAAACCGTGAAAGCTTAAAACAGTGTTTAAAAATATTACTTCCCTATTTGAATCGGATTTTGTTAACAACTTCAAGGGTTTTAATTATTGCACGGCACCCTATTCTTTTTTCTAAAATAAAACTTACCTTTAATAACATCAGCTATCTGCCAGTAAAAGTCCCGTCAAAATCGGTTCAACCGTTTCGGAGATTAGCCGGAACAAATAGACAGACAAAAAATAAAAAAAATGGTTGTTTTTTATAAGTACAGACAGATACTTCAATTTTAGTTATTTGTATAGATTTATGTATTAATATTTACTGGCAAAAATGCTAGTTGACACGATTAGACAAATAAAACTGTTTGTGGAAAAATAAAAACCACCGAATGGTGGTTAAAAACCACCATTCGGTGGTTTTTGGTTCACAGAAAAAAGTATTTAATCAAGATGAAAATGTCTTTATAAGTGAAACCCAAGTGAAACTTTTGTGCACTAGCATGCTAAAGATTACATTGCTATGAACTGTGCGAGCGCGATACAGCAGTGTGTGTGCGTGTGCGTGTATGAGTGATGTCTCAACACTCCACACATAACACACACTAATAAACTGTCGTCACACTTCGCGAAATAGCATTATATTTCTGTTGCATTTAGAATACACATCATAGTGGTGACCTGTTCTTACCATTGCATTGTTAAAATTCGCGTAGTATTAACATGTGTTGGTAGCTGTTTGGGCTGAGCATGCGTTCACGATCAATGAAGTCTAAGTTCGAATCTATGTTATTACAATGTGTGGCTGTTTATTTGTTTCTTTGAAACCTTAATAATATTTTTATTTTAAGCAGAAAGTCGTTAGGTATTTATGTTTATTTATAATGTAGGCATGCTTATTATTTCTTTTTTATAAGAAGTTAAATATTAGAGAGTTATTGTATTATTATTAACCTCATTAATTGATTTATATTTTATCCTTTCGGTGTTGGAAGGTGGAAATAAAAAAGTCGTGCTGAAGGATAACAAAAATGTTTATTCGTTTTATTTATTTATAAAATTAACAAACTTTTATAAGAATTGTGACGTCACATTCCCACCTAGGCAAAAGAAGTTCTCTTATCACCATTCATAAGATTTTTTGTTGTATACCCACTTAGTCAATTCATAATAAGAATAACATAACACGGAAAGAATATTCTAATTCTTTCCGTGGTATTATACTCGTAGGTATCAGTATTCAGCAGAGTTCATTGAAAACTAATATATGAGTTAGACTTTATGAACGTGTTTTTTTATGTAACGCCACATTGAATGTATTGAGGTTATAGTTTTTTTTTTTTTTGGATGGGAATTCATCAAATATCCCCCCCCCCCCACTCTGGACGGAGCGGAAGGGAGTGTCAGACTTGTACTGACTAAAACCCACCCATGTTCCTTCTTTGCCTTTGTGTTCCAGGGCCACGGTATCTCTTTCGAACAGTCCCGCAGCCCTGGCAGGCATCGGCCCTTGCGGACTCCTACTTATTTGCTGACATCTCTTTGAGGCGCGCGTGGAACACGAACGCGCCGTCGGCCCGGCCTGTCGACATAAGACGGCCGGACGGCGAGCTAGCCCATAACTCGCCGACCACAGGCCCACGCCTACGGTGGCCGGGAGCCACCACGTGACCCCCGACGCCCAGGGCGTCTCCCGCGGCGGCTGGGACGTGAGGTTATTTCCCTCTCACGTCCCGCCACCTCCTTCACTAGCATGACTGCTTCACAGAAGGTGGTGACGGCTTCCCATTCCCTCTCGTTCCGGACCATGGCTTGAACCAGGGCCCGACGCGAGAGATCGCCGCCGCCAGTCGCCGCTACAAGGACACGGCGGTGCTCCGCCCAAGCGGGGCATACCTCTACGGTGTGCTCCACCGTGTCCTCCGAACGATCCTCGCAGTGGAAACACCCGGGCGTTTCCTCCCGCCCGATTTGGTGCAGGAACCTCCCGAAACAACCGTATCCGGTGAGGACCTGCGTCAGACGGTAGGTGAGGGCGCCGTGGCGCCTCTCTAGCCACTCCTCAAAGAGGGGACTTATCGCCACTATGGTGGCGTGCCCTGCACGGGGTTGCGACAGTCGCTCTCTCCATGTCACCATGAGATCACGCCGGAGATCTGTCCGCTGAGCGGCAATTTGCCGCGGCAGCGGAGATTCCTCCCGACGTAGTGCCTCCGCGCGCCATTCGTGCAGGCGTGCGAGGACTATCGCCTCCAGATCCCATGGCGGCAATCCGGCAAGGAGGCTAGCCGCTTCGCCGGAGATCGTGCGGTACCCCCGGATTAGCCTTATGGCTATTACCTTTTGGGGCGCGTTCAGGTAGTGGTCGGCTTGCCGCCTCAAAGAACGCGCCCACACCGGGGCCCCGTAAAGGGCCATGGACCGCACGACCCCCGCGTATAGCCTCCGGCAGGAGGCGTTTGGACCCCTCAGGTTGGGCAAGAGCCGCTTGAAGGCAGCCCCTGTCCGTTCCAGTTTGGGAGCCAAACGTCGGAAGTGCTCCACGAAGTTCCACCGCCTGTCGATGACGAGTCCTAGGTACTTCAACGTCGACCCGACGCCGATGGAAACCCCTCCTGCCGTCAGTAGGGATCCCGACGGTGGCGCATTCCGAGGCCCATGAAAACACATGGCCTCGGACTTGTGCAGTGCCACCTCGAGACCCAATTGCCGGATCCTCTCCACGACTATCGCAACCCCGCGTGTCATGTTTTCGGCCGCCGCCTCGTGCGACCTCCCTTGTGCCAGTACCAGCGTGTCGTCAGCGTAGCAAACTACGCTGACGCCGGTAGGGAGGTCGGCGCGCAGCACCCAGTCGTAACCGATGTTCCACAAGGCCGGCCCCAGAACCGATCCCTGTGGAACACCGCACGACATCTCTCGCCGGTTCCATTCTCCGCTTCGACCAGGGTAGATGACGGCTCTATCCGTCAGGTAGTCCCCGACCACACGACGAAGGTAGGTCGGTACCCGGTGATACCGGAGAGCCTCCCTAATGCAGCTCCAGGGCATGGAGTTGAAGGCGTTGGCGATGTCAAGAGACAACGCCAAGACGACCCCGCCCCGGGACACCGCGTCCCCCGTCGTGAGGGCTCTCACGCGCTTGATGGCGTCCACCGTCGAGCGCCCCTTGCGGAAACCAAACTGGTGTTCCGCAAGATCCGGCCCCATCCCCGCAAGGTGCCCGGCGAGGCGGTTGGCAATGACTCTTTCAAAGAGCTTGCCCACCTCGTCGAGTAGCACGATGGGCCGGTATGCGGACGGAGAGTCCGCAGGGCGCCCTGGTTTCCGGATGAGGACCAGCTTCCCCGTCTTCCAACGAAGCGGAAACTGGCCTCTCTCCAAGCATGCGCTTAGGAGCCCTTCCAATCGGGGCCCGAGAGCCTCAGAGGCCAGGACCCAGGCTTTGCCAGGCAAGCCATCGGGTCCCGGGGCGGTGTTTCTGGTTTTCAGCCTGCGTACCGCCACTCTCAGGTCTACCCCAGTCACCTCCGGAACGTCGTCATCGTCATCGGTGTGGTCCGCTTCCGGCACCGCACGCGGCGGCGGAGCCATAGGCGGGGGAGGGTGCTCCCCTCGCGAAGGGAACAGAGCGCTCACCACGTCCTCCACGAGCTCAGGCCGGAGACTCTGCGTTAGCGGGGGGGCCCGGGTGCGGAGTTTGTCCCGCACCATCTTGTAAGGGCGCCCCCACGGATCTCCGTTCAGATACTCCAGCATCTCCTCGCGGGCCAAGTTCTTGGCCCGCCGGACAGCCTCTTGGAGGGCGGTCTTCGCCGCTCTGTACCCCTCCGCCTCAATGGCTGCCACATCCGGAGGGCGGATGCGGAGCCTACGAGGAGGAGGAGCTCCCGGTCCAGCTGCTTCAGCGCCCATCGCGGACCACTCGGGGCCTGCAGGACCGGCACGCTTGAGGACTGGGTGGAACGTCGAACCAGATGTACCGGTGGTCGGAATAGGTCTCCACCCCCTCTATGACGCGCCAGTCAACAACACGCGGCGACAGAGCGGGGCTGGCGAACGAGATGTCCACCACCGACTCGCCCCGCATCCGCACGCACGTGGGGACAGAACCCCGATTTAGGACGACCAGGCCTGTCTCCAGAGCCCAGTCCTCCACCATTCTACCCCGCACGTCCGTGTAACGAGAACCCCAAGCCAAGTTCTTGGCATTGAAGTCCCCGAGCACAAGCACGGGGAGGGAATGGCTTCCGATGACGACACTGAACTCCGTGAGGGAGTTGTGGAACTCGGCGAGAGTTCGGCTCGGGGAAAAGTAGACTCCCACTACAACGATCTCCCCGAACCGTGCTGCTACGCCCCCCTGACCCTTCCTGACACTCTCAAGGGTCGGGGTACCGGCGGCGACCGACGCAATTATGGTCACTGAGCCGCTAAGGTCCTCCACCCAGTCATCCCTGGGCGGGACAAAGTACGGCTCAGCGACCAGGGCGATGTTAATCGACCACTGCGCCATGCTCTGGAGCAACAGATCCTGAGCGCAGGCGCAGTGGTTGATCTTCGCCTGGAGAAGGCGTAATGGGGCCGTTACTGGCACTCCATTTCAGCCCCCTCCCGGGCCCCCTGCGAGGGCCCCGCTGCGGAAGTTGCAGCAGTAGCGGCAGCGGCGGCGACAGTGGCGGCGGCTGCGGTGGTGGCGACGGTGGGGGTTTTGGCGGTGGTGGCGGAGGGCCTTCCCTTGCCCCTGGCCTTGGCGGGAGTACCGCAGGACTTGCTCCCTGCCCGGTGATCGGCCGGCTTGCCAGCTGCCGCACATGCGGCGCAGCGCGGCGCGGCGGAGCAAGCCGCGGCCATGTGACGAGGCTGGCCGCAGCGGAAGCACAGGCCGCTGCGGTCCACCTCCGAGGTGCACCGGACCGACACGTGGTGCCCCACATGGCAGCGGAAACACCTCAGAGGTCTGGGTTCCAGCAGCTCCACCTGCGCCGAAACTCAGCCCACCAAGAGCCTTCGGCCCTCCACAATGACTTTCGCCGCCGTCACAGGGCAGCTTACCGTTATGGTTCGCATGCCCGACAGGTACGGACGTATGGTGCCTGCCTTGACTTGCTCGGCAGGGCACCCACCGGTCCTGGTGACGGCGGCCACCACCTCCTTCTCGGTCACCCAGTCGTCCAGACCCAGTATGCGCAGGTCTGCGCATTTGACGGGCCTGGACACTCGGGCCTCGTCCGCATTTAGGGACGCTCTAAGCTTTTCAGCCAGAGCGTCAGCGGACGAGCCACGGGTTTCGCCAGGGATCTCCAGCACTCGAGCCCCTGTTGCGGTGACTCTAAGCCGGAGGCCCCCGGTGATCCCGAGCTCTCCGAGATCCACCGTCGCTTTCGCCTTAGCGAGCACGTCGCGGTAGGTCACGCCCCTCTTTTCCGCGTCCGGCTGTAGTGTAATCACTACAGCTGCGGTCTTTGGGGTGCTGAGCCTAACCGCGACGCCCCGCTCCTTTTGCCGGCGTTTCTGCTCCTGCCTCCTGGCCTTTTTGGCCGCCGATCGCTCCCTCGCTTTTTCTCCGGCCACCTGCCACCCGGTCTCGGCCGCGGAAGGCTTAGGGGGCGGGGGGGGCGGCGATAGCGGCTGCCCCGCGGCTGGCGCTGGCATATTCGCCGCCTTGCCCTTCTTTTGGGCCGCCGCCTTGCCCTGTTTCAGGGCCGCCGCCTTCCTAACCGGAGCCGGTTTCGTCGGGGCCGACATAACCCTGCCGGGGGGCTGGCTGGACGTCCCCGGTGCGGAGGCCGCAGCAGACGCATATGAGGCCGCCGTCGGGCCCGGGGGCGCCTTGTTTGCCGCTAGGGGGGGGCGCAGGACAATGCCCTCCAGGACGGAGAACCGCGCCTGGAAGGCAGCCAGTTCCTGCCGAACCAGATTCAGAACCTGGTTCTCCACCGGCACGGGCTGGCTTGGATGCTTCTGGCCCCCATTTTGAGGCACCTCGCGAGAGCCGGACTCGCGCAGACTGGGCAGGTCTGCTCGGAGCTTCATGTTCTCCTCTTTTAGAAGCTCCGTGGCGGCCGTCAGTCGAGCGACCTCCGCCCTCAGTGTGGCCACGCCATCTGGCGGGGGCCCCGCAAATCTGGCCTGCGCTGATGCCATAATGGAGGCGACCGCTGCAGGTATAGCCCTTTGCCTGGTAGAGGGCTTTTGTTTCAACGAGACAGCCCTCAGCGCCGCCTTTACCTCCTTTGCAAGTCCGGCCTTACGCTCCGCATCGGAGTCGCCATCTGCGCCCGCTTCGTCGCCAGAGGAGCCCGAACGGGCCACCCCGTGACCGGCGACCACCCCCGGATGGCGACCCTACTCGGCAAGCCGCGCCGACCTCTCGGTGGCAGAAAGGCCTCTCCCCTTGCCACGGATCCCGCCGCGCTTTCTGGTGGGGATCTTACGAGCCGAAGCCAGCTCCCCATCTGACGACGACTCTCGGTCGCCTACCGGCCTGGACCGCTTGCGTAGGAACTCCCTGTTCCCCACAGCAGCCCCGCGCCTCCCGCGCTGGGAGCTCACTGAGCCTCCCGCGCTCACCTCGCTGGATGCGGCGCCGGACTACGACCCCGCATCCCTCTCCTCCCTTCCTTCGCCGTTATCGGCCGTTTTTTGGGTTTTCGATCTTTCCATACTGTTCCCACGAGTATGGGGGAAATAAAAAGTCCATCTGGGCAGTGCCCCCTGTACCCAGATAAGCCATAGCCAGGCCCGGCAGTGGTTCGCACTAGAGACTGATTTTCCAAAGGAACCCGTCAGCCATACATCTCCTCGCGGTGCGCCGCCGCTTGAGATTCGGGGTAACTTTTTATAGAGGTTTTCTACCTCGTGGCCCGGGCGGTTAAGCCAAGACCCTCTGTCCCAATCGAAGCCGCGAGACGTGTTCCACGACACTTCGACGGTGGGATAACGATATCGACGGAGACAGTAAAGGACGCACGTCCTTAACTGTATGCTCGGAGGCAGGGTAAGTGCACACCGAACCCGCCCTTGCTCCTCCGCTGTGCCCTCTGCTTTTCAGAGGGTCACGCGGAGCAACGCCCCCTTGGTCCATGAGGGACCCCCCCATGTCAGAATATTAGCCATGGACAGTAACATTTCCCGAGGAATAAGAATCTCTTCCCATTCCTCGGGGAAGGATACTGCCCACGCCCAGGGTGCACCGGCCCAGCAGCTGCTATTTCCTCCAGACGTATCGAGAGGGACCGGCAGCCATCAGGCACACGAGGAGGAATTCTGACAACGCACCCCCTGCATCTCATCTTGGAAGAGGACTTTTGGCCGCCAGGAGCGGTGTTCCGTCGCTTCCATGGGCAAGTACCAAATGAACGCACAGTGACAAGTGTACTAACATGATTATAAGGTTCTGTTTAGTAACACAAATTGTATTTTATCATATGTTTGTTAGTCTGTAAGGTATAAGGCCAAAGTCGCCTGAGAATAAATTTATGTTATTTAAAGTCTATATACATATTGGTCTGGTCACATGTCACAATCAGTTTACAATGATTTAAAAATCGACTGGACTTCCGGTTTTTGTGCAGTATAGCAGAACATGTTACCTAAGGTATTGTATTAAAACATAAATACCTGTTGTTGTTTACACCTGTTTCATTACCTAAATATAATAATTTGGAAACTGCGAACGTGTCTCTTTAATCCACATTAACCCGGACGGACGGACATACAACACAATTTGTGTATTATTAGAGTAGCAGGAGGATTACGGGGAGTTTCCTTCAAGAGGGAGATATAGTTGCCGTGGAACAAGTTAAGATCATAAGCGGAATAAAATGAAACAATATTAACTTATAGTCGGGGATACATTGATAGCGCGTAAGTAGCATTGGCAAATACCGCCTGCGCATTATGTACCAAACTAGCTTATGCCCGCGGCTTCGCTCGCGTAGAGTTCGAAAATTGCCCACGGGATCTTTCTTCTGGGATAATAAGTAAGTTTGCCGTAAGTCATTATTTCCTAGAATTTGATCCTTATTAGCGATACTATCGAGTGGTGTAATAATACAGTGTGTGTTTTTTTATCAATGGGTTCGATTCCAGGCTAGGTATATTGATTTTTCTGAAATCTAATGATGCAGTTTTAGTTTTCATCAAAATAGGGCTCGAG
The DNA here is from genome assembly GCA_963576755.1 of Noctua janthina. NCBI lineage: Eukaryota > Metazoa > Arthropoda > Insecta > Lepidoptera > Noctuidae > Noctua > Noctua janthina. The sequence goes on from OY755066.1 coordinate 1,919,826, forward strand.
ACACGTGTTTAATATTATTTCTATTGAAAGACAGTAAGTGGTCCAGATATTTCAAGTGCCATGCTTGTAACGAAGGGTTCGAACTGATGCCAATAGTCGCGTAACTGATCATTAAAACAAACAGCGAGTGCAGTCCCGTACCGCGTCCCGCGCGGGATCCGCCTCAGTCTGGTCATATCTTTACTGGCGATTTTAACAAAGCAGGTCAGTATTTCTGTGTATCTATCTCTTTCACTCTTCAAAATCCTATACTAGATAATGAAACACAGATGATTTGGTCCATATATATCTAGGAAAACGCATTTCTTTCAACAATTCTAATATAAAAGATGCTCTTCAACGTACGAAACGCCTGAAGTGGAAGTGGGCTGGACACGTAGCGAGACTGGCAGATGGAAGATGTACACAGTCGGTAATTCGATGGCAAGGCCCAAGCGGCGAGAAGGCCACACAACGTTGGGCGGATGAAATAAAAACAAATTGCCAGAAAGCAAGAGAAGTAGGTAAAAACACATGGAAAAAGTTGGAGGAAGCCGAACAGGACCTTAATTAAATAAAAATGAATACTTTGTCAAACATAATGTTAAAAGAAAATTTAAATCACATGTTTACTGTGCTGTTAAATGAATTGATACTCGAAACGCTTTCGCTTGTTACTGGAGGCAAATTAAATGCTCGTACGAAGTCTGTGGTAACCATTTCTGTGGTTTTTGTTCCGAGCAAATATGATTAGGTTCACTTACTGGATTACACTAATCTAGCCCCGCCGAGCGTTTACAGAATATTTGATCGCGTCATCCTTATCGGGGTAAGCAGAAAAAGTGGTGAAACTAACTTTGTGAGAACTTTTGGGAATAAATATAATAATATTCATTGAAATGATGTTAGATAAATCTAGTGGTCATTTAGTCATGAGTCATGACAAAGACCAGCGGCGGCCCAGGGATGGCGGCCCCGACTTACGAACAGTAAATCGTGGGTTCATACCCAGGCAGGCGCATTACTTTGTGTAATTTTTATCATCATCACTGCTCTCAAATCGAAGAAGAAAAACATTGTGAGGAAACCGGCATATCCTAGAACCAAAAATTCGAAGACATGTGACATCTACCAACCCGCACTGGGCGTGGTGGATTTGGGACTAACCACACTTATTCAGCTCTGTTCAGCTTTTGTCCATAGAAGACAACGAGTTTTGTATGGAGATGCGCACGCATCCGTTCAGCTATCCGCGTCTATTCGTACGCGTACGCATCTTCATACAAAATCGTTGTCTTCTATGGACAAAAGCTGAACAGAGCTGAATAAGTGTGGTTAGTCCCTTATAGCCCCGTTAACTCTCATAGAGAGGAGGCCGTGTGTTCCAGCAGTGGGAACATTATAAGCTGATTATGCTTATTCATGACAATAAACAGGTATTGTCCTGACCGTGTCCGTAGCCGGTGGCAAACTCGAATGTTGAACGTGGTGTAGCAGCACTACAAAGCACTAGAAACACAGAAAGTACAAGTACTTCAGCAACACTGAACAAAAAGTACTACAGCGCCATCTATGACACAGACGATGAACTAAACATGGAAACACATCTAAATCCTACATCGCGCAAGTCAAGTTATCCGCGACTTAAGTCTATACAACATTATTTTTAGTATATGCGAAACCTGAATATAGTTTGTTCAGAATAAGTAACTGAATCGATTCCAATAATTTTTAAACCATGTTATATTTTGTCCCAATTTTTTTTTTTAATTTTCTAGTTGGACACCGAGCGATATTGAGTACCTATCGCAATCTTTTAGGTACCTACTGCCAAATTATTATAATGAGCTCAAGACGACGCTGGAGGCGTGTGCGCGGGCGCGCTGTGTAGAGACTACGCTTTTGTGCGGACAACCAGGTAACAGAACAAGCTTATAACTTTGTGATTTTTCATGAAACAGTTTTGAAATATTGTACATAGATTATTTACATAAAAATACTAGACACGTGTTTCAGGTTTCTCATATACTAAAACTAATGTTGTATAGAAGAACCCGACAATAACTATCGGCCGCAGTGGCGTGCCTAAGGGCCAACAATACGGCAAGCCCATAAGTCAAGCAGACTGTTCAAAAACCCTAAGATCACGAAGAGTAGTAGATTATAAGGTCAAGCCAAGCTTTTAGGCTTGTATGAAAGTACCGCCGCTACTGTCGCGCAGTAGCCCACCAGACATGATACCCGTCTGGTCGGAGGATCCTCCCTTTTCTATGGGGGGTGATGAACTTTACACCCTATTCTTCATGAACGTATTTCAATAGCAAAAGTTCTTTTTTAACCTTGGGCTCTGGTAGGTATATTCACCAGTGATTTCGGATTTGCGATCTGTCTGTGTGTAGCAATTATCTACTTATTTTCTTTTTTTAATCTTAGCATAACACCCAGATCCGTTTTACGGTCCTATTAAAAAGAAACTTTACGCTTCGTCGCAAGGCGGGCAGCCATTCGTTCGCAGTTTAAAAACTTCAAAATTGGGTGCTTTCTCGAGTCCGCGACGGCTTCGTACAGTCGTCGCTAATTTCCCATGAGGCGAGTCACGGCGAACCGCAAACTGCCGCGATAAACAACCCAGAGGCTACAAGAATTAATAGGCCCTACTGTATCTCTTTTTTTTATTTACTTACAAAGTTGCATTACTTTTTAGGTTTCAGAACAGCTACCCAAAGAGGATGTTACTCAGGGCATATGCGGGTATACCATCACCTAGTATGAAAGAGCTATACGTCTTCGTCGTTCCGTATCTCACCCACAGAAGTAACATGAAAATAATACTAATCTACCATCATGTCGTGATGGAAGCTCCCAGAGCGCACATTTAGCGTCCATTTCTTCATGGTTTATCAAAGATTTTCAAATAGTATAATACCTAAAGCAGAGTCTGTGAAGACTTAAAAAGTATTTTCTTTCAGCACACAAAGCGACCTGTCATGTCATCGTACGACACGAGTCAGAGCTGACAGCGAAGTCTGACCAGTTGACCTACCATAACCTCCTACAGCAGCACTGGTTGGACTTCAGTACGGGAAAAAGATGCCAAGCAGAGAGCTACACGTCTTATATAACTCCATCTCTTTCGCATTTGGGGTTGGATTCCCATTCTAAGGATGCATCCCATCTGAATTCCACTTTTGTTTTTAAATTACATGCAGCGATGCTATTACCTGTACTTCCTACACAACCAAGTTACTGGATGGATATTGTAGGTACCATTCCTTGCCCCATTGATAAGACTGATTATCAAATATTCGGTCGGAATTCTGCCTAACCCAGCTTAAGGTTAGGTAACCGGTACATCTGTCAAATATCTACGAATGACAGACGGTCCCAAGGCGTGCTTTCCGAAGAAATTAATGATTAACGAAGGAGATGGCGGGACGAGCTGGACAGGTTCCGTCAGAATTGGAAGTAGGACGCGCGGGTTCGTGACAAGTGGAAGGAGAGGACGGAGGCCTTTGCCCAGGAGTGGGACAGAGCAGGCAAGGAAAAAATGATCGACCATCTAATGTAAACATAATAGCATTTATCTTAATCTTTACATAATATAAAACAAAGTCGCTCCCGCTGTTTGTGCGCTTAGATCTTTTAAACTACGCAACGGATTTTAGTGCAGTTTTCAGCAATACATAGTGTGATTCAAGAGGAAGGTTTATATGTACCTCTTTTGTACCCTTGTGAAGCCGGGCGGGTCGCTAGTCGGTAAATAAAACAACATCACATTCGTCTACGTTCTAAAACCACAACGACGTCTTTTTGTCTAAAACATTTAACACACGCATTCATTTTAGCAACGCGAGTGACGCAGAATTTTAATTTCTTTAATTCTTTTTGGCGCCGGGAAAATATCCTGGTACACGAAACAAAAGCAAAAAGTTAATAAACAAGTCTCTAAGTTTAATTAAAATGTAAGAAAGCGTGAACCATGTAATTATGTAGATACGCTACACAAGGCCTCGAATTTACTTGATTGCTCAGAGTAAAAACAAAAATTGAAACCTTAAACCCAACTACGACAAAAACGGCAACTAAAAATGTATCCTATACCTACAAGACATTGATGTGATTTTGGTTTTCATATAACGATCATCATCTGCCTAGATTTTTGCCAACTCTGTTGGATACAGCTGAATACCAGTATTTTACATGGAGCGACTGCCTATCTGACCTCCACAATCCAGTTAGTACTGGGTTATACGATACCCTTTGGTAAGACTGGTTGGCAGACTTTCGGGCCACTGACTACCTGTAACGATTGTCAAAGATCTACAAATAACAGCCAGTACCAACGGCTTAAGGTGCTTTCGAAGGCACGGAGGAAACTCGGAATGTAATGGGTGGTCAGCAATTCACGAAGCAACCTAGGCAAGCGCGGCGTTAGTTCTGACAATGGCCACACACCAAAAGAACCATGCGATGAATGACAGAGACTATCTACAAAGTCAAAACACTTTTCATTTAAATATTTTCTTTTCGCGGTGGGGGTGCTGCTCTATCGCTGAGTTTCTATAGTAAAGTAAAACTAATTACTTGAGTTTAAGTAATTACTTTTGCAACCATTTTTTTGCAATAGACAAGAATTTGAACGAAGCATACGAAGTAAGAACCGTTAAAGACAGCAAAACTTTTGACAGTTCTAACTTTAAGCAGTTACTAAACTACAGAATAAAAATTAATAACTTAAGATACGCTTAAGTTATTAATCTTTTACTCAAGTAATCACTTTGAGTTGTTTATAGATACGGGTGACGGTGCTCGGGCAGCCTATTTTCTACAGAGTATTTTTACCTAGTAGTGTGCATGATCCTATTGACGCTGCCAACTCGTTTTTTCAATACAATTTCCATTAACAATTTCACAAATATTTACCTACAGTACCCTCCTGACAATATTATTCAAGCGCCACAAGTTCCATGATACCCTATACATCAATTAACTTAGATAGCCACAGATACGCATGTAAGTTACACACAGAATGTGTAGTACGGGAATGGACGCGGAGATGCTTCTAATTCCGTTGGGTCCAACAAATTTGTTCCGGTCTGGTGCAAATAGGTCGTGCCGCCCGCCGCTCTTACTATATGTATTGTATCTATTAGGGGTGAGGCATATTTATCGTAACAGATAGAACTAACAGATATTTACATTTAACAAATAACAATTGTTCCTACCAACTTATTTTATCTGTTACTTTAATAACAGCCTGTTTTGAACAGACCTCACTGTTACCGCGGCTTGTTACTGTTACTCATAGTACTAGTCCCCATATTAAATGCGCCAGTTTCAAACTTAACTAATTACATCGTAATATTCATAAATTTATAGTAAACTGACAGTCCTAAGCCTGTAATAAAGTATGAAGGAAATTGTTCAGTTAGGAATTTTTTTATGAACAATCAGTATCTCCTATCTATCTAATCTTTTACATTATGTTGGGGTTGAGATCTCAAAAATCAAAAATCATTTATTCAAATTAGGCTGAGTGCCAACACTTTTCTAGAAAAGTGGCTGTCCGGTTATTGCTATAACACTAGTTTTATAGCAATAACCGGACGACAACAATATAAACACTTCTAATTTCTATACTTATTTTTTATACGATTTTCGACTTTTTAATGGAAGAAATAAAGAAGATATTCAATTGAGATTTATCGTCTGTACAAAAATAACAGGCTGTTATTTAATAACAGATATTTGGATCTGTTATTTTTATGTAACAGTAACAGTGATAACAGATATCGTGTTTTACCTGTTACAACCCATCTCTAGTATCTACTATCTGTATTTACCTACCTACGGCATATACAAGTACACAAACATGCTTCTGGTTTGAAGGTTCTTTATTAGCTTTCATGAAGCTAAATAACCTTGCTCGATAACCTTGACTTTGAGTAAAATTAAATGGCATCGTATGCATAGGTACGTACGGATCGCGCACTAACAGTTTTGGATCTTTTACGTCCAATATCTCCGTCTCCGATCGCAGTGTCGCGATGTTGGGGAGAACAAGTTGCTTTCGGCTTCGTTAAGGGTCTTTTTATACCCTTTATAGTTAATTTATTATTCTATCAATTTGCTTTACACCGCATAGACACTTTCCCCTAAGCATTCCCATCTCATTGATATTTCTTGTGGCCCAACAACATTCTTTGTAAGTGCCTTAAGGTGGAAGCGCCAGGGTAGCCCGATAAATTCAATTTTTCTTATGTTTTTTGCAATTTGCAGGTCAGTTTCAGGATGTATGGAAAACAAAATATGATTCGCGACCGTAACACGTATGTACTTACAGAATTATAATCATTAGAATCATCAAGTTTATTTATTCCCATGTTATTTTTTATGAAGACCTGCAAATTGCAAAAAACGTAAGAAAACTTGAATTTCGCGGACGGTCGGTAGCTGGTGGCGGTAGGTTTGCAGGTCAGTGTCAGGTTGTATGTTGATCACAGAGTACTTTTATATATAGGTATAGAGGCTTTACTCAACGGGTTCAGAAGGAAAGCGTTTGGTGGCGCCATCTGTATCCACAAACCTACAACTTTCCTGATATGTATATAATTGTGTAGATGTATACGTCTACCATCATTCTTGCTTCCAGGCAGGTTTTTATTTTAAAATTAGGCAATTTATGTTTATTAACCCCGTAATTTACTCATAGACTAACGTATATGAATAAATTAAGGAATTACTTGGCTGCAGAAAATTAAACCCATATTATTATAATCATAGTCATTTATTTTGGCCTAAGCATTGGTGCAACAGTCGTCGTAGTAGGTCATACATAATAGAATCAAATCTTTTCTTTTATTGTTAGTAATGTTAGCTTTTAGCGACATTTCGTCAAACAATAATAATAATATATAGTTTGTCGTTAACACATTTGTTATTGTTGAATAACACATTGAATGCCTTCAAGAACAGACTGGATGATATCTCCAAATCTTAAGGGTAACAAATATTGTCCAAAATTCCAATTCAAATTTCTTGAAAAATAACAAAAACGACCGTCAGATTGATTGTTTGACAGCTTACTTCATTGATGCAAGTAAAAAGTACAAAATAACTACTACGACACCAATTTAGCAGGTTTTATTTAGAGTATCACTTACATTAAAATGTATGCCAGTAGTAATGTTTTATTTGTTAAAAACATATTTTATGATTTTATTTGATATATTACGCTTATTTCGAATTTACTTAAAAAGTTTGGTAGTTTATTTAGTTCAATTATAATAAAATAAACTACTAAACAGAATATTTATTTTATTAATGGTAACATTTGATGTTCATTTGATGGAGTATAATGAAGCAAGAATAAAATAGTCAGTTCGTCAGTGAAGCTGTAGTATATAGCAATCTATTTCCAATTTAGTCGGTTAGCGTCAGCAAACGCCATCTGTATTCACAAACCAGCGATACATGATTTTATAATACGACAAAATTAAAAATGCATTAGGAGAAGGACCTGTTACTAGATTACGGTAGTCTTTTAATTTGGTAACATTATTTTCTCCTAGTTGCATGGTAAAATGTTCTAAGATTGTACAGCCTGATGTTGATGAAAATATGAATCGCATAATTATGTAGTTACAGAATTATAATCATCAATACAACTGTCAAAGTCGACAAACGTCATGTCAAACACAACTGTCATGGCTGCCCTAAAAATAGGGTTATCTTATTAAAAAACTTTTCAAATTTATTTATTTATTTAAACTTCATGTACAATAGTGGTACATAGGCGGACTTAATGCCACAAGGAATTCTCTACCAGTCAACCTTTGGGTTAAATAAGAAAACATTGTGATAGGGTTCAAAATAAATATATAAAAAATAACTTCTTGCTATCGAAAATTTATATAGGCACAACACAAATGATCATTTTTGTACGCCTGTACTCTTCTTCAAATTATTTTTTTAGTATTTTTATGAAATTCCCCTATTTTTTCCTGTTTATCATGTGATGATGTCATAGTGGTAGCCTAAAATCAAACATTTTTTTTAAACTTTATTTAATTAAACGAGTTGTTTCATTTTTGGCCATAATGTACATTTATCTAAAAAGAGGAAAAAATACCACAAATTTAAAAAAAATATTCTTTCGTGAATTTATGTCAGATGTGTTGTGCACAAAAAGTTATGGTTTTTCAATTATTGCCATATTCTATTTAACATTGCGTCTTACAGTTTGCATTGTCTGCTTTCGTTCTAAAATCATGTCACATAAAAATTTAATATCACGCCGACGTTAAATATGAAAAGTATGTGTTCTTGTAATTAATAATATGTGATTATTATTATTCTCTTATACATCATTTTCGACTAATTATAAGCAAGTGTGAGGCAAGTGTGACCTTTAAAAAAAAATAGGAAAGTACTTCTGGAGTTTATGTACTTCTGAACGAAAAATTCAAAATCACTTTTTGTTTTGACAAAACCCATCAGTGTCAGTACTGAAAATCAATTACTATCAAATAACAATTTCTAGGATAATTATGTAAACTTCATCTCTACGACCTGCTATGCCTGTCAAAACTCTCACGACAAACGTCAAACATTTTTAATTTTTATTATGTGCATAAAAACCATATAATATTATATAAAATGTTACTTTATTCTATTCAGGGGTTTGTTTCTCAGCTTGTCGAAAGTTACATGTTATGGCCAGATACATAAATAAAATATCTCCTTTGAATTTGTGTATATCTCGGAAATATTTGAAAGTCTTTGGTGTTAGTGCTCTAGGTTTAGCTATTTCAAAAATATTCAAATTGTGTATGTAATGAATATCCTTTTTATTTCAAAAAGTACCGGGTACATTTTTTTAAGCTCTAGCTCTAGTTGAATAATGTTGTTTAATGATGCATTTGGAAATCATCTAATTTACGACTTATGTAAAATACAACTTTATTAAAGAAAATTTGAATGTAAAAATTTTATTTAAAGTTTGATAAAAAGTATTATATTATTTTTAATATTTTAATACGCAAACCCTGCGTAGGGAACTACAACTGTTTTGATATGGAAAGAAAAATATTATATTATGTATATACGGAAAGCGACTTGCGCGCCAAAAAGTCACGTTTTAGCGACTTTCTAGCGACTTGACTCGAATTTATTGGAGTTGGCAACACAACAACACTGCACTTGTGACTAAAGTCACTTTTAGTTACACCAATCACCATGCAATTTAGTGTGCTAGCTAGTGTACGAGATGAGCAACAAACGCGGCAGAGTGGTCTCGAACCTACCGATTTTTCGGTATTACTACCGATATGGGCTCAGTTCTACCGAAATACTGAAATATAACGATTTTTCTACGATTTCAGAGGATACATGGAAAAGTCTCCCGATTTTTCTACCGATTTTATACTTTTAAGGTGGCAACCCTTTTCATTTATGTTTAAAGTTACGGGAAAGCCCTCAATAGTAAGTATGGATAGACCTAGTGCAGAATGTTTCATATATTTTGAGGAATACCCTTGTGTCTTACAACTCGATATTGTAAGGGGCTTCCCGCTCGGGAATTTGCATGTCTAGTCTATATAAACAGGAATTTGGTTTTACTTGTTTTAATTAATTTTCTTAACTTTGAAGAGACAGTAACTTTACTAAAGCGTGGCGATGAAACTCAAATGTTTCCTTTGTATCTTTAATATTTTATCACTTCCCCAATTATCCGCTAACGTTGTACGCATATTTTCACATATTAATCTTTTGAAAACAAAACAGCGAAATAGGCTGTCTACTGAATCAATCACTGGTCTATTACATGCAAAACGACTCTTTAATATAGCTAATTGTGATGATTTTGAAATTAATTCGAAGATGACCGCGGCTATGGCCAAAGAATAATGGTATAAAAAATAATTATACTTAAGTATGATTGTTATAAATTAGTCTGTAAGTTTTTTTTCAATAAATAAATGAATTTGATTGAATATTGTATTTTTTTGTAAAATATCGATTTTGGGTACAAATATACCGATTTTAGCTGGCAACTCTACCGATCTCGCTCTATGACGTTCGAGACCACTGCGCGGCAGAGTCTATGCCATATATTAACATACCTTTCGTCTATGCGATATTGCGATATGCGATCGCACTAGATGCAAGATTGGTTCACTCACTACCTGTCTCTACCTTTTTACACACTACAAATCGCTACAAATTTAGCACGCTAGCTCATCTAGCGCTCTGCAAATTTGATAATTTAATGGGCCTTTTATTAAATCTAAAATCAGTAGAAAATAGTGAAATAAACAAAACAATAGTGAATCGGTTGTTGCAGATGAATGGACGTAAGACTAGGCAGTATGGTCAAAAGACTTTAGCCTTCCCTTCGGGGTAAATCGAAAAAAAAAAAAACAAAAAAAGTTGCAGATGATATTTATTCCGAGTTTAAAAGTTTATCAACACCGCTGATAACGCCGGCCATCGCCAGATAAACGGTATCGCCTCATCGTCTGTGGTAGCCTGTTAACGTAATTGAGTAAGCTCAATAAACTCCGGCCGGAATTCATTAAATATGGATTTAAAATTCTCGGAAATGTCTGTGGACACGACTCTTGCACAGGTACTACAACTTTTAACAATACTTACAAACAATCTAACTTTAATAAATTCACAACTGTGTAACTATCAACAACTGAGAAAAATAATAGTCACTTTTACAGATTTCTTATCATTAAAAACTTTGTGATAAAGAAGTATAATCAATGTTTTAACAAATTCACTACTAATACTTATAATAAAATCACCACATATAGCAAAACTCTGTGAACAAGCTATCTTTGCAGCCAGGTATCACAACAGTTCCCAGTCTAATGGCTGGTCTCAGCAATGGAAACATACTTTCCAAGTGTCTTGTAATTTGGTACACAATATACAATGGTTACTACACCACCTGCTTCTTTGCAAAACAAAAATACTAAGAAAAGAAAAGTATCTGATCTGCAGGTTTATATTTGGTGGTTAATGTATAAGTTTTAAAATATACCTACTAATAGAATAAATCACTTTTAATGACTATACAGTGTGGAAGGAACCTGACCCACAAACTGCTACCACATGTATATTCGGTGCATCATTCTGAACCCCCCATGGAAATTTTACATTCTGACTGCATAGCTATTGCACTATTGTAGAAAATAGCAGATTTTTTTTCTGTAGGTGTCCCTTCCGCCCTGTATACGTGATTGAAGGGACACCGATATGAAAACGGTTAACATGTATTCTCAGACCAGGGCTCAGAATGATGTACTGAATATGTGGTACCTGTTTTTGCGTCGCTGTCCCTTCCATCCTGTATAAAAATATAAACAAACATGATAAGCCATTAAACAAAAAAAAAAAACATTTTTATACAAAATATTAACTTTCTATTCCAGGAATATTTAAAGAAGAATGAACTTCTGCTAAAATTGTATTATGATTATAATGGTACAATTGAAAAAAGTACACAAAACGGGGATGATTTCTATATTTTCCCAGGTAATATTACTGAAGGAGATCACAATAAAAAAGGTCAACAGATGGAATTTCAGTATATGGCTTCAAAGTTAGAACAGAATGCCACCTTAATTGCACAACTTGAATATCACATCAGAAACATACCCATAGAAGAAACTCACGTGCAACTGAATCTTCTCATTCAGTACTTGAGGAGTTGGTCCATTCCTAGACCCGATTGTAAGTACCAAGTACCAATGCACTGTGGTTGGACCCTTACTGTGGTGCAACAAAAATACAAACTACTTTATTTCTTGAATTTTATTTATGAAACATGTTAGATTCTCCTTGTATTAATGATTGAATGATGTAAATAATAATTAAAAAAACGTATATTACTAAATTAAAACTTAAAAATACTAATTTAAGTAATAAAATTCTCAAATTATTACCGTTACATTGCAGGCGAATGCTCCCTGTGATGTTCAGTAGAAAATAACTCACTATTTAACTAATTCAAATATAAATTAAGCCTTACGGCCACTACAACTTAGTAGGCAAGCTGACACAGATCGATCTGTATTTTTTATAATTGAATACCTATGTAGTTTTTTGTCATTTTGTTGCACCTTTTTTGGCAGGAATATAATTTGACCTTTTTTTGATCTAGCTATTGTAGACTTAATTTGTCGGTCCAATGACTCGCTACTAACCCTGGAATATTGGATTGCGCTCACCGATTGCGTTATTGTTAAATCTAAAGAGCTAGTTGCTATTTGTCACCTTTTGGTAACACTGCACCGCGAAACAGGGTAAGTTACATTTGAAACACTATCATATTGATATACCATCAAACATCACATCACTAGAAAAAAAATATCCTTTTATTATTTGGTACAAAACATATTACTAACACTGGCCAAGCGCGAGTTGCCTCACGCACAAAGAGTTCCGTAGCACCACACAATATAATAACAATATCTTTAACGCTCATTCATTTGTCAATTTATACTCAACAGCCAAACTAAATTTGTTTTTCATAGAATGTTAATGAAAAACAAAGTTACTTCTGCAGTTTCACGATTAAGTCCCATATCTCAAAAACTAGATATCAAATCTTATTCAAACCAATTTTCGTTAAAAGTTCTTAACACGTTCTACAAAAAAAAAAAATCTAGGATCCTCGATATAATTTTTTCAGAGTTGTCGATAAACACCCCACACAGTTATATACGTACATTTTTTTTTAAAAACCCTTCCTCCGAAAGTGGCTCTTCTCTCACTACTTTTAGGTTCAGAATGCAGTTTAGTTAATTCCGCCTCGGCTACAATGACAAAGTTTATTTTTTCAATTCAATTCATTTTATTTCAGATAAATAACATTATAATCATCCATACATGTTTTTTAAATAATATAATACGAACAAACAAACAACAACAATGACAACAAATAAATACTAGTCTTGTGTAGCTCGCGAACGATGAACGAGTAGGAGACGTATCTTTGCAGTGTACTAAAAGAAACGTTTCGGAACGCTGACTTGTAATCGGTCTAATAGGTCAAATAGCTCTTTTCGTACTCGTACAGTCACTGATTGATTGGCAGATTGACAGATACGCCATACGAAATACGGATTCATTCGATGTCTGTGAATGAATGAGAACAAACGAAGCAATAAACGATTTGAATTTGAAAACGAGAGAGAATAGCCGACGAATGACGATGCTACCCGAACCCGACCGACCAAATTCACATGTTTTTTGACCGATTAATCAGAATGACAATCCTTAATCCTAAGTCTGTTTAAGTATGAAGGAAAATCAATTATGTTGGATTAATACAATTATTAGTAACTATAATTTGATCACCATCACAGATTCACATTTGAATGGTAAAAAATCTCGGTTAAAATTATTATACATAATATTATGTCAGCTGTGTACTCTGTGGTAATACTAAACAGAGATAAATAAAAATAATTATAGATGTCTAGTGCATTTAGTACATAAACCTAGAGAGCGTATTAATTTGCTCTGTGATCCGCGGACCGCGCTGTGCTCTATTGAAATAGTGACCGACAGCGAAGACCGAATAGAGCTATTAGAACTAATAGAATGAACTAGTTCACTGTCCGAAATGAACTAGTACGGAGCGATCTTAAAAATGACCGAGCAGGCACAAGACTAATAAATACACAACAATGGAATGGAATAGGACCGCAGTACTCGTACATGGAGTTTTGTCCAATGCTCCATGAAGGAGCACTCCATGTCCATTGTCCCAACAATGAGCTGCAGGAAGCTGTTGGGGCTGCCCCGTATGCGGCGCATCAGAGACGCTATTCTTTTGCGATGTATCGTTTGTAAGCCATCCACTTGAGCGTGTGACAACATACCTGATGTGCTACAAAAGCGTGGTAACCCAATCAACATCCTGAAAGCGCTATTGTTTTGGACACGCAGGGCAATGTTAGTCTTCTGCGTTATGCTCACCCATCGGCTGCACGTATAAAAAGACTGACAGTACGCCTTGAATAAAGTTATTTTTACCTGTGCAATACAGTGTGCAAACCTATGGGCCAGCATATTAGCTCTAACTGACAATATCTACATCATCTGAGAGGCCCTCGGTGACCCAGTGGCCCAGGTACTTAAATTGCGCCACTCTTTTGAGAGCACTGCCGTCCAAAGTGACCTGAGGTACGGTGCAGTGGCAAAGGTTCCATACAACTCCATTCCTACCGGATTCCCTTTGAAAAATGGCTCAGTCAGTATTCTATAGACAAATAATATACCTACCCACATTAAAGATATATTCTCCAGCTTACCTCTTACAAAAACTGACCCTTCGCTACTGGTACGGTGTCATATCTCTTCGTACCGGACTTGAACACCATCATTTCACTTTTAGTCATGTCATACCTGAGCCCATGGGCCTCCGCATAGCACTCGTATATTAAGCGCCTTAGGGCACTGATCGATGGATGGATGGATTCATAATTTCACATCACTGTGTAGCGGTTCATAGAACCGTACTCAACAAATTTCAACTGTGCCAACAGTCTCGGGAGTCCTTATCGTTGAGTGTTTTTCGCTATTCCTTATAGTTTCGGATTTGACCATCCAAGCCTACTTGCTACTTGAAAATTTCACCCAGTATACTCAGACTTTGTGAAGTCAGTCTCGAACTAGCCGTACCTTCTGACTTCAAAATGTTTGGAAAATTACTTATCTGCAGTTTTGCAGTTCGGTAAAAAACCTATCTTTTGTGTTTTTTCAGATCATCTGTATATCTACAACTTTATAAGGAGACTGAAGATACTACTAATGCACCTGACCTTTACTTGAAAAACAGTAGGCTAGTTAAAGGTATGTCTTCGATTTAGTTCTTTACAGTACCACATTCACGGTCAGTTGACGTGACTCCAATTGGCTGGAATCAAATACCAACTAAACGGCCAAAGCCATAGTCGGCCAATAGTCTCTACTCTGAGGCCCTTTTCACACACACACACACATACACACACGGTTGCCAGCGGGCAGAGTGGCGTTCAGTTGAATATCCCGAAATGACCCGACCGCGCCGGGTCCCGTGTAGCTGTGAACGGTGGCGTTTTTTAAGGCCTATTATGGAATTATAGCTTTTTAAAAAAATCCTAGGAATACTTCTGATTTATGCTAATTGAAATAAATATATGCTAAACTCCAGAAGGCTTTGTTACATCAAACCCATATTTATTTAACAGTTGCATAGCTACCACACTGTTCCCAATCCATTTTAAAGATCTTCATTCACTTATATTCAGGGTTTGATTCTGGCACCGTCGCCGTTGTATCTGATGATGCTGATGTTGACTCTGCCGTTGATAAATTCATCTCGGTCTCCAAACAGGTATGTTTTACGACACAAAATTAATAATAACGGATGTAAAAAGAAAACGAAACCGAGTCATTTTTGTTCTTCATATCATTTTATTTTTTTTGTGTGTTGGATGAACCTTCCGATTACGATGATATTGAGGTTTTACAAAAACAAGTTTTAAGTGTGCCATGCGTGCGTTACCTACTGAAGCATCTTTCACTCCAAAAATTAAAAAAATATCGCACTTTATTTTTGCATGTGTTACTTAGTTTTATGTAAAAAATGCACATACATCCGCAGGTTCACCTCACGGATGCCAGGTAAAAGAATCATATCTTATAACCTAACTATTCATTAGAAAATTCAAACATTAACTAGGTGTAATTGAAATGACTGAAAAATTGAAAATGGCGTATTGATCATTGTGAACAACTTTTATTATTAAAGGGCTTTTCAGGTTTCCAGTTATCGCAATGACGTAAAGGCATTATTATCTGAAGCTAAACAGCAAACGTTCACATTGCAGGCCCCGTGGCGCTTGAGGAGCATCCTGGTGCAAGAGAGCGTCTACCAGGAATTTAAGGAGGCTCTTACCTGGAAATGCAAATTAAATAAATCCGGAAGCAAGGCCCCAACCCCCAATGTATTATGTTCGGACACCCTGACTTACAACGACAGAACTTTCCTGATAGATCCAGTGCAGTTGATAGAGGAGCAGCCGTCAGTTGTGACTGTCGAAGCCTACAGGACCACAAAAGAAATGATATCTTTGGTGCAACAATATAAAGCTCGCTACTTATCGCTATGGATAAATGGCGTAGCGGAAATTAATGAAGTCACGCATAGCACGACGGCGCCCGTAGTGTGGGTGAATACTGTAGCTGACTTCAGAGGACCACCTCAAGTTTTGCATGCTATTTTTTCCTATGATGAGGTCACACCATTGCAGAAATGTGCCGAAGTCACCAAACTGTGCAAACTGTCACAGTCGTGGTTAAAATTGGATTTTGAGAGTCGTCGTGACATTCTGTGTGGTGTGCTGGACGAATACATATCATTGGACCCCGAAAACAAACTATACACTGACATAAAGCATTCCATTTCGTCTTGTACCCAGAAATCTTTCGTAGATGTAGGCAAAGATTATGTTTGCATAGGAATGTTACAGCCTAAGGGTATCATAGCAACTACTAACAAGGATGCTTTTTTCTCTGTAAAAGGTTTCGAGTCAATTTTACAAGGTAATGCACTTATCTTGATTGGCGGATCATTGCCATACTCTTCGGTAAGCGAACTAAAAGAAGTACCAGCTGTTAACATTAGCCACTCCGATTACGGAGATTTCGCAGTTTCATCCTGGGACTCCAGTTGCTTCATGCGAACTCGCGTCATCTGGACAAACTCGGGAACAATTTTTGCTAACTGAATTAGTTTTACTGACTCGGCAACATTTTATTTCTTAAGTTGTCCGATAACTTATTTGAGGAATAAGAGTAGTCTGAAAGCTTTTTTATAAATATGTCAAACTGTCAGATTTATTCAGTTTTAAGTTATTTGACTAGACCGATTAATCGGATTAAAAGATGAACCGGTTAGGCCTGTAACCTATTTGTTTAGTTGAACCCTGAGATCGCATTTGGTTATTGTCAACACAAGTGTAGCGAACAGCTCTTTTTGCAAAACAAAATGTAGAGTAACTCTAACTCGTTTAACAGTTATTCATTATATTTTCATTCATTGCTCTTATTATCTTCAAACTCCTGCCTTTTTACCCGACTGCCAAGGAAGTGTTATGTTTTTATTGCTAGTTTCCGGTATTTTGAACCAGATGCGGGCGACACAGGGTCAGTAATAGCTAATATTATATAATTATATTGTTATAATGTTTTACGCATGTTTATTATATTTTTATAAAAGTTCTATTAAATATTTGTTCGTTTTCTTTAATTCACACGTAGCAGTCTAAATAAATTTTGTTATGTTGACATATAATTAGTTTATAATGAAGGCCAGCAGCTCTGCTCTAGGGGGGGTATTTTTTTAATATATGTCCTTACAGGCGGGCCCATTTTAATCAAAACATTTTTGCGCCTTTGCTGATGTATAGGCCCGGTCTCCACCGAAGCGGAGACGAGAAGAGATGTGTTGTAAGTTGTAAACCACCAATAGAATTTCGTTATTTATACTTCTCGTCTCCGCTCTCTAAGAGTGTTTACGACTTACGACATTTCATACAAACTTTCAAGTCCTTTTTTTTTAAATGCCTGAACCAATTTTGAACGAAAATGTTCGGTGATAATTTTTAGAATTAAGTGTCCTGCTTATGCGTATGAAATTTCATTAAAATCGGTTCAGTCATTTTGAAAAAAAAGGACTTGAAAGTTTGTATGAAATGCCGTAAGTCTTAAACGCTCTTAACTTTAATGGAAACGGTTGAGCAAAGAGGAGAGATGTCTCATATTCGTTTAGGCCAGCCTCCGCACTCGGCGGCAACGCACAGTGGAGACGAGAAGAGACGTGAGGGTGTAAGGTGAGTTGATGTAGAGTTTTCCTAGCATAAGGTACAAGAAAATCTGTTTAGATCTGATCGAGTCTAAAGGTATCCTGTTACTTCAATGATATTGCAAGAACGTGGCAACCTTGACCTAATGCTGAGGCATCACCTGTAATCTGCAGGATACGTAACCCTTCACCAACTTGTATCGTGTTTGGTCTGACTGGTTATACATAGATAGTGATCAGAGTTTATGTATGTAAACTAAGCAGATTTCGGCGAGACAAGATCTCGTGTCGCAATTTTGGGTTTCAATAGATTGTCGTAAAACAAAAAATGGACAGCAATAATGAAAGAATGCTGATAAAGAAAGAATAGCTGCGTCAGCGGTCTACCGATGCGACGACGCTTGTATTATATTACTTCAGTTAAACTAATAGGCCAAAACATATTATTTTATTTGTATCAGGGGTTTAAAAATATATTAATAAACTTTGTTATTATAGCTATACCTAGATATCAATAATGCCAAAAAAAAACAATCGCTTGACAACGTGCACCAGCCTTAGCCGGCAGCAGGCGGCCCGTTTGATATTTATCACAATCACTTTGATTATATATTATGCAAAGCCAATTATAAAACCTATTTTGTGCCGCCGTTCAACGTGCAGGGGCACTGGCGGTTACATTTAGCCGTTAAAAATAGTCCAATCAAATGTCACGCCCGTCAATAAATAGTTCCAATTTCGAAGACCAAACAAAAGATGGTACCCAAGCATTTATTATGACGTTTACAAGTAAATACGATATAAATCGTGTGAGAAAACGTGTGATTTGCATTGTTAGTATTAATACGTTTTTTTAGCGGTTTGAATAATATAGGTATGAGTCAAAATTAGTGAGTACAGTTTAGTATGAAGACTGCCAATATGACCAGGAATAAGGGACAAGTATATAGTGTTGGTAATTATCTGATGACTGGCAAGGTGCTGGGGAAAGGGCACTTTGCGAGAGTTGAAGAGGCTACACATAGGATTATAGGAAAAAAGGTAGGTAACGAAAGTTTATTATTAATCTACCCGCCATTGCGCCGGATGTTGAAGTGAATTACCCTTATCTAAAACACCTGCCCTTGACTCATTATTCCATCTTCTCCAACCCTGAGCGAAAGATTAGGATGTCCTTGGCTTGGTTTACTTATTGATGTGCCGCGTAATATCTTGTCATTGATTTTCGGAATGACCCTAGCCACTTGCCGACGGTTTTGCACTGACGAGATGTAAACACGTCGCCAGTCCATGGAGACATGCTAAAACCATTCCATGTGAGTAATCTAAGGATTCGAATTCGTGAATTTGAAACTTTATGGATTGGTTAACAGTTAGCACCAAGGTGGCAATGAACAACCTGAACAATGTTGATAACATATCACTCTGAACTTTTTAAATGATCTAAGTTGTTACAACGAGCGAGCCACCGACACCAGGCAGATTTAGGATTTTCTGTTGGACGCGACAATCAATTTTATTTCTTAAAGATCTACTCATCGATCGGCCTGATTGGCGAAAGGTCCATGCACTTGGCTTCCGCTTTCATGGCCATGCAGGCACTTGGCTTTGTGTATTCATTATTTTATCTCCATTACTCTCAAAAGTGTGAAGGATGAAGAAACTGCAGGTCCCACTCTCTACCACAGAGAGGCTGATGTACAGACGCCAGCTCATCAAGCTACCCGAAACTGGCAAATTTTCTCAATCAACTTTGAACCTAATGCTTTAGCGATAAAGTTGAAAATCTATTAAAGAAATTTAATAGATTGTAGTAGCTTGATGTGCTGGCGTCTGAACAAGCAGTAAGGAGTTTTAGGCTGATTACACTGACTGAAACAATGTTGCTTCTTCGCGTTTTCGTGAACCTTTAATATTGAAAGTTTCTTTGTTCGCTATCTCACATATGAAAATGGCCATTTACCTTTAATGCAAATGGATGTTAGGTACTTCACACAAAAACTACGAAACGGATTGTATGAAATTTGGCACACATATACTTAGTTTATAACCAGGATTATTAACACAAAGGATATCGGGATTTATTCCGGTAGTCCGATCCCGTGAGACAATAACCGAACTCAACGCGGGCACACAATCGAATACATTGATCCTGACCAGGTTTGATAGTTTGCGAAAACTTGTTTGTTTAAGGTGGCAATAAAGATCATAGACTTGACGTGTATAAAAGAGGAGTATGCCCGTCGAAACCTTCATCGTGAGCCGAGGGTCATGGCGAAACTACGGCACCCCTGCATCGCGGCCCTCTACGAAACTATGATGGTTAGCTTAACAAGAATATCTACTTCTTTAGTTTCTAAAAATGAATGTGGGTATTACACAGCACGTACCGACGCCAGCACATCAAGCAACTACAATCTGTCAAATTTCTTTAATAGATTTTCAACTTTATCGCTAAAGCATTAGATTCAAGGTTGGTGGGAAAATTTGGCAGTTTCGGGTAGCTTTATGTACCAAAGATTTGTGGTCATATAGGGGAGGTGAGGAGCGTCAGACTGTTTAACTTTCTCCTTAGGACCAACATGGTCATCGCGAAAATAATAATCAGCTCACACCATACTTTGGGTCGAGTAGGTATTGAAGTATGTATGAGATAGCTAATTATTTTAACATCGTGAGGAAATTGGCATGTTCTTGAACCAAAAATTCGAAAACATGACATTACGTGGGCCCACGTGGTAAATTATACAGCCTTCTCATAGCGAGGTGGACTGTTTCCCAGCAGTGGTCAACTTTATACATAAACATAATACCTCACATGTAATTACCGAAGCGTTAAGCCGAGGTGTACCTATCTAATAGCTCACACCACATTTCGCCACTTCTGTTCCAAGTCTCATGAAAGGACTAGCATAGGTAGTCATTTTTTTAAATATATGTATTTACCGTTAAACTCAAATTTTCGTACATAGTTAAATCTCTAAATTGCTAGCGTCCTCACGGCTGTAATGACTGGTCGATACTGAAGAGATACATACGAGCACCGAGTTACATCAGTGCAAATGCATTGATGTGTGCTGCGCATAAGTTGCTTTCTATGTGCGGAATCTAGAGGAGGTTATCTGTGGAATCGAACTCAGGACCTCATGATCAGCAATAGCGCTTGTGAACAGCAACTAAATTGATTGGTTGTTATAGCACGGGCCGCGCCTGTACGTGGTGATGGAGGCGGCGGGCGGCGGCGACCTGTGCGCGCACGTGCTGGGTGCCCGCGGAGCCGCGCGCGGCCTGCCCGAGCCGCGCGCGCGGGCGCTGGCCGCCCAGCTCGTGTCGGCCGTGCGGCACATGCACGCGCGCGGCGTCGTGCATCGGTATTCTAAACACATCTTACATACAAAAACTCATGCATTTTTTCCATGGGATAGGCGGAAACTACAGTACGCCACCTGCTACGATCCTTACTTATCTACTCCTTTCGGCTCGTCCACGTTCATACATCTGGTCATACACCTACTACGCACCTGAACCATCTGAAGGACCTCACTTCGTGCCCTCGCGACGTTGCCACTCACATCTTACCTTATTAGTAGACTTTCCCTCATCCGCAAGCTCTTTTCAATTATTATTACTACATCTTCTTTTAAACCGCTACATGTGTGTTCTATTACAAACGCGTAAGTTATTGGGGATGTTTGATACTCTTTCACGCAAAATCAACTGAACGGATTTAGATGAAATTTGGCACACATTTTTTTGTTTTTTTTATTAATAACATAGGATACTTTTTATACCGGTCGGTAGTACGATCCCGTGGGACAAATAACGATATCTACGCGGGCGAAGGTGCGGGCATAAGCTAGTATTTAATAAAGTAGTAAATACCTTGTGTAGGTAGAAGTTTAGCTGTGATTCAGTCAATGAAACTGGCTTGAGTTTCACTTTTGTCATTTGTGTTGTCTCAACAATAATGTTTCTTTCAGCGACTTGAAAATGGAAAACATCATGCTGGACAATACTAAGCAATTCATCAAAATTGTTGGTAAGCTCACAAGTTACACCTATTGCTAGCTGCTTCACCACAGATGCGCCAGGATTTGCAGCGAAGGTTGTGCCTTACACTAACCAATCACATAGCTAACCTAGCTGTAAAAAAGAAGCGATATTGTTGGATATTCTCATACGCATCCCTCGCACACCCCCTCAGTCTCTGAAAGTTTTCATACCGTAACGCTTCAATTTCCCAGATCATTTAGTGCCATCACAAATACACTCATAGCCTATTAATACTGAGTTAAACTATTTTATAATAAAATTGTTGTATAACACAGTCGGTCTATGGTGTTTTAACCCGACTCCCTACTAAATTCTATATGTATGAAAGTTCATCTCTTTTCATTATTTTTTCGATTATTCGGTAGGCTAGGGAAAGGTACCGACTTCCGAAACCCTGAATCGTTGGATCGGTTCACTAACGAATTAACTTTTCTCTCTTGATTAATTTTGATTCCGAGTGAATGAAGCCGAATTAGTGATAAAAGTGAATGAAATAAAGTCTACCTTTTGTCCTTTATAGACTTCGGGCTGTCAAATATGTGGAGCGGCGGGGCGGCGCTGCGGACGCCGTGCGGCTCGCTCGAGTACGCGGCGCCGGAACTGTTCGTGGACGGCAGGCGATACGGGCCCGAAGTCGACCTATGGAGCATGTACGCACGACGACACAACATGATATTTATTTGATTTAGCTATTATTTCCTGTAATCTGTGTGCGTTCGCCTTGTTCGAATAAAGACATGACTTTTGTCAGATGATTTCAACTAAGAGAAAGAAATACCACATTTTAACATGTTTTGTGTTAATGTTTCGCCAGTGACAGACGAAAGGGGCGTGTGAGCCTTGTGTATGTATGTTGCAGAGGCGTGATCGTATACGGCATGGTGACGGGCGGGCTCCCCTTCACGGGCGCGGAGACCGGCGAGGGCAAGTCGCGACCGCAACTGCGAGCTGCCATCACGCGCGGCTTCACGCGCAAGCAGCGAGCCGCGCTTGCCGCAGTCACGCCCGGTTACTAACACTTTACTATGCTACCTTCACGCTCATGCAGCGCGCCGCGCTCGCCTCAGTCACGCCCGGTTACTAACACTTTACTATACTGCCATCACGCCCGGCTTCACGCGCAAGAAGCGCGCCGCGCTCGCCGCAGTCACGCCCAGTTACTAACACTTTACTATACTACCATCACGCGCAAGCAGCGCGCCGCGCTCGCCGCAGTCACGCCCGGTTACTAACACTTTACTATACTACCATCACGCGCAGCTTCACGCGCAAGCAGCGAGCCGTGCTCGCCGCAGTCACGCCCGGTTACTAACACTTTACTATACTACCATCACGCGCAAGCAGCGCGCCGCGCTCGCCGCAGTCACGCCCGGTAACTAACACTTTACTATACTACCATCACGCGCAGCTTCACGCGCAAGCAGCGAGCCGCGCTCGCCGAAGTCACGCCTGGTTACTAACACTTTACTATACTACCATCACGCGCAAGCAGCGCGCCGCGCTCGCCACAGTCACGCCCGGTAACTAACACTTTACTATACTACCATCACGCGCAAGCAGCGCGCCGCGCTCGCCACAGTCACGCCCGGTAACTAACACTTTACTATACTACCATCACGCGCAAAGAGCGCGCCGCGCTCGCCGCAGTCACGCCCGGTTACCAACACTTTACT
The DNA here is from genome assembly GCA_963576755.1 of Noctua janthina. Taxonomy (NCBI): domain Eukaryota; kingdom Metazoa; phylum Arthropoda; class Insecta; order Lepidoptera; family Noctuidae; genus Noctua; species Noctua janthina. The sequence goes on from OY755066.1 coordinate 1,943,400, forward strand.
ATACTACCATCACGCGCAAGCAGCACGCCGCAGTCACGAGGTCCTGGTACGTCCGGTTACGCACACTTATGGTGGGATAGATTTACCCTCACGCGCGGGGTCTACCCGGGATAGGATTTAAAAAAAAATAAGAATTATTTTACTTATTTATTTAAAATATACAAAACGAAAAAATGGAAAAACATTAATATAATTATGGTTTAATGTTTAATGAATATTTGTCTGTTTTTATTTTGGTTTGCTTTTTGACATTTATTTCAGCGATTTATAGCCGGGCGTTGTTGTAAAACAAAAACTTTAACACGATCATGTCAGAGCGTATATTTTTATTAAAATCACAAACAGTAGGTACGGTCGAACGCTTTAGAATCACTTCACTGCCGGTCCATGAATATTCACTAAGTTTGTTTGTATTACACCTCGGGCGACATATCTGAAACAAGAAAAACATTTTAGAGCTCCTCACTTGTTTGTGATGCGTTCACGCCTCAACGGCCTAAATTTGGCATACAAATAGACGAAGATGTACAGTAGAGACCATAAGTGCAGTAGCAGTTTCACAAAACGATCGCATCAAAACAAGTCGCACTTACGACCTTTTTCCATAACAAACATTTTGCACACATACACGATCTCGTATATCGCTCTCTTTCATAATTATCTAGTCAGAAAGAGTGCGATATAATGATCATTTGCCTTAGTGACAAGCCTGTCATGTCGCGACGGAGTATTAAGTTAGTGATATTTAATTTCAAACAAACAATTATGTGTCTATCTGGCTTAGCGGTTAACGCTATAGATAAAATGTCTCGCACAGTATAGTCTGGGTTCGAACCCAAGTGACATTACACTTTTTGTGTTTTAATTATAAATGATACGTTAGACCCGATGAGATATGTTTTTCTAAATATTAGTTGGAACTTATTATTAACAAAAAAGATGAGGGTGAATGTGAAACAAAATAAACTTCTGGATTGAACAAAGTAGTTAGTTATGATGTTGTTAGTTGGTGAACTTTGTTTCGAGCGTTTGTGTTATTATTACGATTAGCGTATTGTTTGATTGTCTTTATTCAAGATGCAAGCTAATATTAGTTTTGATGACAGGGCAAATATTGTCACTTTGCGTAAAAATGGGCTTAATATTTCTCAAATTTCAACTGAAACTGGCTTAAAATGTGTAAGTTATTTTTAAAAATTATAATTATTATGATAGTTGTGGTGTGTGATTTTCTTATTATTAAATAAATTGCTAGTTGCAAGTGTGTAATCATATTTTGTTTTTTTTTAGAAATTCTGTTAGCCGTTGGGTAAAGAGGTTTGAGGAAGAAGGTAGTCTGAAGAGTCGTCTAAGAAGTGAAAGGCCGCCGCTTATTAACCCGACTCAGCGACGTTTTATGGTGGAAGAATATGAAACAAATGGTTTCATTCCAACTATAATGTTTGCAGAGCAATTGGATACTACATTACAGACTGTTCGCCATGCATTCCATGCTGAAGGTTTACATCATCGGAAGCCAGCTAAAAACCATTTTTGACACAAAAACACAGGGAGGAAAGACCACGTTTTGCTCGAGATTATTTACGTTTTAACTGGGAGGTGACTGTATTTTCTGACGAGAAGACTTTCAAGTCTTGCCAAAAGGAAGACTTAATTTATGGCGAAAAAATAATAATACTTAATTTAATAAGTAGACCGGGTAACTAAATATTTAGTAATATTAACAAAACCGTAAATAAAAATAAAAAAAATTAAGAAATAAATTTTAAATTTAATGATCTTAAATTGGGGTTTAGTTTCAATATTCTTTTCGTCAAGAAAATGAACACTTAAGCTATAACCTCAATACATTCAATGTGAATTACATTAAAAAAACACGTTCATAAAGTCTAACTCATATATTAGTATTCAATTAACTCTGCTGAATACTGATACCTATAATAAGCGGGTATCAACAATTATATTTGTGTTATTAGAATATCCTTTCCGTGTTATGTTATTCTTATTATGAATTGACTAAGTGGGTATACAACAAAAAATCTTATGAACGGTGATAAGAGAACTTTTTTTGCCTAGATAGGAATGTGACGTCACATTCTCATAAAAAATTGTTAATTTTATAAATAAATAAAACGAATAAACATTTTTGTTATCATTCAGCATGATTTTTTTATTTCCACCTTCCAACACCGAAAACATAAAATAAAAATCAATTAATGAGGTTAAATAATAATACAATAACTATCTAATATTTAACTTCTTATAAAAAATAAATAATAAGCATGACTATATTATAAATAAACATAAATACCTAACGACTTTCTGCTTAAAATACAAATATAATTAAGGTTTCAAAGAAACAAAAAACAGCCACACATTGTAATAACATGGATTCGAACTTGGACTTCATTGATCGTGAACCCATGCTCAGCCCAAACAGCTACCAACCCATGTTAATACTACGCGAATTTTAACAATGCAATGGTAAGAACAGGTCATCACTATGATGTGTATTCTAAATGCAACAGAAATATAATGCTATTTCGCGTAGTGTGACGACAGTTCATTAGTGTGTGTTATGTGTAGAATGTTGAGACATCACTCATACACGCACACGCACACACACTGCTGTATCGCGCTCGCACAGTTCATAGCAATGTAATCTTTAGCATGGTACTGCACTTTTGAGGTCTACTGTACCTTGGAATAATTTCCGAACTTAACGCGAGCGAACGCGCGGGGAATAGGTAATATTTAGATAGCAAGCACCCTGTACATCAAACTAAATAACACTGCGCAAAAAATATTGCTGGAAAACTACCTTTCTTGTTGGTGTGAAAATTCACGGTTTACGGTGGCGCTCAATGCAACGCACTCAAAACAATGTATCCCTAATTCGCAATGACGGGAAGGATAAGCTTGTGCCTTTGGGCTTCAATAAGGGTGTTTTTACACCCGTTATATAGTTATGGATTCTGTTGAATTCCCAAAATGTTCAACGGGCTCTGCACCTCTAGTTTTGTCAATAAAACGCAACTAATGCAAAGGCATCACGTAACAAAATAAAACGCAGTTGACTGAACAAATTCACATTTTTGCTGATTAATCAAAAAATACACATCAGGTCTGAACTCCCCGAAGGGTTAGGCCGATGGACCCTAACCGCCATTATGTTTAAGTCCCATGTAATAGGGAAAGAGATCATCAACCGGGCACAAACCCAGACTCAGTGGCTAAAAGGGTAAATTGCTGACGGAAAAATCCAATAACACTTTGCCCGGCCTGGAAATTGAACCCAGGACCTCATGCTCAGCAGTCGTGCTTGAGACCGCTAGCCCAACGAGGCAGTACCAAAAATTCACCTCAAATACATGTGATATATTCGCAGAGTGCAAGACGTTTATACAGCATCTGTTGGAGCCAAACGTAGAGGTCCGAATGAAGATCGAGGAGGCAGCACGACACCGCTGGGTTCGGCGTCCCGGCATGAGGATGAAAACATATCCATTTGGCGTCGTCGAATCGTCCGCTAACAGAGAGGTAGGTGCCCCGACCATAGGGATACGCGGTTCATCAAAATAACTATCTTTATATAAAATAATCACGTGCTATGTTCGTATACGCTAATCTTCGAAAACCACTCAACCGATTTCAATGAAATTTTGTGTATGTTTGGTTCTAGCTTGAAAGTTGTGGTAGTTTTGGTCGGTGGCGCCGCTCGAAGCAGGAACGGTTCGCCGGTCAGAAAGAGGTTTGCAATAAATGCGAAGACGTCTTTTGCCTCGTTTCAGTTCTCTCAGACACGATGGGATGCAACACTGCGCCGAACTAGAATCGACAAATGTGGAAATATGTGATCGTCGCAAGCCGATTACACGTCATAAGAGTGGACACTTTCTAACCGACATTGACGGTTTGGTCATAATGCAGGTCAAAGTCAGTGTCTCGGCCAGTAGAAACAAAGAACGGCCCCCACCCAAAACCAGATGGCGTATGATTGAAAATGAAGAATGTACAAGTATGTTTAAGAGTCAAGTAGTAGATAAGATGATTGAAATGAAGGATATGGAAGGAAAATCTGTAAATGAATGTTGGAAAGAGATGGCAGATTGTATAAGGAGAGTAGCAAAAGATGTTTTTGGAGAATCCAAAGGGAAAGGTATGATAGACAAGGATACATGGTGGTGGAATGAAGAGGTGCAAAAGAATCTGAAAGAGAAAAAGGTTGTGTTTAAAGAATGGCAGGGTTTAGCAAACGAGAACGACAGTTTGAAAGAAGAAAAGAAGAGGATCTATAAAGAATGGAAGAGAAAGGCAAAAAAGGCGGTAGCAGTTTCCAAGGCTAAAGCACAGGAGAAGTTATATGACTCACTGGACAGTCCTAGTGGCCAGAAGGAGCTCTACCGGATTACAAAAGAAAGAGAAAGGAGAACGAGAGATATGAATCATATAAAGTGTATGAAAGACGGCGCTGGTAAGGTTTTATCTAAAGATGATGAAATAAAAAGGAGATGGAAGGGTTATTTAGAAAAGCTAATGAATGAAGAGAATGAATGGAGCGGTGTGCTTAACGAGGTACAAGTAAATATGGGTTTGGTGAGGCAAATTAGCATGGATGAAGTGAGGAAGGCAGTTCAAAGTATGAAAAATGGAAAGGCCATGGGCCCTGATGAAATACCAGTAGAAGTATGGAAGTGCTTAAAAGAAGACGGTTGTATGTGGCTTTTTTTTTTTTTTTTTTTCCGGATGGGAAATCATCAAATGACCCCCCCCACTCTGGGCGGAGCGGAGGGGAGTGTCAGACTTGTACTGACTAAAACCCATCCATGTTCCTTCTTTGCCCTTTGTGTTCCAGGGCCACGGTATCTCTTTCGAACAGTCCCGCAGCCCTGGCAGGCATCGGCCCATGCGGACCCCTACTTGATTGCTGACATCTCTTTGAGGCGCGCGTGGAACACGAACGCGCCGTCGACACAGCCTGTCGTCATAAGACGGCCGGACGGCGAGCTAGCCCATAACTCGCCGTCCACAGGCCAGCGCCTACGGTGGTCGGAAGCCACCACGTGACCCCCGACGCCCAGGGCGTCTCCCGCGGCGGCTGGGACGTGAGGTTCTTTCCCTCTCACGTCCTGCCACCTCCTTCACTAGCATGACTGCTTCGCAGAAGGAGGTGACGGCTTCCCATTCTCTCTCGCTCCGGACCATGGCTTGAATCAAGGCCGGACGCGAGAGATCGCCGCCGCCAATCGCCGCTACGAGGACACGGCGGTGCTCCGCCCAAGCGGGGCAGACCTCCACGGTGTGTTCCACCGTGTCCTCCGGACGATCCTCGCAGTGGAAACACCCGGGCGTTTCCTCCCGCCCGATTCGGTGCAGGAACCTCCCGAAACAACCGTGTCCGGTGAGGACCTGCGTCAGACGGTAGGTGAGGGCGCCGTGGCGCCTCTCTAGCCACTCCTCAAAGAGGGGACTTATCGCCACTATGGTGGCGTGCCCTGCACGGGGTTGCGACAGTCGCTCTCTCCATGTCGCCATGAGATCACGCCGGAGGTCTGTCCGCTGAGCGGTAATTTGTCGCGGCAGCGGAGTTTCCCCCCTATATAGTGCTTCCGCGCGCCATTCATGCAGGCGCGCGAGGACTATCGCCTCCAGATCCCATGGCGGCAATCCGGCAAGGAGGCTAGCCGCCTCGCCAGAGATCGTGCGGTAGGATGTATGTGGCTGACTTTATTCTTCAATAAGTTGTTGTATGAAGGAGCGATCCCACAAGAATGGTGCAATAGTTCGCTAGTGCCCATCTTCAAGAATAAAGGTGATGTGCAAGACTGCAACAACTATCGGGGGATAAAGCTCATGTCACATAGTATGAAAGTATGGGAGAAAGTGATAGAGAAAAGATTGCGAGAGGAGAGTGAGATTACCCAAAATCAGTTTGGGTTTATGCCAGGTCGAGGAACAATGGACGCCACTTTTGCACTCCGCCAATTGTGCGAGAAGTATAGACGTGCACACAAAAACTTGCACATGGTGTTCATTGATCTGGAGAAAGCGTATGATAGGGTACCTCGGGATGTGTTGTGGTGGGCCTTGAAAGAGAAAGGTATACCAGGGAAGTATGTAGAGTTAATTCGTGCTATGTACAGTCAATCTTGTACCTACGTCCGGTCAGCTGCTGGCAACACCGATGAGTTCAATGTGGCTGTAGGCTTGCATCATGGGTCGGCTTTAAGTCCTTACCTCTTCCTGTTGATTATGGACGCTTTGACGTCGGACATACAGGAAGAGGCACCATGGTGCATGCTGTTTGCCGATGACATTGTTCTTGTCGGTGAAGATGGATCTGAGATCCAGAGGAGATTGGAGAAATGGCAACAGAAGCTGGAGAATGTTGGCTTGAAAATCAGCAGAACTAAAACGGAATACATGTTTTGCGATTTCGGCGGTCTCTCCAGTTCTGGAGCCATAGCGCTAAATGGCGCGTTTCTTCCTGTTTGCTCCGACTTTCGGTATCTCGGTTCACTCGTGCAAAGCGATGGCGAAATAGATCGTAGTGTAAAGCACAGAATTAACACGGGATGGATGAAATGGCGGCAGGTCACGGGAACAATCTGCGACTCCTGCATTCCCCTTAAACTTAAGGGGAAGATTTATAAAACAATGGTTAGACCTGCTGTCTTGTATGGATCAGAATGTTGGGCCACAAAAGGGATGAATGAAAGGCATTTGCATGTGGCGGAGATGAGAATGCTAAGGGGGATGTGTGGTGTTACGCGAATGGATAAAATAAGAAATGAGTATATAAGAGGAAGTTTGAAAGTGGCGCCGGTGACTGAAAAGTTGTGTGGTAATCGGTTGTCGTGGTATGGGCATGTGATGCGGAGGAATGAGGGAAATGTTGTGTGGAAAGTTTTGAGTATGAATGTGAATGGGTATATGAGTAGAGGAAGACCAAATAAACGATGGATGGACTGTGTAAAGAATGATATGGCAAGAAAGGAGGTGTCTGGCGAGATGACAAGTAATAGAGAAGTATGGAAGAAGAAGACATGCTGCGCCGACCCCAAATGAATTGGGATAAGGGCAAGAGAATGATGACTTTCTAATCGACATACTCGCACACATTTAAAAGCCGTATTCACAGGAGATAGCTCGACGAGTTGGGCTCCTCCTACTTATACTGGGTGTAATCAGACCCTTCACATAGCCGTCAACCAAGCATTCTGTACATCAAACTAAGTAACTTTACGCAAAAATTATTGCTGGGAATCGACTTTTTGGATGAAATATTACGTTTTACGGTAGGGCTCTATGGAAGGCACTCAAAGTATTGCGCTGATGGATGGATTGAATAGTACGGGGGTCGTGGAGGTGTTTAAAGTAAAAATTTTATTTTAAAAAATGTATTTAAAAAAAAAAACTTGTCAAAAAGTTGGAACTTTGACCCCCCAATATCTCCGAAACTAGAAGGTTCCCAGGTATGGTCTAGAACAAAAAAAATATCGTAAAGACGGGGAGAACAAGTGCCTTTCGGATATGTTAAGGGTCTATTTACACCCTTTATAAATTGGCTTATATGTAGGTATAGTTTTAGAACAAGAAAATAGGAAAGACGGAAGGGGCGCCCAGTGGACAACACGCTCATAAAAATAATTAACTAGGGGGAGTTAATTATTTTTATACACGAAGACACTTGGCTCCGGCCCGCGGAGTAGGGTTTTTTACTCTCTTACAAGAGAAGAAAAATAAAGAACTCAAAAATATTTGAATATTGATTCGTTCCCAGATATACAGGCAAATATCGGAGCTGTGCTCGCGGCCAACTCTAGACGTGGTGGCCGAGATCAAGGCCGACCCGTACGGGCCCGTGGGCGGCATGCACAACATGCTGTCGCACGCCGCGGCCACCCGCGCCGCGCCGCCCGAGCTGCTGTGGAGCTCGGGCGCCGCCTCGCCCGCGCCGCGCACGCCGCCTCTGTACCGCGCCGCCTGCGAGCGCGAGCGCCAGCCCAGCCCGCCGCTGTACCGCGCCGCCTGCGAGCGCGAGCGCCAGCCCGGCCTGCCGCTGTACCGCGCCACCTGCGAGCGCGAGCGCCAGCCCGGCCCGCCGCCCGCGCACAGCGTGCAGCTCCAGACCGTGTCGCCGCCTGCAGCCCTGCCCTGCGACTACTTCCACACCGGTGAAGCGAGACCCAAACCCGCCCTCGTAAAGAAGAGCCAGCTACAGAGCCCGAGAATGATCAACAGACCCGTCAACAATATGTACGGGTTGAAGAAGCCCGTGTACAAGGTGTACGACAACGGCGACGGCGGCCTGGACCCGCGGCTGCCGATCATCGACGAACATTCCAGCGCCGACGGGCTCGATGCCAAAAAGAGCATCCGGGGCAAGATTATCAAGACGCCGTGTGTCAGGAAAGTGAGCCTGGAGGAAGACCGGACTGTGAGGCTCAGCAGCTGTCCCAACAGGAACGGTGATAAACGCCTCGAGTTCTACAGGAAGGCAGGGGATGGTCTACCAAGGTAAGGAGTATCTTTTAATAGAAGAACGAACTGCCTATTTAAGAGTCAGCAGCCTCGTTGGTTTAATGGTTACAAGTGCTACTGCTGAACATGAAGTCCTGGGTCGATTTCCGAGTCGGACAAAGTGTTTTTGTTTCATAGATGACGCTGTAGTACTTTTAGTACTATGTTGCTGTAGTACCGCTACAGCGTACCGTACAGCCTTCGGGGATACAGATGTGGTTATGCTGTAGGTTTCTTCACCAGGATTTTCTCAGTAGCAGCCCGGAATTTGTGCCCGGAAGAGTGCAGGCACGCTCCCTATCAAATGGGACTTAAACATAACTGGCAGCTCAATAGAGAGAGAGGTGAAAAGAGAATAGGGAGAACGATAAAAGGACTACTTAAACTTGTTTTTTCAATTGTATTTATCTTTTTATTGTATTATTTTGATTTAAAATGTATTTTAACTTGAGCTCTTTTTTCAGTTGGCGAGCTAGCGGTTCGCTGGCGCCTCCGCCGGCTAGGATCTTACTACAGAGCAATGCAGCAACCATCAAACGATCCTCATTGGGGTGAGTGCCCAGTGCTTTGAGCGCCACCTCCACGGGCGAGAGAATCACAGCGATAGTGACGCCGTGCAAGCAGAAATCGCTGTGCGTGGATTGGTTCATACAGTTTTTTATTGAATCTGATGGCACGACTCACAACTCCACTCATCATCTGCCTAGTCTTTTCCCAAATATGCTGGGGTCGACTTCCAGTGTAACGGGACGCAGCTTAATACCAGCATTTTACATGGTGCGACTGCCTGTAATGACTGCCAAAGATCTACAAATGGCACACCGAGACTATTGCCGCGATTCTGTCACCCGCCGAGTTGATGCCTAATGCACCTGTCCTAACACTCGCGGCATTGATTTGCGAAAACTGTATAGTGCTAGCAACTGGAAACGAGTTGGCGAGCAGCGAGCGTGTAGTTCGAATAGTTTTGTCGCTCGGCTATAAGCGAGCCCCGAGTGAGCTCAGAAAAGACGGCGGCACAGTGGTCACGTGCAGCCGTGCACACTTGCACAGCGAGCCTCTCTCTGTGCAGTCGGCCCAGGGATGTGACCGGACAGGTCTCAAGAGGAAACCGTGCGCTCTCCCATAAGCGGATGGTGACCACCGGGGTGGTTTTAGTGAGGGCGAAATCCCACACTCCCCGGTCTTATCCCCAAAGACCGGTAGTCTTTTGAAGGTTTCCCCAAGGCTATGAGCGAGAGCGAGGGGCGAAATTGTGGATTCGTTGTGACGAGACATGTGTCTTAGGGTATAAGTATTATCTTTTTCTTGTTAACAAAAAAAAAATGTATCATTTAAACTGACCGCTAGCTATCAAATAAAGCATCGAATACTCGACAGTAGCGACATCTGAAGTAAGCAGTAGTAGTTTTTATACCTTTAGTTTTTTTATAAACAAGTACTCTCTCTTTCACAGTAACATCGTTAGTCCGCACTCGTCTTCAAATAGCCACTGCAAGAGCGAGAGGGCAATACCGGTAAGTCGCATTTATAAAATAACAGGCTTTACCTAAACTGAGTTTACAATAAATTTCCAATTAGTTTAGTTTACAGTAAAGTATTCGGGCGGATGCCATTTTAATTACGTTTTATATACTAGGTACTAGTAATTTAGAAACCAACTTTATTTGATTGGATGTGGTTATTTAGCGTGTGCGTCAGTATGGCTGGTTGCCTGTATCGGTTCGCGTCAGGCTGGTGACCAAAAATTGCTACCTATTTGCTACCTTTTACTACCTATAGTCAATTAATTGCTACCTAACTTGGAAACAAAATAAGGGGACTTCAAAATGACCAGCCATTCTGATATCAGGATGGCTGGTCAACCCTCCGTTTGTGTGAACTATTCAAATTCGTGTTATTATTTTTACTTGAATAATTGCTACCTGATTGCTACCCTCACGTATTTCAATGTCCACCTTGTAACTTTAACGAGTAAAAAGCTGTGACTGCAAAATTTCCAACCTACTTGATACCGCGATAAAATGCACAATGGGTTCTCATAAAAGTGATGCTAAGTCCGAATTTGATAGTCTGCCACGGCGGAACTTGCCGAAAGTAAAAAAAAAAACATTTTCGGTGCGAAAAAGGTTTTTTTTTTTACTTACTTTACCCATCTGATACTGAAATAATAGTTATGGCATCAGTTAGAAATTTACTGGTAGATACAGAAAAGCGAAATCTGTCAGTATTTTTTCCCGGAAGTGCTTGGCAGACGCTCTCAATGGTGACCCCATCGGGACCCCTAAATATACCCATCTGATACCAGCATGAAACCAATTCCAGTCGGTAGGTATGAACCCTCATTTCTGGAATATATAAGTCTGCCAACGCTTTTTCTGCCGAAACACCTTGACAGACGAGATTATGTAAGCAACATCCGTAGAACCCGTATTTTGGAATTGTACAGATTACGGACATTTTAATTACTGAAGGCTTATTGTATTGCATGTATAATCATTATGAAGGTCTGTCTTCTTCTTCTTCTTATCGTATCGATGTTCCTTCCATATTAGACGGTTTGGGCCCAGTAGGTGGCCACGTTTATTGCAGCGGCAGAGGCGCTATTCAGGTCGTCAAGAGTGCAGGTAAATGGACACCTGGGACACTCCAGCAGGTGGGGCATAGTTTGATCCGGAGCGCCGCACTCGCACTAGGTGTTGGAGGGACCAGTAATACCCCAATTTTGCCAGATTATGTTTGCAGCGGCCTAATTAGGTACACAGTCGATTTAGAGCTTTCCAAATAGGCCACTGTAGTTCACTGCCGGGAGCCAGGTGTTCTTGGAGCTTTAAGAAGTCGTGGGGTGGTGGACACTTCTCTTGCCATAACTTGCCGCGTACTTTGGGTGGCCTGTTTTGGATTGCCTGAGTGGAGCGTAAGAAGCTTTTGCGGCTTTTTAGTCTTCCCGGGTTAGGTGTGTGGTCGGTCGTAGAGGGGATGTCGGGAATCGGATTCTTGGTTTTTTTTTTCCAGCGCGCATGCGACGTCCCTTCGTACAGCAGGTGGTGCGATACATACTTGCGAGTACAGCTTATTGAGAGGAGTCGGTTTTAGGCAGCCCGATATTATCCGACACGTCTCGTTTAGAGCGGTATCTACTTGTTTTGCGTGAACGGATCGATACCACACTGGGCACGCAAATTCGCTAGCAGAAAAACATAGGGACATGCAACTTCAGGCGCTGCTCCCTAGCTCGTGGAAACTAAGCGACGTAACAAGTTGTTTCGGGTCTCGACTTTCTGTTTTTTACTATGACAATGTGACTTATACGTTAAGGCTCTGTCCAACGTGACACCTAGGTACTTTGGAAGGTCTATGTTAGGTAGTAAGTGATAAAAATATCTACAGGTTAGTTTTTTTTCACTAGCTGTTTTTAATATTAGCTATTGTGGTTTAGCAACTAGTTTGGTATATCCTCTTTATCGCGTTCCCGTAAGTTTTGATAGTAATTATATCGAAATGACACTTTTTTATTTTATTTTTTTCGGATGGCAAGTCATCGAATGACCCCCTTCTCTGGGCGGAGCGGAAGGGAGTGTCAGACTTCTACTGAATAAAACCCATCCATGTTCCTTCTTTGCCCTTTGTGTTCCAAGGCCGCGGTATCTCTTTCAAACAGTCCCGCAGCCCTGGCAAGCATCGGCCCTTGCGGACTCCTACATTGTTGCTGACATCTCTTTGAGGCGCGCGTGGAACACGAACGCGCTGTCGACACGGCCTGTCGTCGTAAGACGGCCGGACGGCGAGCTAGTCCATTACTCGCCGTCCACAGGCCCGCGCCTATAGTGGCCGGGAGCCACCACGTGACCCCCGACGCCCGGGGCGTCTCCCGCGGCGGCTGGGTCGTGAGGCTCTTTCCCTCTCAGGTCCCGCCACCTCCTTCACTAGCATGACTGCTTCGCAGAAGGAGGTGACAGCTTCCCATTCTCTCTCGGCCGGAACATGGCTTAAACCAGGGCCAGACGCGAGAGATCGCCGCTACGAGGACACGGCGGTGCTCCGCCCAAGCGGGGCAGACCTCCACGGTATGCTCCACCGTGTCCGGCCCGAAACAACCGTGTCCGGTGAAGACCTGCATCAGGCGGAAGGTGAGGGCGCCGTGGCGCCTCTCTAGCCACTCCTCCAAGAGGGGACTTATAGCCACTCCTCCAAGAGAGGACTTATAGCCACTATAGTGCCATGCCCTGCACGGGGTTGCGACAGTTGCTCTCTCCATGTCGCCATGAAATCGCGCCGGAGGTCTGTCCGCGACGATTTGCCGCAGCAGCGGAGTTTCCCCCCGACGTAGTGCCTCCGCGCGCCATTCGTGCAGGCGCGCGAGGACTATCACCTCCAGAGCCCATGGCGACAATCCGGCATGGAGGCTCGCCGCCTCGCCGGAGATCGTGCGGTACCCCCGGACTAGCCTTACGGCTACCACCTTTTGGGGCGCGTTCAGGTAGTGGGCGGCTCGCCGCCTCAAAGAACACACCGGGGCTCCGTAAAGGGCCATGAACCGCACGACCCCCGCGTAGAGCCTCCGGCAGGAGGCCTTTGGCCAAGAGCCGCGTGAAGGCAGAAAATACTCGGATCCCGACGGTGGTACATTCCGAGGCCCATGAAAGCACATGAACTCGGACTTGTGCAATGTCACCTCGAGACCCAATTGCCGGATCCTCTCCACGATTATCGCAACCCCGCGTGTCATGTATTCGGCCGCCGCCTCGTGCGACCTCCGTTGTGCCAGCACCAGCGTGTCGTCAGCGTAGCAAACCGCGCAGACGGCACTAGGGAGGTCGGCAAGCAGCACCCAGACATTCCAAACAACCAAACATTCTGTCATTGTAACAAAACAGTTCCCAGTAACAAGTCAAGCGGCAATGCAAATGGCGGGCGGTGGCGTTAACCGTCGTTTTTTTTTTTATGGCTATTCCTGAAGATTAAGCCAGGTGTCGATATAATTATAATCAAATCAAATTACATCGCGTTAAAGAGGATATACTAAACTAGCTGCTAAACCAGAATTGCTCATATTCTCCAAACCTACTACTAGTGAAAAAAACTCACCTGTAGATATTTTTGTAACTTACTACCTAACACAGACCTTCATAATGATTATACATGCAATACAATAAGCCTTCAGTAATTAAAATGTCCGTAATCTGTACAATTCCAAAATACGGGTTCTACGGATGTTGCTTACATAATCTCGTCTGTCAAGGTGTTTCGGCAGAAAAAGCGTTGGCAGATTTATATATTCCTGAAATGAGGGTTCATACCTACCGACTGGAATTGGTTTCATGCTGGTATCAGATGGGTATATTTAGGGGTCCCGATGGTCACCTTTGAGAGCGTCTGCCAAGCACTTTCGGCAAAAAAATACTGACAGATTTCGCTTTTCTGTATCTACCAGTAAATTTCTAACTAATGCCATAACTATTATTTCATTATCAGATGGGTAAAGTAACGCCCACTTTTTCGCACCGAAAATGTTTTTTTTTTTACTTTCGGCAAGTTCCACTGTGGCAGACTATCAAATTCGGACTTAGCATCACTTTTATGAGAACCCATTGTGCATTTTATCGCGGTATCAAGTAGGTTGGAAATTTTGCAGTCACAACTTTTTACTCGTTAAAGTTACAAGGTGGACATTGAAATACGTGACGGTAGCAATTATTCAAGTAAAAATAATAACACGAATTTGAATAGTTTACACAAACGGAGAGTTAACCAGCCATCCTGATATCAGAATGGCTGGTCATTTTGAAGTCCCCTTATTTTGTTTCCAAGTTAGGTAGCAATTAATTGACTATAGGTAGTAAAAGGTAGCAAATAGGTAGCAATTTTTGGTCACCAGCCTGACGCGAACCGATACAGGCAACCAGCCATACTGACACACACTATTTAGCCACGAGCTACGAGCTCTCTACGATTATTGCTAAGAAACATGAAAATAACTATTGTAATAGTAATTTTAAATGGATCGATAAACATGCCCAAAAAGTCTGACAACTAGTCTTACCAAGGGGTATCGTATTACCCAGTACAAACTGGGTTGTGGAGGTCAGATAGGCAGTCGCTCCATGTAAAATACTGGTATTCAGCTGCATCCGGTTAGACTGGAAGCCGACCCCAATATAGTTGGGAAAAGTCTAGGCAGATGATGATGATGAAACATATTGTTTGAGTTGTGTTTTATCTTTACAGAAGCGGCCAATGTTACCTCTTCCGCAGGTGGGCTGGTACTCCACACGGAGTATAGGCAAGGAGACCACGCACCTACAGCGACTCAGACGCACGGCGCCTATGAAGTGACCCCCCCTACAATCTACCCATTAGTACAAACGCCTAGCACTCCGTCTCATCGCTCGTTTAATTTAAAATTGCGCACTGTTCCACTGCATTTACTCTGTACAAAGTACATGTATACGCAACAAACAATTAATTCTTTTTTCAATTCACCGCAATGAATGGTAACCATGGTAACAGCCTCTAACAATCTTGAGCAGATCAGACGAAATTGAGCAGGCCTTTCAGTTGTTTCTCATCTGATTTTGCGCCACTGTCAATCTTTATTGCCCGTAAGTCGAGTTGACACGAACTAGGTCGTATACGAGTAGGGAAAAAAATGTCTCTATGATAAACATATCTGCGACAAATCCGATACTATTTCGCACAAAATCCGACATTTTTCGATGTTGGATGTGAAAAATAATTGTAGAATGAAGAAAATGTTCCGAGTGTACTATGTTAATATCAACAGCTATCCTAGTACACTCGTATGAAGCTTACTCGTGCGAGTCCACTCGGAACGTGTCAACGCGGCTTTAAAATAAGATGTTGCTCGGGAACTGACAAGTCGGCCTAAATAATAGTGATCTTCTATGAAAGGTCTGTACTGACTGAATAGTAGCAGCCACTGTTGTCAACAACTGACGAATTTATGCGTAATAATATTGTGTATATACAATACTTCGCATTGTGTGCATTTGCAGCAGAGGGGTACGTCATTTTAAATTAGACGTATCTACACGGTTTAAGAGAGATGGACGCGCAAAATGTTATTATATTAGCACATAAGTGTAAATCCCCCAACCCAGACATTTTTCGTCGGTTGTAAAAAAAAAATCTGCTGTTACATACGTTGTGAGAGTCACTTTTGTATGAAACAGCATTTTTTTTATAACCGACAAAAATTTTCAACTATGGTGGGTCTAGAATTGTGTACTGAATAACTGAATTCATGGTAGAAGTTTGCGTGTCGATTAGACCCTGTATATCAGACAAACTTTGCGATTAGTCGCTTGTGTGAAGCGGGCTTAGTTAAAATTGTCGCGTGCTACCCTCAATGTAATGTTAAGCGAATAAAGCAGTTTTACTATGTTGTACATGCTCAACTTCCAAGGAATCGATTTTGGATTAGTATTTTTTGACATTTATAATAATGAGATTTACATTTTAAAAACTAAATAATAGAGTGTTATGTTATGCTTGTATGCATATATTTTATTGAAACATTAATATAAGATGTGCGTTGATTACATTTCTTTATTTTTATTTAATTTATTAACTTAGGTGCAAGCAAGGAAGCTACAATAGATTGGTTCTGTCACTGTGTTCATCTTTCTTCGGCCGGTGATGTTGGCACTACCTTATGGTCAATTCAGACAGAATGGAAAAAAATCTTGCGCAATTAACTGGCTGCATTGAAAATAGGACCGAATGGTAATACCGTTGTAACATTTAATTAGCTAAGCTTCGTACGAATTTCATTTGAGATGACTGAACCGGAATAATAAAATTGCAACGTGCAATAGTGTGACACGTCGGGAACCCTCCTGAGGAAAAAAAGATTGCAATGAGTCAGTGTGACTCGATGGGACTTCCTGGGAAAACTGTAGCAACGAGTCAGTTTGACTCAATGGGAAGCTTCTTGGAAAAAAAAAGTTGCAACGATTCACAGTGTGACTCGATGGAAAAAATAATCCCAACGAGTCACAGTGTGACAAGTTTGGTTGTGACTCGTTAGGAACCCAATGATCGCGCGCCCCGACGCGAATGCTCAGGATACCCGTAATTATCTAAGCTTCGTACGAATTTCATTTTAGATGACTGAACCGGAATAATAAAATTGCAACGTGCAATAGTGTGACACGTCGGGAACCCTCCTGAGGAAAAAATGATTGCAATGAGTCAGTGTGACTCGATGGGACTTCCTGGGAAAACTGTAGCAACGAGTCAGTTTGACTCAATGGGAAGCTTCTTGGAAAAAAAAAGTTGCAACGATTCACAGTGTGACTCGATGGAAAAAATAATCCCAACGAGTCACAGTGTGACAAGTTTGGTTGTGACTCGTTAGGAACCCAATGATCGCGCGCCCCGACGCGAATGCCCAGGATACCCGTAATTATCTAAGCTTCGTACGAATTTCATTTTAGATGACTGAACCGGAATAATAAAATTGCAACGTGCAATAGTGTGACACATGCGAAAAGTCTCATGCGTTTATTTTACACACTAACCGCTCCGCTACCATACCCGCTCCCACCCACCAAAGCCGCCCACTAACACAGGGACCTCGGGCACTGTGCGGCCGCGATAGCGACTTAGTCGAGACCACGAAGAAAGTTTTGTCCGCATGACTGGGCGTCCGACCAATTCTGTTCAAGATCGCGGCCAGTCATGCGACAAGTTGTGTTCGTGGCCGCGTAGTGTGCGAGGTCCCTCTCAAGAAATCTATACAAATAATAAAATTGAAGTGTCTGTTTGTATATCAAAGTAACAGCTTTTTACTGCATGCCTATGAAAATATATACGGCACATAAAACAATTTCTCTTTTTTTTCAATATTTGTTTGCCTGTCTGTCTGTTTGTTCCGGCTAATCTACGAAACGGCTGTACCGATTTTGACGAGACTTTTGGCAGTTTTACTTAGGCTACTTTTATTTTAGAAAAAGAATAAGGCTTCCGTGCAATAGAATTAAAATCCTGAAAATTATAAGATTTTAAACTTTCATGGTCACTAAAATTCGGGAGGATGGGGTTCAACTGTCGAAAGCCTGGAAACCAGTGGTCCAGCTGTGTAAAAAGCGGAATAGTGCCGAAAAAAGTTCGCGAGCAGACACAGTGAGTTTTGTGTGTCGGGAACAGAATCGAGTTGTGAGTGGCAGTGGTAGCGGTACTGAGTGCAAAAAACGAACAAGAAAGAAGGTAGACCGATTTGTCTGCTCATAAACACCCACCCGCAATAACTTCAGTTTATCCGTGATCATGGTGCTTGCAACAGCGCCGAAATATCGGGAACTCAAAGAAAACAATAAACATGGTAAATATCCCGTCTTCTAGTTATAATAATCCTGAAAATTGTTAACAACATTCAATGAAAACTGCTAATCTCCGTAACGGCTAGGTTATTTTCTGAAAAATTCAAATTTGCAGGTCAGTGTCAGGTTGTATGTTGCTTAAAATATGATTCGCGACCGATTAAACCCGTTGAATGACATTTTCATGAAATAGTCCTTGAATGGGATTAAATGAACTGAGAGGGTTTTATTGATGATTATAATTCAGTAAATACATACGTATTACGGTCGCGAATCACCTGCACATTGCAAAAAAAAGTAAGAAAATTTAGATGTCGCGTGCTACCCTGGCGCTCCCACCTTGAGGGGGTGCATTCTAAAACTTGGTAACGTCGCAAATATCGCTCTATGTTGCACTAAAATATTGATTATAAATTGCAATAACTAATTACGCGTACCCGCAAAAAAACCGGCCGGCACAGCGGCGGGGAGTCGCCCGCCAGGGGCTCGTTTTTGTGTGTGTGTGTGTGTTTGTGTGTGTGTGTGTGTGTGTGTGTGTGTGTGTACACACGTAGTACCTTGCGTCAGTGGAAGGGCATGTGCGAGGGGTTGGCCATGGCGGCCAGGCGCACGTACGTGGTGGCGTGCGGCCGGCACAGCGGCGGGGAGTCGCCCGCCAGGGGCTCGTTCTTGAACACGGCCACGCATTTCCACTGGTTCAAGTATTGCACTGAAAAACACAAATTTGATATTAAAGGAAGAAAAAGTATTTATTGGGACTCATAGGATATTAATTTACATGAGTAACAAAAACAAGACACAAACAAAAAAAATCAACTGGTCCTGTACGAGGCTAAAAGGACACATCTCAATACGTGCGATGTTGATTTAAAAATACATAACATAACATCACGCCAGTAATCCCCGAAGGATTAGGCAGAGATATACCATAGTACACATTACGACAGCTATCTTCTTCATCATTATAAGTCTCAGCCACTCGGTGAAACAGTATGTTTCTAAAGCTGAGGCCAGCAGAGTTCCGGTAAGGTTCCAGCTCACGCGCCACACGCACGAGTAGTGCTCCTGTAGTGTACTCACTCTTCCACAGGCGCACGGCGCAGTCGTCGCCGGAGGAGGCCAGCAGAGTGCCGGTAAGGTTCCAGCTCACGCGCCACACGCACGAGTAGTGCTCCTGTAGTGTACTCACTCTTCCACAGGCGCACGGCGCAGTCGTCGCCAGAGGAGGCCAGCAGAGTGCCGGTAAGGTTCCAGCTCACGCGCCACACGCACGAGTAGTGCTCCTGTAGTGTACTCACTCTTCCACAGGCGCACGGCGCAGTCGTCGCCAGAGGAGGCCAGCAGAGTGCCGGTAAGGTTCCAGCTCACGCGCCACACGCACGAGTAGTGCTCCTCGAAGGCGGCTACCACCTCGCACTTGAAGCGCACGCTAGCGCCGTTGTTGCCGGTGCTGGAGCCAGTCGACTCGCTGCAACAAAGACCAGAAAACAAGTGAAGTCGCACGCGCCGTGCGCCATGTCGTTCTGATTTGTATGTAGAACGACGCAACGTACCGATAACTTATCGTGTGGCATGTCTCTAAGGCACTTGTCCCGCCGGCGAAAAGGAAACGACTATAAAGTATAAAGGGTGTAAATAGACCCTTAACGAAGCCGAAATGCACTTACTCCCCGTCTTTGCGATTTTTTTTTTTCTGGGCCATACCTGGGGACCTGCTAGTTACGGAGATATTGGAGGTCAAAGTTCCAACTTTTTCACAATTTTTTTTTTTAATGAAGATTTTGCCTTTAAACACCTCCACGACCCCCGTACTATTCAATCCATCCATCAGCACAATGCTTTGAGTGCGTTCCATTGAGTCCTACCGTAAAACGTGATTTTTCACCCCAAAAAAAGTCTTTCCCAGCAAAAATTTTTGCGTAAAGTTACTTAGTTTGATGTACAGAATGCTTGGTCTGATGGCT
The DNA here is from genome assembly GCA_963576755.1 of Noctua janthina. Taxonomy (NCBI): domain Eukaryota; kingdom Metazoa; phylum Arthropoda; class Insecta; order Lepidoptera; family Noctuidae; genus Noctua; species Noctua janthina. The sequence goes on from OY755066.1 coordinate 1,963,231, forward strand.
TTGTCAAGGGTCTGTCTACACGCCGTGTCGACGGCGCGTTCGTGTTCCACGTGCGCCTCAAAGAGATGTCAGCAAATAAGTAGGGGTCCGCAAGGGCCGATGCCTGCCAGGGCTGCGGGACTGTTCGAAAGAGATACCGTGGCCCTGGAACACAAAGGGCAAAGAAGGAACATGGATGGGTTTCAGTCAGTAGAAGTCTGACACTCCCTTCCGCTCCGCCCAGAGAAGGGGGTCATTCGATGACTTGCCATCCGAAAAAAATAAAATAAAAAAGTGTCATTTCGATATAATTACTATCAAAACTTACGGGAACGCGATAAAGAGGATATACCAAACTAGTTGCTAAACCACAATAGCTAATATTAAAAACAGCTAGTGAAAAAAAACTAACCTGTAGATATTTTTATCACTTACTACCTAACATAGACCTTCCAAAGTACCTAGGTGAGTGGGGTCGTTTGATGATTTTCTATCCGGAAAAAAAAAAAGGGCTATCAAAGAAAAAACTCGCTCAGCAACAGTTGCTGAGAGACTCTTGGTACTTACCTAAGCAAGTGACTGAGTGCGAGTCGTGCGAGTAATCGCCCGTCACACTCACGGACTCGCTCATAGCTCAGTGAGTGAACTCGCTCGTCAGCTCGTTTCAGGTTGCTAGCTCTACTCGTTTCTGGTTTATCGTCGTAGCCGGTGGGACAGGAGCAGAACTCTCCACTTCTAAGCTTCGCATGAGTACAGGTGTACTTAGCTTCGCTTTCTACAAATTTGTGGACGGGGTCTTCCATCACGAGCCACGGCCACGCTATGCACGAACGCTTGGCTAGTAAACGAATGTACGTAACCTACCGTATCCGTACACATCCTACAAGTATAAAGCAGTAAACCAGTGGCGAAGGTTCCTTAGAACCCAATTCCTACCGGCTTCCCTTTGAAAAATGGCACAGTCAGTATTCTATAGACAAATAATATAATCTTATTTATACTCCGGTTTACCTCTTACAAAAATTGGCCCTTCGCTACTGCAGTAAACCCTGACTTTACTCTTTTGGCGCTTCAATGACATTGTCAAGAGGGCGCAGTTAGTAAATGTTTGTGATATATATATATATTTATATTATGGAAGTTCTAATTTGGAAAAGAACAGACAAGTGCGTTTTGGAAAACGCGCAGTGAACGTTCCGTAGTGGGGCTAAATAATTAAATATCTTATCCCAAGAAAAAAATCTACATTTGCAGTTGAAAATACATACAGTATAGGTATGTATTTTCAACTACAAATGTAAGTTTGTACGCACTATATTGAGAAATCTACTACATAATTATACAAATTAAAGATTTTTTCTTTTCCTTACGTTTGCCAAACTTCAGATAAATCAAAATTTACTTTCTGTTGTCCTAGACAACAGAAGGTACCCCATAAATTTTAATTAACTGGCAAGTGTCAAAATATTCCACACAAATAGCATAAAAGCCCTTATATCTTCTGATTACGTTGACTTAGAAGGTTTATTTTTTACAACTTCAAGTCACCATAGAACTAAGTATCTGATTTAAGCTTGATGCCTCCTCGCGTTCTTGAGAAACAGACAGACGGACAACGAAGTGATCCTATTAAGGGTTCTTTTGTTTTCCTTTTGAGGTACGGAACCCTAACACAAATTGGCGGCATTAGTTCCGACTAAGACCACGTGCCAAGTGGGTAGTGTGTGGGTAGTTCTATAAAGGTACTTACGCGATAGGTTCAATTTTAATAATCCGAACGTCTTTAGTGGCGACCGCCAGCAAGTGGAACGATCTGCCGAGGTTTGGGGCGAAAGCGATGTCGTTGACCGGCTCTTGTACCGAGGACAGGCAATCAGTGCGCGTCCAGCGACGGGATGACTCGCTATACCTGGACGTTTTATCAGAAATTGGATAATAAAATACAATGAGTGTTCATTTGTTTAAAATCCAACATTCGATTTTGTACAGAAACAAGTGAATGTGAACTGTAAAGCCGGGTCCACATTTGATCATTTGCCCGATGCGATCATATAAGGTCTATCTTTTCATACACGAAATATTTTAAGAGTAACTACTATAAGTCGTAAAGTCGCCATAGCAACGAAAAAAAAAATATCTGAGTGTTTTTTTTACAAAATTATTATAATTCTAAAAAATTTTTGAGACTTTTTGCATAAATCCTTTACTAACAATGACAGTAGGTAAATACGACGTAGTAAACTACGGTAACGGATGCTTTAAAATAATAAGCCAGTATTTATTTTGTGGATCAAGTAATTTTAAATTATTTATTTTTTATAAAAAAATATACTCAGATAAAAAAAAATCCTTAAAATGGCTTTGTTATAACCGTTAGATGGTTCCCTGAAAATATTTCGTGTATGAATAGTTAGACCCTTTATATCCGTATCCCCGACGCATAACATGGTTGCCTATCTAGACGGGTGACGATACGCAATCATGATACTTAGTCTTGATACGCCGCTCCGATACAAAGCGCGATACGGCCCGTTCCATTTCTAGTCGGTTTTTGCGCGATCATCAAAGGACATACGGATACGGCACGGTTTGGCGGTCATGACAATTTTGAGGATACGACAGGTATGATACGGAGTTAAATAAAGGCGTCCATAACTAGAAACGGAGCTTGATACATTACGACGAATGATGCAGCGATTGGATCGAGCAAATGATACATATTTGGACCCGACTTTAGGTACATAACAGGCGAATGCTTCTGGTGAGCGAGTGCCTTCTTGTATAAGGAGAGACACAGATGTTCGGGTCGGCGTGGTTGGGGACAGCCGGGCGGCAAAAGATACTTTCGATTTTGTCGCCCAACCTGTATCAACATGCTGTGTGCAGCTACTTATTAAAATAAACAATACATTTTTAAATACCAACTCAATGGGTAAGATAATAACAATAAAGATTTTGAATATTTAAAAATACTGACCAATAGTAGCCTCTCAACCTCTCATATTGCGCGCTTTCTTCAAATGACAAACTAGAAGCTATCAAAGTCGTTCAAACCTTCTAGTTGTTAAAGGAAATTGGTCTTTAAACTTACTCGTATATGAACACTTTTCCATTGCAAGCGGTAGTCTTGTCGCCTTGCACGGTGGCCGCCGCATTCGTGGTGTTGGGCTCATCGCTGCCCACTGCTAGCATAGGGGGATGCACCACCCTAACAACAAACCACTTTTTATTTGAACACAATAACATTTTATCATCCATGAATCGATAATTTCAATTCAATCGTAAAAATTCAACATGTTCGAAAAAACCAGCCAAGGGTTCCGTATATACTTGTAGATATTTTGTTATTAAACTACATATTTACGGTTTTCAGATAGATACGGTTTTTTCCTTTACATATGCTCCACTGAATCCGCTCTCCATCTAGGGGTCGGCCGGATAGAAGAAGCGATACATCAGAAGGGCACCTGTCTGGGTACTTTCATAGACATCGAAGGAGCCTTCGATAAAACAAACTTCTCCAGCATTAGCACCGCCCTCTCTCGACACGGAGTAGAACAGGTACTGACTGACTGGATCACTAACATGTTAAGTAAACGAGTGGTTCGTCTTGCAGAGGAACAGCAGATGGCCATGATAGCCAGAGGCTGTCCCCAAGGAGGCGTACTATCCCCCCTCCTCTGGAATCTGGTGATAAATGATCTTATCACTAAACTCAACGCGAACCATTTCTACACAATAGGGTACGCTGACGACCTCGCCATCCTCATCTCGGGGAAAGTGACGGGCACAATCTGCAATCTCACTCAACAGGCGCTACGCATCGTTGAACGGTGGTGCAGAGATTTCGACCTATCAGTAAACCCCACGAAAACGGTACTAGTCATGTTTACCCTAAAACGAACACTAGGCCTCTATCGCCTACCCAAACTTTTCGATACAGAACTCCAGTTAGCCGACGAGGTCAAGTACCTGGGAGTCATCCTGGATAGTAAGTTAAACTGGAGTAGTCATCTAGACAACAAACTAAACAGGGCCTGCATCACCTTTTGGCAATGCAGAAAGATGATAGGTAAGAAGTGGGGCCTATCCCCTAAAATTATACTTTGGTTATATTGCGCGGTGATCCGACCCATGATCACCTACGGGGCAGTAGTCTGGTGGCACCGCACCAGACTAGCCACGGCCTCCATTAAACTGCAACGCATGCAAAGGCTTGCCTGCATGGCGATTACAGGTTGCATGAGGACTACTCCGACCGCAGCTCTCGAAGCCATGTTGGGCCTCCCACCGCTCCATCTGTTTATACAGCAGGAGGCGACGATGACGGCAGTACGCCTTAATACACTTAAACTTTGGGGTAAGAAAGAAACACAGCACACTGCCGTACTGGAGGGATTCTATATTGAGTTCCCCCTGGCAAAAGCAACAAACGATCGGATACCCAAACAGTTCGTATTCGACAAAAAATACAAAATCCAACTCCATGAGGACCACCGCTGCGAGGGATTGAGCCCTGCGGAACTACGGATCTTCACAGACGGATCTAAAACAGGTACTGGAGCTGGAGTCTTCTCGGAAGATCTCAACATCCATATTGCCACACCACTGGGGGTCCACAACACGGTTTTTCAGGCAGAATGCATGGGCATTTCCCTGGCGGCATCAGCCATCTTAGCCAGGGGGGTTGTGGACCACTCTATTCGTATACTCTCAGACAGCATGGCTGTTCTGTTAGCACTAAACAACCATATAGTCAACTCTGGGTTAATACACGAGTGTCACCAACGCCTGAACCAGGTTGGTAATCACAATAATATAACCATCCAATGGATCAAAGGACACAGCGATTTCCGAGGCAATGATGCAGCGGACGAACTCGCTAGAAGGGGATCGAGCATGGCAGCAGTGGGTCCCGAACCCATTGTGCCACTCCCCTTCGGGTACCTACGCACACTGGTAAGGAAACGAACCAGCGAACAACACCACAAGCTGTGGCTGGACCATGGCGAGTGCAGGCAGGCCAAGGAAGCACTTCCTACTATCGATGGCCGCCTCACCAAACGAGCGCTTAGGCTGTCCAAACTACAGCTGCGCACACTCACAGCCGCCATCACTGGACACGGCTCTTTTAATAAACACCTCTTTGTCATAGGAGTCACAGACAGCCCCCTGTGCCGAGCCTGCATGGAGGAAGACGAAACAGCAGCCCACGTGCTTCAACATTGCCCAGTGGTTGCAACATACAGGACAAAGTACTTCGGTACCCCAGGTACTCTCCGCGAGATTGTCAGCAACACCAAGGCGCTGCTGGCCTTTTTCGGGGAGTTAGGGTGGATCGAATAGATTTCCCACCCGCACGCAAAATACGCGCTTTGACGTGGAGTTGCGGACACCAGCCCGTTATACAATACAAATACAATACAATACATATGCTGTAAGATATTGCTTCTTGCCAAATTTCATGATTTTAGGTCAACAGGAAGTACCCTATAAATTTAGATTCCCTTGAGAGTGTCGAAATATACGTTTTTTTGCGGCATACACGGCCGTATCTTTTTTTCCGTTAACTTAGAAGTGTGATTTTTTCACAGCTTCAAAGGACTGTAGACCTGAATATATGATTTTAATTTCAACAAGATACCTCCACGCGGTCCCGAGATAAAGGGTCTTGACAGACAGACGGACAGACAGACAAACGGACAAAAAAGTGATCCTATAAAGGTTCTGTTTATTCCTTTTGAAGTACGGAACTCTAAAAAGTATAATTTTTTTACGACGCGGGTTCTGTTTATTCCTGTTGAAGGGGGAATCGTTTTCCCACAATTATAGAATCGTTTTTAACGACTGGTCACCGTCTGCGACACCGTGGATGGGTAGAAGGGAAGAAGGTGCGCAAAGTAAATAAGATTATATTTTGGTCAGGTTTATTAAGAAACAAAAGTCATCAAAATTAAAATTACATAATTATCACAGTCCTCCAAAACGCCCGCCCTTCGCCAGTTCGCCACTTCCTAGTATTTTCTCTACGGAGATGAATTGACGAAACAATCAACCCAGCATGAAATGTTTCTACTATTTGTTAGATCTTTTCAGACTTCCAAAAGAGTATGTTTTAAAATCATTTAATTTATTTTAAAAGGTTTCACATAGCTGTATGGGGAAAGTTTAGGCTCAGTCTATCATTTTAAATGTTTTATTACCTGGATAATGATGGGTTCCACGACAGGCAACTTATTGACACTTTCGTTGGAATCTCATGCTGTAAAGTCCACTGTGCTAGGTTCATTACGTCTGGAGCTTCATATATCCTAAAAACACGTAAATTAATCACATTACAGTCAGAAACTGGCCAATGTTCTTAAAATAGTAAAGGAAGATATAGTGAGGAAACCGTCATGTCCTAGAATTGAAAATTCTAAGAAATCCATACTGGGCCCGCACTGTGGATTATGGCCCACTACCTGTAAAGAGAGTGGGCCTGTGTGCCAGCAGTGGGAACGTTATCGGCTGATAATTATAATCTGTTATAAATAGACTGAATAATACTTCCCATACCCCTTGGACTTATTGCAAGGCTAATTGTTAACTGTCCAAGATATACAAACGACAGCCAGAACATAGGGCCTCTTGGGGTCTCAATATTTAATGGATGGCCACACATCCACAGAACAACATCGGTAAGCAAACAAGCGCCCAAGCCCCTTGAGTCCTTCGAGCTTTACAAAAATGAAGTATTCTTACCTTATAATACCATCAGCAGAGCATGTGACTAGTAAGAGTCCTAAGTGCTTTGGTCCAAACTTGACATCTGTGACTGAGGTCCGTGAATCCACCAGATTAGACCTCTTCAGCCAGGTTCGTAACCCCTTCTCTGAGCCGGATGCTGCTGTATCACCTATGCATGTTAAGATTCATATATTTTTTGAATAATTTGTAAATTCTTGAGATTAAATAAATAAATTGGGATAAGGGCAGGAGATTGATGATGCTGATGATGATGTTAAATACTTAAGATGTGTCAACTCCTACTTTGGTATAAAGGAAAGGCAAAAAGGCTGAACTATTGGTTGGCTAGTCGGCCAAGCCAATCATTGCTTTCATTAGAGTTTAGGCGCAATGCTAATGTCTGTGGGGTTTCATGTACAACTGAGTTACTCGCATTGAGTACAACATACAACGCACTCACTCGCACCTGCTGTGCAGTCATAATTCTAAATATGTATGTGTGTTTCTGTAAAAAGGCAAATTAATATTTTTCTTGATTCAAAATCAATAATTTACTACTAAAGGAATTCCGATTTCTAGATTATATTACAAACTATAAGGCTGCTTATACCACAAAAAATATTAAAAATAATGGTTATTAGTCCACAAATGTGTGTACTATGACGTTGGTACATCTCTAATAAAAACACGTATAATGGAATAAAACATTTCAATTCAGTATAAAAGGAGAGAAATAGAGTTTCAAACCAGCCAACTAACAACAAATAATAATAAAATGGTACAAAAATAACTTATTTATAACATGCAATTTGAATTGTATTTTATCAAAAATCAAACTCATTATTTTAAAGAGTGAACTTTAATGAGATACTATGGAGAAACTCTAAACTTACATAAGAACCCTAACCTATATACTATTATTGTTGGATGTCTATTTTCTAGTAGTTCTTACCAACTTCCTCCCATATAGCTGCAGTCCTGTCAAAGGAGCATGTGGCAATGACTTGTCCAAACTCTGGGTGTGCCCAAGTGACCTTCCACACGGAGCCGTGATGTGCTTTCCAGCTGGCTGTGAGGCGCCAACCACCATGGCCATCAGAGTCCCACACCTAGAACACCATAATTGTAATCTGAGAAAGAAATTATGATGCAGACAAATGTTACAGAAATAAATGTGCATATAATTTACTAAGTAATGGTCACAAGTCTATTTTTTCTTCAGATTAAATTATGATACCATGTTAGATGAATCAGTGAATTGCTGAATGTCGAGTTGATTTGATAAAATAGGTAAATTATCAAATGTTGCATCTTATTCCAAAGCCATGTCATCTTCCTGTGGTTGTCCCATATTACTTGAGGTTGACACAATACAATACGCCGCCGACGATGTTTTTCTTCCATTATCTCCTGTCAGCTGTCATATTTTATTTCCTTTTTTTTTATCATTTCTCACACAATCCATGCAACTTTTCTTTGGTCTTCCTCTCCCTATCCATCCGTTCTTATCTTCTCTATACAATATATATTAGTTATAAATAACATAATAGTTTTAAAACCGTTCGTATTACAGACATGCAAAGCATACTCAAAGTTAGCCAAACTACATTAACTTTTTTTAGTTAAAGTATTGAGTGTTTTTTTAGTTGAAGTATTTAAACTGTAAAATCTTAAACTGCACAAATATAGTTATCTAGACTGATTTTATTGTTTTCTAAAATCAATAATTCCGTTAATATTTGTTAGGTTACCGCTGTTTTGTTTGTTAACAAGCCATACCTTTACATACTGGTCGCTGGAACAAGTGGCCATTCTCTCGCCATAGAAGTCATACGCCACATCGTGAATCAAATCCTTGTGATCAGCGAATATAGTTTGAGATTCAAACAAATTTGTTGCCGTTAATTCACCCATTTTGTTGAAGAAAATAATAAAATATAATTCAAAACTTCACTAACCTACCCTATCTGTATGACTTATCGACTGTCACAACTTATATACACAAATGTCATTAAACTACTATGTAACGTTTAGTTCACTATTCAGCGATCATTTTGGGAAATTTCCAATTATTGATTTTGGAAAATTATTTTCTTGGTAAGTGTGTAATGTAATTAGAAAAAATAGCAGCACGTGATGCTGATTACAGTTAGTAATTTCATTGTGTCCACATTCACATACTTAGTAATACAGAAAAGCAAATAAAACGAAACTTTAAATAGGGGTGGTTAGTACTAAAAAAAACCTCTTCGAAATCAAACCGTGAAACACACTTTTATTTCTTCCTTTTATTATTTAATTCGAATCTGAGCTTCCTTAGCTTTTTCGTCAGGGTAATTTACCATTCCATAATGAGTTTTCTGTTAGGGTTTCTCAGTAGCAAATGAAAATCCCGAGTTAGTCCAGACTCCGGAGTCTCTGAAAACATTGCCCTCACTATCAGCCCTGGGGTAGGTATACTGTGGGTATAGTGCAGATCTGTGTTCTGTGCTCTGCCTACTCCATCGGGGAATATTGTGATGGTATTTTACACAGGCCTCTGATATGTGCAAGGGTTTAAATATACATAAAGCATATTTAAACGTGCTAAAGAAAAACCTGCATCATGTACTGTTTCATAGCAAACTGACCTTTCATACACACATTATAACTTTAAAAACTTGGGTTGACTAAAGAATCTTTTAGACGCTTAGGTTTTATTTTACGTGGATAACTGTCTATTATAAGGCCAGTAGTAGGACACCATGGACTGTGCATAAAATAGAGAGTAGTCGTTACCATGAAATAAATCTATAGAGATATGGAATAGATATCATTTTAGCATGAATTAAAATATTCTCTCGTGAGTAGTTTGGTCACGGTTAATCAATTTTCACGGTTCTGCGCTTAAAAACACCACTATATGTAGCCAATCGTACTACATTAATTCGAATTAAAACACGCCATCATTCAGAGCATTATTCTCATCTTACGTGTTCGATATTATTTTTTGAGTTTCGCTTAAAGCTTTACGTCGTCGCCGTCGTAAGATTTAAAAAAGCAATGCTGATGATGCTGGCAATTGACTTTTCCCCTTTCATAGGACTTTAAATTAGTGGCTTGCGAAATGTGGATGTAATATAACACTTTGGGGGTCGGGCAGTAACATGGACGTGACGAAAGATGCGGTGTAAATTATAGTTTTGTTGCAAGTAACCTTCACTTCATTCAAATTATATAGTAGGTACAGACAACAGCACATCAAGCTACTACAATCTGCCTTTTGAACGCCAGAGAATAAACGCACGCGCGTGCCCTCCACAGTCCACGCCAAACCACAAATTCACATTTTATCACATATTTGTGTCGTTTGGAGTACAGGGCACGCGCTTACTTATCACGTATATGTGACAATGGCGTTCAAAAAGTTAATAGATTTTCAAGTTTATCGCTAAAGCATTAGGTTCAAGGTTGATTGGGAAAATTTGACAGTTTCAGATAGCTTGATGCAGCTGGCGTCGTTACACTAGCGCACGTATTAGTCCGCGTCAAAGAAATATCCAATATTATGGTTATGGCACTCGTTAATAGTGGAGCTTTCCATCAATGAAAGATTTTTTTTTATAATTTGAGGAGTTTCGGAGATTACTTCCTACATCCGAACTTCAAACTTTACCTCTTTATAATATTAAGTATAGAATGGTCTGGTGTCCCATTATACCTGGTCTGGCTGGTACGCATTTATATAAAAAAAAGATGTGTTATAAGACAGTTTATTTAATTTAATCCACATTTACTTATCATGTTACTATTAACAATGAAATTAATAACAAAAAAATGCCAACATTCACAGCATTTGGTTACCAAATTACAAATACACTAAAATGTAAGTTGATATTATTGTCCACTAATAAAATACTGGTAAATTGCGAAACATAACAATTTTTCTAATGGCACAGGTAAATTAGTTTATAAAACTTTATGCCAAGAGAATTCATTAATAATAATTATTATTCAATATAGATTTGGCACTGTATTTTTAGGAATTTTGAGTTAAACCCCTTTTTATTAGATCACAACAACAATTTAAGTGAATTATTTCACACAACAAATTTTAATTTTGTGTTACATTTCATGATTATACATAATATAAACATATATTTTTTTAATTATTATGAATTATTTGAAATATCGTTTTAGGATTTAGAGAGCATTATTAGTGAGATATTACAATACATGTGGTCATGTGGGCAAGTATAGGGAATGTTATCCTTTTGTGACATTATGATGACTCACTACTATTTTTTTCTAAACAATCATGAGAATACAAGCCTGCCAGAGACACTTAATCAGTAAAACATTTTAACATCTTGAATTTTGAAGATTCATTACAAAATTATAAATAATTATTTTTAGCCTTCAGCTGATCAACTTCAAATACTAGTTTTCTATTTGTTTCAAGTAAAGAATTTTGAATACGTGCCATATTATTTATTTGATCAGTCATGCCCGACAATTGTTTCTCTAAATACAACTTCTGCTTTGTAAGAGCCATCATAATATGGAGGAAATAGTTTCTGTTGTCATCAGATACATCTGTAATTGCCAACGAGACAAAATCTTTTAGTTCTTCAATAGCCTTTGAGTTTACAGCCACAGCGGGGGCTGAGGTAGATGGCTTCTGAAGTGGCATATTCACATTAGACTCTTGAACCTCATCTAGACCGCCATTTGTCACCACAGGTGATGCAAAAACTAAGTTTTCAGCTGTTCGGCTATTTATAGGCGTAGATACTTTGCTTATATTCTTTTCGGCATCCAATTGACGGTACCTCACATCATGTCTGTCACTCTTCCTTTCAAATTCAGTGGACTTGTTACCTTCTTCTTCACATTCATTTGATTTGTCAAGACCCATCATAACAAGGAATGAGTCTGCTTTAGCGTCACTTCCCTGAGGGGAAGCATCCAAATAATTTCGTGGTGGTGAATCCGAAATAAAGAACATGTCTGATGTTCTAGAACGTATCGGAGAAGACATTTTGTTTGGTGAATGTATGCTGTCAGTATCTTCACGAAGACTAATATCACCCAATATCATCTTCCTTCTGGTTGGTTGAAATGCAACCTTATGGACTTCTTCTTCATGTCCTTCTATTATTCTAGATGGACTTGTAAGATCTCTGAGATCATACATTAGCACCAGACCATTTTTAGTTCCCAAGGCAACTTGGTTTTCAGTATTAATTGCTAGGGAGGTCAAAGTGAATGAGGTTTTTATTGTTGAAACAACATTCTGTAATCTAACATCATACACATTCACAATTTTATCATAACCAGTTGAAAGCAACACATCTCTATTAATAAGGGAGTAAGCAATGTCACTGATAGGTGATGCATGGACATTTTCAAAGAAGGCTTTGTCTTTGTTTGTGGTGATATCACGAATTACAATATGGCCTTCATCAGTGGCTAGACCAAGCAGAGATCGACTCTCATGATGAAACTTCATTGCAGAGATACTCTTTGAGGAGGACAGTTTTACTGTTAGCACAGGAATGTTTGATACAAGACCATAGATAACAGTGTCCCCATTTTGCATAGATGCGGCAAGACTTGTGTTCTTGGCGTTATAACTAACATAGTTCACACAGGACTGTTGGGGGGGGTTTGGGAATGTTTTAGTAATACTTTTGTTTTTAGTGTCCCATATCATGACATTGCCGCTTCTAGTGCCAATGGCAATGTTACGGTGGCTATCACGATTGAAGCAAGCTGACCAGGTGTCTTTCAACGGAATATGCTGCAGAGTTCTGATGACATGGTCAGCTGGAGTCAGTATTTCCACTACTCCTTTAGAATTAACCTGAAAGACAACCACAAATTGCATTAATGAGTATTATTATTCCACACAATAAAAGTTAATCTCACAATTTCTGTGAGGTCAAAACAGGATCAAATTCATTAAATTTCTCCCTTTACAATGATGAAAGTTTACTTCCAAAACAGAAAGAATGATAAGAAAAAAGTATAAATATAGTTCATTGAACACTGCTTGCGCAATCATAATGTATTAGTATGCTCTCGGACAATGCAATACTTGGCACACCCAGAGATTATCATTGACTTAACTAAGGCTATAGAAACATACACAATAATGTGTTTGAGTTACCTAACACTTCTGGTTTTGGGCAAGAATTTTTAATTAAAGTATGTACCTCAATTTAATGACTACTATGTGATATTAATAAACATACCTGCAATAGATATTTGCTATCATCACTCCATGATATATCCCTCAATAGACCTTCGTAACACCAGTAACTTTTTTTCAAATCCCAACTGTTGGTGTCATACAGAAGTAACCGGGAACTTATTGAAGAGAGATACATTCCTACGCTTATAGTGAAGGGCCCGGTTACCGACAAGTATTTTCTTCACTATAAAGCTGAATGTATTTATTAAATGTTCATCGTTAACAGAAAACAAATTAAAAACGTAAAACTTATATTTGACAACTATAATGACAATCACAGAGCATCATCTAGAATACTGTGGTCAAGAAACTTATACATTAACAGCTGGAATGAGTACGAACAAAATTTTGATATCAAAAAACCGTTTGAAAATGAACTTTATCTCAAACGAATAGAGTACTTATTACTTTAATTAATTCAAAGGTGAAAGAATACTTCAGAGCGAGAACGCGAATATGAGTGGATTGTGTCCTTGTCTAACAATTGCCAGTTCAAACCCTGCTCGCACTAGAATTTTTCTTTCCATGTCAAAACAGCTACATATTATGTTGTTTGAAAATGCTACATGCTCATGCTTCATCTATGTGAATGTTGCAGCCCTGTACGCTTTAAAATCTCTTTACAAATGAAGGATGTAACCTAAGTGTCACGTATTCTTCACTTCCATAGACCTATCCCATTACAGAGTTTTACAGTATGCGTAGTAGGGTGTCCCGATTTTGTTTTTTTTTATTTACCTATTCTCAAGACCTCTCAAAAGTTGCGTTATTAGTTGTAGATTACCGTAAAAATAATTAAAAAAATATAAAAACATATCTTATGGGTTCTACCGGCATTTTTATTTAAAAAAAAAACACTTAAATAACCCTCCAGTCAAAGTTGTGTATTCTATTTTATGTACATTATTCCCATTTTATTTTTTTATTCTCTGATAGTGGAAGCCTAAGTTATGATTTGTAGGCACCGACAGGATGTTTCCAGTAAGGAATTGGTTTGGATCAAACTCGCAAAATTCATGTTTTGACTCGTTTTCTTAAATTTTCTACTTGTAACGGGAGGCAGTTCGTCTCATTTCTATTGCGGTTTTATTGCTGTAAGGTGTCGCTCTGCACTTACTTGTGATAAAATACGTGTTTTTGTTACATATAATAATGGGTTCAACACGAAGTGAGCCTACTTGTGCTATTTTGGGATCATATAAAGAACTTGACGATCGCCAGTTACCAGTGATAAGTGACGTTATCAAATTCATTTTGTTTACTAAAAATGAACTAAAATTACAGAAGAATGGGAAAGATCCTTCTAACACAGAAGTTTCTTCAATCGTTTCTGGAAAACTTGATACAATTTGGGCCAAAGCTTCGATTCCCATCGTTACCAACGTACGAATTACCCAATTGCTGAAATCATATTTCGAAAAATACCTGTCATTGATAAGATATCCTAAAAATAAAAGAAATGATAGCTACGAAAGCAAAGTGAAGGGCTTTTTGGAATCGTCAAACAAACTCTTCGATATTGCTGCTTGTAAGTGCACTTCGTTTGACATTTGTTCCTGCATAAAACCTAAGAAAGTTCCTATTTCTGAAAGAGACTTTTTACTGGACCAAAGAAGTGATAGAAAAATGGCAATAAGCGGTATAGACACAAAAGAAACGGCAAGACTTTTAAAGAAACATCAGAGTCAAGAAAATTTGAAGCAGATAGAGTTAGAGCACGCATGTTTTCCAAGTACATCACAAGAAACTAATCCTGTTCCGGTGCGCGAGTTGCCTGCAACAGAGCTTTCTCCGAATAGTGACGTGCTTGTAAATAAGACTCCATTTACTTCATTGAATCGGAACACTCTGGCGCTGCCAACAGTAGCTAAGGTATGTGATCGGTATGGACTATCAACGCGATCTGCGGCTGCGGTCGCTTCAGCGGTCTTAGCTGACGTAGGATTGGTATCTTCCGGAGATCTAAGTCTTGTTATTGATAAGAATAAAATTCATAGAGCTGTTTCAAAAGCACGGACCAAGGCCAGCAAAGATATTGATGCAATTGTAGCAAAAAGTATCTACTTTGATGGACGAAAGGACAAAACAATCATAAACGATAAAATAGGCAATCGATACCACCGCAGAGAAGTCTTGCAAGAGCACATTTCAGTTCTCACAGAGCCGGGATCTATTTATTTGGGACATATAACGCCAAGTCGTGGCACTGCCAAAGGGATTGTCACTTCTATCATATCTTTGTTCGAAAATCAAGGGCTGAACTTGGAAGAGGTGATCTGTGTGGGGTGCGATGGTACTCCTACGAATACAGGTTGAAAGGGAGGTGTCATTCAATACCTTGAAAACTATTTAAAGAAACCGTTACAATGGTGTGTTTGTATGCTTCACGCGAATGAATTACCGCTTCGCCATTTGTTCATGTCTCTGGATGGTAGCACATCTGGCCCAAAGGAATATTCAGGACCTATTGGAAAACAGCTAGCTGTTTGTGAAAGTAAACCTCTAGCATCTTTTTGTGCAGTGACTGGCAATTTGCTCGAATTACCTGATGATATTGTGAAGGAACTAAGCACGGATCAAAAGTATCTCTACGAAATGTGTCATGCTGTGATGGCTGGTTCATGTTCCCCTGAGCTAGCTAGCCGCCAACCTGGAAAAATGGCGCATTCGAGATGGCTCACTACTGCCAATCGCTTACTCAGACTTTACGTAAGTACTGTTTCGCCGTCAGATAATTTGCAGATACTTGTGAACTACGTAGTCAAAGTGTACGCTCCTGTTTGGTTCCTCATCAAGCAAAACTCATCATTTAAAGATGGAGCCAAGCATATTTTTCAAATGGTTATGTACTCTCGATTTTTGCCTGATAGTCAGAGATCTATTGTAAATTCAGTGATCGAAAGAAACGCTTTTTTTGCGCACCCAGAAAACTTGCTGACTGCCATGTTATTCGACAATAGAGACCATATTCGAGAGCTTGCATCTCGCAAAATATTAAAGGCCAGAGAAGCAGAAAAGAGCAACTCTCGCAGGGTATTTAAAGCACCAAAGCTTAATTTCTGTGCGCAAGATTACACTGATATAATATTTTGGCAAGAGTGTGAGATATCAGCTCCACCAATTTTGCGACACGTCTCCAACGATGAACTTATAATTAAGGCTAAAGATAAAGAACACAGCCTCGACATTGTTGACTTTCCCTGTCACACACAGTCAGTGGAATTGAAAATTGTGAAATTAGTGACGGAGGCTTCTCTAAGCGTCATGGACGCTACATCTCGGGATGGTTTCATTAGGAACAGATTAAAATCTCGCGCGGAAATGCCTAATTTTGGGCACAAAAACCAGTTCCGTTTTTAAAGAGACCATTGGTTATTTGTCTTTCAACTATTTTATACCTTGCTTTGACTCATTGTTGTATCCTTAAATTTAATAAAAACCATTTAAATGTTATTTTTGTTTGATTTATACTTTATGCTAAGAATCCCTAAAAATGACAAATTTTAAAAACTTCAAGGACCGGTAGAGGCCTCAAGATGACAGATATCTAATAAAATTTTATAATAATAGTAATCTATGTGTCAAAACGCAACTTTTGATACCTCTTGCACAGACGTAACTCGAAAAAAAAAAAGCCCATACATGGACGGGACACCCTAATGCGTAGGCTTCGGCTTCGCCCTGTTTTTGATTATAACAGAATAGCTGTCCCAAAAATAAACAAATATTGGATACCCTATTAGAAAGGGATGACATTCACTCTCGAAGTTTTCTCACTCGGAACGGCTTTCCACTGCACGTCCTCATTCCAGTTAGTATATAATTTCCTTGACTGTGGTATAGAGTGACATCTCGAGATCTTTTTATGCCAACCTGTCGCGAGTAGCGCCATCTGTGATCTGGATATCTTGGGCCGTAACTAATCATATTATTAGGCCGGTCACAAACGTTCCGTTTCCGAATTGGGTTTCTAGATCAAAAATTCAGATTCGGAAACCTGAATGCTCTGCTTACATACAAAATATTCAACAAAGCGCACCTTATTCTTATTTTTTCTGAACGGAAAAAAAATACAAAAAGTATCAAATATCCATATATTAAAAATGATAAATTTGAGTACCCATTGTATTTTTTTAATCTTTTTCCCCACTAAAAAAGTTTGAGAACCGCATCGCAACTGATGACATATTCTTGGGTCAATCACGTGACCCAGCTGTCACGGGAAGAGAATACCAGGCGAAGTATATAATTATACATACCATGTTTTCAATAAGCGGTAAACACTTTTCATTCAATGTTTTGATGTCACTTTATTCTGTGTTTTTAGGTTAGGTACCGTGTTGATCAAATATAATTATTTTTGTTATTGTATTGTTTAATGTTAAAAGCATTGCAGTAAAGCAATATTTTAAAAACAAGAATTGCAATATAATGGAGATGGATTCGGCCCAATATTTTTCAAGCTATGAAGACTTAGAAGTAAATAATATCAGATTAACCAAATGTGTGTTCAAATTAAATCTTTATATATGTGTGCTTCATTCATAAATATTTGTTTCAGGTGCATAAGTTAATGCTTGAAGATGAGCCAAGAACCCTAGCTTATAAGAATGCCATTTTTAATAACAAGGTATATTTTAAAGACAAGGTTGTAATGGATGTTGGGTGTGGAACAGGGATATTGTCCATATTTTGTGCTCAAGCTGGTGCTAAGAAAGTATTCGCTGTTGAAGCCAGTAATTTGGCGAAGTTAGCTAAAGAAGTAGTGAAGGAAAACAAGTTTGAAAATGTTATAGAGGTGAGAAATTTTGAACTTTTTTTAGGCAATAAAGTCTTTACCTTCCCTTTGCTATAAATTCCAACCAAAGCTTTGCTTGTTATTGTATAAAGTAACATCACACCTGTAATCCCCGAAGGGTTAGGCAAATGTGTAGCTAATAGTACACCCACATTTCCCCAATTATGTTTAAGTCCTATGTAATAGCCTATTGCTATCAACCAGGCAAAAATCTAGACCCTGTGGCTGCTACTGAGAAATTCCTGATGGAGAAACACAATAACACTTTGCTCAACTCAGGATTCAAACCCAGGACCTCGTGCACAGTGCGCATGCAACCATCAGACCAATGACACATTTGTTTTTGTTCCATGGTTAATGATATTAGACATTCCACTGGGACATATTATCACAAATATTATATTTTGCGACAATTTGTAAGATCATCAATTCATCATCTTGCCATGTTACTTGTGGTTAGTGCAACATGTCTTCCATTCTCCCATAGCAGCCATCATAATTTCATTTAAGTATTCTTTTTCCTTTGATACCTATCCACACATGATCCATCCATGTTTTTTTGTAAACCTTACAAAATTCATGAATAATTTTCAGGTAATCCACAGTAGAGTAGAAGATGTAGAATTACCTGACTACATGAAGGTAGACGCCATAGTATCAGAGTGGATGGGGTTTTATCTCCTACATGAGGGTATGCTAGACTCGGTCCTATTCGCCAGAGACCGGTTCCTCAAAGATGGAGGAGAAATATTCCCTGAAAGCGCTGCTATTTATATTGCACCATGTAGGTAAGACACTCTTCTTACCATAATAATGACCATAGCACCACTATATGTGGGGTGGAAGGGACATCGACGCACAAACGATTACCACATTTTTAATTGGAATAAAAAAAAACTCGGTCAATGGCCTACGCCACACTTGACGGAAATTCCGTCGCGGATCTTCCGCGTCGGAACGCCGATACATGTTATTGCATATAAATGACTAATAATGGGCACACTACGCGGAAGATCGGTCGTTCCGTCGCGGACCGCTCGCCCTCTGCGTCATTTCCGGATTTACCGCAACGGAAGTTCGGCGTCGGAATTTCCGTCAAGTGTGGCGAATCTATGAAACAGCAGATTTTTTTTAAATTGATAATTAAAAATTTCTTTGAATCTTTCTTCGTAATAATAATACTGAACACATGGTAACCATTTGTGTGTCTATTTCCTTTCCACGCTGTATAGATGTTAGTTATAACTAGACGAATTATGAATACAAAGCAAAAGGAGTACGTAAAGATTGCAGCAGCTGGGGTTCTGTTATTTCTAGCTACCCCCATGGGAGAATGGTGTGTTTATTAGTATGTATTATATATGTTTATTAGATCTTTCAATTAAGCAGGTTAAGAATATTTCAGCTGTTCTGAAAAAGACCCCAACTGCATAAAATGTGACTAAACCAGTGGCGGATTTACCAGCAGGCTGAGTAGGCTTGAGCCTAGGGCGGCAGATTTTTGGGGCGGCAAATTTCGGGACCGAATTTTTTTTTTACCTCTTTGAAATCAAAAAGATTTTGGCATGACGGTTTTCTGATGTTTTACAAATAGAAGTCTGCAACAAATTTTCCCCTCTCCCTTGTCATTGCATTCCGAGTAGCAATCTTCCATATTCTAGAGTAAAACAGCTAGTTCGCTGCCCCCCAACCAGTAATCCGTAATATACCCAAAAATTATGTTACGTGCAATTTCAACGAAATTGTTGGATTGTAAAAATAATGTAGGACATGACAATTGCAGAGGCAAGGGCGGCAAAAACTGTACAGCCTATACCTTGAAAACTTGTAAATCCGCCACTGGACTAAACTGCCTGCTACCCATTGCATTTTTATCTCCTAAGCAATATCTTTTTTCTTTCAGTGTTCCATCATTATACAATAACTGGGACAGCCTACATGGTGTATCTATGTCATCATTTGCCAGAGAGCTAAGAGCAAGTAAAGGCAGCAAGCCGGAAATCCTTACCATAAAGCCTGAAGACTTACTGGGAACTGAAGTGGCCCTCTGCTGGGTCAACTTAAGAGAGGATGAATCACATGATTTAAATGCATACAGCATAGAACATGTTGTTGGTAAGTTTACTCATATCATCACTCTATATCAGTCATAGGCAGTATCAGGATTATCAGGCCATAGGGGTACGAACCATGAATAGGCCCCTCTTAAAGGTGACCGTACAGCATACTAAATGCAGCAAGTACAGGTTTGGGTGTCGCGGCAATGCTTGTTTTCGAATCGGGAACATCTTTCAACTGAAAATATAGAGAACCCTAAATATTCTATTGGAAGTGTTTTTTAAGAGCACTAACATCTGCATATTTGTATTTTTTTCACCTATGATCTACAAATAAAGTGATTTGAATTTGAATTTGAACATAGTGACAAAAATGGAATTAATAAGTACTAAGTTATCATCATGGTTACTGACTGGCATTTTGAATTCTTTTCAAATTGTACATTACTACCCAGGAGATATAAACTCCTTGATCACTACACTGTACCTATTTTAAATCGCGGGTCAGCAATACAATGTTAAAATTGACATAATTTTTTTCTCTCAAAATACACCAAGAAAAGCTTTGAAAATTATAACAAGTGAAATAAACGTGCTATAGTGTAAATGTTTGCAGCCCTAACTAAGTTCATCGTACAGTTATGAACACTGCGTAGGATCAGTATCGCTTCAACCCGAACCAGCTCCATACTGCGACTAAGTAGAAGCTTTGCTTACGGCAAGCCGTCACCTCGCTTTATCGCTTACGTAGGGTCACTTAGCCATTAAAGGGTGTCGGGTAGCCGGCCCGCCACGGTTACGTGCTTACGTTCGGTGGTGGTGGCGGTTTTGGTAGTGATGACTAGAGGCATTGCTGATCCTACAGTGCTTATAAGTGTACGTAAACATTTAGACCCAGCCAGTAGTCTTAAAAAAAATATGATAGTGTTATGTGGAAGATATAAAAATGCTGTTACGTTATGAAAAGTTTTGTTTCCCTCTTGATGAAGTTGTCAGATTAAGAAAAAAGCTGAGAAACGCTTTAATATTAAAGTTAAGGAGAATATTGAAGGGAATGGTAATGTTGTTTCTTTGGAGCTTCGAATTTTAAATTATTCCAATTATGTTTCCCATTTTGATTTTAGATTATTGATTTGTTTTTTTTTTTTTTGTCTTACCTGAATAGTATGTAATACTAGCTGTTGCCCGCGATCTTCGTCCGCTTAAAATTATTATAAAAATATATCGAATCGGATTTTGTTAACAATTTCAAGGATTTTATTTTTTTTGCACGGAACCCTAATCCTTTTTCTTAAATCAAAAAACATCAGCTATCTGCCAGCAAAAGTCATGTCAAAATCGGTCCAGTCGTTTCGAAGATTAGCCGGAACAAATAGATAGAATGCGGACACACAAAAATAAATAAAAGGATTTTGTTAGAAGTATCGTAAAAACGTTCATATGCATTCAATAAAAAGCTGTTATTTTGAAATTTAAAATAGCCTCTTCAATTTTATTTATTTGTATAAAGGGTGTAAATAGACCCTTAACGAAGCCGAAGGGCACCTGTTCTCCCCCGTCATTGTGATTTTTTTTTTTGTTCTGGACCATACCTGGGAATCTCTTAGTTACAGAGATATTGGAGGTCAAAGTTTCAAGTTTTTCACAAGTTTTTTTTTAAATACTGGTTTTTAATTATAACTTTCCTCTAAATGACCTGTTTACTATTCATTGCATCTATCAGCACAATGTTTTGAGTGCGTAAAATTGAGTTTTACCGTAAAATGTGATTTTTCACCCCATAAAATAAAGTCGTTTCCCAGCAATATTTTTGGCGTAGGGTTATTTAGTTTGATAAACAGAATGCTTCGTTAACGGCTTCGTGAAGGGTCCGTTTACACTTTGTAGATAGAAACTTCGAAGAATATTATAAAATAATATTTATTTCATGCAACCACAACCTGCAATGTCTGAAACAATAATTAATAAACTATTTTTAATAATTTAAATACAGGTGCAAGCAAAAATGGTTACTACCAAGGCCTCTGCCTATGGTTCGAGTGTAATTTCCCCAAGCTTCCTGACGCTGCAGGAGACAGTCACACAGTTCTGGACACAAGTCCACAGAGCCCGTCTACACATTGGAAGCAAACTGTAATTGTGTTGCCGCAACAGCAGGAGGTGGAAGAAGGAGAACCCATTGCTTTCCAGCTGGATATGAACAGAGCTGATGCTACCAGCAGAAGGTACAATATTTTCCAACAAGTTTTTAAACTAACTGACAAAATAAGGATGCATTTATAAACCTGCCAAACCCCTTCTTGGGATTTACCGGCGTGATGTTATGTTTTTATACTAGCTTGTGTTCGGTCTTCATGATTCTCACCAGCACGAGCAGCATGATCATTGTAGAAACGGGTTTTGTCGACGGAAGAATCGACAAAATGACAGATCAACAAAAGAAATGTCATTTTGTCGATTCTTCCGTCGACAATGTCCGTTTCTACGGTGGTCATGCTACGCGTGCAGTTGAATCAATTTTAAATGCAGCTTAGGATAGTGAACTTTCAACCTGTATGGATTCTTTAATTTATCAAAGTATGAAAAGTTATGGTCAATCAACTCACTCGCTCACTTCAGAAAACATGGTCAGTTTTGAGTTCTGGACCAGTCTACTCCTACTCACAACTCTACCACATCTTAACATAACATCAAGCCTGTAATCTCCGAAGGGTTAGGCAGAGGTGTACTATTAGTACACCCACATTTCGCCATTTTTAAGACCGTTTTCTTAAGATTTCGTTATGTTTAAGACCTATGTTATAGGGGGTGAGTCAATCGCCAACAACCGAGCACAAATCCAGACTCCATGACTGCTACTGAGAAATTCCTAATAACACTGCCCGACCCGGGAATCGAACCGAGGACCTCATGCTCAGCAGTCGCCCTTGCGACCACTAGACCAACGAGGCAGTCGAGAATAGAAGAACGATAGTTTAAAAATAAATATATTTATAATATTTTATAAATATATTTATAATATTTTATAAATATATTTATAATATTTTATAAATATATTTATAATATTTTATAAATATATTTATAATATTTTATAAATATATTTATAATATTTTATAAATATACTTATATATATTTTTATTGGTTTGAACGTCAAAACTAATTATTTTTACGATCATTCATCGTTATTTATTGTACAGTCCAGCACATCTTATTTACTTAATATACTTGAATTTTCAGATACAATCTAGAAATGACGATGTTAGACCCAGAAGCAGTGGAGCATCCCCTTCCATGTTCCTGCCACATGACCAAGTGTATACTTACTAAAACCTTCATGATGCAACACGCTGAACATGCTATAAACCAAAACAATAAAGAAAACGATACCAATGTCCTACAGGAAGAAGATATTATTGATGATGATTAAAAAAATCAAATTATATTTTAATTTTCATGGTTTTATTTATAAAAATATCAAATGAGTTGTAAAATATTTTTCATATAACATGTAATATAATTAGGGAGTTAGATCAAATTAATCAAAGTGTTCTTGAACAAAATAACATAAAATTATATACAGGGTGGTAGGGTACACAATAAGTTGCCACTTATTTAGTTTTTAAGTACTTAACTTAAAAAAAAAACAGCTGTTTCTATGTGGAGGTGTTTAGAATGGTGTACTGAATAATTATATGGTAATCGTTTGTGTGGTGGTTATCTCTTCCACCCAGTGTTATATATGTGTGACATTAATTCAAGATTTTTGTTCTCGCTTTGCATGCATATGGGCGTTATATTTTTAAGAGGTGTTGCAATTTTATGAAGTTAATAGCATCTTCATACCAGCCCACTATTATGCCGCTGCTGCAGGCAAAAAGCCTATTCTCATTGATCACCTAGCCGGCTCATGCATTTCCAGATCATTAAATCCAGGGTTTCTCCACCTCGAAGTCAACATGTTAGTTACAGACGGTCAGCTGCGCCTCTCTGCTGAGCCATCGGTTATAGTCGAGCCTCATCAGTAGTCTAGCTAGGTACACGCCGCAAGGACGATCGCGTAGAGATACTAGGAGCTCCATTAGTTGCTTAACTAGCTTGCTGAACCTGAAATTTTACAAAAATAAACTGTTGGTTAATTATTAACTTAAAGAAGATAAGTGGTCTAAAGCAAGTTAGTTTGCTGTAGATAACTTCTGCAGCGGCACCTCAGACCTAATAAAAACAAAGACAGCGCTGCGAACAATATAGTGAAGCATGAGCAAACCTACGCCTCGCTCTGTGCATACACGCTCGCACGCACACATTTACATCAACTACAACTAAACTACGCTCACTAAGTGCATACATTTTTATAAACCGGCGTCTTGTCACTGTTGACAGCGCTGTGTCTTGTTTTTTTTTATTTGGTCTGAGAGTGGCACAAGATACACAATTTGATGTGACTAGAAATGTCTAGGTCGAAACACAAACAGTTCAGAAAAATAAACCTTCTAAAGACAAGGCTAACAAATATGAAAGAAGAGCCTTTATTTTTACTAAAAATCGTGTTTCTTTCAAACACATTATATTTTGAAAGACCATTTTTTTGTGTCTGAAACCAAGTCATTAGTCAGTTTTAGATTACGTTACGATTAGTCAGATTCTATATATTTTAAACAAACTTACCGATCCGAGTATCCTCTAATATAGTAGTCCTCGGCCTCTCTATCGGCGACGCTGTCGTTCATCCCGCAGAAGGAGTGGCAGAGCTTCAGCAGTTCCATGATGTTGCAGAACACGGGGTTGTTGAGCGAGTCCGTCGAGTCGTTTGAGCAGTCGCTGTCACACGACTGAAACATAGCAGAACATCCATTACTTACTAACTCGACATTTTATGCAACAGCTTAAATTCTGAAGATTGGAATCAGGGATCGATTAATCGGGTTAAAAGGTTAACAAGTTAGACCTATCAACTAAAGAGTCTGATCGAAGATGAATAAGGTTACACACCGATGATAGGGGTTCAGGTAGGTTGTCGGATCAGTTCGGTACGTTCGGTTTAACGACTGACCGCCTGTAAGGGACTCACCACACTTATTCAGCTCTGTTCAGCTTTTGTCCATAGAAAACGACGATTTTATATGGACAAGATGCTTACGAATCCGTTCAGCTTTCCGCATCTATTCAGATCATGCGTACGCATCTCGATACAAAATAGTTGTTGTCTATGGACAAAAGCTGAACAGAGCTGAATAAGTGTGGTTAGTCCCTTACCCATAATTATGTTTGACTAGCTGTGCCCCGCGACCTTCGTCCGCGTGAAATTATTATAAAATACTAGCTGTTCCCGGCATGCATTGCAATGCACCTTTTTCCTACTACCTACCTACCTACTGCTTACCTACTACCTACGTACCACCTACCTACCTACTTACTACTTACCTAAGAACCTTGTCCTGGCAGTAACAAACAGAATAAAAAAAGAATTAGCGAAATCGGTTGAGCTTAGCAACAAATCCAGGGATTCATTTTTATATTATAGATAGATTACTTCCCTATTTGAAGAATTTCAAGGGTTTTAATTTTTTGCACGGAACCCAAATCCTCTTTCCTTACTACTATTACTTCTTTTAAGTTACTCCTTACAACATCAGCTATCTGCCAGTAAGTCCAGTCAAAATCGGTCTAGCTGTTTCGGAGATTAGCCGGGCCCGGAACACACAGACAGACCACAAAACATACTAAAATGAAGTCCAAAATGAACTCACAACTGTAAGAGTCAAGAACGACTGGCTGAGTATATCAGCGAGGAACGTAGCATGCGCCTTCTTTAGCTTCTCGAAGTCATTGGTCTTGTGCACGGCGTCCATGAGACGGGAGAAGTTGGTCTCCAGCACATCGGCTTGCAAGTAGTGTTGCAAGTTGTCCATCAGGAACATTAGCTTGTTGTGCAGTTGGCACATTGCGAAACTGGAATATGGAATAGATAGAAGATACATTAGGTCAACTTGATGAATTCGTAGGTACACTTCAAGCAACTTAGCTGTGCAGGTGAGAAAACACAACTAAAATAGATGTACCAAGTTTGACATCATCGTCTTCCTAGCCTTTTCCCAATTATGTTGGGGTCGGCTTCCAGTCTAACCGAATGCAGCTGAATACAATGGAGCGACTGCCTGTCTGACCTCCACAACCCAGTTAGTACTGGGTAATAAGATACCCCTTGGTAAGACTGGTTGTCACTTTCAGGCCACTGACTACCTGTAACGACTAAGATCTACAAATGAGAGCCAGGATCAACGGCTTAACGTGCTTTCCGAGGCACGGAGGAAACTGCATATAATGGGCGGTCACCCATCCACGGACCAACCTAGGCAAGAGCGGCTTAAGATCGTCCCGAGCGGCTGCTATTTTTAGCCACGAGCTCGTCATGTACAAATCCAAGTTTGACATACTGATACTGTAAGCCTGAGTCTTCCCACTGCTGGGCAAAGGCCTAAAGTTTGACATTGTTATGCATTTTTTCTTGACAAGCAACGCCACGTTAAAGTGCACATTTAAAGTGGTCATACTATAACACCGAATTTGGCGCAAATACAAGTTCAGCGGTTCTCTGCAATATATAAACTTAAGACTGACAGGAATTGCGACACCTGAAACTTGACTAGCGCCGAAGAAAAAAGTCCTTGTTATTTTGAGGGTCAATCTATAGACATTTTAAATCGTCAAGAAACTGACAAGTAAGATTGCACAAGTTAACATACCTAGTGGATTGTTTATAAGCCTTCCAAAGCGCGTGTAGATCATGCTGAGTCTTCTTGATCCTCAGCAGAAGGCGAAACATATCGTTATACCGCGCCAGTACTTCTGGCGTAAATAACAGGTGGAGTGGCCATTTGAAGTCGTATTTGAGGATTATACTGGACCAGCCATCAGCTACTGCAATTGTAGTAAATCTCGTGTAAGTATGCTTTGTTAATAGTAGAAAATATCTTGGAATGTTTTTCGCTCGGAAGAGGCGGAACAACTCATGGCAACACTTTGTGTCTAAAGCTGACTGATTAGTAAATAAAAGTATTTTATTATGGATCATACATACCAGTTGTGCTATCATCTTCAGCTGTAGTATTAGTTGAAACATTGGGCTTGACATAGGGCAGTTCAAAACTAAACTTTTCTATATCAGCGCTGTTGCTGAGGAACACCGCTCTTGCTGCTAACTGGAATGCGTGATTCATATCTGGGAAGAACAAAGATGATAAGAACTTGGTTCCTTGTTTTAAAAAGGGTTTTAGTGCAGAGTCAGCAAAAAACATGGATTCTTTGCATGTTTTTAAAGCAACTGCTTATGGACCATTTGCAACAACATATTATATCGCATTTGTGGTGCTATGAATTCCAATTCAAAGCTATTTGTTCAGATTACGCTGAAAATCAGCACTTTTGCATAAGTAGTCCAAATCACAACACAACTACACTACTTAACCTTTTGACCGCCACGTTAATAACGAAAACCTGTGTTCTCTACGCCAAGCGCTTTTAAAAACTGTTATTTTCGACGTGCCATGCCGTCCGAGGCGTCGTGAGCACTTTTTGATTTGACGTAGACGTCCGTGGCGGTCAACAGGTAAACGTAATAAAAATCAAAAACATTCATTCATGGCTGAATCCCAACTCATCATCATCTCATCTTCCTGCCCTTGTCCCATGTAACTTGGGGTCGGCGCAACACGTTTTTTTCTTCCAATCTCCTCTGTCAACTGTCACGCTATCATTTATTCCTTTCACCTTCATATCATTCCTCACACAATCCATCCATCGTTTCTTTGGTCTTCCTCTCCCTCTCCATCCATCCACGTTTATCAATTTTTTATTCATCACTCTTTTAGTCACCCGCGATTCGTCCCTCCTCATCACATGCCCATACCAAGACAGTCGATTCCCTTTTAGCTTTTCTGTAACTGGCGCACCTTTTAAGCTTCCTCTAATATACTCGTTCCTTACCTTATCCATTCTTGTCACACCACACATCCACCTCAACATTCTCATCTCGGCTACATGCAATCTTTTTTCATCCATCTTCTTCACAGCCCAGCATTCCGATCCATACAGTATGACAGGTCTAATCACGGATTTGTATATTTTCCCCTTTAATTTGAGGGGCATCCGAGGGTCGCAAGTTGTTCCAGTGACCTGTCGCCATTTCATCCATCCTGAGTTGATCCGGTGCGTTACGTCTCTGAATCCCAACTAATATCATAAAATAAATATGAAATTGAGCTTGTTTTATTGTGTGCCTTATTTCGATGAAATTTGGCATGCAGATAGTCTTAACGTACGTTACGTTAGCTTTTTATTCCTGTATTATTTTCACATCACCTTGGTATAATTTTCAACCTCAATTGAGGGACAGGCAAAAGCTAGTTAAATAATATGTACCTCTAGTGGAAGTCCTAGCTGTAGGTTTGTCCAGCATGTGCGCAGTAAGTCTGAGCAGCTCCAGGAATAGTTCACCGCGACCCAGCAGGTAGAAGTCTTTCATCAGTTGCAGCTCATGGATCAGTTGAGCTTCTTCTACGGCTACTGTCCACAGATGCTGGAAGTGTCAAGTATGTGTGTAATAAGGCTGAAGCAGATTTGGGCTGCAATGCATTACAAAAATCCTCCGACATCACGCACTACAGTTGGGCCTTGGGCCGCATCGCGTTTTTTTTTTATGTTTTGAAATAAAATGCGGCCCATCTGTAATGTGCGCTTAGCTTTACTTATATTGATGATGAATTTAAAGCCAAAATAAAGACTCCTGTAACTCTCTAGTCTTGTCTACAAGACTGATAGGTATATCAGTCTTGTAGACAAGACTGACCTGCATGGTAATGCAGGTCTGACACTTTCGAGCGAGGCATAAGATAACGGAGGGTGTTTGCCAGACAGTAACACTTCATATTCTTACACACCTTAGTAACACATTCCTTAATTTCTCTTATAACCCCTCTAAGATTACAAACTTCAAACACTTCAGGGTCATTTAATGTCTGCAACTTATAATGGAACTCGGCTTCTTTATCTTCCCAAATTGTGAATCTAAAAATCAGAAAAATGGATATAAAAAAAAAAGTTAAGGGTATAGGTCTGGTCTGGTAAGTACTCTGTAAGATTACTGTTCTAGGTTTTTTTTTGAATGCAGTTCATTTTGCAGCAAAGTCGCAGAGCAAACTAAGAACTGTTTGAGTTTGAAAACATTTGGGTAAAGTAATTACATAAATAATACCTGTACCAGAGTCACAGAGTGTTCATTTTGTAGTAATTAACTATGATTACATAGTGGAGAACGTGAGTATCCGATGAATAAGAGAAACACAACAATCTGGAGAGACTAATGGTGACTAGTTAATTTAATAATTACCTTCTCGATTCCACTGCTAATGTCTGCAACGGCATCAAAGTCGTGTTAGTCACAAAAGAGCTATTTTTCTTCACTTTCTTAGGATCAAACCCAAACAAGATTATAGTCTTGCCAATGAACAATATCTCTTGGGCAAGGGACAGAGGCATAAAGCCTGGTATCATGTTAGTATTGAGGATGTATCCACATTCTAAACTTGTGTCTTGGAGCTGTAAGAAAAAAAAAACAAGATTAGAATTATTGCAAGACAGTTAAATATGTCGAACCCTGACACAAAAACGTGGTGTTGTGGCCGCCTCTGAATAATATAACAGGACGAGCTGGAGAAAACTAACCACACTGTGGTCAAGTGGACCATAATGTCTGTGAGTGAGCCTTTGCCCAGCAATTGGTTGACACAGGTTTGCCCATTAGGTATGAGGAAGACAGTTGATGATTATATCATCAATATAACACATTCACGGTCTGCGAGGTATACACAATAGATAAACTTTTTATTTTCTATCAGTTTTTATACTTACTGTGGACACAAGAGATTTTTCACAAGCAGATGTAGAAGATAAAAATGTCTGCGATGCATTCTGGTGACTCTGGTTGTGTAGTATGATAAACTCTTGATAAGGATCCTTCAGTTCACCATACAAAAGCCAAGTGCATAATTGGTTCACAAATACTTTGTTGACACAAGAAAAAATTCTGAAAAAATAAAAGAACTGTTTTATAAAATTCTTAAATTAGTGAATTAACTGACATGATTCACAAACCAGAGGGTTTTGGAGAGTTCAAGGTGCCAGCAGGAGCCACAGAGTCTAATTTGTGCCCAATTTATGGCAATAGGATCACCCCTGATTTGGTGGTGGTGGTACAGGTGTGGTGTTATGTCAGTAATTTTAGGTTTAAAAAGAATTACCTGACAACAGCTTCATGCACCGTTTCATTGCCATTCAAAATGTACTGATGTAACAAACTCAGTATCTGGCACCCTGTCAGTTTCCTTTGCTCAATATTGGCTATAATGTTATTCAAAGTGTTGAACAGCCCACGGTACTTCTCTACATAACTGTACACAAATGATAGTGTGTAGTTGTGGTTGCCTCTCACGAGGCTCTCCACTTCCATTAGATTTTGCTTGTATGATTGTAGGACTTCAGAGAAGCCTTCGCTGAGTGCTTGCGAGTAGAGACCACACATCTTGAGTTCTGATGGTAAATGTTTTATAACATGAAACGAGATCATAAGAACAGGTAAGTCTTTGAGTACATTACTGCTTCACGATCACTAACCAACTCATATATAAAAAGTACCTGCATGAGCCTTTCTGGAGCGAAATCCCGTGGCTTCAACAAAACTTTGGATTCTATGGTGGCTCTTGGCTATGTCACTTATTCTTCCAAATATTTCTGAATCTCCCTGGTGCGCGTATTCTACAAGTTCGTACTGTAAAGTTACGAAATGATTGTTTAGTTTATAATCATTAGTCTTACCCGTTTACTAGTATAAAACTCTCATACTAATCAATAAAAATTAAAAATAGATTACTTTTCCCTCTTCAGTGGTATCAGAACAGTCCCAAAGGATTAGTAGAGCGTCGTGGATCATTTTTTATTTTCTATTCTTCGCGAGTTATATAGTGGCTAAAAATAAGTACATAATTTCAATTCTCTTTTTGGATAGTTTTTTAAAATTGGATTTAAATTTGTTTTTTTTTTCCTTTCGATGTTGCACTATTCGTGCTTATTGCCAGTGACAATATTTTATTTGATAATAACAAAACGTGAGTATCGATTACTCGCGTAATGATAAAATATTACAACGGGAAATTAGGAAATGGAAAGGAGATTAGTTGTTATTAAATAAAAATTGACCGGTCCCGTGCGTCTCGCATCCAGCGGATCCCTGCAACCTTTACCAGGTCATCGGTCCACCTAGTGGGAGGCCTTCCAACGCAACGTCTTCCGGTTCGCGGTCGCCACTCCAGAACTTTTCGGCCCCATCGGCAATCCGTTCAGCGAGCAATGTGCCCTGCCCACTGCCACTTAAGTTTGGGTATTCTTCGGGCTAGGTCGGTAACCACACGACGCACGGGACCGGTCAAAGTGGCGACACTTGTGGGGGAGGCCTATGTCCAGCAGTGGACATCTTTCGGCTGAAATGATGATGATGATGATGAAGAAAAATTATAACAATTTGTCGAGGGAAACCCTTATTTGGAAAAACACAAGTAGAATTTTAGCGATTAATGCAAATATTGAATCTTTACCAATATTATAAAGATGAAGAATTTGTTTGTTTGATTAATTGAACGAGCTTATTTAGGGAACTACTGGTTCGAATTGAAAAATTATTTTAGTGTTGGATAGCGCATTTATCGAGGAAGGCTATAGGTTGTATAACATCACGCTACAACCTATAGGAGCGGAGCATCAATGAAAAATATTGCAAAAACAGGGAAAATTTTCGTTTTATATTCCTTTTGAGAGCTTCCGTCGCGTGCGCTGTGTAAACGGTTAAAGTTAGGTACGCAACAATCATGAGTCCGCGATAGCATATTTTGTCTATCTTTTAAGGTTGACTCACACTCTCTCTAACTCTCTCTCTTATGTGGCGCAGACGGAGTTGCGCGGTTCAGCTATAAATAATAAATCTACACAACTTATCTGAAATCTCAATAGTTTTGAATTATTTTAAAAAGCCTAAAGAAAATTCACGACCACCAAATTCGAAGATTCCCGCGCTTTTTCCATTTAATTTTTCAAATAAAAACAACAACCACAGATAACATAATTGTGATAAATCATTCATTCAAGCATTTTAGTCGATTCCAAAGTATTAATTTTAACGACTTTGTCATAAGCGTACTGCTTTTGTTATGAATTGGTCGTTTTTATTGTAGTTTTAAGTTCAATAGCCCTTGTAACCAGGGCTGCCAGTAGATACTTTTAAATTATTCGGCAAGGTTTATGAAATTATACAAAATTGAAGTCAGGATACAAACAGTGCTTAAAATTTTTTAAGCATACACAATAATGATTAATCACATGAACTTACCGACGTTATTTTTTCATTTATTATGGTATTCAGGCTTTAACGCGCGTCTATAAGGCAACTCGAAAAATATCACCACATAAAACTCAGTTAATAGAATTTAGGCTTTCCGTATCCAATTATACACGAGGGTTCAGGATACAAAGAGGATACAATCAGTAACCTAATTATACAGTTTTTGTATCCAATTAAATATACAATCTGGCAGCCCTGCCTGTAACTGACTGACGTGTACTTGATACTTGTTATTGTTGCGGTGGCCGGATTATATCGCAATTATTTTAACTAATTTCGTGCATATTTGTGAGTATTTGGTGTATGTTTGCATTCTCAATAAATTTCTTGACATCTTCTACCCAAAATAATCGAAATGTGTAACAAAACTTTGTAATAAAAAAACCTGTACATTGGGCTTGGGTGGAGATGAATAAATTGATGATACCCGTACTATGTTAGAAAATCAAACTTAACGAATAGTTCATGTGCACCTCTGTACAAAATGTGGAAGCATCCCAGAATAATCTTCACTGTATTATTTAATAAATGAACTTTATTTTTTTTTAATATGAAATAAGTGCCAAATTATAATTATGGACGTAGGTAACGTCCATCATCGTCCATCTGAAGTAATCGGCTTCCAGTCTAACCGGTTGTGGCTGAATAGTAGTTTTTTACATGGAGCCACTGCCTATCTGACCTCCACAACCCGGTTAGTACTGGGTAATACAATATCCCTTGGTTATACTGGTTGTCAGACTTTCAGGCCACTGACTACCTGTAACGATCTTGAAATGTCCGCCGGGACCAACGGCTTGACGTGCTTTCCGAGGTAAGGAGGTATGTAATGGGTCGTGGTCACCCATCCACAGATCAACCTAGGCAAGCGCGGGTTAACCTGGGGATCGACCCGAGCGGCTCTTATTAATTAGCCACAAGCTCCTCTACATCACATATATCACATACTTCTGAAGTAAACAAGCTTACTAAATAGGTAGAAGCTATAGTTATAGAGAAAAAACATCAAATACTACCAAAATCAGTGACCAAACATAGAGAAAAGAAATCCACCAATGAGAATGATTAAAGATTTAAAAGAGTAACTTTTTTTCATAATTACTTATTTACATTAAATCAGTATACTTGTTTTCCAGCTATATCCAGTCATCATGATCACGGACATCCAATTGGCAGTGTTCTCCAACATCCTGGGAGTCTCTATATTCCTTCTAGTAATTCTTTATCACTACATCAATGCCAACAGCACGAAATGAAGAAGGTATATTTCAAAAATTTAATAATCTTTGAAAAACCTTGTTTCAAATAACTTTTATTTCAGACTGAGTCCATAGTGGTATAGTAATAATATACTTAGTCAGATCAGATCTCAACTGTGTATGCAGCGTTTCTCCACTGGCAATGGCCCACCTTCCATCTTATGCTGCTTGCCCTGACACCTGCTCACTTTACGATCTTATGACTGCATCAGCGAGCAGAGTTCCCATAGGTGAATTTTGGGGCAAATATATTTAATGATAACTTGCCATCAACATCAAGAAGAAGTGGGTTAACAACAAAAATGCTGTAAATGCAGAAATAGATTTTACATTTTGATGTAAATTGTGATGATTGGAATAATCATGAACATTCTCCTGACCGTATTCCGATGTATTCTGTGTTGGCACAGCATTTATTCTTCCATATTTCTCTATTAGGCGTCATTGCATGAGTGGTTTTCTAACTGAAATAACCATGATTTTTTTTTATTTCAGGTAGAACTGTCAGCTGAAGCAATGTAATAATTATATTCCATCTAATGTTAAGATGTAAATAAATTAAGTGTTCTGACTATTTTGATTTTGACTTTCACATAAAAATATCCATCTAATGACATCATAAAAAATCTTTTTCTGAGTTGCTGTGAATAACGGACTTGATTTTGTTTATTATGGTTTTCACATATGAAATTGCAGATAATCATACTGCATTGTTAAGGTTTTTTAGGGTTCCATAGCCGAATGGCAACAAACAGAACCCTTACAGATTCGTCATGTCTGTCTGTCCGTGTATGTCACAGCCACTTTACACACAGTTGAAACTTGGTAGGTAGATATATTCTGTGAACCGCTTTATGAGAAACTAAAAAAATGAATGATCAAACCTATATGTGTGGGGTGTCCATAGATAGGTCTTTAAAAATGACATAGAGGTTCCTAAAACCATTTTTCCTCCAAAGTCAATCGTTTCAAAGATAGACACTTCCAAAGTTGTAAAATTTGTGCCCCCCCCCCCCCCACCTCTCATTTCTAAAGTAAGAGTAGGAAAATTCAGAAAAAATGAAGGATTGTTGACTTGTGCAAATTGAAATATTTTCAGTAATTTGTAGTTGCAACCACCATGACATTCAACAGAACCAGAGGAAGCTACGCTACGGGTGCTATTAGGAAGAATTAAAATTATAAGCTTATTGGAAAGAATCTGGGTTACTTTTTCTGGCCTTCCTATATTAAACGAACTTAATTAAGACCCATAGAAGATAGTACTACATAGTAGGTGGCAAGACTGGAACCTCGTGCCCTACAGCTACAATCAAAAGGATACTTATTGGATTTTCTATGGACTGTTTTGTTATTATTTATATATTGGTATTTGTTAGGTTAAGCCACGGTTGCCAAGGTCGATCTGTGGATGGGTGGCCATCATTACATACCGAGTTTACCCAAAGCCGGTGGTCCCGGCTGTCATTTGTAGATTTTTGACAGTCGTTACAGGTAGTAATGGCAAAAGTCGGACAAGGGGTATCGTATTAACTAACTGGGTTATGGAGGTCAGATAGGCAATCGCTTCATGTAAAATACTGATATTCAGTTGGGAAAAGTCTAGGCAGAACATGGTCTTTTTATGTAATATATGTAAACAATAGGTGGTGGTCAGACTCGACCACGTTGACCGGCCGGCTTGGAAGGATCAGATAAGGTTAAAAACATCAGAACACGAACATGATTACTCAAGTGGCATTGGGCAGGACACTGTATGAACAATGAATGACAAATGGACAAAAAGTTTAACCGAATGGATACCAAGAGATAGGAAAAAGGGGGGACCAAATAAAAAGTGGTAAAATACATCCTATACTTTTTCAATTCTGGAAAAGTTGACAGAATCCCTCCTATTGTCATACCTGTGTGAATGAACAAAAATAACCTAATTCCGAGGAAGAGTGCAAAAATTTTCGAGCTCGTTTCGCTCGCTTTTGCGTAAGTACCTACAAGCTAAAGATGCACCCTCCCGGAAATAAACCTGTAGGCGCCCATGATCGTTTGGTATAGGTAAAGATCCAGAGTTGGTTGATATAATTTCGGTTTTCAAAAGTTGTTCTTACTAGTTTAACAAAATCTGTTCGGGGTAAACATCCCATCCAAATTCCTGGCTACGGCCCTGTGTGACCCCCCCAAAATTTTAGGCTGGGACCGCGCCTGATCTGAAGATATTTTGATAACCTCACAGGACGTCAAGTTATTTAAAAAGTAAAAAAAAATAAAATTGAAATTAAGGAAATGCAAAAACAGAGGTGAGAAGCTGCTGAAAATTGAAAATATGGCTCAAAATATATTGTCAAACAAAGTATTAATAGAATTTGCTGAAAACAGTACCTACTATTACTGAAAAAATAATAAACCTAATACAAAGCGGTAGTCAGAAAAGAAGAAGAAGAAGGACAAAATTTATCTTTAATAAACAAATTACGTCTTTATCTAAATAAACAAATTACGTCTTTATCTATTTACACACAAAGTCCAAAAGTGTATCAGTTTTTAAGTAACATATTTCTATTACCAGAATCTAAAACGTTGGATAAGTCTATCCAAAAAATTGTCATTACAGCAGGCATAAAAAAGCAGTGTTAATAAAAATAAGTCAAAACATATGTGGGCTAAAACAAGGCTATAAATAATAAATAAATAAATTCTTCGAAGTTTGCCAGCCATGTTGTTGTATTTATGTTGAAAGGGCTTTTTGACATCCAACCAATTGTTTACGCATTTTCCTCTGAGCAAACAGAAGCTATTGAACTCAAAAAATTCATACAGATTATAATTAATGAAGTTAGACGAGCTAAATTTGTAGTTGTTGCAACTGTGTGCAAACAAAGAACAAATAATCAAGAAGCTAGCTAGCCAGATCCTTATTGACGGCACGAGAAGGGAAAGTGAAAATCTGGAGAACACAAATTAAACACATTTTATGTTGGAAAGTTAGAAATTATACCTCTCTACGACCCTGCAAATTTATTAAAAGACTCAAGAAACAATTTACTGAATATGCCACTGCTACATGAGAACAAAGGAGGCGAAGTGTGCACAGCCAAGTGGGAGCATATACAAAAGCTATATGCTGTGAACCTTGGGGTTAAAGAAGATTTCAGATTTCTGCAAAAGTTAACAGACCAACATGTGGTGCCTGGAAAGATAAACACAATTAAAGTCGAATTCGCTAGCCAAGTCTTTAGCCAAAAAGTTGCCACATATAATTATGTCCTACAACTCACGTAAGGACTTCTGTTATGTAACAT
Source organism: Noctua janthina (assembly GCA_963576755.1). Taxonomy (NCBI): domain Eukaryota; kingdom Metazoa; phylum Arthropoda; class Insecta; order Lepidoptera; family Noctuidae; genus Noctua; species Noctua janthina. The sequence goes on from OY755066.1 coordinate 2,000,029, forward strand.
CATTGTTGTTAATATTCTTTTAAAGTCTTCATGTATATTCAATTATTATTACAGGTCCTGGGGTTCTACCACCTGAATGCAAGGATACTGCTCTCTTGATACTGTTAATTGATCAAGTTTTAGATACCATGAATGGCAGTCCTGGGAGAAGAGAGAAATGGAGACTAGATTGGACTATTAGGTGCTTTAATACTGTCACCAAGATGCCCACATCACAAAAAGTGGAAAGAAGCAAAAACAGTTTTCCACAGAATGTCATTATTAAATGAAAATAACATACATGGTCCCACAATAAAGAAATATTAGTGGAAATTGAAGGGTTTGAATATGTATCAAATAAAATGGCAAAAAAATATGGAATAAGTTCTGTTTGGACTAGGGCGTCTAAATCAAGACCCATTGGAAAAGTTTTTGGGGCCATTACAAATGGAACTCAAATGCATACGCGCTTTGGACGTGGAGTTGCGGACACCAGCCCGTTATACAATACAAAGGGGACATCACAGCTCCTGGGTGCTGGAATAACTTTGAAAACCCAGCCGTCGCGTCCACACATCCTTTAATTTCATGAGATCGTGCGGTTTGTGCTATTTGAGAAGATTTTTGTCGTATCATTAAAGCAGCAAACCTACAAAATATTTACTATAAATTAGTGTCCAAGATTAACAAACCGATTCACTATTAGTAATTGAACCTTTGATAAACCAGTAAAAGTGGAATAAAAATTAAAAGATTGTTTACAATGTATTGTATAACAGGCTGGTCCGCAACTCCACGTCAAAGCGCGTATTTTGCGTGCGGGGATTGTTTATAATTATTAAACATTGAGAAAAAAAAACAATGATTTGATGCCAAATAAAGTTTTTTTTTTAATTTTTCATTATTGTACCTGTTCATATAAGATTGAGTAGTGCTGCCAAAGATAATCTAAAATCTTTGGGTAAATTACAGAGTTGTAAAAAAACAGTGGTAACTAAGGCCCAGACTCCACTAAAACGGAGACGAACGGAGAGGAGATGAGATGTGCAAAGCGGCATACCGCTCTCAGCACACCGCTCACCACACGCCGCTCAAAGCACACCGCACACCGCTCACGTCTGCGCTGTGCGCTTGGCTGCCGAGCTCGCTAGAGTTTTAATGTTCTGTGCCGCCGAGTGCGGAAGCTGGCCTAAATTAGAAATACGTGACATCTCCTTTCCTCTCTGCTCAAACGTTTTCACTAAAGCTAAGCGGAGACGAGAGGTTCGTTGTTAATAACAAAATTCTATTGGTGGTTTACAACACATCTCCCCTCCTCTTCTCTCCCCTCCGCTTCGGTGGAGTCCGACCCTTAAGCAACTTTTACTTACTTGCTAACAAATGCAACAGATGGCGCTACACGTACCTATTGTTTTTCTTTGGCGCTACTTATTTTCTAGTATTATATTATATGATGCTCTGTGTTATTTTCATTTATAATGCTCATAATATTTGAATGTCTTTGTTTGTTATGGTCCTAATCTCAAAAACTAGCTGGACAACATGGGACTCATATTTATCGACAGGTACGGTACCTACCTACACAAATTTAATAGGTAAAATGTATGATAAAACTTAAATATATAATTATATTTATACCTGTATTATATCCATGTATATAATAATCCTACTTATAGTGAAGGACAAAAGAAAACCTACCAAATTCGATGTGGGTGCTAAAATTTCAAGCTTTCTACATTCGCTCTTGAATCCTTTATTTTTCGATTGATGTGCTTTTTTGTATAGATCGAGGAAAGCGACTCTTTGAATCAGTGAATCTAACATATCCGAGACGGAGTGCAAAAAATTTCGGGCTTCAGTTCTATGAAAACGGAACTGAAAGTGCACCTCCCTGGAGAAAATCCTGCCGGCGCCTATAGTGATGATGAAATAATTTTAACAAAGAAAAGTGCGTGCTTGCGTTTTCAGCATTGCTCATCATAGATAGGTACTCAATTTATCTGCTTTATTCAACTTAAAATGTTGAATAAAGCAGATAATTGAGTCACGAGTTGCTGGGTAAACGATACCATTTGCTAACACAGATTGTCAGGTTTTCGGTCCCGAACTACCGGCATAATGTGCTTTCAGAGGATCCGAGAGGATCTGGATAACCTATAAATGAAGGCTCGGTCAGCTATCATCTACCTCGGCTGCCATGTCCCTTCGTGACTGAGTTTCAGTCAATCATACTCAACTCAATTCAGTCTACCATAAACTCCGCTTAAAGGGACTCAGCTATTTCCTCATTTCTATAATAATTATATCACTACGAACTGCAGTGGCCATTTTAGAAATTTGAGAACCAATTGCGGGCTCAAGTTGACAGCTGCAGACCCATCCCATCTCGAATCATCAATCGAGCCATCTCGAATACGATCTGAGTGCAGAGCCTACACAGGACAGGTATGCTGCACCTTCTCTTCAGCTCGTCGTGCAAAACTACCTGCATCCTCCAGGACCAACTGAGTACCAACTGGTCGGACAAAAACTAAAGTTATACCTACTGTCACTTACGGGATATCTTCCGTGATTGAGTCATCCCGCGATCATGGCGCTTGCAACAGCGTCGAAATATCGGGAGCTCAAAATAATGAACAATCTTATAAATTATATTTTTATTTTGTAATTTGTTTTGTGTTTATTAGTGTAATTCAGATTATTGATCCCTTCTTTAGTTAAAGTCAAAGATGTTTAGTTTTCTATTTTATATTTTATTTCTTCTTCTTAGCGTGTCGATGACTAATTTTTATTATATATGTTTGGCCCAAAATTCAGCTACGCAAATTCCGTTTTATTTCTGTAAATTTACGATAATATCTACATATAGCTATATTGTACAGCTATAATGTTGCGTACCTACACCTGTAATTAGTACCTGCATAAGAACCCTAACCTGTATGTTTTTATTTTTAAATGTTAAATTTACCTATAGGCCTGGCTAATAAAGGGAATGTTTTTGTTACATATACCAAAAAACTAGATATAATACCATTCATCCAAGAATGTTGCAGAAGTCTGATATTCAATTGGATTCTATACATGTTCTACACGAGTCGACTTTACAACAAAACATCTTTTTAGGTCATGCTTAGTCTAACAAAATTACCATGACGAGCAAAACTGTTTGCGAAGCGCTCGACTTTGTTCTTGCAAATCATTTATTTAATTTCCTGTCGATGTTTTCGCTACGGTCATCTGTTTTCGTAACGTGTATCTACACGATATTTTACTATCATTGTAAATTAGCAGCTGTAGTTTAATACTTCGAAACAGAGTTTTGAATATAGATATTACTATTACTACTTATGACTATTACTATTATTATTTATGACTTAGGCATAGACGTAATTAATCACCAAAGTAGTAAGTCACAGTTTTTTTGAAAATCAATAACAAATTAGTTTAGAATTATTACTTAATTCTACAACTAAAATCTATTAAATATTTTTAGAATGCAAAAGCACTTTCAACAGCCTTAAATTAACCAATGTATTCACATCTTTTGCAAATAAGAAGTCTACGTGATTGAAATGTTCGTGCGGTATCTTGTACGTATCGACTACATTGCGGAGCCTCTTGCGGAGCTGCTCGACGTCCCCGGGGTGCGCCAACCAGTCCGCATCACTGTAGAACAAGCAAACCGGCGCCGCTATCTTATCCAACGCATATCTCGGAGCCACCTTAACACCGTATCTTTTCATATTCTCTTCACTGCCATAATCAAACTTCCTAAAATCTTCGGATATCAGCCCCTGCCCGTAATGTACGAATTGCTTCATCGATGCGCCAGACGGCATATGCCCATATATCACGGGCAAATTCGTAACATTAAGCTGCTCAAAATCAAAACCAGCGATAATAAATAAAATATTGCTGCATAGAATCGTAACTATAGGTCCTGTTCCACATGTTAACAGCTTCAGCGCGCTCATTACGTTATTGTCCGGTAAAAACTCATACAGTCCAAGATGGTTTGAAACTCCGTGCCATATTGATGTGCCGGGAGATAACAGCCTCACTATGGGGGACCTGACTTTAGACATATAAGCAACAGGGGACAACGCAATCATTACGGATATCTTTGCATTATATTCAGGTTTCTCAGAGGCCATTACGAAAAAAGCTGTAGTACCTTGTGAATGGCCGACGTATTTCAGCGATTTCATGTTTCTTTTTCTCAGCACAAAATCGATCATAGCTGGGAGATCGTATATGCCAATTTCATGCCACGAGAAGTCCCAGAACTGTGCTTCAGACGGATTCACGCTGATGTGGCGACGGGAATGCTTGCAGCCTCGGGCATTGCCCATCCAGACGTCGTAACCTTGGTCCGCTAGCTGGTAAGCGAGGCCGCTTTCGGGGCCCGCTATAATGTAATCGTCCGCACTACCAAGTAGCCCGTGCATGAGGAACACTGCTGGTCCGGTACTGGGGATCCTGAACATTGTCAACACATAACCGTCTTCAGTCCTGACTTCGTGTTTCTCTACTTTATATCCATATTTAACAAGGATAGCATCGATACTCATCCTTGCATCCTCATTGCCTTTGCCGGCGTTGAAAGCAGCAATGAACTTATCGACTGCGTCTATTGTGTTTGTTTTGCTGATTTGTGATGTAATTTGGACGGGCCCTAGAGCCCTTGAAAGTGTAAAGGGCAGCTTGGTTATAAAGTTAACAGCTGCGGCAAAAGTATTGGAGGTCACATACGCTGTTGAAGTTACTATCGGATGTTTGATGAAGCTTTGGGCTATGTTGTCCGATGTTTTCGTTATGGAACTCGAGATTAAATGATCCGCCATATCTCCGTTTCTTAAGTTGATCAGCGCGAATAAAATAACGAATATTTTGGCCATCGCACGAGTTCTCCGAGTTTGAACTGAGAGTGAACTGTCCGGATTCCATGATCGACCTTGTCTGAGTAAGTTTTAGCGATTTAATCTTTCCGCTTATTAGTGATGGGTAAATGAAGTCTGGTCATTGTCAATAGTACCAAATACTAAGCTGTGGTAGGTTGATACTAAAGTTCATGGAATTAATTTATCACGTCATGTTCTAACTTGTATGTATTATAATCATGTATGTATTTGCTTTACCGGTGTAAGTAGTCTCACTGAGTGTCAGGTAAACAATATAGGTAACATAACATCACACTTATTATCCCTGAACAGGTAGGCAGAGGTGTGTAGCCTATAGTAATACTACTACATAAGTACACCCCATATTTTACCATTTTTCCCAGCAGACGGGTTTCTTTTCTTAAGTAATTTATTTCACCACCACTGGTCTCAATAAAGCTGGTAACTATAAAGCATCGTAAGGAAACCGGCATTTCCTAAAACCAAAAATTCGAAGACATTCGTAGATGTCACGTGATGATTTTCTCACGATTTGAGCATAATAAACATACGGTTTGGTCTACTAAAGGCTAACCAATCCTATAATACATACACAGTCACACAGTCAGTATAGTGGATACAGTCCGTGATGAAACGAAATGTAAATTTATTTAAGAAAAATATGCACAACATTACGTAGATACAAATCCAAATGCTAACATTAGATATGATAAGCGATTATTAAGTCATTTACATTGCGGGTGTTTTATTTACGAACATGATGTAGATACGAATAACGATTTGGTGCAGTACTAATGATAGGTACTCACACACCGAAACAGAGTGGTATGGCGCAGTAGCGAAGGGTCAATTTTTTTAAGAGGTAAGCCGGAGTACATATCTTTAATGTGATTTTATTATGTGTCTATGGAATACTCATTGTGCCCGTTTTCAAAGGGAAGCCGGTAGGAATCGAGTTGTATGGAACCTTCGACACTGGTATGGCGATACCTATACCAACCACATGGAATTCTAGAAGAATGCCTAATGCCCGTTTTCCCTTAAATGTCATACAGGTGTAAATGAAAATTCATGTATGCCATCCTCCCCTTAAACGCAATACGGAGGTGGATGAAGTTAGATGTGTGCCATCCTCCCCTATATAAGGCGACGCCGGTTATGAAGAGGATGATGGCACTACCGACTTCCCCCATTTGACTCTATGAAAGGATAGAGGCATATGGATGGATGGAAGCAAGTTGTTTTCATTACCACTAAGCGACTCCCAAATGAATACCTAAATAAAAACGTTCTGTTGGATTTTCAACGCTACAAAGACTTGAAATTTCACCAAGAAATACTTTCAGCCATTAATTTTATTTTTTAATCATAATCACCCAGCTAAGTAACTCATCATCATCTGCCTAGCCTTTTCCCAACTATTTTGGTATCGGCTTCTGGGTTTCCATACGGACTTTCCCAGCCCGGATTATGCATCTGTTCCCAGTTGTGCAATAACTTTTACATAACTGAAGAAATATCACAGCTCGACTCTGACAATTTAACCCGAAATAATAATGGAAACAATAAGTCCCTACTGAAACACATCTGCCGACCACCTTATAAAAAGATTATGTTGATAAAATCTATCGTGCCTAAACAACAGTTCTTCACCGTCGGCGTTCCAGCTGTTTTAGAACCCAATGGCTTGGTACGCGACGATGGCAAAAGACCGAACGGCATGCATGTCTTTGTTTCCTTGGAAGCTGCTGGTGCTAAGTACTGTGGGACGCAATATGTGTCGATACTCTTGCGCCATTGCATCTTCCAAGCTCATCGTGCTGTGCTGGCGCTGCCGCTACGGCTGCAGATAAATACACCTAGATACCTACCCTAGTGGAAACTATATTTTCGAGCCGTTTAGGGTTGAAACTTTGAGGGCGCGGCCCGCGGAGTCTTAAGTGTTCGCAGCCTTTTTAAGCAAATTTTGAAACGCCTAGTTGACGCTTCCCGTGACGCGAGGGCTGGCTTTTACTTTGATCGGAAGCGTTACCATACAACGTGACAAAGCCGACAAAGCTCTCTTGGCCACATAACCTGCTGACAGCATCGAGGAGGAATTGTTTACTGCCCTTTTATAGTTTTTCGTTAGTTTAGTTAATTTTATCGTTTTCAATCGTAATAACGTATGTATATAGTTCGTTTTGAACTGTTTAGACATATTAACAGTTCGATCCCGAAGCCTGAAGTTTTACTATTACATGGGACACAAACATAAATGGCAAAATTTGGGTGTTCTATAGGTAACCTACCCCTCTGCCTAACACATCGCGGAAACACGGGCATGATGTTGAGTTATTTAAAAATCGAGCGAAGTCAGGGGCAACAATACAATTTTAAAACGTGCTCAACATAAATAATACTAATTCAACGTTTTATTCCTTGGTAACCAAAACACATGAACGTGGGTACAAAGTCTGAAACGTTTTTACTTATTAAACATGTCCTCGGCTCAATGTGCTGACTAGGTAATGAAGCGATGTTAATTACGGCATTGTTTGATTTTGTGGCTTTCCTAACGAATTTTACAGCGAAATTGATGCCTTTTTACAAACATTAGGTGACATCTAGCTACTCCAGAATCCAATAGCTTGGATTGCTAGATTAACAACAATTCAGACAATATCTAAATAATGCCCAAATAAAAATTTAGGCTTTTTTTTTAGATGACGCTTAGGGTTAATGAAATACAAATAAAACGATTAGGAAAACACAGGGTGGAGGGACATCGACGCACAAACGGTAACCACGTAATTCAATACTAATTCTGAACCCCCATTAGTTTATATATTTTTCATCGGTAATTGAAAAAAAAACAGCTGTTTCCTACAAAAATGCAATACCTACATAGTCAAAATGTACGTGTTTGTATGGAACAGCTGTAATTTTTCAATTACCGACGTAATATTCGTCGGTAACTTAGGCCCCTGAAACCAATGAGACACGGTTCCCACGTATTCAGTACATCCACACTGAATTTTGTGATTTTCTGAACACGTTAACCGTCTGTGCGTCGATGTCCCTTCATCCTGTATTTAAAGGTGATGCAGACAGATCAATCCGGATGATGGGATATCATTTCGTCGAGAAGTATAAGATTTTATTTAGGTTTCGGTGAATTACCCATTCTCTGCTTATCTCTTTGACATTAACTGTCATGATAGTAGTAGTAATTCAAGTAATTTTTATTGTTTGTCGAGTTGCAAATTACAATACATAGGTATTGCTTAGCGGTTGCGTACTATATTATACCTAGCTAAAACATCGATTTAAAGAAAAGTAACATCCATATAACATCACGCATGTTATCCCCGACATGTTAGGCGGAGGTATACTTAATGCTACACTCACATTTCGCCAGTTATAGTTAAGTCCCATGTAATAGGGAGCGACTCACAAGCCTACATCATCATCATCATCATATGCCTACATCATCATCATCATATGCCCACATCATCATCATCATATGCCTACCATTTTCCCTACTATGATGGGGTCAGCTTCCAGCAGCTGAATACCCCTATTTTAAGCGAATGCCTATCTGACCTCCAAAACCCTAATCCTCCCAGCTTACTGCCAACAACCGGGCGCAAATCAAGACTCCAAAACTGGTACTGAGAAATTCCTGTTGGAAAGATCCAATGTCACTTTGGCCGACCTGGGAATCGAACTCATGCTCAGCAGTCGCGCTTGCAACCACTGAACCAACGAGGCAATTTATTTAATGCATATTGTGCGAAATACAATATTATTGCTTAGCTGTCGCGTTGGTATAACATCGATTAAAAATTAATTGTCATTTAGGATTGATTTAGCAGCAAAAATTTGGTAATGTTCGAACATCACGGCTGTATTTGCCGAAGGGATAGGCTATAGTGTAAGTAATAAGTACACTTAAATATTTTCAGTTAGGTAATTGCTATCAAACTGCATGTGTTACATGAAATGACCACCGACAAATAAAACTTCAGCTCATTAAACCTCTTAGGGATGGAATTCCCGAAATCCTAAAGGAATTTTAAGTTTCCAACCAGTACTAACTGGGTTGTGGAGGTCACATAGGCAGTCGCTGTAAAATACTGGTATTCAGCTGCATCCGGTTGGACTGGAAGCCGACCCCAACATAGTTGGAAAAGGCTAGGCAGATAATGAAGTAGATTATTCAGTATATAAGCCCGTTTCCAGTAACTAAGTAAAGGTAACATAAATTAAAAACTAATCCAACTTTAAATATGTATGTATAAATAAAAACGATGAAATAACTTAAAGTAACTGAACTAACAATAAAATAAGTAAGTAAATAGATTACTTTTTAAAACAAATTAACTACAGGTACAGAAGTAAGTCAAACCAACCTGATAAAATAACCAACTTGTAATAACCGGAATAAAAAACGATAGCCCTCGTTGGTATAGTGTTAGCAAGCGCTAGGATAATTAGTTATGAGGTTCTGGGTCCGACTCCTAAGTCGGGCAAAGTGTTATTGGGTTTTGTCATCAGGAATTCTTAGTAGTAACCAGAATTATGGATCTCTGTTTTATGGCAATAGTCTCGATTCCCTTTTACACATAGGATTTTACATAACTTGCGGATTGTGGGTGAACTATAGGTAACAAGTTCACTGATGGGCTGCCACTTTTCACCCTTATGCTAGTAATAAGGTTGAAAACTGGTCGAACGTCAGTGAATGCGGCAGTACCTCTCTACACACTAACACAACGCCAACACTCTTAGCTACAGGCTACGTCTCACACTTTGGAATAACACCGGCGTGATGTTATGTTTAAAGACGATAGATATATCACAATGAAAGTATAGTTCACCTCATTTACCTAACTGTTGAAATATTTTATGTTATGTTCGACTGCGAAGTCAAAATATGGATTTGGTTATTGATTTATGGATTGCAATTTAATGTTACTACGACGAACATAGTGTTTTCAAATAAGTGTTACTAATCGTTATTCCAGGGGTAAATCGCTTCTGAATTTAGGAACCAATGTGGATGGTGATTGTCCCTACTTACCTACGGTTTCCAAGAGAGTAGACAAAAAATGGGAATCTAACCCAGGCCCCATGTTCACTGTACCCAAAAGGCACTTCTTCGTTCAAGTCAACAAAATATAGGGAACGGCTAATCTTTTTTTCGTATATTCTGTGTTAGTCCTAAAGCTAAAGTTGTTCATAAAGATGATAGCATGACCCCTTCTCAGGTTTTCAGTTATTTCATTCACACCTTGTACATAAAAAAACGTGACAAAAACCAGTTTCATAAAAACACAAAATAAATAACAAACACATTTTGTTTTTAAGCTAGCAATATTTTTCACGGGAAAGGCACTGTGCTGACGATGCACTCAGCGCGCTGCGCCGGCGGCGCCGCGCCGTCGCTGCTTACACACAGACACACACGCAGTCGTATAGTAGAATCGGCAAAATATAACATATAAATACTGCTAATTTCTCCACAATCGACACACATCAAACCGACAAGATGAAGGCAGCTTGTGTGTTGGTCTGCCTTGCCCTCGCTCACGGCATCACTGCCAGTATCTTCAAGCAACAAGAACGAGGAGTGGACGGCCTCGACGTTCAGCAGCTGGAGTACGTCAATCAATACCAGCAGCTACCCCGCGACCAGCCGAATGTAGACCAGAAGCGTGACCAATCGCTCCAGAGCCAGAAGAACCGCGGCAAGCAGCTGCTGAACCAGAAATACCGGAACCAACAAGTTATGGAGCAGATAAACCAGGAACAAGAACAGACATACCAGGAACAAGAGCAGAAAAACCAGAGACAAGAGCAGCTGACCCAGGCCTCCCAACAGCACCTGCAACAAGAGCAGCAGTCTACTTCCTTGAACTCTCAAGAATGGCCATCCACCCACCAGCACTTGCATCGCTCGCACCAACATCATGACAAGAACCACCATCACTCTTCCTCCAGCGAAAGCTCTCAGGACTCCAAGGAGTGGAGACACTATGGGAACCAGCAGCGAGAACTCCGCGACAGCGAGAAGTGGATTTGGCCTCTTATTCACTCAGTTATGAACAAAGACAAACTGAATTCCCAGGTTTATAGCGACATCATTGAGTGGAATGGCTTGAGGATGCCTGTAGGACCGAACTCTCCAGTCCAAACCCCAGAAGACATCGAAAAGATCTTCGGCGACGCCCAAAAAGCTATGAGGCACATTCAAGAAGAGGAAAAGGTCAAGTTCCACGATCTTTATGAACTCGACAATCAGGAAGTCAACAAAGATATTCTGCTTAACGCGACCCAACTGGCACAAAAGTCCGAGTACCCCATCGAGGAACACACTATCAAGACTGACGATGGCTACGTTCTCACTGTCTTGCGAATTCCTCCCAAGAAGCAGATCCGCGATGTTCAGAAGAAGCCTGTTGTGTTCTTGATGCACGGCATCCTCGGAAGCGCTGATGACTGGCTTCTAATGGGCGCCGGCAAATCGCTCCCTTACTTGCTGTCTGACGCTGGCTACGACGTATGGCTCGGCAACGCTCGTGGCAACAAGTACTCCAGACGCCACGTGACCAGGTATCCCGCTATGGCTGACTTCTGGCAATTCAGCACCGATGAAATCGCACTACACGACTTGCCAGCTATGATCGACTTAGCCTTAAAGACATCCAAACAGGAGAAGCTGTACTACATCGGACACGCCCTGGGATCCACGGTCTTCTTCGAGCTCACCGCCACCCGCCCCGAGTACAATAACAAGATCATCATGATGTACGCTCTGTCACCCATGGTCTACATGACGAACGTGCGCAGTCCGTTGATCCGCATGATTGCCCCTACAAGCAAGTTTCAAGAGCAACTCCGTCGCCAGATTGGCAACGAGGCCTTCACTCCAAGCAAGGAACTGATTCACACTGTTGGCGGAGCTATGTGCGAGAACGAGATCGGCTGCAAGAAAGTCTGCTCAGACGTGAACTTCGTCATGGCTGGTGTTAACGTAGAAGGCATGGACTCCAAAATAATCCCCGTGGTGATGGGACACTTGCCGGCTGGTACATCTACTAAGGTGATCAAACAATACGGACAAGGCGTTGCCTCTCACGAGTTCCGTAGATACAACTACGGACCCTACATCAATGAGCTGGTGTATGGCACGATGGAGGCTCCCAAATACAACTTGACCGAGGTGCAAACCCCTGTCACCCTGTACTACAGCGAGGAGGACTGGCTTGCTCACCCTAAAGATGTATTGAGACTGCAGAAGGAGCTTCCCAACGTCAGAGAAACCTACAAGGTGCCCGAAGAACATTTCAGCCACATGGATTTCCAGTTCTCAAACAAGGCCCCCGAGATGGTTTACCAGCGCATCATCGAATCCATGCAGAACCAACAGTAAACTTAATTAGAGCTGTTTAGATAATTAATTCATTGTATAGACGTATCGTTATTCGTTCATTGTATTTGTAATAAGTTATTTTTTTTTACTTTACTGACGTATTAAATAAATCCGTCCATATTTTTAATACTTGGTTTATTTTCATGATAGGTTCCAATTTTATTTGCAACCATTCCGGCCGTTCTATGTAGGTATAAACGTCAACCCATCCATTTAGCGTGACCGGCAAGATTTTTTTTTATAATTTGAAGAAATAACAATACCTACCTACTATATAAGTATATATATTATATATTATAATAGCGGTGAAAGTTCACTTTTCTGTCTCTCTGCATGTTAGACTTAGGTAGAGACATTATAGGTATCTCTATATCCGCATATTCCGGAATAACAACAACTAGGCATGTTAATAGCTATAGCTTAGGTACCTTTATATGAACCCTATACATAGCTGTTGGTTTAGTAGAGAATGAGACTATGATTTTATATTGCGATTATAGGTAATATTCACGCACATATCTGCTGTAGCACTTAGCAATTTCAACAAACCTGAATTTATTATCATTTGAAAAGGTAGTAGATACCTCATCCTAATCAATGGGTGACGGACTAGACTGGGTGACTGGGCTACCCGAACCAAAACAAGTACAGTTAGGTATTACAGTCACAGAACCTAAATACTCTAGCGAGATTACGCTTATTAGAATTACAACACCTTCATATTGATTATCAGATTGATAGGAGGTTAATTGATTAGAACGGGATCACACAACGATGTTTATTTTCGTATCCTACGGGTAATCTAGACAGTATTACTCAATGAGTTGAGAAGGTGGTGAAAACCGTGCTAAAATATCTTTGTGCCCATTTTTCCATCAGTTCACTCAATTTTAGATAGATGTCACTACATAAAACGGTTGAATGTTTGACATTTAAACAGCCCACGCTTTGTTTTGACATATACACTTGCATCTGTCATCAAATCGTTGTCGAGGAAGCGAGAATGCAATATGCTTTTAGCCTAGAAAGAAAGAGACAGATGCGCGGCGGCGCTGTAGCTTCCCGCCGTCCCCTGTTCGACAGTCGCGCTCTGTTCGGTTTGCTGTGCGTAGTTCAGCCGTATTATTTTTGTTTTCCTGTGATTCAGTGATATTACCAGACTTATTTCGATAACTGGACGAAGTTATTATTGTGTACTAGTGACTGAGTGTAGAACGAAGTTTTCGCATGGATTGAGTGAGCAACGATGTTACCTCCCACGGCCGGTCTATCACAAGAACAACGCGACCGGCCCGACATGGCGTACCAGCAGCGTCAGGACGTGAGAGAACTCACCAGGGAAATCATCAGAAGCGCCCGAGTAGCAAACAGACAACATTCAACATCCCCTGGAGGTGAGCCGGTCCAAAATCAAAACGACGCCACGTTTCCGCCATGCTTGTCAAATTGACGTGATACGTCAAGGTGACATTTATATGAAAACATAGCATTTTTCGGGGGAAATTTCCAATAAAAACAATGCCTACAGCTTATGTAATTGTATAGGAATCATAAGTGGAGTAAATTAGGACTGTTACGTCACCAAGGAGCCCGATCTTGCGAAAGGAAAATGGCGCCAATGCGCCACATTGCTTATCATTAGCTGGGTACCTATACTATAGTTGATGCTTTTTTACAGTATTTCAGACCTGATAAAGTCAATAACAGATCTTACTAGTGTTTATCGTTATGTAATTGAAGATTCTCTAGTGCTTATTGTTAAATTGGCACGTGCTTGGGTTATTTTTAGCTCGACCGTAACGTGGTCGCATCGCGTCACCCCGATCGATATTGTATGTGCATTTTTACCCGTGTACTTCAATATTTTACATATTGATGTCATTCATTATCATAAGTTCAAACGTTTACATTCTGTTTGTTGTTGTTATTGAATTCCCTTTGACTTTTATAAAATGTCGCGGTGACAGTAAATTGACAGCAGTCAAGACACAAGATGGCGGCCGGCCCGCCCGCCATTGGAAGTATTGTATTGGAACTAGTCAATTTTAGTTCAATCACGCGCTACACCAGGTGGCGCCATTGTCGCTTTGTTGATATTTTCAATTTGATTGTAGGTAATCAAGTTGAAGTGTTTTGGTTATTATGGTCATACAGCCTGTCTTCTTTCTTACTGTTACTCAAAGAATTACTTTTGTGCATTATTAATATCAGCATTGTTGTGCAAAATGAAATCATAATTACCAACTTATGATAAAAGTTATATTTTCTTTACACACCATCATCTGCCTACAGCCTTTGCCGGTCAGCTTCCAGTGTAACCAGATTCAGCTGAACCAACAAACCAACTATTATCCGATAATGTTGAATGCATAATTAATTATAATCTTAGTTACCTATTTCAACACATTTTCCTTGCTTATGCAATTAGACTTTCATTTGAGGATGGTTCCACCTACAAAATAAACTTTTCATAATTTAAATAAAAAACTCTCCACAATATCATAATTATGAAGATTTCACATGTCCTATAGGTAATTTTAAAACAGAGCCTGAAATACATACATCTATACAAATATAAAATTGAAGTGTCTTTTTGTACCAAAATAACTGCTTTTTATTGATTTTATATGAAAATACGGCACTTATAATAAAAACATATTTTTTTCATCTGTCTGTTTGTTTGTTCCGGCTAATCTCCGAAACGGCGGTACCTATTTAGATGGGATTTTTACTGGTAGATAGCTGATGTTATAATGTCTAACATAGGCTACTTTTATTTTAGAATAATAATTAGAGTTCCATGCAAAAAAATTAAATCCCTTGAAATTGTTAACAAAATCCGATTGAAACGACTAATCTCCGAAACGGCTGGACCGATTTTGACGGGACTTTTACTGGTAGATAGCTGACGTCATAAGGAGTAACTAAGGCTACTTTTATTTTAGATAAATAATAAGGGTCGTGCAAAAAAATTAAAACCCTTGAAATTGGTGTAACAAATACTCAATTCAAAAAGGGAATTAAGGAATATTTTTATAATAATTTCATGCATACGAAGATCGCGAGCAACAGCTAGTACATACATAAAATCCTGCCTTTTTCCCATGGGGGTAGGCATCCTTACATACATCCTATGCCTCATCCACATTCATACATTAACAAATCAGAGTTGATAAAATCATGCTTTTTTTTTAAATATTCTCCAATCTTTTTCATTTGAAAGTTGGTTATTATTAAAAAACATCCCTATGTTTAATTTAATTATAAAATAAAAGACATTACAGTTCTTCCAAAATTATCAATATTAATCACATTCTAAAAACAAAAAGTCAACAATAAAAAAAATTAAGAAAATCAATCACTAAACTGTTTGGGTATTGCTTCAGTCGCTGTCACTTAACATATTTTGATGTTTATGTTCTTACTGGTTATAATTATTTTTTGCTATTCAGGTTCTTTAATAAAAGGAGAAATAATTTGGCTTTATTATATGTAATTCTTCTTCAGTTATAAATATTTTCATGCTGTGAATTGCTAACCATTAATAAATCAGTAGTTTCTCATGACTTGTTCGTCAGCTATGTCCCTTGACACATTATGAATGATATTGTTGCATTAAAAAAGGTGACTTAAACAAACAATTAAAAAACACTTGATTTAAGTCATCTAAACCCTGCCACAAATACATATTTATTATACATGAACAGTATAAAATAATAAAAAAAAACTAAAATGAATTATTATATCAATGACCTAAATTACACAAAATGTCTTCTATAAATCTTTATCAATCATTGACACCTCTGTAAACAGATAAGAGAGTATTGCCCTTTAATTTATAAGTGATTTAAGATGTCTTGTTATACTATAATTAGAGATTGGATATTCTGATACTTACGAGGGCGGGTCAATAAGTCCGTGACTTTTGGAATAAAACACAGATTTTTTGATAAAAAAATAATTTTATTTTTCAACGTAGTCTCCCTTGAGCTCTATACACTTTGTCCAACGCTTCTCCAATTTTTTTATCCCTTCCAAAAAAAATGATTTGTCGAGGTCCTCAAAATAGGCCTTTGTTTGCGAGATGACTTCATCATTGGAGTCAAATCTTTTTCCACCAAGCCATTTCTTCAGGTTTGGGAACAAGAAGTAGTCGCTCGGAGCCAAATCTGGAGAATAGGGCGGATGAGGGAGCAATTCATAGCCCGATTCATGGATTTTTGCCATGGCAACTGCACATGTGTGCACCCTTGCATTGTCTTGGTGGAAAAGAACTTTTTTCTTGGCCAAATGAGGTCGGTTTTTTTTCAAATCGTCATTGAATCGGTCCAATAAGTTGGCATAATATTCCCCATTGATTGTTCTTCCCTTTTGAAGGTAGTCAATGTGGATTATCCCGCGTGCATCCCAAAAAACAGTCGCCATAACTTTATTGGCTGACAAACCCACCTTGGCCTTCTTTGGCGCCGATTCACCCTTAGAAACCCACTGTTTTGACTGTTGTTTGGTTTCTGGTGTGTTGTGATGGATCCATGTTTCGTCCACGGTTACAAAACGGCGCAAAAACTCCTCCATATTGCGATTAAACAACGCCAAAGCTTCCTGTGAAGTTGTTACACGATTGCGTTTGTGGTCGACTGTGAGCAAACGCGGCACCCATCTTGCGGAAAGCTTTCTCATGCCCAAGTGATCATTCAAAATTGAAACCACTGAGCCATGCGAGATCCCTACGGCTTCCACAATCTCTCGCACTTTCAATCTTCGGTCGGTCAACACCATATCGTGAATTTTTTCGATTGTTTCGGGTGTAGAGACCTCAACTGGGCGTCCAGGACGTTCGGCATCTTCAGTGCTTGTACGGCCACAACGAAATTCAGTAAACCACTTTTTTACCATTGAAATCGATGGTGCAGAGTCCCCATAGTATTTATCAAGCTTAGCCTTGGTCTCGGTAATGGTTTTTTTTCGCAAGAAATAATGCTTAATAAGCACACGAAATTCATTTTTTTCCATTTTCTCCTCAAATTAGTGAGTAGTCTGATAAAAATAGCTGTCAAACACAAACTAACTGACGCAGCAAGTTTAAATTTTGACAGGAGTCAACTGACAGATGCCTGTTGACAGGAGCAGTGTTGCTGTTTCAGTAAAGAGGTCAGAAATTCAAAAAGTCACGGACTTATTGACCCGCCCTCGTATTTACCTAAAGTACATTTTTTTCTGGCCAGAAGCTACAAAAGTATTAAAGCGGTTTCTTAAAATGCCTATTTTCAGGATCGCGGTATTTCATAAATCGCACATTCTCTAAGAAACTGTCATAACACAAAAATAGCAGTTTTGAGATAGACGCTTTTAAAGTTTTTTGTGTTCTTAACGATGCTTTGCGCCAAAAACTTTCGCGTGTGCCATTTGGTGACTTATTTTGGTATACCTATGGCGGTTTTTTTTAATTATAGGGCAAGGCCAATTGAAGTCGAGTAGGATATTATCTAAAAATCTACATATTTTGTGTTATGACAGTTTTTTTAGAGGACGTGCGAAATAATAGTGTGTATAAAATGTAGTACTCGTAGTATAAGCATAATGAATATTTAAAATGTATTTAAAACCAGGCAAGAAAGTTGAAAAAATATTATTACTTTTAATAATAAAACAATTTTATTTTAAATTTTGCTGCTGAATATTCGAATAGGCAAAATGGTAAATATGAAAATTCATTTGAAGTAAAACAATAAAATGAAAAAAAAAAACTGGGGCTTTTTCCCTACTGACACGCGCTCCATACAGTCAACACTTAAACTTTAGTTAAAAAAGCATCCGTATATCCTAACTATAACTATGCAGTCTTAACGGTTTTTAATTCTTTTCTGCTTTTGAATTTGATTCATGTACATATTTTTATTATTATTTAAGGTCTGTATAGTAAGTTAATAATGTATTGTAAAAATAGAACAACCATGTAGTTAACTCAAGTGTAATCTATCATGTAAGTAAGTACATAAGATAAAACAAAATTTAAAAAGAAATCAGGACCCAACTTTCTTCTGTCATCTCAATACTACAGATTTAAATTAATTAGTACTAAGAGTATTATATTTTGTTTATTCAAATCGGCATCTGCAGTTTAACACCAAAACTAGATAAACTGGTGTAGCCAAAACAGAGAGGGCACCTCATGAAACAAATAGCACAGGCTTTGGTGTAACCAAGAACATGAATGATTAAACCAAGATTTTGTAACAATATTTTGATTTAAAACAGTGCCAAGGACACTTTTTTAATTCAAAATATAGTT
Organism: Noctua janthina; assembly: GCA_963576755.1. Classification (NCBI taxonomy): domain Eukaryota; kingdom Metazoa; phylum Arthropoda; class Insecta; order Lepidoptera; family Noctuidae; genus Noctua; species Noctua janthina. The sequence continues at coordinate 2,018,618 of OY755066.1, forward strand.
TCTTGCCCATTCTTCTCCATAGAGATTTGGAATGGGCAACTACAGTACTTTCACAGTTATTATGCCGGGGACTGTAGCTTCCTCTTTTTGTTTTTTTTTTACATTCAAAAATGCCTGTAAAGGTCTAATTGAAATAATGCTTTGAGTTTGTGCATACGTTAGGAAACATTGGCACCAAACATCAAAATGCATTACTGACCTTTATATCTCGGAAACATGACACTCTAGAAGATATTGTTTTGTCCAATACTTGTGTATAAATTCATTCCAGCTATTGCTATAAGCAGGTCTCATGGGGGCCACAATTTTGAAAGAAAAATAATATGATGGACGGTAGGCAAGGCCAGGCTCCATACTAAAATGTTAGAACTTCTTTGTAAAGTCCTGACTAATAGCTCCACATTTGCATGTCTTTTGTTTTTTCTAAAGAATACTGAATTTAAATGGTTGCTCACTGAAAGCAACCTTGGCTACTTGAGCACCTATCTCGTTTTGCTAGAACTAAAATACCGGCCCCATGGGTAAGCACATGAGTTTATGTATAAAATGTTCATGCAACCCTCCTTACTACCAAGCAGATCTCATATCTCTAACATAATGTAGTCATATAGAAAATCAAAATAATATTTACAATCACTTGTTAAATTCACCCGCAATCCGCAATAGACCGATCCGTCGACCGTCGTCGATACCGTACAATTGCCGAGCCTGCATGGAGGAAGACGAAACAGCAGCCCACGTGCTTCAACATTGCCCAGTGGTTGCAACATACAGGGCAAAGTACTTCGGTACCCCAGGTACTCTCCGCGAGATTGTCAGCAACACCAAGGCGCTGCTGGCCTTTCTCGGGGAGTTAGGGTGGATCGAATAGATTTCCCACCCGCACGCAAAATACGCGCTTTGACGTGGAGTTGCGGACACCAGCCCGTTATACAATACAATACAATACAATACCGTACAATTGGTAACCGCACACTCGTGCACTGGCCATGCACTAGGTAATGCATGAGCAAAGGAGTTTCCCAATGTCTACTGGAAAGATGGCGTTTAAGGCCTGTTTCACCACCTACTTTTAAGTTCCCGTGAACTTACTTGGCAGATAATTTCATACAAATTCTGTTCCAATTTTTAATTTTTTTCGGTAAGTAGTGGTTATTCGGACCTCGAAAAATAGGCCCTTATTCACAAAGTGCCATTTATGTCAAAAAGTTCTATAGGGGAAAAGTATGTGACTTCATCATTCTAATGGTCATGTGTTTGACGTACAAACTAGGTAATTCGAGAAAAAAAGATTCATTAAAAATTCAGGTAATGCAGTAACTATGCTCATATAGTCAATTCTCGGAAAATCAGTCTTGCTCAGTAAACTCAACACTAATGTTTAGTCTTTTCTTGTATAACTCGATGTTGAACCCAACATTCTGGGTAAATGATGAATAACTTACTTTTCCATCAGTGTCATAATGGATCGCTCCACGAATCCTGCTGACCCATTTTATTACGCGAACCATCAATCATTGTGACGACACAGACTTGCGAAATGACAATAGACTCGGATTATCATTTGGCGCCATTCGGTTCAAAGTTCAGTTGTTTATATTGGTAGTGAAATCAAAAGACATTGCGTTTTAGGTACTTAAAGAAAATTGCGTGAAAGCATCTAGGCACTTTTGTAAACTTCGTTATAGTTGGAACTGGCTTTTAGCCCTGCCTATTTGGAGGTCGGCAAACTACGGCGCAAAAAAGTTAAATTATCCCTTGGGAACAACTTGTACTACGATAAAAAGGCCTATGTACTAAATCAGTTCATGTCATGATGGTTTACTATGGCATCCTAATCCGTTCAGCCGTTAAGTCGTTTGATAAAAAGAAAGTAGAATTAGCGACAGGATAGTGCATCCCGAACAATTCGAAACATCTGACAAGTACCTTTATAGCCGCGGGCGCAGCTAGTAAGTACCCGGTTATAATTTAAACAATCATTGCAACACTTCACAACAAGGTATTGCATTACCTCGGTGCAGTTGACGCAACTGAACGGCCTGTAAAGCGGCTCAGTAATGTCATTCTCTTATCTTGGCCGCTGTCCCGCGCAGATATTGAGATTGTGTTCCGGTTTTGATGTCGACTCGAGGCCTATTCAGCTTCTGCTATTGTGGGTGAAACTATTTCTCTAGAATTGTAAATGGTGTAGACGTAGATAGTAGGTAAATAGATTTATTTATATGGCTAAAGGCTGATGACTTTGTAAAATCGCGAGGTTAAGTAGAGCAGTATGTACGCTCGGTGTTTCGGCGAGATTAAATCAATGCCACAATAATAATGATGATATGATAATGAATGCCTTGTGGCAGTAGAATTTAATAGCGTATTCCTGGCTCAAAAACAGTGCATTCGCGCACACTGTAACGTTGATTCTTTAACTTCATGCAAACCATTGTTCCAAAAGCTAAATCTACTAACAGCACCCTCCATATATATATTTGAGTCTTGTATTTTCATCAAAACACATCAGTACCTATACAAATCCTTTGGTGACTATTGTAATTTTAATACCCGGTATCCTAATAGCTGTCCCTTGCCAAACATAAAAACTGATATTTATAGAAGAAACTGTTACCCCATGTCAATTAAGTTATTTAACAAATTACCTAGTGAACTGAAAGACCTACCCATTACTAGGTATATTCCGAAAAAAATTGTACGCCTGGTTAGTCAATAAATGTTTTTACACGACCCAGGAATACCTTAGTTATAAGAATAGAAAATTATTATAAAACCTCACTATGTTCCTATTCTAGTGCAATAATACCTAGTTAAGTTATTACACAACGAAAATTAAAAAGAGTACCTATATGTATAGTTATGTCACCCATTCCGTTTTATTGTTATTATATTATATTATATTATAAGCTTTTATTTTATTTTTCGTATACCAGAAATGGGTATTATGAGCATCCTTAATGTTATTTTGTGTAATGTAACATTTATTTACCATCTATGTAGACCCATATTATGCGAATAAATTATTTGATTTGATTAAGTACGTCTATGGACCACTATAATATTGTACATGAAGTTTATATAAATAAATAATAATCACTTTTTGACAATCTCCAGGATGCAACTTATATGAAACAGCTGATTTTTTTCAATAACCGATGTAAAATTTCTATGTAGGGGAGCTCAGAATGATGTACTGAATACGTGGTAACCTTTTTCGCGTCGGTGTCCCTTTCATCCCGTAGGTATACACCCTTTTGTTGATAAGACTAATATATACTTTCAAATGAAATTCAACCATCTCTGTTAATGTTCCTTAGAACCTAAGCTTGAGGATAAATTGCCTCCAGTTGCAAAACATTGTCAATCAATGGTCAGTCACAGTGTTTAGGATAAGCATGTTACGCAAACAGTGTAATTCTGTGGAACCGTATATCGTATCGCTGTATCCTTCATCGCACTTTAATCGAAGTTTTTGCTGGCTGCCATTGTAATTTGGTTGATTTGACCTACCAGAATTTGAATAAGTACTTGAAACTCCAAATTTTCGCATGAATGATGGAGCTTTGGGGTTGTTAGCTAACTGACGACAAGACATACAGCTCCCAAAAAAAAATGACTGCAATATGTTTGTCTACTAAAAAGCATAATTATTCCATTTCTAAGTGAAAGCGAGGGCTACTAGGGAACTAAGCGCGAAAACTATTTTGATAAACAATTCAACAGCTTATGGAAGGAATGTTATCTAAGCTTTTTTCTACCAAGGCCTCCGACCCTAACGTTTTCTTCGATTTATTATAATGCACGGTCTCCAAAGTGCTCTATGAATTCCGTAAGTGTTGTGCACTAAAGAGATCGAATTGACTGATTTTCAAAAAAGGCCAATCGTTCGAGTATACTTCGGCTTTTCTCCTATTCATTTTTCTTCTTGAATTTGAGCTCTCATTAAGATCTTGACACAGCTCGCAGCTCGCTTGCTCGTCCTGATTTCCCCTATCGGTCTCGACGAATCAAAGACATTCTTTGGTGGGCCAAAACAAAGAAGCAGAGCGGAGAGGACATCTACCAATCACGTTGATTGAAATCGACACCGTAATTCCGGGATCTTCTGTGATTGGTCTTGCGCAGATCCTCTCCGCTCCGCTCGTTTCCACTTTACACTCGCGTAGTTCTTAGCTGGTGCGGTATCGGTTAACGAAACAACACCTATGTACATGTACCGATGTACGACACATTGTGTTCTACGTTCTACGTCTCCACTTGCAAAACAATGCGAGCTGAACAATGACAGGTTCACGAGAACAGTGTGCAGTGCTTTGTCCCCGCTGCGCGCTGTGCTAATTTACTGGGACAATTTTAACGGACCGTTACTTGCGTTGTTTGTTAGGTGTTTATAGATCTAGCTAGAAGAAAGACCACAACTATGTCTCTTTCACATTATCTTTCATATGTCATTATTATCTACCGGAGTTTTGTGGGCTTTCGTATCCATAACAAACTCGGTTGTACCTATATTATGAGTAACTTATAAGGTTACCGACTCAACTGCTGGTTATCGGTAATCCTATCAGTCTATTGCAGAGATCGCGGTTATACGAGAACACTACTTTTCGCGGTCTGTTCCTTGATAATCTCAGGCAAGAGCTAGCTATTATAATAAAACCTGTGTGTTTATGTAGGTGTATGGTTTAAAATGCCTGTCATACCGACATATATTATAAAAATAAGATAGAAAGATAAAAAAAGATAGAGAGATGGTGTAGATGGGATGAGAGATGGTGTAGGTAAGTAAAAAAATTGTGTGGAGACAAACTTGTACCGCTATTGGAAAATGACTCACAAAACCGAACCAAGGCATTTTCATTGATAAATCCAAGCAAACATCAAACTTAGTTCTTATTATAATAGCTAACTATTCGGGCCTCACCAGGTCCAATATGACAAGCTTGCTGGATTGTCCTAAGTGTCCATACAATTGCACTTTTGAGGACCTAATGAACGCCACTGGCGCTGCTATTCACTAGACCATTGCAATTTTTATCTTGACATGTCACAAATGATTAAAAAAAAAATACCATCGACGCGTAAAAAAGTTGATAATGTCAAAGAGTTATCAATATCGTATCAAACTCTCTTAAACAAACACTATTGACCAAACAAGTTAATATCAGGTCCTGTTGTCGGTAAATACGGATGTCCTTGGACGTATTGCGTCACCCCCCGCGGACGTTCACCCGCATCGATCGTACCCCGGGTCCCGGCCACTTCCGTCCCGCCTCACATCTAACGCTATACTTACACTTTGAGATGACACCCCAAGAAAATTAGCTAGAGAGCCCTTGGAGGAAAATGTGAGAAAAATACCGTATATTTATGCTAGTCATTTGACGTAATATGTTTGGAACAACTTGATAGTTTTCTAGAAATTGGATAGTTGAATATTTGAGAGCTTCTAGAAGCAAATCTAAAATAAAGCAATGTTAAATTCACCCTAATTGGCGTTTGGAAAGATTTATCATGCCTACATTGAATGCAAATATTTAAACTTTTTCTATTCAATGAATAATCCTTCTTCTGATAAAATAAAACCAATCTACATTCTCTCGTTAGCTCCCATACCAAAAATCCATATAGAAAAATATTCCCGTTAACATTGTAGATAGGTACAAAAGTTTGTAAATCATCAAGTTATTAAAATTGCCGAGCAAACAGAAACGTATGCGACTCACGTATTCACAAAACAAATGTTGACTATCCGTTACGATCAGGGCTGTCAACCGTTGAAATATTAATTTTCGGCGTTTTTTGCTCGATCTTAATAATGGCAATACGTATACAAACGTGTATGATGGTACGGAACCCTTCGTGCATGACTAGTGAGCCCGACTCGCACTTAGCCGGATTTTATAGCGCATGAATATTTAACGGCGAGGGGTAAATAAAGTGTTCAAGTTGCTGTAGCGTCGAACTTTTTAGAAGAAATAACGTTAAATAACACATCACGCCTGCATTTCCCGATGGCTTATAAATAGCCACACATTTCGCCAGCACTATGTTTAACGGATGTTATGGGGCCAAGCCATTTAAGGCAATTATATTAATTACTAGCTTCTGATCGCGACTTCGTCCGCGTTGAAGAAACATATATCTTATAGAATTTCAAAAATCCAATTAATCATTTCGAAGATTACTCCTACATCAAAAGTTAAAAACTTTACCTCGTTAGAGTTGCGGTCAACCCTAACCACATCTAGCAACACGGAGTCGCATTTTTTCTTTTCCGTCTCTTAGAACCGATATTTGCTAGAGCGAGAAACAGAGCGAGAATGCTGTCGCACGGGTAGGAGCATAGAAAATTCGATTCCGTGCTGCTAGATGAGGCGCAACGCTTGTAATATATATTAGTGTAGGTAGTATTGACATAGACAACCAGACTCTAGGCTGACACGGAGAAATTCCTGATGAAAAAAACTGCCCCGACCTAGGAATCTAACCCTGAACCCCGCTCAGTTCGACTCATCTCGCTTGTGACTTGAAGAACGCGGCAGTCTAGTATCACTAACATCTGGTGAAAACTATTTTCATTTCCCTCGAACTTCAAAAAATCAAACGCCGTAATAATAAATCAATTCTGATTCGGCCAACCCTAAATATGAAACATGTAAATAATTTACCAAAGTCATGAGTTGACAATAGAATCGGGTCACGCGTGTTTTCAAAACACATACGACGTGATTTTTACAGATTTCTTCGAAAGTTGAATATTGCATGAACAGTATGGATGACGCGTATTAAAATACCTTGTTTTCTGTTCCTTTCTTCTTTTCTGTATTTAGTGTGTACATGAGTTGTAAAATAAATAAATAAACATCTATGATATAAGATAATTTGGGTTTATTTAAAGGCCTCTAAGACTATGAATGTTGATGAATGGAGAGGCAGAGGAAGGTAGATGTAAACATGGATGTATTGTTTGAGGAATGATTGAAAGAGAAAGGAGTAAATGATGCCGTGACGTCAGACAGGGGAGAATGGAAAAAGAAAACGTGTTGCGCCGATCCCAAGTAGAATTGGAAAATGGGAGGAAGACGATGGTCACCCTTCAATGATTTATTAGTATCTCGTTTTATGGGCTGATACTTCTATGACTTAATAATGCATGTCTTTTTGTTACTAGCAACGGCACCCCATCCCCTGGTTATGTTAGGTTCGTTATGAAACTAGAATTACAAATAAAGCATACCTTAACTGACACCGAGGTATATAAACGTTACTCAACACGTAGGTAAATTGTCAAACGTAATTCTTGTCGCTGTCGCACAACTGGCAAATTACAAATTCATGATGCGACGGGAACATGTCTAAGTCAAAGCTCAGTAACGTTTAAAGATCTCGGCATTATTGAGATTCGTAGGACTAAGAAATGCCTTAAATCTTATTTAGCAATCAAAGCTAGTTTTACAATTTTGGTACATCACAGGTTTTTATCAGTTGGCAATATCCTATACCCCCTACAGTGGCGTCCATTAGGACCTCAAAAGTGCAGTTGCATGGACACTTAGGATAGTCACTTAGTAAGTCGGTCATGATCTAGACAGCCCCGCACTAAGTTTGTGTGTCGGACGTATCTATTATCCCCCATTTGTGCCAAGTTGAATTTGCAAAGTGATGGACGCTACTGAAGGCACCTAACTCGTCGCCCAGTTCTTGGCCGACTCAATTTAGATAGCCATCGACACGCTAGAAGAAAATACCGTGACCCATGCCACTCTCAACATTTAAGAACAAGTTACATATTTCTAAACAGAATTAGGTATTTCTTTGCAGCACGCGACCGTTTCCCGTCGACATCCTCCACAGACGACAATGAGAGCGGTACAGATGGCGAAGCCGACCGCTCCCGTCGGGTCAGCCTTGTCCACGGCGGCATGTCCAACCCGCCGCCCGGCATCGTGTCCATTCGCAAGCGGCGCGGCAACCTGGCCAAGCACTCCGTGAAGATACTCAAGAAGTGGTTGTACGACCACCGATACAACGCGTACCCCAATGATGCTGAGAAGATTGCACTCAGTCAGGAAGCTAATTTAACTGTTTTGCAGGTGCGTTTTATATGGAATTTTGTTACACTAAAACTGAGAATTGTCTACGACTGTTTTTTGAATTATTAGCTGCTGTTCTACAAAAAAATAACAACAGCATTCATTCTTTGTCTGGCAACTTTGGTTTAAAGATATGTACCCTACAGACTAACAAAAAATATGATAAAATACAATTTGAGAAACCAAATAAGTACCAATTAAGAAAGACCGAAGAGAGACTTTGATGGACTAAATGGACTTAACCCAATAGTCCTACGCGGTGTCGCGTCGCGCGTCGTCCAAAGTGAAATTCAGAAAAAACGTATTTTTCGCTTTTATTGTGTGGACATAAAGCTCTTTCTGCTTAAAAATAGTAATGGAGACTACAGTGTGATTTTATCATTATCTGTAAATTCATGCGCTACCTTTGTCCTATTATTGGAACAAAGTCCTGTATATCCGTGACAGAACAGCCTTATGTCAGTCTAGAACGAGATTATTGCTATTCTCAATGAACATGTTTCTTTTCCTTCCTCTAGGTATGCAACTGGTTCATAAACGCGCGCCGACGCATCCTGCCGGAGATGATTCGCCGCGAGGGCCACGACCCGCTGCACTACACGATCTCACGGCGCGGGCGCAAGCAGCCGGGCACTTCTGGCGGCAACGCCAACACTGCTGGCGTCGTCGTAGCTTCTTGGGACGGTGTTGAAGTTGAGGTAACTCATCATCTGCCTAACCTTTTGCCAACTATTTTGGGGTCCGCTTCCAGTCTAACCGGATACAGCTGAATACCGGTAATTTACATGGAGCGACTGCCTATCTTGCCTCCACGACCCAGTTAATAATTATAATACGATACCAGGGGGTAAGACTGGTTGACAGACTAACTACAGAAAATAAATATCCAAAAAAGGAAAGATTCAAATATAAAATATCTATTTTACGCCCGGCTTTTTGTCAGCACTTATCAAATTTCGAAGTAATAACCCTAGTAGTACTCCACATTTTATGATTTACGTTTAAGTTTCACATATTATGTTCATTTATAAGGATGTGAGTTAGAGGATAGGAATAAAGAAATACAAAATAGTGAAAACTCTTACTTTGTCCACAGAACGACGGTGACGCAGACCGCAGCGCGGAACAAGAATACAGCGACGGTCTCCTAGTTTACAGAAGTGACGGCGACGAAATAGCTGATGGAGAGGAGGGATACTCGTCTAGCGCTGTCTCAGAAGAGGAGGTCAAATACGACCCCTCTGTGTGGCAGTCCGTCATACGGTACGGACCGGAGGACCGGGAACTACACCCCGCTGCCCGAGGGTTGGTTTCTGATAGGTCTTTTGTGATTGTTACAAATCAGTCGACGGGTGATTGAATGCGGCGTTTTGTGATGTTGTGACATTTAGAAAGGGGGTAATGAGAAAGAAGACTAAAAAAGGCTGTTATTTTGGGCTTTTTAATCATAATGTAAATCAACTGTCCGGCTTTCGGGGGTTATCTTTTTAGAGTGAGTTATCAGATGTGGTATTTAGGTAACAAGTTAGAATCTCGATTTGCATAATTATACAATACAATCTCGACAATTGTTCGCTAGTCTGGTTCTAGTCGTCATGTTATTGAAGCCATTGTTTTGTTTTACAGTATAGATGCACCCGGCATTATAGCTCCTTCTTGTTTTTATCGTTAATGATGCTTTGACGGAGGGGAATCCCGCGGGATGCAAGACGCGGCTGTGCGCGTCAATTGTTATAATGACTAGGAAGTCGCGCGAACCATTTTGAACCAGGAACTGAAAAGGTTACACGTATATGGGTTTTATACGGGCTAGGTGAAAAACCCTAGGGGCCTTTTTTTTTTTTTTTTTTTGGATGGGAAATCATCAAATGACCCCCCCCACTCTGGGCGGAGCGGAAGGGAGTGTCAGACTTGTACTGACTAAAACCCATCCATGTTCCTTCTTTGCCCTTTGTGTTCCAGGGCCACGGTGTCTCTTTCGAACAATCCCGCAGCTCTGGCAGGCATCGGCCCATGCGGACCCCTACTCGGTTGCTGACATCTCTTTGAGGCGCACGTGGAACACGAACGCGCCGTCGACACGGCCTGTCGTCATAAGACGGCCGGGCGGCGAGCTAGCCCATAACTCGCCGTCCACAGGCCCGCGCCTACGGTGGCCGGGAGCCACCACGTGACCCCCGACGCCCAGGGCGTCTCCCGCGGAACCCTAGGGGCCTAGAGTAAAGGTTTATAGGGTTATTGAGTAATAACTGGTTCACGCACAGAGTTCATTTTTGTACGTAATAAGTACGCAAGAAAGTGACGAAGAGAGCCCGCGCTAGATACTTTGTCTCTTTCATTCTCGTTAATCACCAATATTTAAATGGTTAACCCATATATTATAAGGGTTAACCCGTATGATGGTTAATCAGACATATGGGTTATAGGTCTAACCGGATAACCTTGTCCCTGCTTGGAAAAGTTAGTTGAGACAATCGGCGGGAATGCTCCAGTTTGTCCCATCGGTCGTTGCACCAGTGGGACAAAGGAATCAATTATAATAATTAGTTGTCCACTTTGTCTCACGAAATGGTTTTGATGGAATAAAAATAAATTGATGAGGTCGCTAGGAATAATCCTATCGGAGCGAGCTTGTATCGCCCCGCATCCTTCGAGAGATTTGCCTGTTTGGACAGATCTTAATAATTTTGGAATGTGCAAGCGCCTTACGCGAGGCGGCGCGCATTTTTTGCAAGCAAATTTGTACCGAATGAAATTAATTTCTAGCAGTTGTTTAATATGCACTGATCATCCAAATGAAAGTCAGCTGCCGCACCCATGTGAAAATACAAAGTTACAGCAAGTCAAAATTGGCACGCCAGATCCTTATAGGACGATCATAGTAATCACAATGATCGTCGTATAAGTATCACCATGTTTAAAGAAAAATTAAATATTATAAAGAAAAAGTTTTTGGCTGATCCTGGAATGGAACCCGTTTCTTATTCAAAACACCGCCCTGTTTAATTGCAGTAACCGATAGTGTATTGTTCTAGATCAAATACTGGGAACAATCATTACGTGACAAATCAAGGGAAATGCCTTTTTTTAATATTTCATTTGGGATGTATAAAAAATCATAATAATTGCAAAAACTGACACTTTCTTAGATTTTACACAAACTATTCCTCTGCAGTATTTGATCCTTCTTCTTTCGTTTCTTTCATCACTTTGTCGTTATACCTATAGTTTCGAATTTAGCCAAATGTGCCATCGAAATACTAAGTTCACTGATGCAGCTGACGTAATTATATTCCGTCCACTCGCATGCAGCTGATTATTGTTTTTTAGGTTCTAGGTGACCTCAATATAGGCTGACTGGTAATTAGTGACCGATACTTAAACACGTGATTGAACTCATGATAACAAACAACTTTCCCAAAGATTTTTTTTTTATACTCATTCACTTCTATCAGCTGCATCCGGTTAGTCTGGAAGCCGACCCCAACATAGTTGGGAAAAGGCCAGGTAGATGATGATGATGATGACTCATTCACTTCTATCACAATAACACAACAGCCGTATGAAACTCGCGCGCGCGCGCCTTTGACCTATCAGCTGTTAGCCGCTTGACGCCGTTCTGTCTCATTACTATCGTACCGTGCAATCGTGGGTAGGCAGAGCACCTGCGCGGCTCTTAAGACTGCTCTGTAAGTTTTATTGTGATAAAAGTTAATCAGTATAAAAAAAATGTTTGGGAAAGTTGTTTGTTATCATCAATACAATCACGTGTTTAAGTATCGGTCACTACTTACGAGTCAACCTATATAATCGTCCTAGGCTTTGGAGCGGAATTGCGTTTTTATAAGATTTTATTTAATTTGAAATATTTGTTTGTTTATTTCAAATGTAACTTTTTTTTACAACTTTGACATAGTGTAACTTTGGATTCCCCCACTTCTGGCGCAGCTGACGCGCAGTTCGCTGCTATGCTATGGTTAAATTAAAATTTGATATGATTTTCAGTCGTTATAAAAAGACTCAGATTAACGGTACCTCCCGTACTAAATGTATTGCTCTCTGCAACAGACGTGGCGCGGGCGTGGTGTCCGTACGCACGTCGGAGTCGGAGGAGGGCTCCGAGGGCGCCGGCGGGTCCGGCGACGCGCCGGGCGGCTGGCACCCGCAGCTGGCGCACCTGCCGCAGCTGCCGCACCCGCTGCGCCGCCGCATACAGGTACACACGCCCTCATCATACCCACATCGACCAGTCCTGTGCTGCACGTATCCAGCAGACTCCCGCGACCTTCAAGGTTTCGAATTGGTGATGGGTTTTTACATACAGTTTAAGATCCAAATAACTGATATGATTTGTAACGTTCCACAATCTCAGTTTAAATACACAAAGATTTTTCTATTGTTATGGCCCTTGTTTGTACAATAAAATGAACGCGTCCTTAACTCTTTATACGATATTATTTTTAGTATATGCGAAACCTGAATATATTTTGTTCAGAATAAGTAACTGAATCGATTCCAATCATTTTTAAACCATGTTATATTTTGTCCCAAAAATATTTAAAAAAAGTTACAAGTTGGACACCGAGCGACACTAAGTACCTGTTGCAATAATTTAGGTACCTACTGCCAAATTATTATTATCAATGAGCTCAAAGACGACGTTGGAGGCGAGCTGCGTGGTGACCACGTTTTTGTGCGGACAACCAGGTAACAGAATAAGCTTATAACTTTGTGATTTTTCATGAAACAGTTTTGAAATTTTGTACATAGATTCTTTACATAAAAATACTAGACACGTGTTTCAGTTTTTCGTGTTTCGCATATACTAAAACTAATGTTGTATACCTATAATTTACCATACAGCAAATGAAAACTTATCCTCCGTGCATTCCTCCTAAATAAAACCTACGACGAGACTGAAAAGTACTTAGTGACACTTACATGAAAGTAACCCTATTTCCTATTATTTAAATGCACACACACCACTGCATACAACCAAATATTAAAAATCTGGTACTACATGCTCTCTCTCTCTCTTTTTTCGTCTTAGGCCAGCTTTGACCAAAACAGAAAAGTGACGTGCGGGAATCAAGACATCATATTGGTTTATCCACATCTCTTCAAACTATAATTACTCCCATTTCTAAATGCAGCAAACGTGTTATCAGGTGGTGCCAGCCAATGTGAGCAGTGAGGGCGAACGCGACAAGTTCAAGTGTCTTTACCTGCTCGTGGAGACGGCCGTCGCAGTGCGCCAGAGGGAGAAGGAAGCGGAGGAGGTCCCCGTCTAGTGACCGACAGGTATAGTGACCGTCATTCCCCGTAATACAACCAAAACAAAATGCTTTGCACGCTGATGGTCCGCCCACTTGTCCGCCGCTCTGCGCTCAAACTCCAGGTGCAAGCGATTTTCGCCTTATGGTTGATCGACCGCAACTGTCCGTAGCTACAGTGAAGTCATTATCATTCTCTTGCCCTTATTGCAATTTATTTGGGGTCGGCACGTCACTCTTCTTCTTCCATAGTTCTCTATTAGTCGTCATCTCAGTAGTCTTCTTCTTCTTAGTCGAAACACTCTTGTCAGAGTAGTCGTGGTTGCGCAGACGAGGCGACAACGAGAGATGTTCGGTGGGTAGATGACTTCCTCGAGATTTGCTCTTTCAGCTATGTGCTTTCACTTCTGCAGGTTGGAGACTTTGCGAGTACACTGGACCATGGTGGACTCAGTAGTTTTCTTGATTAGGTCAGTCCAGCGAGATTGTGATCGGCTGCGTGATCTCTTGCCTTCCACCTGGCCCTGAACCACCAGTCTCTCTAAGACTTTTGTTTAAGCGACTAGGGATCGATTCGATCGTGATTTGGGCTGTACTGCAGTCTCTCCAACGGTGCCACATCGACTATCGGTACATCGAGGTGTTGCAGTACTTGTACATCATATCATCATCATACATAACCTGCCGCAGCGTATGTATGTGGTCTACGGTGTTAAAGCCTTTTCGGAATCCGGCTTGTTCGGGAGGCTGAAAATCGTCAAACCTGCGCGCGAGACGATTCGTGATGACTTTTGATAACGACTTGTCGACATGGCTTAGAAGTGAGATGGGCCTATAGTTCTTCAGCCGGGCATTGTCGTCCTTTTTGAAGAAGAGTACCACTACACCCCTGCACTATGCTTGTGGCGTTTTCCCCTCGAGTATGACGGAATCAAACAGCTTCTGAAGGGGCCTTAAGTACCGGCTTGCCACCTGCCTTCAGGAGCCTTGTTGTTTTTAAGCTGTTTCAGAGCCATCCTAATCTCGTACAGGCTGACATCCGGAATGTCTTCGGTATAGTGTCGGGTCAATCTAGCTCTTGGGTCGTTTGCTAAATTTGCAACGGGTTTACTGGTTGAAGTGTACAACTGCCCATAAAAATTCTCGATCTCCCTCAGCAGCTCCGGTTTGGCGGATACGATCCTGCCATCGTCGGTCTTCAGTTTCGTTAGCTGGCTCTGCCCAATAGCCAGATCTCTTGAAAATACCTTGGAGCCTTTATTTCGCTCAATAGCGTTTTTAATACGCTCGGTATTAAAGCGGCGGAGGTCGCTCTTTAAGGATTTAGAGATCCGTCTATTGAGCTGCCGGTATTTCCATGCCTCGTCTGAAGACTGCAGGATCATCTCACGCCGCTCCTTCATGAGCTCGAGAGTATGATCAGAGAGTTTTTATGTTCTTATGTACACGACGTGCCTTGAAGAACTTAGACCCAATCGTATGGACAGTTTCCACGAACTCATCGTTGTATTCGTCCACTGAGCTTCCTAGGCACTTGAAACGATTCTGGAGTTCAAGCTGAAAGCTCTCGGCGTTTTGGATCTGGATTTGTGCTGGACGGAGCGTAGACTTCATCAGTCAACCTTCATTATTTATTGATGTTCAATGTACCTCTTACCAAGCTGTGATCGCTCCCGGTTTTCACCGAATTGATCACAGAGACATCATTGAACATTTGCTTCTTGTTTGACATGATGAAGTCAATCTCATTTTTAGTTGCACCATCGGGACTCTGCCAGGTCCACTTCCTGTGCTCACGCTTTTTGAAGAAGTTTTGAAACCATGCAGGGCTTTGGAAATATCCTCATACATGGTCTCTACTTCGTCGTCGGGGTGTGCCGAGGTCGGAGCGTAGACCTGTATGACCTCCAGCGATTATCTTGAGGATATTCTGAGTATAAAGTACGCCACCCTGGTCGACACACTCTCGATCTTCACCACGTTATTCACGAGGGACTAGTGGACGATAAACCCAACACCACCCTGGGACTGCCGGTCACCCTCTCGGAAATAGAGCAGGTTGCCGGATTTCAGCATTATCGTGTCCTCCCCCTCTCGTCGGACTTCAGATAATCCCACAATACTCCATCGCAGCCTGCTTAATTCCTCTTCGAGTTCCGTTATCTTCTCGTCGGTCCGGAGTGTACGCGTGTTGTATGTTGCCAGGCCAAGTCGTTGGTATAGGCAGCGTGATCCCATCCGGAGATTCTTCGCACCCCTTGCCACGCCGCAACCTCGACCGCTATCATAGTCGAGGGTAGACGGGCTGCCGGGTACTAGGGGCCAATTTTGTGTTGCGCTCATCACTTGGGGGTTTTGCCATAATTGCCACGCTTAGCAGGCGGGTTGGCGATCGCAGTACGGTTGTTACAAAACGCACAGAGAAAGCTGCTGCCCATTCACTGGTAAATCCCTCAGTCGCCTCTTACGACACCCACGGGTAGATATGGGATGGTGCTATTCTTTACGTCTGACACCATACGGAACATATTGTTACCCATAGTTGCCCACTAACGCATGGAAATGGTGCTCCAAAAAAAGTTATTTCAGTTCGGATGCACTGTAAGATTGTTTCCGGTGCATGCCACAAACATGCAAATCTCCACAATTTTAAAATAGTGCAAAAATCACTACATATTATAAAACAAACTTCTCTAAAAATGTCTCACTCAAACGTCTGTTTGTTCGCGATAAACTCATGCGGTTTTCACCAATAGATAGAGTAATTGATGAGGAAGATTTAGGTATATAATTTATCAAGATTTTGTGTAAATTGGTTGAAATATGACAATAATTGTTGGAAGGATCGGAAAAAGTCAAGCCGCCTGGGAGTTCTCATCGAATACGCTGACTGCGACAGGCAAAACACAATTAATTATTAATATTATGCTCTACTACCCGTGCGAAGCCGGGGGGAGTCGCTAGTTTATAATATTTTTTTGTAATTGTTACAGCCAATGCATTATGGAGTGGACTCGGCAGCGCCGCCAAACGGAATTGTACGTTCAACACGCGGTATTTAACGTTACAATCTTCCACTAACCTAGAGTTTAATGTCGTTCGTTTGTTTATAATATACACTAATCACGCCGCCAGTTGACAGCAGCCTAAGAGCACAACAGCAGACTACGTTAGTGTATCCTTCACTGTATTTCAAGTGCGCTTTTATTTGACTTTAGTACTTCCGTTTTATGTATGAAAGTAGTCTTGGGTTATCGAGATGATTCACCCACTACAGTTTTGAATGTAAAATGATAGAATGCAAATGATCGTAAAAAATAAGTCTGTTAAGATTCTGAATTAAAAAGAACATAATAATTGCGTTCTGGCTATAATGTAAATTAAATGTTTTTTTTTTCTGATAAGAGAGGTTTATTTTATGGTTTTAATTTCAAGATGTATATCAGTAATATATTTAAAGACTGTTGTTACAATAGTAGATGGTCAATATTTATAAGAATTGGCATCACCAAGCCAGGTTGGGTCCGATCACATCGGGTTGCCTGCAGAACCTGTGCACATCAGATAGCAATGATTTCAGATTGAAAAATGAAATTTTTGAAAATAATTTTCCAAATGTTACTTTAAAAAAAAATCACTTAGTACGAAGCAACACTGTTGTGAACAATACTATTAGCATATGTTTGTTTTTAACAAACATGATTCATACAGAAAATGTGTGATGGGTTTATCTTGAAGGTTTCTACTTTTAATTTGACATTAATTTTCAATGTACGAGGGCGGGTCAATAAGTCCGTGACTTTTGGAATAAAACACAGATTTTTTGATAAAAAAATAATTTTATTTTTCAACGTAGTCTCCCTTGAGCTCTATACACTTTGTCCAACGCTTCTCCAATTTTTTTATCCCTTCCAAAAAAAATGATTTGTCGAGGTCCTCAAAATAGGCCTTTGTTTGCGAGATGACTTCATCATTGGAGTCAAATCTTTTTCCACCAAGCCATTTCTTCAGGTTTGGGAACAAGAAGTAGTCGCTCGGAGCCAAATCTGGAGAATAGGGCGGATGAGGGAGCAATTCATAGCCCAATTCATGGATTTTTGCCATGGCAACTGCACATGTGTGCACCCTTGCATTGTCTTGGTGGAAAAGAACTTTTTTCTTGGCCAAATGAGGTCGGTTTTTTTTCAAATCGTCATTGAATCGGTCCAATAAGTTGGCATAATATTCCCCATTGATTGTTCTTCCCTTTTGAAGGTAGTCAATGTGGATTATCCCGCGTGCATCCCAAAAAACAGTCGCCATAACTTTATTGGCTGACAAACCCACCTTGGCCTTCTTTGGCGCCGATTCACCCTTAGAAACCCACTGTTTTGACTGTTGTTTGGTTTCTGGTGTGTTGTGATGGATCCATGTTTCGTCCACGGTTACAAAACGGCGCAAAAACTCCTCCATATTGCGATTAAACAACGCCAAAGCTTCCTGTGAAGTTGTTACACGATTGCGTTTGTGGTCGACTGTGAGCAAACGCGGCACCCATCTTGCGGAAAGCTTTCTCATGCCCAAGTGATCATTCAAAATTGAAACCACTGAGCCATGCGAGATCCCTACGGCTTCCACAATCTCTCGCACTTTCAATCTTCGGTCGGTCAACACCATATCGTGAATTTTTTCGATTGTTTCGGGTGTAGAGACCTCAACTGGGCGTCCAGGACGTTCGGCATCTTCAGTGCTTGTACGGCCACAACGAAATTCAGTAAACCACTTTTTTACCATTGAAATCGATGGTGCAGAGTCCCCATAGTATTTATCAAGCTTAGCCTTGGTCTCGGTAATGGTTTTTTTTCGCAAGAAATAATGCTTAATAAGCACACGAAATTCACTTTTTTCCATTTTCTCCTCAAATTAGTGAGTAGTCTGATAAAAATAGCTGTCAAACACAAACTAACTGACGCAGCAAGTTTAAATTTTGACAGGAGTCAACTGACAGATGCCTGTTGACAGGAGCAGTGTTGCTGTTTCAGTAAAGAGGTCAGAAATTCAAAAAGTCACGGACTTATTGACCCGCCCTCGTAATACCAATGTTAGTGCACGTAGTATTGCACGACGCCACCTTATCTTGACAAAAATGCATCCGTAAATATGGCATTTTCATATTTCCGCCCTTATATTGAACCGTGACTACTGACAGGCACAACTTGCCAACAGATGTAGAATAGCAGAAGTGACGCTTGTCACGAACATGTTCTCAAATATACTGATGAAGGGCACAGAACTGAAATGGCATCCCATCACCAATTTAGGCGATGGAGCGACTATGCCAACTTCCATAGAAACATGTTTTAATATTTTGCTATTGAACTCTTTCTTTGTTAAACCAAAAGCTCTTTAGTAGCCAACATACCTCAAATGAATATTTTGGGGACAGATTAAAGTGTACTAGCGATTATAGAAGTTTGGCCCGTACGTCACTCAAGAGTAAGATTCAAGCATTACTTAAAATTAGTTTCAACTAATCAAAAAGACGAAGGAAAACATCGTGAGGAAACTCATGTCCCAGAACTAGTGTCCGCCCGAAGTTCGGTATTGACCGAAATCGAAGCCGATTAATCGGCTATACGCCGTGTTCTTCACGTTATCCATAAACTTTGGCAAACACTTCTATAGCTTTTATAAATCAAATAATGAAAAATGCTTATTTCCGTGGTCTGAACATCTGGTCGAAGTTTATGTGTATCGTCCGGAACACTGTGTAGAAATAGAGTAAGTACCAGAATGGTGTGCTCATATTTAAGTGTTTGGTGTAGCCCATCAAAATGTCTCCATGGGACCAATACCTGCTCGACCCAAATGTATGGGACACCTGATAATTTTTTCGCCATCCAGAAGTTAGCCCAAGGAAGAAAAGTTTTTCAGTTTGATGCTCTGTACCACGCTGTGTAAATAACTTATCGCGATGAATAACCTTGCAAATTACCTTTTAAGAAACAATAACGCGTCGCTAGTTCGTTCAATTTTGGGGCTTTTGCTTCGGCCAAAACCTCGGCATTTTTTGGCCGAAACCAACGCTTCGGTCGAAGACTACCTAGAACCGAAAATTTGGAGACATGTGACAGCTACCAACCCGCACTGGACCCGCGTGGTGTATTACAGCCCACTCCATCTCATAGAGAGGAGGCCTGTGTCCCAGCAGTGAGCACATTATGAGCTGATTATGCTTATGCTAAATGGCTGGAATCTAGTTTTGAGGCTTGAGTGATGTTCTGTAATGTGAGCTCACTGACGGTCGACCACTTTTCAACCTTCTTACTTAGGGCATAAGAGTGAAAAATGGCAGACCCTTAGTGAAGCCTGTAGTACCTTAGTGTCAACAAGAACTGGGCCTTATGTATGTCACTTGATAAAGAAATCTTGAAAGAAAGTATCTTTCATGAGGATGCACATGCGTCCCACAAAGATGTAAACTGATGCGACTTGACGCTGATCGATGTATTTGATCATAATTAATGTATACTGTAGAAGTGAAACATATTACCCGAACTTTGGTAGTGCACGTTTTATAATAAGATGAAAACTTTTAATGTGAAAGAAAATATAGACAAGGTATGTGAAGATTTTTATTTATATGTTTCTACTGCTGGACATGAGTCTTCTTATGATCTTCTAGTCGGTATCAGTATTGATGTTACTGGCTCTACCTAGTAAAATGACGACAAACATTTTGCACATCATTTTTGATCAAACTGCCATAGAATTCGCGTACTCGTGATAAAATCGTGCACTATTGAAGTATAATATAAATATACTATTTATAATATTTTTGTAGGATACAATAATAACGAATATATCAGTAGCCTTCCTATATTTATAATAAATTAGAATGACAGACTGGTTAATCCTTATCTATCGGAAGTATTTACTCTGCTTGTATCGTTCCTAAATATCAAATAAATAATAAAGTCTTGAATTATTATAATACGTTAATACGAATACATTTATATAGGGGTTCTGTATATTCACCCCACTAATCAAATTCTCATTTATAGTCACGCCATTACGGCGAATAAATAAAGTATCTAGCAGTAGTACGGACTAGATAATTTCTACGATTTTAATCCATAGAGTTTCTTACATTACAACTAGTGCGTGTAAATTCACGCCACGCATTTGGTCTTCGGCCTTTATTACACTGGGACACTTGGGGCACATAAGGCAGCGCTGCAAAAAAAAAAGTTTTATGGTGGGTATCTCACCAGGCTTTATTGCTTGCCCAACGAATCATACAATTTGTAGTGCAAGCATGGTTAGTCTCAGTATAACATTGCCCTTAACTGCCTCCTATTTCGTCTCAAACGAGTACAAATGATTGTACTGCAATACTTTGCAATAACCAACTTACGAGCATTGTGTGGAGGCTACACAGGCAGATTGCATACACAATTTCATACATATAAACTAGTGTCCTTGTATATAGTTTGTACACATACATAAGCGTATGTTAGGTCTAAAGTTTTGTAGATCCTAGTTATATGTTAATGCCAATGAGGCAAGGTTTATAGTGTTACATCCCACGATAATTCTCATGATAATTTATTTAAGGGTGATGCCAATTTATATATGAGCAAATATCATAGAACTTGAATATTGTAGCTATATAGAGATTTAAACTAATCGGCACTGAATTGCGGGAATCACCCTTTATTTTTTAACAAATTATCATGATAATTATCACAGTTATGTTATTTTTCCTATCAATTCTTATGAAACATGTATCAACTTAGGCAGAAGCTTTAAATGGGAGTGGAGACACATTTTTAGCATACAAGTGTTTTTCTTTTACTGGATAGCAAAGCTAGAACTTCAAGTAAGTAACTTCAGGTTAACTTGACTATCTAGCGTATTGGCTGTCTCGATATATGTCGTATACATTTAGAAAGTTCCATTCTAATGTAAAAGCGTTATAAATGAACCCGCAATTATGTAAAACCAGCTTAGAACTGCAGGACAGAATGCTACATAACATAACATCACGACTATAATACCCGAAATGGGAAAGCAGAGGTTTGGGTAATTTGGTTACGATTAATTGACGACAAACTTGAGAAATACTTTTTCCGTGATGTTATTGTTGGGTACGCAAACGCGTACGTTGGGTATAAAAGCGTGTTGGAGTTCTATGTTAAACTTGTGTATTTATTTATTGGTTGTGAGTCTGAGCCGTCGCTGTGTGAACAGATGTTCTATTTGTTAAGGCCTTTTATGTATCATTTCGTTTGGTAGGCGTATTGAACAGAACAGAAAATCTTTAAGTTGAAGAATTTAAAAGTGTCAACTTTAATTCAGAAAACTCTGGACGTAACTTTGGATTAAAGGCATTATTTGCTCCAAAATAAGTCCATTTTGTAACGAATGGACTCGTTTTAGATCAAATAATATATTGTACTAATTATCGGTAGTATTGCTTCAATATGTCTACTAAACTCTGAAGGGCTTTACGAATGCTGGCGACGTATCCACATGAATTTTACGGAAACCATTATAAAGAGTCCAAACATTATTTTTAGGGTAATCAGAAGCGTTGATTACATATTATCAGCCTCACAATATCATTACTGACGAGTTTTGATTAAGATTCAATCATTATGATATCTCGTTTATTTTAATGAAAAATTGGTAACCTTACAATGTTATCTATAAAGCATAATTATATTGAACTACAGAAAATGTATTTGTACCGCAATATACGTGCACAAATCATGTTCTATGAGAATATGATACATAATTATACTTTAGTTTTTAATTTTTACTTTGACCAACCTTAATAAGGTAACTCTATCGTCGCCTAGCCCGTTGCGCTTAACTTAAGCAGTCAATGTTAATTAGCTCTTAAGTCGTTTGCTTTAAGGTGACTTTTCGTTTAACTCTTAATTATAAGTAGGGTGTCATTTTCGTTTCTTAATTTACCTGAGTACAATAACTTAGAACTTAGTATTTTTTCGTTCGTGTAAATACTCCTGTGTAAGATGCGTAATCTGTTAGTGAATAAAATAAAAATGATTTCAAAATACTGTGTTTTATTATATTAAATAAAACTTTTTTATATTCAAGCCACCGCCGTAGCAACCAAAGTATAAGAGCTATATTGTAAAAGCGTTGTGGCTCAACTTTAGTGTATCTATCTAGCAATAACAATGGCTCCTCACTTTTACACATTATTAATTAAATATTAATTAAAATACAGGTAAAATTGATAATTAAGAATTTGTAAAATATTTCAATTTAATTCATACATAGCCATCGAGACTATCAAATAAATATTATTTTGGTGGAAACTTTCAACAGGCCAGTAAGGGGAACTACCTTAACCGTTGTAGCTACACGAAAATGGTCTTAGGAGACCAACCATCATTTTTAATGAAAAAATGATGCCCATTCACAGATTAAAAAATAAAAATGTACAGTTAGCAAGAAAATTGCCATTTTACACAAAAAAAAATTTTTTTTGCCCATCGATCCTGTTTCTAATATTGATCAAAAACTTCTATAGGACCAATCCAGGTTGGAGTACTAAAAAACGACGCAATTGTGCGTATCAATTGTTTTGACGGCTAGGAAGTCCCGCGATGATTTGCGTCGGTATAAACACCCCATACAAGTATTTTGACGCAATCAGACCGTGAGCGAATTTCGTTCCGCACCCCCGGGGGTTTTGCTAGAGACTAGGCAAGAGATAGCGCTAGACGTCCTTCTCTTTCGCACACTGATAATATGCTATAAAAGGTGGTGGTACAGACCCTAAGCTTTAAATTAGTCCGCTTGCACGATATCTAATTTGCTCTTGAAGCTGTTGTGTCTCTTGGCCGCGCCGGCGCCGATGTCTGGTCCCGGAGACTTCCTCTTGCCGGACTCCTCGCCCGTAGCCTCAATCATAATGTCCTGGGTTGGTATCTCCAGCAGTAAGTGGTCGAAACTGCTGCTGTTTCTACCCAGCTCTTGTTTGTCATCTGCAGACAATATTAGGCTCAGATTTTAGTAACATAACATCATGCATATAATCCCCGATGGGATAGGCAGAGTTGAACCACGTTTCGCCAGTTATGTTCAAGTTTCATGTAAAAGCGAGCCATCAGCCAGGCACAAATCTGGTCAACTGAGGAATACCTAATGAAAAAATTCATAACACTGCCCGACCTGGGAATTGACCCCAAGGCCTCAGCAGTAGTCCTTGCGACCGCTAGACCAATGAGGCAGTGAGATTAAATATCTGCTAGTGTGACGGGGGTTGTTGGAACTCATAACCTCACTCTCGCCAGTCCATCTCAACAAGTGACCCGGCTACTGAAACTATATTTTACCACTACATCCGAATTTTTACCCTAGATAGATAGAATACTTCAAATCTAGTAGCAGTTTTTCTTTCATACTTGACTTGCAATTCTTATATTTTGATCCAAACAGGTACATAATTTGCTGTGCTTTAGGTAAGATTAGAAGTAAGGGTAAATAATAGTTTGGCAAAAACCCACCACCTCCATAGAAAAATGCATGCTCTTGTATTCAAATAAGGATGAAAAGGGACTACAGGAAGTAAATAATTTGAAAAAGAAAATGTTTTAAAAAGAAATCATTTAATTGAACAAAATACAAGTAAACTTATAAAACAGAGTTAAGGAATTCACTACCTATTGTTATAAAAAATGGAAATAAGAAATAATAATAATGCCAAAAAATTGCCTACAATTAGAGCATACAATGTTCGATGCCTACCTACTTACACAAAATATAATTATCAAAATTACTTTAGAAATAATGACTGTTAAGTGCTACTTATCTAAAATATGTAACTACTAACAATATCACTTAATTAACTAACAAATGAATAATGTTTTGATGGCAGATGGGGTAATGTATTTAAAACAACTAAGATGTTTTCCTAGGTATAATGCTAGTGTAGTGTTTCTTCTTTATATAGGACTATTTATGGTAAACAGTGCGAACTCTCATCTGAGGTGTGGTTTTATTGTGGCATTGGAGGTCCTACACACTAGTCCAGGGCGCAGTAGCGAAGGGTCAATTTTTGTAAGAGGTAAGCCGGAATACATATCTTTAATGTGATTATATTATTTGTCTGTAGAATATTGACTGCCATTTTTCTAAGGGAAACCGGTAGGAATGGAGTTGTATAGAACCTTCGCTACTGTCAGGGCGCCAGTATTAGTTGAACAACCCCGAAGCTAAGCAATTTCTACATACTCGTATATTCGGCTATTTCTGATCGGACTCCGTTTGGCACCTATCATTGCTGAATCATATCTGGGGCGGGTCAGCACAATTCGCACTAAGCCCAATAGCTTTTTTCCCGACCGTATTTCTACATTTATTTTGATTTTGCTGTCAGTTTGCGTCGAGTCATGATGCCCCGAACATGTGGGAGTACCCTCGGTGGCACCACTTGATCTACAATCGTAAACTGCCCTTATACTACGAAATAGAGGCACCATCGTTGTTCTAACAACCCATGGGCTTGTGGTTGACAGTAAACTGATCATTAAAAATCATTTACATATGAAAGTTTCGCACCATTCCTTACACACGCTCCACGGCTTGATCAAGAATAAATGATCCTCCTAATATTACTGTAATTACGTGGCAAAATTGCGACAGTTATAAATACTACTATCTATTAAGATTTTGGTACTAATAATGTGTTTCTAACCGAGTCCTTGTTGCTTCATGAGTTGCTTCAGTCGGAACTCCTCCTGGGCTTGCCGCTGGCGCCGCTTCCGCTCCGCTCTCGCCTCTTCCTCGCTTAGCCCGTCCAATGCCATCTTAGGTAGCTCCTGTTCAACAATCATGTGTTCATTCTCCAGTCGGATTGTTTTTGGCAGCTGTATGGGATCGGAAAAGGGTAAAATTATAAAAATAATATGGGAAAGAAAAAAAATAATTTAACGAAAGTAATAAATGCCATAGTTCTGATGTTTTTTTAGCAATGAAGCTAATGTGTAGGAAGTAATAATAGCCACTAAAAGGATGTAAATAAATTGGACATACAATGGATCAAAGAGGTAAACTGAGAAACCAAACTGTCAATCAAACATTAAATAAATTCAAACAATTTTATTTCAATAAAAACAGTTATTTCCCGTGTATATCTACACAGTAAAACTACATACATATATCTATGTACATTCGCAATTCCGTTCATTTAATACCTAACTATATAATACGGTCAAAACCCAATTCTTAATGTACTCATAAGAGGAAAAACATTAAAACTTCCTAAAGTTAAAAACGCTGAGTAAAATTTGACAGATCATTCACAAATCTTTTTGATAAACTCTTGTAAAACCACCACACAAGTGTACATCAATTATAGGTAGATGTGCGAAATTGAATATATTCTCACAAAAATACTAGATCAAGATAAAAGCAGACATTATAAACACTCGGACACACCGACTTCTACCAACGAAGTGGCCACGAGAGACGCCTGACCGTCGACAACACTTACAACTACATACAACGAGGAAAAATTACATAAAAAATAGTTCACCATTTTTGAGATTTCAAACTTACCAATATACCTAACGTACCTATAATACATTTACTATTCTCAAAACTACTGCAATACTCGTGTGAGCAGGTGTGGCAAAAAACTTCCACAAGTGTATAAGAATAACTCGCTGATAAAATACTAGTGGCTAGTGTGCCGGGTGGCTAGGGGGCTAGGGGCTAGGGGCTAGGGGCTAGGCGCGGCGGGGCGGCGGCTAGGCCTTGTCGGGCGACGCCGAGGATGCCGCGCTCGCGTCCTCCGGGAACTGCTTCTCCACCTGCTCCGCCACCCACTTCTTGACCTTCTGCTCGGTCCAGAAGCCGTCGTAGAAGATGGTGGGCTTGATCCAGCAGCCCTGCGCCGGCGGCGGCGGGGCGAAGGCGACGTCGTCGGGCGGGCGGCACGCACCGCGCCCGTTCACCACGAGGTTCTTAGGCGGCAAGTTAAAGTTGAGGTTCACGTTGCCGGGCGGGCGCTCGTAGCTCTCGTAGGCGAAGTGCCATCCGCCGCCGCCCGGGTACTCGTAGTACGCGTTGGGGAACACGTGCGGCGTCGGGCCCGCGCCGCGCGCTCCGTACAGCGGCGGCACCAGCGGCGTCATCACCGGCTGCAGCACGAAACTTACGTTGGAGTTGGGGCGCGGGTGCGGCGGCGGGACGGCGGGGCCCGGAGGACGCACGGGGCCCGGCGGGGGCCCGGGGCCCGGTGCCGGAGGCCGGTTGGCCGGCGGCATGCTGGTCAGCACGCGCGCCGCGTTCTTTACGGCGGGCGGTGGCACGAGGGGCCCGTTCTGCACGGGCGGGGCCGCGAGGGGCCCGTTCTGCACGGCCGGGGCCGCGAGGGGCCCGTTCTGCACGGGCGGGGCCGCGAGGGGTCCGTTCTGCACGGGCGGGGGCGCCAGCGGGGCGTGGGGCGAGCGCAGGTGCGGGGAGGTGCCATTGTCGGGCTCCTTGCGCGCTGTGCGCTCGAGCGTCACGTTCCTGGGCTCGGCGTGCTTGTTTGCGACGTTCTGGTTGTTCTCCGAGGAAAGCTCGGGTGCGTTAGCGGGCGCGTCCGCTCGGTGCGCATCGATAATCTCAGTGAGCTCTGTGGCCACGCTGCCGCCGAAGCTAAGCAACGTCTCGCGTAAAGCATTTGTCACTGCACACTACAAATACACAAAAAATTTAAAACTTTTGTCAAGCAGATGTTCTGATTTGAACAACAAAATATACAGCATATTCATTTAGTTTTGTTTTTATTTATACCTTTCTAGATTTGTAAATGGCAAATCCCTTAGAGTTGGCAGTTGAGGTGGCATAGCCGATGTTCTCCCTATGTATGTCGAAGCTCTTCACTGTTATGGAGACAAATGCAACCACACCCGCACAGTACTTGCCATTTGTGAAGTCCACAAAATCTAAAACATACAAAATGAGCTCTTTATAATAATGTTGGAGAACATATTCATATCTTTATTTTGCATTCCATAATGTATGAAGATCTTACAGGGCGTCTTAATGGGCTTAAAGCTAAGAAACAATTACGGACCCTGTAGGGCACAGCAAAAAGTATAAAATTTATGTGAGGAATAAAATTAATACTGACTCAATTTACAATTTTAAAACATGTGCTTAATATTAATTAACTAAATTATAACATTCATTTTATTGAGATCAGTTATAAACTTTTAACATAATAACATCTGTATATATAAAAATGAATCCATATTTGAATGAATTTTTACTGTATAATTTTAATATAGAATTTAAAATAGTTCAGTCTAGTGGTATAGAAATATACAAAGACACAACAACATAACACACAAAACAAAACAATACATAACATTCTGAGAGAGGAAAGTAATTGTATTTTAAGTGTTTAAGAGCAAAACATATTATTATTTATACTACCTAGCTCTTGCTTGCTGACAGACCAGCTCCAGTTGTTGAAACCCCACTGTGAGTGTCCAAAGTTAATCAGCTGCAGCCGTCGTTGTTGCTGATCACTGTCCTCTTCATATGGCTGTGGGTCTGGCATTACCGAGCAGTCCGGCTGAGGAAAATCACATGATATATAAATTAATAATGTGAATATTGTGGATATTATGGTGTAAAATTTGAAATAATTTACACCTACCAAACCTAAATAAACACATCAATAAAAAAGTAAACAATAAAATACCCCACAGTAACTAACCTATCAACATCTTAAAGAATTTAAAAAAAAAAGTTAGAGAATAATATAACAGTGGAATATTATTGCATATAATTACGGCCTACTGCAAACCGCACAAACGTCTAGGACTATTAATACGAAGAATATTAGCGACAAAACTGGAGGTAAAAATAAAAAAAATAAAAAGTTCGTTTAGGCTGAAAATACAGTTCATAGGGCACATGGGAATCTTAGTTACTTGTATTCAATATGTGCCATTATAGCCCACGTTGATATCAAACATTGTCTGTTTATTTACAACCAACAAGAAGTTACAGCTTTCGCGTGTTATATACGGTAAACAAGTACGCCACTCGAAAACGCGCTCAACTATTGACAGCCCAAACTACATCTAATATTGTAATTATTACGAAAATTCATCGAGAAGTGGTTTTATTGCACTTTCTAACTACTTTGTACATAAAGACCGGGTCAATTACCATTTTGATACTGCAATTAGCGACGGGGAATCCAGGTTTCCTTTGCATCATGAATTAGGCTAGCGCGCTTAGTAATCAAGATGCCATGTATGTTCATATATAAGGTACTTCTGTATTTATGTAAATAATTCACTTAATGAACAACTTAATATAAGTTGTTCTCAAATAATTGGCAAAATAATTCTCAACAAAACAAGTATTGACATTTTGCGCGGAACTTCCGTTTACAATATCCAAAGACAAAAACCATTTTTTTATTAGAGGTGTGATAGATGTCCACTTAATTCTAATCAATTGATTTTTTACATTGAAATTAAATTATACTAAATTTCTTTTGTAATTATCTCCTTTAATCAGAACCAACTGGGGCGGTTATATTCTAATGAACAGAAATT
Organism: Noctua janthina; assembly: GCA_963576755.1. NCBI lineage: Eukaryota > Metazoa > Arthropoda > Insecta > Lepidoptera > Noctuidae > Noctua > Noctua janthina. The sequence continues at coordinate 2,047,577 of OY755066.1, forward strand.
GTATTATAAAAGCAGAGAAACGTAAGCTATTCAAGTATCTAGATCTGGCTCGATCGAGGTTGTGGATATGTGGGACGTGAGTACAGCAGTCATTGTGCCGATACTCGTGTCGGCCAATGGCTTAATAGCCAATAGCCTCGACCAACATCTGAAGAGGCTATCGCTTGGCAGCTGGATCAAGGGCTTGATTCAGACAGCAGTACTTCTGGACACGGCACGTATCGTTAGGAGTTTCAAGAGCCCTAACCACCGGTAGCTCGGACCGTGTACCGGATGCCGGTGGGCTACTATTTGTTATATTTTAAAATGATTTTTTTAAAATATTATTTTGTATAGGCATATTTAAAAATGTAAAGCATATTTGAAATGAATAAAGGAAATAAAATATGATTTTTAGTCGATTGTGATTTTATAAAGTGGTATTCGTTCAAACCCAACATCGATTGACGATATCAGCAACTGTTGCGCTTATTTTGTAAACGACAACGAAATTATCACACAGTGCTGCTAGTTCTGAGACTTTTCCCCGAAGATGGGTATTAGGGAGAAGGAGAGAGAGAGGGGGGGCTATAGAGTTATTTAATAACAAACAAGCAATTTTATTTATCATTTACTAGCGGTAGCCCGCGACCTTCGTTCGCGTGAAATTATTATAAAAAAATAATACTTAACTTTTTAATATGATTTTATTTGCAAGGGTTCTCATTTTTTTTCACGGAACCCTAATTAGAATAAAATACGGCCGCAGGACCGATGCTATCACTGCTGCCCTGGTGCAGCTGTTGGAATTTCTTAGAGATAATTTAAATAGGAATTAAGATTTTGTTACTGTTTTGTTTGTTGTTTCCTTGTTATATTTGTGTTTAGATAGGGTTAAATAAATAAAACTTTATTATAAGTATAATTTTTTTTTTTTTTATTAAGGTCGAAAAGAAAAGAAATAATGTCAAATCAAAGTCAAATCATTTATAAAAATTATTAATTATTTTTTGTTTCTACACCACGATGCGTAAAAGATGCGCTTCCCTGGTGCGCCGGGTGCGGGCCAGCCCCAACATTATACTGCAGTGTGTGGCGAGCAGACTGGACTGTTTGTGTGTGAATCGTTGCTGCAAGCTTTCTACTTCGGTGTTAAGCTTGTAGCAGGGATTCGCATAAATCTATAATGTGAGACAGTGTTAGGTTAAGTGTGTAGGTTAAGTTTACTAACATAGTTGTAAGGAAATATTGTTACTAACTTTGTGAGTCCTGTTACTTGAATTAAATATAATAATAATAATAATAAAAAACAATAATTATAAATGTCTCCTAGATCTTTATCCTACCTATTCTTTTCTAACATTTGCACTAATACAGCTCTTCCCCTTCTACCTGCCTGTAGAGCTAGAGCTGAAGAAGCGGCTCATTGAGAGGGAATCTGTCTGCTTCGTTCAGCTTGGAGTTCATCTTCTGTCAGTTCAGGAAAATCAATACCACCCCTTATACATAAGTTATGTAAAACACAGCAGGCTATTACAATTTTACCTGCTGTTTCAGGGCAGTAATGCAGTTCCCGAGCTGCCAAAAGACATCTCCATCGACCTTTTAATATACGAAATGTGTGTTCAATAGTGGAGCGTGCACGCTTTTGGACAAAGTTGTACCTGGCTTCAGGAGAGTCTTCAACAGCATTATCTATAGGTGTCATCATATGCTCCCTTAGAGGATAACCAGAATCACCTAAAATTAAAAAAGATATATGTTATTGTGAATTACATTATAATCCTACTTAATAATATAAATGTGAATACACATATATACATACCTAATAGATAAACTGCTTCATTCTGGAGACCCTCCATGTGGCTTCTTATATCACACTCTCTCCAAATATAAGCATTATGTGTTGCTCCACCAAATGAAGCATCCACATTTATTATATAGCAATCACTGTCGCATATCTGCAAAAGAATGATGTTCAATATAACATAAAGTAAGTTAGGTACCTATAGAGATTAATGAGAATCATAATAAACAACAGTAGATGTCACAATGAAATCATTAATATTTAGTTCTTATACTAACAGCTTGGGTGTTAAGAGAATGAAAATGTTTTTGATTAAAATACTGTTCCTCATGCTCAGAAGGTCTAACAATTGCAATATGAGTGCAATCAATGCACCCAATCACACCAGGAAGCCCAAATTTTTCATAAAATCTGAAACATTAATTACAATATATTTTACTTAGCATTCATTAAAAATACATTAATATAAATACTTTTAATAAAGCATATGCATATTAGGTACATACCGTCGCTTAATAAGATTCCTTTCATTTGTATTTTGTGGGAATTTGATGTACTTCCTTATTATATGGGGTGCATTGAGGGCAGTTGTGACCTCCTGCAAACAACGAGAAACAGTCTGTTGTGCCATGGGCCCGTCCATGTTTTGTCCCACAGACCCTTGGTAACTACCTCGGGCATAAAAAATTAAGGCCGTAAGGATCTGAAAAGACGAGGATTATAAACAGTGAAATGCTAATTATTATTGAAAATAATGATAATAGAAAATATAGACCACCTTAATTGTGGGCTCGATTCCATGACGCCTTGCCTTTGGAGGTAATAAAGGCACTAATTCCTGGCACAAATCCTCGAATAATTGCCGACTGAGTCTGTAATTTCCTACAAACTCTAAGTCGGGAATTTCGTTAATATTTAGTTGATTGCGCAGGCGGCGCCGGTTCCTTCTACGCTCTACACGTTCTTCACGTAAAGCAGCTTCGATTAAAAGCATTCTTGTAGCCATAGCCAATAATTTTCTCACAATATTCACAAAACTAAACTTAAAACGAAAATCAAAAGGTAACACTTTTGGTTTCGTCAAATTTGAGGTTAAAATTCCGAACAATCGTCTGTCAAATTCAAATATTCGTTCGTAATATTTCGAATTAGAGTAGGTTTAGAGAATCTAAACGTCAAACAATTTTCGTTCGTACGAAATTTCGGAACGAAATTGAACCGTGGTAGGAAATACGCGAAATTTCGATCCAAATTTCGTTTTTCGTTGAATAAGAGTAGACTTCCAGCTGTTTCGGAGATTAGCCGTTAAAACCGGATTTTGTTAACAATTTCAAGTTTTAATTGTTGTTTTATTTTTTTTGGACGGGGCCCAAATTATTTTTCTAACATGGGCTACTTTTATGTAGCCCCTGTCAGACCTTATAACGTCAGCTATGTACCAGTAAAACTCCCGTGAAAATCGGTCTAGCCATTTCGGAGATTAGCCGAAACAAACAGACAGAAAGACAGACAGACAAAAATTTAAAAAATGTGTAAAAAGCAGAGGTCGGAATTAGGTAGAGTTATTTATGTACTTGCATCGAAATGTTGATGTTAATATGGATCTTCCCGGGATTTCCCGGGATTTATAATACAATCCCGTGTGGCCAAAAATATTTCAAATAAATAATAATAAAAACCTCTAGAGCTATCTCTGAGGTTATGAAATAAGACAAATAAATACTAATAAATATTGTATGTTAATAGATAATTTACATTAATTCACAATAGGTACAATTTTTTTATTTACGTTGCCCCACACTAGGATTTTTTCCTGTAACATGGATGCGTTTACAAAGATTTAAACTCACACATACACAAATACCCAGAGCCGGAACAACTACTAGTAGATCATACAAATATTTGTTCTGTGCGGGAATCGAACCCGCGACATTTTTTCATTAACGTTGCGTGCGCATGATGTCCGATGTCGGATGGTTTAAATTGTGTAAAAGTAAATAACTTTTTTCTCATATCACGGGATTTTTCTGCTCTTTAAAATTAATCTCGGGAATTGAGGCATATTCACTTTATTCTTTCGCTGTATGAAATCAGTGTAACTACACAAATAACTCTACCTAATTCCGGCCTCTGTTAATAAGTGCCGTATATATTTCCATATGCATCCAGTAGAAAGTTGTTATTTTGATATTACAAACAGATATTACAATTTTATTTATTTGTATTTGTATAGAGTTTAGATGTATAGATAAAATATCCAATAAAAAGGATAAAAAAGAAAACAACAAGGGCACTGTTTTGGAAGGCTAGTCAAAAACAAATACAAAAGCTTCATTGCCAAAAAATAAAGGGTGTAAATAGACAGATATTGGGGGTCAAAGTTAGAACTTTTTCACAAGTTTTCTTTTAAAACATGTTTTTAATGTTGGATTTTTATTTTAAACACCTCCACGACCCCCGTACTATTCAATCCATCAACCATGACAATGCTTTGGGTGCGTTCCATCGAGTCCTACCGTAGAAAGTAATTTTTCACCCTAAAAAAAAGTCGTTTCCCAGCAATATTTTTTCCGTAAAGTTACTTAGTTTGATGTACAAAATGCTTGGTTGACGACTTGACGGCTTCGTGAAGGGTCTGTTTACACCCTGTATTTAAAAAATATTTTACATTTGCCCCAAGCTATGCAAAGCCTGTATTTTGGGCACCAATACAAATAAGAAACTAATAAAACATATTCGGTAGCAAAACATAAATAATAATTCTACAGGACATGGACGTTTAATCAAAATTAAAATTAAGTAAACATAATCAAATAAAAAAATAATATGGATAAACTATGCCTATGCTAAAAAGATCGAAATGTCTTTCATCGGAATAATGTGCTTGAAATTATCTAGTGTCCTGCATGACATAACTGCCCCGCACCGCTTCAGTTATACTTGTCGCAAAGTCGCAATATACTTGTAATTAACGAATGATCCAAGATAACATAACGGTCGTTAACTCAAAGTGTGACACAACATCTTCGGTAGGCCGTGGTGTTAAAATGAAGGGAACATAATTTATAATAAAATGTGGGAAATTTAGATAAAAGAGGGAAACACAGCGCCTTATCATTTATCATTATGACATTGACATTTTGATTATCCGGCAACATTCGGTCGGAGAAGTGCAATATTTTCTGTCCTGGAAAATCTCAATCAAGAGTTCACGCATGTTCTTTTTTCAACCGTAGAGTTTTCATAAATTGCGAAATATTACGATCACAATAAGGCGTGTGCCGCACAGATCAAAATGGCTAGGGCGACAGAATTTACTGAAATCGATGGGAGTGTTTTAGAAGGGGTAAATATCATATTTTTATAATTTTTTTTTTATTGTTTGGTGTTGAATTAAAATGTGGACGAAAATATTTGCAGGGTGGTCAAATACTTCGGACCGCGATTTCTCTAAGCGCTATTCTGGGAATACCTGTGCGAGTGACAAATATACGAGCTAATCGGAGCAAGCCGGGTTTAGCAGCGCAGCATCTTATAGGTAAACTTACAAATTATTATTTATAGAGTTTCTAGCTGGGCGTTTCCCTAATAATACTTACTAAACTTTCATCAAAAATAATTATTTGCTTAACTTTTTACCCTACACTGGCCAGGCTAAACAATGGCATAAAATAATGCAGCAACAGCCATTATATCTTGAACTGCTGAGTTGTTCCTGCTTTCTTAGTGCTACTTTGCTTTACTCCAGCTACTAGTTATAATATTTGGGTCTTCCGTGGTCTGATATAATCAAATAAAATTATCATGATGCAATTACATATGAAAATGGTGTAATTTATTATTTAAGTTATTAAAGGTTTACTCCAGTTATGATAACAAGTCTATGTGAGTTATGTGGCTAATATTAACACTATTTTATAAAACTTATTAGGATATAGTGGGGTTTATTCACAAACATCAACCATACATTTTTTGTTGTGTAAGTTTCTCGGAACTTTGTTTAGCACTTATGAACATACCCCATAAAGTAGTAATTTCAAATATTTAATTTAATTGGTTTTGTTAGCCATTATTTGTTTTAGCCTAAATGTAGTATTGCTATTTATTTGAGATATTTTCCAGGCTAGCCTATTTTATTTAAAATTTATTTATTGGCCCACTGTAGAACAAGACTTTTTTTTAATTCTGAGAGCACAAGCTCCTGCCAGGTAGGCCTGATGTTGAAAAACAACTGCCACATTATCACATATTAGAAATATGTTTGAAGACTAGATAAAGCCTAAATGTTTAAGAAAGAAAGAAAAGAAATTTTTTTTTTTGGAACATTCACAGAAATAAAAATAACAAAGGGACATTAAAAACTAAGTGTTAAAAAGGAAACACTAATGATTATAATCCTTGAGCTCCTATTAGCATTCTGTTCAATATTTTGCCATGCGGCACCATTCTGCCTGGTGGGAGACAACTTCTACATCATCTGCATTAGTCAATCTACTTTTTTTTTTTAATAACAACCACTGAGCCTCAATTTGTGCCCTGTTGATGGCAATAGGCTCACTCCCATGGGACTGAAACTTGAAACCTATCTAGTGAAATGAGGGTGTACTATTAGGTACACCTCTGTGGCTGTGATGTTATGATAGATTTTTTGTTCTCCCTTTTGTTTTAGATTGTATTGATTTGCCAAATTGTAAATTTATTTATTTAAAATTATGTAATTAACACCTACAAAAATACAAGCACCAAATTAATAAATAATAAGCTAGTATTAGTTATTCCTTGCTATAAAATTGGAAAAAAATCTAAAGGTACTTATACTCTATTCAGGATAACATCAACCTAACAAAGGTAAAAATATCAATTCCTTTTTTTATTGGCTTTGATTCTTGTTTGTTTGTGTGTATACTCCATAACAAATTATGTTTCCACACAATTGCACTATTTCCACATGCAAAACGCAATAGCAATGAGTATGTTTTGACGTCCAGGCATAAAGCTAGTCGCAGACATGTGCAGCGCGAAGCTTAGGGGTGACACCATCGGCTCCACCGAGATCCAGTTCATACCTGGGAAGCGGATCAAGCACGGACACTACGTCGCCGACACGCGCACTGCAGGGTGAGACACACGCCTTATTTGTGCTTACAAGGTTATTATTTGCTTTTATTTGTTTGTTTTGCAATGAATATGATCAATCTCCGTTGTTTAGTGTAATTGCTTAGGCTGTGGACAGCTGGTATGCAAACCAACAAAAAGTAGTTGGGTGTATCAATAATCTTTATGACAGAAGGGGTTAAGAATTGTGTGAAGTCCCTGTCCCTGACTCTTGTGCTAGGTGACAAACCTGTGTTACAAGAGCCAGTGCTTTAATTTTTATATTATATCTTAAGCGTTTAAAATTCTAAATACTCACATTCATGGTAAAAGATGTGCAACATGTTTTTTGTGTTGCAGAAAATCTATTTCTAGATATCCTTCTATCCTGTTATTGAATGTTGTGCAACTTATGTTTAGCATTAAAAAGGGCTTTATAACAACAATCAATTTCCACCTTTGGAAGCCACTATAAGACGATCGTCTTTGGATTTGTCACTGAGACAAAACAGAAATGAAGCGGTGCAAAGCCTTTTCACAACTATTTTTGAGTCGACTTCCTGTCTAACCGGATGCAGCTGAATACCAGTATTTTACATGGAGCTGCCTATCTGACTAAATGAGACTGGTTGTCAGTCTTTCGGGCTACTACTACTCGTAATGACTGTCAAATATACGTATGTGTATAGACAGCCGGGACCCAACGGTTTTATGTGCTTTCCGGAAGCACGGAGACGACCACATACGTAAATGCGAAAATGCGGTGACACATCCACAGAATTCGAAAAGCATTATAATAACAAATTAAAACCTGTAGGTACCGATCTGGCCGATTAGGTAGTCATTGATTTATGTACGTTAGCTCATATCAAATATACCTACACGCCTCGCTTTGTACGAAATATTTCCATGGTAACTGTCTAGCTAAACCAAGTAAACGTGCTTGTGTGTGGGAGGTACTTAGAGTATCTTTTTCTATAAGAAATCAATGTATCGCTGTTGCCGACAGGATTACGGGACGCCCACCTACCTACTCTTCGAATCTTTGAACGCCGCAACGCTGACGGACAAATTATTTCCTACTAGCTTTTCGCCGTAGCTTCGCTCTCGTAATGGATGGCTATTATCCTACGGGGACTTTCAAATATAGCCTATGATACTCGGAAATAATGTTGCTTCCATTAGTGAAAGAATTTTCGGAATCGGGTCAGTAGTTCCGAAGATGACATCCAAACTTACAAACTTTAACTCTCTATAATATTTTTTTTATTAGTAAGTACCTGTGGGAAAAGTCTGTTAAATAATCCAAATAAAAAAACCATTTGCCGACTTATAATGATTGAAGAAGTCTCCAGACACTGGGCTTTGACAGATAATGTTACACTTGAACCAACTTATCTGTGCAGGCGGAAACAGAACTAAAATAGATGTACCAAATTTAACATATCGATGCGTTTTTTCTTGACAAGCAGCGCCACCTCGAACTGCACACTTAAAGTGGTCACAGTATACTGAAATATCTGTAAAAGTCTTGTGTCCGCAGCCTGTCCGGAGTCCGATTCGGTCTGTTTGATCGGACCTTTATTTGGAGCTATGTATCATATTTTGTGAGTGAAACATGAATCTTAGACAACTTATTGCCTCAAACTATCCAATTTAGCGGTATGTAGTCATTATTTTTTGTCTTTTTTTTTAAATATTTTTTTAAAATTAAACCAATCTATTAAAAAGGTTCTGCAATGGATTTTAAACTTCGCTATGATTAAGTGTTTTGTGAACATACGTTCTTTGTAAGACTCTGAATTCGTTTCGAACAACTTTTTGCACAATGCCGTGTTTGCAGACTTCGTTTCTGAAAACCAGACCATTCATTTGCTATGAACTTATTTTGCCTTTCAATATACTCCTTAGGTGTTGCTTTATTTTTCCGGCTTGTGTGACGTACTTACGTCTGAAAGTTTAATTAATTTTCGCGTCCATGTTTATCCATGTTTTTTTTTATAAAATCTACCAAATTTATCACATGATTTTTTTTCACATTATGAGCAATGATGGTCCAATGATAACGACGAGTGTGTCGCTAGCCGTGAGTTCGAGGTTTCAACCCATGCTGACATTGTACTTTACGTGAATTAATTCATCACCACTGCTCTCAAAACGGTGAACATTTATGACATTCACCAACTCGTACACACGACGGCCAATCAAGCTTTAAAAAACCAGTTTATGCGGATCTCTAATTGTAAAGGAAATCTATACAAAGCGTGGTCAAGTTATACTGGAAATGTATAGCTTCATGTGCCGCCGTGTGTACGTCGTACTGGACCAGCGCGTGGTGGATTGTGGTTCACTCCTTTTCACAGAGAGGCGGCCTGTGTCCCGTTATAGGGTTGACCCTCATCTGGCAGCACAGATAAACAGAGCGTGCTACCGATAGTCTAGTCGATGCTGCTCGTGCGACAGAGTTCCCGATCTGTTCTCGGTCTTGCAAATGACGGTTCTGAGCGACAAAAAGGGATAGGACCATGGAAAAGTGCGATTCCGTGCTTAGAGGTTCAACCCGTAGGCTGATTAACATAATCATCATTTTATGGCAGTCTATGAAGGTCCTGGGCTCGATTCCAAAAGTGTAACTGGGTTTTTCTGAGACCATCAGGAATTTCTCAGTAGCAGCCACGGAGTCTGGATTCGTGCCCGTTTCATGCTGCATCTAAGAAACAGTAATAAAATTCCGGACTTATCTTTCCTCTGAAGGATGTATTGGCTAGAAAGAAGGTGACTGCTGAGATGACGAGTAATAGAGAAGTATGGAAGAAAGAAGACCTGCTGCGCCGACCCCAAATAAAATTTTAAATTGAGCTGTTTAATATTGTGTTGAGATTTTTTTGCTACGTTGTATTAAGAAAAGACTAGAGAAAGATTTGTTGCAAAACATTCGCGGGTGGTTAAAATATAAATCACATTATTTTTGCAATTTTATTCGTTATTAGCTTTTGCTCGCGGTTTCGCTCGCGTTATGGTCGGAAATTATCCCTCGGGATTAACGCTGTTTCCCATCCGTTCCAAAGAACTATCGACATCGGATCTTAAGTTCCGAAGATTACCTCATACGTCCAAACTTATATTTTTGTTATTTCAGTTTTAAACTTTGCCCCACTCTAGGAATTTTAAAAAACAAACATCCGTGTCGTCGTAAAATTTAAAACTAGTTACTGTAAGTAATGGACCTGTCTTGGTTCGAACCCGCCACGTACAAATTTGTCGGGGCCGTTACCATTCGCCGCCAGTGCTCTACAGGCGTGAATCGTGATGTTATGTTTAATGTTTCATAATTTTTTGTCCTGTAGTTCGATCAGCCTGCTGATGCAAATAGCGCTGCCTTGCGCCCTGCTGTCCGACGGGAAAATAGTACTGGACCTGAAGGGAGGGACCAATGCTGACATGGCGCCGCAAATCGAGTACATGACTGAGGTGTTCAGGAACACACTCAAACTCTTCGGGGCTAATTTTGAAATGAAGATGCATCGACGAGGGTTAGTATTCTTTGTAAAAATCATATCAGATTTTGTCAAGTACATGTTTACTTTTGTTTTGTTCCACGTTCACTTTCGGTAAATCTTGCGTTCAGACGTTTAATTTCGAATGGAAGAAAGAATGTTTGAAATCGGATGAGAAGTTTCAGAGATTATTTCTTACATACAAACTTTATTTGCGTGTATTATGTAACATTATTAGTGCAGATAATGTTTTTTTTTAGTTATCGCTTACATCTTTAATTTTGCGCTAACCTTTTTAACGCCATTGTCACATATACGTGACAAGCAAGCACGTGCCCTGTACACCAAACGACACAAATATGTGACAAAATGGTTGGTAAAATTGTGGCTTGTCGTGGAAGGCACGCGCGTGTGTTAATGCTCTGGCGTTCAAAAGGTTATGATTATAACAGGTTCAACCAAAACGTGTTAACTTATTAGCACGAGCAACATTGTATTACCTTGGAAACCTTGGTTCTAGATACTACCCCAAGGGCGGTGGCTTCGTGACGGTGGACTGTATGCCCGTATATAGGTTCGCGCCCGCTAAAGTCTTGGACCGCGGCTTCGTCAGCAAGATCACTGGCTGGAGCTTCGTCGCGGGCACGCTGCCTATGCGGGTAGGTGGAATTTGAATCTTATGCCAGAAGCAGTAACGACTGGGCTTATAATTCCATGACACACAAGTTCTAAGCTAAAGTCTTGGACCGCGGCTTCTTTAGCAAGATGTCTAATGATCTTGCTGACGTCAGCTGGAGCTTCATTGCTGAGTCGTAAAAACTTGTCATGTCAGTGTCGAAGTGAATTTGAATATTATATTATTACGTCGAAGATTTTTTGATTTTAGGCGAAAAATTTCCAGAAGTCTTTCCTGAGCGTATTTAGCTTTCGTTGTATTTAGGAACACTAGTGCGAAATTTCAGGCTTTTAGACCCAGTGGTTTAAAAGGTTTATCTGTCAGTGAATATAAGAATTAAGAAGAGAGCAGCGGTGGCCCAGTGGTGGAGACCCCGACTTACGAGCAGTAAGTCGTGGGTTCGAACCCAGCCAGCAATTCGAAGACATGTGACATCTACCAACCCGCACTGGGCCCGCGTGGTAGATAATAGCCCATTCCCTCTCATAGAGAGGAGGCCTGCGTCCCAGCAGTGGGAACATTAATAGGCTGATTATGCTTACGCTATGAATATAAGAAGATTCTGTCTTCTTTCAGCTGGCATCCCAGATGTCTGAAGGGTTCAAAGATAGCTTAAAGGACCTGAACCACCGCACCGAGATCACTGTGCTGAAGGAAGACCCTAACATAGCGCCCCACAACTGCAGTGGTATCATGTAAGTACAATGTTTTACTATTTATTTATTTTATTTTGACATAATACGATTTTTCACCAATTACATTAGTTTACGGAAGGTATATAAGACATGATTCATATATTCATCTCACAAAATTAAACAATGCTGGTAGGTAATGTCTAGGCTAGCCTCGTCTGCCGTGTACCAGGGCCCGGCAGAGGGGGCCAGCCCATTCAGCAGCTGTGGGCCAATGACACAAACAGACGCGGCAGACGCTGTAGACGACGCGGCGCGGACCCGCTGGAGGTGGGGCGCGGCGTGATGTAATGTTATGTAATGTCGGTGTGTGTGTAGCGCGATCTGCGAGATGACGTCGGGCTGCCGGCTGGGCACGGCCGCGCTCGGCAAGCGCGGCGCGGACCCGCTGGAGGTGGGGCGCGGCGTGATGTAATGTTATGTAATGTCGGTGTGTGTGTAGCGCGATCTGCGAGATGACGTCGGGCTGCCGGCTGGGCACGGCCGCGCTCGGCAAGCGCGGCGCGGACCCGCTGGAGGTGGGGCGCGGCGTGATGTAATGTTATGTAATGTCGGTGTGTGTGTAGCGCGATCTGCGAGATGACGTCGGGCTGCCGGCTGGGCACGGCCGCGCTCGGCAAGCGCGGCGCGGACCCGCTGGAGGTGGGGCGCGGCGTGATGTAATGTTATGTAATGTCGGTGTGTGTGTAGCGCGATCTGCGAGATGACGTCGGGCTGCCGGCTGGGCACGGCCGCGCTCGGCAAGCGCGGCGCGGACCCGCTGGAGGTGGGGCGCGGCGTGATGTAATGTTATGTAATGTCGGTGTGTGTGTAGCGCGATCTGCGAGATGACGTCGGGCTGCCGGCTGGGCACGGCCGCGCTCGGCAAGCGCGGCGCGGACCCGCTGGAGGTGGGGCGCGGCGTGATGTAATGTTATGTAATGTCGGTGTGTGTGTAGCGCGATCTGCGAGATGACGTCGGGCTGCCGGCTGGGCACGGCCGCGCTCGGCAAGCGCGGCGCGGACCCGCTGGAGGTGGGGCGCGGCGTGATGTAATGTTATGTAATGTCGGTGTGTGTGTAGCGCGATCTGCGAGATGACGTCGGGCTGCCGGCTGGGCACGGCCGCGCTCGGCAAGCGCGGCGCGGACCCGCTGGAGGTGGGGCGCGGCGTGATGTAATGTTATGTAATGTCGGTGTGTGTGTAGCGCGATCTGCGAGATGACGTCGGGCTGCCGGCTGGGCACGGCCGCGCTCGGCAAGCGCGGCGCGGACCCGCTGGAGGTGGGGCGCGGCGTGATGTAATGTTATGTAATGTCGGTGTGTGTGTAGCGCGATCTGCGAGATGACGTCGGGCTGCCGGCTGGGCACGGCCGCGCTCGGCAAGCGCGGCGCGGACCCGCTGGAGGTGGGGCGCGGCGTGATGTAATGTTATGTAATGTCGGTGTGTGTGTAGCGCGATCTGCGAGATGACGTCGGGCTGCCGGCTGGGCACGGCCGCGCTCGGCAAGCGCGGCGCGGACCCGCTGGAGGTGGGGCGCGGCGTGATGTAATGTTATGTAATGTCGGTGTGTGTGTAGCGCGATCTGCGAGATGACGTCGGGCTGCCGGCTGGGCACGGCCGCGCTCGGCAAGCGCGGCGCGGACCCGCTGGAGGTGGGGCGCGGCGTGATGTAATGTTATGTAATGTCGGTGTGTGTGTAGCGCGATCTGCGAGATGACGTCGGGCTGCCGGCTGGGCACGGCCGCGCTCGGCAAGCGCGGCGCGGACCCGCTGGAGGTGGGGCGCGGCGTGATGTAATGTTATGTAATGTCGGTGTGTGTGTAGCGCGATCTGCGAGATGACGTCGGGCTGCCGGCTGGGCACGGCCGCGCTCGGCAAGCGCGGCGCGGACCCGCTGGAGGTGGGGCGCGGCGTGATGTAATGTTATGTAATGTCGGTGTGTGTGTAGCGCGATCTGCGAGATGACGTCGGGCTGCCGGCTGGGCACGGCCGCGCTCGGCAAGCGCGGCGCGGACCCGCTGGAGGTGGGGCGCGGCGTGATGTAATGTTATGTAATGTCGGTGTGTGTGTAGCGCGATCTGCGAGATGACGTCGGGCTGCCGGCTGGGCACGGCCGCGCTCGGCAAGCGCGGCGCGGACCCGCTGGAGGTGGGGCGCGGCGTGATGTAATGTTATGTAATGTCGGTGTGTGTGTAGCGCGATCTGCGAGATGACGTCGGGCTGCCGGCTGGGCACGGCCGCGCTCGGCAAGCGCGGCGCGGACCCGCTGGAGGTGGGGCGCGGCGTGATGTAATGTTATGTAATGTCGGTGTGTGTGTAGCGCGATCTGCGAGATGACGTCGGGCTGCCGGCTGGGCACGGCCGCGCTCGGCAAGCGCGGCGCGGACCCGCTGGAGGTGGGGCGCGGCGTGATGTAATGTTATGTAATGTCGGTGTGTGTGTAGCGCGATCTGCGAGATGACGTCGGGCTGCCGGCTGGGCACGGCCGCGCTCGGCAAGCGCGGCGCGGACCCGCTGGAGGTGGGGCGCGGGGCTGGCGCTGCGCTGCGCTCCGACATACTCTCGGGCTGCTGCCTCGATACGCATCTGCAGGTAGCACTTTTAAACATTATTACTATAGACGGGACGGAAGGTCGTTCAGCGAGCTATGTAACGTGACATGCTATTATTATTACCGCGTTTTGGATTTGGAGGGACTATTTCCGGGTAATTGGGTAAAGAACCAAAGTTGTTAACGTAGCTCTCAGAATAGACAAGCTAACGAGATGACCGTGGGGGTCGGCGTGTTGTTGAGTGGAGACCGCTGTGCCAAGTGTGAGGGGGGGGAGATCAGGTCTCACAAGGGGGAGAGACGGGTCGTGCGGAGGGGGGGGGGGAGCAGCTATGTGTGACTTGCTGAGAGTCGACTTGAATGGCGTGCGATTAGAGAAGCCTTTGGGGCTGATGATGATGAGACAAGTGGTTGATATCGGTACAAGTGTACCGTGGCAAACTTGGCTATTGGTCCCATTGTACGATTGTCCATATTGTATGAGTATCTCTCTCGTAGTTGCCAGACTGTATTACGAGAAAGCTGACTTTGACATAACTGTTGCAGGATCAAGTGATAATATACATGGCGCTGGCCGATGGCAAGTCTTCCATGCGGGTGGGCGACATAACAATGCACACCAAAACTGCTATCTTCATCGCTGAGCTGATCGCCAAGGTACGAACGTACCGATTTAACCGATATTCGGCGGTTCACTTTTTATTTATTTATTCGGGATCTCCAACAAAGGATACACAGATATGTATATGACAATAGAAGTCACAACGATACATTAATCACATACATTACCCTTTGGGCTTCGCCACAGTCGGATAAAAAGGTTCTTCTTCATTCATATTGAAATCCTTTCTTTCGGCATTGTCACTCGAAGTGATACACCAGAACAAAAGTAAATGCAGAAACATCAAGATGGCGCCGTTAGATCCGATTAAAGTCACGCGACAAAACATACATGTACAACAAACATTTGAATATTTGAACTTTTTACTATCTAAAGATGTAAAAAAAAATAATCAAGGATTTACACATTTTTTATTTACCGTTACAATTTATGATCTGTGTAGTGTGTTCGCACTGGCGGAACATTCACACAAATTAAAAACATGTTGAAATCTATATTCATCTCTCTCTTCAGACATTTTTTTAAATATAAATACTAGCTTCCGCCCGTAATTTATTATTTTACCCCTTTATTCTTTTCTTTTTCATGTGGTTAGTGCCTAACCTGGTGTCAGAGTTTTTATGCCGCCCATGGGCCTCTGACTTCGCTTTACATGCTGTCGAGAAAATAATATATCTCAGGCAGGCTGTTTGGTTTCCTCACGATGTTTTCCTTCACCGAAGCAAGTGATAATTATACAATACGCCTATGAGTACCAAAAATCAGAGGTGCGTGTCTTGGGTTCGAACTCGACACCTATGACTTGGCAGTTCGACGGTCACCCACTAGGCTATCACTGCTAATAATCTTCTTTATAATATTAGTATAGACGTAGCCAGTGCGATCGCAGTGTGAAATACCCTTGAACTAATATACTTTCTTTCAAACCCAGGTAAAGTTCGAAATAGTGGAAGACGGTGTTCAGAACGTGATCTCCTGCAACGGCTTGCGAGTGCTGAACCGTCACCATCACATGCACCAGGCGGCGGAGGTTCAGTACTAAACGAGGCATCACCTGACCCAACATCTTGCACGACCACTACACCCTGCCATACATAGAAAGTACTATCTGGACGGAGAAACAACATAAGCATAGAATAATCAGACTAAATGTTCCCACTGTTGGGACACAGGCCTCCTCTATGAGAGGAAGTGGGCTATAATCCACCACGCGGGCCCAGTGATAGCAAAAAAGAACAACACATAGACGAAGCTCTTTAGCTTCAACGATTCGTTTCAGGAATGGTTGTCTTGGCTTATTTTGTCTTCATTTGTTAAACAAATGTGTTGTTGGATAAGGACTTTTTATACTCACACATAAAGTACAGTTTGCGTTACAAGTTATTGTGTATTTTCAATAGTCGTTCTGATATGTATAATTTTAATTTATCTAGTATAAAGTCAGAAATAAATTGGAAGCAGGAAATATCTTAACACATAACCACTGACCATGAATGGAAGCCGCAAGTCCCCGGCCTCATGTACAAGCGAAATATTCGCCCCTTATAGACCAGAAGAGGTACTTTATTTTATCAACTTGGTTTCTTCGGAGACCAAAATATATCGAACTTATGTTAGTATCTTGAAGCACGGCTACCGTAGCTTCAGTAATCGTAAGGAAGGAATGGCAGTCTTGTTAACTTAGAGTAAGGATATGGACTGAACTAAGAAACACCAATGATGGTTTTCTTAAATCAAAAGTAAGGAACTATCTGGAAGCTTGGCGAAGGAGAAAAAGGAATTGATTAGTATTCGAAGGTTAAAACCAGTATTTGGAGATAAGTGAAGTAAGTATAGTCGGACTGCCATAGTGAGTAGGACTTCTACTCTTGAGCCGCGCCCACACAGTCCCCCCCGACGTGTGGACGCGGCTTTACAATCATGTGCAATTTTCGTGTGATATAAACTATATACGCATTTATATTTATTATGATGGACCATTACGCTTGTAATAGCGGTCATATTTATATTAACTAATAATAAAACATAGTCTACTATACATATAGACTCATGTGAACTTATTTTATGTGATTTTTATACTGTATTCGCCACCCGTTTTACCAACGAAAAACGGTATGAGTTCAAAACAACTATGTATTATGTATATCTACTTCAATACAGGAATATTAAGTGTCTGAATAACGTGTTTTTATTATGAATGTTGTAAGCTTTAACGTGTTTTTCGTGACAATGATAATATTCTAAAATATTGCCATATTACGAATTCTAATAATATTAACTAATGTGGCCCGGTAGCTGCACATTGCGTCATATCGTCGACGATCTAAGTTCACCGGTTGACTGGTATCGTCTCACCTCGTCTGCCGCTACCGTACGATGTTATTCTAGCACTAGTAATTAACTTATTCCTTAGATAATAATCATTATTATTAATAAATGTTAATAAAATATTGGTGTGTTGTTTATTTATAGTGTAGTAACCTAGTTTGATTCCTGATAGTTTGAGCGGCCCAAAAGGTTGAGGGCGAGCGCGGGGCCCCGCGCGCCTTGGTACCACCTAGTTCCTGCATCGTGGCTATCGTCAACTAGCAGGCGCATGCATTGCAGATAGGCACTGCTTTATAAGATCCAATCAAACTGTCTTTAACTATCACTACCCTACCTACTTACCCATCATACTTATTAAAGTAAGATAGTTTAATTGGACTTATGAGATAGGTAAGTAGGCAGTACATACCTGCAATGCACGCGCCTGTCAACTAGGGGCTGCTGTCAAAAGAAATCCAACTATCCCCGACGGGGAGTTGCAACTGTAAAGCTCGCTTAGTGCACGCTTGGATCCTAGACTCTCCACAGAGCCTCCAATAGATTAAGACTTTCTTGTTCTGTGTGATTACGCCCAAGTCTTGACCAGTTTGTGCCCATGTGTTGGTCAAGGAACACTAACTTATTGCCTCTGGCTATTGTATTGGTCAGAGGCTAAGGGTTGCCTACAACGTGGCAACGCCGCTAGTCTAGCACATTACCAGCTGACGGCGTTGAGGAGTTTTTTGATGCCCGTTTATAGTTTGTTGTTGGTAATTTAATTGTAATAATGTAAAATAAAGTTTAGAAATTGGATTAAACTAACGTATTTCACATAGGAAAAACCAAAATTAATTTATTCAAATTAGGCCGAGAATCAGCGCTAGCACGGCTTTGAACTTGAAAAATTAAGACGACTAACTGCCTATCGGCGGCTAGATGATGGGCAGACAACATAGTTGCCATTGGGGGAAGACCCTGGGTAAGGCTGGCACAGGACCGTGGAGATTGTCGCAGGAGAGGCGGTGGAGGAGACACCATTTCGACCAGATGCCACCCTAGGAGTTGCCAGCGGGCGATAGAACGGCGAGTCTCGTCGTTGCATAGCACGGCTCTCACGTGTGGCGGCGATATCTCAGGTGAGCCCGGACATCAAAGAAATTTGGTGCCCGGAGGCTGGCTGCGCTGGATGGGTCGCGAACGTCATGCGTGGCAGTTCCAATAGGCTCACGGCGGTGATTTTAGAGGATGCAAGCCCCACATACACGTAGGCATTTTTCACCGTTTCAAAACCGAGGATACCGGGGAGATTGGCACAAGAAAAGAGAGGCCTATACCCAGCAGCGGGTGAATTCAGGCTGTGGATGATGACTAATCGCTTACCCTTCGCCACTTCTTAAATATTTTAGCTATAGCTGGGAAAAAGCTCCCCAGGATCATTGAATATGTAATCCACAAACTGAATCAACGTATCCTGCAGTTCACTTCCTTGGTTTGATGTCAACTGAGCTCAATCAAGTCTAAATAAGTGAAAAAACATAATATTTTTTTATACAGTGCTGATGGCACAATAGGCGTACCATAATCTTCTCTGGCTTTTGGCACGCCAGTCGTGTCATGAAATAATTGTTCATCACTACAGCAAAGTTTTCGAATCTGGGTGCCGCAATGAATCGGTTAACCGATTCGTTGCGGATGGCACGGCAGTCGTGCGTGTCATCAATTTTTTGAACGTGTGACACGAGAGGCGTGCCAAATTTTGTTTACCCACAACAAAACTATCATTTTTTTTCACTTAGAACAAGCAGCCTTCGTTTCTGGATATGATGTAGATTTTAAAACAACAGTGGTTAACAGCCTTTTCAAGTTGCATTATTTTTAAGACTATAACATACCATAATAAGTAGGTTTTATGTATTTAAAAATTAATGATGATATCTTAGAAAAAAGTTTAAATTTTACTAGATGATTTTAAATAGCTCATTCAAAAAAATGAGTAACTTCTAAAAATTAAAAAGTGCTAGAGCAATCGAATATACTACGTAGTTTCATAGTGCGACGCGATTTAAAAAAAAAAGAAACAAAATGGCGGATGGGGACTGCCACGTTCTATACAAAAAATTTCAAACCTTTATACAATAATATTATCAAAATAAAAAAAGAATAAACAATATTATCCTATTTGACCGAAAGGTTGACTGGTAGAGAATGCCGTGTGGCATTAAGCCCGCCTATGTGTTAAATGAAGTTGAAATAAATAAATATTACAAAAGGTTTGAAACATCTGAATTATAAAGTCACTTCCCATCCATTTCAAGTAAAACACGTAGATTAGCCACTCAAAAACCGCTTAACCAAGATTATATAAAAACATCACGCCTGTAAACCTCGCAGGGTTTGGCAGAAGTGTACTCAATAGTACACCCACATTTCGCCATTTACCGTAACGAAGATTGGTTCAGAAATAAAACCCAGTAGACTGATCTGATCTTTTTTAATTACAGTTTAGTGTTCCACATTACCATCACATTTATTAAGTTACATTCAAAATGTCTAACTGTACACGTCATGTTGCAATCTTTTATTAAAAATAAATTGTTTGTTTTTATTAACTTACGGGGGAAGCTCGTAGCTCGGAGCTATTGTGTCGTCTATTTATGAGTTCGTCTAATTGTGAAAAGGAGTCGGATAAATACAGAACATTGTTTAATAGTAGATAAATAGGTATCTATTAAGAATATAATTAGATACCTATTTATCACGGCTAAATGTTTTGCTGTTTGTTCTATGTTCCACGAAACGTTTTCTCGGAATTTTATCTAAAATGTCCTAGTATATGCAAATCTACAATCATGTAAATATGTATATTTCAAATAATATTAATTATTATGAGGACAGTTTCCGGCAAACGGTTAAATGGCGCCTTTTTAATAAAAAACAATATGTAGGTAAACTATGTACCCAAATAATATTTTTACCTAAAATTTACTGAACAACAACCCTAGCCGCAGAAAAACCCTTTTGTATGTGTAACTAGTATCCGAGCTCTTAAAGATTTTTGCCTTTAGCCTTGGTTATTTGTTGTAATGGGTTTATTGGCTTCTGCACTCTCCAAAGTACACGTATTTTGTAAATAGTTTTGTTTGAAGTCAAACTTTAAAATTCTAATATAAAGTACATTACTCTGTACATATGTTACGTACACTTCGAAATTCGGTCAGTGGTGGTTAATAGTATACTCTAACTAGGTACTACCAAAAGGTGAAAGTAAAAATATCATCAAACCACGTTTATATTATATATTTATTGTACTTAACATAACTATGTTTAGAAAAAAGTAAAATGTTCAGCGAATACTTTTCCTCGGTAACTTTTGAAACAATTACAGATGTTAACAAAACATAAACTTATTAATAAGTTTGACAGAAAACAAAAACATATAAAATGATTTTTGCATAAAAAATACCCTAACGAAAAATAGTATAAAATTATTTTATTCAATATAAAAATATAGAAATAAATTTAGTCGCGGTGTTGTTATAATTTAAAACAATTTCTTATTATACTATACATCAATCTGGTATACCTAAGTTTGATTACAGTGAGACGATGAGGTCAGGTGCTGGCTGGAATGTACGTGGTTTTTAAAATTAATTACCTAAACTAGGGCCTTGACTCCCACCACAACAACTCAAAAAGCTCAACTTCTTACGACGTATTGTGTTTCTTCACAAAATTTTGTCCAAAACAGCTTACGAGTACTAAATAAATGCTGTCAAATGTTTATCCTCACGTGTGCTATGAGCAATAATATTTTTTTAACACACAGTTTTTACAGTAATAATTTTCAATCTGTGACGCGCTAATCCTATAACTATTAAAACGTTTTTATTAGTCAACCTGACGTCATCGTCAACACATAATAGACATTTATTTAGTAGATTTTTTATTTTCTACAATAGGTACGAAACACCGATGGAAGATACAACGGAAGTCTAAATTATATTACCCTTTTACTTTTTTACAATAGCAACATTTACGTACATTTATTATACAAGACATCACATGATGCAGGACCGTTTACAAACCGTGCCGTGTTTAGAGAACATTTTTGATCGCAAGGTAAAGATAAAATTAAACCGGAATTTTTATATTACAATTTAAATGAGAATGATACGCAGTTCCACATTTCGAGACTAATTTTATAACTATAAAAAAGGAGCATATAAGTAGGCAATACATATTAAGAAATAGTTAAATTTAAACTCAAACAGATGAAAAAAGCAAATAAAACTGTAGTATACAACCAAAGAGGATACAGACGGTTCCAAAACGGTCTGTGTCTGTCAAACGAGGTCAGAGACCCAGAGTTGGCCGGTAGAGGCCAGTGACGTCACCGGTCATCTCCACCGCCGCGGGGTAAAACATGAATGTACTTAAATGGTACCGGTGTGCTGTAGTTTGTGCTCTGGACATTGGCAGTGTGACTATTCAACCTTTTTTGACTTGCTCGTATCTTCTACTGCGGCTTCGATTATCGCGGGCTGGTCCTCGTAGCTGTGGACACGACAGATTTTATGTTAGTTAAGAAATAACGAGTATCAACATAATATAATATCTCGCCTGTATTCCCGAATAAATATATATCTATAAATCCACAGTCCCACATTTAGGCTGTTAAGTAAATAATGAATAGTTGAAAAAAAAGTAAAAGTATTTATTCTGACTCACGGATTCTGGATTTGTGCCCAGTTGATGGCAATAGGCTCACCCCCTATTAAATGGAACTTAAAGACCTAACTAGCGAAATGTGGTTGTACTATTAGATTCACCTAACATTTCGGGGATTACAAGCGTGATGTTACGTTATGTAGTTGCCATTAGATGAAGACGGGCATGTGGTACTGACTTGAAGAGCGCGTTGATGTCGCCGCGCAGCAGCGCGAGCGAGAGCGGCGTGGCGAGGCAGGCGGGCACCAGGTACAGCAGCGCCGGCTGCGCGTGCTTGAACATGTGCATCACGAAGATCGTGGCCAGCAGGCCCACCACGTACGCCGTGAACGTCGCCCTGTACACACAGATTAATACAAAAAAAATATAAGAGTATGCTTAGATGGTTTGGTCACGTGTAGAGGATGAGTGAAAGGCGACTAGCAAAAGGTATTTGTCAAGGCAGATGTAAGAGCTCCAAGGTTTTAACGATTATACGGGGTGGAAGGGACACCGACGCGAAAACGGTCACCACGTATTCAGTACATCATTGTGAGCCCCCCACATAGTTTTTTTTTTTTAATAATCGGTGATAAATTTCAGATCAAAATTATGTACTGAATACGTGGTAACTGCTTTCGCGTCGGTGCTTCCACCCCCTATTTATTATCGATGCGAGTACATTTTTCTGAAGTACTATCGTCAGTTCCGGGTCCTAAGAAAATTGTCAAGTTAAATTGCCACGGAGCCGATCAGTCAGAAAGCTTGGCTTGGCAGCGTCCCAGCCAAACGGTAAATTCAGCCAGTAGTTTCTTACATAAAGGTGCTTTACAGGTTCAAATAAAATTGTTTGTAATCTGTCAAGGAAAAGTCGTTGTGTATAACTAGTCTTATTAAATTTAATGTATTCAATCCACATTAGCCTCTTTACAACAGTAAGAGGAGACGAGCGAAAATGTGTGGAGTCCTGGTCAATCCAACAATGGTCAGACTTGCAATAAATTTAAATTGACAATTTCCTTTCACGTGCAAGCCAAAAATTAACAATGCGCCCGACACCTAAATATAAACGTTCTGTGGTTCAACTGTTCAACTACAAGTTCAAAAGAGCCGAAGCATGAGCTAAGTGACGTTCTTAGGTATCAGCCTAAGAATAACATCACACATGAAAAATCAAGTATGGTGGACAGATGTGTTATTGATCAGTGAGACCCCATATCAACGCTACTCAAGGATCCAAATTTTGGGCCGACCCAACTTAGATTACCATTGACACGCTAAAAAAAAGATAGATAAAAAGGGGTTTGTCTATATTTTTTTTACTGTACGTTTTACAAAGAAAAAATATATATTAAAAAAAAATCGAGTCAAATACATAAGCTCGAATTTACAAATTGAATTAAAATGAGATATAGTCCTTTCCTTTCACAGTTATTTGAATTTTGACAGGACAGCAGCAACTCGACACTAACCTTTAATTAATGTTACTAAAGATCACTGTGACACTGATGTAAAGTCAAAGTTCATATAATTACTTCACTTTTGGCAACAATATCAAACATACCTGAAGAATAAGACTGTAAGAGTAGAGGAAGATCAAAAAATCATGTATCAACTGTGTGAAGGTTGATATAGCTAGAAAGGAGGTGACCGAGATGACGAGTAATAGAGAAGTATGGAAAAAGAAGACATGCAGCGCCGACCACAAATGAATTGGGATAAGGACAGGAGAATGATAATGAAACATACCTGAAGTAAAACTCGCTGTTACGCTTGAGACTCTTGTCGAAGCGCAGCAGCAACGCGATGAAGATGCCGGGCACCACGATGTCGCCCAGACCCAGCATGGCGAAGTTGCTCGCGTCCAGGCCGTTCACTAGCAGGTCTTGAGGGAACACCACTGTGGAGACAACAGATTTGTACTAATGCATGAATTTAGATAGGATGGCAATTTAACTAACAGTAATGAGGCGGTTCATTCATAACCCTGGTTTAGTTGGAAAATATGTTTAGTTTGCACGTGCCACAAGTGCACACAACTTAAAAAACGGAAAGCTAAATATAAAAAGATAAATTGCGTGTGTGGCTGCGCCAAATAGGCCGCCTGCGCGCTGGTTTTCTAGGAGGTGTTAAACGTCCAAATATGTACTGTCAAACAGTCTCTAATTATTACTTAACTTTAAATAGCGTTTACGAATAAACTCCACAATATATTACACCCTAGATGAAAAAAGTTCTTAAAAACCATTTTGACCGAATAATCATATCAAATCATTATTTGGACGTCAAAACATAGGTACTATGACAATTGTGGCAAATCTAAAGCTCTTGCACATTTGTGCTTAACCGCTAGGGACACATTTGTAGTGGTGCATGCGTGTGGCTTAAACCAACGGGCTTCATTTTTGATGGACAACATTTTACCCTTGACATCGGAGAACTTACAGCGCACTGGATTATCGACTCTAGGCATTGAACCGAGCATTGTGAATCTAACGGGAATCAGGAACAGGAAAAAATGTGAGCTATAAGAACAATAGCCGCTTTAAAATTCGCCCGAAATATCGTTAGAGAACTGTTTAAAAGAATTAAACAGTTCAGTTTGTTATTATTAATTAATTTCGAGAACTGTGAGCGGGGTGCGATGGTCTAGTTGGTTAAGACATCCGGTGTACTGAATCGGAAGGTCGCAGGTTCAAACCCTGCTCGCACTCGAATTTTTCTTTCCATGTCAAAAACAGCTGTTTAAAAGAACTTTCCCAAGGCGTCAGCAATATGACGTGCGTTCAAAGTTGATTTGAAAGAGATTTTTTTGTGAAATGTTTTCTTAACTTCCAGTTTTCCTTTCGCAAGGAAACCTATGAAAGTCAAGAAAACATTGCAGAAACCTTTACGCAATCAAACTGAAAATAAAATGCGACTTTGTGCTAACCAGTTGTGAAAGTTACAAGTTTTTATAAAAGAAGCCGTTAAAAATTATGGACTGGGAATTAATAGCTACGAAAAAATATTAACGTTCAAAGGAATCACGTTGTATAAATCGTTCGCCACAGTTACCTACGTAACGGTACACGGGAAAAATGGTACTAATGGTATTGTAATAGGTGGCAAATAAGCGTGCGGCCCATCACATGGTAAGTGGAACATCGATACCTGAAGCACCACATCACCTGCGATGCCTCCGGTATTGCACATATTCTATGTATATGTAAAGTGAAAAAATAAAACTCACAATAATTGTGAGTTTTATTTTTTATAGAACAAAAGCGACAATAACACGAACATAGACAAAATAATTGCAAAAAAAATATATATTACTATTTATGTTCCAGACGTCTCGGTGGCGGTGTTCCATTTCTTATGAACATAATATGTTTTGATCTATATGATTATACCTTTCTTTCCACGTCGTTAAATTTTGTTCGAAACCCTTCTTTCAAATTTACTTATAAGTATCGCCGGGTAGGATACAAGCAGGGCTTCAGATTAACCATGCATTGTTCGAGGATTAAGTTTGGCATAACTAGACTCACACGTTTTTTTTCTCCCAATAGTCACGAAACCGCTCCCTCTTTTTTCATATCGTTGGTCATACCAGTAATATGGTTTATTATCATCATAACCACGCGCTGGTGCCAACATCATCTGTCAAGCAGGATTTTTCATGGAGTAACTGCCTATCTGATATTCACAACCCAGTTACTGGGTAATTCGGTACCCATTGGCAAGACTGGCATGTACATAGAATAAAGCCAGTAAAGAACATAGTGAAAAATAACAAGTGGCAAAGACAAACATTGACAAGACACGGTGCTAAAGTTAAAAACTATTTTGTGTTACATTTGTTTCACTACTACAGTCCCTTCACACCTATTTTATCTCTGACTGCAACAAGGTGGAAAAGACACCGACGCTAAATAGAAATTTTTCATCAGTAATGTAAAAAAAAACAGCTCCTCCATACGTTTGAATGTGTAGGTATTGCAGTTTTGTAGGAAACAGCTGGTTTTATAAATTACCGACCAAAAATTTATATGTGGGGTCCCTTCCACCCCGTATTTCACTATGATTTTGACAGACTTGTCAGTGATGCGACATATCACAGGTAAAATAACAGTCACAGGGCTGTACTACTCATTGGACAAATCACTCACGTTTGAGGGGAAGGTCGAGATTTTTAGCGACATTTTCCATAAACATCTCGCGCCGAAAGAAATAATTTTGTGTAAGTCCTTCACTTCGATCCGTTAACTGTTGTCTTACGTAAGCAGCATAAAACGACTGAATTAAATATAAAAGAACTTTTATCAAAATTAAAATTGACGAACACGACAAAAGGTGTAACAAGAATTTACACTTAAACAAATATCAACTTTAAAAATAAGGGTATATTTATACGAATATGTATGGTTAATAGGGAAGCGCGTTTGTCACGTAAGGCGGACCGTACTTTGAGCTCTTTTTGTGTGGAAAACCGTCAAACGCCGTCCATCAATGTGTGAAAATAATAATAACCTTTGAAAATATTGATCTTAAAATAAATTGAAGGTTCAGCCGAAATTAAACTTTAGACGAAAGACAATTTGTCCGCCGTACAGAAATGACCGCTGAAATAGATCCTATCCATTGGTTGGTCCTGCAAATTGTACGTGGAAAAATAGTCCATCGGCTGCTCAGCGCATAACAGCGAAAAATGCAGCACTTACGTTTGATAGGAGCTTCGAAGGACTTGGCAACGGTGACCATGACATTAGTGCCGAACACCCAGAAGATGTCGTAGATGAAGAGGCCGCACAGCAGGATGCAGCCCGTCACCACGTTGTTGAGGTGCAGCAGCTCCACGCCGTTCACTGCGAACGCGATGCCGAACAGGTTGTTGGCTATCCAATGCTGGATGGACGGAAGTTAAGTTGAAAGTTTTGTTTCAAATTTTACAGGTGTTGTTTACTTACCTAAGTAATGGTAGTCGTATTAGGGTCACACTTATCGACATAGAATCGGCTTGAGAGCTTAGTTAGAAAAAGGCCTTGCTCAGGGACATGGCTATGCAATCAAAGTGAAAAAGACGTCATTTGTCTCGTTTCGGTTCGGTCAATTAAATGCGCTAAACGTAATCGGTTTAAGCGGATTTCGCGTCGACAAATTGCTGTTATAGTTAAACACAACATAGCACGTGTTTTTTGAAGATTGAGAGATGCTAAATCCGCACTTTATCAAGCTGGTATGGTATCTACTTTAACAATTGGTTTAATTGAATAATAGAGTAGAGAGTGCAAATGTGTCACTTGAGCACTATAATATCTCCTGCGTGGCTAACTAGTCTCCTTTATGATTGACCGCGTCAGCGAAACCTGGGCGTCAAGATCTATTGTTTTTCTACTAGCCTGTACTGCCCCACTGATGGGCAAAGACCTCCCCCAAGTCATTAGAAGAACTCTTTCGTCGTGCCACCTCAAACCAGAAGGATTATCGTTCACTGATATATTAATAACTTTAATAAAAATATACATCCTTACCTTCTTAAGTAGATACCAGCCTCCCATGCCGAGCGAGATGATAATGCAGATGATGTCGTATGAGGTAAACTTGTAGTTGATGATGTCTGAGCGCGTGTCACCCTCGCCCCGCGTGAAGTGAATGTGGTAGGACACGTTGGGCACCGATGCTGGCACCATGAATGAGATTACTGGGCTGCGGGTAGAAAATAAAGAAAAAATTATGTACATAGTTGTCTGTCTAGACTTTTCCCTGACTATCCAAGTGTTTAAAGGACTATCTTAAGATATATTAATTTAAAATTTAAAAAACCCCCATCGCAACAAAGAAAACCGAACAAACATATGAAAAGTCAATAAAATGGCTGAGCCGGTTTTGATAAAACATGTCTTATTGTAATATACACATCATGCTCTATCATTTGATACCCCACTTGGGTATATTTGAAAATACTCGATTTTTCATACCCACTTTCATCCCCCATATCTAGTAAATTGCTGCACCGATTTTGATAAAACGTATCTAAGAACCATCGCCAAAAAACTAGCTTTTAAATAAAAATAACTGCATCCAAATTGGTTCACTAGTCAAACTTATAACACCCCTCTTTTTGCTTTGGGGGTCAAAAACTAGAAACACGAAAACCATTGTTACTGGTCTGAAATTAAGGCGCTGTCAGTCAATTATTACTATGGATGAGCGTTTGCCTCAATAAAATAACAGAAACGTAAAAACACCAACACAATATTCACAAACTACAATAAAATTAAATATTTGAAATACTCATAATTTATTAGATTTGAGACAAGACCTTGAATACGTATTAGCCTTGCCGTAATTCGAGCCGTGTCAGACTAGCGTATTTTATAGCGCGTATAAGCTCGTACCGGCTACGCGTGCCAAATTACGCTTTTCAACCGTGAACGCCATTGTTGGCGTGGGGTGACCGGGCGCGCGCGGATGCCTCTCGCGGTCGCGGCTCACCCTTAAACGAGCTTATACGAGCCGAAAATACGCTAATCTGAAACCGCCTTAAGAATCAAACCATACAATTATGATTTATGACCAGTGTTACCACTTACCAGTGGTAATGACCCCATCTTAAGAGTTGCAGGTCGTGGGTGCGAAACCAGCCAGGCTTTTGGTTTGTGTAATTTATTTAATTATATCTCTCAAAACGACGGTGGATTCTGGCCCACTCTCCCTCACTGAGACGTCTGTGTCCCAGCAGTGGGAACAATATAGGCCATATCGTGACGCTATACAATGATGAAAGGTCTTACCTAAGAAGATGGCTCAAGGCAAGAACTCCGAGGAAGAAGAAGTATCCAGTGAGCAGTAGATTGATGTACTCCTTGGAGAAGAACTGGAAGAAGATGTACAGTCCAAACAGTGCGGCGGAGGCGATCAGAGGGAACATCAGCGCGTCCTTGTTTGACATGGTCTCAGCACGCTCGCCTGATTCCTGGGGGCAAGATAACATGTATGATTCACGGAGTTCAATATTCTAGTGTTTGTTAGACTGCCTAGTTGATTTAGTAGTCGCAAGCGCCACTGCGGAGCCGGTTCAGGGTTTAATTCCCCGGTTGGGCATTGTTGCTGGGTTTTTCCAACTGGAATTTCTCAGTAGCAACCACAAAGTCTGGATTTGTCCCCGGTTGATGGTAATAGGCTCGCCCCTATTACATGGGACTTCAAGATAACTGGCAAATTGCAGGTGTACTATTAGGTACACGTCTGCTTAGCCCTTCGGGCATTACAGGAGTGATGTTATGTAATGTAGATTTCGACTTAGAATAGACTTCTGGTCAAAGAATTCCATGTGTAAATCTTGTTCTCTGCAATAATTTTTATTTGAATATTTTATTAATAATATAGATCATGGTACGAATAGTGGTGAATGTAAACTTGTTAGTATACTACCCGAGTCTTACAAGAGAACCCTGGATTAATCCTACCTAGCGTTGAAAAATGCAGGAAAAATTTCCGTTTCTTTCCAATTCCGTTGTTTTTTTTCAAAGTTTCATTCGAAATTTTCAAGAAAATTTGCCAGTCATGATTCATGATTTTTTTCAATAAAACCGAAGAATATGAAAGAAACTGGAAACTTTTAATGTTTTTTTTTTTTTAAATATGTACTTAGTATAAAAGGTGGAAGGGACACCGACACGAAAACGGTTACCACCATTACCACGTATTCAGTACATCATTCTGAGTCCCCCGGCATAGAAATTTTTCATTGGTTATTTAAAAAAGAAAACAGCTTTTTGATACATTTTGACCGTGTAGGTATTGCACGTTTGTAGGAAACAGCTGTTTGTCCCTTTCACCCTATATTTAACTTAGGATATTCTATGCTGTAACTCTTTCCATCATAATACATATGCGCCCCCCCTGGTTTGCATGTAGTATTCTAGCTGTCAGTTGCATAAACAGTTTTATCAATTTATTGCAAAATGTTTTAGTAAAACTTGTTTTGTCCAACTTTTCAAAACATCAAGCGAAAAATTCGAAAGAATCCTATTTCGTTTGTTTGCGAAAAAAACGATAAGAAACCACAATTTGTTTTTTTCATGAAATCAATAAAATGTTTATTTTCGGCATTTTCAACGCCAATCCTACCTAGCTTTTTTTATAAGTAGTAAAAAATAAAATTAATTGGAAAAAGAGTGAGACAAATTTGAAACATGAAAATAAATACAATAAGGGAATTATATAAATTGATTGTATACATAACACAATATATACCTTTCTCATGCACAGAAGTCATGAGCATTTATCAGCATGCTTAAGGTCTTCATGGCCATAAGTATATGACGCAAAGTGGTCTATGCATCATACACTTCTTTCAGTAAATGTAAATTCTACCATAACCAACACAATATACAGCTCATATTTCCATGCTTTACTGTAAGTCAAATCAGAGTGGAGTAGCGTCAAACTTCTGTAATGTGCAGACCTTTATTCAAGATGGATTGGTGATTTTATATATTATTTAATTATAGGTTCAGGTTTCCTAACAATGTTTTATTTCATTAATTTCAGTTATGTCTAAGATAAACTTAGAAATTACATATGAACTGAAATGTCAAAATGATACTTGCTCGGGCTTGAACCTCTTGCAAGTAATAAAAATCATATTCTATTCAACCTCTTTGCATAGTTCATAGTTTTATTAAAGAGTAAGTAGGTATGTAAATTATTTCCTGAATAAATAATACCCAGTAATCATTTATTGTCACATTATCTTCTCACAAAAAATAAATTGGTACCTTATCAAGAAGTCAAAGTCTAGCTTGATTCAGCAAATTACTAGTTATATCAAAAAATACATTCAGAATTCTAGTGACTTCATCAGAAAAAAATTGTAGTTACAATTCTTTGCTACCCGAAAAAAATTGTAGTTACAATTCTTTGCTACCCCAAATTTGTGACATTTTATCACAATTTTTAGATACAGCAAATTGATTTGCATAATTTGAAGGCTGACAACTGTGAATAGTTATTTGTACATAACATAAAATTATTAGATTTTGAAATTAATATTAAAAAAAACATAGTTTCTTTATAAGTTTATTTCT
The DNA here is from genome assembly GCA_963576755.1 of Noctua janthina. Taxonomy (NCBI): domain Eukaryota; kingdom Metazoa; phylum Arthropoda; class Insecta; order Lepidoptera; family Noctuidae; genus Noctua; species Noctua janthina. Next base: position 2,078,568 of record OY755066.1, read on the forward strand.
TGTTTTCAAATGATTTATTACTGTAAAATTTACATTAAAGACTTGCTTATTTTAAATATTTTGCTGGTCACATCATGTCTTTCCTATTTTTTCTATCATGTAAAATTTAAGGAGGAAATTTATTTGCTTTTTTTTACAACTTCCTACAAACCATACTAAAAGTAAAATCATACTATGTTTCATCATTCACGCTTAGTTGGTAAATTCATCTTGAGATTTTAAGCATTAATTTTTAAAAATACAAAGTAATACTTAAGTAGAAATTTTAAGTCTAATAAAAGCATTAATAAACTTGAAGTTCTTAAGGAAGTAGGATAGTTATTAAGGAAATGTGTGATGGAAATCACCATTTTCCTCAATGTACTGCAATTGTTTTATGATACTTTTACCAGACAGGTACCTAAAAAATATGTAAAATGTTCAATGATAGTGACAGAATTTTAACGCACAATGTAGTCATTAACTATATTGATTCCTTCATGAATTAGAACCGAGAACGTAATGTTATGTTTTGAACTTCTTCGCAAGGTCCTATGTATAAGATTTGACAGGCAACATATGCCACGATGTATAACGTGTATCTTTCTCATTGGAACCGACCAAATTCAACAAGTATGTGATAAAATGACATCCTAGCATCAGATAACTCTGTTCGGTCTTACCTTTTGCTCTTTCAGGTATTTCACTGATCGAAAAGCCCCAAAGAATATCGGTAATACAGCCATAATCACTAAACTCAAGTATGCAATCGCGATGCCTTCAATGCTCGTCGGTGGCTTTTCTGTGACATTTTGTACAGCTTCCCTTACAGCCTCTTCAATGTTCACTATGGGGATCTCTGTCGCTGACTCTGCCATTTCGTATGAGTTATTTGCCGAAATGCGTGGCGAGATGGCTTTCGCACTACGGCTGACCAAGTTTGACAAGAAAATGACAAGTGTACAGTTAGATTTATAAAGTTGGACAACTGTAATCGGTAATCTTGATTCTATCTAGAGACAACTCGAGTAAAGTTGTCACAAGAACCGTCTAATTTCTCGCGAGTGTTTGACTGTTTATTAAATGAAATTTCCTGCCTGTCTGAAGATTTTATAATCCTGATTATTTTTTAAGATGGCTATGGAATATCAAGAAAAATATTTCATGAAAATTGCCTTTCAGTAAAATGTGTAAGCAAAACCTGATTTTACCGGTTTTTGTCATATTCTCATTATATTGGCATTACATTCCATTCCTACCAGTTCCATATGTCAAAATAAGTCAAACATAGGACACTTTCGTTTTTAATTTTTCGGTCGTAATAAATATTTTTTTTCGTAATTGTCATGCCTATGTGCTTATATAATTGCAGTTTTAAAGATATATCATAAGTAGTGTTATTTTACTTATTAAAATGGAAGTGTCGGGTGGCGCAGAAGAAGGTTTTGTCAGGGAATGGGCCCCTTGTTCGCATATTTTAAATTTAATTCCGCCTAGGATACAGACTGGCATATTTTCTAACGAGCTGTGCTTAACATGCGTGGACGCGGTAAGCGAGTACATAGCTTTAGGCACGAACGTGGGCCTGGTGTACTGGTACGATCGGAAGAAGGGAAACATTCAGAGACTGCGATGCGAGGTAAGCCTCTCTCTAAGTTCAGTGTGTCAGGGACGGGGTTTCCCCACACTAATCAATGGTCGTGCCCTTGCAGGCATCCAGTACCTGACGCAGATTCTAAAGATGTTGTTAATATTAAAAAATAACTGGTGCAAACAATATTACACCTACAGCTAAGGTGTAATATTGTTTCACTTTTTCTACAGAATTTTCTTAGATCAAAACTTTTTCAAAATACAATTAAATGCGTCTTATGAGATCCAACAGACAACATATTTTTAAATTCAATACCACTTCATCCATTAAAATGCTATCTGTTTTTTTTTATAAGTATACTTATTGAGTATTCTTTTAATTTATTAAGAACATTCATTATCTATCTCCAATTCCTCCCGTCACTTGTTGTCCCTAAAACACAACACATAAAATGTCAGTATAGATCCTCATTTTGTCTAGTGATAATGGAATTGTTTGGCAACAAACAGCACTAAACCAATTTAATAAATAGTCTTACCTTTATTGAAAATGATATGTAAAAAGAGTGTGTTTCTGACTTCTAATGAGTTGAGCAACCAGACCTTAGGCTGTATTCATATGATTGAAATATAGATCATCATGTTCTTGCCCTCATGCTGCTCCCATACATACACACATAAACTCACACCTTTTTGCCAAGGGGCTAAGCAGAATAAGAATCGTAAGAGGCTAAGAATCTTTTGAAGACCTAATAGACAATAATTACTGTTTTCCCTAATATTAGATACATAGAAATTATCTAGAAATCAAGTGTCACCACTTGATGTCTAAATAATTTTGCAGCTTAACAAATGCCTAGGAAAAAGTAAACTGATGGATTTACAATGCTTGGTGCCTTGCTGAGGGTTGAAATTCCAACAATGCAATTAACATATAATTTGAATTTAAAGGTGTGTAATTTACAAGAATTTTACAAGTGATACAGTTTTAGTTTTCATCATAATTAGGCCTAATCCTCATGGTTTAGTATTTGGCCGTCCACACCAACTTGTAAAATTCAACCTGTATATGCATCCATCTAGTTTTTGCCTAGTGTTAGTGTAAACAGGCATTAGATATTTTTAATTAACTTGTTTCTTTACAACAAACTTGTAGTGTAAACATTATGAGTCAACAAGATAATGAAAACAGACTAAAAGATATATCTTATCTGTATGATTTCTTTGTGAACATGGTTTAATTATTTTACTAAAAATTATTGCTTATCTTAAATACTTTCAACATTGATACCTACTTGAACACAATTAAATTTTTCATGAATCATACATACATTTTTGTATTTTGATAATTACAAAAATGTCAAATCAAATCTTTTATTTGTGATACATGGGTTACATGCAGGTGTTCATTACATAATTATATAATAATAATGTTCATTCCATGATCAGCCACTTGGGCATACAAATGATGAAATAAGATAATGAAATATGAGTCTAAAATTCCAATGATTTGATATAAAATCCATTTCAGATTAAATATAAATTATATCATTAGTATTAGTCATGCATGACAGACACAAGACAAACAACAACAATAAATTAACATCAAGCGGACATTTCAAAAGTTCTAGTAGATAAAAATTCAGCTACAGAGTAATAACATTTTTTTATAAGGAATTGAAACAATGTCTTTTTAAAGACTTTAATATTGTTACATTTACTTTTATGTCATTAGGAATCTTATTGTAGATCTTTGTGGCTATAGCAAACACACTTTTCCCAAAGAGGGTAGTTCTATATTGACTAGTAAGGTTATTATACAAATGAATTCTATTTTGCGATCTGAGCTCTAATGTATATTGTGATGGATGATATCTAATAAACAGGGCCATTTCAAAATATACACCATGTCTTCACGTTATCCATACACTTTGGCAAACGCTTCTATAGCTTTTACAAATCGAATCTTACAAAGGAAGTGGTACTTAAAAAAGCTTTGTTACAAAGATATTACTGTACTGTTATTATTATAACTTATTATTATTATTATTGTTTTATTTTTATATTATTTGGTACCTTTGTGCTCTACTATCATAATGTTATGTCTTGTTGAGTATTTTGTGTGTACATAAATAAATAAATAAATATTTGTAATTTCATTTAATGAAATTTAATTGAGCTATGTAGTAAGAAAGGGCTTTAATTTGACCTATGTTGCTGCTTAGTGCAATTAAATTATCAAATGCTATTTGCATTTCATTTGCACATATGAGAGGAACCCGAGACTTTCTTTTATGATTCAATAAAAATTATGTAATAAAAAAGCTGCTGCGGTTTGCGGTTGCGGTCTACTTCGGAGGAGCACCTTTAGTGTTTCTTTATTGAGTTTTTTTTTCTGACTTGTTGTTGGTTCTGGGTTAGATTCCCAGGTTAGGTAAACATAACTGGTGAAATTTGGATTAGGCAGCCGTCTGCCTACCCCGGGATTATAGTTGTGATGCTATGTTATGTGTTATTTAGACGTGCAGTGATGCATTTATCTAAATAAAAGATTTTATAATCCCCAATTGTTTTTCAGGCGTCCACATCTCCGATAACATACGTAAAGATAGTGAGTACAGTTGACTACATGGTGGGGGCCGGCAATGCCGCCGGCCAGGTCACCGTGTTCCAAATACCCAAGGAACATCCTGAGAATGTGCCCGACACCTTCAAGCCTAAAGTGGAGCCCAAAGTTGAAAGGTCAGAATTTACTTATGTGAAATGCAGGCATGGCAATTTTTTTCTGTTTCATTCATCAATTTATCTTGATAATTGGCAAACCATACATAGTACATACATGATAATCGAGTCGCTTTTCGCATCTTCTGTGTGACCACGTTTCCATTATCATTTAGAGAATTATTTGTCCTGGAAGATTTATTTGTATAACACAGTCACGTTAAACAAACAGAGTATAAAATAAATCTGCTGTCAAGCTGTAAGTACTGGTGCGTAGATCACGGACACACGGCGGCACATGAAGCTGTACACTTCCAGTATAACTTGGCCTCGCTTTGTATAGGAAATCTATACAAAGATCCGCATAAGCTGGTTTTGTAAAGCTTGATTGGCCATCGTGCGTACCTCGATCGAAGCTGGGGCGGGTTGCTAGTTATATATAATATAACATATGGAGGCGACAGCAAGTTTACGTCAAGACTTGTTGTCCTGTGTCCTCAGCGTATATTGTAAACAATAGTAAAACCTTGGCGATATTTAATTCTGTTGTGGTCATGTAATACTCCTGACCTCGTGAAACCACAAGTTTGCACGGCACAACAACAGTAATATTATTTATTTATTATATTAGGTCTACCAACAATTGTTCATCTTGGATACAGCGACATAATTCATTCTTAAAATTAAATTACAGCGCAACAATTACTTAAAGGTAAACACCATAAAACAATAATTTCGGAAAATAAGCTAACTTACTAAGTACTATTAAGAGCCATATTCAATTAAATTAAATTAAATTGGAAATTCTGAAAAACAGAATTATGATTGATGAATTGATTAATCAATTGATTGGTTAACATAACAGTTCATAGATTCTAGATTTTCCTAGAAACATTGGATCGATTCGCAACTTGGTTACAATTTTCCATGCACTCCTGTGCCGTCTCACCAATTACTGAATACACCTAATTTATTATCAAGAAGATGTTGAAGAGTATCATTTCGTACTATCCTCAACAAAGGCAAAAGACGCGTCAGGTATTGCGACTTCATTTGTTGATTATTTACGTCGTCATCTGGCTAGCATTTTTCCAACTATGTTGGTTAGATCGGGCTGGAAGCCGACACCATCATATTTGGGAAAAGGCTCGGCAGATGATGATATTGTGCTTTATTTCCAGATATACAATAGGAGAGTTACACAAAAGTAAAATCACAGCAATAGAATGGTCCAAAAACGGCATGAGACTGTTTTCGGGTGACAAGAACGGCGTTATCATAATGACTGAGATCGACTTCTATATGGTAAGTGTCCGCTACTATCTGCCCAAGATAAGAAGACAACTGCGCTGTGTTCGGTGTTTATTTGTGCACTTATTTAGATTCCAAACAAGTCAACAAATACGAAGTTTTGGAAAAATAAGTACTGCACATAAATTCATTCTAAAATCAAATTAATTTTCACCGGAATAAAGTTCATATTCGTTTAAGTGGCAAATGAAAATAACTTTATTTAGAAACAGGGCTTTAATTGAGAAGATTAATTCAAAGCTTTGTTTCTTATTAGCGCTTTTCCAAGGTGAAATTTAGCCGACCAGAACATTTGGAGCCTGATTTACCGCATATGTTAGCGCTGCTCAAATCTGCACCAACACGACGCTAATATTATAAAGAGATAAAGCTTGTAAGTTTGAATGTAGGGGGTAAACTCCGAAACTACTGATCCGACTCCGAAAAATGCTTTAAATAATGAGCAGTTACATTATCCGCGAGTATCAAACACAATATAAAAAAAAACAGTACGTTTCGGTGGGATAATTTCCGACCTAAATACGAGCAAAGCCGCAGGCAAATGCTAGTAGTCAATAATTTACTGATGAAGGTTTTAATTAAAGAATGGTTTGGTATTAGCGTTTTGTACAGAGGGATTATGTTAACTTATTACGCTAATACTGTTAGAGATTGGTCTCTTACGATCGAGACCGGTATGTCAGATTAATAATATTCGGTAATACCTACTAATCTTGTTTCTGTTTAGAAAGTCGTTTAAGACGTGTGCTTAAAAATACGTACCTAGAGCAATAACTGGTCGACACTTTCCTCAAACTAACGAAACCTACTCAACTATACTTCTTTAAGGGAGTATCTTTGGGTATTCAGAAAGAAATAGGTACATGATAAGTTGCTGTTTCAGAGTAAATTCCATACAAACATACATAAAACTTTCCCCTCTTTCCCTTTTGCCTCGTCCACGTTCATACAGCTGGTCATTCATACATCCAAGTTAATTCCAATCCCCATTTTGATCGAATTATTTGAAACATTTTGCACAAACAGGTCTTTAAATGGCAGATAACAAAAGCCTGTTTACTGTAAACTTTCCTTATTCTCGTCGGGAAGATCCTGAGTAATACAAATAATTAAAAATATATTTTTATCATCAGTGGTAATTACGTTTATTAATGATATTGAACGGAAACAATGATAACATTGTGGACAATGCTCCGGCAAGGTTGACTTGTTTAAGGTCTCATTTTATAGGCCGCGATTGTGAGTTACCAGCTGTGCCCAGCGGCTACACCCGCCGTTTTGCTTTTTGCTCGGATCCTAAGAGCTGTAGCGTGATGTTAAATAGACTATATCCTTTCTCAAGAATTGGGCTATCATCAAATGCAAAAATATTTTTTCAAATCCGACTAGTTCCAGAGATGATCGCTTTAAAACAACAAACTCTTCAGCTTTATTATATGTAATCAGTATAGATAATTATGTCAGTCGTATACTTCAGTAGGATACCTTTTAAATGGACATTTTGATTATTCAAAAGTTGTCTAAGATAAGAATTAAATGCATGAGAGAAGGTAATTTTGCCGAGTAAGGGAGTGACAAGACTTGTCGACGCGGAATCGATCTTTAACCTGTCAGAAAGAGCGTTTAAAGACAAAAAAACACGTCTTTTGTCTCGTTCCAGATCGGAAGACGCGACTCGATACCGCGGCGGACTATTCCCTTATATTAATTGCTTGTAGATAACGCTCTTTCTGAAAGCCTTTCTGCCTTAATGTTCGGTAACATCGCCGCCTTTGTTTGTGAAAATATCCAAATTCTAATAAGCTAAAGCTAATAATGATACTAATTTATTAACTCATCCCACAGCATCTCTGCAAATCAATGGAGATTGTAAACGAAGAACACGAGATCGTTCAGATGAGCTACTATCAGAACACGCTGCTAGTGTCGAGTGTGTATCGCAGCATCGTGTGCGAGCGACGCGATGCGCGCTGGCACGTAAACCAACTGGGCAAGAAGGAGCGCAAGAGGTGAGCTATCGTAGCCTGTGACAGACGTACTGACAGATGTTTCGAGTGTGGACAGGGTGAGATATAGACAACCAAACGGAACCACTTTCTCCGTGGAACCAACATGGTTATCGCAAAAAAATGATCCGCTTATAATGTCGGGACTGAACTATTTTATTTTATTTATTAAGGGTTTATGTAACAGTAATTTGGGTCGTTTGCTTCTCTTTAACATCTTTTCCTTTTGTCTCACTTTCCGTACATTGTCGCCAGCCTGTGCGCGCTAGGCGCGGTGTTCCAGCACTCGTACGCGCGCGGCGGGCCGGCCGCGGCCTACTGCGCGCGCCCGGGCCTGCGCCTGTGGCGGGCCGACGCGCACGGGAATGTGCTGCAGACCTTGTTGTTCAAGGTACGTACTAAACAAATAGAGAAAATAAAACATTTATTTTGCTAAAACATAACAGATAACATAAGAAAGCTCAAAATGAATAATTAGGCGGAAAATATACGTCATACCCACACAAAACGGCCAACGCTCAGCATAATGCAGTGGCACCATGTTGATCATTTAAAAATGTAATCTGAACATTTGAGACTATAGCATTAATATTGCCAGTAATCAGCTAAAACATCTGATGTTGCCATAATGAATAAACATATAGTTTTTATCCCACCTGTTTTTCAATTCCAGGAGGCGATATCAAACCCGCTAACAATAGCGGAACTCCTAAACCCGAGCCAACACAAACACTCTCACAGCCAACACGAGTACAACCTGGGCCCACTATATGTGTTCCGCGAACACTTCCTGGTGTCGCACAACGAACACATGCTGTACATACTGGACCCGCGCTCGCTCACTGCGGTGGCCGTCGTCGACGATCTGAGAAGGTTACTAAAAAAAACTATTTACTAAAAATACTTACCATCTTGGAACATGAAAATAATTTAAGCTTCAGGAGATAGGACCTAAAATTCAATCGAAACAAGGCATCGATTTTGATATGTCTATCTAGTCTGTAATGTCCCACTGAGGGGCAAACGCCCTCCCTATTTCCAATCTTCCAAAGAACTACTTACATACATTTATGTTCGCGTTACTCGACAAAATATGAATGCACAAGTTTCAAGGTTTCTGGGTAAAATTCACAAAAGTTGTTAAAAATGATTGTACAATATTATTAATATATATTAGCTGTTCCCGGCACGCGTTGCAATGCACCTTTTCCTACTACTTACCACCTACCTACCTACTACCTACCACCTACCACCTACCTACTTACTACCTACCACCTACCTACCACCTACATACCACCTACCTAACACCTACCTACCTATTACCTACATACTACCTACCACCTACCTGTACAGTAACAAACACAAAAAAAAAAAAATGAAATCGGTCCAGCCGTTTACGCGTGATGCCGTGACCAAGGGAAATAGGGATTCATTTTTATATATAAAGATAGATTATGCTTTGTGTACCTGAACACCACCTACTGGCGTGCTTGATCCACGCCTTTGTCGGGCGGGCGTTTTGAGGCACAGTCTTAGGTAATTTTGTCATTCAAAAAGTAGTTCTTCTCTTGCGCCGAATTTGAATAACTGACAATCGAAATCAACAATTTCGATTTATTGTTTTGGTTTTGGAAAGTGATCAATCTTGTAGAAGCCTACAATATGACCTTCCTCACAGGATCCTGTCAGTATCAGTGAACAAGGACGAGATCTTCGTGCTGGAGGGCCCGCGCTCGCTGCTGCGCCTGGCGCATGCGCCCGAGCCCGCCGCGCTGGCCGCAGGTCTGTTCAGCAAACTTCACTAGCCATCACACTAGGGCACGTAGGCTGGATGACGCGTCTAACACTAACTTTACTGTGCTATATGACTTATGGCTGACAGCTGTCACAGATGATAAATAAATGGAGTGCTCAGTTCTTCTTCCTCTTAGCGTCTCGATGGCAATGCCTAGGTTGGCCCAAAACTTAGCTAAAAGTTTAGCGCTATCACCAATTCCTGGAACGTGCAGGTATCAGGACCCGTTGAATACGAAATCAAGTGTACCATTGTTCGTGTAACGGCACCACATTTGCTCTCCACGCTAGAATCGTCTATAAATTTCAGATTTTCCTTGCTTCGACCAACCTGTTTCCGCAATCTGCTCATTAGAAGTGCTCAGTTCTGATAAGGTATTCCAGTGACGCAGAGTTACCATCTTAAACATAACATAACATCACGCTTGTAATCGGTTAGACCGAGGCGTACGATCTTAAAATATTGACAAAATAATATTGTGTGAACCCCATCCCAGTTAACACTTTAAATAGCCAAGCTCCTGACCGAATTTCGGCCATGGAGTTCAAAATCTAGTCATCGAGGCTAATCTCCTCGGGGATATCCAAGGGAGATATTACAGTGCATAAATGTGTGCACAAGCACAGGTACACTCTCTCTTCTCTCAAAATCAATATAAGGTGTCGTCGAAGTCATAAAAATGATAAGTGCTACTCCTAATTAGAGCGATACAGCACGCCGAACTAGTTACAATGAGCACTCCATTTGTTGTCAGATCTGTGACGGTTTTTTATATTCTTACGTGTACATATATGATGTGCCTTCCAGTTTATATGCTCTATATGAATGTATTGTCGTACTTATTTGCGCACGTTTTAAAACTTATGGAATGATTCGCTATCACTGAATGCAGTTTAATTTAATTGTTATTTGTTAGAATATGGACTTTTTTTATTTAGTTTAACAGACCTGTATTTTAGAACAATACTCAAGCACTTATCATAAGTATGTTTAAATCGCCATTTGGCTGAAATCTTTTAAACAAAATGTATGCTTGATCATCCTTCTAAAATATGGGATTTAGTCATTATTAGATCACATTAGATGTAAGATTATTAACTTATTTAAGACATGTTTGGAAAATAAGCAGTTTTGAGCGTCTCGAAGAGAAGTTTCTACAATCTGTTATAGACTAAAAAAGCAAAGCTTAAAATTCGTTATATGTGTAATAAAACTCAAATAAATGTATACTCTATGAAGAGTAAGCTCGATTATCCCGCATGAAACGATAGATATGGCGGGTGTTCACAATCTAACGATTTATTTTATTTCTGAAAAGTGAGAAATATCCTTCTTTCATACTCAAGCTTGATTGAATTTTCTACTCTTTAAGACGCACAAAGAGATGCATAATATTCGATTATAATAAGAACATGGTTAACAACTAGTGAATCGCCGTATTGCGTAGATTCGTAGAACAATGAAAAGCGTGGTCATAAAACTTGAGAGCAAGATAACACGAGACTCATATAGGCATGTATAACTCACGGTCGTACTCTTACATTTTAGGCCCACGATCCGATATACAGACCAATTTTCTTCTTATTTTAATTGCATATATCAGTAACTTCTAGAAAAAAACAGTACAATTATTTTAATAATATACAATAGACATAATATTCATGAATTTATTGTTCACATACAAAACCTGTTTGTACTGTCTATTTTCCCTTCAGTATTTTGCCAAGCGTAACTCAAGTGTTGTTAAATTTTCATAGCCTGTCGACTCGCCGATATGAAATCAATAAGTACAATTTCAAGTTGAACTTTACACACTTTGGGGTCGGCACATAATCACATTTATTGAACAACTAAGCCCATCCGAAGCAACACATGGTTTTCATTCTGAAGCTTGCGATAGGCAAGTTCGGCATCTACCAACGCTATACAATGTGTTTTTTTGATATCCCATAACTCTAGGGTATGAAAGAGAACATATCAAAGAATCAACTGGCATATAAATTATTTTTCAATTATAATTTTTAGTCACGATTATTAATGTAAAACACCCTTACGTGAAATATGACTGCGTCGCATTTTCTTAGCTTTAAATATGAATGGTTTAAATGAAAATGAATATCGTATTTATCAATGAAACTTAGATTAATAATGATTGGTGATATCTTCGAAACCATTTTTGAACCACATATCCAAGGACTTTTTGTAATACTTTAACTTATAGAATATAACCCTAGAGTTATGGGATATAAAAAAAAACACGTTGTATAAGAAATAATGAAATAGATAAGCTGGGCAATGTTGGAGCTAACCCGAGCGCCTCTTCCTTCACATATATTAATAAATATTCTATCTTAACCGTCTGACTGTGCCGAATTATGCCGACCCGAAATATATATGTATCTCTTCACGATTAGAAATCGACAGGCATAGTAGTATTAAATCGGTTGTTATTATATATCATGTAATGTGTTCAATACAACGTTGTGAACTATAAGTATTATGAACATATTTCCGTCCGCTTCCAAGCATGCATTTATGTATTAGGTATACAGTTATACATAGTATTTCCATACAAAGTTTATATAAAACGGGGCAGAAGTTAACATGAATATGTCACACAAAACGTAAAAAGTGACGCTGGGTAACCTTTTTTTAAATAAATAAATAAATAATTAAAACCCGCTTGCACAAATCACTAAATGTGTTTAATGCATAGCTTATTTAGAACATCAATCTGTCTTTGTCATCTTAACGATGTATTTAAATACGTTTAAGCTTGAAACACATTAGCGAGTTGTGCAAGTGTGCCTAAGAATAAAGTAAACTTATTATTTCCAAACAATAATATAAATAAGTTTAATATACTTAGTGAGCAATGCTGCAAGTAGGCTTAAAAGTCCGTCGTTATGAAATAACTTAATAATTAAAACTGTAATGTACTTTTTAGTCAATTATAAAGGTGCCTTAAAAAATGAAAATATTAAATTAAATAAGTCTTGTACTAACATATCATTACGCCATAAGCAAGTATAGTGCCATCATTTACAATTTTAGGATATCATTTTCATATTTTTTTCTATGTAAATTGCTGTCCAAATGAATGCTTAACCGAATGAGCCAACACGAGGACAACAATGACCGTTTTAACTAACATTAGGCGAGAACTAAAAGAATGAGCAATTATTTTTTAGGCAACAACTTAGCTATTGCTCAGTGTAAGTGAAAACGAGCACACATTTCGGATATTTTAAGTTTTTCTTTGGTACATAACATATGATTTAAATACCAGTATTTTCTTACATAGTGAGTTAAAAAAATACTATACCTTGTACCTTAGGTGGTGGAGATAAGATTCATTTCAGTTTAATCATTCACATTTTTGTTTCTTCTTATTTAAATGATAAGTTTAATCATTTAAATAAGAAAAAAAATGGAAACTTCTCCATTAAATATAGTTCTGTCAATGTCATTTGAGCGCGAAAAGGTCCTCGTAGCTTTATAAACCGTGTTTAAGAGCTATCGGTGTCATTATTGATACTGATAGTGTGATCAAGTTCACTTTAATAGATGGCATTAGCCCTTCCCGGTACCAGGTCGTTAATACGGAGCATAGAGCTTGAAAAAACTTCAGCTTTGTCGTCACACTCACTCAACATAACTTACAGTGATACAAGTATCTTTTGTCTCTCAAATGACGTTGCCAGAGGGTTGTCACTGATTAACATTTTGTGAAACATTTTGAACAAACGAGATGGTGCGGCGGTGTGAGTTCCGATTTTAGCGACGCTTCTAAAGAGCCTTGTGCAGCTTTACTGTGTGATAGTCTCGTTATAAAAGTTAGGGTTGAACCTCATCTATCACCACAGAATCGAATTTTTCCATGCTCCTATGCTTTTCTGTCGCTCAGAACCGTCATTTGCTAGAGCGAGAAACAGAGTGGGAGTGCTATCGCTCCCGGCAGCATCGACGATGCGCTCGGCACCACGAATCCGTGCTGATAGATGAGATTCAACCCTTGAATGTGTCAGTTCAGAAAAACGAACCCACGTCATGTTGCAGACAGACATACATGATTACAATGTTGTTTATAAACAGTGTTTTTTTAAACAAAGTTGTGAGATTATGATGATATAGAAATAAGATTAATATGTAATAGTATATAAGTTAGAATATATAGAAAGTGCCTTACTCATACCAAATCGCGACCAATGTATTTCATACATCTTTATATGTATATAGACAATAATGTATTGATTATTGTATCATGTGCTAAAAGTAGGTAGGATCTTATATTTAGCAGCAGTAGCAGTAAGGTACGGTTCTTTTTTTTTCGCCAACTAATATGAAATTGATTTACTGAAGTATTTATTCCAATATTTAACTAAAAAGCAGAGTGGGAAAAGGACAGTGTTAACTTACAGCTCTGCCAGATCAAAAACGAATATATTAAGGTCCGAATTTTTTTATTGTCACATATCTTTTTCCTAAAGAATAAGATTACGGATTGAATAGCATTTGTAACAGAAAATATGTCAGATTTACAATCCGCTGCATTTGGGCCCACGTGGTGGTTTTAAGCCCACTCCCTCTCTTAGAGAGGAGGCCTGAATCCCAGTAAAGGGAATATTACTACTACTACTTATGCCGCATTAATTCTTAATATAAATGTTATCTGGCGATTGAAAAACCAACCGTAACATTAACTTAAGTTGGCGCAGAAGAGATCAATGTATTTTTTATTTTTGTACTAATGTGACTACCATTTATGGTATAATAAAACTAATATAAGTTTCAATCTTAAATTGGGAATCTAACTAGTATTTATTATAGTGCAAAATACTTATGTTTAGTTAAGATATTACGTACTTAAACTGACTATAATATGTACTTATATCCATTCCTATTATACATTGTATGCAGTGATATTATATCCAATGATATTATAAATAAAAAAGGGGTAGATATCGCACTAGCGCGCGCAAATAGTTGCAGACAAATTTAGACAATTGTCCTAATTTAAGTACTTCAAGCACAATAGCTATCTCTTTCTGTATCATACTTTCCGTATTATCTATCGCAATCGTAACAACGCAACGATATTTGAACGCCGCTCAGTAAGAACGTAGCGTATCTTTCTTTATAATATCATTGGTCCTTTCAGTTTTTTTAGCTCTGACAGGAGCAACCGGTTATCAGCCTTATTTTAACGGTTATAAAAGTTACTGTGATTTTGACAGTAACCCAAAGTCAGAGGTAAAATAAATGCGAATGAAGTGGAACTGTCATGTGACGTTATTATTGTGACGTTCTCATTTCCATCTTGTATATTAAGGTGTGCACACATCAGTGTTAATAAGTATTTGCTCGTATGTGTACGCACCATTACGGTGCTTGTGAAATTGGCTATAAGTAACTATTTTACTAGAATTTAAGATTGGTGCAAAATAAATGTTAAGATTCGAAACGTAAAAATTACGCATAGTTTTTGTTCATGCTATGTGTCGGAAAAAAATATTAAACATATGAGTTAGTTCTTCTTTGAAAAAGGCATTTAAATACTGTCTAGATATTTAATAAGATCCGATTTTTTCGTTGATATTTTATTTTTGTATTGCTTTTTTTAATAATTGTGTTTGGAACCGACACATTTATTTCTGTATATATCTTTAAAAATATTACAATATAATGTAGATTAGATCTGTCGCTTATTTAAAGCTTCGTAGACAGGGTGTACCTTTTGGGCTTGTTAAAATTAATGTATTTACAGGGTAGAACATTTTAAGTAGTACTTATACACATCCTGTATCTAGTTACCCGCTGTAGTGAGATGATTGACAACGATTTTTGTTTATTTAAGTATGTTTTTTGGTATACTTGCTTGCAAAAATAATATTACACTAGTTTTTTACTACTACTCCATTTGTGTACTACTTTCTATTTAATTTTAGTAAAAAACAAATGGTTTTATGCCACATTATCAAGACTACCAAAATACCTTACCAGTTTAAATACTTTTTATTAAAATTATGCATGTTTGTAAGATATAATATTTTTGCAAGCAATTGTATATAGATGTGTTGTCTCGATGTCAGCATGGCCATTGACTTATATATAAATATACACATGCACAACATACATATGCATTTTTATTTTATATCCAATCACCTTTCGCTTTTGTCTATGTATATTTATGTATACGTGCAATGGCTTTGTTTGTCTGCTTGTTCGCTGCTAGAGTTTGCTAATAACCCCGCTATTTGCATTTATGCTAACTTGACCGTTCGGACTAACCGGAGAGGACAAGTTGCAGATCGGCTGTGGACACCGGACTTTAGTACATAAGCTGTCAGAGTCCGGTGTCTAGACTTCGCGTCGCAATTATTCCCAACCGGTTTAAATAGACCTTAAATGCTCATATTTAATTCTGAGACTATTCCCTGCCGTCATTGTTGTGGGTTCGATTCCTGCTAAATTAGAAATAAATTGTATTGCACATCAAACCGATTGAAATTAATTCGTATGCGTGTTAGTTGCAGTTAAAACATATATTTTTGTACCAAAATTAATAAAATAGTTTTGTTGCAATCTTTAAACAGCGCTGATTGGGACGAACCTAATTTTTAGTTGACAAAGATCTCAATATAATATGAATACTATATGCAACATTTTGCATGGCATATTTATGTAAGTATTTAATTATATTTTAGAAAAGCTTGCAGAGTAAGATGTTTTATATTATTTTCATTTTTTTTAAAGATTATTAATATCAAAGTAATCGAAAGAATCCTACCAAATCAAGTTTATTTTCCTACAGAGGAACCGATGAACATGATGACGAAGTCCCTCACATCGTCCATCCAGCAAGCGGTGAACTCGGTCCGCGACTTCACGCACATCGACCAGACAGTGCCGTACATCTCCAGCGTGCTGGAGCAACCCATCTCCATGTTCACCAAGAACGAGCTCATCGAGACAGGCACCGTCGCCAGTGCAGAGGAGTGCTTTGAACTACCCCCTATCAAACATTTACCCCTAGATCTCTCCGAGAATGTTCTAGAATCGATTGTGAACGAGTTCCGAGATGTCTCCAGCGATGCTGAGGAGATTAGGCGGGTGAAAACTGAAGAGTTGCAGAGGAAGTTAAAGTTGTATAATAGTATAATGGAGAAGAAGTACGATGGGGAGCTCATTCATAGCAGTAGACGCAGTCGGCGGCGGGAGGGAGGCTCCGGGGGCAGTACCCCTAGGATGGCTACCCCGGTCAGGAAGGCAGCTGACAATGTGAGCTATACCAGCCCCTGTGTCATGAATATCAGCGTTTATGGGTGAGTAATAACTTATTTTTTAATGGCTGTGTACCTTCGCCCGACGTAACCACGCTTCAGCATCGATACAGAAATGCTCGCAGACAACAGTTGTTAGATGAACTCCGTCGAGGCAACAGGCGCGCGTTAGCATCGATACAGTAGCAATTCTAACGCATGTTTGCGTCACTTCTGTCGCGCGTTGCAAATGCGACTAAAGCGGGATACAGAAGCGCGTTAACAAAGTCCGCGTCAGCTTCGCTACAAAATTTCGCCGTGGACGAAGGATCTAAGTCCTTAAGAAGTTCCGTAATCTCTGCCTTTCACACAATATTCGTGTGTCAACGATCGTATATTTCAATTCCAGAGCCATACCCCAACATAACGACGAACTACTAGAGAAGCAAATAGAAGAGAAAGAGAAGATCCTTGCCAAGATGTTGAATTTGGAGTCGCTCAGCATAGACAGCCCCAAGTTGGACAGTCAGACCCCCCCAGACCCCGTGCCTTCCTTCAGACACGTAGACATTCTACCACCACCAGAGGTAACAACCATCACGGCTAAACCTGTTCAGAAACCAGCAAAAACTCCCATCAAAGACCCCAGTCCGATGGACTTAGTACCTAAAGTAGTCCAACTACCCAACACCTGGAACTTAGAGAATATTGAACTGAAACTAGACACGAAACATAACGGGTTTAAAGACAGGTCCCTACTGTCGCCCGACGACCACTTAGACAGTGAGTGGGAAATAATCTGATACAACATGATGATGGAATCTGGTTTGTTTTATACGTGAATCAGACGCCAGATTTTTGGTTGTACAATCCAAAGAACAGATTTTTTACAAACGGCATACTTTATACAACAAGTCGTGAATTTTCCAAGGTTTAGAATAGTTATAGCTGTTTAATATTCACAAAAATAATCATAGCTTTAAGATCCGGTACCTACATTTACTCGACTGCGG
Organism: Noctua janthina; assembly: GCA_963576755.1. Classification (NCBI taxonomy): domain Eukaryota; kingdom Metazoa; phylum Arthropoda; class Insecta; order Lepidoptera; family Noctuidae; genus Noctua; species Noctua janthina. The sequence goes on from OY755066.1 coordinate 2,096,248, forward strand.
CCGACCCCAAAAGGAGAGTAATGTTTTATTTATTTATTGAGAAATCATGGATTGTACAACCCCAAAATGAACCAATTTCGACGACTTATGAAAAATATAAGTATTTCTTAAGTCTTGTAATTTGCAGCTTTCTGATTTGATACCAAAATCAATTTAATGACAATGGCAGTGAGATGCAATCGGTGTGTTTATGCACCTCACACACGTGTGTGTGTGTACACACATCACATTTCAAATACGTGTGTAATATTATTATGAATTATGCAACTGTACGATATGTAATCTAAATAGGTAGATCATAGAACCTTTCCTAAATGTTTATTTGTAATGGCAACTTTCACACAGATAACTAAAATCTACATGTTTATGGTCTTAAAAAAACATTTGTAAAGAGACCGTTACAATAAATAGGTTAGTTTTATAATCTCATACATGAATAGTCAATAGTGTGTAATGGATTAAAAACAAATAGTATTCGTTTGCACGACTTTGCATTTAGTTAAGAGGCTTATGGTAACAGTTAGTAGTATAAGTGGTAGTGCCCTCGGTTTATGATTTATGGCAGTCTAGAACATTGAATGTGTGCAATAGTGTGTAAGCTTCTCAAGATACATTTTTTAACAGTAGCAGCCAAGGAAAATTTTGGAAGATGACTACAACCGCAAATCGCAGCCCTAAAGCTGAATCGTAATTAAAGACACCTGTTTTCTATATACGGTGATTGGTGATTAGTAACCGATACTCAAATACGTGATCGTACTCATGATAACAAACAACTTTCCCAAAGAAACATTTTTTTTTAGTAATGATACAAAACGGCGGCTATAACAGCTGATAGGTCACAGGTGCGCGCGAATTTCATGCTGTTGTGTTATGTGATTAAAGTGAATGAGTAAAAAAAATGTTTCTTTGGGAAAGATGTTTTTTATCATGAGTACAAACATATGTTTAAGTATCGGTCACTAATTAATTACCAGTCACCCTATATAACTGTATGGAAATATTTCGCGAAATTTCCGCAAGCTGCCGTATTCCAAATTCGTCTCGCTGCGGTCTCTCTCAGCAATTTGGCTTCCTCGCTGCCGCGGTTCGTAGTTACAGTCCTCTTCGAAATTATACACTCATGAACATTGTTTGAAGAAGAGTTGGTCTAAAAACGTGGCCTGCAAAAATGTCTCCTTGTAGGCATATTGTTATGTCTTCTTTAGATACTGGACTCTTAACAATTTGAATACAAGATGAGAATAAAATATGATAATAGAACTTGAGTGGTGGCTATTAATAGGTATAAGTAGAAAGTGTCCTGAGACCGCATTTAATTAATTATAAGAACAAACGATTTCGCAAATGGAACGAGGGATTGAACTATTATTATGAATATATTGTATTTGACCAATTAAGGGTGTGTGCGCATAGCATAAGTGATCAATTTTAGTGATTTTTACAACTTCAGAAGGGAAATTATGTGTTTTTCCGCTCTAAGCTCTCTTCGTCATTTCATTTTGAAAAGTGTACCGACATTGTAAATCAGACGGTTACAATATTGTTTTAACATATTTTTTTTCTTTTCACGCTTATCTGACAACTAAAGTAAATCTAAGGGATTTAAGGAATATGATCAGAGTTTTTGTTATTAACTTTCTAACGAGAGAGAACGAATAAATGTTATGTCAAGTGAAAAGTTATCATTCATTTTACATATCGATGTTTAGAAGCTTAAAAAATATTATTGAAGGAATAATAACCTTTCAAGTCACAAATCGGCCGTTGGATTCGAAATCTCAGTATTTGATTTAACGAAAGTATTATTGTCACAAATTTTGACATTTCAAGGAATCTAAATTTATTTTAAGTTTATTTCGTCGATCGGAATAAAGCCTGACAAACTCGGAAGTAAGTAATGTGTAATGAAACGATAAAATAATTTATAATTAATAACAGCCCACGGATAAAGTAGTGGCTATGAATACGTACTATAGATCTCTACGCACATTATACCATTTTCTATAATATAGCGTTTGTACACATCTATGCACGTGTGTGCAGTTAGCAGCATAAGTAGAGCCACGATTTTAAACAAACCGCTTTAAGTTTATTACCTCGAATATCATGAGTTGAGGCATATGTGATCAAAAAGATCATATGTGATCAAAAAACTCAATGCTGGCGCTTGACTTAATTGACAAAATAATAACGTAACTCGGTTATAACAAAATATACGTTATTTTTATAAGAATGAAGTTCATTTTGTGCAAACGGAATGGCGCGAATATTGTGCAAATACGCCAAGTATAGTAGATAACATCATTATTTAATTTTATTCACTGATAAAAGTAGTCATTTAAACAAGCATAATGGATAAAGTTCCTTGCATCACAAAACATAATTATGTATTACCTAAGGCTGCGTTTCCACCAGAGATCAGCGAGGATGCGTAGCGAGTGATGGGTGTGAAACTAACCAATAATATCGCCTCTTTTTCACAGCTTGAGCTATTCTAGCTGTTTGATTGGTTAGTTTCACACACATACCTCGCTACGCAACCTCGCTCATGTCTGGTGGAAACGTAGCCTTATACCTAAACTTTAGGAATACCACATAATATACGAATGCTTTTAATTGCAATGTAACACAAAATACTGCCACAATGCAGTTAAAAATAATTATGTACTTAGTTATCCTTCTATCTATAAGATTCATTTATTTTTTTATAATTTCTAATCAGTGTTATATAAATCGGCTTCTATTGATTTATCTACAAGGAAGTTTTCAATTTATACGTTTTACTATTTTATTATTTCTCTATGCAAATAATCCCGTATTCAGCGAAAATGGCTGCTAAATAATAAGTGCAACAACAATTAATAAGCTAGAAATGTATAAATTGTGATATTATGTATTTTGTTTTTTTGGCTGAAAAATAAAGTATTTGATAATTTATCTTTTGTTTTTTTTACGTTTTCTTCGAAATGTCTGATGAACGAGGTAAAGTGTGATCCCGTGTCCTAACCAAAGCGATCAATCATGCGAATATGCGATTTTCGCGTTCAAATGTCACTCATTTGTTGGGAAACCGAAAGGCACCCTCTGTCATCACTACTTCGCGTTCGCCAAAAATAATATTGCTTTGGTTAGGACGCAACCTATATTTCTTTGCTTTGGATTGCTGACGTGGGACACCATTGTAGCCTGTCGAGTAGGCAAAGATAAGAGGCGTTATTGGTGTTCATGGGTGCGTGATGGACAAGCCTGATGCGCTCGCGTTATTGAAAAATAATATGAACGGCGCTCATATTATTTTAACTGGTCAGATCCGTCTCATCACATACGCGCGACACACGCGCGTAAAACGCTCTATCTGGACGCAACAAAAATTGCTACCCTATCTGGACAGGCTCTAAAGGGCGCGGGCGCGTGGGACAGGTTTTCTAAAGATGTTTTGACAGCGGGCAGTTTTAGCGTACGTCCTGACGATAGGCTAGCAGCGCTTATCCCATACCTCTTACCTTTAGCGTATTCGTCAGATTGTTTTCTTCCTGGAAATATAATAATCTATAGGTATAGCGGAAGATCTCATGACTGCCAGACCTACGTCATTTTATAAAAGCTGAAACCTTTTACTGCGCTCGAATATTTCAGAATATTCTCGGATAAATGAGGTATTTTTTGTTCACACATACAGAAATGAGAATAGGAGTAATAACGAGCGAAGCCAGCTCGATAATTTTTGCTTTACGCCTCACAGACATTGGTTTCTCTATAGTTGCCCGAGATTTCGGGAAGTTTGAAGTATTTGTACCCCCAAAAAGGTGGGAGCCGCCAGGCTAAGCGGCCTATGCACTGTGAATCTAATAAAGGGTGTAACAAGACCCTTAACGAAGGCGAAAGGCACTTGCTTTCCCCGTCATTACGATCATTTTTTTGTTCTAGACCATACCTGGGAACCTTCTAGTTACGGAGATATTGGGGGTTAAAGCTCCGACTTTTACACAAGTATTTTTTTTAAATACATGATTTTAATGTAAAACTTTTACTTTAAACACCTCCACGACCCCGTACTATTCAATCCATCCATCAGCACAATGTTTCCTACCGTAAACAGTGATTTTAGCCACCATAAAAAAAAGTAATTTTCCAGCGATAATTTTTGCGTAAAGTTATTTAGTTTGATGTACATAATGCTTGGTTGACAGCTTCGTGAAGAGTCTTTATACACCCTGAAGATTTTGACATTTTAGCAGCCCGCCTCGGATATATTAGATTATTTTTTTTGTTAATTCATACAGAGATTGTCGGGACTGATGAGATTGTCTGCTTTAGCGCTTCGCTCGCTAGCTTGAAAATATTTGCAGTCTGCCTCTCAGAAAGGTTGGGTTCTCTTGTTGAATTTAAAAATAACTTTGTAAAGATTTGTTAATTTGACGTGTACTATTTTAGAGGGGGTCATGACCCTTGTGACCCTCCTGGAACCGCGCCTGAGCACCGCTAGCCTTTCCCTCTCTCGGTTAGAAATGTCATGGCCCTTCTATCTGGGGTGCGGCGGCCGGAAGTTGAATTTTGGCCTAAGTCCATTTGAATAGGTATGCCGCAGGCCTCTTCGATCTATGGCCGAAACAGTACTACGTAAGGCTTCTTTGATTGTTAGTATGTATGGGGGAACCTTTACACAGTCAAAAATAAAACACGAGTTGCACATACAAACTTTATTTGCATAACACGATGCAATGTTACTTATCGACATTTCGCAGTACAATAAATAAACGCGAAAAAAACAATTTGGTCCATTACCGAATTCCGAACTAGCTGTCTAATATACAAATAAAAAATACTGTCTTTTCAACAATGATTTTATACATTCTTTGTTTAGAGCTCTCGAGTTCACTAGATAATCACACAAATAGCTGCCGTTTTTGCAAATTAACATAAAATTGGAAGTGGGTCCGAAACAATAATTTAGACAAAATCAGATAAGGATTTCACCAATTAATACTAATTGCCCCCAGTTCACATCGACACACATCTTCCCATATTGACAACAAATAAGTCATGATTCAAACTATAGAAGTACAATTCTATTACATTAACATAACAAGAGCTCTATCAATCAAACAAAAGAAAAAGGTACAAAAAAAAATCAAGACAAATGGTAACAAATTGTGATCAAGCAAAGCGAAAGAATATAATATATTCTCATGATATTTATATATTGAGAAACAAAACAACAAAATTATAATACTTTCGATACTTATAAAAATAAACAAACGCGTAAAGACTTCCTAATTTATTGAAATTGGATAATTGTTGCGATTGCAATTATAAGGGCACGACAAACGAGAAACAATCGATAATTAATGAAATTGCTATTGGCCTACACTTCGCCTTTTGTAGCGATGTGCTACTGTCGCGTGTTTCGTTTACGCGCTCCTGCAAAGGCTACTAGTGCGCGTTTGTCGCATTTGCAACTCGTCACAGCGGTACTGTATCGATGCAAACGACATCGGGAGAACGAAGAGTGGAGTACGGAGGGCGGGTACCGCACGTTTGCATCGCAACTGAAGCGCGAAACAGAATCGTGGGCAAAGGTAAACAGCCAGCGACTGCATCGCTGCAAATAAACTCGGTGGTCGAGGGCCCTTAGAGTAGAGTAAAGAGGTTCTGACAAAATACAATCAAAGTGTTTCTAGCATACCTTTCACCGTTTGATCTTGTATAATTTGCAATTAAGATACAATATAATTTATTAAAGAATGCTTTCTTCGATAGATTCCTGCCACGATTCAGTCTCACAACTTTTCTCCGTTTTAAAGAATGTTTTCAGAACCGACATTCCAAAAAATGCCCTGTCAGTGTCAATATTCTACAGCAATTATGACTTCCTATCAATAGAGAGGCCTGTGTTCCAGCAGTGGGAATATTATGGTCTGATTTGCCAAGCTTATGCTTATTATGATTCAGACAGCTCTGGAACGCGGTTTACATGTGCCGATTGCGTCGAAATCGTTCTTAGTTGTGCTGTGTGCCAAAATGTCAATGTTCATTCATTTTTACCCGACTGCGGCGAAGCCCAAAAGGAGGGTTATTATTAGTAAGTGACATAAGTTTAAGTACAACTACAGCTAGATACAAAATTGGTCAGTGCATGTTGATTTGGACGCGACCTACTATACTAAATTAGACTATGGCGGTCACCCACGATTCTGAGTAAATTTTTCTAACTAATCAACCCACCCTGTTGGCCTGTTCCCAAGAGACGAATCGGTTCTGAAAAATGGTATGTTATACATTAAAATCTAATAAAAGGTAGATTTTTTATTGTTTTATGCGCAGGATTATTGCAGTTACGAATTCTGACAGTGTCAATTGTCTTTAGTAATGCGAGTATGGTGGGAGCAGCTCAACCCATTGCACATAAACTTCAAAATAAAAGCTAGGACTGAACATCTTTTAGTTCCGGCATGACACTAGAAGTGTTCTTTTCTATTGAAAGTTATTTTAATATCTATCGCCTCGCGAAAACATAAAGAGATCTGAGCTTTCTCTACAAAGTGTGAGCTCCTATCACGATTTGAAAAAAAGATGACAACGCTATTTGTTATTTGTATACATTAGTGACAATTTGAGAAATCTGTCAAATTATAGCTTTTTTTTTCGATTCTCAAAACATAGGAATATCAGCCATAGAACTTTAATACTACATCCTTAACCTTTTAATACCTAATCATATCGAACTGTGGGTGACGCCAACGAAATAAGCTAAACATGAATAAAGATCAGCTGAATACTGCTTTTTGACTAAACACACAAACATAGGCGCCGCGCATCAAACATTGCGCGGCAACGCGTTATATAGAAATATATATAACCAACAGAAGCCTTCAAGCTTATAGAAACGTTTTAACAAGTTATTAGCATTAAATATCACAACATATAGCAAATTAAGCCGTATACACATAAAAGCGGGACATTAGTTACACGACACTGAGGTGACCAAGTTCTTTAAACACATCGTGGTAGCAGTCTCATAAATTAAATAATATATTCGAACCGAATATACATATTTCTCCAACGCCATGGACGGAATTAGGCAGTTAATACAAATTATGCTTTCAATTTCAACTATCAAGTTGGTACCTAACTAGGTTTATATTCTTCACGCAAATATACTAAGTCTCTGTTGCATTAAAACTCATTTATTAAGTTTTAACGACCAAAATATAAGGTAAATGAACTTCGTCTGGGTATAAAGACACCATTAAAAGCATGTGCTGTCCAGTTACAAATGTTTTATGATCTCAACCGTAATGATAGGTTGTTACGAAATAGATGTCGACGTATGATGCTGCAATAGGCTCGGCCCCTATACATGGAACTTCTGCCAACTCCTCTAGGGAATACGGGCGTGAGGCTATGTTATATGACGCTGACTGACTGTATTCTTATGATTGAATTCTTTTGATATATTGTGATTATGAGATTCTTTCCTCAACATTATGCATTCACATGATATGATGAAAATAAATAATAAATCGACTTAAAACTATCGAAGTCTTTAAAATCAGTACACAACTCGGTCCCTGAGCGCCGTGAACAGTGCCCTTACAACAATACCGTACAGACGCACTCGCCAACGCCTCTCATCCGATAATACTGACCCTCTGAAGTAAAATATCTCCAAAATACGCTAGACTTGTGCCTCAGTCTTTAGTTTTGATGACCGAACGATATTATTTACCACCACCTTTAATCCTTCGGCTTGAGTATGTATAATAGAATATGACCTAATTGTGTGCCACAATTGAGTAGTCTAATATGGTAGTAATTTTCCACCGTTTCTTATTCCTATGATAGAAATCAGTAGTGGTGCAATTGGAGTAACTTCAAAAATTAAAAATACAAACTATAATTTTGTATTGTTTGCAAGAGCTGCCTAAAGTTTTTCGATAATTTCAGCACAACCACCGGTTCACTCAGTACTAGGAGGTTGCCATGGCCACCATCCCATACCGAGCTTCAAAATTAGTCTCATTCCTATATGAAACAGAAACCGTTTTACTATAATATTGGAACATTATCGAACACGCTGCGAATTGCACACACGCAACATTTCCCATACAATTACGTATCTTGAAGCCTCAAGTCCTCAACAATAATTAATTTAAATATAAACACACTAAGCGAATTTTATTCCTCTCAAATACTCAACAGTATTTGGCCTGGGACTCTCCCAAACATTGTAGTACTTGCGTAAAGAAAGTTGCCCTCAAGCCGCTCCCTACGCCTCTTAAACCTACATTTTTGGCAGTATTCGACGAACCAACATAATATACAAACAATCATAACTAGTTACTTTATATATTACCGTCGTAATGGCCATCTGTAAATGTATTACATCGCCTCTTTACATCGAGCTTGTCTTTATTCCAAAAAGCCTTTGCTTTTTCTCTAGTCCATGGTACACTCAACGAAATAAGTAAGTAAGCAGGCCAACTAAAACAACTTGTTGTGCGTGTGCTCAGTAATCAAGTATTTTTCATTATTTATTCGTGCAACGATGATAGTACTGGCTGGCTTGGTACTTACGTCTTTTGTTGACTTCACATTCATCAACGTTTTTATCACTTCGTTCTTTTGACGAAATTTTTCTTATTTGCAGGGTGGAAGAATCGACGCACGAATCGTTACCATGAATCTACAGTGCAATACCCACACAGTCAAAATAAAAACAAATATATAATTTTATTTTTAAAGAACCGACGAAATATTCAATTCATGTGTTGAATTCATGTTTACCGTTTATGATTCGATGTCCCTTCCACCCTGTATGTACTTAATATATGCGTAACTGCAAAATAACAGGATTTAAACATTTGAATGAGAAGATATCTCAATTTTTTTAAGCTTTACTAAGAAGCCAGTTAAGTGAAAAGCATTTTTTTTTTGGTACTATACAAGATAATTTTAATTGTGAGTGTAAGTGCTTTTCATTTAAGATGTGATTAAAAGTTTTAAGTTAAAGTGCATCCACACCGAACTTACTTTTGTGTGGAGCAACGGTTGCGAATGTTAATGGCCAACAGCGGTTAACAAAAAAATATAGCAAAAGCCCTACTTCATATAATATTACTTAATAATATCATGTTGTTTTACAAAAAGTTATTTCGTGTGGCTGTAGTATTGGAAAGTTAATATTAAATACATATATTTTTTCCAACAAAATGAGGTTGTTTACCTGTCATTATCAAAAATAGTTACATTTTCTGTTACGTACTTCATGAGGCCATATTTATACGGAAGATTGTTTTGAGGTAAAGGATTTTAACTATACTTTAACGGAAATGTTTACTCTTTTCATTCATTGGCTGAATTTGAGAAACATAAAATGTTTCTGGTCTATTGTAAGTTATTTTGTTATATATTACTGCGCTCACTGACGGTCGAACACTTGTCAACCTTATTACTAAGGACATAAGGGTGAAAAGAGGTCGACCGTCAGACCGCACGGTAGTACATTCGTGAAATGGATCAGCAGTCCATGTCAACTCATCACGCTAAAAGAAAGGAAGGCTTCTTTCCCACCTATCTTTACGCTCCGAGAGTGTACGTTAGCCATTAGCTAGTAACAGCTCGTTTGATAAAAATATAGCATAAAAAACCAAAATCCATATAAAGTAATAATATACTGTATATTTCTCAAAATATGTAAGAAAAATCTGAATAATTTTAATTTTTAGAGAGCTTTATTGTACTAGCAATTATTTTATTTAAAGGCCGTTATTTTTTATTAAATTTAAGCTGCAGTCCTATCGTACGTCGCGGTGACATGTGGGACGTATTGTCACATTTATATGAGACCTGACATAAATGTCATACTCTAGTCTTTTTTACGTATGTTTAAGGACGAAGGTATTACCTATCATATATTATTCAGATCTACAAACAGTCTATCAGAAAACAGTTGTCTTGAGATTCAAAGACAAACTGAAAAGTCTCTTAAATGATTCGATATGTCTGACGAATCAGTTCGATAAAATGTCTTTTTTATCAATTATCGATAAATCTATCGACTATCACTACACTATCGGTATATCACTGACTGTCATGCCCATTACGGGCAACTTTAATAATTATGTAAGCAGTGTGAGCATTATCCGAGCAATATCAACATTGAGATATTTTGTATTAAAAATGACAACACAAGAGCAATGTCGATAATTTGAATTTGGAACCTGGTCAATAAATATAGTTAAGTAGGTTTTATCGGCATTGCCCAAGCGATGTCGATATTCAGCTTAAATGTCACAGTCTTGCTTGAAGTTTTTTAAGTATTTGCAATCAATTTCATCTGCACTGAAGAATAAATTAAAATTTATTACTGTTGTTATAGACAGAAGAAAAATTGTATGCAAAAAAGCAGACTTGTATCAAAATTCAATCTCTCAAAGAACGGTTAAACCATATCCGTACATGATTACAAAACATATACATATGAAAACTGTCAACATGTCCATACTTACGGCTTAACTAACTTATAGTATAGGGGACTAGTTCAGGCGATATTGGTCCTCGGCGACATGACGATGTAGTGGTGTTCCATGAGGGGCGGCGGTATGATGGGCGACATTGGCATGTAGTCGTTTTCGATCTCATCTTTTAGGCGCACTTTGCTCATTTGCTCGTGTCCTAGGAGGAGGTCGACGATCTGTTGTGGGAGCGAGAGAGCGGCTACATTATCCTCTGAGAACTCTATAGAGAGGTCCGCTTCGAAGTCGAAATCGTTCTCAAGACACTCCACGGATTTGGAACAGCGGTTAGTCTGTACATGTTCGGTGTCGTCGAGAAACTCGCAGCTTTTCGTCTCGCCTTTAGACAAGTTCCCTGTACTGATCTTTAAGTTCTTCATCTTGCGACTGACCTTGAAACTCTTAAATATGTCGCGTGTTGGTGTGAAGTCGAACTTCTTCTTTTTAGTTTCGACGTCTTTGTTTTCTTTTGATGTTTCGGATTTCTGTGAGCCGGTAATGCGAGAGTCGCTTTTGAGTCGTTTTCTGTAAAAGCATAAAACATTGAAATTTAAAAACGAAGCACGCAAATACGTTTGGGTGTCGGGTAAAAACTAACTGAAGAAGTATCAGATAAAATTCTACTCTCGTAGAAATGCAATATTTTTCTTGCTAGAATCATATTCTAGGCTAGAATTTAAGACTTCCGCGTAAAAAAATCAACTTTAAGCAGGAGACTTAGAAGGGGCTTTCAAAAACTCGACCCAGATCTCGTCACCTCTTGTTTCTACGTTTAAGGACCGCATTTGGGACGAAGGTTAACGTTTAGTAAAGATAAACTAATTGTGTCTGGGCGAGTTTTGGTACTTAGTATATATGATCGGCACGAACAAAGAGGGGCTTATGCCTAGAAGAGTGTAAAGTAAGTCGGGCTATGGATGATGACGATGATGATACATGCTATGGTCTATGTTCACGTAGCTAGTTACCTGAACACACTGAAGGGTTGTCTCTTGGGCAGCGTGTTGGTGTTGGTGTGCGCGTGCGTCAGCGGCAGCGTGTTGCTGCAGCGCGGCAGGGAGCCCAGCGACGAGTGGCGCGTAACGTTGCCAATGTTGCCTTCGCGAGGAGGCTTGGAGCGACGGCCCCACGTGTCGCCTGCTTTTAGTGTGCTGTAAGGGAACAGTGAATTGTTAACACCTGTTCAGAAGCAGCCCAAAGTATAAGCGAAACGAGTTGACCCGCCGTGCGCCCCCAGAGGCAGGGGGTAGTGTTAATGCATGGGCCGTCCTGGATGTCGCTCACTGTAGTCTGATCACCAGATCAGACATTTTATTTATTTGTACAGATTGACCTAACATGCCTAGTCGCCCATTGTTTTGAAGCCTAAATCCTGCACAGCGAAAAAACCAAAACAGATGGAGCTTATCATATGGCTTTAGTTCACTTACATATTTAGCTTTTTGCACATGTTATGTCGTATATGTAATTTTAGTGTGGTGATAGTGTTGTGAAGATTAAAATAGTAAACTAACTAATTATTTGACAAATCACAGATGCTTTTGACGCTGGAATGATATTGCCAGGAGGGAGCTTTGGTAAACATTTGTAAAATGTCTATGGAAATTTTAAGGTTCTCAAACGAATAAACATACATAAAATGGTAGGTTTCCGTACCTGAAGGGATGTCGCGGCGGCAGCGGCGGCGGGCGGCGCCTGCGCATGGTGGCGTACACGCACTCGCCCACGCACTCGTACGTCGGCTCCTCGCACAGCTACACAACCACGTATTATGACTATTTCAATTGAACTGTAGGAATAATACAACTTTCGCAGAGAGATGGTTGTAAAAGTGAAAATAAGATGTCGCTTTTTGAACAAATTATATTCACAAAAATATTTAAATAAGTTTTTTTTTGCCTAAAAAGAATTCGATTTGGAATTACGGAAGCTGGCGTTGTCACCATCACCATTTTATTTTTTCTGTAAAGTTGCAGGGTGCAATGACACTGGTACACAGAATAAAATAAAATTAGCTAGCAAAACTGCACAGAAATGTTGGATATCGATATCTAAACACGAAAATTAACGAAAAAAAATTAAGTGTTTCTTTAAGGTTAGGTTAGCAATCGTGTTAAGATTTCGATACCCATCAAGACTGTGACCTTTTGCTAGCTAAGCCGAGATGTTCAATGTTAAATTTCACTTAATGAGATCTCAACCAGATATTTTTAGCAATTAGATGAAAAATAGTCACCATTTCCTTAAAGACTCCATCAGGCACGTCGCAGGACGTGTAACTGCACAGCGTGTTAGTGCTGGTTCCCTCGGGCAGGTCGGGGATCTCCTCGTAGATGCCCGACGCGACCGACAGCAGGGACCGACGGTCCGATGCGCTGTGCAAAACATATTACTATGAACAAAAGTTGCGTTACTATGTTTCATAACATGTTTTTGTGTTGCCGGACACGATTTTCTTGAGACGAGACTAAAACTGAACGTCTTAAGACAAGAGGCATTTATACAAATAAAAAACAAGTGTTTATCACATTTAAACGCAAATTAATTATCTTTCAAACACACTATGGATGAAAATTTAATAAAAATGGCTGAGCCGGTTATGATAAAACATGTCTAATTGTAATATACACGTCATGCCTTTTCAAATGATACCCCACTTGGGTATATTTGAAAATATTTGATTATTCATCACCACTTTCATCCCCCATATCTAGTAAACGGCTACACCGATTTTGATAAAACGTATCTAAGAACCATCGCCAAGAAACTAACTTTCAAATAAAAAAAAAACTGCATCCAAATCGGTTCACGCGTTTAAAAGCTACGGTGCCAGAGACAGACACACGCACACACATTGCGGTCAAACTTATAACACCCTTCTTTTTGCATCGGGGGTTAAAAAAGGATAATGTTATTTGAAGTTTTACATGGGATTCCCTTTAATACACATACTTTCATCTTGATTGATAAGATACTCGGATCTTTTCTGTTAACCATACGACCAGCGATTCCACAAATAAAACAAAGAAAGAAAGTGCATCTGTCGAAACTGCTACTGATGTGCTTCCACTGCTACGTGTCAGGTGCTGACAGAGTGTACATACCTGTCGTCGAAGGACGTGGCAGAGTGCGTGTTGAAGGCTTGCGCGAGCGCAGCCGTGGACAACAGCTGTCCCGCGCCGCTGCAGCGAGACAGCTGACCCATCGGGATGTGCTTCGACTCCTAATGACAATGCAATACAACATTTTAACACAAAACATCACGCCTGTAGTCACCGAAGGGTTAGACAGAAGTGTGCCTCAGCAGCTACACCCACGTTTCGCCCATCAACCGGGCACAAATCTAGAGTGTGGACTGCTACTGAGAAATTCCAATTTCATGGAAACACCCAATAACACTTGGTCCGTACTGAGAATTTAATTCAGGATCTCATGGTCAGCAGTAGCGTTTGCGACCACTAGATCAGCGAAGCAACTAATCCAAAAATAATAAAAGAACAACCGTTAAAGTATGAACGGTTAGCAATACATGGTGTCTATTATCTTTATAATTGTGCAAGTAAACAATTTAATACATGTGTATGTGGGTCGTCGTCGTCAGCCGCGGTTGCTGGTGGACCCGCGCGAACCAACTTGCTGCGGTCTCAACCTCATTGCTGAGGACTTTGTCACCCCACCCAGATACGTTCCGGTTCCATATAAACTCACTCTCACCTTAGACATGACGAGGTCTATGTCATCCAGAGATACATCTGAGGGGCCGCTGTACCAACTACTGCGGCGGACATCACCTGGGACAAACACATAGGAGAGTTAGCGAAACAAATCCAGGGTAACACTATGGGTGTACGCCTCTTGGACACAGATACTAATCAATATTTGAAACTTGCATAATGTTTGAATATTATTTCGAGTAGTGGTTATGATTTGTATAACTGCTGTTTGTGTATGTGAATTTAAATGTTTGTAAACGCGCCCACGATAAAGGAGAAATTCCTAGTGTGGGGCAAAGTTGTTTAAAAATTAATAAATAAAAATAAAATAGTGGCGTACCCATATCAGTGTCGCTACACTTAGGAGATCGCAGGTCTCCCTCACTCTTGCTGAGCTTATGTCCGGCCCGCACGCCGCCGCCACTCAAGGCTGCCCGCAGCGCGCGCGCAAGCGAGCCGCCCAACGGTGACGAGAACTTCAGCTCCCCACCGCCGTGGCTGAACTCACTGAAACAAAAAAACTAAATCAAAATCTGTTCATCCGTTTGGGAGATACGATGCCACAGATAGATTGATCAAAGAGGACATAATTTGAATAATGTAATTCATTTTTTTTAATTTTTTTTTCATTGTGTTTAATCTGTCTACTAAAAATGTTTTATTTATTCTTCACGTCTACTATATTGTTTACTTTATAATTTTATTACTGTTTTTAATTTTTTATTTTGATTTTTATGTTCAACCAATAACTAACGTGTAAACTGTTAGAATAAGTTGGTTATAAATAAATGGTTTTACTTTGAACTTTTTTGCTATTGACACGCTAAGAAAAAGAAGGGTCAATTTAAATGAGCTAACGAAAATACACAGATGTGATTTTGATAAAAGAAAGAAAATTGTACGTGAACTGCTATTTAAACACTAATATAACTGTCTCAAGATTACCTAGGACTACACACGGATACACCCGACTTGCTACAAAAACAAAACATTATTAAACTTGTTTACGCCTGAAAAAGAGGAAAATATAACTTGAAAATATTGTATTTCCAACACATCTGGTCAGTTGAATCATTTGACGTCAATTTGTTGACAAATAAACGGTGGAAAGAAGTTGTTTACTACTCACGCATTTTGAAAACAAATGTCCATTATAGTTCTAGTTAGCTGTATTATGAGTCTCTTAAACAAATTTGAGCACAAATATAATTAGCCTGTAAAGTTACCGCTCATAATGTCATTTTTGTTTACATAAAACGTTGTCCCACACATGAATTTCTCCTGTACAAATATTTGTTCCGTGCGGTAATCGAACACGCGACACGCAGCGCACCAGTCAATCGCTCAGCCACTGCGCCAACCGTGCCGTCAAAGTCATTAATGTCTAGACAAATCTTGCTACCTAACCCTAAGACAGGTTCTGTCTAATGGTCTATCCGTACCACGTCCATCACTCAGTTTAGACTTTCTTTTCAGATTACTATTCTATTTACCCAGAAATTATTTACCACGACAATGATTTTCGATAAATATCTAAAAAAACGTAAATCGTTTTCCAAAACGCAAATCCAATAAATCGCTTCGACGACGAATACAATTTGAAAGTGTCAAAGCCTTTCTAAATTTCAACAGCTCGGCTCTGGGAATCAGTTCATTGTGCATTGTGTGAGTTTTAAACACCACTCACTTTAGGGAGTTATGCAATTTAATTTTTACCGCCTAAATACGGGTGTTCATATGCCCAGAGTACTGTCGTTGTTTTTTAATTTATGCATCTCACACTCGTACCTTCCGGTCGACTTAATGAAGACGTTGGTGGTGCCTATCATTAAAAATCGCACTGGGGACGCTTCTGACATAAATAACTATAGGCCCATATCGTTGGCTACTGTAATTGCGAAGGTGTTGGACAGTGTGCTGGACAAGCAGTTAAATAAACATCTGTCGCTTCACGACGCTCAATTTGGCTTCAGAGTTGGTCTTTCAACTGAACACGCTGTTCTGTGTCTCAAGCACACTGTTCGATACTATACGGACAGGAAAACCCCTGTGTATGCGTGCTTTTTGGACTTATCAAAAGCCTTCGATTTGGTGTCCTATGGTGTTTTGTGGAAGAAGATGTATGATGAGACAACGCTTCCAGGTGAGCTGATTGAGCTGTTTAAGTTTTGGTACGGCCATCAAGCCAATATGGTGAGGTGGGCAGGCGCGCTATCCGATCCGTACGGGCTGGAGTGTGGGGTGAGGCAGGGCGGCCTGACCTCACCGAAGCTCTTCTGTCTGTATGTGGATCGGCTGATTCGTGGGCTCAGCAGCACTATGGTAGGTTGTTCAATTGACGGAACATTTGTCAACAACATAAGTTATGCCGATGACATGGTGCTGCTGGCCCCATCGATCAGCGCCCTCAGGACACTGTTGTCGGTTTGTGAGCAATATGCGGAGGCCCAGGGCCTTCGATATAATGCAAGGAAGAGCGAGTGTCTGATGTTCAATGCAGGCACTAAAAGCTATGATGTACCACCCATTACACTAGGGGGGACCGCTCTAGAGTGGGTCACTTCTTTCAAGTATCTGGGGCACTGGGTCACTGCTGCGCAGACCGATAATAGTGACATTGAGAGGGAACGTAGGGCGCTGTCAGTCAGGAGCAATATGTTGATCCGTAGGTTTGCAAAATGTTCAAATGACGTTAAGGCGACTCTGTTCAGGGCATACTGCCAATCTTTTTACACTTGCAGCCTATGGGTCGACTACACGCAGAGGGCTTACAGCGCCTTACGAGTCCAGTACAATAACGCATACAGGGCACTGTTGAGGCTGCCTCGACACTGCAGTGCATCAGGGATGTTCGCTGAGGCACGTATAGATGACTTCTATGCAATCATACGAAAGCGTGTCGCTTCCCTGATGTGGCGGGTGCGGGGCAGCGCCAACAGTCTCTTGATGACTGTGGCGGATAGGACTGATGGCCTCATATTAAAACACTGGACGAGGACCCAAGTGTTGCCTACAAACCGTGCCCAGAAATAATGTGTGTCGTTTAGTTGTTGCTGTGTGTTATTATTATTATTTTTATTCTGACATTTATTATTTATTATCATTATTGTTTTCTGACATGTGTATTGAAATTTGTAAATGTGTGAAATTATGTACTAACAATAGACTGTAAGTGTTTATGTTCTTACTAACCATATGGATTGTACTGATCTGGCAAATAAATCATTATTATTATTATTATTAATACTCATTTGCTTGTTTATTATGAACGCAGTCTTTTACGCCCGGTGACTATTGTCACCGGGCGTAAAAGTCTCGGTTCATCGCCTATAACATGGAACTTGAGTCTATCTGACCGATTTTCGGCCATGCGGAGACTACCTGCCGACGTAGGAGACATTATGGAGCAATTAGAGCACAACTTTGTACAAACTGGTGCACTTGAATGGCTGTAAGCACTATCGTCGATCACTTTCTTTGTTGGGACGGTAATCCGACACGACCGGAGAGAAAGCATACGTGGGAACAACGACTTAGCGTGCTTTTCGTCGCATTGGGGTATCTATCACACCGCATCCTTCGAAATTCTAGTTTGCTACTGAGAGATTCCTAATTGTAAAACCTAATAACACCTTGGAATCGATTACAGTACGCTCAGAAGTGGCATTTGCGTCCACGAGACCACCGGGCGCGGAACTTAAACATAGCTAGCGGGATGTGGCTTCTAATCTAACCTTACACATCGATCAATACATAATATCCAATAAATGTATCTTTCAATATATATCTTTCCTATCGGAGTAAACAAAACGTCTGGTAGGCATCTATAGGCAGCGTTCCATAGGTATCATTTTACATTTTTCATACGCCAGTCTCGAGCAGAAATTACCAAAAATTAAACGATTTTTTTTTGCAAAATCACGTTAGACGTTTCTTATTATGTCTCGTGGCTGTACTATAACATTATGTTGTCTGAATCAGTTACCGTTTGAACTTTGTACTGTATTCTGTTTCCGTATTATTGTGTTTTTAAACTTGGCAATTGGATGTTACCATTAAGTTATCAATAACCAAGTTACATAGGGGCGGTCCCTCTTTATAATATCTACAGATAAGCCCTTTCCATTATGTGTGTCGCGTCGCATTATGACGAGGCCATGAGTATATATGCAACAGATGCCAAACTTCATACAAACAATCACTCTGACGGGTGTACACGTTTTGTTTCGAAAACAATGAAAGTGTTAAGCTTGGCCTCTGCTGCATATCCACTCACAGTAAACTAAGCCCCATACACACCGAAAACAAAGTTGTGCAACATTGTTTCAGCAACATGTTTATATCTAGTGAGAAACAATGTTACTGGCTATGTGGGTAAAATGTTACAGTGTTCCTAGCAACATTATATATCCTGTAAAACAGGCAGCGCAACATCAAACGTTGCGTGACCGTTGCCCAACATTGTAAACATGGTTTATTTATTTTATTAGTTATGTACACACATTATAAGATTTGAGTACAATGGTACTGCGAAAATCTTCCAGCAGACCTGCGGAAGGAGGAATGGAAAAGAAGCTTTTGATAAAACACCAACCTATTAACATTAAGAACACAAGTTCTGTTCTTATCGTCGTCAGCAAGGCGTACATCCCTGATATGTTTCCACTGGATGAAGGTAGCGAGTTGTGCGCGCGCCACGACCACGCCGCCCGAGGTCAGCGTGACCACGGTGTCCGCGCTTAGTCCGCACTTGCGGGACAACTCGGTCGCTATCACGCTCACCGAGTATGAGTCTTTGAGCAATGGTTCCGTGTCTGAAAGATGAGCAAGCATGAATGTGAGGGGCGTTTTGCATTGACAATTAAAGCAAGATAAAAAAAAATACATAAAAAGTTCAACGTAGGTGTTCATGTGTGTGTGTTGTGTATGGTACACGATCGCACTCGTCGAATCTAGAAGCATGGTTCCAAAGAAAAGTTTTCAACTACTTTTCTCAAGACTTGCTTGAAATGTTGCTGCATATTAAGCACTGATTTTCATTAAGTTTATAAATGTATGATGTTATCACAACTTAGGATTTGTTTTTATTTCTTGCTATGTGTGTTTCACTTTTATTAACACACACCCAATTTAAATTCTCCTATTTTCACAAAATGTTCTAACTTTATAAAATTTTAATGCAAAAATACCCTCAGAAACATCAAACAAACAGCCAAATGAAATGTAATTAGTATGACAATGCTCTGATGTATGTTATCCAATGAGCTTATGGCATTGAGGCATAGTACACGACTTATCTAACACAATAACCATACAACACAGAGTTACACATTACCCAGACATTATCAACAGTAGAATGTAATGGTTGTTATCACTGTGCATTCGCACTAGCAAAGAACTCACATGTTTTGTGGATAGAGATACAAGATATCTAAGTGATACAGATTACTAAGGAAAGAGAGAAATAGAGATTTCAACGTGTTTTTTATGAGAATGTTTCATCATAGTGAATGCACAGTAAGTGTTGGCATTAAACAAGTGGTCAATTACTCAGTTTGGCAACAATGAGGAAAATAAAGTTTACCCAATAACAGTGAACGCTTTGAACATAACATGTTTTGCTTAGTTTGTGTACTTCTTTGTCATAAATGTTGGGTCATTTTGGCTTTAAAAGTTCTGTTTTAGGGGCATATGTTTCCTAAAAATTAGGGTGATGCATAATAGTGCCCAGTTGATACAGTGGAGTACAACCTCCATATCAAATTTGGGCTTTATTGACCACACACCAAATAGTATCTCTAGTAACAATTATAATTTTTTTCTTTGAAATTCTATTTTTACTATTTATCTTTGACATGTTTTTCGATTGTAATGTTTTAATGGTACTGTTTTGGTACTTGTTTCTACACAATGTATATTGTTCCGAAATAAATGACTTGTGATACCTCAAAAACTTCGAAAAGTAACATTGAGAATGTTAATTTTAAAGGACCTGGCATACTACACGGCCGCGAGCAGCACCACGACTTTCGGCCGCAGAAGCTACGACCAGGAAGAAAGTTTGGTCGTAAGACCGACCATCCGACCAGTTTTATTTAAGACAGTGGCCGGCCATGCGACAAGTCGTGGTCGTGGCCGCGTAGTGCGTGAGGTCCCTAATAAGAATAGCCTGTCGAAAACATGAGACACCAGTTACTTCTTTTTATTAAATTTATTGGGCCTATTAGGTGTCCATGTTAATGGCGGTGTCTGTATGCTACTATATACTCCAGCTGAGTTTTTCTAATTAGAAAAACTCAGCTGGAGTATATAGTTACTAGTGTTATAGTTGTTAGTGTTACTTGTAACGGTTTAGCTTTACTTGTATGAGTTAGTACATTTTAGATAATTATCTAAAATGTACTAACTCATACAAGTAAAGCTAAACCGTTTTGGTCAAGGTGAGTCCTATTATAAAGTTGACTACACAGTATTGAAGTCTACAAGCTGTACTAGGCGTGCCAAGGCCTTGGCCCGTTTCAATTGTACTGAAATGTTACAAATGATGTCTTGTTTAAATGCAGAGTAAATGTGTGTGTACACAATAGACGCGGAGTTAAAGCTAGGATCACACTGAGGCGTATCAAGACTGAATTTGCGGGCGGACATACAACTGCTAGGAGCCGAAGTATGGATGCTGCGGGACTGTTCGAAAGAGATACCGTGGCCCTGGAACACAAAGGGCAAAGAAGGAACATGGATGGGTTTTAGTCAGTACAAGTCTGACACTCCCTTCCGCTCCGCCCAGAATGGGGGGGTCATTTGATGATGTCCCATCCGAAAAAATAAAAAAAAGGTAGGATTACCATTAAAAAATCCGAGAAGTCTTGACAAAAATCCGAACATAAGCAAAGAAGTTCACACCTTTTACTGTTTTTTTTTCAGAAATTATTTACTATTTTGACTCTTTGAAGAATACCCTTATGGTAATCCAGATGGTAACAAGGTCGGACAAAGTCTAGACGGAAGGCCAAAAAACGATGGACGCACTATGCAGGCTACAATGGCGTAGTTTGCACCTCTGATATTCGAACCCTAATAGATTATTGTGTAGGTATTACAATTTTAAATGGGTTTTGTGCGTATTTGCATTGAATGTTGTGACGTCAATGGCGTCGATGCAAATTTCAGGCCATTGACGGGGCAAACTGTTGGCGCATGTGATATGAATTCGGACTGTACGAAAGTTTCCTTATTTTATTCTGAGGACGTAAATTATAGCGGCTGGTCATAGGTAGGTAATTTATTAAAATTCTGGGTACTATCCTGATAATTTTTTTATCGTTCAATTAGTCCAAGCTGTAGATTGCAAAAAAAGAAAGTTACACAAAAAGTTCAAATAAACTTTACACTAATATTATAACACTATTTTGTTCTTCTCTGTCTAATTGAGTCACAATTAAACAGATGATTGCAGTCCCAGAACTAAATGAAAATGACTCCACTAAGGTGTTCGACCTTGTTTTCATCTGCATACAATGCAGACACAACATCTCATAACAACATTCAAAGGTTCCATTGTGATTCTACATGACTAAGGGTTTGTTGACTTATGTTGAAACTAATTATTTGTGAAAATGATAATTTAAACAAAATGCGTAGATTTTAATGTTTTTTAAATATCATGCCATTAACACTTTTAATCATTTTGAGAAGTGATGTCTTTTCAGTGATGTTTTTCTGTTATTTCATTATGATTAAAATGTTCATAGAGGTGTAAATAGACCCTTAACATAGCCGAAAGGCACTTAGTCTCCCCGTCTTTGCGATATTTTTTTTGTTTTAGACCATACCTGGTAACTTTCTTGTTACGGAGATATTGGAGGTCAATGTTCCAACTTTTTCACAAGTTTTTTTTTTTAAATAAATACATTTTTATATTTTTACTTTACACACCTCCATGATCCCCATACTATTCAATCCATCCATCAGCACAATGGTTTGAGTGCATTACATAGAGTCCTACTGTAAAACTTGATGCTTGGTGCTTGGTGCTTGGCTTCGGCTATGTGAAGGGTCTGTTTACACCCTGTATAAAAGTTTTGTTTTTTGTTTTTTGGTCTTCTCATTTTCTCTGAAGCTGGGGTGGATTGTTAGTTACAAATACAATTTAGTTTGACTTTTGAAAAACTATGACCATAAAAATACTAGTGCCTCGATACTTATATGTGTTGAGAATAAGAGTTCTAAAATGGAATGGTTTGTCAGTCCCTTGATTTTTGATCTGTACTTGAGATTTTTACAAAAGTATATTAAAATAATGCACACATGGTTGATCTATTAATTACTATTCTGTAGTATTTATTCATAGTAATTATGAAGTTAGACCAGTAGTGCTTACATAAGCAACTGGTTGGTTACATATGAACCATTTGTAGGTTTCCTAATTACACAGTGTATCTAGGTTACACACATACATACTAATGTATGTATTGAGACCTAAATATTTCTATTAATTTCTGAAAGTATATTACCTAGGTGGTATTTTCCCTTGAATTGGATAAGGTAGCTTTTTTAAAATTTGTATTTCATTTATTTATTCAGAGATACATTCTAAGCTAACAGTTTTTTATTTTCATGAGTGATTGAAGCTCATTGGAATTATTTTTTTATAATAAATAGTTTTTTTGTATACAACATTATTTTTAGTTTAATAATATGCGAAACCTGAATATAGTTTGTTCAGAATAAGTAACTGAATCGATTCCAATAATTTTTAACCCATGTTATATGATGTCCCAAAAATATTTAAAAAAGGTTACAAGTTGGCTACCGAGCGACACTAAGTACCTATCGCAATCATTTAGGTACTTACTGCCAAATTATAATTATCAATGAGCTCAAGACGATGCTGAAGCTTGGGCGCGAACGCTGGGCGTGGTGACCACGTTTTTGTGCAGACAACCAGGTAACAGCACAAGCTTACAACTTTGTGATTTTTCAAGATCCAGTTTTGAAATTTTGTACATAGATTCTTTACATAAAAATACTAGACACGTGTTTCAAGTTTTTCTTATACTAAAACTAATACTGATTTCATACACTGATTTCACTGATTGACGACTTACACTGATTTCATACAGCGAAAGAATAAAGTGGATATGCCTCAAATCCCGAGATTAATTTTAAAGAGCAGAAAAATCCCGTGATTTATTAAATAAAAAAGTTATTTACTTTTACACAATTTAAACCATCCGACATCGGACATCATGCGCACGCAGCGCAGTAGTTAATGAAAAAATGTCGCGGGTTCGATTCCCGCAAGGAACAAATATTTGTATGTTCTACAAGTAGTTGTTCCGGGTCTGGGTATTTGTGTATGTGTGAGTTTAAATCTTTGTAAACGCATCCACGTTACAGGAAAAAATCCTAGTGTGGGGCAACGTAAATAAAAAATGGTATTGTGAATTAATGTAAATACTAATAAAAATTGTATGTTAATTATCTTTGTTTTATTTGTCTTATCTATCTCTGAGATTTTTATTATTATTTATTTGTAATATTGTTGGCCACCCGGGATTGTATTGTAAATCCCGGCAAGATCCATATTAATATCAACATTTCGATGCACATACATAAATAACTCTACCTAATTCCGACCTCTGCTTATATTGTATAAGAGTTTGTAGGTGGTCATGATACTTTATATCTCACAATAAAGATGAAAGAAGTGCTATGAGTCATAGTGTTACAAACGACACATTTTGGAAGAAAATGTTGTCAAAATTACTTAATTATTAATTATTTTGGTGGCATTTTGGGTAATCTGATATTTCTTTTATACTTCCATCACAGTTAATTAAATAAGTATCTAAGTTCATGAATACATTAAATTTTACTAATGAACCAATGTAAACAAAACAGACAGAATCAAAGTTGTTTCAGTAAGAATAAATGGTACAAAATAAGAAATAAAAAAGCAAGCCAAATTCTGTTCGGACTTTGACCACATGCAAAAAATTCACACTAATGAAGGTAGACACTCACCTAACAATTTGTTCCCATTTAACAAAGCTCGGATTTTCTCCATCCAAACTTGAGTGTCATGAAGCGACTGCGCTGCAAGCAACACGCGGGGCTTCCGCGGCTCGTCAACGGAAAACACGGCGAAGGCATGTGGCCGCGTGCGAGACTTCGCTCTCTTCACCACGCAGCCCAACGGCAGCTCCACCGTGCCGGCTGCAGCACCTGCCTCGCTGCAGTATACCGCCAGTGCGGCCCCCGAACACGTCGGACTCGGTCTCAAAATACACCATTGTCTTTTCCACGACTGACAATAACAAAAATAATCAATGCCACAATGTTGTGATACATCCCAATGCATAAATTACACTTTACGAAACTTACCTTGAAAGGATTTAAGCCCAAATTCGATTTGAACGGATACTTTATTTCCAAGTATCCAGACATTTTGATATTTGCGTTTTTACAGTGTAAAAATCATGTCTAAATTATATAAAGTTGACTAATAAACACGAGATGCACATGTTCAATCAAAAAATATTGTTTACAAAAAATCATAGACAAACAACAAAAATAGTGATTGGTCGTTTATTTAAAATCGATAACTTAAAACCGGTTTTTCCCGACGGTTTTGTGTGTCTATGATTCCATCGAAATGCAAATATTGTGGAAGATATTCTAACATCGCAGCAAAACTAACATTACAAAAGGAAATGGAAGTCAAGAAAAAAAAACCGAAACATCCTTAGGAAGTTTTAAAAGTTTTCAAGAAAAACGATAAGTTGTCAATGACATGACAAATTGTCAATGTCAATTGTCCAAAAAGGCTTCCATCACCTGATCTGACGTATTAGAAGTGTATTTTTGTGAATTGAAATCGATTGTGACTATTTAATTGACGCGGAATTAAAATAAAAACGAACACCAGTTAGAAGATAACAAACCAAAGATCCATAAACCTTTAAAATGAAGCTACTTCTTGCAATCCTCTTCACAGTATGCACATTTTCTCGCGTTCTATCTGCAGTCAATATCCCGGAGGAGGAAGTTGGAAACGGCAGATATTCTATCGAGGGTAAAGTTTTTGCGCCTGAGGATCAAGAGTTAGGACCATGGCAAGTTGAAACACGTGTCCATATAAATGGTGGTGAATACATAGGCTTCATCAGAGGAGACGGAACATTCGTCGTACACAATGTTCCTTCGGGTTCATACGTCATTGAAATCATACATCCTGATTACATGTACGAGCCAGTCAGAGTAGAGATCAACTCCAAGGGCAAGTTCCGAGCCAGGAAAGTGAACTACATTCAGACGTCACAGGTCATCCAGGTGCCTTACCCACTAAGACTGAAGGCTGTGTCGAAATTCAGATATTTCCAGGTTAGAGAACAATGGAGATTAACAGATTTCCTGTTCAACCCGATGGTTATCATGATGGTGTTGCCGCTCCTGTTCATCATGATTTTACCTAAAATGATGAATGACCCTGAGACCAAGGAGGATTTGAAACAGATAAGCAACTTGGCAAAGATGTCAGAAATGCCTGAAATGTCAGAGATGTTTACTACATTGTTCAGTGGTGGTGCTGCAGCCAAAGCCTCTGCTTCAAAAGCTAAACAAGTTAAGAAACGGCAGTAGCATTGTGCTAGTCCAGTTATTAATAAGTATTTATGATCAATAAGTTTATTGATATGTATAGTGATGTAAAAATTAAATAAATTGTTAAAATGAGTTGTGTTTGTAAATACTTCCTTATTGTTGGTTCCTATATTATTATAATGACACCTTGTGTGTGATGAATTTTATTGTTGGACATATTGGGGTCAGGAATCAATATTATTTTTTTATATTCATAATTTTTGTACTATTCCTGTTCTTTTTAACCTAAGTAACAGTTCAACATTTATCATTGCCAAACAATGAAAAAAATGTGCATAAAACAAAAAAAAAATTGTCTAAAACAATTAAGCTGTAACAACTACACTGCGGTAATTTGCTTTAGTCAATCATCTTTCTCTTGCCCTTATCCCAATTCATTTGGGGTCGGCGCAGCATGTCTTCTTCTTCCATACTTCTCTATTACTCGTCATCTCGCCAGACACCTCCTTTCTTGCCATATCATTTTTTACACAGTCCATCCATCGTTTCTTTGGTCTTCCTCTACTCATATACCCATCCACATTTATACTCAAAACTTTCCTCACAACATTTTCCTCATTCCTCCGCATCACATGCCCATACCACGACAACCGATTACCACACAACTTTTCAGTCACCGGCGCTACTTTCAAACTTCCTCTTATATACTCATTTCTTATTTTATCCATTCGCGTAACACCACGCATCCCCCTTAGCATTCTCATCTCCGCTACATGCAAATGCCTTTCATTCATCCCTTTTGTGGCCCAACATTCTGATCCATACAAGACAGCAGGTCTAACCATTGTTTTATAAATCTTCCCCTTAAGTTTAAGGGGAATGCGGGAGTCGCAGATTGTTCCCGTGACCTGCCGCCATTTCATCCATCCCGTGTTAATTCTGTGCTTTACACTACGATCTATTTCGCCATCGCTTTGCACGAGTGAACCGAGATACCGGAAGTCGGAGCAGACAGGAAGAAACGCGCCATTAAGCGCTATGGCTCCAGAACTAGAGAGACCGCCGAAATCGCAGAACATGTATTCCGTTTTAGTTCTGCTGATTTTCAAGCCAACATTCTCCAGCTTCTGTTGCCATTTCTCCAATCTGCTCTGGATCTCAGATCCAGCTTCACCGCCAAGAACAATGTCGTCGGCAAACAGCATGCACCAGGGTGCCTCTTCCTGTATGTCCGACGTCAAAGCGTCCATAATCAACAGGAAGAGGTAAGGACTTAAAGCCGACCCTTGATGCAAGCCTACAGCCACATTGAACTCATCGGTGTTGCCAGCAGCTGACCGGACGTAGGTACAAGATTGACTGTACATAGCACGAATTAACTCTACATACTTCCCAGGTATACCTTTCTCTTTCAAGGCCCACCACAACACATCCCGAGCTACCCTATCATACGCTTTCTCCAGATCAATGAACACCATGTGCAAGTTTTTGTGTGCACGTCTATACTTCTCGCACAATTGGCGGAGTGCAAAAGTGGCGTCCATTGTTCCTCGACCTGGCATAAACCCAAACTGATTTTGGGTAATCTCACTCTCCTCTCGCAATCTTTTCTCTATCACTTTCTCCCATACTTTCATACTATGTGACATGAGCTTTATCCCCCGATAGTTGTTGCAGTCTTGCACATCACCTTTATTCTTGAAGATGAGCACTAGCGAACTATTGCACCATTCTTGTGGGATCGCTCCTTCATACAACAACTTATTGAAGAATAAAGTCTGCTTTAGTCAATACTAACTTAAATCTTGGCAGTAATTATATCTAACAAAGGATTGACTTTTTGGCCAAAGCTGATTGCAGTTTAGTCATTTTATGTTACAGCAGGATTAAATAATTAAAACACTGATATTTTCACAAGTTTTTATTTGGAAACTCTACAGAGAAGCTTTGTAACAACTTAGGATATTACACACAAAATACATAAAGTAAAAAATCAGTCATTGGTAATTTGGACGGAAACTACTTAAGTAACATGCTCACATTAACTTACAGACATGAGATTCTTTTTCATTTACTTTTATATAATTTTCATTTTTCTCTGTTGACAATTTTGGACGGGACATTTTTGTACATGTCATAATATCTAAATAGTGATCTAAATTCTATCGAATATATTTGATGAATGTGGCACTACAATACATAAACATAAGAAATAAATAGGTACTCTCAGTTACCACAATACAAAACTTATGCTACTAATTAATTAATCATATAATTACAAATCAATGTATATTTTTCATTAAAATATTTCCAATAATTTTTAATTCCTTATATTGTCTTTTGATAATTGTTAGTAAGGCATTATGATTGATATTTATGTAACATCATTGCAAAATAATTTTTGCTTGGATATTTCATAGTAAATATTGTGCAAATGTAAGAATTACTTTACACCACCTGGTAGTTTATTTTGAAATAAATTAATCAGATAGTTAATTTCTCTCTTACCATCTGCATATAATTCTTTATTTTTCAAACACTAAATAGACTTAAAACTATAATATTTACATACAATTGCTGCACATTGCCTTCATATAAAAATATTCGAATCAAGGCAAGGACGCATTTTATGCTTTTTACCATCACAAAATTTTCTCTCTTTTCAATTTGATCCAAAGAAGTTGTAGATTTCGATATGCATGGTATATTCGATTTATAAATTATGGATACGTTTGTACAAGACATAGAAGTAATATCAGGTAAAATAAAAATAGGTTATAAAAGTAAAATCAAATGCTGACAGCACCCAGGAGAATAGAAACCGGGCATTACATTGAGATTCATTAAAAAAATATATAATAATAAAATCTATTTATGTGAAAAATGGATTGTTCTTAGGCGAAAATAATGAAGACAAATTGTAACATGATTAAAGTTAAATCATACAATACTTATATTTTTATATAAACAGTACAAAAAGTGGATTTGTTGAATATAGACATGCATCGCGTTTCCGTTTCTAATGAATTGTCAAAAATGGATAATGCATTGTGAATATTTTGATAGTGTCCAGCATGCTAAACTTAAAGAATTGTGTGCCTTTCTCTTCTAATAAAATAATATAACTTAGCAACACATTGTATTTTAGACTGTTAACTCTTTGAAGAGAAATTGAATGCTCACATCTAGCTGCATTACTGAACTCTAAACGCTGTGATGCACGTCTATTTTTAATTAACACTTAAACTACAATGAACACTTCTTAACTAATACTAAATCATGGAATGGAGAAAAGGAATCATGGTTGGAAAGTGTCCCCTAAAACTTACTCGGGACCCAAATTTATAAGTGGAGGTTAATCTAGAGGCTCTAGGCAGTCAGGTCAAGACACTGGAAGGACTCTGGCGCGTATTGACCAAGCGTATATCTAATCGGCTGAATACCTGTGTATTGCCTGCCAAAAGGACTTTTTTAAAAAGGAATTAGATAAAGCCCTATAGGTAACAAGGATAAACACCACATTCAAAAGAACTAAGGCAACTTACTGTGTAACCTTATGATATTAATTTTATGTTTGTTTTTCCTTATAATACTCACAGGGCTGCTAAGGCTTGTTAAAGAATACCAGGCGTAATATGGCGTAACATTTTGTTTACGCATATCAAAGGTCTGTCTTTTCATAATAATATACATATAACTAATTTCTAAACGGTGGTTAGTATGAGAAACAGGCCACAAATGACATATGATACTGAATTATACATATTTGATTTTACCAGATTATAGCTGTACAAAGCAGTACATTGTCACCGAAGCTTATATATAATAATACATGTTTGTATAGCTGCCAGTTGTAGGAAATGACACAAATATAAATTGATTTTGTGTCATATGATTTTTTATCTGAATTGGTGTAAAATAACTGGATTATTTTCAACCCATAATGTATCTAAAAATGTCAATATTTGTCTATTTTTGAGCAACCACAATTAAAAATTGAATTAGTCTTTGTTTATGATGATTTAAAAGTTAGGTTTTTTTTTATAAAGCCAATGAATACTAGTACTTATCATCTAAAACCAAGACTTGGAAGTAAGTAGAACTGCAAGCAATCATAAATTACAGACAATTCATCTCAGAGTGCAAATTCTGAATCCAGAAACTGTTTCTCCTGTAGTTTTTCCATTAACTTACTCATCTACTCTGGAATGGGCTTGGCGCGGCATTTCCAGGAAGGCTTCTTACCACTCCTGGTCACAGCGTCGGGTATTAATGATTGTCTTTAAAAATAACAGTAGTGAGGCTTCGGAACTGTGTTAGTACATTATCTTTTTGGGAGTAAATCTGAGAAGCCAAGCTAGAGTGCTTCGGTTGTGTTGTTGATAGAGGGGAGTTTTATCCACCGTCTTTAACTAGAATTGCCTTTGAGTGGTATTTCTTTTAACTTCACACTTTCACTGATCGTGATCACTAATTACTTTTTTATTGCGTACAAATCATAAGGCGAACGAAAGTAAATATAAAGTAATTATCTGTTATTCTAATCGCTCATGAGAATTTGTTATTTAATAAATTGTATACATACTATCTACATTCCTATGGACGCTAGCTTCTTGCAATCGTAAAATGGATTGCTTACAGAATAACTCTACTGTAATAAGCATATCTACATACTAAAATAAAAAACGCCAACCTTTCTGCCAGGCATGGGCATAAAACGTGCGATGGAACCCACCTGCGGCTATAATGGAGCTCTAAATATCCAGTACTCAATAAACTCTTTCCTACTCACACCTTTCATGACCGCAACTATGGAGAGAGTTTTGGATTGGCTGTCGTTTTTGTAGGTATTTTTTTCTCACCGGGAATCAATTCACAGCAATAATATCATGAACAAACATACGCCTAAAACGAGTCATTCTATAAACAAACCACAAAGTTTTGGTATTCTATTTTCCATAAATCTTTTACAAAATCGATTACTTATAAAATCATACCTATGAGATGCCATAGAGATTCATTTGCGGCCGTAAGTACCGCGCGACGGTTACCAGCACGGCTACGAGTAGCAGCGGCGTCGCGAGCGCAGTTCGTAAGGCGTTGTTGTATATCGCGCAGTACGGGCATTGGGAAGAGCCGCAGACTTCGCAAATGTTCAGGAGGTAGGTCGGTAGCGCGTCGAATATACTCTCGTTGAAGCGTTCTGTTAGGGAAAATGGATTGTTTTATAATCTAGTTTGTGATCCAAACATGTTATACAAAACATTTTCAAAACATTTTTTTTAGTATTTTTTTTTAATAGTTTATTCAGTGACAAAACCAGTAAGTTGGTAGAGGGTCTGACGCGAAGTGTGAACCACCACATTTACGTATCCCCAACTTAAATGTGGTGAGCCTCCTCTACTAAAATCTCGTAAAAGGTATGAAAAATGAAACATTTTATGGACACAATAAACTAATTGAAGTCTTGGAAATGCTTCGTCGTGAAAGTTCATAGTGCTTCTTCTTATCTAGAACTGACAAGAATATAAAGTATAGAATCCTTACCGGGTGCGTAGTAGTCGTAAACACGCATAGGCAGGTATCGCGACATGTTAGCCACCGGGAACCAGCGCTCGATCGTGAAGTTCACACACGTCGGCTCTTCAGATAGCTGTACAAAATGTTGCATTTTAATAAGTTTTATCACATACTAGCTTTAGCCCGCGGCTTCCTCGCGTTAATTTAGAATTTGACAATCAATTCGGGTTGTACTCTGCTTGTAATAATATAATTCAATCACGATTCAAAAGACACGTGGCGCCATCTATTATCATAAGAACGTTATGTTATTGTCCTCGGGAATTACTTTATTTCGGGATGAAAGGTACCTTATGTCCGTTTCTGTACACCTGACAACGTATAAGCAAAATTTCAGGATGATTGGTTCAGTGGTTTAGGCGGAAAAATGTAACAAACAAACTTACTGTCGCATTTACAATATTAGTTAAGAAGTTAGGACTAATTAGGATTCACGTAACGTACAACAGCTCAACTTGTTTTATCTGCGATGATCATAACTCATATTCGCATGGCAACAAAAGTAACTTTTAGACATTGTTATCATCATCATCATCATCCACAGCCCGAACTCACCCACTGCTAGGTATAGGCCGTATAGGCCTCTCTTTTCTTGTGCCAATCTCCCCGCTCCTGTGCATTGTTATACTAATAAATAAAATAAATATGAGCTGCATGGTAATCTGCTAAATAACGTCGTATAAAACCGTGGACAGAGTTATAAAACAAATTAGTTTCTGCTATTTGACAGCTTGATGGATTTTGACGCAGATTTGCCAATAGAATGGCTTATCAGGATAAAACTTTTAGAATAGAGACACGTAAAATAATTGTATCTGTTCGACGCTACCTGACGAATGGAGCGCAATTGGGGAGGCTTATGTTCAGCAGTGAACTAACATAGGCTTATTATCATGATGATGTCAGGACAAGCCGCTAGATACTTACATAATCGAAGTAGAAGAGTATCTTGGTAGGCAGGTACTTGGCCCGCTGTAGTGTGGGCACGCGACGGCTCAGTACGTAGGCGTCCAGCTTCTGTTGCTGGATCATGTAGCCCGTCGGGACGCCCACTTCTAGGATGGCCATCCCGGAGCGCGGGGACTCGGATAATAGGGTCCAACTGGACAGAAATTGGTTAGTGTTCATTTTTTTATAAATGTCTATGTAATCTTTATCGTGTGGTTAGTGCCTAAACTGCTGTTAGAGTTTTTATTTTTGTACACACAAAATACTTCAAATAAGACATTCATTTTTATTTTCCCTATAGACAACGCAAAGTGCAGTAGAAAATGACCAAAGACAGTTTTTCATACCACAGACAAAAGCAGACCAGACTTTGTACAGACCTTTGTAATTTTATTTTGATACTACTTTAACAATTTACATAAAATGCTTGTTAAGTTAAACTAGGAATAGAGAAGTGCCGTTCGCCCAAAAAAGGTAAGGTCGTTCATGTTGTGAGGTTTGAAACATCAACACAATACAATTGTAATGAACATTAAAACTTGTGTTTTTAAATATTATAAGAATACTTCTGTCTGTTGTTCAAAGATGTTTATTACCTGGCGCATCCCTGGAACTCGATGTGCGACTGATTCCTGCCGTAGAAGTGATGCGAGGAGAGCAGCGAGAAGCAGTTGAGCGGCGGCGGCGTCTGGAAGCGCGCGATGTCCACGTTGTACTGCACCGACATCTGCAGGATGGCGTAGCCCGCGCCGCGCGCCGTCACCTTCACCGTGCCCCACGCCGACGGGATCTGGCAACACAACTTGTACATTTTTACCATTGCTTTCAGACACAGACCGTTGTTATTTTTTTTTTTTTAAACTAGCGAATTTTCTTCATTCGTTTAGCTTTAAAACCGGATACATTTTTTTTGTATTGGAATGGTAATTAATTTATTAAAGTACCTAATGTGTCGTAAAAATACCGTAGCCGAGTTTCCTGTGACTGTTTTTCAGACTGATTATGTTACAACATGTCTTGTTGGAAGGCCAACAAGTTGGCCCAACGGCCAGGTGAACGTTGCGGGAGTCCGCTGTACGCGAGAAACACACAACCAGTCGCTGTGGCTATGATTGGTTAGCTTGACCTCTGTACAACAGTCGCCTTCTTCATGAATCGGCGTCCACGCTCACCGACAGTGACGACACGTCTCGCAGACTCACCACTCTCACTAGGTACGGTAAGACTCACGTCAATGAACTGCATGATGGCGAGGTTGTCGGGCCGCACGTGCAGCGTGCGCGTCTCGCCCGCCAGCGCCACGGCGTCCACGCTCACCGACAGTGACGACACGTCCCGCAGACGCTTGCGGTTCGTGTACTCGATCAGGGCGCGCAAGGATATGTATGTGTCCTGGATGGGAAGAATTTCAAAGTAAATATCAATGATGATTAACTTACGAATTAAAGTCTACGAGATGAAGTTAAATGTTTACTGGCCACTTTGTATGAGCCGTCCTATAAAGGCTATGGATAAATTAGTTTAAGGAAGGAGTCGTGGAGACAGCTTGAGGCGGTTTAATAGTTCGTAATAGATGTCCACAAACCTGTGTGGAAGCCCAGCCGCCGTCCTGCAGCCTCTGCGAGTTGAGCCACATAACGATGGGCTCGTTGTTGTCCTGGTGGTCCATACACGCCAGCAGCGCGTAGGCCGTGGCCGCGATGTTGTTGGAGTCGTACTTGTATGGCAGGCGGGGCAGGAGGAACGGCTTCTGGTTCTCCATCTTGTATGGCGGCTGGGGAACGGGTTCAGTGCCCCAGTAGCTGAGGCCACCTGTAGGAGTTTAGGCGTGTAAGATGGGAAGAATTTACTCGTATTGTACACTATGCTTATTCGAAAAAGTTCATTTACTTTTTGACATAATGATCCCTTTTAATATTTTAAGTTTATTGGAGTCTACTCTTTAAGAATCATTTCATATATAGCGCACGGTATGAAAAATAGATGGTTAGTAAGGCGTTAACAAAAAGTGAAGCCGTTAAACCTCCCTCTGCGCATCTCATAGCCCTTCTTACTCCTTTGCCCCTAGTACACATTTACTTACGCTGTTTCGTCACTCTCTCTTAATATGTGGAATGCGTGGTGGGCATAGTAGCATGGCACTAGCATAACAGCGTGGTGATGGCCACTATTTTTATAATTTGACTGTGGTATTCAGTATACATACATTTAAAATACCAAAAGTCAATTTGTAGAGTTTTAAAGTTTTATTTAAGAGTAAACTCTAGTGACGCGTCGGAGTTGACTCGCGCATTTATTTGTGGGTATTTTATTATTTTTGCTTTATATTGTGCTTTCGTGTCAAATGTTTTTTCTTTCTTATAGCTTCTATTAATGTTCCGTGGACGTTGCTCACCTAGTCAAGTTCTATTTTATGTTTGAGTGTTCGTATCGAATGTTTCTTCTTGTGTCAGTTAACCGTTAGTACGTGTGTTACCTTCGTATCGCTGGCGCCGCTTGAGCAGGCGGTAGGCGTGCTCGGAGCTGGGCGCCTTGGCGTGCGTGAGCGCGTGCGCGACCAGCGCCAGC
This sequence comes from Noctua janthina, assembly GCA_963576755.1. Taxonomy (NCBI): domain Eukaryota; kingdom Metazoa; phylum Arthropoda; class Insecta; order Lepidoptera; family Noctuidae; genus Noctua; species Noctua janthina. The sequence continues at coordinate 2,131,181 of OY755066.1, forward strand.
GCGTAGGCCGCGCCGCACTCGTCCAGCAGGCGCAGGTGCCGCTCCAGCCAGCGCACGCCGCGCTGCTGCGCGCTCGACACGCGCGCGCTCAGGCCCTGCGCACACGACGCCCCGAGGTTAAACGTAGCACATTGTACATCTTACGAGAAATCTACACATCCACTATTCTATACAATAAAATAGAAGCTGCAGAAATCGAAAACAAACAAGAGCGGTTCAACAGTAACTGTGTTTTTTGGCCCATGGACTTTAACTGTAGTTTATGTTTCTGCTGTCGCACATACTGCTTTGTTAAAATAACGTGTTTTAGATATAAATTAATACCGTTTCAGCTAATTAGGTTTATATAGTTTCCATATATACACTGCCGGCCAAAACTAAAAACAAAAAAATTCTTTGTCACCAACAAAATATTTCAAAAGTACATATCATAAAAAATTAATTTGAACACCTGCCTATTCTATTGCTATTAAATAATTTTTAAGAGTCATTCTTTCTGTGTTTTTATAAGTTATTATCCCATAAAGATCTATTATTTCAAAACATCAATAAGTGCCGCCCAAGGACTAAATGGTAGTCATTGTAATCTTTTTTATGAACTACTAAAAGTTTGAGACCCCTTTTGCTAGGCAGTGTTCCATTATTTTACATAGGGTACCTATACATGGTGAATGTTACAACGTAGAAATTCCTAATTCTGGTCGAACCGAAAAAGACAAAGGTTTGTTTTCAAATGAATAAATAAACCTTATCTTACCTCTCGCACTCCAATATCCTTGAGATTCTTGACAGTTTCCAACGTGATCACCACTTGAGCAGTCAGTGTAATGTTACGCTGCATTATTATTGAGTTATTTACCTGTTAACAAGATATACTTTTTGTAAAACTGGAGGATAAAGAGATCTTTGAAGGAAGATATGGTGGGCATAGGAAATCTTTTCTGTATATTGCAAGACACGGCAGGAGCATAAACAGACGCGATGTCTATAAAGTTTCTCCGAGTAAGTAAAAGTCCTGCAAAAAGATGTGATAAAACATTAGATTCACGCCTAACAGTTACACGAAAAAAACAAAGATTGTAATCTTACTTCAACAGCGCTTGGGTCATGCCAGCCCGCATGTCCGAAGGCCTCCCTATAGAGGCTGCTGTTCTTAGGCACCACGATGGTGGAGTTGTCGTTCCTGTTGGGCAGCCACGTCACTTCGTAGAACGCGCCGTCTGGTGTCTGATGGTCCAGCACCCACGATACGGCCATTGATATCACCTGCGAAGAGAGCCTTGGATGTAGAACTAATTCTCATCTGTCTAGTCTTATCCCAACTATGTTGGGGTATACTTCCAGTCTAACCGGATGCAGCTGAATACCAGTATTTTACATGGAGCGACTGCCTATTGACATTTTGTAAAACATGGATTCGCACAGAGTTAGTGAAAACGGGAAATAAACAATTTTAAGACATTCAGTTTTAATTTAAATGTTAGTTTTAGCTTTAATGACTGAAATCCAACCATTCTGAAACATTTATATGATTTCTGGAATTTGAAGATAGTTTTCAACACTGTTTTTTTGTTAAGTATGTTAGTTATTTTTTTTTGTAAATTATAGTAATTTACCTCAGGGTCGATGTATATAAAGTTCTCCCACTCGTTGAACGACGCGTCTTGGAATATCTTAGCGCAGAATGACGTCAACCAGACACTTGAAGCCGATTGGTTCCTGATAAGAATAAGACGAATGTTAGATGGCACAGAATGCGCGATTGTTGCGTTCATAATATGGCAGCTATTTGTTCGGAAAACCGGAAGAGCTCTTGTTTGAGTTTTTTTACCGTTCTTTCTCTTCGGTCTTTTTTTTTTTTTGAAGACGGTTACAGATGTGGCTGTGTTTTGGCTGCTCCGTGTGTGCGTCCAGCTTGTGAACAAGCGCTCGTAGCTTGTCATACTTGACCGTGCGCTGTGCCTAGCCGCGGGCGCAGGTGAACCGTGGCGTCGTGCCTAGCCTGCATAGTGCTCCACACGTGATGTTGCGTTGTTCATCTGCTTTGCGCGTCGATGGTGACGAGTTTCGTCGTCAGTCTGTTGCGTCGTTGATCAGATGTAATGTTGATACTCACCAGTCGCTTCTAAACAAGCTGAATGATCCGTCCGGTTTCATGAAGGACAGCTGTCGCTGGTATAGTATGTTCATGTGGTAGAACGCGTCTCGCTCCAGCGTCCTGTTGCGTTGGTTGATCAGACGCATGTAGAGGGTCAGGTACATGTTGGCCGCGAAACTGAACATGTTCTGTTCGGCTGAGTCCTGTGGGGAAATACATAAGTTTAAATTGTTAAGCAGTAGAAAATAGAGTTTTTAAATACAATGCATGGCAAAACAGTAATTTACAGTACCTAGTACAGGTAAAATATTGCATGCCAAGTTGTAAAATTCCGGTTTAAATGGCATGTTGAAGATAAATAAAAGCGAACTGCGCGCGGCGCGCTTTAGCAGCTACGAGAGCAGACGCGCGACTGGTGCGGCCACTCTGCGCGACAGTGCGATACACGGCGCCAGCTGCAGAGCGACGGAGTACTGCGTCAGCTGTGCGCTGGGCCTGAGTGTGGCTGGGGACCGTACTATATGTGGCACTCACCATCGGCAGGTGCAGCAAGCTGGTCGCGTTGACCGGCATGGTGGGGAACAGCGGTCCCACCACGTCGCCCACCACAGAGATGCGCGCCCTGTTGGACCCGAACACGTAGTAGCGGTCCACCTCGTAGGGGATGATGGGCGTCTCCGTCACGTTGACGTGCATGTACTGGAACACGTACGCGCGGTTGGACAGGTCCAGGAGGACGGACTGGTGACGGTATTGAGGTATGCCGTCCGCCTGTAGAGAAAAGGTAATGTGAATTTGTGTTCGCACACAGTTGTAAATGGAAACGGTAAATATGAGTGCATAAAAAAACAAGGATTTGTTTATCAAGAAGTACGACACAGTTGTTCTATTTTTTATAATAATTAAACAAAAATTTGTTGTTAAGAATTAGCAAATATAAGGTGACTGATAATTAGTGACTGATACTTACACACGTGATTGTACTCATGATAATAAACAACTTTCCCAAAGAATTTTTTTTTTTAAATACTTTTACTTTTATTCTTATTCTTATTTCTTTTACCCCAATAACACAACAGCGTGCCATGTGAAACTCGCGCGCGTGCGCCTGTGACCTATCAGCTGTTAGCCGCGTGACGCCGTTCTGTCTCATTACTATCGTACCGTGCAACAATGGATAGGCAGAGCACTCGCGCGGCTCGCAAGGCCGCGGGTAGCCAGAAACCACAGAATGCCAACTGCTACGATCCTTTTTTTTTTAGGATGGGAAATCATCAAATGACCCCTTCCGCTCTGGGCGGAGAGGAAGGGAGTGTCGGACATAGAACTGACTAAAACCCATCTATGTTCCTTCTTAGCCATTTGTGTTCCAGGGCCGCGGTATCTCTTTCGAACAGTTCCGCAGCCCCGGCAGGCATCGGCCCTTGCGGACCCTTTCCTGTTTGCTGACATCTCATTGAGGCGCGCGTGGAACAGGACCGCGCCGTCGACACGCCTGCTACGACCCTTTACATACTCCTATTACTCTTTCTTATATACAGTATGGTACATATAAACTTTCACAAAATGCACATTCTATCCAGGACAGGCAACCACAGCATATATAATGATGTCAATTCAGAGCACTTAATGAGTCGGCCTCACCTCGACCGAGATCTTCTTGACGTAGTGATGTTGTCCCATGAGCGTGGAGGCGTGCAGACGCACGTGCACGTCGCCCAGGCGCGTGGGCACGACGGGCACGTACACCGTGGCGGCGTCGCCCGACGTGATGTACACGAAGAACTGGTGCTCGCCGAACGACGTGCGCGGGTTGTACGAGCGAACCTAAGGACAACCGTTATAGCTTACTCACGCACTAGGCAACACTTTGCGTGGTAATCTTTATTTCATATACACGTAGCAATATTTTCTGTACAGGCACCCATGTGTTTAGATCGTAATTTTGTGTAGTTACGACCATATGTTTTAGAGCCAATATTTATATGAAATAGGTCTTGTCTCAAAATTGAAAATTTAGGTAAATGTAGACTCGTTTGTGCTTGTACATGATAATTATTTATTTATTTATTTGCAAACATGTAAAACACTGGGTAATTATACTCACAATGCCGTTCTCCTCGACGTGCACGAACTTGTAGTCGGGCGAGGCCGACAGCACGACGACGGCCTCCACGTCCTGCGGCTGGTAGTTGAACACCACGACGCGCAGCCCCACCTGCTCGCCCTGGCGGCACTTCTCGGGGCCCTCCACTTTTATGAAGAACGGCAGCACGCCTATGTACTGTGCACAACATACAAGACAAATCAAAATTCAAGAAAAATCATTATTTGCATTAAAAATTACGCATAAGAATGTATGATTTATTATGAACTTTTTGTATGATTTATTATCATACAAAAAGTTGCAGGAAAATATTCAAAACGATGAATATCGAAGTTTTCGTAAATGTACCGTCAAGGTACAAGTATTTAGTTGTTTGGGGTGTCAGCAGATCTTTGTTAAAACAAATGTTAAGTTGTATATTGATTTTTTTATAACTTTCCAAAATAATATTATGTGATGTTTATGACACTAAGTACTTACGCGTTTAGGTTCCGTTAACATGCCAAGACCAAGGCTGGGAGACATACTGAATGCTGAAACTATCCAATGAGCCGGTATCTGTAACAAAATAAAGAATTGTTCCAACCTTCAAACAATATAAATATACTTAACTTATACAGTATAACAGATAAATTATAAAAAATTATTTATTCACAAGGAAAAAAAAACTTACATAAGACGCAGTAAATAAAATTGAACAGTGAAGACATTTTAAAATGTGAATTTGTGCCTCCTAAACTAGCCCAAGAAGCCTGCTCAATATTCCTTCAAATGATTGACACACTCATGGAAAAAAATAAATAACAGAACCAACTGCAAATGGTACAATAATTGTATGTTATTTTTATTATACAAAATTATTTTTTATGCGAAACCTGAATATAGTTTGTTCAGAATAAGTAACTGAATCGATTCCAATTATTTTTAAACCATGTTATATTTTTTCCCAAAAATATTAAAAAAAAGTTACAAGTTGGACACCGAGCGACATTAAGTACCTATCGCAATAATTTAGGTGCTACTGCCAAATTATTATTATCAGTGAGCTCAAGATGACGCCCGGGTAATCCCGGGAAGATCTATATTAATATCAGCATTTCGATGCAAGTACATAAATAACTCTACCTAATTCCGACCTCTGCTTATAACTTTGTGATTTTTCAAGATACAGTTTTGAAATTTTGTACATAAATTCTTTACATAAAAATAGTCGACACGTGTTTCCGGTTTCGCATATACTAAAACTAGTGTTGTATATATATTATTAATTTAAAACTATTAAATATTAAAGAAGCATAAAAAAAACTCCTCCTCAATGCTGTCAGCTGGTAACGTGCCCAAGAGACTGGCGGCGTTGCCCGTTGTATGGCAACACTTAGCCTCTGGCCATGGTAAAAGCCAGTCCTTGGGTCACGGGAAGCGTCAACTAGGCGTTTCGAAATTTCCTTAAACAGGCTATGAGTACTCGGACCCCACGGCCCCAAAGTTTCAACCCCAAACGGCTCTAAAATATTATAACTGCAAATTGTAATACAGGCAGCTGCGTGTGCGCGTGCACTTGGAACTAGGCCTATACTGGCCCCCCAGTGACAGTGAACGTAGTGACGAGAACAAATAAGACACCGTGGGACTAAGGACTCGGCCCACACGCAGCGACATCCCACCCTGTAGCGGCTGTAGCCGGGTACGTACCTGCGGCACATCCACAGTAAACACGTATCGTCCGTGTGGCCCGATGTTGACGTCGCGCCACAGCCACACGTTGTCGTACTGTCGCTGCACGCGGTTGAACCGGAACTTGCGGAAGTGCGTCAGCTCGAAGGACTTGTTTATGTCGGTTTCACCTGAATAACAAATGGGAAATTATTAATCGGGCGAATAAAAATTTAATTTGCGACCAATATACTAAATGGGCGACTATTGTACCAAAGTAAGTAACTATTTATCTGGTCATTGCGGCAAGGAGAATTAAGGAAGCAAGAGCGAGCGAATGCTGAGAGAGACTTGTGGCACCCCGACTCGGACAGCTTAGGTTCGAAGGGGATGGCGGGGTCTAGTGAGCGAGCGAAGTGAGCTAACTAAGACCCCGCCATCCCCTTCGTGTTAGGTTACTTTAAACTCTGTAAACAGAAATAGGAGCCCCGCTCAGCGGGGGTTCGTCGACTACGCCTTATCTACAATCTAGTGATTAATAACCTTGTTTTAAGTTTTTTACAGGAGTCCTTGAATTATCACATAATCGTACTGAACAACTAGTAACTCAAATTTCTATTTTCAAGTCGCTGTTTTAAACATTAGTATTAGCCCACTGTTTGTCGCTCACTTAGTATTTCAGAAGCCCATTTTCAATATTTTTGACACCTTTAATTTGAATTTATGTTCGCTCGTTTAAATACTACCCATAACAAATTAGCAGAATATAAGCCAGGCACATACAGACATTGGGTACTGGATCCTCACAAAACATAATACCATGACTCTCATGACAATGTTAACGATTGCCACATAAATATAAAGAAAAAGTGAAGCAGACTCGGCAGCTCGGTGACCATTATCTGTTGCTTAGGAGTATTTATAAAGTGTTGAACATAAGCTCACAATTGGACTCGTCCGTGTGGTCGGGGCAGTCGTAGTTCCCGTCGCAGCGCTTGGCGAGCGCGAAGCAGCCGCCCTCCAGGCACTCGCCCATGCCCTGCGACACGTTGCACGTGGTGTAGCGCCGCGTCACGGCCACGTCGCTGAACACTATGAGCCCCGCGTATCTGACACAAACGTTATGCCGCTTACATACAGAACCTAGTTTCGTTAACATAGATTTGAAGTGGGTACGCCACAAAGTCGCGAATAAAAGCCAAATAAAATTTGTTCTATAATAAATTGGTAATACACGGTTATTTTTTGGTCGTTCTGGAACCGAAAGCCATAAACTCAATCATCGATTTCGAAACGATTGGGACTGTTTTTTCAAAATAAAAAAAATTACGAAAAATTTAATTTAATGTTTTTTTTGTGAAATAATGAGAACTCGAAGTAACGCTTCCTTGCGGTAAATGCATATGTGTGTGTAAAACGTATTCACGATCGGCAACACATGCGAACGGTACCCATTGAAAAATCCATTCATCGATCAGACAGCACGAGCTAAGCCACGCCCCCACCCCACGCTTACACAGTCTAGCCGACCGCCCGCCCGCTCTACCTGGGCGGGCGGGCAGTCGGCTAGTATTGTCGCGCGGTTCGCTGTGTGAGGTCACTCACGCGCAACCTAATCACATGCTAAAAATGAGTCGGCAATACGCGTACTCCAACGTGGAGTATTGGGCAATGGTGGATTTTTATGGGATGGCGCACCATAACCTGGAAGAGGCTAGACGACTTTATGGTCAGTCGGAACACCTGAACTCACTGCGCGCACGTGGAATCACCGACCCTCAAGTTCCCTTCACCTCCACCATCCTGGCTGTAACCCAGCGCCTCCTCGATCACGGACAGTTTCGAGCACCCACACACGCGCAGGGCCTCGGTAGACTACCATACCCGGCGGAATTAGAGGAAGACATACTGGAGTACTTCGAACGCGACCCACGTCAAAGTACCACAATGGCGGCCAGGCGATTCAATGTTAGCCAATATTACGTATGGAAAGTATTAAATACGAATGGATTACATCCATACCATTTTCGTCGAGCGCACGCTATTTACGAAGGCGACGGGCCAAGGAGAATCGCATTAAGCCAATGGTTGTTGGAAAATGCCACTGCCAACATACTGTGGACGGATGAATCGTTATTTACACGAGTGGGTCTGTATAACGTTCACAACGAACATTATTGGTCGTTTTTAAACCCGCACCTCATTCGCGAAGATAACCATCAGGTTAGATTCAGCGTGAATGTTTGGGCAGGCATTATTAACGACCAAATAATAGGGCCTATTTTTATTGAAGGTCACCTGACTGGTGGTTCTTATTTAGAAATGCTGCAAACCGTGATACCGGAGTTGCTTGAGGATGTGCCTCTGGCATATTTACGCGGTATGTTCTACCAGCATGATGGATGCTCTGCTTGTGCGTACCTTAACAGTGAGTTTGGTGAGCAGTGGATAGGTCGTGGTGGCCCTGTGGCTTGGCCCGCAAGGAGCCCTGACTTAACACCACTGGATTTTTATTTGTGGTCCGAAATTAAAAGACTAGTTTATTTCGAGGAGCATACTACTCGAGATGAGTTAAGAAGTGCGATAGTGGACGCATTTAATATTGTGAAAAGTGACAGATACACATTAGGAAAATTAAAAGACAATGTGATTAAACGTGCCCGTTTGTGTATCGAGCAAAGTGGACTCCATTTTGAGCAGTTGCTTCGATACAGGGAAGTGTAAATTATTTAAAAAGTCTAGCCTTAGTTAGTTATAAGTTGATTATGTTTGTAGATAGCTCCAATTTTTTAAATCGCCTGCGCCTGCAATACCTTTTCTTGATAATAAAAGAGTACTTACAAAGTTAGTAGGTAGGTACCGACTTAGACGTAAAATGTATTACTGACGCAACGGTCCTAAGCCCGTAAAAAGTATGAAGGAAAAATTAGAGTTATTTAACTGTTAAGTACGTAAACATAAACGCAATTTAGATCAAACACAACAAACAACACAATGGTCATGAATGCGGAAACAAGGCGTTGTAGCAACAACGTGGTTGGTAGGTACTGACCACTGCAACCTATAGCAAACTCATGATTAGCAAACCTTCAATACAAAGCTAGAGAAGTATCTATGGCTTGAATAACGAATTAAATTGCTATAATAGTCATGTAAGATGTAAGTATCTATCTAATTAGTTCATCCGCAAGTGTGCCTTCACCGTCTTGAAAACAAAAGATGCCGATGCGTTAGATACCTACATAAACAAAAATAAAATATTTAGTATGGATTTGTGCCCGGTTGATGGCAATAAGCTCGCCCCCTATTACATGGGAATTAAACATAACTGGATAATTAAACTAAACTACTAAATTAAACTACGCGATAGATAAATTGGTACACAAATAAAAATACGAAAAGCGAATTTAGACTTTATTTCTTAACCGTAAACGGTGAAAATTAGAAATTTTACCCAAACTAGGTACCTAAGTAAAGTACGCAGTTTACTACAATTATTCTGAGAAACCTATTGTCTCGTGTCCGACCTGACTGTTACAAAGATGCACAACCGAATTACACGGTTCACTTTATTAAAATAAGGTCTTAATTCCAACCTAATACCTCCAATACCTAATAATACCTCCAACTAATAATGAACTCTATTCGACAGACAAAACGATTCATTTTTCTGTGCGAATTGTCTGCGTTTGTAACAGCCGCCAGCATTACCGCAAAAAAAATGTTTTAGGCAGTATTATTTTATGAATCAGGTAGGTAGGTTCGATTGGTCGACACTCGATTTAAGGCCTAATTCCCAAGCGTACTGTCGTCGTGTCGTAGTCTAGTTCAATAGGTACGAGTAGTAGTGATTTCGTGATGCGAGAGTGGTGAATTAAATGCCAATTAATTTCTCTCGTTAACAAAGAGATGTGATAGTGGTAAACACTGTGCCGTGCTTCTGATACGAACGAGAAATGATGTAGGTAAATGAACTTACACCAACTTAAATCGGACCTGAAATGAAATACTACTTGCAGTCGGTTAATAAATTCGTCCGACGTCCATTGACCCGCTCAACTGACTCGCACACGCACAGCTGTGCCGCGCTACGTCATCATCGAGCGGACCGCGTACGTTATTGCGTTTATGAATGAAATAGTGGGAGCCCTACTAAGATTTAACTCGAATGACAGAAAAAATGTGATAAATTTCTAACTTCTATATTAGACGTCATAAAAAAAAAGAATATGCCAATAGTAACTATTACTCGACTGGAGTTACTGTGTTTCGGTTCCAGAACGACCTAAAAGTATTCGTGTATAAGTTTCCAGATTGCACTCATGATTAAAAACAACATCTAATCTGATTGCAGTGACAAAATATAGAATAATGATATCTAAACACGGTAAAACAAAACAAAAAACGGAATTTCTAAACTCAAATAACGAAACTAACAGTTACGTCGTTAGAAAAAAAAAATCTAATGATTTTCTGTCTGCAGAGTTTCGCTAGCTAATTTAATTTAAGCTTGTCTATTATTATAATTACTGTCCAATTCACCAGCTAATATAAAATAACCTTAATCAAAAAAGAGTATACTCACTCGAAGGTCCTGTTAGCGTCAACGCCGAAGGTGGAGGAGGGGAAGTACACGAGGTCGTCCGCGTCACCAAAGTGCGAGCGCCACGTGTACGCGAACGTACCGTTCGTGGACTCGTCGAAATGAGACATCTTTGAAATCACCTGGTAGGACGTAGTATAAAGAAAAGATGAACTATTTGTTTAGGAATCGCACAGATAAGCTAGGCAGACAGGAAAGTCAAAACAGGCGCACTCTTATTAGTTTCAAAGTCAAATCATTTATTTTAATCAGGCCAATTATTATTGGCCTGATTAAAATAAATGAATTTCAAACTTTACAAATAGAATTGATTGTTACCCATGCGCAAAGGTTTTGTAAAAAGTAGGCTATAGCAAGAAACTCCATAGTTTTTCAGTATAAAGGCTAGTATTTAGGTTGAAGATAAAATAAGCTTATTCAAAAATAAATCTAATTGCCAGCCAGTTTTCAAGGACAGAAGTCGCTGCTTTTGTTCCCGGCATTATATAAATAGAATCAATTCCATTTCCTTAAAAGTGCTTTTTAATGGCTTAATGGGAAAGGTTGACCAAAGCTCATTGTAGATGGCGCGTCAATAGCTAGTTAGGTCCCAACCTGACCATTGAGATCGTTATTTGTAAAATAAAATAAACAGATTTTCAACGAACGACGATGAAATAAATGGTTTTACTTTCATAAAACTTAGTTTCATCTAAGTCCTTAGTTGGTCCAGTTCAGTCCAGCAGTATATAGTAAAGGTCACCTTAGCGTATGTGAGCTCGTTCCCGGCCTGCATGGTGTAGAAGGTGTTGTCGATCCCGGACAGCCCCACGTAGGCGCCGGGCTCCCCGTAGATGGCCACCTCCACGCGCGACCCCGTGCGGTGCTTGCGGTTGTTTATGAACACCGTGAACTGAGACACACAACATTTTAGTGGGTATTCTCTTACAAAATATATAAGCATAATCAGTCTATAATGTGTCAAGATAATATACAACATACTTTTAATGTAACACCAAATAGGGCAAAAAAATTAAGAGTTGAGAAAATATTTTATATGTCATTCGGGTTTTATGGACTCTGTCGATTGATGAAAAAAAGTACATGATAAACGTTTGGTACTTTTGGCATTATTGTTTCTGATCTATTCTTGGTTGATACATGTAAGTTTTTACATAATTATCTTCAAATTCAGTTATTATTATTTGGAATGAAGTAGCATTCCCTTTAGCGTTGGTACTTTTAATCCACAAACTGGCATTTTTGTGGTCGATTCCCGCACGTTTCCACTTGGGTGGAGACCAGGACCTTATTCCATGAGCTATGTCGACAAGTTTGGCACAGTAAAGTATATTGGAAACTATCAGCTCACATTGTTCCTGGAGATGCCGTTGACGGGGAAGGTGAGCGAGTCAGCCAGCACGTGCGCCTGCCGCTGCGCGCTCCACACCAGCACGGTGGCCACGGGCGCCATCTCCGCAGACACCGTCACCGCGAACGTACGCACGCCCTCCTGGACAATACAAGCAGGCTCATACCACACACAGCCATCGACAGACTTCACAAAAATATAATTGACCCCATACAACCCAGTAAAAAAACTATATAAAATAGTGTTCGTCCAAGTTACAAATAGACTACAATCTATCTAGTCGCTGCGAGAGCGAGAGCGTGTTTTATAAGACGTGTTTTAGCAGTATATAAATCTTTGCCTCTACACCCACCCATATGAAGCATTCTAACGCATCCACGAAGTAAATTGGAAATAATAAGACACGAAACGAGAAAATTTCATGTTGCACAATTTCATAATTTGCCAAGTTATATCATAGAAAAGTACTTCATTACAACTGTTGCTATAAAAGGACCTTGATTTAGGAAGAAAAATAAATTAATTAATCAACTAAATGTAAGAAATAAACAAGTTTACCTGCATGATCTCCTGTCCGCTGGTGAGAATGATTCCCTTCGACATGACGACGTAGTTGAACGACTCCATGTAGAAGTTGCTCTGCACGTGGAAGATTATATATTCGCCCACCTGTACCCCGATCAAAACATGTTACGGACAATGTTAAAAATCAAGATTTGTTTGCTGAACGTCGAGCATGAACGACCGCAAAGCAACCCTGCCGGCTCTGAGCACGGTGTTTAAAAAGGTAATGTTTAATCAAATGCTCAACTACTTTAACACCAATAAAATCTTACATCGTGTCACATTATTAAAACAAATATTTACTGCGTGGGAAGAGGCACAAGATGCCATAGGAATCCTCAGTGACCTCTCGAAAGCATTTGATTGCGTAAGACATGAAACCCTACTCTTTGAACTTGAATATTACGGTCTAGAGAAACTTGCACTCAGCTAAGTGAGGAGGTTTAGTCGAGCATCATTGGGGCCAACGTTTGGATCAACATGGCGTACTATTGAGCACGTGCGCGGTGTGACTCACCCTAGCGTCAGTGGTACTGGTGGCGATGCGTATGTGCTGGTTGTTGGCGCTGTAGTGCGCGATGAAGTGCACGTCCGCGGTCGCGTGCGAGCCCACCGCGTCCACCAGCTGAGCGCTCAGGCGCACGCCCGTGATGCCGTTCAGGACCTCGCGGTAGTTAGGGTCGTTTTGTAGGCCTAGAGCAAGGAAGGAGTTAGTAGAATCAGGGTCCGGGAGACCATACTGTCGCCGCACCTCTAGGTTGCGTATACGTGACGTTGTGAGTTCGCAAATACAGTCAGTATTTTTTCTTTGTTTTGTACTGCCCATTCGGCGCAGTCTACGTGGGGCGGCGGGGCGGCGGGTGCGTGGCGTCACAGCTCACATACACAACATACGTGCTATACTCACGCAGCAACTTGTAGAGGTCGAGCTTGAGATGCCACACGGCGTCGCTGCCGGGCACCAGCGCGGGCTGCTGCGGGTCCACGCCCGCGCCGCGCCCCTCCACCTGCACGTGCACCTGCAGCGACACGCCGCGCGCCTGCCAGCTGGGCAGCGGGGACCCGTCGTGGTACGATACTACCATCTGCGAGGACAAGCGCGTCAGTTATCGTGCTCGACGCCATATAAACAGAAACGCCACTTAAATGAGAGCAAGAGTGTCCAAGGAGTTTCTTGCTCTTCTCCTAAGAGATCTACACTTTGGCATGGGCAACCACAGGCCTTTCAGTTAAGTCTTGTGACTGGGACATTAGATTCATCTTTTTAATTCCGAAAGTTGAAAAGTAACTGATCTATTTGAAAGAAATGATTAGATGTTGATTTTGTGAAACCACCGTAAAATGTATTTGATATTTCCATATTTTTCCATTTTAGTTTTGATTCTTTACAATTTAATACCATGTTTAATGCCATGTTTGTATAAACCAAAAGGTTAATCTCAATAACTAGTTCATAGCACTAGCTGTAATTCGAAAAGGTCAAATGCTTAACTAATAAAACTACATAGTTAAAATTGGATATTCTAAATTACACAAAATCTTGTTAAGCCTTACAAAACACAGAAACATTTTTACTTACACTACATAAATATAATAAAATGATATACTCACATAAACATCAAACGGCATCGAAGGCTTGAAGACCTGCGGCGTTCCACCAAGGAAGGTGACTTGTAGCGAGGAGTTGAAGATCCGTGCGATGCTGTAGCCTTCGATGACCTCGTCGAGGAACGGGTCGCCCACGGATGCAGTGATGATGACCTCCACACCGTCGAGGGTCGGCACCAGCTGGGCTAGCTCCGACATCGGGTATTTGAAGTCGTATGTGCCGTTGAACTGAGAATTTACATGTTTTTAGGATGTTTGTGTGTGAGACACAGAATAATTTTACTCCATCTGTACCTACACATTACGACGAAGAACTTAAATAATAAATTGAATCATAATCCCTTTTTCATAGTTGTAAACCTGTATAGTAATCTATTTTTCCCAAAAAAAAATTAACATTACAAGAATATACTTCCTGTTAGCAATTCAACAATATTCATTGCGTTATTTAGCGTTGTCGGGCGGACGAATTTTACAGCAATTGATTTAATGAAAACCTTTCAAAATCAAGCAGATTATTAGGGGGAAATAATGCTCAGAACTTAATAGAAACAAGTCCAAACGGTACTCACAAATCTCAAGTACGGCAGTTGATCGTAGTACGGGTTGTTATAATAATTGTTGTACGTTGAAGTTGTCGTGTAAGTGTTGTAGTTGGGATTGTTGTTGTTGTTGTTATTGTTGTTGCTGTTGTGATCGATCGCGTACTGAGTCGGGTCCGGCTTTAGCATCCAGAATGGGTACTTTTCATCCTGGGAGAAACAAATTAAAAGATGATGAATGTAATGTCCAGCCCCCGTAGCATGACCACCGTAGACAAGGATTTCTTTGACGGTAGAATCGACAAAATGACAGATTGTGTCGACATAATGACAGATTTCTTTGCACTATGTCATTTTGTCGATCCTTCCGTCAAAGAAATCCTTGTCTACGGTGGTCATGCTGCGGGGGATGATCTCGCCGTGATGTTATCTTTTACCTGCTTCCTCAAGCGTATTTCTTTTTACTATCGATAACAGAGTAGAGAATATTGGGTCATCGCTAATGTAGCGAAACAAAGTATAATCGGAGAAATTGATTGTTTATCAAACTGACACACATCAATTTGCCGTGTTATAGCCATTTCATTGATTTCATACATCGTAAAGTTGTGATTGTGACAGCCAGTCAGTGGCATGGCAGTTTTTTTTTTAACCATCCGGTATACAATTTATTTCCCTAACAAAAGAGATTAATTTTTTTTGTAAGACACCTTTAATGAAAATATCAACTTGGGGTAACAAACAACACTTGAATTATCCATGAGGTGAATAGATATAGTATTAGTTTAATATTCAAACTTACAAAGTTAAACATCCTCGTAACCACTTTCTGCTGATCATACCACCAGTCCGGCTGCTCCAACTGATTAGGCTGCCCAGGGATGTACCGGTTCTCCCTATTAATTACTCGACCAAACTCGTCCACACTCGTTTGTCCGTAATTGTCGTTTTGTTGCTGGTAGTTGCCGTCGTATTGTTGTTGGTAGTTGCTGTCGTTATAATTGTTGTTGTTGTTGTAATTGTTATTGTTGTAATTGTTGTTGTTGTAATTGTTGTTGTAGCCAGTGTTGTAGGGGTAGTTTGGGCGGACTGTGGAAGATAAGTTACGTTTAAATAAATCTTGCTTTTTAGAATTTATATCTAAGACAGTCGAGGATTAAATTAACGATCGTATTTTCTTGTGCTCAAAACACAGTTTCGACCAAAAACTATGAAAATCGGGGACGAATTCAAAGTACCGCCATACTAGTGAACAGCTCCATTTAAATTTAAGTAACTATACTTTGATTTATAACTTAACACACGGAAGTGTCACTAGGGAGTTTGTCCCGCCACTTCTACCCAACTGTGGGATGTGGTGAAGGGCTGACGTTTTTGGAAACTGTCTTATGCAGTTATGACGTTAAAAAAGTGCTAAATATCAGCCTAATTTGTAGGAGTTTTGCTTAACACAACAGTAACAATAAACCCGTAAAAACTAGACTATTAGCCAGTGTTATCCTACTTCTGGGAAAAGACCTCTCCCCATGACTTCCAGATTCTTCAATCCAGGGCTTAGGTGGACCACTGGTCGTTGGTTTTATCCAGCTCGTCCCGCCATCTTGTAAAAACTGAATTTTATATTTTTTATTGGCATCTTACCTCTAGTATACTGGTTGCCGCCATACCCTGTAGGCACACCATACTGCCCTCTATTATTGAACTGCCCTTGCGTGTAGTACCGCGGCCGGTACTGCGGGATCGGCCTGATGGTTGCCTTTAGGGTCAGATTGCCCCGCACCGGCGCTCCTGATGTGTAGTTGGCCATGATACGGCCGTGGATAAACGGTTCCGTGTTAAAGAAGAACGCGGGCATTGTTACGTTTACCTGAGTGAGGAGATGGTAGAAACTGTAGTTTGGTTTTTTTCAATACTTTGTTTATTTATTTATTTATTTATTTATTTAGGATCTCCAACAAAGGATATACACAAACACATGAAATAAATAATCGACGACAAAAGTATTACGTAGGTGTACTCCTTCACTTACAGGAGACCACAGCATGCGTAATAAGATTTATAACTAAGCTAACAAAGTTATAGTAGCATTTAAACATTCAAATCAAATTAAAACACAACACATTATGTAGCACTAAAATTAAATTTAAAAAAAATTAAAAAAATAAAATAATTAACAAAGTCATAACAGCAATTAAAAAAAAAAAAAATGAAATACTGTCATCTGGATATACTGTTGGAAAAATAAAATTTAAACCAACTTATTTGATAATTATTTTATTTATAGCTGTTCTGAAAATATTCTTGGGTGGGGAAAGCATATTAGCTGACAGCAGTTCCATATGTGACTGTAATTTTCGGGAAAAAAAGTAACAATTCCACACCAACCACAATATGACGCATCAATCTAGATTTATTTTAAATAATAACCTGTATTATTTCATTAGTTAAAACCTCGTAAAATTGTAAGAATAGTAAGAACGTACCTCATATCGCGTCTGATAGTACTCCTCGACGAGGAACTGCGTCTCCTCGATCTGTCCCAGCGCCTCGACACGAATGTACCACTCGCCGAACAGCGGCTGGTCCGACATCTGGTACTGCAGACTTACTGTACCGAAGTTACTCTGTATTCACATAGACAGATATAACATTATTCATTGGTAGAAACATGGACGCTAATTAAAGAGGTTGTATACAATGTGAAGGTTTCACAAAGGGTATCGTTGAAAGACCGAGTCTGTAACTCAGAAATCCGACGTAGGATTCTAGTTCAAGGTGTCGAAATACGGTTAACGATTCTGAAATGGAGTTGGGCAAGACACTTGTAGATTGGTTCTTCGCTCTTTATTGGACTTGTGGGGTGTTTGTTTTACCGGAAGATGGTGATGTTTCTTAGTAAAAAAACTAATACTGTGAACTGGTACTGGCACTGTTAATACTGGTATTCAGCTGCATCCGGTTAGACTGGAAGCCGACCCCAACATAGTTGGGAAAAGGCTAGGCAGACGTGATGTTTCTTAGAAAAGAAGTGGGGTATCGTGGTATTACCACCGTCACTGCTATGATATTAGAGCGCTATTAAAGTTAAACTAACTACTATCATGGACTTGTGATTCTGTGAATAAAACCTGACAAACCGATTTAATCACCGTCTTTATACTCTGCTCCTATAACTAGACATACAAGAATCATTGAGGAATTTTTTAATCTGAAGAAAACACATAATTATAATGAATAAATAAGTAGTATTGACAAAACATAACAGCACGCATGTAATCCTCGAAGGGTTAGGTAGAGGTGTACCGAGTAGTAGGTAGGTACATCCATAAGTGTTAACGATAGGTAGAGGTGTACCGAGTAGTAGGTAGGTACATCCATAAGTGTTAACGATAGGTAGAGGTGTACCGAGTAGTAGGTAGGTACATACATAAGTGTTAACGATAGGTAGAGGTGTACCAGTAGTAGGTAGGTGCATCCATAAGTGTTAACGATAGGTAGAGGTGTACCGAGTAGTAGGTAGGTGCATCCATAAGTGTTAACGATAGGTAGAGGTGTACCGAGTAGTAGGTAGGTACATCCATAAGTGTTAACGATAGGTAGAGGTGTACCGAGTAGTAGGTAGGTACATCCATAAGTGTTAACGATAGGTAGAGGTGTACCGAGTAGTAGGTAGGTACATACATAAGTATTAACGATAGGTAGAGGTGTACCGAGTAGTAGGTAGGTACATCCATAAGTGTTAACGATAGGTAGAGGTGTACCGAGTAGTAGGTAGGTGCATCCATAAGTGTTAACGATTAATTTATAGCACATTCTGTTTAGGTATTGTGTCAAGATCAAAATAGCTATGTATGCTCAAAGTTCAATCTACATACCTACTACGATGCACTAATTATGTATGCAGTTAGAAAGACATATGATTGAACTCCTGACCCCATTGTATAACTGTTTATTTGCTAGAGTTCTGGCTGATTCGGAATTCATTTAGACCACTCAACCAACTTTAAAATAAAGTATTAATTTAAGAACACGTATTCATTTCGCCATTTAGGTCGCCATTCTACATAAGCTATATTATTGCAATTTGTATGTATTTTTTTTTGTTTGCAATAAAGAATAAAATTAATTAAAAAATACCGACCAAAAATATTTGTTTTTGTTCAGGTCGAAACAGACTTGTTTTATTGTTAAACCAAGTTAACCAAACGGATAGGAGATCGCAGTATTACATTCAAATGGATACATCAGTATCACTGACTTAGCAAAGTAGTAATTTTTCTGGTGAAAAAAACATACGGCTGTAAAAAAAACAATCCTCCTCTTTTTAAAGTCAACAAAAAAGTAAAGTTAGCTAGTGCTAGTTAGCGACTGTATGTTAGTAGGCGTTAAGTCGTAAGATAATTTGTATCATTTGGCTACAGTTAGAGTGAACAATGGCCTCAACACGACACTAACTGGCCTATCCGATCGAGTGACAGCCATGGCAGGGTGGCACAATACCACATTATTCACTTATCGTGATCCTATCACACTTTGTTATGAAGTGACTACAAAATAATGTGGTTTTGATTTATGAATCCTGCACATAACATTACATCACGCTTTTATATCCTCGAAGAACTAGGCAGAGCCCTGTATTGCACCCGCATGACGCCAGTTATGTCCTGTGATGATACGGGATAGAGAAATCCTGCACGTTGTTTTAATTCAATTACAATCTCTATTTTTAGCCAATAACATAAAAGTGTTTTGTTTTATCAATGTCTGATTATAACGAGAATACATTTTGTCTCCTTTCAAACTACATGGTGATATTTTTAAAACACTCTTGTGAAGTCGAGGTCGCCAGTACCTCAGAGCTTAAACAAGATATATTTCGGCTGCCCTTTCTAAAAATTGTAAGTTTAGCGTCAACAAGTAGTATAGTTTCCTGAACGAAATTACTTCGTGGTTTCTCCTAGAGAACTATCAGCTTCATCTTTGACGGTCACACATTGTTTACACAAACACAAGGAAGCTCTACCACAATAACTTGTATGAAATATCACACCACTACAAAATTGATAGCTACATTACCTGTCTAGAGAGCCATCTCTTCATGATGCGTCGGTTGGGGTCCAGGATGAACACGTCTATAGCTCGCCCAAACGCCTTCAACTCAGTGTTGATCGGTATCACACGAAAGCGTACTGAAGAAAGGGGAAATTTTATTGTATTTTTTTTAAGAATTAAAGGTCGTTTTGCTATCTTTCTCTTAGAGATAAGCCACAAGCAAATTAAAACTTCCAAAACGATTGACTTATTGACTTACAAGTACAAATTGGGTGAGTAAGAGAACATACTAAATACAAAAGATGCTGAAAAGCAATTGTTTTTACAGCTTAGTGTTCTGGCAGCCTTCCATGTACCAGCAAAAACTGAGTAACCTAACCTGGCTGTTTGTGTATGTGAGTTTAAATGTTTGTAAACGCACCCACGATACAGGAGAAATTCCTAGTGTGGGGCAAAAGTTTAAAAAAAAAAAAAACCTCTACCTATGTCGAGTCCACTAAGGGTGTATGGCATATGCATCAGACTCAGTGCATTGCATCATTAAATAGGGAGGAGTCCATTGCATCAAAACAGGGTAACCCAAGTACGAGTTCCAAAGCACTCCTTTGACACTTTAACTGCACATTATATTCGACCAAATTTGTATTTAAGGAGATTTACTGTACCTATTTTACTAGTACTAAAGATACAGGGTGTAAAAAGTCCCTTAACGAAGCCGAAAGGCACTTGTTCTCCCCGGTATTGTGATATTTTTTTTGTTCTGAACCATACCTGGGAACCTGGGAATTACAGAGATATTTTAGACAAAGTTCAATTTTTTCACAAGTTTTTTTTTAAATACTAGTTTTTAAGGTTATAAATTTACTTTAATTACCTCAATGACCTGTTTACTATTCACAGTATCCATCAGCACAATGTTTTGAGTGCGTTACATTGAGTTTTACCGTCAAACTTGATGTTTCACCCCAAAAAAGAAGTCGTCCCCAGCAATATTTTTAACATAGAGTTACTTAGTTTGATGTGCTTGGTTGACGGCTTCGTGAAGGGTCCATTTACACCCTGTTTTAATAAATTTTATAAAATCTTGTTTTTTATTTATCTTTAAATGTTATACTTTTCAACAATTATTAATGCTAGGATACAAGCCAAGTGTGTTATACACCGTGACTTTTTAGTCTTCTTACAAAGATGGTTCACTCAATGTATCCGACATCAAATAGCTCTAGGCGCGATTTTTTTATTTTTGCCTACCATAATAGGTACAAAGAAAAATAAATAATACATTAGAATAAAATTATGAAACCTCATGTTAATGATTTATACGTGTTAAACTGGAGAACATATCTACCCAGCGCTCGAGTCCAGTAGATCATCGCTCGCAACGGGGTGTTTTAACTACCTCATGCGTCATAATACTGAATAATATTTTAATTTTTAAATTATTAAAATCTCATAAATATATATATTTTTTTTATGAATGTTTAGTAGTCATTGGATAAATGAAGTGGGCTGCCGTTGTAAGACGACTAAAAAGTCACGGTGTACAAATTGTATCATAATGATCTAGTAATTTTACTAAAGTGATGAAAATAAGTGCAACTAAAACACAGCTTGTAGATATAGGTATTCCTTAGTAAAACTTCCATAGGCTCAGATTGACTGTAAGAATAATCAGCACTTTTCAAAAACATTTAAGCACTTACCAGTTTGTCCCTGCATGTAGACAGGCTTGTCCATCTGTATGAATATGGTCATGAACCGTCTGGAGAACGAGAGCTGTGACTCGTTGACGAAGGCGCGGCCTCCGAACGGCGTGTCCAGGTATAGGCCTTCCACACGCAGTTTGTAGTCACCAGGCACTGTTGTTGGGGGCACCTGGGGAAGGCAGGTTAGTTAGGACTAAGAAGTTGCATGAGGGGGAAAGTTTAAAGAGATAATACCTCATTATTATGGAAATGGAGGAGGTGAAATCTTGGAACATAATATTGTTCAAAATTTCACAATTATCATACAGTGTATGGGTGTATAATGCAGTTTTGTTACTATAAAAACTTTTATTGTTAATCTTTGAGAGCAGACAGGCTTACTCATAGACTTAAAAATGATTAGGTTCGATTCTATTGATCTCATCTGCTGAGCCTTTTCCCAACTATGTTGGGGTTGGCTTCCAGCCTAACCGGATGCAGCTGAATACCAGTATTTTACATGGAGCGACTACCTATCTGACCTCCACAACCCAGTAATTACTGGGTAATATGATACCCCTTGGTAAGACTGGTTGTCAGACTTTCGGGCCACAGGTAATGATTGTCAAACATTTACTAATGACAGCTGGGACCCACGGCTTAACGTGCTCTCCGAGGCACGGTGGAAACTCGGTATGTAATAGGTGGTCACCCATCCACGGACCAACCTAGGCAAGCACTGCTTAACCCCAAGATCGACCTCAGTGGCTGTTATTATTTAGCCACAAGCTCCTCTTTAGCTCCTTCGTAAGATTCTATTGATCTGTTCAAATTATTTTAATAAGTATAAAGATAGCTTACTCTCATATTCAATATTTCAGGGACACCCTCTTTCACCCTCTGGTTAACATCTGCAATTTCCACTCCGTTGCAAGAGATGGAAGCTCTGATGGTCATCTGCATGCGAGCTTGAAGAATGTTGGCTGATATCTTGTAGATCTGGCCTGGCCGCACCATTCTAGATGCCACTATGAAGTATGTTCTGTGAAAAAAAAGCTTTATTGTAATACTGTTTCTGAGACTGTACAAATATACAGCGTGGGAGGGACACCAACGCTAAAATGCTTACCAAATTTTCAGTACCTACATCATTCTGAACCTCCCCACTTAGAAATTTTTCATTGGTTATTAAAAAAAAACCAGCCGTTGCCTACAAAACTGCAATACCTACTTGATCAAAATGTATGGAACAGATGTTTTTTTTTAATTACCCATGAAAAATATATATGTAGGGTTCTGAATGATGTGCTGAATCCGTGGTAACCGTTTTAGCGTTGGTGTCCCTTCCACCGTGTATATTTGTTGAATTATTGTACATATATATTACTGACCACTTTGTCTTATGCAGATTAACTGTCTTCTTAGGATAGTATGGTCTGAGATGCCATGGAAGAACCTAAATTAGGAATGTTGTGCTTTTTTTAATGGTTGGTCCAAGATGTTTTATCAATTGTAGAACCCACATCTTTTATGAATTGTATTGTAAGAGCAAATACTTTTACACAGCAGTGAATGACAACAATTGTTGAGCCACTACAAACAGCAAGCAATGGCTTTAGTCTTAAGGCTAACATGGTAAAGTATGATGAAACTTACGCTTCATTAATGATGACACTCTCATGTTCCAAAGGGGCACCCTTGAATGCAGTGCTGTAGGTCCTGCTACTTTCCCAGGAAGGTCTTGGAGTATTTTCAGGAGTATACTGGTTCAGATTGTAGTTAACATCTTGATTCCGGTTCTCAAACTGATTGTACTTCTGATCTGGGCTACGATTTATATCATATTGACTCCGATTCGGATCATATTGATTCCGATTTGGATCGTACTGACT
This sequence comes from Noctua janthina, assembly GCA_963576755.1. NCBI lineage: Eukaryota > Metazoa > Arthropoda > Insecta > Lepidoptera > Noctuidae > Noctua > Noctua janthina. The sequence continues at coordinate 2,154,336 of OY755066.1, forward strand.
CCTGTTTGGGTCATATTGGCTCCGGTTGGGGTCATAAGGACGGTTGGGATCATATTGTTGTGTTGGATTATTTTGGTTACGGTTCTGATAATTCCTGTTCGGATCATATGGGTTGTCATACTTTGGATCAGAGTTGAGGTAATCGTTTGTGGGGTTCGTTTGTTGAACATCCGGATTGTATGTTGGTGGTGCATAATCTTGTGAAGTGCATAGTTGTAATACTGTTGTAGATAGTATGTATGTTAATATTAAGAGATTCATAATTCAGTCTTTGATTTTGTCTGCCTGTAACAAAAATTGACACCAGTTACTAAAAAAATGTGTAAGACCTATTGCAGAAAAAGCTGTATGATAATTAATCACTGTTTTCAGAAATTAAACCTGTTTTTTGCAGCAAGTACAGTCACAAGCACCAATATGTAAACACTCTACAACTTTTAAAAGTGTTTTTCTCCTACTGTTCTGATTGAAATTTAAATAGCTTTTTAATTTAGGAAAGTGTATACATATTGGTGCTGGTGATTATACATGGTACATACTTTTCTTATAAGTACTGGAATAGTTCAGAAGTAGGAGAGTACTGTGTGTGTACCCTACCTGCAGGCTACACTTTACATTTATATGCAGTTTCTATAGCATGAAAGTAAACAATGCTTGTTTAATTTTATAACAATGAAAGCCCATGACAGCTAAGTAATTAGCAGTATTTCAGCTTAAGTATTTAGTCAAACCTGCTGTTTATGTTGCTGCTATAGAAACAATGCTTAAACTAACCGTTGAATGAATTTTGAACATATTATTTTAAATGTTAAGAAAAATTATAGCGAAATAGCAGTTGCTGAAGTTAGTTTTTATAATAAGATTCGAATTAGCGACAATCGTTAGCCAACGTAAACACCGACTATTGTCAGTTAAAAGTTCAGTTAATTACATAACACCGGTCACATAAACTAAACTATAGCTAAATAACTGAAGATAGAACGAGTTTAATACTCGATTAACCTTAATTTTAATTTAATAATAAAGTTAACAATTCGCTTAACCTGAAGTTAACGCCCATGGATACTCTCCGCTTTTATATTTTAAGCCAAGAACACAACCACATTTGCACTAAAACTTCACTTTACTACCTATAAACATGCAAACTCACTTAATTTCAAAGAAATTCATTTAAAATAAGTTTAATTCAAATAAACAAACAAGAACGTTAACAACGTCCCATTACTCACTTCATTCAAGAAAATGCGATTGTCGCGCAGCCGCACTTCACCACGCCCGGCTAGTGCAAAAACCGGTATGTTCCGTCAACGTTTTCACGTTATCGTTTATTCCACTTTTATTTACATAAATAAAATGTGATGAAATTTGAAAATGCATTAACTTGATAACAGAAAGAACCTCATTGGTTGTAAATTGAGCTTTATCATAATTATCATGGTTTTATCGCATTTATGCGTAGATTATTCACATTGACAGACATTGTTGAGTATTTATTTTATTGTCTGTGGTAAAGAGCGTCCGCGCTGCGTATGTATGTGGTAAAGGCGTTAAGTTTAAATATGTACACTGTGACCACGTTAAGTGTGCAGTTCAAGGTAGCGTTAGCGTTGGTATATTTATTTTAGTTATGTGTTCCCACCTGGGGCTGCAGTCTCGACATAGATAGCGACAAAAATCGGTCGTTAAGTCATAACGATGTCAAATTTCTTTAATAGATTTTCAACCTTAATGTTTCGAAATAAAGTTGAAAATCTATTAAATAAATTTGACATCGTTATGACTTAACGACCGATTTTTGTCGCTATGTATGTCGAGACTGCAGCCCAAATTTCTTTAATAGATTTTCAACTTTATTTCGAAACCTTAAGGTTGAAAATCTATTAAAGAAATTTGACATCGTTTTTGTCGCTATGTATGTCGAGACTGCAGCCCCTGGGGCTGCAGTCTCGACGATGTCAAATTTCTTTAATAGACCGATTAGACGACCGATTTTTGTCGCTATCTATGTCGAGACTGCAGCCCCTGGGTAGCTATTCACAAGTGCTTCGATTCGATTTCGTTCGGAAAGTCGTAAGTCTATCTCGCTCGCTTTCGTAATGCCAAGAAAAGATAGACATGACATACGATTTGTCGAATCGAAGCGTTTGTGAATAGCTATGCTGCACAGATAAGTTGGCCAGGGTAGCCCGCGAAATTTAAATTTTCTTACGTATTTTTGCAATTTGCAGTTCAGTGTCAGGCTATATATCAAAATATGATTCGTTGTGTGTCGCATTCATTGGAACAAAGGAATCTGCCTATTTCTTCTACATTGGGCAGGATAGGAGGTGGAGCAGTTTGCAGCACAGCTCCACAACCACACCTCGCCGCTGCTCCGTCGAGATAGCCCCACTTCACGAGATTGGAATTACATCTTCCCACTTGGGTCCGCAGGCAGTTCAGGAACTTCCATGTGGACCACTGGTGGTTGGAACCTGCAGGATAATGCTGACTAGGTGGTAGTAACTAGTGAGTAGGAGTGGGACAAGTATTTTGCCACAATTAGCATGAATGGATGGATTTCCTGACAGGGACGTCGCGGATTTTAGGAAGACCTGCGTGCTTTTTGTTAGCCGTTGCATTGGTAGTTAACCGCCAAATAGTAGTGGTCTGGTATAAACTCTTGTTTGTATTTTCTTACCGCGTTAGCAACGTTTTTCGAATCTGTGGAGGAGCTATGCCAGCTGTGAGGTGGTTGTTTGCCCACTACATCATACCGTGACAGCGCCTAGGAACGCTTCGGGCAAAATAAAATTTCTTTGTATTGAAAAGTATGAGACTATGCCCACAAGACCGTTCCATCATCATCGCGTGCCATGCCCGGAGCGTCAACATTGGCGTCAATAAAATAGAGTGAGTATGAGGCCCCTTCTAAACGAGGTTTGATATGCTGTTGATAAGTTCTAGTAGGCATTATAGTCCGTGTCACGTTTCTTTCCGTGCCAGACACTTTCATAGCACAGTCATGGTGGTACGATATGGTGAGCAAAATCCTTAAGATACCTACCAAACTAAATCGCAATACTATGTGAAGATATAAAAGATTAGTCTCGTCGATTCGTAGCCAGCAACTCAATGCTAACGCTGTGTAAAATTGTAAATTACATTCATGTAGCTACTGGCCTACTTATTAAGATCGTTAAATTTATGTCCACAATCCGGATTTCTATGTACATAACGTGTTGCTATACATAACTGCGTAAGATCTAGCCAGTCGGCCCGAGACTTAATTGAGTATAAATAGTGCTTGCGTTACATTAATGCAAATTCTTGCATATGAGGACCATGAAGTTTTTATAAACTTCTACTAGGTACTTCTAAAATCGTAAAGCGGTTCACAATACATCTACCTACCGAAATCTATCTACCGTTTGGAATAAAGTAGTAGTTAGTTAATATTAGTTTGAAATAATATGCCACATTCTATCATGACATTACATCTTAGTGAATTTTATTGATATGCATTTCTTTGAATTGAATTTATATTGATTTTGAATTAATATTAAGGTAATTTATTATAATTCTTATTAAGACTAATAATGTGGCTTTATGATGATTATTTAATTTTTGTGTTACATTTATTGTTAAGTTCTTGGCTATAATTTACAATCAGTATAACATCATTCTTGCGCGATAGAACCCCGGGTGTTCAACACGCATTTACTTACGTAGAGGTAACCATTTAACTAGGTTTAAAGCTGCGTTTCCACCAGAGATGTGTTAGGCCGCTGAGGGATCGGGCTCGTTTCAGATGCGAGTGGCACAGCGAGTGGTAACACCCGTCTAGTGACTGCTATTTTTTCGCTCGCGTCCGTCCCTAGCACACATCCTTGCCTTGTTTTGTATGTACAAAAACCTGGCTCCGCTAAGCCGTTTCCAGAAGAGCTGCGCTGAGCGAGGCTAGGTAAATGAAGTGATTCTATTGGTTCATTTATTTCATACAAATGCCCGAAAAGCAATTTATTCGAACTAGGGAATCGAACTCATGATCTCTTTGTCTACTGAGTCGAGCTGTCGTCAAAATTTTTTGGAAAGATCAGGCAAGTACCTACTTTAACTTTAGAAATTTATTTCATCACCACTGCTCAAAAACGAAGAAGGAAAACACATCATCTCATCATCATCCGCCTAGCATTTTTACAACTATGTTGGGGTCGGCTTCCAGTCTTAACTGGATGCAGCTGAATACCAGTATTTTACAGGGAGCGACTGCCTATCTGACCTCCACAACCCAGATAGTACTGGGTAATACGATACCTCTTGGTAAGACTGGCCGTAAGACTTTTTTGGCCACTGACTAGCTAACGACTGTCAAAGATCTACAAATGACACTCGGGACCAACGGCTTAACGTGCTTTCGTGAGGAAACCGGTATGTATCATCCACCAACCAAGAGGGCGCGCGTGGTTGATTATAATAGTCCAGTCTTTCTCACAGATCCGAGACCTGTATTCATTAGAAGAACGTTACGAACGAACTCGGGTAATATTCATTTTATTTCATGGATACTGCTTGGTGTTGCTTACAAGACAGCTTTTTGGCTCCAAGCACTTCTATGACGTTTCGGTGATAATAGCAAACACGCACTTGATATAAATTATTTTTGGTATGCAGGTTAAGTATGACTAAGCGTGCAGCAGCGTGTGTACTGGCTATATATTATAGGGAAATTATTAATCGGGCGAATAAAAATTTAATTGGCGACCAATATACTAAATGGGCGACTATTGTACCAAATAAGCAACTATTTATCCGGTCATTGCAGCAAGGAGAATATAGGAAGCAAGAGCGAGCGAATGCTGAGAGAGACTTGTGGCACCCCGACTCGGACAGGTTAGGTTAGAAGGGGATGGCGGGGTCTAGTAAGCGAGCGAAGTTAGCGAACTAAGACCCCGGAATCCCCTTCGTGTTAGGTTACTTTAAACTCTGCAAACAGATATAGGAGCCCCGCTCAGCGGGGGTTCGTCGACTACGCCTTATCTACAATCTAGTGATTAATAACCTTGTTTTAAGTTTTTTACAGGAGTCCTTAAATTATCACATAATCGTACTGAACAACTAGTAACTCAAATTTCTATTTTCAAGTCGCTGTTTTAAACATTTGTATTCGCCCACTTAGTATTTCAGTAGCCCATTTTCAATATTTTTGACACCTTTAATTTGAATTTATGTTCGCTCGTTTAAATACTACCCTATATTATATGGTGTTGGGCGCAGGATATACATAAAGGGTGTAAATAGACAATTAACATATCTGAACGGCACTTGTTCTCCCCGTCTTTGCGATATTTTTTTTGTTCTAGAGGCTAGAACAAAAAAATGATCGGTCTAGAATCTACACCATACCTGGGAACCTTCTAGTTACGGATATATTGGGGGTCAAAGTTCCAACTCGTTCACAAGTTTTTTTTTAAATACATGTTTTTAATGTAAGACTTTTACTTTACACACCTCCACGACCCCCGTACTATTCAATCCATCCATCAGCACAATGCTTTGAGTGCTTTCCATCGAGTCCTACCGTAAAACGTGATTTTTCACCCCAAAAAAAGTCGATTCCCAGCAATAATTTTTGCGTAAAGTTACTTAGTTTGATGTATAGAATGCTTGGTTGACGGCTATGAGAAGGGTCTGTTTACACCCTGTTTAGGTGGTTGGTGTCTGCAGTCTAAATTGGGTAGCGTATGCACTATTCAAGTTAGTCTACACCGTTGACCGTCTGATAGAGATCTTATCACTGCTATCTGTCTAGTATAGCAGGTATATGTTTATGGTGATTGCGGGATGCAGAGATATCTATACTGTGTAGTCCTTGTCATTTTATTGTAGGTCTTTGCTACTGTGTCTACAGTGCTCTTCAAAGCATTTGGTGGAAAGGGGGTGCTGATGAACGCCACTGAAAGTAAACTCTTCGCCGAATTTTGAGCTGAATCAATTTAGACTGCCATCGACGTGCTCTTCAAAAACTGATAGTTTTATACTACAAATATGTACCACTCAGGTTAAAATGCAAAACTACGATGGACTTTGAACTATTTACAACAAAAGCTCATTTACAGCAGATGGATACTTACATTTTGTTGACGGCCATATCGTCGTTTTCTAAAAATACTTTTTTTATTGTTTCATCTGGTGACGTTACACGTGTCATGTAGATAATCAATGTATGCATGTATTCTAGGTATGGTTGAAGGATGGGTATTGCCCTCTTGTTCAGTCAATTGATATAAGCTCAATAATATGATCTAAACTAAATTCAAATTATTTCACTTGGGAGATATAAAGCTATTAATGTGTGTTCGTGTTGTGAGCACATGTTAACAGTCAAAATAAATATCTATGATACTAAAGAAATAGGGCAACATGAAAACTTTTAAAATAATAAGGCAAGATTTTATTAAGTAATCATCTCCCACTGTTATTAGAGTAACCATTATACATATCAGTGTATTACAGAGAGGCACATTGACAGGGATAACAAAATAAAAAATGTTTTGATTGATGAAATTCTAATTAACCACTGAATTCTCCACAAGTTAGCAGGATCTCATAAACAAAGGAATTGATCAATAAAAATAAATCACGCGAGGTGATAGGATGTAAGATTGAGACTCGTCGGATCGCAGTACGATCGCGTAAGAACAACTGTATAACAAGACGAACAAGAGAGTCCAGTAGGGGTTCGGGTCGCTCCGGGGCCTCCACTCTTCATATTGAAAACTCATTATGTACGCCAGCATCCAATTTATCTTTTGTCAAAAAAATCTGTACAAAATATATTAAATATATACTCTGTAATGCTAAAAACTGTAACGCTACCTTCCTCAATAGTTCAATCACGATTATTAAATGATTTAAACACAATAACTCGTTCACGTCGTGCAAGAACAAACATTAACGTATCGACGAGCGCCGCCGGCGTTCGCGCGGCGGGGAGACCTATGTACAAGTCAACATTTAAAAAATCATACACCTCAGTCTGTCACGTGAATACCGCTGCTGCATCTGATTTATAATTCCGTTGCATTAATTTCATACAGTCGTGTGGTCTTACGATCTAGTGTCGCGTATCGCGTCCTTTGCTTATCGTCCGTGCGTGGCATCATAATATACATAGTTTATTTTATATATAGGCAGTCGCGACGAGGCGTGTGTTAGTTCCGCTCCTCATCGCAGTCGCGGGAGATGTGTCCGGGCTTGCCGCACACATAGCAAGTCTTGGTGCCGTCAGGGCAGTTGCGTGAGATGTGGCCGGACTTGTTGCAGTTGTAGCAGGTCTGGTTGGAGCTGTCGCGGCCGCCCTCGGGGCAGTTCCGTGCGATGTGCCCGGTCTTGTTGCAGTTGTAACACGACGGCTCGTCCGGGCTCTGCGCGCACTCGCGCGCTATGTGTCCCGTGCCGTTACATCTGTACCACACAAATAAATACGAAAATTAGATATACCAGCCTAAAAATCAATAAACTTGAATAAAAAATGTCATTTTTAGACATCGACCTTTATGCCTTATTCAAATACTACAAAAAGGTCGATGACAAGTTAATTGGACACGTGTGCCGCCAAGGTCAATGCCAAAAGTTCAACGTGACATTTTAACATTTAGGCTGAGGCCAAACGAGCGTAATTTTTTGAGCTTTGAGTCGCGTAAATGAGCCGCGGAATTTACGCTGCATTCGGTTTCATACTAAAGTCCTGTTTGTACCACACTTGTCCTGTAGTACAACTCATTTTGCGTCGCCGTGACTACACTTTCTTCATGACCTCATTACTCAGGTCGGTGCATGTCTACAATACATCAATCAGTTATTGATTACGCCAGCAATAACAAATGCTTTTTTACAGGTCGAACAATTATTTTGAAAATATTAATTTGGCACGAGTCTCAAAGCTCTTCATGTGGTGATTTCCGGAGAATCGAGCTAATAACGAAAAGTAAAGAAACATCAAAGTCGTTATCGAAACTGGTTTTAGATATGATCTAATAATAAACCGACGTGACTCGGATAAGAATAGCGGTTAGCTACGTGCACCCAACGTTACTTAAACACGCCCAGCATGGAATAGCCGATAACTTGGTAGGCGTAACAGAGACTTGTCTCGGGTTAAACTAGTTTAATATAACATATTGATTTTATTGAGTTGCTGTACAGAAACAGTTGCAAATAGAAATGTCGATCGATGAAAGGCGTATTAAGTTTTAGTAGTGTATGGACACTCGGTTTATAATAGGACAAGTAGAACCGTTCAGATATTCCTTCCACGCGGATGCCGTAGGCGCGTGGCACTTGTTTCCTTGTCGGCGCACGCTAGCTCGGTGATACACGCATGAGTCGAGCCGCTCAAACGTGACCACTCATGCGTAACGAGCCAAAGGAGATACTTGATGTCTACACGAAACACGTATCGTTTGAAGTGTCGTTAACCTATAGAACGTTACAACTAAGAAGCATGATTGATCTACGCTACTGCTTCAAGCAACCGCTCTGAACGGTTGAGCAATGGGTCACCGATATTACGCCATCCCTTCGACTCGCCGCGCTGACCGTTGACTAAAAAAAACGTAGAGATCGGAAGTCAGAAAGTGCTTTAGAACCAGTTGTCACGTCACGTTTTCCCTGGGTCTTCAACCAATATTCGGATCCTGCCAGGGAAAATACCGAAATGATGCTAATATTAACCTGTAACAACGGTCGGCCTCCTCCTTGCAGTCCCGCGCGAAGTGTCCGGCGCGGTTGCACTTGAAGCACTTTTCGCGCTGGCGGTTGAAGCCAGAGTCGCGAGCACCCTGCACGCCTCCCTGGGTGCACTCGCGGGCGAAGTGCCCCGTCCGGTTACACTTGTAGCATACGCTCGAACTCATTGTCTGCAACAATAGGATGCACTCCGTTGATTACACTCTTATCACTAGCATAACGGTACCTCTACGAGAACACCAAGTTACAGATACAATTTGTAAAATACGCTAGACTGTAATTTTATTATAATTTGAAATGACTCAAATAATGATAAGTTCATTTTAAGATGTGACGATAAAACAGGTTTTGGGGCGAAAAATTATAGTCAACATTTTGACCTTGTAATAATAACCTTTTTAAAATACGGTTATTCGCCTCGTCTATCTCTTTCTTACCCCTTTTTCGGGCGATAAGTGTAACAGACCTATCGAGTTTAATTATTTGCACAGAAGTTCCGCTGACGTGATGACCCTGAAGTTGATAATGCGCTTCATGTGCCAAGATCACGGCAAATTACGTACGATTGTCACCAATTGACTCGCGGCGAACATTTTGATCGAGACGTTAAAGGGAGGCCCGGCACGATGCAAAACAATTGAGAACGTGAACGTCGCACATTCCACAAGGTCTGTTGACTTGAGTATTTTAGCAGCAACTCGTGCCGGCGCTTGGTGAGGGGACAATGCGTAGTATTACAATGTTGAAGCACTACAACAGGAAAAAAGCAGTTGTGAAAACGGAAACGATGTTATACAAGTTGTGACTTTCTAACAGTAAGATATTTTTAACAGTTCTTGACTTTGCGCTTATATCATCAAGTATTTAGTACTTTTGTTATCATAACATGGCAGAATAAAATTATTGATTATAACCAAACCATAGCTGGAATTGTATCAGAAGGAAAATAGGTCAGCACTAAGTGCATTATGTAATTCTCAGAGGGCAAACAAGGATTTATAAGACACCACAATTGATTGAAGTATTGTCTTGACAACACAATCCAAGAACAATGATGTAAATGAATTAAATACTTTATTTGAATAGATGGTAGCAGACTTGTGTACATTTCAACTAAAACAATAAATTATAGAAACCATAGTTAGAAGCAATATTAAGGCCGACCTCGACACGGCGACACCTTTCTTTGGCCTCTAAACTATTGATCAACAGTACAGCAAGACATTATTGAGTTTACAGTTTTATTTGCATAATCAATAAGTTTTTACTTGTATAATTAATCCCGATACGACATTTTCGCGGTAAGAACTACATTTTAACAAAGAGATCTGGTGAAACAAAAAAAAGACTGTAGTATGAATTGGACCATGTTCTAATGAAAAGTAAATACAAAACCTTGAGGTCAACCACATTACAAGGCGATAAAATGTAAGCACATTGTAGAGGGGATAGAGTGAAAGCTGCAACTGGGAAAGTCATTAACTTGTAGCAATTATGATAACTAGTGTATGTACAGTCACTATGTAAATGGCCCACACTTTATGTACCAAACATGTAATAGCAGCTCCCAAGAGAGTCAAGACTTGTTTGGTTAAGTGTCCACTAAGCAAATTGACCACTTTTTGATGAATTAAGTGTATGTGTATTTCATCACTAAGAGTTTTAGATCATAAAACTGAATCGTAGCATCTCCATTACTTCATGACATCAATGAAATATTATGTTAAAGACAGAAAATAAGAGAAAATTGTACTTTGTGTTTGTCGTTTCTAGCATATAAGTCAAAGAGCAAAGTTAAAAATCTTACCAAGTCTGAACAGGAAAGATTTCAAAACTTATCTCAAACCAAATAAAAGACAATTTAAAACAAATAATTACTTTGGAAAAGGTTCGACATCAAAAATACAAAGTCCTACATGAATTTTAATGTGAAATCTAGTTGGTTGTGGTGCAATTACATGAAATGTATAACTTTCTAAATGCAACTGTTAAAGGGTCAATGGAGCAATAATTTGAAAGTTCTAACTGTACTCTCATAAAAGTGTAACAAACCTTTTTAGATTTATTTGTGATTGTCTTTGTTGGAATAGTTTTTTTTTTCCTATAGACTTGTACTACAAGCCAGATAAAACAAAGTTTTTATAATTTGAATTTTATTAGTATAGTCGGTTTTCCTGGTGTTAATGTTAGTTAATGTTTCTATGTACAAAAAATGAAAATTGCACAGTATATAATTATTTAACTTGAAATATTTCCAAAAATCTAGTATTTTAATGGTTTTGCTGCCAATCAATTCTTAGAAAGTGTATAATTGGAATTGTTCACAGACTACATTGACTTTCATACTGAGAAATTCTGCTAACGGCAATTAATCTAACAACAAATAGGTGTAGAAAGCATTGTTGGGAATTGAAAAACAAGATCTTGGCAGAATTAATGATGTCCTTGAATATTATTAGAACAAGGGTCAATTTGTTGAAAAATATACTATTACAGTGTAGAATAATCAACTACCGCTAACCAATAACCATAATATTGTCTCTACTGAAATGAAATCAATGAATTCTTATGTACAATACAGATAATACAGATGTACCATTTCAATGTACATTAATGAGTCCTTTGTGTGAGCATGTAACAGGTAGATAGCATAACACATGCTTAAAACTAGACTTGTGTTGTAAGGTTGCTCTAGGCATTATACGTATTAGTACTTTCCCACATGCTGTTCATATTGCAGCGATGCGTCATTGTCTTATACTAACAGAGAAAAAAAAGAAAGCTACAAGAAAAGGCATGATAAATACTTCGGGAGCTGATGGAGATGGCAGAGTGATGACGGAGCAATTCCAGTAATCGTTGCAGCTGCAATTTAGCGAATACAAATGAATCCCGAAAGCAATTTCGAATATAAAATTACCTCAACAGCAGCTATATGTGTCAGCAACGAGTCACCGTTTGTCAAACTAACCACGTTCAATAAACAACCTAACTATGATGCGTTGACATAAAAATATCAGAATTTTACTTGGAAGCACTTGGGGATTTTGCGCCGTTGCTTTATTCGCTGATAATTATAAGAAAACACATCTGTAATACACGTACGCCGTATAGCAGCCTAACCACGTGTAGAGGTACCGGTAGCGCGCGGTTTCACAATCAATGTTGCACTTTTCACTTACCGATTAGATGTGAAACTTCTTGAGCACTTAAATCACTATTGATTCGATCGTTTCACGATCAAATTTTTAATAAGATTTACAAATAAGATGTAATTTACGATGCTTCGTTTGCAAGGAAGCCAGCCACCATCACTACGAATTCGTAAAAGACATTTTGAGCATAGACAATGTAGCTAAAAAGTTTTCAACGCTTCTCCAACGTGACTATCGAATGAATAAAATATTTTTTTTCAATTTAAACAACAACGTCAAATGGATCGAAACAAACAAAAAAATGCAAGAAATAAGTTTCTTTTATTGATTTTGCTAAGAAATTATTTCGAAATACACAAATTTAATTTTCGATAAAACGCTCACAATTGTCTATGATTTCATCTACAGAGACCAACGGGAAATACGGAAACCATGGTATGGTTTCAACCAATCAAACGTTCCTTCAATAAATTACCAATCAGCTCTTCTTATTTTGTTTTATACCAAAAACCAATTCAATGCATCATAGTCAGTATAAAGAAAACAATTTAGGAAGTTTCAAATTACCGCAAAGTGTGTATGAAGTGACGAAGTTTTCATTTTGTTATGTTATTCAAGTATTGTCAAGTGAACTGCACGGTGTTTACAAAACTACGAAAACTATTTTAAAATCCGGTGTTTTTAAGTTAAAAGAGAAGCCAAATCGATTCTAAGAGCGCGAATTATGTCTGCGGAGAAGAGACGCAGCAGCGTTGATAACAATGAAGAAGCTGAAGAGACCGATGGCTGGATTGGGCCTATGCCCGCCGAGGCATCTAAACCTAAAACTAAAAAGAGAAAAGGTAGATTTGTGCTAAAAATCCTTGAATTACAGAGGATGTGTTTTAGGTGCAGGTGTTAATCAATATATTCTGGTTTGCAGTGTTGGAGTTTGAATCTTTGTACATCGAGAACCTGCCTACGTCTGAGACCTACGAGTTTAGTTATATGCATCGCGATGTGGTCACTCATGTAGTGGTCACTAAGACAGACTTTGTGATCACCGCTAGTCAGGATGGCCACTTAAAGTTTTGGAAGAAACAGGTACACATACTCCTGTAACTTAAAAATCTATTTAATTAGTTTGTATGAAACTTCTGAGACAAAGGGCGGGCTGCATTTTGGCGCCTAAAGTTTTAATTGTTGTAGTCTAGATTTAGTTATACTTGGCTATAGTGTGTGTGGCGTGGCATAGCGACACACTACTTAGGTATATGTAACCTATGTAAGTGATACTGTTGATTCCTGTGGATTTCAATAAAAATATTTTTATTTATCCATTATTGGTTTGAAAATTATATTTTTTGGAAATTCTGGACGTTTTAGAATTCCCCCGCATTCTAAACACTTAGCTAATATGCCGGACTGACATACGTCCGGCATATTAGCTAAGTGTTCAGAATCAGAGTTCAGTTCAAGAGTTAAGAAATCCTTGATGTAAGAAATTTTTAACTCTTTATTTATGTTGTAGATAGATTTACTAATAGAATTTGTTATTGATTAGGTTTCTCTAACAGCTTCTTCCCTTAATAAATATTTATCTTTATTTATATGTAAAGTTTAACATTGACATTAAATATTTATTTTCCAGGAGGAGGGTATAGAATTTGTGAAGCATTTCCGTTGCCACCTGGCACCGATCAGCCATGTTGCTGCCAACACCACCGGCACACTGCTCTGCACTGCCTCTCTAGAGAAGACAATCAAGGTGTTTGATGTTGTTAATTTTGGTAAGATAATATAATGTTGAACCAGGTTTCTGATCATCATCATCATTAAAACATAGCTTTTGTACTGCTTTATTAGCATTTGGTTCCGATTTGTTGTAGGTGGTGGATTCAAACCCAAGAAGATACTTTATAATGTTCAATTTATTTCAAGAACACCACCACCACCACCTTTAAAAATAGTGAAGGAAAACAACATGATGAAAATGGTATATCATCATCTGCCTAGCCTTTTCCCGCTGAAAGAGCTGAATACCAGTATTTAACATGGAGCGACTGCCTATCTGACCTCCACAACCCAGTACTGGGTAATACGATACCCCTTGGTAAGAGTGGTTGTCAGACTTTTTGGGCCACTGACTACCTGTAAAGACTGTCAAAGATCTATAAATGACAGCCGGGACCAATGGCTTAACGTGCTTTCCGAGGCACGGAGGAAACTCGGTATGTAATGGGCGGTCACCCATCCACAGACCAACCTAAGCAAGCACGGCTTAACCTAAAGATCGATCCGAGCGGCTGTTATTATTTAACCACGTATTTAGCCATGGTATATAGGAACCCAAATTTCTAAGACATTATGCATCTGCAATGGGTCTGTGTGGTGAATTATGGCATACTCTTGCTCACAGAGAAGAGATCAGTTTCCCAACAGTGGGGAAAGTTTAGTATACATATGTTACGTCTCCTTGCAAACATCACTTCTAAGCTTTACTGTATCAACAGAGTCTGTAGAAATATATGAGAGTCTTTAAAAGACAGAGATAATGCATAAACAGAAACTCGTATTCTTGATGTAGCTGTGGGTGATATAATTCCTAAATAACCTTTTGCTAAACAACTTGTTCTAAAGATAACGTAATTCATTACTGAACTTTGGTCTCTTAATTGATATTAGATAGTCACAACAACTAGAAATGCCTTTGAAATAATGTCATGAGTACCACATTAAGTAAACAAATGAATGGGTGATTCTGTTAGAGTATTATTTTCAGTGTACATAAATGGACCCTTAACAAAACCGAAAGGCACTTGTTCTCCCCGTCTTTGCGATATTTTTTTTTGTTATAGACCATCCTTGGGAACCTTCTAGTTACGGAGATATTGGGGGTCAAAGTTCCAACATTTTCACATGTTTTTTTTTTAAATACATGTTTTTAATGTAAGATTTTTACTTTACACACCTCCACAACCCCCATACTATGCAATCCATTCATCAGCACAATGCTTTGAGTGCGTTTCATTGTTGTTTCCCAGCAATAATTTTTGCATAAAGTTACTTAGTTTGATGTACAGAATGCTTGGTTTGACGGCTTCGTGAAGGGTATGTTTACACCCTGTAAGTCTGTTCTTATCATGAACAAAATTCTTACTTACACAATATCCAAGCTTTGTTTTTTTATAGTTTTCTATACTTAACATAATAATAAAACAAAGTGATGTTTATTTCTTCAAGAAGATCTTTTAAGACTTAGACAACAAATATTGTACAACTATATCAACTAGATAGTGCTGGCATTTCCTAGGAGATTGATCCCAGAGAAGAAAGGGCCAGATTTAAAACAGGGGTGCAGAAATAAACTAAAGGGTATTTTTAAAGGCCTAACATTATTAAGAAATATAATTGATGTGGAGCTCTGACACAGAAGGCGAGGAGATGGCGGGACGAGCTGGACAAAACCAACGACCAGTAGTCCACATTGACCATGGATTGAAGAATTTGGAAGTCATGAGGAGAGGCCTTGGCCCAGCAGTGGGATGACACAGGCTAACAGTATCAGTTTCAGTACAATTGTCACAGCAGGCCAGGGCCATGACGTCTGGTCAATCCTTACCATCCTCTACTGTTCTCTTATTATAATTCTATTTTATTTGAGATACTTTCTTCTCCTTTTACAGACATGATCAACATGATAACGATAGAGTTTGAGCCCTATGTTGCTGAATGGGTTCACTCAGCCGGGGATCCTATATCTGCACTTGCTATGTATGTATTACTTTTTATCTATACTGAACTTGGTAGATGTTATTCATCGTCATCTTCCTACCCTTGTAACTCGGGGTCGGCGCAACACGTCTTTTTCTTCTATTCTCCCCTGTCAATTGTCACGCAATCATTTAGTACATTTTCCTTCATATCATTCCTCAAACATTGGATGGTGAAAACTTTATAAAAATTCTAAAACTAAACAGCATACAGACATTAAAAACGACGTCGTTTTATACTATGTATGCATAGAAGATGGTCATACTGCATCTGTTATTACTCTAAAAAACACTAACTGCTAATGTACCCATAGTTGCAAAAGCAATGTCGTTAAAAAGTTGTAGAACAATATTGGTGTACAATTAAATAAAAGTATGTCTGTCTATGCTTTTTACCAACAGCTCTGAGAAAGCCAGCAACAAGATCCACATATTCGACGGCACGCAGACAGTGAGCGCGCCGCTCTACACCTTCGAAACCCTTCATCAAGCCACCGTCACCACTATAGCTTATAACCCGATGTATGAAACGGCTGTCTCGGTGGATAAGCAAGGTAAAGGCAACACTGGCAAATCATTTATTTCGATTAGCAGACCTAATTGGAGCAGTGGGAACCTAGTGGGAGCTGTTTCCTTTGTAATTTATTTTATGTCCACTACTTGCATAATTTCACGCCTTTTTCCCATGGGAGGTAGGCAGAAACCATAGAACGCTACTTGCTATTTATTTACGAATTACGATCCTTACATGCTCCCACCACTACTCAGAAGAAAATATCGTAAACCAACCGGCATGTCCTAGAACCAATGAAAACAGGAAAAGTGACACCTACCAACCCACACGTGACCCGTGTGGTGGATGACTACCACGCCGGTCCACTTCAGCAGTGTGCCTATTGTCCAACAATACAGCAAGCCCTTAGGGCAAGTAGACTTAACCCTAACACCATGAAGGGTAGAAGGTTATTAGAGCAAGCCAAGCTTTTAGGCTTGTATAAAAGTACCGCCACGCCATAAGCCCATTCCCTCTCGTAGAGAGTACCTGTACCCCAGCAGTGGGAACATTATAGGCTAACTATGCAGACCAATTTACAGCTTGTGTGTTAAAAATTAAAAAAAAAGAGAAAGGATAATTATATAAGGTCTAACTATTCATACACGAAATATTTTCAGGGAATCATATAACGGCTACAACAAAGCCATTTCAAGGGATTTTTTTTTAAAAAACTTAAATAATTTAAAAGTACTTGACCCACAAAATAAATACTGGCTCCTTATTTTTAAGCATCCATTACGGTAGTATACTACGTTGTATTTACCTACTGTCATTGTTAGAATATGGGAGTAAAGGTTTCATCCAAAAAGTCTCAAAAAATTTTAGAATTATAATAATTTCGTAAAAAAAAACACTCAGATAAATTTTTTTTTCGTTACTATGGCGACGTTACGATTTATAAAAGTTGCTCTTAAAATATTTCGTGTATGAAAAGATAGACCTTATATGTATATTAAAGACTGAACAGTGTGAACAAAAACAATAAGGGCGGTTTTCGTAGTTTGAATGTAACTACTGCCTTGCATTTGATATACAAACAATAGAGATATTTATATATAGATTGAGATACATATGTTTGGTAACTACATAGTTTTTTTTTTAAATTGGCCTATTCTGTCCCATTGCCAACAATGGGACAGAATAGGTATAGACTGAGGCTTCCCCCATGGCTTTCCAATTTTGTTTATCATTTGCCTTCTCCAATCCGTTAAGAATGAGTACAGATCGTCTCAACTACATAGTACTCTGTTATTTTAGGCATCATTGAATACTGGACAGGCCCGAAACATGAGTACAAGTTCCCGAAAACTGTAAACTTCGGCTCGAAGCTAGACACAGATCTGTACGACTTTGTGAAGAACAAGACGTATCCGACTGCGCTTGCGTTCTCACCCGACGGCAAGAAGATGGCGTCCATCAGCCTGGACAGAAAGGTAAGATGATATAGTGCTGATGTTTTTGTGGAGAAAATTTTCTGTTTTTCATGTTAAATTTCAAGCTGTCGTTCTTTTTGAAACACTTCTCTAATACAACCCATTGAATTACTTATCCATGAATTTTTCATTCAATGGGATTAAAGGGTTGTATTGATGATTTTAATTCTGTAAACACATACGCGTTACGGTCGCGAATCATATTTTGTTCAACATACGGCCTGACACTGACTGGCAAATAGCAAAAAAATAAAATTACGTGGGCTACCCTGGCGCTACACTTTACGCTCTACCTTAATTGCATTAAAACCTATTTGAAGGTTAATTATGGGTATGATAAGACTTATGTTGTACCTGTATGCCCCCAATGGATACAGAGGTGTGTATTAATATACACATAACCATTTATGTTTAAGTTCCATGTAGTATGGCCCCCTATTAGCATATTATCTTCAGCCAGGCACAGCTACAAGAGATTCCTGAAGTCTCGTCCGCATTAGCACGAGTTGCAATACACGTCAAGAGTCGAAGACTGAAGTGTCGGGTACATGTGGTACATCAGTGTCATGTGACACACCGATAATACCAAACAGCCAATAAAAAGTAATCCCGTACTAGGGATTGACCCAGCTAGGACCAATAGCAGTCTCACTTGCGATCAGGCTACGAACGACAGTCCTCTAACAGTCTAACATTAAAAATCCTGAACACTGTAAATCTGTAAACCAGTTGAGCCCAGTATGTAATAAGTACGATGTTTGTCTGTTGATGTAATAGGTGCGTGTGTTCAATTTCCTGTCAGGCAAACTGCACAAGGTGCTGGACGAGAGTCTCCAGCGCTTCCAGGAGTTGCAGCATCAGACGCAACAGCTGCCCAACATGGAGTTTGGTAGACGGTAATATAATTATTATGCCCCCAACTTGTCTTTTTAAGGGTTATCATGTGTTTCCCAGTTAATGGGTTGTGGAGGTCAGATATAGTGAGATATGATTCAATTCTACCGCTTCTCTTGTAGAGAAGTGTGTGTGCGTGTTACAACTTACTATCTAAAATAAATAAAGGTTTATTGGAAAAAACGATGGGTGCCTGAAGATGGACGGCGTCGCCGTCGTGGCCGGCCTAAAATGAGGTGGTGAGATGATCTACACGTGCATCGCGAAGGCAGGTTCGAGGTGGCGCAGGATAAGAGTACTTGAAAGGATATGGGAAGGACTTTGCCCAGCCTTTGTGGGACGTACAAGGATAATACAAATAAAAAAAAAATAAAAAAAAAAACAAAATTTAAAACATCATTTTTCACTTTTGGAAGAAGAAGCTATAACGTAGTTAACTAAATTTTAAATTGTGCAATTCCCTAACACATTTTTCTCTGTCAACCAGAATGGCTGCCGAGCGTGACCTAGAGAAGTCAGACTCGGTCCACCTCGCCAACGTACTATTCGACACGAGCGGCCACTTCGTGATCTACGCGACCATGCTGGGCGTCAAGGTGGTCAACCTGGTCACCAACCGCTGCGTCGCCATGCTCGGGAAGCCGGAGAACTTGAGGCCTTTACATCTTGCGCTGTTCCAGGTAAGCTTATCATCTTTGAGGAGTTGTTTTACCATAATGTTAAAACGTGCAGGTAGACAATGTTAAGTAGATAGAGTCAGAGAGCCACTTCGTGAGCTACGCGACTATACTGGTCGTCGAGGTTGTTATCTTGGTCACCAGCTGCTGCGACGGCCGAACTTTCGCCTTATTCTTACACTTTGCGGTTTTCCAAGTAGGCTTTCTATGACTGGTTTACTGAATAAGTGCCCAAGCCATATCTAGATAAAAAACTTGTCTGTGGGGCTGCTGTGATCAGTAAAAATGTGGTAAACGACTATTTAAGTAGTGATATATAAGTTAGTTCCTTGGAAAATTCCTGGAATCATAATAATGTCTAAAGAAACCGAAAACACAAAGTCATACCTTTATACTTCAATCAGCATTTCATAATCTCTTATAGGCTTAAAAAGATTACGAAATTCTTTTCAATAGTTTCATTCAAATTCAAAATTTTTAATTTCTGCAACTAGGTCCAATGGTTAGTATACAAAAACTTAGCAAGATAACCAATAGAGAGATACCTCCCTGAAAGATCACCAGACGAACGAAATGTCTCAACACAGGTGCAGGTACATCTTCAGCTATAGATTTCAGGATGCTGTTGTGACTTCCCCGCACCTTCCTCATAAGTAACACGATTTTTTTCCGAATGACGGCAGTAAAGAAATATCCAAAATTCTCATATCTTTCCAGGGCCGTACAAACCAATCAAAAGTAGCAACGACCCTCGAGATGGAAGGCTCGGAGAACCCCACACTGCTCAACGTAAAGACCGACCCCACGCTGTTCTGCACCGCGTACAAGAAGAACCGCTTCTACATGTTCTCCAGACGGAGCCCTGATGACATCAAGAGCCCTGACGCTGACAGGGATATCTTTAACGAGAAGCCTTCCAAGGAGGATATTATTTCTGCTACTGAGGGGCAAGGTATGACTTAGTTGATCAGTTTGAACGCTTGATTTAATACGAATTTCTGCAATGAAACTACGCGATCAGCTCAGTAGGGTCAGCTTTTGAAATGAGCCGTTCAAATGAGCTGATCACGTACATTTTTTGTTGGTGAATTGCGCCCTAAGTGGTTATGAAGGAAAAAGGTGTGGTCTTCATCGCCTAAAAATGATCAGCATCCCTATACAAATCTTTAATACCTACTTCACCCAAATATGTGGGCAAATGTATGTACTTGGATTTACCTAACTCTTTTAGTCATGTAATATTTCGGATTTAATTACAATCGAAAAGAAAACCAAGTAACAAGGTGGCTTTCAAAGTCTTGTCAATGTTCATATCACGATTTTTTTGCAATTACAATGCAGGGAAATAGCAAAACAGTTGGGAAGACCCCAACAGCGGGTGTATGTCGCAAAAACTTTCAAATTGTGTAAAACTAAATTATAATTACTACACACAACTTGTGCAGCCAGCACCTCTACCAAATATTAAGCTAATCTCAAATAGCCGACCTATTTGAGATTAGCTTCATGTTTGTCTTGTAGTACCAGAGAAGCATAAAGCATAATCAGCCTATTAATGTTCCCACTGCTGTGACGCAGACCTCCTCTCAATGAGAGGGAATGGGCTATAATCCACCACGCGGGCCCAGTGCGGGTTGGTACCAGAGAAGAATCACATTTAATTTACATTATCTGTCCACAAGTAGGTTGGTTCTACATGGAAAAACCCAAAAACACATTTTTTTGTTTTTGTGTTTTTACATGAGGAATTTCTCAGCAGCAATGCAAAGTTAGACGTTGGTGGTAGGATAACCCTGTGGCTCGGAAGTATGTTAAGCATTTGGTCCAGCGTGTCATCTCTCTTAGACCATGAGAGTGAGGGAAGAGATAGTTCATCTGTGTCTGCGTACACAAAAGTGCAGTATAATATCTCCCGCGGCAATGGTCTCCGCTGAGATTGGCCGCCATGTCAGGAGGTCTAGTAATATAATGTGTCATTCGTCCCCAGGGGTCCAGCGTCTATACGAGCAAGCGATCCTGCACACGTCGCTGGGCGACGTGCACATCCGTATCTTCGGCAAAGACGTGCCGCGCACGGCGGAGAACTTCTGCGTGCACTCACGTAACGGATACTACAACGGACATGTGTTTCATCGAGTTATTAAAGGATTCATGGTGCAGACTGGGGATCCTACAGGTAAAATACCGCTTTTTTTAATTTAGAAGGTTTTTGCTTGAAAAACTGCAAACCGCACCGGCAAAGTCGCTGTGATAGATCGCTGCAGCAGGACTTGTTTCTATGTAATTCTGTGAGAACGCGTCCGTAGGTCACTTTCGGAATTGAACTCTTATGTGCAACGGAATTTTCTTGCTCGTGCTGCATTGTTCGTGATGGTCAAAGGTTGAACAATTGCTGAGTTTTTGTTTACAAAAATGAAAGAAAACCTTTTCTGGAGACGAAGTTAGGAATTTGAACCCTGACGAATGTTGGCAATGCCACCATTCTGTAGTAGTTCTGTTTTATAATTTCATAGTGTTCACATTATTTTTTGCTTTGAGAACTTGTATCGAACCCAAGATTCGGGTGTGTTCAATGGATTTTTATTCAATTAAGGTACATATTTTAATTCTTAAACTTTGATCTATGTTTGGTAGAGAAAACATGGTAGATTAAAATCAGTTTTTCGTGAAACAACCGTGATGTTCCGAGGCGCAAAATATGTTATTTACTGACAAAAATATATTGAGAGGAGCTCGTGGCTAAACAGCCGTACGGGTCGACCTTTAAGATTAAGCTGTGCTTGTCGAGGTTGGTCCGTGGATGGGTGACCATCATTATATACCGAGTTTCCTCCGTGCCTCGGCAAGCACGTTAAGCCGTTGGTCTCGGCTGTCATTTGTAGATCTTTGACATTATCATTAACAGTAGAAACGGGATATTTACCATGTTTACTGTTGGTTCTGAGTTTCCGATATTTCGGCGCTGTTGCAAGCACCATGATCACGGATAAACTGAAGTTATAGCGCGTGGGTTTGTTTTAGATCTTTGACATTCGTTACGAGAAGCCGAAACTCTGACATCCAGTCTTACTAACGGGTATCGTATTACCCAATTATTGGGTTGTGGAGGTCAGACAGGCAGTCGCTTCATGTAAAATACTGGTACTCAGCTGCATACGGTTAGACGGGAAGCCGACCCAACATAGTTTGGGAAAAGGCTAGGCAGATGACTGACAAAAATATATTATTATGATCACGTTTTCGCGACACGTTTCACATCCACGTGTAACTTATCGCATCGTAAAGTGATACGAGAAATTTGCCGAAAAATTGGTAATTTGAAGGACTTGTTATCAACACAGATAAAACGTACGTCATCGGTATCACGTTTGAAAGTCCATCATCATGAAATGCACAACAAAATCACTGTAGATTTTTATAGATTAAAACATAGCATCACGTCCGTAATCCCCGAATGGTTAGGCAGAGGTGTGCCTGGTGTATAATGGTTGTAAAAGTACCCTAAACCAAGCCGAGAGGCACTAGTTCTCCCCGTCATGGCGATATTTTTTTTGTTCTAGACCATACCTGGAAACGTTTTAGTTACGGAGATATTGTGGGTCAAAGTACTAACATTTTCATAACTCTTTTTTATATACAAGGTTTTGATGTGATAACTTTACTGTAAACACCGCCATGACCAACGTACTATTCAATAAATATATCAGCACAATGTCTTGAATGCGTTACTTTGAGTCCTACAGTAAAAGGTGATTTTTTACCCTGAAATAATATTTGTGTAGAGTTAGTTTGATGTACAGATTGCTTGGTTGACAGCTTCGTGAAGGGTCCGTTTACACCCTGTATTATACCCACATTTGGCCAGTTATGTTTTTGTGTTTTCCCATGTAATAGGGCCAAGCATATTGCCATCAATCGGCACCTATCTACGCTCCGGGACTGAGAAATTCCTGGTGATTTATGAATATGTTGTAATAATCTCAGCTTATATCGAATTGTCTGCAGCTATGTGAGTGAAACCTTACAAGCAAGAATTTTGTCCGAAAATATAAATATAGCGTTATCAAAACAACTTGGCTTAAGATAGTAAAACTTATCTGTAATTTCATCTTAATCACATAGGCTTGTATGGTAGGTGTGGGCTGTGCCAGCCGCGATCGTAAACATGGATTAGTTGGCAGAAAGGACTATTGTCGTTTGGAAGGGAATATCAAGCCTCTAGTTTGTTCGAATAGGTTCGCCTCTTAGTACAGTCACGAGCACCAATATGTATACACTTTGCTAAATTTAAAAGCAATTTTCGCGAGAAATAACGATTGTAACTTGGAGATAGGATCTTTTTCATAAAAATATGAGCTCCAGAATACTATGTTCGTAACATCATAAAATTTCAATCAGAACAGTAGGAGAAAAACACTTTTGAAAGTTGTTAAGTGTTTACATATTGGTGCTCGTGACTGTACATAGGTCTTTAAACAGCTTCAGCCCAGTCTTACCATTCGGTAAATATGGGCGTTATGTTAGGTATTCAGTTTTGTCACTTGGCAGGAAAACTCGCTTTTCTGTCACCACCACTTTGTTAACCTTGAGTTGTGCATTCAGTAATTTTCACGGAGGGTTAGTCATTCGATATGTTGTCCCTAACGTTTTTTCAGCAGTGTGATCGTCAGATCAATAACGTCACATGAAATCGCAATGCCATTCTTAAAATTACTCCAGCATTGACGGCTGATCGTATTTCGAAGAAATATGGCATACTGCTACCTGTAGTATGGCTTACACGTAGCTGTATGCCATATTTCTGCGAACATAGGATATTTTTATCCCGGAATTGAATTGAATATGTTCCCGTGGAATAATTGTCATCTTCTACGCAGGCAAAGACAATAGTTTGGGCGAAGCTATCCTACTGAAATTTTAAATAAAAGCAACAATTTCCTTTTCGCATTTTTCAGGCACCGGTACCGGTGGAGAGAGCATATGGGGCGGCGAGTTCGCGGACGAGTTCAAGGCGCACTTGAAGCACGACCGGCCCTACACCGTCAGCATGGCCAACGCTGGCCCCAACAGCAACGGCAGCCAGTTCTTCATAACGCTGGCACCTACGGTATGTTACACGACAGCATTCGACTTCAATTTTTTTTGCGCTTTTACCTGGGATTTTGTCCGCGTAGATTTCGTTTTGTTTTCGCTATTTTCTTTAATAAAAAACCACCCCTGAGTTTTGCTTTTTGGCAATAAAAAAAATATTATCAAACAAGTACGAAAAATTATTAACAGCTATGACGTCACAACATGGCGCCAGGTCGGGCCTATTTTCATTTGAAATATAATAATCTACGCGAAGTGCAAGTGCGACGATGAATATTTTACTCAAATTGAGAAGATGATAAATTCAAGTGACACCTAGTTTCTCAAACGAAATTCATGATGCCTTAAAAAATAAACGGCAGTGAAGCGATTTGATTGACGATAATTTATTCAATGTACCTGTCACAGTTTACCTGCGATTGACAATTTTTCACCGACTTCTAAAAAAGGGGAAGTTATGTATTCCACCACGGTCTTTTTTGTTTTTTCATGTATTTTCATCGATTTCTCCGTGATTACTGATCCGATTTAAATGATATATTTTTGGTTTGGTGGAGTAAGCTCGCGAATTTTCTTTTAAATAAACTTTTTTTTTCGTCAGCCCTGGTTGGACAACAAACACACAGTTTTCGGTCGCGTGGTCCGCGGCATGGAGGTGGTACAAAACATCGGCAGCGTCAAGACAAACCCCAAGACAGACAAGCCCTACGAAGACGTCAGAATTATATCTGTTACTGTTAAATAAATCAATTAATACGTAATAAAACAAGTGTTTATAAGACGGTCCGACTCAATTTGTTTGTGGATAGCGGGAATTATATCCTAGTTTTCACCTACAGAACCTATGAGTGTACTTGAGTTATTATTTATTTATTTCGCGAAATGCTCCAATCCATCAAAACTTTTTGGTGTTATCTATAATGTACATTTCTATTAAGAATTTATGTAAGTGCTTCCAAAATCATAAAATTAGGTTAATGTATGAACTTTTATATTTTAAAAACTTTTCTTTTTCGAGCACATGACACCCTGAATCCCTTAAAAAATTGTGTCGGTCCTTTTTAGCAAAAACCCTGTATACATACTGAAAGTCACATCTCGTAGCTCATGGAGTTCTGTAGTTCCTGTCTACTCCCACGGGCATGCGAAAAAGCGTGAGTTTATGTATGTAATAATAATATAATGAATAAGTTATTGTTTTAAGTGAATCTACGATGTGATGTACAAATGAACTGTTGCAATAAATTAGATCGATGTTGTATAAAGTGAGTTCTGTTTTTTTGTTTATCTATTGTCCTGCTCCGGCTTGCACGGGTGCGGTACGAATTAAGAAAATGACAAGTTTCCTAGCAAAAAAACAAAAAGAATCTTTCATACAAGCCTTGTCCTGACAATATTACGAACACAACGTTTTTCCGAGTTTTCCACGCTTAAGTATATTCAAGTAGGACATAATATATTTTTATACAGACCGGTATTTATTAAATAAAACAACCTATTAGATGAAACATAATGCGTAGCTAAACATTATTCAACTAGCTTGGGCAGGGAGGTCAATAACCCGCTCCTTGTGCTCATCGCAAGAGGGGAAGCTAAATAAAACCGTTTAAAAATGGTATTATGGACTTAATGTACCGTGAAGTTAAGAAATGGTACCTACAAAACAATGTTTCTGTGTTGAACCATAAAGAAAAAGCTAATGCCGATTCTAGGCCCAAATATGCCCAAGAAACTCGTTTTATTGAAAAAAAAAAATGTTTATTTTACGTTTTTACTCCATTAATTAATTACGACGCGATAGAAATTGGACTAACGAAATTTTTGTCTGTGGCTGTACTGAATAACGTGGAATTACGTTTTTTTTGTGCAAATAGAAATTAATCTCAGTTTCATTTAAACAGAATCCTAAACGCCTAAACCATTATAGCGAAAATATAAGATTTGTTGACAAAAAAAATCTCTGAGTTTTTTCAATAATTTTCTTTCATCAATCAATTGTTTGTGGTGTATACTAATACTAGCAATCGGTCTTACATGTGGGCACTCGGGGCCTAAATCGCTATGGCGGCCTGGCATTCCCCTTTGTTGCCTATTACTCTAACCTTATTTTGAGAATTATTGTGACTCACGAGGTGGGAGTCTGGTGGATTGTAATATTTGAAAGCACGCCATCTGTTATCGAGTTGATGTAAGTATCTGGTTTGGTTAAAACAACGCCATCTAGTGTCGAGTAGAGGGACCAAAATATAATTGGTAACTTTTCCAATAGCTGGCAGCAGTAGTAATCATTTTATCTTATTTACTCTTTCAAATGTTTGAATACAACTTTTAGGTTTGCCGGCAAATTACATACCTACATTACTTCTACGATAAATTAACCTAATCTGTCTGCGTATGATTTATGATACATTTTCTAAGCTTTTTGTAAAGAATGGCTATTGCATGAGTACCTACTATATAGTTAAAATATCTTTTTAGTAGGTAGGTACTATCAGAAAAGTTTTTTTTTTTTTCGGTTGATAAATCATCAACTGACCCCCCACTCTGGGCGGAACGGAAGGGAGTGTCAGACTTGTACTGACTAAAAGCCATCCATGTTCCTTCTTTGCCCTTTGTGTGCCAGGGCCGCGGTATCTCTTTCGAACAGTCCCGCAGCCCATAAAGCGGAAATGCTTTCACAAAGTTTTCCGACATTATCTTATTCGCGACTTGATAGTTGCCAATATACAACACCCACGGAGATTGACCTTCGATATTCTCCTCATCACACAACATCATCTACATTACTTCATAAATTTATTTATAAGATACATAATACCTTTGATTGTGTTATTGTTATTAATAGAAATACAAGTACACATATCTACATAAAAATTACTTACATGATCACCTTCAACTTGTCATTAATTTATGTGGTAGTCGATTCCTCGGCACATACGGAACCTTCAGATGTGGTACGCAGATGTGCACTTGACCCTAAATAAGTTAATGACGCGTGGGTTATGTAGGAGGGTAATGTAGGTAACATTATGTTATGCAGGTAGGTATGTAGGTTCTCAAGTAAACAATAACAATTGACAAAGTCTAGTTAAATGTATAACCTCCTTCTTCGTAGTTGGTTAATAATAAATACATCTTTTTGAACTCTTCTCCGAGGTTTTATCTTTTCTATTGTATTTATTTATTGGTATGAATTTCTGACTTAAATAAATAGGTTTTTTATTTAAGTAGGTACCTATCTATTTTGTTTATGTAGGTACCAGATGAGGAAAAATATGGTACCTAGTGTACCCACTATAGCCACGAATAACTTCAACAACACGATATTACATTTTTATGTAGCCATAAAACATAGTTATTAATTTAATGATGCTTAATATCCATAAAGAGTTGTTACAGCCGTTGCCTGCTTTAGTATGTACCTACCTACCTAGTAGGTACTTGTCTACCTATATGTAGAGGATTCAGTAGGGAGCTGGTGTTGTGTTTATGGCCATAAAAAATGAAGGTCAACTTTACAATAACATCAAAATGTGAGTCCACAATAATGGAGGAATTTTCGATGCATTTTATTTTCCTTTTGCTCTGTTGTTGGAGTTATCTTTCGTGGGAGCGGGTCGGGAGCGTGCCGTCTCGCTCTTTCTCGTACAGTTCCCCGTCCCGCACCGCCCGCACAATATTCCCTTGCACCGCGCGCGAGCGGCTACCCCGCCTCCATGCCTCACCCAAATTTGTTTGTTTCCATTGTTCCACTTTGACTCTCGTTCTAAAATTTTAATATTTTATGTTTTTATCATTATGATCTGGAAAATTTACAGAACTAAGCTATAATGATGATATAGTTTAGTTCAGTTTCAGTTTAGATTATTATAAGTATGAAATCGTTCAGACTGCGCTTCAAATGAATGTTTTAAGTGTTAGATTTTTTCTAGCCATATTTAAAATTATTACCAGCAGGTTGCAAAATAATGAGTGACTTTTCAAGGTATGAAAATAATGTCATGCGACAATAATTTTTCGGGATAAGTCCCGGTTTAAATTCCGTAAATCGAAAATTATTTTTAAATGATTTATACGAATCTAAAGATTATTTAATTTCTTGATTTTGATGCTTATTAACTTCATGTATAATGAACTTCATCCAACAAAAGACAATTTGTTAAACAACCTTGAATCGCTGTTAACAAATTATTAATCACCAAGAGAGCCTTTTAAATCCAATTTTGAAAGGTGCCACTGGTGTCAACTATTTATGATAAAAGATTAAGTTTTTAACTATGTAGATATTATGTAACAGTATTTTGTACCAGTGCTAAAAATATAAATGGTAAATTAAACATTAATTTGGATGCACGTTTAATAGTACGACATTATTGTTGTAATGGACATGCGCCTGCTGATTCTCGGTAATCGTACACAGTCGTAAACAGCCCGACGCGGCCTCGCGCTACGCTACGATGCCAATCACCAATCACACGCAAGCGTTGCTTGGTATCGCGCGATATCCGACCAATGAGCGCTCGACTTTATCACGCTACTTCTAAAAATAGCTTATCTGAGTCACTCAATAAAAGCAGTGGTTGTTTCTTAACAATGTTTAGAAACAAGTGGAACGTTGAAGGAGTCGGACGTGCGTTGCCGCATGCAAAAGTTTTGATATTCGCGCAGTGAGTTCAGTGATACCGAGTCGTTCGGTGCAAACACATGGTTCGACGCTTCCAACACGGCATGGAGACCACTTTCTATGACGAGCAGTATCCCCTCAGCGGACCTGTGGAGAACCTGAAGAGGCCCCTCACCTTGGACGTGGGGCGGGGCATCAAGCGGGCCCGGATCGGCGGCGCGCCGGTCTTGTCCTCGCCAGACCTGCAGATGCTGAAGCTCGGCTCTCCGGAGCTCGAGAAGCTGATCATACAGAACGGTATGATAACAACGGCGACTCCTACACCCGGAGCGCCAGTGTTATTCCCGGCCAGTATCGCGCCGACGGAGGAACAAGAAATGTACGCGCGGCCGTTCGTTGAGGCGCTGGACAAGCTACACCACTCTGACCCGACACCGCAGCAGATGGGAATCGGACGCGTCGTCGACAGGAGAGTGTACGCTGACCTGGACAGGCCGCTTGACCGCTACCCCACACCGATGGTCAAGGACGAGCCGCAGACAGTTCCTAGTGCTGCGAGTTCGCCACCCCTGTCTCCCATAGACATGGATACACAAGAGAGAATCAAATTGGAACGCAAAAGGCAAAGAAATCGAGTGGCTGCATCCAAGTGCAGACGGCGCAAATTGGAGCGCATCTCCAAGCTGGAGGACAAGGTGAAGATCCTCAAGGGCGAGAACGTGGAGCTGGCGCAGATGGTGGTAAAGCTAAAGGAGCACGTGCACCGGCTCAAGGAGCAGGTGCTGGAGCACGCCAACGGTGGCTGCCACATCGACTCGCACTTCTGATCGGGCCGTCGCCGCCGCTCCACCACATTCCATGCTAGTCGCGCCCGGTAGGACGCAGCATACAAAGCGATTTGTGATCTTAATTTTACTGTGTAATATATAGTTAATGAACACTAGTGTATAAGGTGTTGACGCTACGTTAAGGATGCTGTGGATGTATCGTTAAGTTTGAGAGATTAGGTTGCCAGTGATGTGTGCAGGCAGAACCTCCGCTCGGGTGAGCCGATTCCAGGACGTTTGTTGTTTGTGAAACGGTAATGTTACGGACGGTCCACTTGGCGAGGGATGTACTTAGTGCGAGTCACAACTGCAAAAAGCTTTAGCTTCCATTGTAAGTTGCAGAATTAATGTTTTCCTTAAATCAGTATTGCGTTGTCTCATTTAGAATAGTGTAGAAACTAGAAAGGATAATCGTGCGACGTCATTCGTTTGCAGACTGACTGAACGAGGTTGAGGCGGCGTTGCCAGTTATACGGCGAATTTCCCGTTTCAGCGATGTTGCCGCACTTGCCTCGCTGAATCGGGGATTTCCATTGTTCATTGTGTCCCGGCCATTGTGTGTATTTTTTCTGTCCAGTAGAATCTTATTATAATAATTAGTTTACATTTCGGACGTTATTTATTACGATTAAGACGGAGACTCACGTCGCCTCTGTGTTGTGACAGGTACAAAACGCAGCCGGTGCGAAAGAGATAGTGTAGCTAGGAGTGGCAACGGCGCATCAGGCCGAGTCACGAGCGGATGTTCTGCTAATTAAAATTCCGCCTGCGCCGCCCTCGCGGAATGGCGGCCATGTGTTCAACACTCGGACGTTCCGAATCACGTTTTGTTGCACAAGGTTAACTTTTTGAACGCGACAACAGCGTTTTAACGCCGCCGCCGTGGACTGGAACGTCTTTGTTCGCTTCGCTTGATTATTTCGAGACAAATGAAGTGCTTGTGTGGGAGACTGATCGAATGCAAGTGAGGAGTGCCTTGTCTGAGCTGTACATTTGAGCGATCGCGCAAATATTTTCTCCGTTTTGAAAGATGATTCTCGGAACTGACCCGGTGCTCTGTAGAGGACGCGACTTTTGTAATGTGAAGCCGTCCGATTAAAATTATTAGTTGTGGACGTATAGAAGTGATTCGTAATAAGCAAATGTTTGACATATGAAATTGTGAACGATGTGAGTGAATGCGTGATGGAAGTATTTATTAGTGAGAATGTTTATTTTATAGGATGAAGTAGCAATCTCGAGTGCCTACGCTTTGTAAACTAAAGCCTTTATCTATGTTTTTAATTGTTTTTGTTACCATTAATGTGCTACAGTAATTGTTCTGTACCATTGTCTTCTATAGGTTATTGTAAGTAAGATAAAACCAATTAACAAGTTGAATTGTTATATAGACTATAAAAGGCGGATGGGTGGCGTAGTATTGAACTGAAAGAAATTTGTTCTGTAAACTGTAAAGAACGCGCCCGACGCCTATTTGTATTATTTTTATACAAAAGAAATCGTCAGAATGTTAACAGTAATTTGTAAGTTTATAAAAGATATGGAAACAGTTATACTAAAATAATATATTTCTATGAATTTAACAAAGAATATTGTTTTATACGAAGTATCATATTGTATGATAAAATTGAAAGAGAAAATAAATTATGAAGATTATTATACCATTTACTCCTTGATTTCATTTGAATTCCCCGCCATCTCTTAATAAAAGAACTGATTCAAAATCTAAACACCCATAGGTTTAATATTTGAGGCAGTTCTTTGTAGTTTCAATTAGACACTTCGAAGCAACAAGAACTTCAAACAAAGTTCTGCAGCGTACCTACATTAACAATAATTCAAAACAAAAACAATGATATGGCACATTCAAATTATTATGTAAATAAATAATGACAAAGGAGCAAACAACAAATGTCATTACATAACATAGTAACTACATAATGTAATGAGCAATCGAAGCACGAAAAGACAACACTGCAATACAATTCGACATTGAAGAACGAGATCAACAGCTGTTACATGATGAGGTTACTTCATAGCAAGTCAACTGTCTTATGAACTGCTATCTAATCTGTAGACGTATTTCCTCCAGTAAGATCGGACAATCAGTTGACCTGGGAAATGGCTCTTTTTCCCTAGTTTTGGAAATGGGTTTTTTTTTTCTTTTTGCTTCGAAGAACACGCCTCCTGCAACAATCGAAATACTCTTTCTGCGAATTTTCAATCGTAAGTATTGTAAAAAAAGAAGCTGCAATAAATTACTGTCTAAATATTTTTCATTAAAATAAATTTTGTAAAGATCAACAGTAATTTTCCTAAATGTAAACAACCGATAAACCCGACAGAAGTTCAATTTTATGTCAAATTATACACTTTGGTAGCTAGGTACATGCTTGTTACTAACCTATACCGGTGAATGAACGAATTAAGAGTATTTATTAGTCAAAGAGTCGATATTCATGTTATGTAACAAACGAAGGTCAAAGGAATCGATGCCAACGATATCTCACCGAACGGATGTCCGATTTTTGTAGCAAAAACACCAGATGACTGGAGTTGGGGCAAACTTGTTTGGCCAAAGCGAAAAAAAAAGAATATTAAAAAGTGTAACACGCTACTGCGTCACACCACATCGCTGAGATTATCGGTGGGTGGCACTTAACTGAAAAATTACATTTATGATTTGTTTCCCATTTTGAAGTGGAGGCAACAAGAGTGGATAAAATGGTTCGATGACAGCTACGGTTATTACAATTAAATTGATTACTTTTCCCGATAGGCATAAATGAGCAGTATAAGGAAAGCCAGTTATGATGGCAGTGTTCGGAATATTCCCAATTTTCTGAGCAATAGCAACACATTCCATCCAGTTCCGGGGGCGGTAAATCACGGTCGTTTATTATATGGGTCAGTATGCTGTTAACATAGAACATTAGCCACAGAAGCCTACGCATTGTTCTCGTTAAAACATCGCAATATTTACTAATATCACCGTATTTACACGGACTGTTGTTAAAACACATATATTTATGATTCGATGTTTTTCATACGACGATCATGTTGACTGATTGCGCTGCGTTAGCCTATTCATTTCATTCGCCGAAAATAACATGCGAGCGTGTTGAAATATCAATATTTTATGTTGAGTTAATATCAACAATTACAAAAATGCTCATGTCGCAAAAGAATTAATTTATAAATTGCGCATTTTCAGTAAAGTAAATACATTCTGCATGGCAAAGTATTCCACTATTACAGTCGTAGCATTTACGACACGGTCCCAAAATCTAAAATGAATAAGAGCAGAAATGTTTTTTGGCTGAACTATTCACGTATGGCCATTATCTGTCGATACAGTTTGAATTATTCTGATTCTAAGTCAATTATTCAGGCATTTAACGATCCTATACAGTAACACAGAATTGGCAGCCCTCGCAGTGCAAGTTTTACATAATATATTGTTATTATTATTATGACATTTTATAAAAATTTACGTCTTATGAAGACAGTTATGATTATAGTAAAATTACTTTATATGTAGACGCTGGGTAGAGAGCTAGAGACCTATTTATTATGTAATTTGTGTAGCCTCGTGTTTGTGTTGATAATTATAATAATTACTCTCCCTACAACCTATCTCAGTAAAAAATTCTGCAAGATAATCGAAAAACATTTTTATGTCTATGAACTATATAAATGTCGATTTTCGTTGCAAAGCTTTTTAATATCTGGAATAGTTCCAAAGAAAACACCGTGTGCGGTCGTTTGCCCTCGGCAACGTTTCTGACTCACGCAAAAGAAAAGCAAAATAGTCGAAAACTATTGTGTTCTTTACAAGGATATTATTGTTACAAAGAGGACAATGTCAACGTTGGATTACAGTTTATTGTTAACTTGTTAAATGGTTTCGAGCAGCACCGAGCTATTGTGTGGCTCACTAA
Organism: Noctua janthina; assembly: GCA_963576755.1. Lineage (NCBI taxonomy): Eukaryota > Metazoa > Arthropoda > Insecta > Lepidoptera > Noctuidae > Noctua > Noctua janthina. The sequence continues at coordinate 2,188,016 of OY755066.1, forward strand.
AACTATTATCTAAAATATCTAACCGAGTTCGAAAATGTTCTAAAATAATTTATCGGTACGCGAGCTACGTGTTTCTCCGAAATTATGTATTGAATTTTTATTTGACAACAGAAAGCTAAATTGCTGCCAATTTGTGCGACCTTTTATACACCAAGAAGCCGATTATATTTCTAGTGACATTTAAAGGAAATTCGGCATTTGGCTGGTCGCGGAGGCAATTTCTGCGAAAGACCCCGTTGGCTTTTAATTTTAACCCGTGGGTCACCTTCAACTCAGCGACATGTTGTGCGCGCAGGTGCGCCCTCTGCTGGGCTAATATTCGATACAGTTCGGAAATCGGTTGGCGAGCCTCCAACCACCGCACGTGCCGTGATGCGTGTAGCTACCACGCCTGATTATTTTATAGATTGATCCTGTTGTTAATAAGAGAAAGCATAAACGCACAAACATTCTAATTATTAAATAACTTCGATTCAATAAAAAAAAATCGATATCAAATCGGCTTATCTTTCTCATACTGGAAAACATGTGAAGCTGTTATCAAGTATGTATCTAGCTCTGACGGATATACAGTGGGTCTCTCTGGCATCCCTTTCTGAATCACAGCCGTACACTGTCGTTATCTGACCTTGTCCTACTGACATCCTGTCAAGCACCAACTAGATAAAATTATACACTCGAAGCTTCGACAATGAAGTACAAAACAACATTACAATCTGCGCTGCAGTCAGTACCTATTTATGTTGTGTAACATAAAATAAAACTCATTTTGGTTTCTACTTATTTTTAAAATCGTTTATTTCAAAGGAAAACAAATAAATAACGCCACAAAAACCTGTCAACATCTGTCACCCGGAATAAAGGACAGAACAAGAAAAGTCCTGTAAAATCAGAAATGATGGTGAGTCTATCCTCGGCCCGCAGACTATAAATCAGGTAGATTCATTGCACCATTGTGTCGTCTCTCCAAACTGTCTAATAATAAATAGATTATGCAATTTAATAGATTTACCGCCTACGCCTTTTATTTTTGTAACAGAAAAATACACAGGTACCTGTAGATACTATACAAGAGAAAAATGGTCGCTGACGCAAGATTTTCATCACTGATGGAAATTGTTTTGAATTTTGTTCCTAACTTTATTTTTATTGATGTATGAACGTGGACGAGGCAAAAGGAGTATGTAAGAATCGTAGCAGGTGGCGTTTTGTGGTTTCTGCCTAGCCCCATGAAAAAGGCGTGAGTTTATGTTTATGTTTATTTTTATTATTCAACAAGTAAGTAAATCTTTCATTGCTGTGTAACACGTGTTACACAGATATGAAAGATTTACCTACTTGTAAGTCTTGAAAATCTGATCAAGATGACGTCATCTTGATCAGACTTTCAAGTGCATTTCGATGGAATGTTTTATCTGGGGCTCGTATTAATATTAAAGGTTCGAATCAGTTACTCTATCTTCCAATAATAATAGATTATTTATAACTTGAAAAGAACTAAACACAATTCAGCTGTAACACTACCTTGTAATAATTTTCTCTTCAAATTGGATAAATTAGGTACAATAGTGGTGCAAGGATCTTTTGGCGCGTGGCTGAAATTGGAACTAACGCGTCCATCTTGTTTTTCCAATACAGTTTCACAAGATAATGTTCACCAATAGCGCCCTTCTGACAGTGACAACGTCATTTAAACGCCAAAACTTAACAACACTTTTTTTTTTCGGATAGGAAATCATCAAATGACCAAGCCCGCTCTGGGCGGAGCGGAAGAGAGTGTCAGACTTCTACTGACTAAAACCCATCCATGTTCCTGCTTTGCCCTTTGTGTTCCAGGGCTGCGGTATCTCTTCCGAACAGTCACGCAGCCCTGGCAGAACTTTACAGCACTTTCAACCAACTTGACTGTGCAAGCGGGAAAACACAGAACTAAAATAGATGTACCAACTTTGACATATCTATGCTTTTTTGTTTGACAAGCAGCGCCACCTTGTACTGCGCATTTAAAGTGGTCATACTATACATATTACGTCCCAGAATAGCGATTAGGCTGAACAGCAGAAATGACTTGCAGATTAAGAACTTACCTAATCATCTGGCTTTTGTTCTTATTGTAGGGTAAGCTGATCAATAGGTGAGCCGACAATAGCCGATGATTGGCGTTCCGTAGATTAAATCAGCTAAGCTATTAATTGCCCATAATCACATCCAAATTACAAGAACTATTTATATACAGGGTGTAAACAGACCCTTCATATAGCCGTCAACCAAGCATTCTGTACATCAAAGTGAGTAACTTTGCGCAAAAATTATTGCTGGGAATCGACTTTTTTTTTGGGGTGAAAAATCACGTTTTATGGTAGGACTCAATGGAAAGCACTCAAAGCATTGTGCTGATGGATGGATTGAATAGTACAGGGGTCGTGGAGGTGTGTAAAGTAAAAGTCTTACATTAAAAACATGTATTTTTAAAAAAAGAGGTCAAAAAGTTGTAACTTTGACCCCCAATATCTACGTAACTAGAAGGTATGCTCCCAGGTATGGTCTAGAACTAAAAAATGATCGCAAAGACGGGGAGAACAAGTGCCTTTCGGCTATGTTAAGGGTCTATTTACACCCTTTATTTACGTTGAACAGTTTCTTAGATTCTAAATGTCCGCTACTTACTGTTAATTTTTCTCTCCATCTAGTGTTCGCAAGTATAACTGCTTAGCATGAAGTTCTGTGTTCGATTCCCGGGACGAACATCATTGGCGAAATGTGGGGTGAATTGGGTGTGCTTTAGGCCTATAAGGGTAACTACACATCTGCTGAAGTATGTGTGTTCATTCAATTTTAATCTGTAAGCTCGGGGTAAAATTAAATATGTACAGACAGCACATCAATCTACTACAATCTGTCAATTTTTTTTAATAGATTTCCAACTTTATCGCTATAACATTAGGTTCAAGGTTGATTGAGAAAGCAAAATTTGACAGTTCGGATACCTTGATGTGCTGGCTGACATTACAGTGAGTGCTGTCTCTAATGAGGACATTTCTATTTTTCAGTAACTACCTTTTTCAAACAATTAACTCCTCCTAATACAGCTAAGTTGCTTTAACTGAACCCGTCACTTTAAACTCTGTTTTAACTGCACCTCATAAATTAATTAAAAGCGACTGTTAGCCATTAATTAGGTCATTTAAACACTGTCAATTTGGACACTTTGGGCGCCATTACGGTATTTACTGGTTATCGAGAGTAATTTGTTAACAAATCATTGTGTGGCGTATTAATAACTGGTACTGAATGAAATCTATACCCACCTATACGGGGGTAGAAGGGACACCGAGGCGAAAACGGTTACCACGTATTCAGTACATTTCATTCTGAGAAGAAATTACACAGAAATTTTTCATCGGTTATTTAAAAAAAAATAGCTGTTCCATACATTTTGACCGTGTAGGTATTGCACTTTTGTAGCAAACAGCAGATTTTTTGGGAGAGGGGTGGCTCAGAATGATTTGCTGAATACACAGAATACTAAAACTGAGAATACAATAGAAAAACAATGCCATTTATTCTGTCTTTCTTATTATTCTATGTTGAGGTCGGGTTGCAGCCTGACCTAATGCAGCTGAATGGATATAAACCATTATTTTAAATGAACCGATTGCCTCTCTAACTACGACAACTCTGAGGCAAGATTGGTTAAGCATACGACATAACATCAAGCCTGTAATCCCCGAAGGGTTACGCAGAGGTGTGTCTACTCATTAGTACACCTATATTTCGCCAGTTATGTTCAAGTCTTTTGTAATAGGGGTCGAGCCTATTGCCATCAACCGGGCACAAATCCGGACTCCGTGGCTTGTACTAAGAAATTTCTGATGGAAAAACCCGATAAGAGTTTGCCCAACCGGGGATCGAACCAAGGACCTCTTGCTCATTAGTCACGCCTGCGGCCAATAGACCAACGAGGCGGTGGTTATAAGACTTGCAGGCTTATTGCTACGTCAAATGAGACAGCGTTAACTTCTGTCTCTCTTATACATTTCTTGTTTCAACATAATTTTATGGTAGTTTCACTTCAAACATACAAACTTGTAATAAAGGACACAAAACAACAAAGCAGTTCGATATAAAAGCCGTTGTGTACAGTCGCGGCCACTTTCTATGGATTTCACAATTTGTGCAAGCGACAAGCGCGGAAGCTCCCCGTTATAGTCCTGGCACACTTTCCACTCTTGTTCGGAGCTGTACCGGCGCCCACTGCTGTGCATTGTTGCCATTTATTTGTACCCACCAAGCTTCCTTTAAGGAGTTCATAATTTAATGGCTGGAATTTATTGGATACTTGCTTTGGCTCGCGGCTTCGCGCGTGTTGATGTGCGTACTTTCGGGATATCAAGTATCCTATGTCCTGTCTCTGTGTGCCTTTCATCGAAATCCATTCAGCCATAGAGGCGTGACAAATTATCAAACTCTGAATAATATGTTTTTTTTTTAAACCTTGCCCCACACTAGGAATTTCTCCTGTATCGTAGGTGCGTTTACAAACATTTAAATTCATATACACAAACAGCCAGACCCGGAACAACTACCTGTAGACCATACAAATATTTGTTCCGTGCGGGAATCGAACCCGCAAAACACGAAGCACAGCAGTCAATTGCTCAGCCACTGCGCCAACCGTGCCGTCAGCCAATATCGCGCCTGTAATTCCCGAAGGGTTAGGCAGAGGTGTATTGTAATAGTTCACCCACATTTCACTAGTCATGTTAAAGTCACATGTAATAGGAGCCGAGGCCGAGGGTCTATTATGCCTGACCCAGGAATCGAACGCAGGACCCTCTTGCTCAGCAGTCGCGCTTGCGCCAACTAGACGAACGAGGCAGTCTCTTTCACAGTTATAATAAAGTTAGGACTTAGGACTAGGTTTTGTGCATTTGTCAAGATAACTGGATCTTTAATGGAACTGCCTATGTTGCCTACTGTTGTTCGGATAACTTGTTGTGGATTAACACGGTCCTACGTAGAAATGAGCTCAGTTGCCATGCTATGAGTGCTAGGTGTCAGTGGCGAAGGGTCCTTACAACTCGATTCCTAACGGCTTCCCTTTGAAAAATGGCACAGTCAGTATTACTGACCACCTTATGGGAATGTTAATGTTCCTACTATACACTGACAAGGATAATAACGCACTTCGCCATTTAATTTTGTACTGTATTAAGAATCTATGATTTTTTTAAATTACCTACGTGCTTTGATAGCCTTCTCTCATTTATCAACTAATGAGTCATCGATACAACTAGCTTGAGTTTTCAAAACAGCTTGTTACAATAACTTTGTATTTCCTATTACAAACTCCTTACTTGATTGAAGTACATAATCTATTTAAATTCATGTTTCCAATTGACATAGGTTTCGTATAAACAAATATTAACTTTATCGTAGTGTAAATTAAGTTGGTTTTAGATTGACTATTTATCACCGTTGAAAGGGACAAAGAGTTGTTAAAGTTGTATCGCAAACTGAACCTTATCGTAGTTAGCATATCATTACGCCTGTAACCCCTGAGGAATTAGACAGATGTAACCCAGTTGTAGACCAGTTTTTATTTTTTTGTCGCCAGTTTTTTTTGAAAAATCGTTGCCTTGCTCTAGGAATTTCTCCTGTATCGTAGGTACACTTACAAACATTTAAACTCACATACACAAACAGCCAGACCCAGAACAACTACCTGTAGGCCATACAAATATTTTTTCCGTGCGGGAATCGAACCCGCGACAAAGAGCGCAGCAGTCAATCGCTCAACCACTGCGCCAACCGTGCCGTCTCCGTCTAGTTATATTTCATTCCCATGTGACAGGGGGCAAGTCTATTACCATCAACCAGGCATAATACGTACTTACACATATTTGTTTACGTTTTTGGAAACTATATTGTGAACTTAGCTTACCTAACAACATTACTACATATTAGTGTTATCATAATCATAACGACTGCTCCACAGTACCGCAGCGCAGGTGTTGCAGTGTACCAGGTACTTATAGGTAGGTCCTCGAATAGGGCACAGCGCAATACCTTATTTGTACTTAGTAGGTACCTTCATGAGCCGCGGGAAACACCACAGGAAATGCTTTGTTTAAATAACGTCATAGGTATTCATTGCACCACATTGTTCAGAGCAGTAATGTTTTTTTTTTTTCATAAATTTGTGTCGTTGGGCTAGTGATAGCAAACGCTATCTACTGCTGAGCGTGAGGTCCTATGTTCGTTCAGGTCGGGCATAGTAATGATATTGGGTTTTCGTTCAGGAATTTCTCAGTAGCAGCCACGGAGTCTGGACTTAAAATTAAACATAACTGACGTTATATACTGACGAGTAGGTGTTCTATTAACACACATACTGTTGTGGCAGGCAGGCATGTTGCTGTTCCAGTGCCGGTTAGAAAATTGTAATTATTGTGTGTTTATTTTATTTTTATTTTTTATTATGTCCAACAATTTGTTATTAATGAATAAGTTTAATTTGATTGTATATCGTTTATGTTTGTGTTGTTATTGAAATTTTTGTGCCAAATAATGAGTCATGTTACTTGATAATAAATAAATAATAAAAAAAATAATTAAGGAAGTCTACTTTTGCCTAATCCTTCGGGGATTACAGGCGTGATGTTATGTAAATCACAAAATTGATGCTTTAAATAAGGTTTCCTAGTGGTGGCCTACTGTGACATCTTGAAGCAGGAGTAATTCCAGTGTGGGAAAGAGACAAAGCTAAACAGGTCGTCTAGCGCCATCTCTTTCCCACACTGGAATTACTCCTAATTTAATAATTCATGAAAGGCCACCTGAAATAAAGGGTGTAAATAGACCACTTGTTCTCCCAGTCTTTGCGATAATTTTTTTGTTAGACCATACCTGGGAAACTTTTGGTTACGGAGATATTGGGGGTCAAAGTTCCATCTTTTCTCAAGTTTTTTTTTAAATACATGTTTTTAATGTAAGATTTTTTTTTACACACCTCCACGACCCCCGTACTATTCAATTGATCCATCAGCACAATGCTTTGAGTGCTTTCCATCGAGTCCTACCGTAAAATGTGATTTTTCACCCCAAAGAAAAGTCGATTCCCATCAATAATTTTTGCGTAAAGTTACTTAGTTTGATGTACAGAATGCTTGGTTGACGGCTCTGTGAAGGGTCTGTTTACACCCTGTATACAATTATGTGGTGCAAATTAGGTACTAGTTTGGCCAGTAGTTTGGTTGATATTTGCTTTGGCTTAAGATTTCGGTGCAAAACGACTAAAATGTTTAATATGTAAATAGTTTAATTTGGGTTTTCCAAAGTGGTGAAGTTTTCTACATTTTCCCTGAACTGGTAAGAGGAAGTAAATAAAGGTTCTCAGTTTCCTGTACCAGTATACAATTAATTGTTTACTTCAATATGACGTTTTCTCAGTTTTTAGGTTTAACTTACTCATTTTAATTAAGTTAAACCTAGAAAGCCTACCCAATTTACCAAATACCTTTTCAGTTAACAGGCTGTAGTTTTGCCATAGATAGAACGTCACACGGTTGACATACAGAAATATAAAATATTTTATAAATAAAGTAGTAACAAAATGTATTCCTTAACTAATTAAGACACGTATGCGTTGTCACAAATATTAATGAGGCCTAACCGCCTAAGTTACCGAAGTGTTCCTAAACATTGATGAATGCATTACGGAATTTTAACTGTATCTGCTAAGCCCTGCATTGAAAATTTAAAAGTGCAATAATATTTAGGCATTAATTTAAGTGTCTACTAGTGTTAGTGAACGCGGTAATACTAAACCGTCTATTACCGACAAATTAGCCACAAAACTAAGAAACCGTAACGAAACAAAGCAAACAACTAATTACACTTCCTACTACATATTAAAATTATAAATTATGTAGGTAGCGTATTGTAATAGAAAATACAATTTATACAAAGAGGTTTTTGTACTTTGGTCTGATACAACAAACCTTTGTGAACTTACGTATACCTAATTATGAACAATAATTGTGTATACTATAGTGCACGGCAACCTTATTACTATGAAAATAAAGTTCATTGTTGGGTTGATAGAAATACAAAGTTGGTAGTATTAGCATAATAATTGTGAAAGAACTATAATTATGAATAAAAATTACTTCGAAAAGCAGGAGACTGGTTCGAGAGTACAGAAAACTGCGGCCAAAACGGTCACTTCAATGTAACTTTAATTAAAATAATCAGTTGTCTGGCAAAAGATTTACAAGAAAAATCACAGAATACAGGCGCCCATGTAAACAACCAAAAAAACACAAATCCAACAAAAAAAAAAGAAACATACTCGTTTCAAACATCGAATGTATTAAAAACAATTTTAATAAAATAATCGAGGTCCTTTGTTCTTGCGGACAAAGAGACGTGAGCGCGCGCACGTATGTGTGCAAATGTACACGTGCTTAACGTGGACACGCCTACCAGCGAGCGAAGTGTGATGAAATTGTACTACTAATAAAGAAACTAATTGCTTCATGGAAGATTTTTCAATCCATGAATGGGTTGAGGAAAAACGTGTGTAAATCGAAGTTACTTTTTGTTATTGAATGAATGGAAAAGATTTCTACAATTTATTACTTGTTATAGATAATCTAGACACCACAGAAGCTATTAGAAACAAATATTGTCATAGGAAAACTGTGATCTTATGTCTTAGTGAGCCCATGGAGCAAAATATGTCGATTGCAAAGCTTGACTACCTCGATCGACTCCAACCATAAGAATATTGAAATATCTTTGCTGTTAGTTTAAGTATATTTGTATCAACGTAGGTATGGAAAAAGAAATGGTCAAATTTTCATGGCTCATTTTGGCTGCAAAAGAATACAAATTAAAGATGATTTTATCGGTAGCTGGGCCCAGTCGAGGGTATAATTTACTTTAATGGTTTATGTGTCTATAAAACAAATGTGTTGCGGCTCAAAGGTCAATAACATCGATTGCTTTTATTTTTAACTGTTGACACCGAAACTAAGAATAAATGAAATAGCGATACTATTCAGCTCAGAACCGTTTCTCTTCTTCCTCAGTTCGATTCTCGCTTATTTCTAAGTTTGCCTATGCATCTTACTTAGGTACGGTATATAGGTAATATGTATTCTACGTCATATCTACGTTATTTACGGTAAATGGTTCATTGTGGTGCTAATTTCAGGCTAACGTGCATTTAGTTCAAAGTTTGTGATGTGCAAACTGTGCCCCGTGAGGTGATAAGTCGGTATTCTGAACCGAATAGACGATGAACTTTTGTGACCTATATAATATGGGGTTCTCCATCAACACTATTGAAGGTTGTCTTCTCTAATTCAACTGCCTGGGCAGACGGGTCTGTAATTGCAGTTTCATGGATTTCTTGTTGGAAAAGTAGTCGCCTGATCTTTACAGGTCTTTGTCTAATACGTAGGCAGGTATAGTGCTGGCACCATAGCAGCATTATGTATGTAAATGTCTATATTGACAATGTAAATTCTCTGGCAGGGTTTCAACCTGCATTCCGATCTACAGGAGCCTCCACAAGGTTCTGAAACGGAAGTACCTATGGCACCTTACCTACTACCTATGGCAGTGAATTTGAAAGTTGGGCATATTCACTCTTTAATTATTTTAAGGTTTTAGATTAGGGCTAATCAGAACTAAGTTCAGAGCTACCGTCGGTGTCAGCATTCCGCAACAATGATGACACTACTGACAGCTCCTGATCACAGTTTACATGCCTGAACGCGTTTGGTTTCATTAGTAAATTACACGCTTTCCATGATCAGGTAGCAGAACCAGAAGCTTAAGAAGCTATAGATTAATATTCCATAGTACTTTGACACCTAAGTGTCCTATTGTCGTCGTTGTAAACATATGTGTAGGTACCTACTTACTTTTAGTCTCAATTTTTATTATTATTTTAGTTACATTTATAGTCTGTATATAGTGACATAAATTAATTATTAAACAAACCAATTCCACATTCCATTAGCTAATACGATTTACGAATATGGAACAGTAAATAATGTATTGTAATTCCGAATAACTTATGATGACAATCCTCCTTAGTAGTGCTGAGAGTCGTTATAGACAGTCGAAACTCTTCGAAACAATTGCCAAATGATTATAAGCTAGGTACGTCATTATTTCTAAACCTAAAACAACGTTCAGCGTCAACCATCAACAGTACTCTTGAAAACTTACCAAATTCATTTACGAGTTTTCCATCACATACAGGTGTGACTTTTACATGCCATCCTTTTCCTGAACAGGTATGGCCTATCAGCAAATGGATATAGGTACTAGGTAGGATACAGTAATCCGATTTAATACTCTTTATTTTTTTACTATAAAGCAAAACTCAATTCTCGCGTCTTTTTATAACCTCGTAATTAATAGTTCAAATTGTTTACTATTTTAAGAGCAGTGTCCTTCACGGCAGCTTCCTATTATTTAGAACCTCCGCCGAAACTAGTCGGCGTTAATTAAAGTGTACTATAGCTTCCGCTCGCGACTGCGCCGGCGTATTTTTTAAAGTTAATTTACTTTATACGCCTTTATTACTTTTGCGCAAATGCAAGCTATTAAGTTTTTTATCCATTAGTCTAGTTGTACCGTTGCGGGTGTGTTGCAATGCCACATAAATACTTACTTAGATTTTTTGGGTCAGGAACCTTAGCAGGCATCACGGAAGGATCCACCAAAGTTTTATCACAATCGGATCAATAGTTTAGGTACGCTTAAAGGACCAACATACAAATTACATACCTTCATTTTTATCTATAGACATTTGTGTATGCAAACAAATCGTGTAGATGTTACCTACCTGTCTAATTATAAGTTTGGTCATACAATAGGCACGTGATTCTGAGGCCCAGGATCCACCAGAGAGGAAACGAAGCGTCTTGTAAACAAACTATGTATACCGTGGTGGAAATATGAAATACCATTAGGATGTGCAGCGTTCGATTCAGCGCTGACAGTTGAAAATCATACAGCACACTCAATGCCCCTTACTACATTCCTCCATCATAGATTAGTGAACAATTTTAGAGATTCAGAACGATTGATACTTTATTCGAGTTCATGTGTTACCATTAGTGACAAACGGGGCTTGAAGTAGTCCTTATGGTAATTTTATAGCCACTTCCACTTTGTGGCCCAGCGTGCTTTGGAATTGTTGTCAGCTCTCTGATCCCAGAGCTGATCATCACGATATCGATACTCAGAATTCGCAGAGCACTGAACAAAACTGGAAATCAAATCATCCCTGCAAGCTATTGAAATCAAAAGTCAAATGAACTCAGACAGTCACTCAGTTAGGCTGAGGAAAACAAGTGACGGTACAAAGGCCCCAGGGCCCCAGCAACACATTATTAGTCTATCTGTCCATATTTCACAGTTGTGTCTAGATACGAGTATCACCAAAGCTTACCTTGTCTATTATGAGTGCTGTGCGCCGTGCAAAGTAAATATTTTGCACATATTTCAATGGCGTCGCGCCTTAGTTAATATTGGTCTTAATCGTGTGATCTGAAAAAATATTGATTTGTTCGATAACATATAAGTATGAAATGCGCACGCGCGTGAATTTCATACGGCTGTTGTGTTATTGTGATAGTGAATGAGTTTTAAAAAAATCTTTCTGCAGGAAACTTGTTTGTTATCATGAGTACAATCACGTGTTTAAATATCGGTCACTAATAAGCAAATTATACCCAGTTTTTTAGAAAAAGCATAGTGCAAGCATGAATGGTAGGTAATAACCTAGTTACTACAAGTTGCAAGTGAGGAGAGTACGTGACCAGCGGAACGAAGCGGTTTTTCCAACTGCGTTGTTTGAACCGACTGAATGCATAAATATACCCTGTCGAGTTCTAATCTAAACGTTATAGTAATACCTAGATGGTTGAATTTTTCTCATTCGATAAATTGATTGTTATGTTGGTATACTTGAGAACTAATATTGATTTCTGGGTAACAAATTGATAAAGTTTTGATTGTAATTTTCACAGTATTTCGGTTTTCTTGAAAAGTAATCTTGATTTCTGGGCAGTAATATGTTTTGCAGTTGTTCCCGACTTTAGACACACACAACATCACGCGTGTAATTCCCGAAGGGTTAGGCGGCTGGAAGAGGTGTACCTAATAGTACACCCATATTACGCCAGTTATGTTTAAGTCCCATGTAATAGGGGGTGAGCCTATTGCCATCAACCGGGCACTAGACTAACGCGGCAGTTTAGATATAACCTCTAGCTTTAGAAGATTTTACATTTCTTTGTTCGGGTCGCTTGTTCTTTTACAACTTGGCTAGTAGGTACCTATTTAATATCTCGCCAACATGCTTTCGTCTTCAATTGTTTAGACTCCAGCTAGGTGGTTGTCCAGTCAGTCACTCAAGGACTGACTGACGGCTCGGCTCTTTGCAATTTCTAAGCCTATTAAAACCGCTTATTTCAGTCATTTTTTTAACTTGGTAGATCTAATCTTATGTAATAATATAAAACAATACATAGATAGCTGGCTCTTTCTTTGGTCAAAGAATTAGCATTGCCATTCAGCGTGGCAATGCTGCCAGTCTTCTGGGCACGTTTCCAGATGTCAGCGATGCGGAGGAGTAGGTACTTTGACGCCTAAGTGTCCTAATGTCGTCGTCGTTGTTTGTGTTTCTATTTACTTACTTTTAGTCTTATTTTATCATTACTTTAGTTCTATTTGTAGTCTGTATATAAAGTACCTACATAATATAGTTTTAGCACTATAATTATTTTACTAATTCTAATTTTAACAGTATACCCACACAATAAACTCTAGGTATATGGTATATGCCTACATTTAAATTCGTTTATTTGTTTTGATTACAAACTGTCAGGAGGATTGTGCTTATAAAACAAGGAAAATAAACGATTTCGCGAAGTTGATAAGAACTGAATCATAACACCAGCTGAATGTAGTGTCATTGATAACCTACTTAGTACTTACTGAAGTGCATAGTACGATGATTTGAATAAAATCTACTGTTTTACATTACACAATATACGGGGTGGAAGGGACACCGACGCGAAAACGGTCACCACGTATTCACCATGTAATTGGCGTTCCGTTTTTGCGTCGGGTACCTACCTTCCACCCATCCACCCCGTATTATTATAATATCACGCATCTAATCCCCGAAGGGTTAGGCAGAGGTATACCTACAATACTGATCCCACATTTTGCCAATCCCATGTAATTGGCGTTCCAAGTAAATCACAGAGCCAGCCTGTTGCCATCAACCGGGCCCAAATCCAGAATCCTATAGGAATTTCCTAGTAGCATTTCTGGGAAATGATTTCTGATGGAAAAACTAAATAACATTGCCCGACTGGGGATCGAACCCATCCCCTCAATGACGCAGTAAGCCGAGTCCCGAACCCCGCAGAGGGTGACCTTAGTGACTGTTCATTTAATAATGTATATGTATATCCTTAGTTTGTAAGCCCTCGCTGGGGGCCTTAAATAAATTTTTGGCCACCACAGGATAAGCCCAGTTAAACAGGAACAACCCTCTAGTCGTTGTACAGCGAGTGATCATTCCAAAAAAAAAGGGGATCGAACCCAGGACCTCATGCTCAGCAGTCGCGCTTGCGACCACTAGACCAACGAGGCAGTCAATGTAATTATTGTTAAACTACATATTGGAGTGCTTAGTAGGATGATTGAATAAAATCTATTGCTTACATAAACTAATGTTATGTTAGTAACCTACATAGTGCTCGGTAAATGTTACATTGTTATCTTAGTAGGACAACTTGTCATACTTGCCTAGTACTTACTTACTTGTGGAGCATTTTTAAGTAGGATTTAATATTAATTAATTTGGTCTACTTTCAGTCAGCTCTGTCCTCGATTTCTGAAAAAATATCGTAAGGTATTTTTCAGTTGCATCATTGGATCTTTCGTAGTCTTAGTTTTAAGAACGCACGCTGTACGCCGGATGTATGCATACCTGTGACTGTTAGCCCACGTCATACTGCTGGGCAAAGGCTTCTCCCCAGGATCTCCAGCTCTTTTGATCTACGGACAATATGACCTCTGGTTTTTTCCAGCTCGTTCAGCCATCTTCTATGAAGTCAGCCGCGCCATCTTCTGGGTGTAGTGTCTAACCTATTTGCGTCTTAATAGGAGAAGTTCCTTTAATTCTAACATAAACCTTTTCAATACATTTCCTCTAAAATTGCCTTTAAAACGGCTCCATAACACCCTCGCCTTTGGCTCGGTGTGAATTCTACCTCGACTGCAATCTCAAAGTTTGCACACTTGTGTAAATCCAACAGCAGCAGCATTTACCTACATATCCAATTGAGAACTGTTTCAGTAATAATTTAATGAATGCCTGTGTGCCATCCAGCCGTCCTGTCTGTACTATTTCCAATGAATTAGGGTGTACCTACTGAAGGCCACGGGTCAGTGGTAAATAACCTCCTTTTTTTGAAGTCGGTTAAAAACGGTGTACGCTGGCCCCTTATTGCATTGAAAATAAGTACCATGCTATTCCACCTCAAGGTCATCATCGTGTTGTCTATGCGAAGTGGACTATACACAAAACATTTGGAAAATTCCTTCTCACACTCGAAGACAAGAATACAAAGCAATTATACAAAGATCAGCAATTAGACAAAAACAATGCCCAAACATGGAAAACTACTTCACAGAATTTGTTTCTTTTCCCAACAAAAGGAAGATGGCGGCAAGTCAATGACTTCGCGCCAAAAATATATGAAGTTGTAAAGAATGGTTCTCATCACTCTTTGTGTCAGTCCGATGGGGGAACGTGATATGTACAGACAGACGCACAACTAATTTAGGTAATTATCTGACTACGTTCAGTGTCGTATTCATTATGATATTCCCCCAAATGACATGTAGTACGTACTACCTAAATGTTTATTTTGGATTGTAATCGGACGGATGCGTTCCAGCTGCTGTATGTCGCAGGAAGTAGGTAGGTAGAATATTAATCGTTTTCCCTCTTCTCTTATTTTGGAAATACGTTGTTTCAGTTTTCAGTTGAAATAAAAAAGCTCTGTGAATTCGTCATTTTTCAAAAAGTTTGCTACTTTGTCTTCTACAAGTGGTGGTATTCTATTGTATAATATCTTATTATCGTGACAATAAGATAGCTAAGTTCTTACAGAAAGGTTGTTGATATTTATTATATGTACTTAGGAATGCTACGAGTGCCACGACGTTTTATTGTATGTACTAGCAGGACATCAGGTAGCGGGATTATCACAATAATTCAATCAATAGGCATACATGATACCATAATACATACGCCTTTGACGTATGTAGGCATATGTTTATTTACTCGATTTCTATTACCTGTAGTTGAATTCTGCCAATGCACCATAGATCTATAGAATAGGTATAACTACATTCCCAGATGTAACAATAATGCTACGCACAATTAACGTTTCAAGCTTCTAGCTTGATTAAAAGAAACATTAGTACCCAAAAATACGAAGACATCGTATTTTGTTACAGTCTAGTAATAAAAGCGCAAAAAAAAATTGGCATACTCAAAATATAAAATTTACTACTACTTTAAATACTAATCTTGCGACAACTAAAAGGACAAAGAAACGACAGAATAAAATACTGTAGATTCCGAAAATCATTACAGCATTTGTTGAGGTAATATTATTCCACTATCTTAAATTGCGTTTTAACCTATAAAAAAAAAAAACAGGAATAAGATCAACGTCAAGATAAATATCAAATGTAATAAGGCGTAGTCAACGTAGCCCCGCGCATTTCGGCAGGGTTTTAACTAACCTAACCTAACCTAACGTCGGGGTACCGCAAGTCCCAAGCTCTTTTCGCTTGATCTTGCATCTTAATCCTAAAATAATCGTTTTCTGAAGCACCATTTTTTCGAAAACTTAGTATTTTTTTCGCAAACTTAGTATTTCTTTCGGAAATTTAATATTTTTTTTGGAAACTTAGTTTATTATTTTTCGTAGAATTGTAAATTGAATAAGGTCATGTTTGTTTGTTAAATACAACATTTTTTGCTGGTTGATTTTGTATTAATTTTTCGGTAAATATTTCATTTTAACCAAGCTTAGTATTACAGTCAACCACAGATGGTAGGGAGTATTTTTTTTTTTCGGAAGCTTTGTTATTTGACGTCCGCTAGTTTTGTTTATGTGCTTGTCACTACTTGTTGCGTCTCAATTAATTTAAAAGTCTATGTACGAAACCCATATACATATATGTATATGTTTCTGAGTCTGGCTCAGATATACACGCAGCTCATGACACCTACCAGCGGGCACTGCGCCCGCGTGGAATCCGGCCCAATCCTTCTTACTAGTAGGAGACCTGTGTATGTGCCCCTTCAGGAAGAATGTTGCTAATTTTTCTTGACTTTACATCTGAATAATAATTGGGTATTCTTGGGTACATTAGTACCATATTAGTACTAATCCAATATTGTATGGAATTAACAATTATTCATAGTCACAAGTTCAACACACACTGTACACACTGTAGAACGGTAGGCATCAGTCAGTCAAGAGTTGCTATAGCTATGCGTATTTAATTTAATACACCTTAATAACGATCTAAAAATATCGTCGATTTATTAGAAAAAAAAACTAATCCGCCTACTGAAATCCTGACACACCAACGAGAGATAATAACATAACAGTATCGTGTATTATAATCCGTAGACTATAGAACGTCAATGGAGTGTGTTGACCCCTCGTTCATTCCACCCGCATACATGTGCCGAAACTGACGCTTAATGTCCGTTTGCTTTGACAATAAACTGCTTATTGGAGCCATGTGCCCTTTGTTAAGTATTTAAGAAGAAATTAAAGTTTTTTTGTTGATTTATTCAGGCCATTAACTGGTCGGATATGTTCTTTCTCCTCTTATGTTCCTTCTCTTCTTTCTTAAAAAGAGAAAAGTTTACGTTTTAGTATCTTTTCATGCATTTTTCATACCAATTCTGGCTTTGTCCTGAGACTGCAAATCTGCTGACTCAGCCATACTTTAGTCAGACTTTCAACATCCCCAATGGTTATTCCATTGTCACATATCATCGTTTATAATATCCAACCAACGCCTTTTAACTTTAGGGCGTCCCCGAGTTCATACTTTGGAGACAACCAGTTCAAGGAGTCACACGCAGTATTTTAGGCGTCAAACTAACTGGCCCTGTACGCAACACTACACTGCGCTCTAAAACACAAATTACTGACGTTGCGCAAAAAGCCGCTAAACTGAAATGGGACTGGACTAGGCACGTCTGCCGCATGCCCAATGAGCTATGAGCCAAAATAGCCACTTTCTAGAGCCCTGACACAGCCAGAAGGAGTCGCGGCAGACCTCGTAAAAGATGGCGGTACGAGTTGAAGAAAACCAACGACCAGTGGTCCGCATTATCCTGGATCGAAACAACTGGAAGTCACGGGCAGAGGCCATTGCCTAGCGGTGGGATGACGCAGGCTAACAGTATCAGTATCAGTACGGTTTACTCTTTAGCACCACATCACAGATTGGGTCAATTTGTACCTTTATAGGACCTATTCGTCAACTGGCGAGTTGGCACCTTCCGATTTTACCTTGTTTTTTCTCACAGTCGCCAGTTGACGAATAAGTCCTTTTTAGTACCCCCTCATTACACCTACTCCTCTTCTTCCTTTTATTAATCGCCTATCATTCATGCTCCCCGTCCCCAAACTCTGGAACCGGACCTAACTATGTAAATTTGTGACATCTAGTATCATACTTTTCTAAGTAATACATACTTTTACCAGATTTTTATACTACTTGTACTCGCACGTCAGTGACAATACTTAGAACTTCAATTGGCCTATCGTAGTCCGGGACTTCAATAGATTAAGAGGTCAGCTTATACTGGTTTTATTACCATTTACGTGCGGCCCCGCTGTACTTACCTAATAATTAATTAGGTTATATCTAATTAGTTCGGTTCAAATAAAGCTTAGCCGGAGTAATTTGTCAGTGAGTTACGATCGTAAACGAGGGACTTGGTGCCAACTGGCGCCTGGCTATTGCCAAATACTTATGGATTCTTGGAATTCATTTTAAATAATAGAACAGTTGACATTTTGTATACAGTTGTTTGAGCCGTTTTGTTATTGTTTAGCTTGGCGTAATATGTAGGGAATTTACTCCTAGGAATCTAAAATTCCTGGAGTCACCGGTTCTTGCGTGGGAATTGTCAACTTCTCAAAGTTGCACCATCATCGGCTTTTTTTTGTGTGGTTAGTGCCTAACTTGGTAGTTTTTATGCCGCCCATGGGCCTCTGACTTGGCTTAACATGTCGTCGAGAAAAATCTCTCAGGCATGTTTGGTTTCCTCACGATGTTTTTCCTTCACCGAAGCTAGTGATACTAATACAATGCACGTGAATCCGCGAAATTAGAGGTGCTTGCCTTGGGTTCGAACTCGTGACCTATGACTTGGCAGTCCGACGGTCACACCACTGTCTAGTCGGATTTCCAAGCATATCACTGTTTAGCATCTTCGATGAGAAACAGTTGACGTTTTCCACCGTAGTCATAATAACCTAGCGGACTATGGTTCGATAGCTCAGCATAAGTTTAGAAGACCATGCCATGGAGTCAGTTAGTACATCTGTAAAGAAGTCACGTCCTGCATTAGGTGAAAACAGATGTTGTTGACACCTAACAGTAGCGAAGGGTCAATTTTTTTAAGAGGTAAGCCGAACTTCATGTCTTTAATGTGATTATATTATTTGACTGTGCCATTTTTCAAAGAGAAGCCGTTAGGAATCGAGTTGTAAGGACCCTTCGCCACTGACACCTAGCACTCATAGCATGGCAACTGAGCTCATTTCTACGTAGGACCGTGTTAATCCACAACAAGTTATCCGAACACAAGATCATATCGATACAGATATCCACACATTATCACTTCAGCTTAAAGTCAAGATTCCCTTTAATTACCAGATAACTGATACGTGACGTCACAATCATAACATTCTCTAATCTCTGAAGAGGGCATCATATCTGATATAAGCTCCAGGAAAATGGACGCACTTTGTTTGCAGATACTTGGCTAATGTGTAATCTATGTGATAATGATAAGATATGGTCAGGTAAACAGCCAGGGTAAACAGTCGCTTCTTTGTAGATTTCGAAATAGATTATAGGTTTTTGCGTATTTTGGAAATACCACCAATTACAGTTTACAATACCAGTACAGTCGCAAGCGCATCAAGTGGCAACAAACTGTATTTTCTCAATTTGATTTTGACCTTCAACATTTTATGGTTTAAAATCATTCGGATAAATTTGACAGTTTGTTGTACCCTCACTTATGTGAAAGTTCATTTTTGTTTCATTTCAAGTTCATTGTTTCCACGACACGGACAAAATAATAAAGAAATGAACGTTCATCTGCTTCTTTCGTGTCTTTTGTCAGCCACCGAATGGACAGTGAAAGATGCTGAATGCCGAAATTCAACATCGCGGGGTCGGTTAACTAATAACTGAATAAATTAATTTAACACCTTTGTTTCATTTTGTGTGCAGACTTTTCCGTTCTAGTGAAAATGTGGCAAAAATGAACAAAAAGAGAAGATTCTGAAAACTACTACAAGAGGGTTGTAATAGTTTCCTGTTATGTACCAACCTGTGGTACCAACTAACAACAGTTATCGGTTAATCCCAGCTACAAAACTGACACCTGTGATTGGTAAGGAAAACTATACGTTTCAGAGGAAAAATATTAATATTTGTATTTTTTATGAGCGTATAACAATGGACGGTCAGACATATTACCTATTTATCTATACGGGGTGGAAGGTACATTGACGCACAAACGGTTACACGTGGTTCAGTAGGTACATCATACTGAACCAGCTCACATATACATTTATCTGCTGTTATTTTTTAAATTGCAGATGAAAAATTTCTGGGTGGCTCAGAATGATGTACTGAATACGTGGTAATCATTTGTGTGTCGATGTTCCTTCCACGTACCCCGTATAGGAAATATTGCGGGGATGGCATGGCATTAATAGGTACGGTTCTGCTTCTTTGAATCGTGATAATGATTGTAGGGAAAATCCAAAATTGTTAGACCCTTGCTTGGGTCTAATTTGGTGGAACAAGGGAGGACTTGTTACTTTGAAGATTCTATGAAGTATCGAACAACTCTAAAATCCCGTATGCAACTTCAACTTTTGATTTAATAATGATTTTGAAATTTTTTTTAGGAGCTCGTGGCTAAATAGTAACAGCCGCTCGGATCGATCTTTAGGATAAGCTGTGCTTGCCTAGGTTGGTCTGTGGATGGGTGACCACCCATTACATACCGAGTTTCCTCCGTGCCTCGGAAAGCACGTTAAGCCGTTGGTCCCGGGTGTCATTTGTAGATCTTTGACAGTCGTTAGGTAGTCAGTGGCCCAAAAAGTCTGACAACCAGTCTTACCAAGGGGTACCGTATTACTATCTGGACTATCTGGGTTGTGGAGATCAGATAGGCAGTCGCTCCATGTAAAATACTGGTATTCAGCTGCATCCGGTTAGACTGGAAGCCGACCCCAATATAGTTGGGAAAAGGCTAGGCAGATGATGGAATGATTTGGAATTTTATCAAGCATTTTCTGCCTACAGTAAAGCAGACGACCTTATCATTTTCTATCTGCCATTAATGCAATTTATAAAGGTTCGTAGCTTACCAACGACTTTTTCTCCACGCCTGCACGCGTTGCATGATCACCGTAGAAACGGGTTTTGTCGATTCTTCCGTCGATAAAACCCGTTTCTACGGTGGTCATGCTACGCGTGTAGGCGTACAACTCGAAAGGCCTTCGTTCACTAGAAAAACGCCAGTTACGTTAAAGTAATATAGGGAGTTAATAGGGGGCGAGCCTATTGCCATTAACCAGGCACAAATCCAGACTCCGCTGCTACTGAGAATTTCCTGATGGATAACCCAATAACTATTTGCCCTCCCCGGGAATTTAACCTAGGACGTCATGTTCAGAAGTCACGATTGCGACCACTAGACCGACGTAGCAGTTGTTAGTCATAGTAGGTAATTGTATGTCGGTTATCTGTCAGGTGAACTTATAGGCTGATTTCTTGTCTGTCATTAATTAAGTAGGTAATGAGAATAATTGAAATGGCCATTATAAATCAATTAAATTATCGATTACAAGCAAGGAAGGAAGGTTAGTCACAATTATAAAAGAACCATTTAGGGAATGCCAAATACTTATTGTCAAGAGTATATAATTATGTATAATATTTTAAAGTATCCATAATAATTATGTTAATTGTTATATGTGCATTTTATAAGGGGTGTAAGGGCCACCGACGAGAAAACGGCTACCACGTTTTCAGTACATCATTCTGAGCACCATAAAGATTTTTCATCGGTTATTAAAAAACAACAGCTGTTTACTACAAAAGTGCAATGCCTACACGGTCAAAATGCATGGAATAGCAGATTATTTTTTTAATAGCCGACGAAAAATTTCAATGATAAACTAAATCTACCGGATCTAGTACATCATAGAATTTTACAATTTCACAGATTTGTTTTTTTTTTAGTTTCCTTCCTTTAGTTGGCTGGAAGAATCGTCCTCCCCAACATTTTTGGGCATGGCGGAAAATCCCAGAGGAGATTATCTGCTATCGACGCTGCTTCCAATTTCCTATAAAGTTAGGTACATAATGGTGGACGCCCAGAGACTCAACCACTGAAGAAACGCGTGTACGGTAGAACACGACACAAAAAAACCTTGATACTGAAAGCAAGACTTGTCGGTGAAATCTCTCTTCAACCAATACATGTAAATAAAATTCATGATTCTGGTTAAACGAATATTCCTGCTGAAACAAATCCCTCTACCAAACATTGTAGTAAAGAATGGTTCGTTTTCGTCATTTTACAATAAAATAGAATGATTAGGAGCTGGTAAGCACGGCAAGCACGTGAAAGCCGTTGGTCCCGGCTGTCATTTGTAGGTCTTTGACAGTCGTTAAAGATAGTCAGTGCTCCGAAAGTCTGACAACCAGTCTTAGCAAGGGGTATCGACTATCGTATTACCCAGTACTAACTGGGTTATGGAGGTCTGATAGGCAGTCGCTCCATGTAAAATACTGGTAATCAGCTGCCTGCATCAAGTGAGACTGGAAGCCAACCCTAAAATAGAACAAGGCTAGGCAGATGATGATGAATGAGGAGTAGGTAGTACAAAATTTTTGGAGAACATTGCATTTCTTAAGTTTAAGAGTTTAGTCTAAAAGTAAGAACATTGCATTTCTTAAGTTTAAGAGTAAACTCTTTAAACTCCAAGTTAAGTAGAAGAATTATGAAAACAGTTCTGTTTACGTAATTCTTCTACTTAAAACAGCCACTTTTGTCTTGACTTCGATTGACAGAGAGGACAACAGTTCAGTGTCATTTACCTTAAGTACCATGTTTTAATTAATTCTAATAAATAGTAATTAGGCTCTAATTTTCCTGTTTACCATAAAGTCAGTTAGAGGGAAAACAGAGATCATGAAGTATCGCTGATTTGTGGTCAAGAAGGACCAACTTGAGATCATAGGATCATACATACTTGCAAATGTTTTATTGTCCTTATGTATTGACTAACTTTTGGCGCCCAGACTTGGTCTTTGACGGAGGCTCAGAAGTTCAAACTCAAGGTTTTCCAAAAAGCGATGGAGCGTAGCATTTTAAACAACGAAGTCACAGATCGAAAACGCAACACAACAATTCGCTCCAAGACAGGCATCGCCGATCTGCGAGGTTAAAATGAGACTGGGCAGGTCGCATTTCCTGGATGGGTCGGGATAGATGGGCTAGAAACTTCACACAGTGGGTGCCTGAAGACGGTCGTCGTCACCGAGGCAGGCCCAAGAAACGCTGGCGTGGCGATTTGGACTCGTGCTTGACTGATTCATGATTGGCCAGAGAAGACAATTCACCAGGAGAGTTGGAATTAAGGAATGGGGAGGCCTTTGCCCAGCAGTGGGATAGAATAGGCAAATAAAAAAAATGTATCGACTAAAGCAATTGATCGCATTCTTCCAGTTCCGCCACATTTGGAGTGGAAGGGATTTTGTAGAACCATTATATTGTTTTTCCCTAGATATACGAATCTTTGTATCTGAGGAATTTCCCAGAAATTAAAAGAAAAATTTAAGAGATTTTTTTTGTTCTTGAGGTATTCCTCAGATACGACGTCGCTGACGAGTCAGCTAAGCTATTGTCAGAAAAGATTTTCTTTACGACTTTCAGTGTTTGGCCTATAGTAAAAGTTGTTCATTTTCATGAGCACTACACTCCTATGAAGCCCTTCTTTGACCTGGTACTAGGTTACTTTCAGTCTAAGAAATCTATTACTGTCCTTCCTACCTACCTTCATCATACACTCCGTCTGATAAATTGTAAATGTGTGTGTATGTATTATAATCTAAATTATGAAAGGTCAACGAACTAACTAATCAATAAAACAAACATTTTTGTTGTTTATCGTTATTGAATCTATGTATAGCTAAAAACAATTTTGTCTGTCTTAAAATCTTCATGGAACTAAGCATAACTTAAGCATAGTCACACTGTTCCCACTGGTGGGACACAGACCACCTCTCTGCCAGGGGAACTGGGACGTTATTCACGAACCCCTGGTACGGGTCGTGGGGGCTGTGCGGGTTGGTAGATGTCATATCAAGTCACATGTCTTCGAGTGTTTGGTTCTAGGAAATGTCGGTATCCTCACAATTTACTCCTTCACCGTTGTGACTAAACTACCTGAAAACCTTAAGAATTTGAAACAGTATAATGTAAACCATTGAGCAAAGTTATATGAACAATAGACTTTTGCTTGATGCTCCTCGCCTTGCACGCTCGCCGCTATGAGGAAAATGGACTGACAAACAAAACAATAAAACTGTACAGTCGACAATAAAAATTACTGATCACTAAAAATAAATGTATTTTCTTAATAACCTGAACTAACTGTTGCTCTATTTTTTATTTTTTTTGTTTAATTCACAAAACCGATGCAAAATCACATATACAATAAAAAAGTTCCAAAACAATATTGCTGATTGCCATATACTAGATGTGAATCTAGCATGCATATTTTTATGTAAAACACTTACAATTTGACAAAAAAAAAGACAATTGACTAAACAAAAAATTACAAGTTGTGACTTTTTCAAAGAAACCTACCTATATCATAGTTTTAAAAGAAACCTACTATATCATAAGTAATCATAACAGTTTTTAATCTTCATAGCATTCCGTCGTTTCTCTTCAGTACCGTTATTTTGTCCCACAAGCACATTGTTCTTTATTTCTTCTTATATATATATTCATCTTCTGTGCGATGTATATAACATAACGCCTGTAATCTCCGAAGGGATAGGCAGAGGTGTAACAATAAGTAGGTACACCCACATTTCGACAAATATGTTTAAGGCCCATGTAATAGAGTACCTATTCCATCGTTTCCAAGTATCATTTATGCAAACCGGCTTCTCGCTGTCTGTACCGTGATTACCGTACCAACTAGACGAAGGCCTGTGGGAGTGTGCGCTACCACCGCGCACCGGTATGGAAACTTGCAGGCTGTGGGCACGGCTACTTTCTCTCCGGCTGCCGC
Organism: Noctua janthina; assembly: GCA_963576755.1. Taxonomy (NCBI): domain Eukaryota; kingdom Metazoa; phylum Arthropoda; class Insecta; order Lepidoptera; family Noctuidae; genus Noctua; species Noctua janthina. Next base: position 2,212,729 of record OY755066.1, read on the forward strand.
GGGGAGGCTGCGCTCACGTAAACCTCTGTAAAAGGCGGCGGAAGGTCCTGTTATTTAAATATGGCAATATTATAAACTGAGATGTTTCTAATTTGGAAGATAACTTTAAAAGATTTTATAGAATTAGTCATGTTTTGAACTTGTGGATGAGCTCGTGGCTAAATAATAACAGCCGTTCGGGTCAATCTTCAAGTTAAGCCGCGCTTGACTAAATTGGTCCGAGGATGGGTGACCACCCATTACACGAATTACTTCCGTGGCTCGGCAAACACGTTAAGCCGTTGGTCACAGCTGTCATTTCTAGATCTTTGACAGACGTTACAGGTAGTCAGTGGCCCAAAAGTCTGACAAACAGTCTTACAAAAGGGTATCGTATTACCCAGTACTAATTGGGTTGTGGAGGCCAGATAGGCAGTTGCTCCATGTAAAATACTGGTATTCAGCGGCATCCGGTTAGACTGGAAGCCGACCCCAACATAGTTGGGTAAAGGCTAGGCAGATGATGAGTTATGTTTTGAATTTCTGATTCAACCGACACAACCAATGGCAGCTGCCTGACTCCTACATGATGACTGTGGTTGAACAAGCAAGCCGTTTTACCTTTGCAGATTTAACTAACGCTTTAACCATTATTTAATAGCTCACAGTATTTAGCAGGTTGCTGATGCTTGTCCTTCATTTCACATTTTACCACTGCCACGGTACAGAGCTGGGTGGTTGTTCTGTCTCTTGGTTCACATTGAGACAGGAGGGCGCTGGCGCAGTAACATTTGTAAAATAACATAACATAGCATCACCCCTGTAATCCCCGAGGGTTAGGCAGAGGTGTACCTAATAGTACAATACACCCACATTTCGCCAGTTATGTTTAAGTCCCGTGTAATTGTGGGCGAGCCTATTGCCATCGACCGGGCTGCTACTGAAATTCCTGATGGAAAAACCCATAATAACACTGCCCGACCTGGGAATCGAACTCAGATCCTCATGCTTAGCAGTCGCGCTTGCGACCCCTAGACCAACGAGGCAGTCATCATCATCATCATTTGTAAAATATTCTTTGGAAATTGAAGGTTGTGAAAAGATAAGACGGCAGCGTTAATGTCGTGCGCCAAAAGATCTATGTTCAACTATGCCTATATTAAAAAGGGATGTCCTTTCTTTTAAAGACCAATTTTATCAAATGTGTCACACATGTAGGTATCGGTATTGTTATTCGACGCTTCCGAGGATATCGATAATCGCTACAAAGTTCTGGAAAGCGGATATACTATCTGATTATAGTGAAGTTTACGATTCATAGGAAACTATATTGTGAAATGTTGGAGTCAATTGGTCTACCAGGGTTCTCAGTAATGGTTGAGGAAAAGTAACGAAGAATGATGTGGTTAATGTTTTTTTTCTAATTCATAGAATGATAAATGTGGGTCAGGGTAATATAGATGGGTGCGGTTTATAGGCTAAACATGCTTTATTAAATTGTCATATTGTATAATCCAACATTGCACGCTTTAGAGGACACGCCCTTTTTGCCTGGAGGCTTTATTTGTGCTTGAGTATATTTTTTATTATCATTATTGGTGTGCGCTAGCTGACACGTAACAAGACGTAATTTAATTTAATGAAAAAAATAACTGACTACAAATTCTTTGTTTATATTAACTTACACACTATTGTACAAAATCTGGTTCTTCTAACAGACAAATATGTTGATGTGTTCTTCTAACTTAACGTATAGGGACTAACTGTGACGTCTTACAGCAAGAGTAATTTCAGTGTGGGAAAGAGACATTGCTATACAGGTCGTCTAGCGCTATCTCTTTCACGCACTGGAATTACTCCTACTTTAAGACGTCATGGTAGGCCACCAGCCCCCGTAGCATGAACGCCATAGACAAGGATTTCTTTGACGGAAGAATCGACAAAATGACAGATTGTGTCGACACAATAACAGATTTCTTTGCACTATCTGTCATTTTGTCGATTCTTCCGTCAAAGAAATCCTTGTTTACGGTGGTCATGCTACGGGGGCTGGTGTGTTGCTGGGGAGTTTGTTCCGCTATTTCTTCTTCCCAGCTAAAACACTAGGAAGTCGCGAAGAGTGGTCGTTTTGGGGGACTGTCTCTTGTAAACTTTGACGTTCAAAAAGTGCTGATTATTAACAGCCTAATTAAAATAGATGCCTTTTGCTTTTGAAAATAAAAGCGCCTATGAAAATCTTGACAGACTATGAATTTTCATCGTGAATAGGCTCCGGGCCTATGGCCATTTACCGGCCATGATGAAAATGTTATTGAAATGCATACTTCAGGAAAATGCAGGATTCAAATGGAATTGTAGATGATGAATCTTATTACATTCCTACATAACTCACGTCTTTTTTACACGGGCGTAGGTAGAAACTACAGGACGCCATCTAATACTATCCTGACGTACTCCACATTACTCCTTTTGTACATTTAGGTAATTTGTTTGTCCGCTGTTATCTCCAAAAACTTTTCCAAATCTGTCGAGAACGATCGTACGATTGGTTACTCGTGGTGGGTGATATCAGATAAACTGTGCTATCAGCTCTTTAGGCTTAGGCAGCAAAATCCACGTGTTTTTGATAACAGCATGCTGCGATAATAATCTACCGTGATGATTATTGGATTACCCTGTTACGAAATGTTTGTTTTATTTTGGTACTTAAGTAATTTAACCGTAGGTAAGTACTCCGTATACAAAGGACCCAAAATGGAAGATATGTTATTACAAAAAATTTTTGGTTAAAATTTTCAAACAAAATGTATGGGAAAAGTTTTTTACAATTTCTGACTTTTTTAGTCACCTTTAGTTTTGGTGTAAAATGGCCATTTTCTTGCTAACTGCATTTTTTTTTAAATCTGTGGATAGGGATCAAAATATCACGAAAAATTATGGTTAGTCTCATAAGACCATTTTCGTGTAGAAAGTTGCCACCCTATATACACATCTACCTAACCCTTCAGGCATTACAGGCTTGATGTTATGTTATGTTCCTGTGTCTATAACCTTCGCGGAATTCGTAGATCTCTGAATATTAAATAATTAACGCTTCTGAGGTATATTTACACCGTTTCTTAGAGTAAAACTATAAATCTGCGAGAAACACTTGTGCACTTGCTACGAACGTTTTGACATTAACACAACTTGTAATTTATAGTCTGTGACTCAGGTGTTAGCTCAGGCTTAGCTTTGTCGATGATCTAACCGACAATTTGAGGGCAAGTTCGATAAATACCTTATAGGTATAACCCTTTAGAAGGCATAACGATCTAGTAGTCGGAAAATAATGCCAAATACGCATAGGTATTATTGCTGTTTTTGATATGGAAAGGAAAATACGACCCCGACGACCGGTGATGTTCGGTGTACAGAATCAGAAGGTCGCAAGTTCAAACCCTGCTCGCACTCGAATTTTTCGTAGAATTTTTTTTTTCTTTTTATTGATTTGAGTTCTCAATATTGAAAAGAAAAAATGCAGAAAAAAGTTCGCGAGCGGACACAGTCACAAGACAGTGATAGTGGTACTGAGTGCAAAAAACGAACAAGAAAGAGGGTAGACCGATGTGTCTGCTCATAAACACCTACCCGCAATAACTTCAGTTTATCCGTGATCATGGTGCTTACAACAGCGCCGATATATCGGAAACTCAAAGCAACCAGTAATATCCCGTTTCTAATGTTAATGATAATGTTAGTCCGTCACATCACCATCTTAGGTCCAGTTGAAAACCAGCGTCGGGCACTAGCTGCTCGGCAGTTTGCTGAACTGGGCCTGTTTGGCGCAGCCGTGAGACACACAATAGTATCTCCTTTTTTTTTGTTGTTTTGTTTTAACATTTTAATTGTATAAATTTAAGCTTTTTTTTTTTTAATTTTGTTTGTTGTGTGCACTTGTGGCATGGGCCAAATAAATATGTTTTCTTTCTTTCTTTCTTGCTTTAGTGCCCATGATAGTTTAAAAAATATATGTTCTTTGAATATTTAATGAGTGATTGATAAATCTTTAATAACCTTTGTACAACAATGGTATACCTACCAGGAACTCATTATTTAATTAATGAGCTGATAAATATGGTTGGAAAAATATTCCCTTTGCCTTATTATAAAGGGTCACAAAATTGACAATGACTTTCCACCCTTTTTTCGGGATTTTTCAGCAAGTATTCCTTCCTGGACATAGGAAAACCACTATCAGGTTAATTATTTGTTTATCCGGAACTCAAAACAAATAAATATAAAAAAAAATCGAAATCTAAATAAGTATTTTATTTAGATGGGCACTTATAAAACCTATCTACCACTGCTTGTCTCTGCATCGTCCATTAAGTCCGCCTCTGTACTTTTGTGCTTGAAGTGTTAAATAAGTAAATAAAACGTCGACAAAAAGGTGTACGGTTCGGGTTGATCGTTTCCTATGGAGAAGAACTGGCAAGAAACTCCATGGTTACTCTTTTCAAATCATTTGGTATTGCAATATTATTATAGTTACAGCATACATACTACATTCATACCTACATTCATACATGATACATGGTTGAACGTATACTAAAGTGGATAAATATTCCGTTTTCAGTGTTAATGGTGGGTGTATGTCAGTGATTATGTCAGTTTAAAAACATATACTTAGAGGAAAACCAGTCTTGTTTGTTGTTTACCCTAAGCCTCCTAAGAAGTCATTATGAAAAACTCTTCCTGAGGGACCAACACTGATTTCAGGTTTATAATTATTTTCATGTTCTGTGCTTTTATCCTGCTATTAGTCCTGGACTGGGCTGGGATGTCCAGGAGTGGGATGAAACAGGCTTCAGTAACAGTAATAATTTCCTAGGTAGTAGGTGGCTGGACTGTCTCGACGGTTTAGTGGTGGCAATCGCGACTGTTGAGCATGAGGTCATGGGTTCGATTCCCAGGTCGAGCAAAGTCTTTTATGAGGTTTTCCATCAGGAATTTCTCAGTAGCAGCCGCGGAGTTTGGATTCGCTCCCCATTGATGACAATAGGCTCACCCCTTTTTATCTTAACGGGCGAAATGTGGGTGTATTGTACTATTAGGTACACCTCTGCCTAACCCTTTTGGGATAACAGGCTTGAGGTTATGTTATGTAATAGGTGCCAATGGAACACCATTACATGTTGCCATCTATCCGTCGTTTCGAGCCAAGCATTGACAAAATGTCTACTACTAATTCTTTGGTTTCCTTACATCACTTACGTGTATGCTAATATGATGGTGTTTTGTGATGTAAATGGGACAATGCCATTACTATTCCCGACCACTACAACTCCTGAAAGTCAGAACAAAAGTGCCGAATTAATGAAACGCGACGATTCCCGAAAAGAAAATAATGAAAAAGTTACTAATGATGGTGTGCTGTTATTTGTTTTTGTTATGAAGACATAACGACCGCTCTGCCCACCCTTTCAAAGAACATTGTCGTAACATCTATTAATGTTGTTTACCACAAATCTATTTTGACTATATTATTCACATATTCCTAAATATCGATGCGCCAATGGCGACAGTGTGTTGGCACTCGGCAGCGATAAGTCACATCCGCGCCACAATCGGTCAATCGGAACTGAAAACATACGATTTTCTATATCTACTTCAAAGAAATCTGTTTTGTTTAACGATAATGTATTATTCTTGATGCTTTGCGTTTTGCAAGTTATGTTTCGCAAGAAAATCTAGGTACTTACTACCAAGCATGACTTGAAACATGCACCATCATTGACCGCTTTACCCTTACCTTCAGTTAAGATAGTCATCAAATCGATCTGATTGCATACTTCTCTGTAAAAACCAGCCAAGTGCGAGTCAGACTCGCGCATGAAGGGTTCCGTATAGCGGCAACAGAATTACAGAAATATACATTCTGTGATTTCAACTGTCTACCTATTACGGATCATGAGATACAGCCCGCTGACAGACAGACGGGTCCGTCCGTCTCGGAGGCTTAGTAATAGGGACCCGTTGGTTACCCTTCGGGTACGGGACCCTAACATAACTAGATCAAAGTTTAGATCAGTGTGAAATCTGCCAATTCATGCTTGAGGATCGTTCTAGAATACCAATATCATCATTATCTTCCTGTCCTTCTAGTCTTCCCTGTAAACAGACACATAATCATTCTCTCTCTTTTCTTCTTCTGGCCTTCTTAGAATACCAACACCTCCACAGGAACTGGCGTGCGTGTATGACCAGATGTATGAACGTGGACGAGGCGAAAGGAGTATGTAAGAATGGTAACAGGTGGCGCTCTGTGGTTTCTACCACCGTACCTATGTTTGTATGAGATCTTCATGTTTATCTTGTGGCGACTTGACTTTAACCTCGTCGTGTATCGGTCGAAATAAATCGATAACTCATATTTGGGTCGTCTGTTTTAAATTTTCATGTGCCGTGCATGCAAGATATGCGTCCGGAATGACGAAATGTCTACATAGCTGATTTGAGGAAGGTGAGTTGAGGAACTAAAATTACAAAACGTAAACGTGAAACTTTGGCACCTTTTTTTTTTCTTAGGCCGAGATCTGTAAGCGTTACTAAGTATGTGCCCATGAATAAAGAAACGGGCCGGTACCTACGTCATACGTACATTGGCTTAGACATGTTCCCGTCTGTATATTACAATTGAAGTTTAAAGTATGATTGCCACTAAACGGCTAGCATCGCAACGGATCGGATAGAATACGAACAGAAGCGGCGACAGCCGATCGCGTCCGGCAGAATGTCGACGCATACGATCAGCTCCGTACCGTCGCTTGCGAACGAATCCGTTTCTGCGCCTAGTCAAATAGTTTCATTACTACCGTGTCTGTGTATGACGGCAGCCCATATGATCCGAACGAATACGATGAGACGCGAAGGGAGCTGATCGCGCGTCGCGTCATACTTTCGGCTACGATCGCGTGTCGTGGAAGACGCCCGTGGTCAAGCTGATGTGCGCGGCTTGGTAATATAGACTTAAAAAAACTGTAAAATCCGTTCCGATCCGATGCGATGCGAGCCATTTGGTGGAAATCATCCTTAACAGGTATGCAAGAGTGGCAGGAATCTCACATTGCCATCGTACACTCTAAGTAACGTTTACATATACATCTCGGCCATATTTAGGTATCTATTGAGTGAAATGATGTCGATCATATAAGTACTGGGTCCTCATGTAGGTAATACCTACGACAGACCGAGACACGTGTCACTTGTGAGCCCTGCATGTGTCTCAAGCTGCTGCGTCTCTTGCATAACAACGATACAAAACTATGCAATAGAAGACTAGTTCCACGCAAACCGAACTTGTTAGCAATTATAACGAAAACGCTACTTACAAACCGCTTTTATCCTATAATGTCTGGTCAAACTTTTGCTAACCAGTATTTGGACTAGAGAACTGTGCCACTACGATTTAAAATTGAACCTTAAGACTTGTAACTTAGTTTGAAAGTTCCATAATTTTGCAGACTTCGGAAATGACCCCATTCCGGGTAGTCGGTCCGCATTGCACAATCTCTTGTTCTTATGACAGCCTTGATTTGAGAGAAATTATACTCATATGGTTCTTATTTCGTTGAAAATAAGGCGCAATATTGTGTAGTTGGCCAGGTTTGGCGAATTAATTTGTAAATCGATGAATTATAACCATTTACCGAACGTTTTGCTTCCTATTAGAATTTGAGGGTTATGTAATTTAACTTAATTTTTCGCAATTTTGACACTAATTTGGAAACAGGATTCAAAACACCGTCATTAAAAAGTAATTAAGTATGCTTGGTTTTTTAAATACACATCTTTCACCACTGTTATGCAATAAGTAGTGCGTTCGAGAATATTTTCTCCGGATTATGGAGTTCATAGAGATTCATAGAGCATAAACAAAAATCACGAGAATAACATCCACAGAAACGACTTCATTGATAGTTTGTTTTACGATTTTTTAATTTACGTTTTAACATAACCTAAATGATCACATCATTTATTTCTTCGTGACTTTTATAATTTAATTTGCATAATGATTGATAAGTAAAATAAATTACATTAAGGAAATTTTAATTTAGAGGACATTTTATTAATTTCTATAATTTAATTAGTTATGTTTTTATGGTCAACGTTAAGGGTGTGTATTGTAATAATATTCAAGGGAGTGTCACCTGCCATGTCGAAAGTGCGTTGACACGTAGCGTAGTGTTACCAGCTAGGTATGTGATGGGATAAATTAAAAAAAAACTCAACACCAAATATTTTTATTAATCACAAACCCAGCTCGTAACAATTTGGTGTCAGAATTGAGGGATAAATTAGTCCAATTGTCCAAAGGGCGAGACGGTTGGTATTGGTACCGAGTCAACGACAGCAACAGATTAATCAAAGGTGGTTTAGAGATTCCCCGACACAGACATAAGGGGGGGCTCCAGCCTACGGCAGGGGGCCATACTTGTCAGCTTTAACGGCGCTGCTGCAGGAACATGCCCACTGTAAAGAGGACCAGGCTCGGGAAGCAGGTTCACCAGCAGGAGAATCGTATCTCAGCGGCTGAAGTTTAGATTGAAAGAAAGAAAGAAAGACGAAGATATTGTAGTTGCTGCATCTTCGGCACGTGGCACGTGGGTTTACGGTGCCAACATCTTCGAGGTCAGTCTCTAAGACCCAATTTGAGCCGTTATGAAGGCGAATGGATGGACCAAGCCATGACCGCACTCACTTTGGGTCTCAGAGAAATAGATGCGCACCTGGAGCACGCATTTCGTGATAATCAGAAGGATCATAAGCTAGGTATTAAGTTAAGTTGAAAAGCTGGTTCGAAATGGATACCAGTCTGCCCCTGACCTCATCAATGGCAATCTGGTACAGGCGGTCGGATACGAAATATGCGACTACGCCCAACTTGCAAATTACAGCCGCTGTGAGACTTGGGCATCATGAGACACTGAAACACGCCTTGGCCAATGCCGTGGAAGTAGAGGCAGTGAGACAAGACCATCGAATACATCGCCTCAGGGAGGTTGTGGCATCACCTGTACTGCACTTGTGGAGGTTAAGGAAAGAACTTTATGCAAAGAATTAATAATAGTTGATAGCCTAGCCACACTATTGAATTAGGTTTAAGATCTGTATAATAACTATAAGGGCACAGCTCTAAGGCAGGACCATAATGGAACCACATTATTACTAGGTATTCCATATTTTATATTGTCATAGAATATAAAATTATGCTAATGATCAGAAAATATCTCGAGACATTCCTGAAGTTAACCAACAATGATTAAGTTGAGTGGTTGACGGATTTGGCAATATTTAAAATGCTGGCGCATATTCAACAGAAAAAGCTTCATAATTGTGCAGAATAAACCGTTTTATTTTTTTCTCAACAGCTTATTTTTCAAATATCTAATTTAAATCAACGACATGCTATTCAGTTTAAGCTACATAATTATTTTTAATCCAGTATAGTAGAGAATGCCTGGTGGCGTTAATTCCGCTTTAATCTACTCAAAGCTCTTTCCAATCACAAAACGTTAAAAATGAAACATACTTAGTAATATTGACAGTTACTCGAAGGCGACGTTTGTCCTGCTGAATCGGGGCCAAGGCGCAGCGGCCATCGGCACACGGCCAGGCCAAGCCTACGAAATGATCCGCCGCTCCGCCAGACGCGACGTGCGACGCTGGAAAATACCAACGGCCCATGTCTGCTGCGTCAAAATGTGTTTCGTGATAATGATTATTGCGAAGGTGACACACTTTTCTATCGTATTCCGAAGGATTTTAAAAACAAATCGTAAAATATATCTTCCTTCGTTTGTAAAATTCGTTTGCTCGACGTCGACAACGTATAAAACGCAGTTAATGTTTTTAAATTATATCAAAATGAATAACTAGCATTGGGAATACGAGTGTGTTTCGCGAATTGGTACACCGCTGGTTGACAGATTCTTAAATAACTGAAAACACCATACACCGATATTAGAGACCTTTACAATTTCACGTGTGGGTATCGTATTACCCAGTACTAACAGGGTTGGCTCCTATTGAAGTACTGGTTTTCAAATTCAAATTCAAATTCAAATTCATTTATTGCAAATATGGGTAGTTATACAAGTGGGTTTTTGAAGAACAGGAAAGTTGTTAGTGTCACCATATTCTGCACTAGGCATGCAACATTTAGTTCGGAACGTGGTTAGTCCCTAAATTAAAAATTTAAATACATTAAAGTTCAAAATTACATGTCTATTAAATTTGTCAATTAAAGTCAAAGTAAATAATGTCAAAGTAATAATCAGTATAATAATCATCATATTAGCTTTCAGCTGTATCCGGTTGGACTGGAAATCGACTAAAACATAGCTGGGGAGTGGCTAGGCAGACGACGACAAATTTACATGTGAAAATTTGTCACTGTACTATTGTGATCGTAAGTCGTCGTAAGTTTCCTAAAATATTTTTTGAATTCGTCTTCACAATAAAAAAGCCGATTACTATATCACGTTAATCATGATTAGATAACGAACCTTATAGGTATTATTGCTATAATAGTATTAGGGTGCTCTTATTAGACATAAATAATTATTATGTTCAGATAATTTAATAACAGTAATGTTCTAAATTCGAATACCAATGAGTCACGCACAAAGGACAAACTTTACTATGACACTTGCAAAACTTGAGTTTTCGCGTCTTTCTGTTATTTTCCGATTGAAATATGGTTGAAAATCGCGTGACATGGTGAGATATAAATGGTAAATGCTCATTAGGTGTCGTGTAAATTGAAATTTGTTACGTTTGACCTCATTTTAGGGGCTCCGTCGCGATTTAATTGATTTATGATATCCGTTGGTACTAGCATTCGCTAATTCATGATAATGTTATCCATATCTATTTACTTGTCATGTTTTACGAGACCAGTGCAAATAATATTGGCAAATTAATTGTATCATCAGTAGTTTTGTTCCACCCACAGCTGAGTACAGACCTCCCTCTCGCGCCATAATCCCCTGGTCTTCGCGACTCTACACCAGGTCTAACCCGCCATCTTCTGAATTTCATCCACCCGTCTGGCTGTTGGTCTTCCAACATTTTTCTACTGTCTGTTTACCGCTACCTGAGGTTTGTGTAATAAATATGTTTCAAAGGGAACCATTCCAGCTTCAGGTCAGCCAACCTAATGGTTTAACTTTGCACCGAAATTTGCCCCAGCGTATTTATTTTTGCAAATAATTTCTAATATTTCGCTTAAACTGTTTATATGATGTATAAAGGGTGTAAAAAAAACCTTTAACGAAGCCGAAACGCACATCATGCACGCGCATTCTTTGCGAACATTTTTTTGTTCTAGACCATACTTGGGAACCTTCTAGTTTCGGAGATATTAGGGGTCAAAGTTCCAACTTTTTTTTTAAATACATGTTTTTAATGTAAGATTTTTATTTTAAACACCTCCACGACCCCCGTACTATTCAATCCAACCACCAGCACATTGTTTTGAGTGCGTAACATTGAGTACTACTGTAAAACGTGATTTTTCACCCCAAAAAAAAAGTCGTCCTGCAATAATTTTTACGTAAAGCTACTTAGTTTGATGTACAAAAAGCTTGGTTGACGGCTTCGTGAAGGGGCCGTGTAAACATAAAGAGTGTAAACTCTGGGCCGTGATCTGTATGTTTATACTTGATAAAAAAAAGCTCTAACAAGCATTGAAGCACCAAAAAACTTAAATTATCCGGAGCTGAACTAGTTAGATAAAAATAATAATTACAAGAAACTAGGTCATGTTTCAAGGTGAATCGGCCCAAAATATCAATAAGTCCAGACTTCGGTACAGATATCGGTCAGCCATTACGTTACATAATCTTAGCATCCGTCTTAGTGCTCTCAGAAACACATTAAACATTAGAATAGAATAGAATAGAATAGCATTTATTTGCAAATATGGGTAATACATAAGTAGGTAGTAGTAGGTATACATCAGAGTTCCGCCATATTTCACCATTTGGCATGCAAACATTTTCATTATAAAAAATTGTTAAAAAATAAATTCTCAATTAATTATTACATTCAATAAATACAATTGTTAAAAATCAAATTGTCATTAAAAAATTAACTTAATTATAACAATTTACGTACATTCAATTAGCTTCCATTGTTTTGGCTCGTATACATCCTCTATGTGTCAAAACTGGCCAACGGATGTTCCACTGCATAGTTCCTTTTGAAGAAGCTGCTCTAAGGCGAGGGCTTCTTTGTTATTTTTAAACAGCAATAAACGTAATAAAATATGAATTTAACTTGTCAAAAAAGGATCAATGTAATTGATAACAGTTTGGTCTACTTATTTCTTAAACTTGACAAAACCAAAGAAACTTTTAGAATGCTCAAACACAATGGCAGAGTAAAACATAAAAAATAAGAATCTATCCCAATCACTCAGATCAAGTTGATCTGAACCCAAACAGAAAATAAAATTCAAAATTCTCTTTCTTTCAAAGTTCGTAGCCAGGAGTCAACAAATTCCTACTGGGTCTTGCTACGCTGCTACGAGCGAAGAATTCTTGCTACGAAGTTTGCATCTGCCTCCGAGAAAATATAAGAATAAAAAAATTAATTAACATCTTCTGATTTGATGGTCTACGGACAAAGAATCATAAAATCTTGTGTGCAATAAAATGTTTTATAAGTTCATTATCACAAAGCTTTAAGTAATTATAAAAAAACAAAAAAATATTTAATATCCTTGATACATTATACACACTACAGAGAAGCTAGCTAGTGACAATCATAATAAAATACCTCGTTATTCGAAAGTGCGACTGCTGAACACGAGGTCTTGGATTCGATTCCCGGGTCGGGCTAAGTGTTATTCTGCCCGGTTGATGGCAATAGGCTCGACCCCTATTATATGGGATTTAAAACATAACTGGCGAAAATTGGGTGTACTATTACGCACACCTCTGCGTTTCCCTTCGGGGATTACAGGCGTGATGTTATGTTATGTAAATTCATATATGTATGTATGTACAATTGTACATGTTTATGACCTTCGACATTCATATTTAGTAGGTATCAATAGATGCCATGACCACTAATAAGTAAGTACCTATAATGTGCCAACAGGTAACTTTTATATTGTCTAGGTACTGCTATACTCAGGTACTACGAAGAATAATAAAATACATTGTAATATCCTCGAGTTTTATAACTCAATCAACTAAGATACCCACATTATCAGGCGTTGAAGACATTTAGTACTTTCGCTGTTTCAAAGAAAACTTACAATGTCATAAACACTAGAAACGGGATATTTACGGGAATTTTTTTAACGGGATTATTTTTTAATTTTTTTTTTCATTTACTTTTTTTTTGTGTAATGATAATGTTAGTGACCATCACCTGCCTAGCCTTTTCCCAACTATATTGGGGTCGGCTTCCAGTCTCACCGGATGCAGCTGAATACCAGTATTTTACATGGAGCGACTGCCTATCTGACCTCCACAACCCAGTTAGTACTGGGTAATACGATACCCCTTGGTAAGACTGGTTGTCAGACTTTTTGGGCCACTGACTACCTAACGACTGTCAAAGATCTACAAATGACAGCCGGGACCAAAGGTTTAACGTGCTTTCCCAGGCACGGAGGAAACTCGGTATGTAACCCATCCACAGACCAACCTAGGCAAGCACGGCTTAACCTAAAGATCGACCCGAGCGGCTGTTATTATTTAGCCACGAGCTCCTGATAATGTTATTGACCATGTTAGTTTAAAATCGTATAACTTACAATGTATTGGCGAACAGCTTGAATAACCTTCAGCGCGCGATAACGTTACCATATAGTTAGGATCTTCGTGGGGAAAAGACTAGAAGAGATGATGAAGCAATTGTAAATGTTGGGGTTAGCTTTCAAGTTCCATCACCATCAAACCAGTGGCATCCAGTAACTGGGTTGTGGGAGGTCCATTCACTTATTCAGCTGCATCCGGTTAGAATAGAAACTGTTGCCAACATATAGTTGGAAAAAGGCTAGACATATGAAGATGTGTGTGTTCTTTAGTGGAAACTGCGAATCGGCAAGCGTAAGGTGGAGCGCCCTCAGGCTCGGTGGAGCGACGATCTTCGCAGTGTGGCTGGTAGCAACTGGGTGAGATTGGCTGAGAATCGAGTTGAGTGGCGTGCGATTGAGGAGGCCTATGTCCAGCAGTGGACTGCTGTAGACTGATGAAGATGTTAGGGTCTGCTTCTGGTCAACGCTGGGCAGTTAAACGCCAATGATAATCAACTCCTCTCACATTAATATTCCAGCCTCATCTTGATTACAATCAGCTCGATTCCAGTTCCATCAATAAATGCAAACATCTTTAGTATTTTTACATGTGAATGCGGTTTCATTACCATAGTATCGCGCGAGAAACGTGCCTGGCTAGATTTTATCTAACGATGATCTTCTATACATAATAATATGTGCTATGTATCTATGTGTATGAGGCTTGTAGGTACCGTAAATAGCTTCCTACATTAAGCACACTGTTGGGCGCATTTTCATAAAAAAAAAAAATATGAATATAATGTAACATAATTAAGCTCGACATAATTCTAACTTTCTTTCTTGAATACCTTTATCGATTTAAGACTCAAATAATGAACGGAGATGCCGTAATTCATTAGTTAAAGTTTTACAATTACAACCATAACGTTGTAATTGTAAAACTTTAATATAATTTCGCTCTGTGAGGCGAGTAGACCGTTATCCACCACGATGTAGGAGAGCTTAAACATAATTTAAAAAATGAACCGGAATTATCAGAAGTTAGGCTTCCAGCCTTACTAGGTACTTCGACAATATTATCAAAACCGCATAAAGCTATTCTCGTCGTACGAAAACAGAATAATAGAATACACGTGTCAAAACTTCATAAATAATACTCAACAAAATATTTAAATAAACACATTTGTTTTGTATGAAACGGCGCCACGGCCCGCTGCCGGTCATTAATCAGTTGCAAGTATATAAATAGACTTGTACTCGTAAGTACTCGTCTACAACAAAACGTTAACATTCAAGGCGGGAGGCTGCGTTGCATCATCACTGGTTTTCATAGACAACCTCGGCAGCACGAGTAGAATACTTCCGGATTACTACTAATGAGGTTTACTTAAGACAAGACTACACTAGCTCCGTCCGGTGACGGATTTCCATACAAACTTTCAACCCCTATTTTATTTTCCAAAATCCTTTCTTAGTGGATGCCTACGTCATCGTCATCTGTGTGCCAAATATTCCAATCCGACTAGCGGTTTGAGCTCTGTGTTGATAGTCAGTCAGGACAAACGATTCCATCAATACCTATATATACCGGTATATAATAAAAGAAAATGAATAAGTACA
This sequence comes from Noctua janthina, assembly GCA_963576755.1. NCBI lineage: Eukaryota > Metazoa > Arthropoda > Insecta > Lepidoptera > Noctuidae > Noctua > Noctua janthina. The sequence continues at coordinate 2,228,126 of OY755066.1, forward strand.
CACTTATAGTATAAATGCGAAAGTAACTGTGTCCATCTGTTACCTTTTCACGCCCTTGATCAAGGTAGAAAATACTGGGATACTGGTATATGTTCCCCAAGAATAGCAAAACCTCTATATTCTTCACCTATCAATTCTATCATTGCCAATCCTTTCGATATGTCCAGTTATTATCGCCTCTGTCTGCTTCGATGACCTCCAGAGTATATGCCAGGTAAAACGCAAGAGTTCTTTAAGCCGGCTTGTACTCAACAATAGCGCAAAATACTAGGTGAGGGAATCATAGCAACTCTTAAAATGTCACTCTTCTTACCAATCTGAAAAAAAAAGAAATTGCATACCTAAGTACGCATTTCCTTGCACTAGGTAAGTAGGTAGGTACATTAGATTTTTACTAAGCTTTACATAATGGCCCACGGTTCTATATTCAAGGCGAGGATGCTCTGTTGCATCACCATCTAGTTTTCAAAGCATATAGAGCCTTGTCAGTCGTTACAATGTGTTACTTATTTCCGGATTAAAATGGGTGTGTTTGTTACCTAGACTTTTTGTTTTGTATTTGTACAAAGGAGACCTTGGGCGCAGTTAAACTAAGATATCTGTAGTTAGGTATTTCGTTTTCAACTTTTTTTTTTATTACCTTAATAATAAGTAAGGATTTTAAAGATTCGGAAGAATCTTTAAAATCCTTACTTATTATTACACAGCATTATTCACAATTTTGGGCAGAAAAGACCAAAGTGGAAGTTAATTAGGTGAATCAGTAATCTAATTATTATTTTTTAAACTTAAGTCGTGTTATGAAGTCTTCTCAATTTATCGAGAACTTTACATACAAATGTAAGTGGTATCGATGTCTGTAAAGAGGTGCTCTGTTAACGTTTCACACAACCACAATGCCAGTCTTGTCGATCAACCAGACAGCCACATTCAAATTTCGAAACGCACGCTAATTTGTTCAACCCCGTTCTGCCTAGACTGACAAACAGACGATGTGTAGAATATAGATGAGCCCAACCTGCTTTGTATACAACCTCATTTTTCGATGAATCATCCACCTTACAAAATCGGTATATTCCGAAAAAAAAACGGTTTTTCAAAGGTTGAATGGACTCGTTTGTTAATGTTAAAAGATGTTTTGGACTTTGAAAAATAAAAAGGCGTAAAATGAGACTTGAATGTCTTTTTGTTTGAATTTAAACTGCACGGGTCCCTTTTACGGGTCTTTCAAAGTTAAATTAACATATTGGTCGTCGAGTTTAAGAACTCGCTTCCAGCGTACCTTATATCCAGGTACCTATTACCCACTCCATCAATCACCTTGATGAGTGAGGCGCATTTTTGTGTGTTTACTCAAAATTTAGAGTATGGTTGTGCTAATCAACAGATTCCAGCTCATGGACTGTTGTTGGTTTGTTGAAATTAATGCGTCCTAAATGGCCTATTTCGTGTAATTTTGTTCATCAAGCCTTTGAAAGATTGCGATGCCAGCCCACCTTTGCTTTGCCAGGCACTACATAGTGAGAAGTTGCAGCATAATTTTCCTGTAAAGCTCACTGGGACACAGGCTTCTTTCTCTTTAAGCACCTTATACCCCTATCGAAAGTTAATATTTTTGGTAGGCATGACGTTTAACAAGCTAAATTATGTACTATACATAAGCTAATATAGTGTTGCGCGCCTCTTTTGGTGCATGGCCTTAACTTAATTGGAACTAAGGTCGCCATCTTGGTTTTTCAATACTATAATAATTACCACAGACAATTCCACAAAATGTCATTTAAACGCCAAAAGAACCACGCTAATAGGTACACTTGTCTCTTTCGCATGTTTTTAAATAGATAAACTCTAAAATTCTAAAAATAATGACGATGACTCAACTACAACAACATTGATTTGATAGGTACTTAGATATCGAAATTTTTTACACAAAAACATTAAAACGGGTTTATCTAATAATGAATGAACAAACAAATTAAAAGTGTCCATGAAATTATCAATATTCAAACGTAGAACATTCCACGCGGAAGTCGAATGCAGAACTGCGTCATTTATTTTGTGACAAAATTTGAAAATAACATTTTGATATCTAGTTTTACTCAAATACGGTTTAGGTTTTAGGATTGCACAATCTGTTTCTGACTAAAAAGGGTTGTAATCTCTAAAAAAAAGAAAACATGAATTTGACTTTGTCCTTACTTCTGGAGTCGTTATTTTAATAAATATGCAAAAAAAGAAAAACGCTTTTTCGTTAGAAATATATTTCGCAGACCAAAAAAATACGTGTTCTGTCATTAAAACCATATTTACTATGTTCATTGTGTAGTAGGTCTTCACGTTTACCTACGTCGATGAATCATCGAACTTCTAAGAACGGTTAACTCGACGAGAATTCACTCTCGATCCACATCCGGTCACGTGTTTGTTTAGAATATGGCCTTCGTAGAAAAAAAAAGGTTTTATTCAAAAAAAGAAGTGACCTCTTGTACGAGTTGTAGGGCATTCAAGTGGTTTCGAAGATGTTTTTTTTTGCGAAGACTATATTTTATAATTTAGTGAGGCTGTTGGAAATGATTTGTCATTATGATTTTTGTGTGAAACCACAGATTAGTTTCTAGAATTTTAATAGCGGCGGCGCGGCGACCAACTTAAAAAGAAACACTTCGTTTCTGGGAATGTTGTAGTATTGGGGAAACCCACACCTAGTGTGGCTGTGGTTTCGAAAGATCCCTCTTCCTCACGAGCTTTCAAATATTTCATGTGAGACGGGGAGAATACAGTATGAATGCATGATAACCTCGATCAGTCGCCTGGTTTATCATGATGAGTGCCAGTTTTTATGGATGGAGTCTCAGCTTAATACATATTTGTACTTTCCGCCTGAGGTGACATAATAGTTAGGTACAACAGCCCTAAAGATGCTATAGGTACTTAGACAATTAGTAATTGATTGTTGTAAAGATCTTTGACCCTGGAGCCAGCATCATCAAATCAAAAATCGCTGTGAGTATTTAAAGAGAACATAATATAACATTACGCCTGTAATTACCGATATGATAAGAAATAACAGGAAAAATATATACCTACGTACTTAAACACGAACTTTCTACTTAATGAAGTAGCGGAATGTGATGCCGGTGTAAATTCCTATAGATAGGTACATACACCTCTGCCCAACTCGTCGGGGTTGCTACCGTGAAGTCCCATATTATTATTATACTCTTTGCGTGAAGTTATATTGGAACTCAGAAGAAGCAGCTAAAGGTCCCAACTAATTATTTTCCTCACATTCTCATACAATCACGGACATAATTATAATAACAACATATTGGCATTTACACTACTAGTGCTTATTAAAGCGTTGAACACACCTGCGTATTCCATTCATGCGGACTAACAAGTTGCCTTGTGTGGACGTCGCACTGATTGCACTCCTACTTAGTAAGTTGGTATTTAGTTAGTTGTGTCGCAATAGTATTGTTTACGATGTTGGGCTTCATTATAGAGGCCCATAATGGACTACTGCTGATTACAGAATTCTAAGGTTGACAAACGAATTGATGATTTTATACCACAAGCGATGTAGTGGCAAATTCTTTCCATCACTAGCTATACCCGCGTGGAGTTCGGTAATTGTCCCACGGGATCTTACAGCTCGGATAAAAGTATCGTGTTAATTAACTATCTGAGTGCCAAATTTCATCCAAATCCGTTCAGTAGTTTTTGCTTGAAAGAGTAGGTAACAAACATCGATACATACATGCAACCTCATAACTTACGCATTTATAAAAGTAAGATAATACTCTTTTTTTGTTAAATTTATCAGTCCCACCCCTCCCAGTCCTGGGCAAACGCCTCCCCGCATTCCGTCAACTTCTCACAATGTTGGACTTCTCGCCAATATTGCAGGGAAACGACTGTTTTTTTGGTGTGAAAAATCACGGTTTACGGTAGCACACAGTGACGCAAAACATTATACTGATGAAATGATTGATGCGTTAAATAGTACAGGGGTCATGGAGATCTTTAAAATTGTAATATTTAAGTTGTATTTAATAAAAAAAAAGGGGAAAAAGTTGAGATTTTGACCTTTAATAAAATGGTCCAGTACAAAAACATGATCGCATTGACAGAAAGAGCAAATACGCCCTCGGTTTGGTTAAAGGTGTTTTTACACCCGTTATACCGACCGAAAATGCTACACTTCGCAGAAGACACAATCATGAAATTAGATGGCATAGACGCTCATTATGAACTTTTTTTAAATATCTCAAATATCAAGGGCATGTGGAATTGGTTCTTCCGAATTGCGTAAGTGAGGGTCAACATCGGCTTCGGGTAGAAAATATTAGCGCGACTCTCGCTGTACAATTTTTTTCTGAAGCCGTGGTAGGTTACCTATATCTGTATATCTTAGAGATGACTTTAATGACCTAAATTTTATGAACTACGGTTTGATTAGTGCAATGAATTGGACAGCGTTCCGCCCTGAGACTGCACTCGCGTTTACCTTCACTGAACACTAAGCAGTCGTCCTTATTCATAACCTAGAACAATCGTGAGAAATGATTGGAATCAGGTAAAAACGATACTATATAAAATGTCAGTGTTTAAGGGCATTTATAAAGGAGAGTAAAATTACCTTCCTCCATTCTGTCCTTCGGTTTGTGGGTTAGGCAGTCAGCAGACGATGGACTATTTGTCCGCTGCACAGAAATGACCGCCGTAATGAATCCTGACCATTGATTGCCACGTTGTTGATTCATTCATTCATTGACGTCTATTGATTGTTGCAAATTGTCCGCGCCTGTCCAGCGGGCATAGTACATCGCCTCCCCAGAGCTTAATGAAACGAAACTATGCTACTTTACAGGTTCGCATCTGGGCACCGCATCTGCGATGCCTCTGGTACTCCAGAAACCCAGTTAGGCGATGGTGATCACTTGTAATCTACCCCATCGGGTATTTATCCCGTAGCGTAGGTACGCGGTTGGTCGTGACACTTCTGCTTGTCTGCAATTCAATAAAATACAGAATAGAATAGAATGTTTTATTTGCAAAGAATGTATGTAGTAGCCCGATTCCTTCTTCTTTTTTCGATTTTGCGCCTCTTCTCTTCGCCAAGTAACGAGAAAGCCATCCAAAGCATCCCGTTCCCAGAGCTGCGGGACTGTTCGAAAGAGACACCGTGGCCCTGGAATACAAGGGGCAAAGAAGGAACATGGATGGGTTTTAGTCAGTACAAGTCTGACACTCCCTTCCGCTCCGCCCAGAGTGGGGGGGGGGGGTCATTTGATGATTTTCCAACCGAAAAAAAAAAAAAAAAAAGCATCCATCCCGTTCCGCCTATAATTATGAACATTATAGCTTTAAAAATATAAAATTAAACTAAGTATTTTTTTTAAATTTAACTATTGGAAGTATATATAGGTACAACACAAACTTCTTTAGATCTTATCTACGAGAAATAACTTTGTTATGAAATGTATTCTGTATTTCTGAATGCATTTAGAAACTAATAATGCATGCACTTTATCGTTCACATTCACTGATAGCCTTATAATGTCCTTATTCATGATTTATCTTAGAACAATCGTGAGAACAGCGACTTTGTGATCGGTTTATAAATGAAATAGAAGATATTTATTTCAATTTTCAATCCATACTTGCTAATGTGAAAATTGCGGTAGAGACTGTCTGTCTATCTGTCACATTTCACGGTTCTACGTCTGAATGAATTTCGATGATTGGCAAACAGTAGACCATGACTTGAATAGGGAGATAGGGTACCTACTTTTTTTATCGCGGTAGTAAGTCCCTGCGAGATCAATTCCGACCAGCACAAAAGTTATTATGATATCTACTGAGTCAGGATACGGAACAGCTTTAACAGTGTTACAACTCAACCTGTGGAAAGTTATTAGTGTTATTATTGCTACCTTTTGCCGCCTGCAGCACCCTCAGTGTACCGATGCCGATTACCTATATTTATTAACGCATGTCTTACAACCTTAGAGTTGAAATCTGTCTTCTATTCTGTCGTGGACACAAACTCGGTAGAAAGAAAAGGAAGAGAAATTTCTTCTACGTACACATGCAACAAGCACTCTTCGCTGTGCATGTATCCATAAGGCTCCGTACGCACTGACAGATGCCTTGCTTAGCGCCTAGAGCGAACTGAAACGAACGTTCTAGAATTTTCGCATCCAGTCGCTCTGTGCGCTTGGCGCCTCCCTGTGTATCCTAGCAAGTAACTAGATGTTACGTGACTAGGCTCTAGGCGCTAAGCAAGGCACCTGCCTTTGCAAACGTAGCCTAACGCTTACTCACTGTTCGCGAACCAGACAAAAATTACTCCGTCGTTGGTCTAGTGGTCGCAAGCGCAGCTGCTGAGTATGAGCTCCTGGTTTTGAATTTGAAAGACAAAGTAAGGCTTTATCGGGGTTTTCCATCAGGAATTTCTCCGTAGCGGCTCCCTGGCTACAGTCTGTATTTGTGCCCGGTTGATGGCTATAGGCTTGTCCCTACTATATAACTGAAGAATGTGGGTGTACACCTCTGCCTAATTGCCTAACCGTTCGGGGATTACAGGCGTGCTGTTATGCTATATTATGTGGTCAGGGGTCCATGGCTGGAAAACGGGTTAAAAGTGGCTGAAAGAGAGTAGAGCGAGAAATTTGGAATTTAAGTTGCTTTATATTATCTAGATATTTAACACATTATATTGGTTTTGATGCGATCCGACGGTTGTGAGCCCGACTACATCAAAATATGGCTGGAATCCCCAGGGCTCAGTATTTCAGCGAAGACTTAATATCTAAGCCTGCAATTCCAGTAATGTGTTACAGTTAATATTGACTTGGCTTATAAAGTAAACGTTTGAACCGGAGCAGGCCAGCCGAGCAGGCAACTTTCTCGGAATTCGCGAGATTTGATAAGATTGCACGAAACATGTCTGTTTGTTCGTCCGAGATAATGTTCTTTGTTCTTCCGTGCCGGCGAATAGTTCTGTTAAGTGGTGATAACGAATATCTTTTAAATTCCTCAGTTGAAACGTTACATTATCAGCCTATAATAATCCAAGTTCCGGCCCGAACTCCACTAAAGCGGAGACGAGCGAAGATGTGCGAAGCGGAAAGACGCTCACAGCACACTGCTCACAGCTCACAGCACACCGCTCACCGCCGCGGTGCCGCTCACGTCTCTTCTCGTCCCGCTGGCTCGTAATTGTTTAAATTCGAAACATCTCCTTTCCTCTCTGCTCAACCGTTTCCACTAAAGTTAAGCGGAGACGAGATATGCAAATAACGAAATTCTATTGATAGTTTACAACAATTCTCCTCTCCTCACGTCTCCTTCGCTTCGGTGGAGTCCGGCCGTCAGGCCTCCTGTCTGTTAGGCTGCTACACACAGTTATTTTTCTTCTGACATCTGCAGTCCAACAGAAAGTTTGAATTATTATTAAAGAAAAAAATATTTTTTTTTAGAATATTATGTACATACAGGCGCTCATAAGCGTCATTTGCTAGAGCGAGAAATAGAGCGTGCTGCCGAGCGCACCGCGTGCACACCCGTTAGCTCTCTCACGTGGTTATGATTATTTAATTAACATTTTCCTATTTGAGAATAATATTCATTTATATATGGAGGGACAGGCTGTCTGGTAATTCATATTCCTGTTTCTTGTTCGAAATAATTACCGGATTATTTGCATCTTAGGGTCAGTGCACACCGAGACGTGACGCGGCGCGACGCGGCGTGCACTCAAGCCATTTTATGCTTTATCTCCATTAAGAAATGCATAGTATCGTTTGAAAGACACGTGGCCCCTCGCGGCGCCGCGAGACGTCTCGCGGCCCGAGTCTTGGTGTGAACTGACCCTTAACCGGCTTATGGTGGACTTTATGAATTTATGGATAGTCTTGGTCAAGTTAGACAGAGGTTTATGACACCCACATTTCGCCAATTTATGTTTATGTCTCTCTCTCTCTCTCTCTCATAGCGCTATCCCGCTTTGCCACCGACCAATCCAAAATTCGGACTACGGATTATTAAATTTAATTTCCCTATAGAAAATTGATATATTTTTAAGTCTTCATTACGTTCTGGTCAGATTTCTTGTAAGGAGGTAGTGCAGAGTAGACCATCAATCATACATAATATTTCGAACACATATTATGAAATTAGTGAATACCCAAGTGTTATAAAATACAAATACAACCGTTTCATTCAAAGAAAAATACGTCATTTACTTGGAAAAAGCCATTCACCGTCGTAATAAGATAGTGATTTAAATTAAATGTCATAATAGGTATGCAATAACGTGTTTTTACACCACGTTAGTTTATTCAATAGGTAGGTACGTTTGGTGATTCATACTTTGTGAAACTAGAAGTATGATATATTAACATAACTTGTATGAGCGTTTTTAATAATAGTTACAAAACGACCAAGCGTCAAGAGTACTGAGTATTACAGGCCGTCGACACGGCCTGTCGTCATAAGACGGCCGGACGGCGAGCTAGCCCATAACTCACCGTCCACAGGCCAGCGCCTACGGTGGTCGAAAGCCACCAGGTGACCCCCGACGCCCAGGGCGTCTCCCGCGGCGGCTGGGACGTGAGGTTCTTTCCCTCTCACGTCCCGCCACCTCCTTCACTAGCATGACTGCTTCGCAGAAGGTGGTGACGGCTTCCCATTCCCTCTCGCTCCGGACCATGGCTTGAACCCAGGGCTGGACGCGAGAGATCGCCGCCGCCAATCGCCGCTACGAGGACACGGCGGTGCTCCGCCCAAGCGGGGCAGACCTCTACGGTGTGCTCCACCGTGTCCTTCGGTGTAAAAACAAAAAAAGACCGTTCACATAGCCGTCAACCAAGCATTCTGTACATCAAACTAAGTAACTTTACGCAAAAAATATTGCTGGGAATCGACTTTTTTTTTGGGGAAAGCGCTTAAAGCATTGTGCTGATGGATGGATTGAATAGTACGGGGGTCATGAAGGTGTGTTAAGTAAAAATTTTACATTAAAAAAATATATTTAAAAAAAAACTTGTGAAAAAGTTGGAACTTTGACCCCCATATGGTCTAGAACAAAAAAATGATCGCAAAGACAGGGAGAACAAGTGCCTCTCGGATATGTTAAGGGTATATTTACACCCTTTATGAATGAGCCTTCAAAATATTTCTCGTATGTTAATGAAAAACAAAGTTACTGCAGGCTGCAGTATGATGAAAAACAACCATATCTCAAAAACTGAACATCAAATTTTATTCAAATTTTCGTTGATAGTTTAGAAATTAGAGGTGGAGGACACACATTTTACCACTTTGGAGGTATTTTGGTCTATCTTTCAAACGATTGACTTTGAGAAAAAATGATTTTAAGAACTTCAATGTCATTTTGAAAGACCTATCTATTATAGACACCTTGTGGGACTGCAGGGTGTCTATAATAGATAGGTCTTTATACACTTTAAGCGTACGTATAGGTTTGAAAAACAAAATATTATATTTTTTTATTTTTTTTAAATATCCTAAAGCTGTTCACATAATACATCTACCTACCAAGTTTCAACTGTGTAGTCCTAATAGCTTCGGAATACATACATCGTCGGACGGAGAATTCATTCGCTTGTTTTTATTCGCAAGAACAGCGTCATGTTGCCGGATTCCACAAAGTGACGCGACGTAATTCGTTCAAACTGAAAATCTACGCACTTTAGTTTCATTTTTAAAATATTCATCTACTATACCTACTTAATATCAGATATTTAAAAAGTTTTACAACAACTGTTTTATTCCGCGCTTTGCATTCGCAGGTTGAATGAGAAGCAAAGGAATGAAGCCTCTAAACATGCTAATTTGAAAAATAGAAAATTCTAATATATTTGAATTTAGAACATATAAATATTAATTTCTTCATAAAGGTAAATATTTTTTCAAACGATCATGTTTCTTTATTTTCGATTTTTAACACAATAACACAATAAATATTGACAAAATATTACGTTATTATTTATTAGTAAGTGTGGCAGACAAAAGGGGAGGCCTATACCCAGCAATAGGTGATTCCGGGCTGATATGATTAACGCCGTAAAGGCATATGCGCCTCTTTGCCGAGATTAAAAAAAACAATCATAGCGCGCTGTAGGAATTATTTGGTTATTTGAACTTAGTATAAGTATAGTTATCTGTGGAAATTTTTATTTCCGCACTATTTACTAGTACAGATACATGAAAAAAATCCACTAGTGTGAAATACATTGCATGTTTAATCTAATCGTAGTGCAATAAGAGCCAGTTTTCGAGGAAGTGTTTTGAAATAGCACATTTTGGCACAAGTGGGGAAACTTTGTCATTGCAGCCGAGGCGGACCCTCTATGGACCTGAGAACTGCATACCTTATTTTCATGAACATTCCTAAAAGAATCTTTGCTGTTTTGTTAACTTTGCCATTCGTTACCAAGTTACTTCAAGCGATTTTGAGTCTTATGACTACCTACTTTAATAACGAAACAACTTTAATAAATACTTTGCCAAGATAGATTCGAATCTATTTCAGGTGGGTTTAAGGTTTATATTAGTAAAAATATGACATGGCTATCACATTTGTCTGGCATCGGTGTCAAGGTCGATGGAGTACTTTATTAGTAAGTAAAGTCAATGTCAAGTTTGGGTTTGCTTGCACTGTGTTGGTTGGATAAAAAATCAAGATTTTCTTTAAAATTGTATGTTAAGTTTGTAGTTTTTTAATTGTAAGGAACACACATTTTCCTTAATTTTTAACACTCTGAGACAGCTTGTCCATATTCCTTGATCTGTCGTGATCGTTTTTCACCAGAATTCCTAAATTAACAACTAATTTTGTCTCATAAATTTGAATTGGTAGGTATTCTACACAGTACACAGGGCTCTTTTGAAATTTTTATCATCATCATCTTCTTATCCTGGTCCTACGTTACTTAAGAAACACTGACTGCTGTGTGATATATTAACACACAGCCCAAACCGCTGGTTCTAGAGACATGAAACTTGGAGGGTGTGTTCTTTGTGAAGAGTAAGTACCTATCCACTAAGAAAGGATTTTTGGAAATTCCACCCCTAAAGGGGTAAAATAGGGAATGGAAGTTTATTTGTTCGTTTATTCAATTTTAAAGTTAGGATCTTCTAATTTTGTGTTTAGGCTGACGATTGAAAATTAACCTATACGTGTCTCAGCGCTTTTGAGAATTCTACCCCCGAAGGGTTAAAACGGGGGATGAAGGTAAGTAATCGGATATTTTTCGACATCAACGCGGGCAAAGCCGCGGGCAAAAGCTAGACTTCTTATATTTTCTCCTGTTATTGTCACGCTATTATTCAATCCCTTTTCTTTTACAAAAACCCTCACACAATCCCTTCTATATTTTCTTGCCTTTTCCATCCATCAACATTTACTTCATCACTCTTTAGTCACTTGCATTATGCGTTTTATGCCTTCTTATCACATGCATAGGCGAAGTAGGCTAAAGAACATTCTGGGCTCTTCTTAGAATTAAATCTATTCGTGTACCTAATTGCAGAAAAAAAACCCGACTCATTCAGCTCTATTCAAAGAGCTTCGCAAAAACATGTTCATACTATTCAGTCATCACGTGTTTGCGGTTTTCTCATGTACCTATATGTATATTTTATTATTTACTATTCAATAATAGGTACTAGTTAAGTATAGGATGGGCTCGACCGCATGATGCATTTGCCATTCATATGGAATTCTGGAATTTCATTGAAACTTTTATTAATAATTTAAAAAAAAATATTCCCTGTAGCAACCTGGAGCCTGTTGATGACATAGGCTAGATAGATATTAGATAGAAAATACTTTATTGTAGGTACACCAAAATAGATACACAACTATTTACATGCTTACATGGGACTTAAACTGGTGAGGTGGTAAAATGCGGGTGTTACTGTAGGTACTCTACCTCTGCTCAACTTTATGGGGAAAAAAGGATATTGTGTAGGTATAGGTATGTCGCCATATCTTAGAATTGATCACTTCGTGATGTGTACGATCTTTTCATGAAATGGTGTTATTTTATTATATGGCCATCGCTAAAACTGACATTATCGTGCAAACGTCAACGTTTGATGATAGTCAGCCCACGTTTGGCCATAATAATAATTATTTCGTTTAAAAAACGAATTTCATAAAAATCACGTAGCTTTGTGTCGTATAGATATTTCACTGCATTTTTTTCTTCCTTAAGCATAATATTAGGTATTTGCGTTTCTAACAGAATAATTATTGTGGATCGAAAATCGCGTTTCGAAGATCGGGGTCACAGATACTAGACCGGGTGTTCGTCTTCTTATTTATAAATAAGTCAAAGTGATTACTTGGGTAAAAGTCATTATTTAAGGTTCTTACTTCGTATAAATTGTTGTTTATTGCATAAAAATAATTGCATAAGTATTATTACTTAAATTCTTGACTATAGATACGGGTGTTAGAGCTTCGTTTTTTGTGCTTGGAATTCCTATTCACACGCCTGAGATACGGTACCTTCCAACTAGTCATCATCTGCCTAGCCTTTTCCCAACTATGTTGGGGTCGGCTTCCAGTCTAACCGGACGCAGCTGAATACCAGTATTTTACATGGAGCGACTGCCTATCTGACCTCCACAACCCAGTTAGTATTGGATAATACCTACGATACCTCTTGGCAAGACTGGTTGTCAGACTTTTTGGGCTACTGAAGACCTAACGACTGTCAAAGATCTACACAAGACACCCGGGACCAACAGCTTAACGTACTTTTTGAGGCACGGAGGAAACTCGGTATGTAATGGGTGGTCACCCATCCACAGACCAACCTAGGCAAGCACTGCTTAACCTAAAGATCGACCCCGAGCGGCTGTTATTATGTAGCCACGAACTCCTCCTAGGTATCTTCCAACTAGTCCTATACAAAAATTGAACCCACGCTCTCACGCTTAATATTCCTACAACCACTTGACTATGACACTGATCTAAAAATACTTATGAATAACAAAACAATATTTGCTGCTTCTTATAATAAATGCTAGTGAATTAATTAAGTAAACATGCCCATTATAGTGAATACAGTATCAGCAGAGTGAGTCAACGTTAGCTTTGATAATAAGGCTCAATTTACTAGACTTATTCCGAGAATTACCGAAGAACTAACGAAGCTAAACAAAGGTTTTATCATGAGGTAGGAAGTAGCCTTTATTGTCACTGCTAAGGCTCAATTTACATTGCACCGGAATGGAATGGCAGCAAATTTTTATTACAAAATTTTACAAAGCATAGTGAACTTTGTGTTAGTTGTGTAATGTACAGACTAGATACCAGCCAAAAAACAAGTCGCGCGTCTTCCGGAGAAACCTCGCGCATTCTAGAGAATTCTGGCAGTTAGCAGCAGAAAGTTTATTATGCTTTGTACTATTTCCTAACAAAAAATCGCTTTTACTCTATTCCGGTGCAAGGTAAATTGAGCCTTAGCTGTGACAATAAAGGCTACTTCCTACCTCCCTGATAAAACCTGATAAAACCTTTGTTTAGCTTCGTTAGTTCTTCGGTAATTCTCGGAATTTGTCTGATGACTTGATAAGTTAGCCTTTGTACATACTGTGACATGCACCTAAGCTTAGCTTGTTGAGAATACGACAACCACCTGCCGAGTTAGAAAATACATATGTACCGCGGGTTTGTCCAAATTCAGTGGCGGATTACAAGTTTTCAAGGTATAGGCTGTACAGTTTTTGCCGCCCTTGCCTCTACAATTGAAATATCCTACATTACTTTTACAATCCAACAATTTCGTTGAAATTGCAGTAAAATAATTTTTGGGTATATTACCGATTACTGGTTGGGGGGCGTCGAACTAGCTGTTTTACTCTAGAATTTGGAAGATTGCTACTCGGAATGTGCAATGACAAGTGAGAGGGGAACGTCATCGGCAAAATTTGTTGCTGACTTCAAAATTTGTTGTTGCGATCTGTTAAACATCAGAAAACCGTCATGCCAAAATCTTTTTGATTTCTAAGAGGTAGCAAAAAACAAATATTCGGTCCCCAAATTTCTGCCCCAAAAATCTGACGCCCTAGGCTCAAGCCTACTCAGCCTGCTGGTAAATCCGCCACTGTCCAAATTACAAAAGCAATGGCAGTTATTCAACTCAAAAACTGTAGTGATATTGGTACTATATGAGTTGAATTACCGTCATTAGGTACCTACAATGCTTTTCAAATAAGAATAGGACAGACCTGGCGCCATATTGTGTGTGTATAGTGACGTCATAGCTGTCAAATCGAATAAATAACTCCCGGTTCACATTATTCCAGTACGGCAATCCAGCGAGTTGGATTCCTGACAAAAACACGATTTTTAGGTCATGCGGAGAGATCTTTTTTTGCCCAGCAGCGGGATGTCACAGGCTAACAGTAACAGTAGGGTAACGTGTTCACTGTTCATAGTTTAATCATGAAAATAACATAACAACACGCCATTTTCGACACACAAGATAACGAGATATTTTTTTCTAGTCTGTGTTAAAATCAATGTCTGATTGATTGTGGAGTTTCCTTTTATTATTTTCAAGTGCGAAATTGTACAACTAACCAGGAAAAAATAAATCGATCATCAAAATTAAACCATTATGGTAGGTATGTCGTTAGTGACAGACATGTTTGTTTTGGTATAGCGTGCCGTAAATTATTTAAAAATAATAAACACCCCTTACAACTTTCAATTAAAAAAAGAAACCCTCAATGGATTATGAAAAATAATCTGTAGTGCTGTGGAATAAGATTTAAAATACGTATTTGCGTAAAATTGTTCAGAATTTTTAAGTAGCGCGCGAGTTGATGCGTTCCAAGGAGGCGTGCATGATGCATTCCTTTCCTTTGATCATAAATCAGTTAAAAAAAAAAATGTTGCATTCCTTTACACGCAGAGTGAACGTAAGAGTTACATATTTCACGGTTTGTGAGGTCATGATGTTTTTAGTGAATGATTTTCGGAAAAAAGTTCATTGTTAATTTCACACCCGAGTTGAAACGATGGGTACCGAGAAATAATGACGAGTGAGGGAGCACGACTAAAAAACAGCTTTGTATTTCTTTTATTTATTCTTCTTGTGATATACTAATTACATAACTCACTTACTGTTTTTAAGTACTTGCTATATATAATGTTTGGCCCCTGCCCACGAAAATAAACCAGTCAACTTTAGCTATTTTTTAGTTTCCTAACCACCTATATGGTATTTTATTTCGTATTCCTAAACCGAAACATAGGTACCTACTATTATTCAAAGGATCTAGATCAGCACATCTATTTCAACGTCTAGTGCTATGCGTTTCGAATGCCTCAATCAAGAGCGATACTATCAACTATCAGCAGATAAGAACATCGTAAATTCCATCACCTTTACTTGCCAATTTGCAAAATGAGCATTAAACCAAAAAGGTTACATTACCCGCAGCGATCGTTCCAGTGATCAAGGGAGCACGATGTAAAGTTGCATCGTGTCAAGGCGAGTGGGCACTTCGCTCATGCGAGTGCGTGTAAACAGAGCTTAGCATTGAGCTTTGACGGTTTTAAATTAGGCAACAAGTTGAGTAATAGGTCAAGTGCGAGTCGGACTCGCACGCTAAGATTTCCGTAGCCGTACCACCGTACAATATTTAACACAAAAACATGTTTCTTGAATGGGGACTGCCTTTAATTTTTAACTTTATTTTTATTACCTATTTGTTGTCAAAGCGTCGCCATAGTGTTACCTACACACTCTGAAATTTTAGTAATAGAGAGCCCCGTCCCGTTGGCACACTTTGGGTACCTACGGATCCCAAAAAAAACGAATATCCTTGACATTCATTTTGTTTTCGTGTTTACTGGGAATATTAACATTTTATTAATTTCTGACAGTTTCTGACGGTTCCTCGGATTCGTAATTAGTTTCTAGAAGTCTTTGCTGGCTCTAACACAAATTGACTTAGATAAACACGTGTTTATTTTATTTGTTTCCATTATTATGTCTCGCTCTTGACGGACTGGAATGGTTTACATAAATTTTCCTAGAATATTGTAATGCTCGTTTTTCATATTTGACCTTTTGAAAATTTAGTTCCTGCAATAGACATGCTATGTAACTATGATGTATATGTATATGTACCTAGGTACCCACAACTGTCCTTTCACCGTTAATTTACGTTTAACCTGAGGCTGTGCCTGACGTTTGTGTAAAAAATATGTTCTACAGGATGTCTACAGAGCAATTATTCAAATCACATCTCAGGTTAGCCAACGTAACAGCTAGCGGTAAATTATCGCTCAAATCTCTATGGATCTGTAAATTAAGTCATATTTTTCCTTAAGTTGGTTCAATATTGCATAAAATACTTCTTTACCACTGAAACTCTTTCCAACAATTTTCTCAGAACTATCCTGTAAAGAGATCATTTGAACCCGGACAAATATCCATTTCATTATTCACAATTGACAACCAAATGCAAATGCATCCGTAACTTTCACCTACCACGCAACACTGTTGGGTAAATTCACATGTCCAACGTAAGATAACCTCTAACGTGCTACCGAATTGCCAGCAATTGGTCTCTTTTCCTCCAACACGCTGGTCACGGTATACTGGCCATCAACAAACATGGCCGCCGCAATGGGATTTTCCGATCGTTGCAATAAAATGTATTTGTTATTGACGACGTTAATCTTTGTGGTTAGTTATTGCGTGGAATACTTAAATGTGTGTCCTGATAATTTTGTGGTCAATTGCGCAGGTCCTAAGTTTAACAATGCCTATTGTCTTAAAAAACTCAGTGTTGCTCTGTTACATATTGATTTTATAATAGCTCAAAATAAGGGAAAGCTGATATTAATGTATTGTATAAAATAAAAGACTGAGATTCATCATAAGTAATTATAAAAATAAATAAATAAAAAATAATCAAGCAGTAATCAATTTAGTTATAAAAGTTTTATTTTTTCAAAATGTGTATTATTTTTTTAATGATCTAATAGTGTAATTATTTGCGCATAATGTAGTACATGCTGTGCTTTTCTGTAAGTGATGAGGTTGAAAAGCCTAAGAATAAATAAATAAATAAGTACCTACTCAAACATGTTGGAATAAAAGTCATGTATGTTATTTGAACCCAGAATCGAATAACTTTGTAATACTCCAGATGCGGCCAACAGAGTTTCATCGGCAGCCATGCCTACTCCATGTTGGCATGTAACCAGTAACCTATTCGTAAAACCTAAACCTCTAAAACAGATGGACCTATTTTAAAACAGAAACAAATTGTTACTAAGTGCCTTACAGGTAGCTAGTTGCCGATTATATTTAAATATGTATCAAGGAAAACGTTAAGGCAATTGGACGAAAAATCTTTATTGTTCGTCAAAACAATTCAATTTTGAACAAAATTTTCCTCCTTGTATCAGTCTAGTTTATGTATATCATTTTAGGGCCAATTAATGTCCACCTATGTTGTGGTTAACTACCTATGACACGCCAAATATAATTAGGATAAAATGTCAAAGGATTCCATAGGGGAAATATTGTTAATTAATCATTGTTTTCAGGGACCTGTGAAGTTTCCACTAATGACAATTTACCACACAATGTTTTGACGGTGACCTGTACACAGTGAGAATACCTAATAAGTATTACAAGTACTTTTTGTAACCTAGCTCATCTTCTTTCGAAAGAATTTCCCATTCTCACATTTGTTCGGGTCAAAGTCTGACGGCCAGTCTTACCAAGGGGTATCGTATTACCCAGTACTAACTGGATTGTGGAGGTAGGCAGTCGCTCCATGTAAAATACTGGTATTTAGCTGCATCTGTTTAGACTGGAAGCCCACCCCAACATAGTTGCGAAAAGGCTAGGCAGATGATGACATTTATTCGTGTCGGTTTTTAAGCTGGAGAAGCGTAGGATACTGAACCCCTGTTTTAGTTCTACAGTTTTCAAGGAAAACAGATTTGTTTTGCGTAAGAAATGTAACCATATGCCTAACAGCAGCGAAGGGTCAATTTTTATAAGAGGTAAGCTGGAGTACATAATCTTTAATGTGATTATATTATTTATCTATATAATACTGACTGTGCCATTTTTTTAATGGGAAGCCGGTAGGAATCGTGTTTTATGGAACCTTCGCCACTGATATCTAAGGTTCTACATGGCAGGAGGCATAACAACGCATTATCACACTGTGAACATAATTAATTTTGTAGGTACCCTGCCTATCAGGTGCAGGTAACTCGTCATCATCACCATCATCGGCAGCCTTGTTCCACCCACAGCTGAGTGAGGCCTCCATCTCGCGCCATGCTCCCGTGGTCTGCGCAAGTCTCAACTAGGTCTTACCCACGATCTTCTGAATGCCATCAACCCGGCTGTTAGTCTGCCAACACTTCTACCGTCTTACTCATCACTACTCCACCAGACATCATCACGTCTTAACAAGTGTCCTGCCCCCAGCTTCATTTATCTGCTGAAAATTTTATTCTGCATCATCGTTCTTAGCACGGCATTTGCCCGGTATCAATAATTTTCTTTTACAACCTATTTGTTACCGGGTACCCACCACCCTCGGCAACTTCGGTTTGCCTTGCATCAGATCCAAGGTGACACACAAATCGCATGGTTTGCACTTAACATTGACTTTACGAGCGCGCCTAGGACGTTTCTATAGTAAAATGTTTATGATTATGTGGTGACCATGGTGTTGATGGACATTTCGTTATGTGCCATTTATTAGCACGAGGTAATGTAAGTAGCTCGAAATCAAAGTATTTATTTCCACCATATCTTTAACAGGTAAGTCCCTATATTTGAGGATAAGTGACCATCATCATAATTCCGCCCTTGACCCATATTATTTGGGGTCGGCGCATCGCGTTTTTTTCTCCCATTCTGACTATAATTTACTGCTTTTTACTACGTGACGTAAGTCTTGGAATGAAAATATAAATAATAATTTGTATAGGTAGGTATAAGATTCGAACATAAATGACTGGAAAACCTAAGTCTATTCAAATGACGTATTTTAAGATTCCAATACCAGATACCTACTATTTAATATTTATTTTAAAAAATTGCATGATTTGGCGAACATTTTAAAATCGGGAAAACCAGTAAATCCACGGTCACCCTACCGCTTTGACCTCTGTCCTGCTTCCACTTAATAAATATGTTGACTATAACCAATTGTAGATATCGTTACAGTCTTTAGTATTTACTTACACGTGGACTCGCTTATAAATGACATGTCCAAGTAGGTAGGTACTTAATTCTGAACTATCAAAGCGATAATAATAATTTTATAACTAGACAACGCCATTATTACTGCAGACAGATGTGTTGCTGAGGAGTTTTTTCCGCGAACTTGTAGCATTATTATTAGTCGATTCTTAAAATTTGCTAATACTATCTGTGGCATCACGATCGCTTTCTTCACACTACCACTGCCTTTTCTGCTCAACTTCGTCGGAAAGGCTTCATAACGCTCATTTATAGGTCAATTTACGTTTAACAAAACTTTTGTTTTACATCCTACTCGTATTAGTCAGTTTATGAAAAACAAAGTTACTGCTGCAGTTTTACGCAAAAGACACCATATTTCAAAATCTAAATATCAAATCTTATTCAAACCAATTTCGTTGAAAGCTCATTTTACGTACTAAAAACACACATTTTTTCAGATTTTTTCGCAAAGTTTATTTGCGCAAGTGTCTTCTCGCGCAAGTGTCCTGCTACCTCCCCGATGCGTGACGGGAGATATTATCTTTTCTAGGGAATGACAAAAGACAATCTAGAGAAATAAGTATCTGTGATTGAACTAAGTTAGGATACATCATTTAACCAACATAATAATTATTATGTACTGTATTTATTATTTATTTATTTATTTATTTAAACTTCATGTACAATAGTGATACATAGGCGGACTTAATGCCACAAGGAATTCTCTACCAGTCAACCTTTGGGTTAAATAAGAAAACATTGTGATAGGGTACAAAATAAATATATAAAAAATGGAATTAAGGACTTAAATATTATTCAATTTAAAAACAAATTAAGACATCTATTATTGGAAAAATGTTATTATACTATTGACGAATTCCTTAATGATAAATTGTAATTGTAAATTGACATTGATATTTATTTAATTTTGACATTGTACTATTATCTTTATTTCATTCATTATTTATAAGTATACTCAATTGTTAATGTTTTGCTTGCTTTTTTCTGTTTTAAGTTATGTTGTGTTTTGTTGCAATTATTTTATTTTAAAATGTTGATTATTCTCCTTTTTTATAATAATGACCAATAATGTAAAAGAGTGTACACCTTTAAGGTAGATTTTTGAGGAACTAATTATTTATTATTAAGATCTCATGTAAAATGTACCAAAAATCACACCAATAAATAAATTTGAAATTTGAAATTTGAAATTTGAAAAATAACTTCTTGCTATCGAAAATTTATAAAGGCACTTATAATGATACTAATACTTATATACAAATAAAATAAACTAATACATATTTTAATAAATCATCATCATCATCATCATTTATCAGTCATCTTTCTCTTGCCCTTATCCCAATTCATTTGTGGTCGGCGCAGCATGTCTTCTTCTTCCATACTTCTCTATTACTCGTCATCTCGCCAGACACCTCCTTTCTTGCCATATCATTCTTTACACAGTCCATCCATCGTTTCTTTGGTCTTCCTCTACTCATATACCCATTCACATTCATACTCAAAACTTTCCTCACAACATTTTCCTCATTCCTCCGCATCACATGCCCATACCACGACAACCGATTACCACACAACTTTTCAGTCACCGGCGCCACTTCAGACTTCCTCTTATATACTCATTTCTTATTTTATCTATTCGCGTAACACCACACATCCCCCTTAGCATTCTCATCTCCGCCACATGCAAATGCCTTTCGTTCATCCCTTTTGTGGCCCAACATTCTGATCCATACAAGACAGCAGGTCTAACCATTGTTTTATAAATCTTCCCCATAAGTTTAAGGGGAATGCGGGAGTCGCAGATTGTTCCCGTGACCTGCCGCCATTTCATCCATAGCATATAGCATAGCATAATCAGCCTATTAATGTTCCCACTGCTGGGACGCAGGCCTCCTCTCTATGAGAGGGAATGGGCTATAATCCACCACGCGGGCCCAGTGCGGGTTGGTAGATGTCACATGTCTTCGAATTTTTGGTTCTAGGACATGCCGGTTTCCTCACGATGTTTTCCTTCACCGTTTTGAGAGCAGTGGTGATGAAATAACTTACACAAAGTAATGCGCCTGGCTGGGTTCGAACTCACAACTTACTGCTCGTAAGTCGGGGTCTCCACCACTGGGCCGCCGCTGCTCTCATTTCATCCATCCCGTGTTAATTCTGTGCTTTACACTACGATCTATTTCGCCATCGCTTTGCACGAGTGAACCGAGATACCGAAAGTCGGAGCAGACAGGAAGAAACGCGCCATCTAGCGCTATGGCTCCAGAACTGGAGAGACCGCCGAAATCGCGTGGCGTAAGTTAGCGTAAGTTAATTTTTGAAAGAGGTAAGCCGGAGTACATATCTTTAACGTGATTACCACATTACACTTAGCCTTGACTTTGACTTTGTTTATATTATTTGTCTAAAGAATACTAACTGTCATATTTTTCAAAGGGAATCCGGTAAGAATCGAGTTGTATGGAACCTTCGCCACAGGTACTTATAACAAATCAATCTCAATTTCTTCAAACAACTGTGTCAGTTCAACAATCCGTCGAAACATGATGAACCATTCACACTTTCTATGATTAGTTAGAATAATGAATGGCTTGAAGATTATAATGCGTACAGGCAGGTAGGTAGGAGCCTGCAGTACGTGACGAGTGGCACCTGCCGCGCATTACGTAAACTTCATTTCCTACCGTTGCCGTGGCTAGGGGATAAAATATTACACATAAGACATAACGTGTAAGGCGTAGCCAGAAGTATATTAGACTATAGTAGTGTACACTACATACCAGTGGCGAAGGTTCCATACAACCCGATTCCCACCGGATTCCCTTTGAAAAATGGCACAGTCAGTATTCTATAGACAAATAATATTATCACATTAAAGATAATATGTACTCCAACTTATCTCTTACAAAAATTGACCCTTCGCTACTGCTACATACGCCCATATTTTGACATTATACTCAAGTTCTATCAATTCATTTTACTGAAAAATTCCAAGCACTTAGCACAAAAAAAATCGAACCTACGACCTGTAGCGCTTGCGACCGCTACCTAGCCAAACGGCAGATATCAGGATTTACCTAAGTAAGAAGACAGAGTGTATGAGAGTTGAGAGATGAACTACATAATATACGTAACGGTGTAGTTCTGTTGATGTAGTAACTGCCCCGTGGCGCGTGGTCCTACGTTCGCTGACCGGGCCGGGAAAAGTGCTACTGGTTTATCCATTAGATTTTCTCAGTAATATCCCGGATTAGGTAGTTGGTGGTATAAAACCCCTGAGCCTCGAAGCGTTCCTAACCGATTTATTAATTTCTTTCTCATGTGGTTAGTGTCTAACCTGGTGTCAGAGTTTTTATGCCGCCCATGAGCCTCTGACTTGGCTTCACATGCCGTCGAGAAATATCTCTCAGATTTGCTGGTGTCCTCACGATGTTTTCCTTCCTTCGCAAGTCATAATCTCAATATATTGTATAAATACGCACTCGAATCCGAAAAATGAGAGGTGTGGAAAAAAAAAAATTGATGGCCATCGGCATCAGGAACAAGGTCCAGGCTGCCGGTGGTTAGGGCTCCAGAGAGAGGAACCGCCTCACTATGCGTGCCGTGTCCAGGAGTACTGTTTTCTGAATCAAGCCCTTGACACAGCCGCGCAATGGTGTGTGGTGTCTTGGGTTCGAACACGAGACCATACATGGCAGTCCGACGGTCACACAACTCGACTATCACTGCATTCCCATCGGTCCATGAGAGTGATGGACGAAGAGGGGGAGTGCACCTGTTTTTCTGGTGAACTACAATATCTCTTTCGTCGATGGTTCCGAAAACGGTCATGAGTGCGTGCAAAGGTGGCTGGCCGTAACTAAAAACTAATTCAAATCAAAAGACATTAACATTACCACATTACAATCTTTTAGAAACATTCATACCGACTAATAAAATCTATATGTATGTCACGTATGTATTTATCGTCGGCACTTACTTCCATATGTATTAGTTGCTCCCATAACAGCTGTTTTATGGGTGTGTGTTACTGTCGATACTGTCAATCGGTCAAAAGCGGTTTTGACTGTTTCTGTAAAATAGACGGCAATCCGGCCAGCATCAGCAACACGAAGAAGAAGACTGGTTTCAGTCAAAACCGTTATTATTAACACGTTTTCTCTATAAAAAATCTATTTTTACGGAACACCTACTAAAAAAGGGCTACAAAAACCAATCTAACACTTTTCTGAGGTAGTAGAGTAGTTCTGTTTGATTTTTGCAGTTAAAAGTAGTTTTGGCTGATTTACACGATTCACTGTGACATGTATGTAGGTACCTAGACTGTTCAGCATTTATTTATAGATTTATGTTCTGCTGATATCTGAAGGTTGATCTTATGCGTGCATAATGAAACGATTGATATACTGTGCTACAGCGAAAATGTGATTGTTAGATACTTTACGGGGTTATTTTATTGTTTGATAATGCTTACAGATAACTTTAAGTAGCTGTTAGTCGTGAGTATTACTATGCATAGGTACTGCATAGTTCCACTATTCTTCAGAAGAAATAATATTCTTACATATTTAATTCTACCGGCTTCTCTTTCTCTTCACTCTATTAGAGGAGGCCTGTGTCCCAACGGTGGGAACATTAAAGGCTGATTATGATTATCTTTACTCTTTTCTTGCTTTTTAATATAGGATCTAACTATTCATACACGAAATATTTTCAGGGAATCATCTAACGGCTACAACAAAGCCATTTCAAGAGGTTTCTTTTTAACTGAGTATATTTTTTTATAAAAAATAAATAATTTAAAATTACTTGACCCACAAAATTAATACTGGCTCTTTATTTTTAAGCATCCATTACGCTAGTTTACTACGTCGTATTTACCTACTGTCATTGTTAGAATATGGGAGTAAAGGTTTTATGCAAAAAGTCTCAAAAAATTTTAGAATAATAATAATTTCGTAAAAAAAAAACACTCAGATATTTTTTTTTTTTTGGGATGGCCTCTTTACTACTTATAGAAGTTACTCTTAAAATATTTCGTGTTTGAAAAGATAGACCTTATATGTATAACCCTTTGGGTCCTGTTGTCTGTCAGTATATTGGATGAACTGGTGGATGCTACTGAAAATACTAAAGTCTAAGCCGAATTCTGGGCCAACTCAAATTAGATTGCCATCGAGACGCTAAGAAGGTGTTTGCACATCCGGCTCGAAGGACCACACACCAGCATTACAACTGCTCAAACAAAGAATAACTGTAAAAATGTTCCTTTCAGATAATGTTATAGGGAAAATGAAAGTGAAAGTACCGACGTCGAAATAAAAGGTTTTATAATATGCAGGATAAAAATAAAAAATACTGACTAGCTTCGATAAAGGAAAGTGGGAGAACTTTGTTGTCATCGTCAACATCTGAAGTGGGTTTTCTAAAGCGATTAGCACGATAACTTAACTTGCACTCCACCCACTCCATATCTAATCTTTAGAAAACATTTTACAAGCATTGTTCAAATCTCAATAACCATTAAAATACCACAACCAATTGTTTAAAATGAAGAGCAAGAAAAAAACTGGCGACAGGATTTTTAAACAAAGACCAACGTTAACTACTTTTTTTTTTACTCTAGCCTCAATACTAGGAACTGTTCCTCAAATACCGTTCAAAAACCGATGAATAAATATGTAACAAAGCGCAGGGAAGTTTTTGAAGTGGCACAGCACAGACTATAATATACGTCGTTTATTTGGCGGGGCGGCGGCGCCCCGGCGGCGGCAGCGCCGCGCCGTCGTGGCGCCCCGCGCCTTCGCCCCTGACGCGACGGGAATTACTATTGCTACTCGACTTCTCTCTGGAATTGTGAGTTTAATGACCGTATTGTTACAGGGAATACATTGTCCTTCCTGAATAGGGACTCCGCACATCATGTTGGTGGTCATTAAGTAGTATCATGTAATGTTTGGTACATTACATCCTGCGTGATAGGAATTAGCAATAAGCAGGCACAAAGAAGACAAGAATTGTTACAAAAAAAAAAAATTAGAGCGGAACTTAACAAGGGAATAATAGGATTCAAAACTATTCAAAAATTGTACGTTGTTTTAGGTTTTGACTACATTGCAGTAGCGAAGGGTCAAACTTGTAAGAAGAAAGCCGGAGTACATATCTTTAATGTGATTATATTATTTGTCTATAGAATACTGACTGTGCCATTTTTCAAAGGGATTCCGGTAGGAATCGAGTTGTATGGAACCTTCGCTACTGCTACATTGATAGGAATCTGGAAGGATCTCGATCCATATGTGACTAAGGACGTCATGAATATGTTGATGAATGTAGATGGTGAGGGAGACAAAGGTACTCATAGGCACCACGGTTTGTTTCTGCATCATCCAAAGGTTGACTGGTAGAAAATGCCTATAGAATTAAGTCCGCCTCTGTACTTTGTGCTTGAAGTGTTTAAAAAATAAATAAATCAAGTCCAACATTTGCTAAAATCAAAACAAAATAAATCGGTTCGAAACAAATGGTAGGGAAAAGTAACCCTATACAGACGTGCGCCGTATTTTATATCGTACAGGGGTCGCTACGCAATGGATTTTAGCTTAGCGTTTCATTAGAAGCGACAGGGTTAACCGGATTACGGACAGCTAGTCATTTATCTACATAATAATTAAGAGGTTTTTCAAATTTAGACTTTCAGTAGATAAATACAAGTAGTTCTTGAAATACACCGTTTGTTACGAGTAAAGTTTTTCGGTACTTTTACATAGTTGTATACTTAGGTATAGCTTTTCATACAGAGATATTTTCAGGATTTGACTTCTCAATTCTAAAAACTTGAAATCTTTCTATTTTTGCCCCCGTAGCATGACCACCGTAGACAAGGATTTCTTTGACGAAAGAATCGACAGATAGTGCAAAGAAATCTGTCATTGTGTCGAAACAATCTGTCATTTTGTCGATTATTCCGTCAAAGAAATCCTTGTCTACGGTGCTCATGCTGTAGTAGGGAACTTTTTCGTTACCTATTTGACTCTTGGATGGAGTTAGCCTACTTAGCCTGCTCTTACTTCTAACTTAATATGTGAGGGTTTGAAAACTTCTCGGCCCGACCGAAGTATAGATTTTTCACCTCTTCGTTTATGAAAACTTTTCTCGAGGCAGGTTTCTTTTTCTAAATTAAGTAACAGATACCTAATTAGGGACTAGTCCTGCTGACCGTTTTGGTCACGGTGGCCAATCTCTGCGGAGATTAGCCGCCGGCGCGGGAGATATTATAATGCACAATATTGTGTGCGCAGACACAGGTGCACTCTCTTTCCTCAGTCGCATAGTCCGATGGGACAGTAATCCAACACGACCAGGGAGAGATCAGGCCCAGGACCAACGGCTTGACGTGCTTTCCGAGGCCCAGGGGTACCATACCGCCAACTTCCAAACTCCGGGCGGCTACTGGAAGATTCTTAATTGAAAAACCCAATAACAGTTTACCTGATCCGAGTATCGAACCCAGGACCCCGCGCTCAGCAGTCGTGCTTGCGACGGCGAGACCAACAGAGCAGTTAGCTAAGCAGGCCACTCTTTAACTATAGAATACGAAGGCACAGATTCACTTAACGTGTTGTCCACGTCTTCCTTGATTTGGTATGGCGTCATTTTCGTTTTGACAAAGTATTAATCACCGCTCTTATTTCAGTTTTTTTTCCATTTACTGGGAAAGAAGAGGATGCGCTCAAGCAAAAATCTAACAAAAAATGACGCAACCTGTCACAGTGACATTTAACATACGATTAAATAAACAATCCAGTTACAGAATCAAGTTTAGTATGCCAAGAACTTTTCGTATGCTACGCTCTACAATTTTAGATGTTTTAGAATCTTCTCTTTCGGAGTATTATAAAGTTATCGAAATAGTGGAATACGAATCAGCACACAAGTGAATTTATAAAACTCAATGTAAACTTCCATATGTTACACGTTTTATACGTATATTTTGCACTTTCAATAACATGGATTCGTGGCCCAGATTGCAGATGGTGGGCGGAGTGTTTAAAGTTTATGACCCTCGCTAGTAATGAAGTGCCCAGTGGGTGTGTACGAGTATGTCGGGCTTACCTACAGAGTGGTAATGTGTCGTTATGTACAGACACCAGTACCTACATCAAGCTGATCAAGCTACTACAATCTGTCAAATTTCTCTAAATTTGACAGTTTCGGGTAGTGTGATGTGCTGGGTGTCAGTACATAATTATTCGGCCTACATTTGTTAGTGGAGATTTCGCTTAATTTAGATTTGTAAAACGATGGTGTTAATGGACAGCAAAAATCATAGCGAAGTTATCCGACAAATTAAATATTTAGGCAAAAATGATAATTGATGACACTGCGAAAACAGTAATTTACTAATATTCCATAATTTAGTCGTCTGATAGTGTTTGGCTAGTAAGTACCTAATGCTCGCGCACTAGGAACACACAGTTCCACCAGTAAGCCAGCAGAAGATTCAATCCATATTTAGTTTAAATTCGCCATTTTTGTTTTTGTGACCACTTAACTTCACAATTTTCCATTGTCACTGGCCGAACTAAGTGAGCAATTAATATATTCTGTCTGAAAATAGAATTAGCTGAAAAATAGTAGTACAAAGTAGCGGCTGCGCCGAGTCGCCGCGTCGATCCGTGAGTCACGGCGCACTGGCGCCACGTGATTTATCGCGGACACTTGCAGAACTAAGAGATTTAGAAGATCACTCAACTTGACTAATAATTACTTATTTTTGTCACTTGACGGCGGCGCCAGGTTTAGTGATTTCTTACTTTTCTTTAATTATAACCTAGCAGGCGTGAATGGACAAAAGTATAAAATTATCTATGCTTGGCAAAAACATTAGGTAGTTACCCTTCAGTTTGGGCCTCGGTGTAGTTGAGTTGAGTTAGTTTTAATTTTAAGTCATACTTAGTCTATATTTGTCTCTATACCATCATCATCCTAGTACTTCGTTGTTCTAAATTAACTTCTATTAGGCCTATTCTTTTGACTACCGTCTAAATAATTCAGTCAATCTGTGTGTACCTACCGTACCTTCATGCAATCCGAGCGATAAAGAAAGGAAATATCACAATGCCAAGCCTGTCGACAGAATACCTCCATTTTGTCAGATTTAAACTAAACAAAAATGATCATCAGTTTCAAATGCATCGTAGTTTTCCTCCAGGAAAACGCGTAACAAGGAAACAACACAATATTATAAACGCGTTATTCCTTGAGAAAAAATGAGCTGTAGATAGTCGGGTCACGTTTACAGAATGCCAATAACGTGATTCGTAGTAGGTATAGCTATAAAGTTCATTTCGATTGAAAAGAGTAGCAAACCGTACGGGTGGTCAAACTGCCGTGCTTGACCTTGCCTTTGATTTGTTGACCACTAGCTTATACCCACGTGCAGTTCGACCACGGGGTCGTAATACCAGGATAAAAAGTGGAAATCCTATGTTTTAATCCAGGTTATAAACGATCTGTGCGCCAAATTGCATCCAAATCCGTCCAGTAGTTTTTGCGTGAAACAAGTAACAAACATGCATCCATGCAATCCTCACAAACTTACGCATTTACAATAGTAGTACTCATAAGATTCGTTTTACCACTGCCAAATTGCAGGTCGTTCACTAAACTTGCTAACTCAATCCTTTTAAGGACCTGGAGGATTACCACCATCTATTAAAGCAGTGGAGATGGCAGAGGGAGCTATCAGTACAGTACCATCTCTTTCCCGCACTGAAGGAGATTAGACTAAGATTAAAAAAGTACCGGTAAAAAGGTTGTGGCAGTTCCGCTGTGGCAGCGCTTTGGCGTAGCTAGCTCATAGTCCTGCTTGAGTAGCCCTGTACATATTTTCTTAGATATCATGATTATCTTCCTGCCATTGTCTTCTTCCTCTGTCCCTTGTCTACCGTAACGCTATCATACACTACCTTATCTTTCATTTCATTCTTCACACAATCCATCCATTTTTACTTAGACATTAACAGCAATAGCATAATCAATTATCTATTTCCGCGTTCAACATCGAGTGATAAAAAGAGTTTGTCTCTCCGTCACGATTTATCCGTTCGGATAAATAAATCCTCTCCACCTACACGGCGCTTCCTCTATTCTGTAACAGATACATTAAGCTGTCGGAATTTACCAATATATTTACTAGACTTTTATTTACACTGACAGTTTAATAGGAAGCTTTTAAAGTTTAGGTACGTTGTTAAGAAAATACTGCCGAAAAACTACAAATTTTCTAGGATATTGGAAGGGTTAACTTAAAAGAGAACCCCAATTACGTTAGAGATTTTGAAAAAAAATCCTAATCACTGTTGTCGAGCAAATTTTTGAAATTTTTTGAGAAACTCTCTTCAACGTAAACAACACAATGAATATTGTTGAACTATAAAAATAAATATTTTGCCATTGTTAGTGTGTTACGCAAGTACCCCGATGGTTCGTATAAAGCCTTTGATTAAAATAGGGATTCGTGTTTCCGAACTCAAATTTTTTTGCAGAATAAAAGACTGCAAAGAATTTCATCAAGGGGTCAAGGAGTAGCATTCGATTCTGGAGTAGAGTAGCCATAGCCAAAATATAAGTAAAAAGGCAAAGCAGAGACAATGAAAACTGATTTCACCACACTATGAGATTGCAGCTAGGAAAAGAGGCAAGGGAAGACGTCTGTTCTAACACAGTTCTAATATATTTCTTCTAGTGAGTTGTAAGAGTCAACTAAGGGCAATATAATTAAATTGTCATCGATGGGCAGCTGGTTCGCTATATCATTCATTTGAGGTGGTACTGTAGCCATTCAAAAGTTTGTTTAATTATTCAAAGGGATCAAAGAAGAGCTTACGGAAGAGGTATGGATAACAAAACTTTAACTCTTACTTCTAAATAGTAGAGACTGATAGTTATAGATATCGCGTTTGTGTAGGATTTCATTGTGAATGTATTATCTACGAAAATTGTCGATGTAATATAGTTTAACAAACCTCAGCATTGTTTTTAAACTTTCTTTCAACTTATTACAAGTTGGATCCAGCATGTCCTGATGCGGCGCCTTCTATTTCATTACAAAATGCAATTATTGTGACCTTTTCAGAACTATGAGATCTAATAACTTGCTGCCAAAAGTATTATTATTTGACCTTCATTATCATTTATATATTTTCCAATACATTTCCATTCAGTTTCGTCCCATTTGAATGTATTTTCTATTCACACTCAGAAACAATACAGCACCTTGTGTTAGTGTCGCAATGACTCTGCGCCTGTCATTTGCTTCGGGATTTGATCTTGAAATGATTAGTAGGTAATTATATTCGACCATTTCAATCCGTGACCCTATATTTGTTGTACCCTGTAAAGTTCTGATGCAGGGTATCGTTTTGCTTTCTTTGACATGAACTATTTCTTCAAGAGATTCTTCAACTTCTATTATTCGGCTGCCTCTTTGGTCTTTGCGCTTGCGACCACTGGACACCTCCAGTGGTCGCAAGCGCTTGTGCTGAGCATGAGCTGTTGGCTTAGACCAAAGTATTATTGGCGTTCTCCCATAGTAGTTTACTTAGTAACAGCCTAGATTCTCATCATTGGTCTCCATTTTGAGAAGTTTATATTCACACATCAACATCGTTCAAATTAAAAAGTATTGATGAAAGAATAGCTCTCGAACATAGATTCCGATAGAAACAATAGAAAATTGGCAGCTTGAACACTGGGGCCCCATAATTGTTGCCATGAATAACGAAACAGCATGATTCAGAGTCCTGTTTTTAGTTTTAAGGTCGCTCAGCCAATTCTAGCTCGCCTTAGCTCTTCGTCGAATCGTGCGTATCCGAAAATAAATTGGGCCAATAAGAAGGATGGTGACAGTTGATGCCAGATGGGCAGCACCGTTTTTAGACTGGCAATTTGGGCTTGAATGATGTCTGCTTGTTTATTGCTTGTGGCTATTGTGTTGTTTTATTCGATTAAAATTGTAGTAGCGGAACTAGCCACAAAATAACTGAGTAAAACTATTTAAAAATAAGTAGCAGCATGTTTATTACTAGAAAAAGATCTTGTCTCATTTCACGAACTTAAACGTGACTGAAAAAGGTGTATCGACTATACAATTCTGGTACCTCTTTAGAAAATATAGACCTCTTTCCCTTTAGCCGTGAACAAACCCAGACTAAATAAAATGGTCTTATTGAGTACCTACCTCATCCTACTATATTACCTAAAAAACTGCCTTCTTACTTCGCCAAGAGCTATAATATTTTATAACGTCACGCGTCGGTCGGACTCTGACATATGTATAGGATGATTTCCACCAAACGGCTCGCAGCGCATCTGAAAAGATACGAACAGATGCGGCGACAGCCGATCGCGTCCGGCAGGATATTGAAGCATACGATCGGCTACATAACGTCGCTTGCGAACGTATCCTTTTTTTGCGCCTAGTCAAATATTTTCATTCCTACCATGTACCAGCCGAAAGGATCCGATCTAATACTACGACAAGCGAGTGGAGCCGATCGCGTGTCACAGCATTCTTTCTGCAGCTGTGCGCGGCTTGGTAATATAGACTTTAAATATTGTGTACACGATTTAATATCGTTTAAAAATTGTAAAATCCGTTCCGATCCGATGCGATGCGAGCAGTTTGGTGGAAATCATCCTTATGAGATTTAGAAAAAGATGTAGATTTTTAATAACAATGTATCATGTAAGTATGAGTAGTATGAGTTGGTATTTTACATTTTGATTGATATGCCTATTAATTAATGTTACGTTTAGTTTTGTTTCTGGCACTGGGTTAGTACCTAGTACAAACTTTTACTTTTCAATATGGCGTCATTTGCTTGCTTCGCGTCATGTAATGAAGCGAATAACCTACTGATTTACACAACCCAAGTAGTACGTAAAACCTTAGTATTTTGCAGTAGCGAAGGGTCAATTTTTGTAAGAGGTAAGCCGGAGTACCTACATTTCTTTAATGTGACTATATTATTTGTCTATAGAATACTGACTGTGCCATTTTACAAAGGTAATCCGGTGGGAATCCACTGGCCACTGGTATTTAGCATAAGGCATTGCAAAGAGAATTTTGGATAGTTATTTTAAGAGATTATTTCTTTGCCCATTAGTGAGGTAAGAATCTCAATCTTACCCCGAAAACAAAAAAAAAGACGACCAAAGTGTTATCGGGTTTATCCAGAAGAGTTTCTCGGTAGTAGCCCGGAGATTCAATTTGATCCCAGTTGATGGCAATTAGGATTCCCCCTATTAGTTACGGTGAAACGTGGGTGTGTGAGTTAGTGGGTCCTCTCTGGCCTCTTCGGGCACACGTAATGTTTTGTTATGCTGTGTTATTATTCCTTAGCCATTTACAACCAATTAATACTCACATGATTTATTATAAACTCATTACTCACAGATTAATTTAAAGATAAAGTTATTAGATTATTTATATAGAAGAGATAATTCTTACTAAGTTGTGCTGTCTGCGAGTGGTTGAGGTCGTTGAGTATCTAAACAAGGCCAAGGCAACTGGCATTTAATAGTATTTAATAGATAAACATCCATATACGATTATACTTATTTATTGGGAATCGGTAATCGGTTGTTTATTCCCATGTCTGGTGGAGTGATGGCTCTGTATGTATGACCCAGGCTCGATAGGGATTCATAAAGAAGTGTCACAATCACAATGCAGCATGACATTGTCAGGAGCTGCATTTGGTAAACATTTTTGATAATCTGTAGCAATTGCATCTCAATCCTGTCTGAATATTAGTTCCGACCACGACTCCACGCTAAAAGAACCGTACAGCACATAATTACAAAAAAAAAACAGATTGCTTATTTGCCATAAGAATTTAACGACGGTTTTTGAATTCCTGTCTTTACTTTAGCTTTTACTCACAATAAATGATGACGAGTTTTTAAAGCTAGAGTTATTTTGTATTTTTCTTGTATGAAATAAATACAATGATAATACGAAATAAATTTAAAATACATTTTCTAGGTGTTTCCATTGGGGCGTTGCGTCACATTTATTTATTCTGTGTTTTCATCCGTTTTAACGAAGCACTGGCACTTGTCCCATTACACTGCAGACCAAATAAATTGACACGACATATTTTATTATTTTTGATTCTAATAAAATAAATCAAAAACTTAACGCTTTTAGCTTATTCATAATGAAAAATGCGTTGATGGAGTAGGATAATCAGGAAACATGGAAACTATAGGTTAACTATACCTTTGTAAGATTTTTCAGGAGAGATAAAAGAAAAATCAAACGTCAAAAGTTAAAACCCAGCATCATCATCTGCCTTAAAGGCT
This sequence comes from Noctua janthina, assembly GCA_963576755.1. Taxonomy (NCBI): domain Eukaryota; kingdom Metazoa; phylum Arthropoda; class Insecta; order Lepidoptera; family Noctuidae; genus Noctua; species Noctua janthina. The sequence continues at coordinate 2,261,803 of OY755066.1, forward strand.
AGGCAGATGCTGAAGCTGGGTTTTAATTTTGGCTTCCAGGCTAACCAGTATTTTACATGGGGCAACTGCCTGTCTGATTTCCACAATCCACTAGTCACTGTTCGTTAAATCCTAGTACTTACCTAAAAAACGTAAAATCTTCAAGTTTTACTATACCACTCTTATCCATACTTGTTTCATAATCTACAGAAACAAATACTGACTCACTATTTATATAAAACAGTGTGCCAACAATCCTGCACGTAGTGTACTACATAAACGGATCTTGCACAACATTTTACCGGGAACTGTTTTCAGGAACACTTCATTCATCACTCGTGTGGCTCCATTCAGATCATTTCGTCGAGCGCCACGATACGAGATGCTGCTGAGTAATAGCTTCAGTAAATATCTAAACAGGTACAGGGGTAGGCCACCATAATAATGTCCATAGAGGGATTTTTAAGAGTTTGGCAAAAAGTGAAGCGTAGTTTTTATTCCAGAGGCCCTTGTTTCCCTGCAATTAAACTGCCCTGCACTGGGTCGTCCCCAATTTAAGTAATTCTTAGAGTTTGGAAGAACTTTGCTTTTGAAGGAACAGCTAAAAATACTTTGCCGTTTAATATTGTGTTAATTTGGAAGCAATACACCTGTGCTACAACAATACAATGTGCAGCTAGGTACGTTTTTATTTCGATGGTCACCTATATTTTGCGGCATGATTACCTACACCTACAGCTGTTGCGTTTACAATTTGTATTTCTTTTACATGACATCATCGGATGAGTCGTATCGTCATAAACAAAAATAAGAAAAACACAGGATTTTATTATTTTTCAAGGCCCAGTCTTATGGGCTAGCACGCCGTCCGTCCGTCTTATGACGACAGGCCGTGTCGCCGGCGCGTTCGTGTTCCACGCGCGCCTCAAAGAGATGTCAGCAAACAGGAAGGGGTCCGCAAGGGCCGATGTCTGCCGGGGCTGCGGGACTGTTCGAAAGAGATACCGCGGTCCCGGAACACAAAGGGCAAAGAAGGAACATGGATGGGTTTTAGTCAGTACAAGTCTGACACTCCCTTCCGCTCCGCCCAGAGCGGGAGGGGTCATTTGATGATTTTCCATCCGAAAAAAAAGGCCCAGTCTTTATCTTTTTCATAGCAGACAGGTGTGTTGCTGAAAAGTTAGTTCCGCCACTGCCTCTTCCCAGCTGCAACAGTAGGAAGTGGTGAAGGGCGGGTGTTTTTGGGGATTGTATACTGTGTTATGACATGTAATTTTTGAATGACATTTGATTCTTAAGCTATTAAATTGTTTTCGGAAAATCTGGTAGGTACCCTAAGTAGGTCTATACTCTCGTCAGATACACTATGCCACCGGTCTCTGGTTTCCGCATTCAGTTTGCACCTACCAATTTTTTTAGATTGTCGTCCCACGCTTTATTAACCGAGATAGATGTTCACTTATTTGTTGTATAACACCTCTCCGTATTAGTCACCCCATCAGATGCATAGATGCAATGGATCTTGACAAGTTCCGACACGAATCTTTTAAGAGTCGCCATGACTATTGCATCATTCGTTCGAATTATTGCGTTTGTACCAATTGTACACTCGACGACCAATCAAGCTGTGCAAAACCAGTTGTTACGGATCTCTCGTTGTATAGGAAATCTATACAAAGCGAGTCCATGTTATACTGGAAATGTATAGCTTGATGTGTCGCCGTGTGTACGTACTTTAAAATATTCCATTATTATTCCGTAGACTTGATAAAAAGTGTGAGTCACTAATAAATAATATCGAAATATTAAATTACTTTGTTTAACTTTTGCCGCAAATTGGGTACCGGTTTGTGACCGGTATGCGGTTTTATAATCGTGATTACAAAAAAATAATATAATTATCAACAACGACGATAAATTACCTGAATCGGGGTAAATCGATTCTGGCATTAGTAAAGAAAACCATCTACTACTAATTGTGTGTGGATTTGTGATACCTCATATCTTCCCAAGAATGTTTATATAGGAAACCGGGAACAGTCACTTCTCTGGCATGTTTTCACCATCTCCATAAAACCGTAGGAAATAAAATTCGAAACGACTTCTCAGATTAGTTAGATTTATTATATCTACTTTTATTATGACAATCGGAAGACGGTCATTGGCATACTTTATTATAGAACTTCCGAGTTTTCGGAAAAATACTTTACGACCTACGTTCCCACCTACGCTGTGTCCTTCAGATGTTGAAATCTATACAAATGTATAAAATTTAAGTGTCTGTTTGTAATTTCAAAATAACAGTTTTTTACTTAAGGTTATGTAAGTATGTATACCGGTGTAAACAGACCCTTCACATATCCGTCAACCAAGCATTCTGTACATCAAACTAAGTAACTTTACGCAAAAATTATTGCTGGAAATCAATTTTTTTTGGGCTGAAAAATCACTTATTACGTTAGTTAGGACTCGATGGAAAGCACTCATATCATTGTGCTGATGAATGGATTGAATAGTAGGAGGGTCGTGGAGGTGTGTAAAGTAAAAATCTTACATTCAAAACATGTACTAAAAAAAAACTTGTGGTGAAAAAGTTGGAACTTTGACCCCCAATATCTCTGTAACTAGAAGGTTCTCAGGTGTGCCTTTCGTTTATGTTAAGGGTCTATTTACACCCTTTTTACGGTACTTGTAACATAAAAAAAAAACTTTTTTTTAAATTTCGTCTGCTAATCTCCGAAACGGGTAGACCGAATTTGACGGAACTTTTACTGGCAGATGGCTGATGCTATAAGCTGGAGTAACTAAGGCTATTTTTATTTTAAAATAGAATTAGGATTCTGAGCAAAAAAATTAAAAACCCTTGTAATGATAATAAAATCCGATTCAAATAGGGAAGTAATATTTTTATAATAATTTCACGCGAACGAAGGTCGGAGGCAACAACTAGTAAACAATAATAAGTAAATTGCGATAAACTCGCTTCCATGAAAATGCGACCCATAAAATTTTCAAGGCTGGCAATTCTGTAAGTTTGCCAAAATCGATCGGGAACAACGCCACTGAAATCTTTAATTTACAATGTCCTATCGTTTTCTGGGAAAGAGTTCTCTTTTCAAATATGAAGATAGTGAAGATAGAGTGGAAACACCATGGTTTTACGGGATATCCGAGATATCTGCTGCCATGGTGGTTCCAGTTTTTCCTCAAGCGGAAGTGTGACTGTTCCTAAATTACCCTAGGCTGATAATTTATTTTTTCTAGTTTAAATTTATATTAACGTCAGCTTCCCCTGGGCTTGCAGAACAGATATAGCTCAGATTCGTGAGCAGTCACACATGTTCAGGAGTGTCCATGTTACCCTAGGAATTAGGATCCGCCCCTCAAGTTGTGATCTTTTGGTGCCTTCTAGCAGTGGCGAAGGTTCCATACAACCCGATTCCTACCGGCTTCCCTTTGAAAAATGGCACAGTCAGTATTCTATAGCCAATAATATTCTATACAGTAAAGATATGTATTCCGGTTTACCTCTTACAAAAATTGACCCTTTACTACTGCCTTTTAGTATTATAAAGAACTACCTTTTGCCCGCGGATTCACTCGCGTTAATTTTAAATTTGGTAATTAAACTCTTAACACACAACTAAAGTTTCTATATTCATATAATTCAATTGATTCGAAAGACAAGAGGCGCCATCTATCAGCATAAGAATGTTATTGTTGTTTTCCTCGGGAACAGTACTTGTTCTCGGGATGAAAGGTACCCTATGTCCGTTTCTGTACACCTGACAACGTATATGCAAAATTTCAGAGTAATCGGTTCAGTGGCTTAGGCGTGAAAAGGTAACAAACAAACTTACTTTCGCATTATAATATTAGTTAGGATAGGATAGTAAGGATTAGGATTCTGCCACTGCGGCGCGAATAAGCATTATCGAAAATGAAATCATTTGACTTGTATGTCATAGAAATAACTTTCCTACCAACGAAAACCTGCTCTAGTACCGATATTTCTATCCACCTCCTACTTTCACATAATCTATGTTTATACCTGCTTCCAATCTCCTGAGCATCAACATGAAGCGACAGGGAGTCTGTAGCTCGCTGGCACGGCTCCAAGCCTCGTTCAGTACGTCCAGCCACTGTTGCTATCTGCTAGTGCGCTGAGTCGTTGACTCATTGGGGCAGTTGCTTTAATGAAGGTCGAGCTGTTTAGTGGTGCTTTTACTTGTTCTTTTCTATCGCACTTTAAGGGCTGGCAGTTTGCGCGAGTTGCTTTTTGTATTTTTGCTCTTTCAAACAATTCTAGAATTCTCCTTGCTTATAAATTCTTTCGTTTCTACTCATGCTGCACGAAAAAGGGAGCTTGCTACTTTGAGATTTTTTAAGTCTTGTGCTTGACGAAGATTTAAAATATTTGTCAAAACTTTTTTAGTTTTGAGATATCGCCTTTCCTTTACATAAAAGTTACAAGATGGATACAGCATATAACTTTCCTACAACTGGGATACAGGCCTCCTGTCTGTGGGAGAGAGTAGGCCATTTCCACCACGCAGGTCCAGTGCGGGATGGTGAATGTCACATGTCTTCGAATGTTTCGTTCTAAGATACATAATATGTATAAGAAAATATATTAATTAAAAACTCTAAAATATTTTTTTGAGCCAGCCCTGAAGTTCATACTGTGACTTATTGTTTGTTCATTACTATCGTGGGGTTCGTGGGTACTGACACCAACCTTTGTCGAAATGATAATGAAATAAAAAGCACCACGAAACATCGAAAGTACCGACTAGATAACACTAATTAATGTTTTACATTAATTATATCTGTCAAGTTATTATTAACGGCTTGTTTTACTTTCTTTGCTAGATAACAAAAACATAACGTTGATAGTTAATAACCTACCTACCTACACACCAGTGGCGAAGGTTTCATACAACTCGATTCCTTCCGGATTCCCTTTGAAAAATGGCACAGTCAGTATTCTATAGACAAATAATATTATCACATTAAAGATCATGTACTCCGGCTTACCTTTTACAAAAATTGACCCTTCGCTACTACTACATACATATGTTCAGACGCCAGCACATCAGGGTACCCGAAACTGTCGAATTGTCCCAATCAATCTTGAACCTAACAGCTTAGCGGTAAAGTTGAAAATCTATTAAGTAAATTTGACAAAACAAAAATCCATGATAAAAATGTTCGTGAGTTATGTAAATTTCATGATCTAAACTAAATAATAAATAATTTAAAAAAAAACATTTGTTTGTAGTTTACGATTAGTTTGCTCGTCATCGAGGTCCCGCCTATGAGTTTATTTTACCTAGGTAGGTAGTTGCAATGCTATAATACCCGTTTGATATTGATTGATTATATAACTACAATCAAATTGTCAAGTAATTATTGATAATCAACAATTAATTATCAGAAAGCTGTCTACATAAGTATGTATGTAATTACAAAAGGTAGGTACCCACCTGGTGATACATTGGTCGTTGCATCCGGGTTATTTAATAAAATTACAGAAAGACAAAAGTTTTAAATGTAAGCAATGAGCCAAAATCGTAGGACTGGACTGATTCCTCTGTAGGTACCTACCTACATATAGGTAATATGCTATGTACTTGTCTTGATCATAATTATTTGGACATTGATTAGGTACGTATTATTAATGTAATGTACTTTCTACAGTCCATTTATATTTTAAAAAGCATTAAAATTAGTTTCAATCAGTACCTATACCTACTTAAACCTTAGCTACTTTAGTTATATACTAGCGACCCGCCGTGGCTTCGCACGGGTGCAATATATATATACATATAAACCTTCCTCTTGAATCACTCTTTCTATTAAAAAAAAACCGCATCAAAATCTGTTGAGTAGTTTTAAAGATCTAAGCATACATAGGGACAGACAGACAGCGGCAAGCGAATTTGTTTTTTGCTATGTAGTGATACTGATGTTTTCTGTTATCTGATTAAATTGTAAGGAAATAATTAGCATGTCGAAACATATTTTTACGTGGACCTTTTGGCGTGTGTCCTTACGCAAATACGCAATGCTAACGCCGCGCCGCCGTCAACTTGTTTTTTCAATAGAATTTCCGCAAATCAATGTAAATTTTTTTGACAAGCAACACCACCTTGAACTGCGCAATTATGCGGTCCATAGACGTTCAAGTAATTTGATCAAACAACCTGGTTCAAACAGCCTGTTTCAAACAGCCTGGTTCAAACAGCCTGGTTCAAACAGCCTGTTTCAAACAGCCTGGTTCAAACCGTTTTATCAAATTCGCATCAATGTCTGTGGGAAAATTTGATCAAAAATGAGTTGTCAAATGGCAAGTAGAAATATGAATTTTCGTATTTATATTTGATCACACAGTTTGATCAAATTACTTGAACATCTATGGCGACGCTTTATAGTGGTCAGACTATAACAACAGTACACTCCTGTTACTGTCAATCAAGCGCCAAATACATATGTTACTCAAAAGCCATAGCAGAACGCCTCCAGAGATTACCATTGTACATCGTTGGTCTAATGGTCGCAAGTGCGACTGCTGAGCATCAGCATAAGGTCCCGGTTCTATTCCCGAGTCGGGCAAAGTGTTATTGGGTTTTTCCATCAGGAATTTCTCAGTAGCAGCCACGGAGTCTAGATTTGTGCACGGTTGATGGCGATGGGATGGGCTCTCCCCCTATTACGTGGGACTTAAACATACCTGGCGAAATGTGGGTGTACTATTAGGTAGGTACACCTCTGCCTAACCCTTCGAGGATTACAGGTGTTATGTTATTATGTATGTAGACGGTATCTGCCTACAGTCCTTCCAGTTATTTTGCCTCTGTCATAAGCATTATGACAACAAGAGTAAGGTCACTGTACCTTAAAACCAATAAAAGTACAGTACATAATATAATTCCCTCGGTACAATCGCTGTGCCTATTCGCGTACAGCTGGTCGTGGATGTACGGTGGTCCGAAATAGCCGCCTTATATTTAACGCCGGTCTATTATTGTGCCTCTGCCGAGCTAATTGCAAGCCGTAGTAACGCATTTCCAACGTCTAGTAACTGCTAAATGTGAAAAGCAAAGCAAAAACGTTTAGTTTCAGACTTGTCGTATGAACTTTTAAAACGTTCCAAGTTCATAAAGCTCATAATAAAATTGGCCAAAGATACCAAGTTTTCTGTTTTGTTTTCGATTCCGTACCTCAAAAGGAAAAACGGAACCCTTAAACGATTGTTCCCCGGTCTGTTCGTCAAAACCCTTTTTGTCAAGAACGCGTGCTAATATCAACTTGTTTATATCAAATGCTTAAATCTACGGTCCCTTGGAGTTGTCATAAAATCAAGCTTCTTAAATTACTTCTTAGTCAAAGCAATAAAAAAGCATGGCATACATGTCGCATATTTTGATTATTCGCAAGTAAATCAAAACTTACAGGATACTTCCCGTTGACCTAGAGCTATTAAACTTTACCAAGTTTACGATTGCGATTACAACTATACTGAAAAATGAAATTTGTTCTTCATTTCGACTTATTTTTTCATAAGACCTTATGAACTAAAAAAAAAAAAAAAACGTCACAGACCTGATTTCCGTGAATCCGTGATGGACAAACCATCAACATACAAGTTTGTACGGAACCCTCGATGCGCGAGTCAGACTCGCACTTTTTCGGTTTTTTATTCGGGTGAATGTGACGGTATGTTTCTCAAAAGAATGGTCAGGAAGCAATTGGAGTGCCTATTGTATTCTACTTATAACTAATTGTGCCCTCCGTTTCATCCGCCTTTTCAGAATTTTTAGGGTTCCTTAACCAAACGGCAAAAAACAAACCCAGATAGATTCGTTCTGTCCATATGTCACAGGCAATTTCTTCAGAGACTGAATATAGCATCACAAATCCATGGGTATCACACAGTTGAAAGGAGAGTAGGTGTCTTCTATGAACTGCTACCACAGAATATAAATATAATAGTACAAGCCACTACGCAAAAGTAATGTGAATTTAAAAGAAAAGTTGTGTTGGCCCTCCATACCTACATGTTGTAGGGTTGAAAAACAAAATCTAGGTTAATGGGCTGTTTATCGACAGCTCTTTTCTCCTTAGGTTCGCAGTGTAATGTTAAATAGAATATGACCTTCCTAAAGGACTGGGTGGGCCATCGAAAGCAAAACAAACAACAAACTCTTCAGCTTTATTATAAATGTATTAGTATTTGACTGTATCCCGCTTGATTTTGCAATGTACCAAAGTGTTATAACTTCGTTACTGCTCTCAGAATATTGTATGAAATTAAATTATTCTTGAGGTTAAGTTACCTTATGAATTGTGATACTTCCGTGCCGCCTACGCGCATGATAGCAATATAATTTCCTCTCTTTATGAATGCGAAGAATAATAACTAACTGTAGATAGCACATTTATAGGTAGGTAGCCTCTGCCTAACGTCAGTGGTGGGGCAAGACCACAATTTTATGTGAACAAGGTACATTTAGCGAGGCCCTCTGGAGCCGCAAGAAGCAATGTTATAAATTAAAAAACAATTGAAAAATAGTTATCCCAATTTTGCCAATGGGTTTTTGAGGTGTGAAGCGGCCCTCGTAACGCGAGGCCGTAGGCGGTGGCCCACGTCGCCTACGCCTAGCGCCGCCTCTGCCTAACGTCTATAGTTATAATATTAGGCATAGATAAAGTTTAAATGTCAGGCAGGGGTAATCTTTGGAACTAAGGATCCGATTCCCAATTTTTTTTCTGAAAATCTAGTGAACATTACTTATTTAAAACAATCCCCCGTAGGTTATTTTCCGACCGCAAGTGAAGATTATTTCCAAATGCAAAAGAAACACAATATCACGCCCGTTATCCCCGAAAGGTAAGGCAGAGGTGCACCTACCTAAAGTACACTCACATCTGCCAGTTGGTAAGTAGTGTGAACTTATAACATACCACCAACCAGGCGCAATAGAGTTCAGACTCCGGCCAGCTCCTGAGAAATCTAGCTGGAAAGCCCAAAAGTTCAAAAGAAGTATCAAGTTATTTCTAATATGAATTATATATCGATCGACCACGTTTTAAACAGCTTAAATAAAAGCTGCAAGCCAGTGCCTTCGGCAGCGTTCACACCAATCGTACCTATAGTCAGCCGCCGACTGTAAGAATGTATAGAAAAACAAATTCAGCCGCCGATTGACTGGTCTCTGTTTTTCATACATTCATACAGTCGGAGGCTGACTATACGTTTGGTGTGAATGATGCCTAAAATTTGAATTGCGGACAATTGACCAGCTTTGAAAACTAACAGAAAACCTACACCACTTTTGAAAGACGGTTACAAAAAGTAATGATTTAGTTTAGAAATCATTCATTGCCACAGAAGCATCGATTTATGTAACTTTAATCTACATAAAATGCAATAACAAAGGTGTAATTTATTCGGCCACGCACCCATTGTAACAGAGGAGCAATTTTGTCCAAATTTATGTAATCTCATGACCTTGGCGTCTCCCCTACGAACCGGCGAAATAGGGCTGCCTGATGTAAATAATTGCGCCATCATGTTAATTGTTTTTTTTTACATACAAGTAATGTGTACTTTGGTAGGAATGTGGATTAAATGTGTTTTGATGTTAAAAAGCAGGTATTGGACAGTTATCTTCTTTATTTCTTTCTTCGTTGGCAGACATGGGGACAGTCCTGGTTTACAGATGCTTAAGTGCATCTCTTCAAAGAAGATACCCCATGCTAGAATAAAATAATAGGTAAATAAAGAAGAAAGGCAGTTTTTTCTAAAATGAAAGAAACATGATGAAAGACATAGGTACCTACCTATTTAAAAAAAAAACGTTAATAACAAAACAGAAAAGCTTGATAAAAAATTAATCTCCTTGCCATAATTATAAATCTTTGTTGCTTAAAAGTTCCGTCCTCTACGTAACCGTGGCTGTATAAAAACAAACATAAAACCATGAAATGCTTAGCTAACTGTTTTGTTTTAACTTTAGATAAACTACGTGACTTACCGTTCCGAAGCATTTAAAAACCTTTTAAAGCAATTACAAATTGCTTTAAAAGGTTTTTAGTAGGTAGGTAAGGTCATGGTAAAATGACCATTTTAATGAGACTTATAAAAAAAACATTGTAAATACTTAAGTAGATTAGTATGTTTATGCCAGGCAGGTAGATTAAAATCATACAATTTCCTCCTAGGCTTCCAGTTCTAGTTCTGTTTATTGTTATTGTTCGCAGTGATGACTTTCTGTCTTGAGATTTTCGCTAAACAAACATGTTCACTCACATTTACCCACGAGAGAAAGAGTAAGAGATGTTTGTGACAGAGTGCTGTCAAAGTTGACCTCATCTATGATGAGGTAAAAGAGGTAAAAGACTGAAAAAAAATCCAGACTGTGCGTAGACTTACGAGCAATCAAACCATAGGCAAAATATAGGTAGGTTATACTTACACCTTAATATGTCTGACAATAAAACGGACCCAGAACTTCACATTAGAATGCAGGGCTTATGACCACTGTATCGTAGAAAACGATTTTTTAATAATTGGAAAAAAAAAAGTACTGCAAGCCACTCGCAGCCCTATTTCCACCCTCGCAATAATGCAATGTCCACCCCAACCCCACTGCCCTTGCCCCTGCATTACGAACTGAACTTATATCTATAGAATATGTATTTTAATTGCAATAGATAAACAGCTGTGTTTTTATACGCCTACCTACCTAGAATTTTAATTTGACACAGTAACTTGTTTAGTGCAATGATATTTAGAAAAAAGTTGAATTTAGACTTCAGAGGCTTACACCGTTCTACATCTTCTAGGCATCTATCAAACTAACATTGTTCTTAAGTGCTCATTACTAACCCATATGGACTCTTGTTCGAAATAAATGTTTTGATTTGATTTGAAAACAAAGGTTCTTTATTGTAAAAAAAAAAAAACATGTCAGTGCTGTGCTGATAGTTGCGCACTGTGATGTTAGATAAAACAAAAAACAGTATTATACATTACTCAAATCTAATAATATTCATGTTGTAAAATATTAAAAACACTGCCACCTTGTGTCGAATAGCTAAATTATCAAGATTATTTTGTCTTTTAAAGGAAAGCGCCATCTGCTGGCTAAAAGATGTGAAAGATGTTAAACTCAGCTTAAAATGGTGCTACAACACATCGGGATCTATAATCATTTATCAAAACCTGAAAAATGTAATAATGATTCTCGAGAAATGTCAACATTCTATATTCCATAAAAGTAAAATCGACGCGCGGCTAATGTGTTGTGCAAGATTATTGTGTTCGTGTTGTCCAATTATTGTGCAAGTTGTGCAATCAAGATGTTTCTGTGCCAACAGTGCCAAAGACAAAAATTGTTTTTGTGCCTCACTTCAATCTAATAAATATAAACGTCGAAAGTGCTTTTATAAGTCTCATTTCGTTAGTAACTATCAGCGTGCACAAGCGTGACATCCTGAAAATAATATTTCCGAATTTTTATTATAAAAACGCAATCTCACGGCAACCTGGTGTTTTTTCTTAAATAATATTAAGCGGTTTTAAAGAATATTTAGTAGTGGCAATATAATTTGTCTATGGACTGACTTTCATTTTGACATTTGCCTGCCACATCCGGCACTCCGACAAAAGGGTCCTTTTTCAAGCGTACGCCATTGCTGGCGTATGGTAGTTTATTTTATTGAACGAAAAATCGAAAACCATCCAATATGGTGAGTATCTAACATCATAATTATGTGCCAAAAAGTGTTCCTGTGTATCCGTGCTAACGTATCGCGTCAATATTTTACGGCTTTCGAGTTTAAAATGGAAATAAAATATAATGTTCTTCACGACGGCCGTCTTTGTGATCGGATGACGTTTCCAAGTGTTGCGGTGATTGATCGGTGACTGTGTAGATTCGCGGAAAATCAGCTAGAATAGCACAAATCGTTAGCGGATAAGAAACTGAAGTTAAATATATCGTCTGATAATGAAACGTACGTGTTTAAAGTGTTCCATCTGTGTTGTGATATCAAAGATGTTGACGAGCTGTTTTCTGGTTTGCGCAGGTGAATTTCACCGTAGACGAGATCCGGCAGATGATGGACAAGAAGCGGAACATCCGCAACATGTCCGTCATCGCTCACGTCGACCACGGCAAGTCCACCCTGACGGACTCCCTGGTCTCAAAGGCCGGTATCATCGCTGGCGCCCGCGCCGGCGAGACGCGGTTCACGGACACGCGCAAGGACGAGCAGGACAGATGCATCACCATCAAGTCAACGTGAGTACTTGCGTCACCACATGGTGTAACTGACAGCCTTTTGTTGTCCGACATAATAAGCCTCTGAGCCTGCAATTATGTACCCTTGAACTTGTCTGTTGAAATTATTGTCTATTTAGCAATTTGAGGTTACTCTCGGCGTAGTCACGCTTGTTAATTAGACATACTGCTAACTTTTTAAAAGTGTAGCAAATAATGTAATCGAGCACTAGAAACCACTTGTAGCTTCTGTTTTAAACCGTTTTCTGATGTTTCATTTTGTTAAATTTGTTTTGACATGTTATTTACTTGACAATAATTACTAACAAAGGCAGCTGTTCTTAAATTCATCTAAAACACCTAATAAACAGTAAGGTTTTCTACTACTAGTAGTAATTCTATTGCTGAAAAAAATGTTTGTCATGATTTCACAACATGACCAACAGTGTTGTGCAATATTTAAATTCATAATTGAGTAAACAATTGGCTCCCAGTGCAATAAAAATCCACGTGATGAATGTTCTTACCATTTAAAACTGAAGAATCAATGAAGATCTTTCAGAACGGCCATCTGACATACCATTCTCAAGTTATCACACAATGTATGCAACAAACACCATGCTTAACAATAAAAATTCGTTCCCAGTGCTATCTCCATGTACTTCGAGCTCGAAGAGAAAGACTTGGTATTCGTCACCAACACTGACCAGCGTGAGAAGAGCGAGAAGGGTTTCTTGATAAACCTGATCGACTCACCTGGACATGTTGACTTCTCGTCTGAAGTGACTGCTGCGCTCCGTGTAACTGATGGTGCCCTCGTCGTCGTCGATTGTGTCTCTGGTAAGTTTTACATGAATCTAGACCCTATAGTTTCAAAAAAATTATTGCCCTCTTCCAGAAAAATAGTTAGTAGTTCCTTATTTTGTTAATTTTGCTAGTTCCTTCATTCTCAGTATCACAAAGGCATCTAAAATATACCCAAATCAAATACAGAATAACAAAAGTACAATCTGCAAGTCAGTGTTTTTTATGATTGCAAGCTATATTGCATAACTTGGATCAATAAGGGTGCATGATAGTGCACTACTTTATTGGCTAACAATCTGAAATGACATGCATACCGAGATGCAAAGATTATTATAATTCCAAATGACTAGCTTTTTCTAGGAGAGCTACATGATAATTACAAAGTAGTGAATATTGTCATTGAATGACATTAATTTTTACCAATACCAGATAAGGCTAGACATTACCTGATAAAGTTTTGAACAACAATTTCTCAAGAAATTGTTTGCAATCAATTGCATGTGGTGAAATTTTCTAAAATGCCAACATGGCAAATGAAACTTCTATTTTAATAATATGTAGTTTTTAGATCAAGCCAATGCTTCTATAATTATATTACTTGTGTTTTCATGAACACTGAATGCCTTGGAAATAAAATGTTTCATGTCAAGCATAGTATTGAGATCGAACAGTGCTTTTTTATTTAGCATTCCTTATTGTATTACATGCTAGTGACAATGTACAAATTGATATGCTACTTCTCTCAACACTAATAAAATCTACATGATGAATGTTCTTACCATTTAAAACTGAAAATCAATGAAGATCTTTCAGAACGGCCATCTGATCTACCCTTTACATGTTATTACACAATGCATAAAACATGTAGCAAGTCTTTCTTAGACCTGGACAACGCATCACAAGGTACACTATATGAGTTTTATTTCCATAGGTGTGTGTGTACAGACTGAGACCGTACTGCGCCAGGCTATTGCCGAGCGCATCAAGCCCATTCTGTTCATGAACAAGATGGACCGTGCTCTTCTGGAGCTGCAGTTGGAAGCTGAGGAGCTTTACCAGACCTTCCAGCGTATTGTTGAAAATGTCAACGTCATTATCGCCACCTACAACGATGATGGTGGTCCCATGGGTGAGTTTTACCTGATAATTAATAATTACTTTGAATTTTTGTACAGATTAGATTAGTTGTACCAATCTTGCTGACTGGCTGTTTTTGCCACTACTAAGGCACTCATGAATCATTCTCTTAACATGAGGCTAAAATTCTGATGGTCATGTTTGCTTTGTATTTAGCATTTTTTGCAGCAAACAGGTCTGTCTGTCGAATGCATAAATGTGTATGCTATTTTGATATTATTATATTTGAGTAGTTGCGATGATGATTTATGTTGTCCGCGTTGACCGGATACCTACTCGGACGCAACTCGTATTGTGGCAACCCATAATCCGAGCGCAATTTGTTGACGGCGTCCGATCCAAGTAGACTCAGATAGCGTCATACTTTTCCCAACTAGCTCGGTTACCAGTGAGCTCCGAATTAGTTGAACAAAATGGCGGATAATAAAACAAGCGTCTCGTACCAAAAATAGTGGTCAGAGCGTGAAAGAGCTAGATTTGTAGAACTGTACGAAGCAGAAGAGGTTCTCTGGAACATAAGGTAAAGGAATGGAAGGCTTTGATGGTTACACCTTATTTATAGTTTTGATTCTTTCATAATCTGATCAGTATTCTGTTAGTAATAATTCTTTGTAGACAATTTCTACAAGGAATATTATTACTGTAAGCATTGTTTACATCATCTTGTGGTCGACATGTTTTTGATCGAGATTACGATACCTTCTACACGTGTGTGTTTTATCCACGTGGCCTCTTTGCATTGAAAGAGTAAGCAGCTACTGATACTTATTAGCATTTCAGGAAAACTGATGCAAACAAATCATTTTAACATTTAGTATTTCACATTCTTATATAATTTTTAGTAAATTTTAAAAAAAAGTAAATCCGTGAGACAGTACACCCACGTAATTTCTATGCCTTACTCTCAGTGCGTGGGACCAGTAATGTAATTCAATCACCCACCTACCATCTACCCACGCTATATTCCACTGCCAACCTACGCAATATTCCCCCCTACGCCAGTGACGTAATAGCACTTAGTCCAATTTGCGAAAACCTTCTTGAGAAAAATAAAGGGTGTTGGAAAACTTTTAATAAAGTGAGTTATAAATATCATTTGAACGTCAACGAGTTACGTAAACCGCTTTCATGAGGTGGAGAAAGAAATGAACGCTGTGTTGCAGATACCGGTGCGTATCGTTGTTTTGTCAAATAAATTGGTTCAAAATTACTATAATCGTTCTTTGTCGAGTTAAATAAGGAAGTAGTATGACTACAGACTGGTTTTTGGCACTTATGGACCACCGACACCTGCTTCCGACGGGCGTTCATTGACCCAGATTTCACGTGATGAAAAAATAATGTCGTCTACAATCACTTGGCATCCGGTGTTGTAGGCCTGTTTTCTCTTTAGCTTTCTTTTTTCAGAAATAACGAGACTGATTTTGCTTTACCACTTTTAGGGAATGACCAACCGTATCAACACATCGGCTTAAGCCGGCCCGAAAGCTATGGCAATGCTTTAAAAACACTTCGCGTCGTCCGAACAGAATCTCATGGACGTAGGCTCTCTGGCTGAAGCCGACTCGTTGTCCGTTATGTGTGGACCTGGTTAAAGAGCAGTTTTGAAGCCCCGTATTCAGTTCTCTACCAAATCAACCATAACCCTGAGCCCCCTAAAAAACCAATCTACGGAATCATTAATTCAACAATAGAAGTAGCTAGTTTGAATACAAATACAAACGTAACGTTATCATGATGTCGGCGTGTTGGGTACATGTAAATCGCGCGATCCGCATTGATAAACGCGTCAAATCCGCGCCAAGGTCGTCCTCAATGTTCTCTTACAATAACATTGTGTAATTCATACATTACGAACATTTCTGATCATCCGTTACCCTTGATCACGATTTTGTGAATTTCGTTTCGATAAAATTTACGATAGAAAGATTTCAAATGTTTCGAATTCCAGAAAGTACCTAAATAAATTCTCGTTATAAATTATGGGTTTCATAAAAAATGGTGTGCGTGGTGAGGGCTGCCTGTAACCAAAGTTGAGCTATTAAAATTTCTTTCAAATACTAATATCCTATCATCTTAGTCGATGTTACCATCGCGCATGAGGAGAACCTTGTAAAAGCTAAGACAGGGTCGCAGCCTGCTAGTCTACGTAGCAGTAGCGAAGGGTCAATTTTTGTAAGAGGTAAGCTGGAGTATATATATCTTTAATGTGATCATATTATTTGTCTATAATATAATCACATTAGAAAAATGGCACAGTCAGTATTCTACTGACTGCCATTTTTCAAAGAGAAGTCAGTAGGAATCGAGTTGTATGGTACCTTCGCCACTGCTACGTACAAAGAATAGTAACTCCATACTACTGATGGGTCAATGATCTAAAGTCGGGGGTCCATACCTGTGCACGCGTGCGCAGTGCGGTTAGCGTACATCTTGGAACATAGTATGGACAACTTTGGATATGTGCGCGAGATACGCGCGCGCGTCTAATGTGACGCGTCCATCCCATAGTCGTTCGAGTCGCGTAGCGTGCATGGAGCGCACGTGTTGTTGAACGAGTGGCGCGATTGCGCCTCATATTTTTTTTGATAAAGGATGAGTTGTTTCATTTATAAAGGGAAAAGAAGGAAAAGGCAACAGTTTCGTGTCTACTAAAAGTAGTTCAA
Source organism: Noctua janthina (assembly GCA_963576755.1). Lineage (NCBI taxonomy): Eukaryota > Metazoa > Arthropoda > Insecta > Lepidoptera > Noctuidae > Noctua > Noctua janthina. The sequence continues at coordinate 2,278,682 of OY755066.1, forward strand.
TCATCTGCCTAGCCTTTTCCCAACTATATTGGGGTCGGCTTCCAGTCTAACCGGCTGCAGCTGAATACCAGTATTTTACATGGAGCGACTGCCTATCTGACCTCCACAACCCAGTTAGTACTGGGTAATACGATACCCCTTGGTAAGACTGGTTGTCAGGTTTTTTGGGCCACTGACTGCCTAACAACTGTCAAAGATCTACAATGACAGCCGGGACCAACGGCTTAACGTGCTTTCCGTGGAACGGAGGAAACTCGATATGTAATGGGCGGTCACCCATCCACAGACCAACCTAGGCAAGCACGGCTTAACCTAATGATCGACCCGAGCGGCTGTTATTATTTAGCCACGAACTCCTCGCTCTACTAAAAGTAGTTCAATAAGGTTAATAAATACTTAAACGATACTGCAGTAGCTCAATACGTTATTTAACCCTAGATTCCTTTATAAAACTTGTCGGTTCTAGGGTAGAAATTTTCTGAACTAAAAGTTTTCACCTTATTTTGGGTTATATGTGTAACCTGACCAACAATAATTAAAAAATATCATGAGTGAAGCTTATAGATTTTTGTAATGCGTTGTCTCGTCTCGTTGCGTTTCAGTAAAGGCTCGTTGCTAGGGTTTTGTTGAAGATATTCGTCCCATTGATACTGGGTTAAGCATTTAATGCTATACACCAGCGGCAGACCGGGACGAACATTGACTCTCAACTTGGATTGGTGGATTGATCACTGTTGACTCTTCACAACGGTTGTTGAGATACATTTCAATTTTATAGGACGAATAAATGATCACTTTTTAGTTTGTAAACTGAACTAAAGATTTTATTGATAATAGAAAGATAGGCAATAGGACCACAATCGACATGAGTGCTTTTAGACAAAAGAAAACGCCACAATCAGCAAGTTTGGTAAATTGAACATTAATTTGTAAGTCTACCTTTTTCTTCGTTATACCCAACGTCTATTTCCTATTAACCAGGTGAGGTCCGTGTGGACCCCAGCAAGGGTTCTGTCGGTTTCGGTTCCGGTCTCCACGGCTGGGCCTTCACCCTCAAGCAGTTCGCCGAGATGTACGCTGACAAGTTCAAGATCGACCTTGTCAAGCTTATGAACAGGTACGTCTTTATGACTTTTTTTTTTCAGATTTTGAGTGATTGACTGTACAATATCAAGCTAAGGCAGTGATTACACTTATTGTCTCGAATCGGCTTGAACCAGCCAGAAAGAGCTTTGTCTTTATGCAATAAAAGCAAATAATCATTTATGTTATCAGTTATTTACAATCTTCAATTTGTTACTTCGATAAAACAAGATTTGAAAGTCCAGAAAACCTGTGTATTAAATTCGTTATTGGTTATGTTAAAACACGTGTTCATTTTTGACAAATGTTTTGTGAGATACGGTGTGGGGTTTATCCGAAAATACGTAAATATAAATAAAAGAAATTATTTAAAACTGTATAAAGAAGAAATTTTTTGTCGGTATTCGGATAACCGGAGTCGCACGCATCTGTGATACATGACATATTTAGTAATGAGTTTGACTCCGGTTTTTACCCGGCTGCAGCGAAGCCCAAAAGGAGATTCTTTTTTTCGACAGTCTCGTATACTATATTCGTCCTTCGCGAACTTTCTATTCTATTAACCGCCAGTAAGGTCCCGAATGCAGCATTGCAGATGCACGTAATGACGTTTCGCTCGCATTGATTCGTGTACACGCGACCTCGGCTAGAGCGAGCAACAGCTTTGCCACGCTCCTGAACTGAACCTTATGTTCTTCGGATAAAATTTATTTCGTATTGTAGTTTTCAAAGGTAATGAAATTAGTTAATGTATTTGCCATACATTAGCTTCGTAAGTTTTGCCACGTTGAGTTTGATAAATTTACCGCTTTTTACGGCACTGTTTATACCGCTACGCCTGTAGTCTCCGAAGGGTTAGGCACAGGTTTACACACTTTTCGCCTATTATGTAATAGTGGGCGGGCCTGTTGTCATCAACCGCACACAAATCCAGGCTGGACTGCTAGTTAAGAAATTCTTGGTGGAAAAACCCAGCAACACTGCCAACAACAAAAAATCTTTGGTTCAAAAGCAGCCTGCTGTCGGGTTTTGAAATATTCGTCCCATTGATACTGGGTTAAGCATTTAATGCTATACACCAGCGGCAGACCGGGACGAACATTGACTCTCAACTGGCAGTGGGGGATTGCTCATCGTGAGCTATTCACTACGGTTGTCGAGATACATCTCGTTTCTAAGAAACACGAACAATTAAGGCGTGACGTAATCGTCGGAACTCTTGAAAAAATTTGGGTAGCGAGTTATCGAGATGGATTTGTAATTGTGCACAGTGATAATACGGTAGATAATTACGTATATAGCCGCAATTCATTTCTATAGGTAGATCAAAAATATTTCCATTGGGTGTTCTCGACGAAAACGTACCAATGCGGAATTTCATGATATTAAATAAAATATAATTAAGCTCGGCAATATACTTGGCTGCATATAGTCGTGTTCTCATCGATCTATTTTTTGTTCCCTTTCATGGATCTTTGAGCTTGCAGTTAAGATCGTTCGCTGGTGGCTCGACTCCGAATGAAAGGAAAAACGATGTCGTTCTTATTGTTTTGGTACGGACGGCGGACGCGAGTACGCGACTCATCATGGTAGCCCGACCATGATGAGTCGCGTACTCGCTTTCATTGCATGGACATAAGCTCTTTCTGTCCGACTCCAGCCGATTCAGCCACGATAAGTGTAGTTGATGAACAAAATACTTACCCTAACCTCTCCTACAGGCTTTGGGGAGAGAACTTCTTTAACGCCAAGACCAAGAAGTGGGCGAAACAGAGGGACAATGATAACAAGCGTTCCTTCTGCATGTACGTGTTGGACCCCATCTACAAGGTGTTCGACGCCATCATGAACTTCAAGAAAGAGGAGATCGACGGTCTGCTCACCAAGATTGGGGTCACCATCAAGCACGAAGATGCTGACAAGGACGGCAAGGCCCTCCTTAAGGTAAGGAACTTCCTACTTACATGGCCTGGGTAATACATTTACTTAGCACAGGATCAGACTTAGATTAACGTTCATTCTCTATCTTGCACTTGATATTTGAAAGTTGTTGGCAAGTGACCGTAATAATGCTTTGCCAAAGCATGTGCTAAGTAACATCCACCTTGTGTTAAGAACATAAGGTTATTGCTTTGAAGTATTTAAGTTGAAGAACAAGTTTTGTTCAATATTATCATTAAAATCTGCACCATATCTGAGAGGTGTTTATGCTGGCGCGTTCGTGTTCCACGCGCGCCTCAAAGAGATGTCAGCAACCGAGTAGGGGTCCGCATGGGCCGATGCCTGCCAGAGCTGCGGGACTGTTCGAAAGAGACACCGTGGCCCTGGAACACAAAGGGCAAAGAAGGAACATGGATGGGTTTTAGTCAGTACAAGTCTGACACTCCCTTCCGCTCCGCCCAGAGTGGAGGGGGTCATTTGATGATTTCCCATCCAAAAAAAAAAAAAAAAGGTGTTTAAGCTAGTCAGGACAAAGGTCTAACATACGAATAATTGTTAAAAATCATGCGTATTTAGAAGCCTAAAATTTTTATATTATAACTCAACTAAAAATGATAATGACATGAACAAAATGTTATTTCGGAGTCCCAAGTGTTGCCAGTTACTTACAATAAGCATCTGGGTGTCAAAGAGGACTAACAGTATACTTTATACCGGAATTGGTTGTAAGTTTCCATAACCTACGACCCCATAAATGTATGAGACATTTATCACACAAAATACTCTGAAAATAAAAATACTCTACTGAACTCCACCGAAAGCAATGACCAGCTTGGCCGACTAGTCTGGTTACCTGTATAAAATACATAGAAAATGCTCTAAAACAAGCAATAGAAGGTATGTTACAAAGATGTTTTGACGCTCGAAGGACATTGATAGTAGGGCGTTGTCACATTATTTTATTAAATGCATTTTAGAAGTAAGATGGTGGCGTCAATACCGGTTTCAGCCACTTGCCAAAAGACTGTCAACTAAACTTATCTTTCTATTGTTTAGGTGGTGATGCGTAGCTGGCTGCCAGCCGGTGAGGCTCTCCTTCAGATGATTGCCATCCATCTGCCTTCCCCTGTGGTCGCGCAGAAGTACCGTATGGAGATGTTGTACGAGGGACCCCATGACGATGAGGCCGCTCTTGGTATCAAGGTAAATTATAATTACACCTTCATTTATTTCCTCCCGCAAGTTACGAAGCATATATTAAGTAAAACCTGTACCTAAATGACAAACTACTAACAGCTACTTTGTAATAAATATACACAGGTTTCATAAAAAAATACTGTCAAGATCTTAGCTGATATTTACAACATATTAAAACTTAAACTTGATCTCTTATAGATTTAAAAAATACATACCTTTGAAACTAGTCTCTTGAGACATTATCGCAATTTAAAAAAAAAAAAAAAAACTACTTACTAATAATTTGTTTCTATTTAGACGTGCGACCCCGAGGCGCCCCTGATGATGTACGTGAGCAAGATGGTACCCACCTCCGACAAGGGTCGTTTCTACGCCTTCGGACGTGTGTTCTCCGGCAAGGTCATCACCGGACAGAAGGCCCGCATCATGGGCCCTAACTTCACGCCCGGCAAGAAAGAAGTAAGCTAGTTTCCAGAGAGATATTCTGACTTAGCAGAGCCTGAAAAATATAAGTTTCTTAAAAATCCTGTAACTACATATGTTTTTCTTATTTAAATGACTTCTTCATTTAATATATCTCCATTAATAATAACACTCCCCATTATAAATTCCTTCCAGAATAAGACCACCATACTAACTTCTTAACTTCCTTCCATAGGACGTGTACGAAAAGACTATCCAGCGTACCATCCTCATGATGGGTCGTTACGTAGAGGCCATTGAGGACGTGCCCTGCGGTAACATCTGTGGTCTGGTCGGAGTGGACCAGTTCCTCGTCAAGACCGGAACCATCACCACCTTCAAGAACGCACACAACATGAAGGTAAACAGTTATTCATTATTTACACAATAGTGGCCATCAGGCAGTAGTAATTACTAGTAGAAGAGCTGTTCTGAACGGTCTAGGAGGCACTGCCAAGCAGCGTTGCTGTGTCCCACTTTGAGTGGGTATGAGCGCCGTTAAAATTACAGCCACATAGACAATTTTAGCAACACACCTCGTTCGCCCGTGACATTACAGAGCCGGTGGAAAACACCTGCCAGGACGCTGATTGTCACCTAATACGATACTCGTCATGCAACACATACCAGAATACTTATTCCCTTACTCACAAATACGACTAACTCCTCTCTTCGCACAGGTCATGAAGTTCAGTGTATCTCCTGTGGTGCGTGTGGCCGTCGAGCCCAAGAACCCCGCTGACTTGCCCAAGCTGGTGGAGGGTCTGAAGCGTCTGGCCAAGTCCGACCCTATGGTGCAGTGCATCAACGAGGAGTCTGGAGAACATATCGTCGCTGGTGCTGGAGAGCTGCATCTTGAGATCTGTCTTAAGGTTTGTAGACATAAGTTATTTTTGTAATCAACTGATGTTGCGCATCATTTTAACATTTTTTTTGCGTAGTTAAAACACTGAATACACGTGGTTACAACTTGTTTCTTGCAACACAATATTAAGTTAGTGCAACTATTATTTTATACAAGTAATCAGCCAACATTGGTAGTCTGACTAATTAGACTCTGAACATTAAATCATTACAAGTAAGACTAAACATTAAATCATTAAACTTTGATCATTACTGGCACATGAAAAAAGAGTCCCAAGTGTTGCCAGTTACTTACAATAAGCATCTGGGTGTCAAAGAGGACTAACAGTATACTTTATACCGGAATTGGTTGTAAGTTTCCATAACCTACAACCCCATAAATGTATGAGACATTTACTTTGCAACTAAATTGAAATGATTAATTCAACTAATTTGTGACACATTCACATAGCTTTCATGAAACACATTTTTCTGTCTGCCTAGGACTTGGAGGAAGACCATGCTTGCATTCCAATCAAGAAATCCGACCCCGTGGTGTCGTACCGTGAGACCGTGGCCGAGGAGTCGGACCAGATGTGTCTGTCCAAGTCGCCCAACAAGCACAACCGTCTGTTCATGAAGGCGCAACCCATGCCCGAAGGTCTGCCTGAGGACATCGACGATGTAAGGAAACTATTTGTTTATATGCTCATATTTTGTGCTAGATTTGCTGATGTCTTCAAAACAAGTAAGGGCTTTACTTTAATACTGACTGTGGTAAATCGTCCAATCTGATCGCTTTGGTTTTGTTGCCTTAATTTTATTCTACTCTACATCTGGTAAACTGTATGTATGTACATACAGTTTACCAGCAACACTATTCCAAACTTTATAGAAGATAAAAATTAATGATTAAATTACCTTCCGGCACACCGTGCCGCGCCGTAGCGAGTCGGTTGCTTGTCGGCCGCTTCGCAGAGACGGCTGCGGCGTGCAAACGAAGCAGAGTAAAACGAACCCGCGTCTAAACGCTGCACAGGACCTCTATCCTTATGTCCCGAGACTGCATGCTACGGCGCGGGCGATACATTTCTACTTTCTATTGCATTTTATTTAATTCGGCATTGACTGTGAAGTTATTGATAAAATATTTCTGTCTCTCAGGGCAAAGTAAACCCCCGCGATGACTTCAAGACCCGTGCGCGCTACTTGACCGACAAGTACGAGTACGATGTCACAGAGGCACGTAAGATCTGGTGCTTCGGCCCCGAGGGAACCGGCCCCAACCTCATGGTGGACTGCTCTAAGGGAGTGCAGTACCTTAACGAGATCAAGGACTCCGTTGTCGCCGGCTTCCAGTGGGCCGCCAAGGAGGGAGTTATGGCTGAGGAGAACTTGCGTGGTGTGAGGTTCAACATCTACGATGTCACGTTACACACTGATGCTATCCACAGGTAGGAATAAAACTATGTTCATGAAGTTCTTGATTGTTCAAATTTCAGAGGTCTTTGTACCAAGCCGTGGTCGTTCTACCGCCAAACGGTTTGGCTGTGGTTGCCCAAATTCATGACTCAATCTTTGTTTGTTGTACAGGGGTGGCGGTCAAATCATTCCAACGACGAGAAGATGTCTGTACGCGTGTCTGCTGACCGCGCAACCCAGACTCATGGAGCCTGTGTACCTCTGCGAGATTCAGGTACGTACCGTCACTATCTTGCATAAAGTGTATCTGTAGAATCGCTCATCCAGTCTTATCAAGTCCCGTAGTCGACAGAAGAACTCTCAAATGAGACAAAATAAGGAGTGGTTTCCAAAGATTTTATTGTTTCGGATAGTTTCGCGTTTATATTACCTGCTGATCAGGTTTAAAGCAAAGAATCGATATATTTGCGTAAGTTGAGTAACATTGAATGAAGTGGCATGGCTCGCCGATAAGACTGGATTGCAACCCTACAATTAATATAAATATGAATCTAAAATATCTAATGTGATAGCAACAGCTATCTAGCTCATTTACGTGTTCGGCTGCGGATGTTCCCAGTATATAACCCCACGTTTTTCCTGAGCGGGCTAGCATGCTACGATAGTTCCGCCTTTCCGAGATGTGGCAGATCAACAGTTTTTTGTTTAGGCAGGGTCATCTCACTAATTACCTTGCCTGAATAGGCGAACTAACATTCAAACAAAATTATAACAACCCTTGATTATTGGAATATCCTGAAAGTTGGGTAATAAAAAAATATTACCTAACGTTTGACGTGAAAATATGACATGTTATTTTAGTCTTGAATTATTTCTACGTAAATGTCGATCGCGTACCAAAATGTACGCCGATCGTCAGTTTTACACTGCAATCTATGGCGCGCAATTCGGTACGCAAAACCGTCATCTAAGTGGACGACAGGCGCTAAATCCATAAAAAAAAACCTTGTATTATTCCGTTACGTGTTCAAATTCAAAGTTATAAAGAAAATTTCTGAAACAATCACATGATGCTAACATCCAAGCGTATATTCTCCACACAGTGCCCTGAGGTAGCCGTGGGAGGAATCTACGGCGTGCTGAACAGGCGTCGTGGCCACGTGTTCGAGGAGTCGCAAGTAGCCGGCACACCCATGTTCGTGGTGAAGGCGTACCTGCCCGTCAACGAGTCGTTCGGCTTCACGGCCGATCTGCGCTCCAACACCGGTGGACAGGCCTTCCCGCAGTGCGTGTTCGACCACTGGCAAGTCCTGCCTGGAGACCCGTGCGACCCCAGCTCCAAGCCCTACGTCGTTGTGCAGGTGCGTACTCTATACTTTGTATTTTGTGGATACTTCTTTGTGGACACTTGGAGGAGCATTAACATAAAGACTATTGAAAATGTTTTTGCATCTATTTTATTCAAAATTTATAAGACAATAACACCTCTATTTGCGTCGGGGGTTAAGTCATCAATTTTATTAAGGTTTGAAACTTACCTTCCGGCACACCGTGCCGCGCCGTAGCGTGTCGGTTGCTTGTCGGTCGCTTCGCAGAGACGGCTGCTGCGTGCAAACGAAGCATAGTGAAGCGAGCACGCGGCTAAACGCTGCACAGGACCTCTATTCTTATGCCCCGAGACTGCACGCTACGGCGCGGGCGATACATTTAGATTTTCAGAGCGCAACAACATTTATTTTTTGTTCGGAAATATAATTCTGTTTTTCTTTTAACTTTGCAGGAGACAAGGAAAAGGAAAGGACTTAAGGAAGGTCTGCCTGACTTAGCCCAATACCTGGACAAACTGTAAACGTCGTAGCTAAAGCAATCCATACTGTAATATATGTAACATTATTGAGAGCGCCTCACGCACTATACAATTTTACGTTTAAACATGAATAATTTTATTTTGAACATAAAACGGAATGTATCGCCTCAATTAAGTTAAGTGTTAGCACGACGACGCTGGTCGGACCGTTTGTTACTGAGTGGCAGAGTGTTGCTGCCACCTCGAGATACTAAATAAACTATTAAAAATATCACAGTCTGTTTGATATGAATCGCTATGATGTCGGGAACCATGATTCATTACTTGTATTGTAATTAATTTTTAAATTATAATTTTTCTATTGTAAACAATCCTCGTGTTTTTATTTGGCTGAAACAGTCATTTTGGAAAAGGTGAGTTGATTTATTATGTTCAGGGTTAAATTCTGGCGTTTTCTCTTGCCTTTTTTCGTATCTGCCAGAATTTATCTCTATTTTTGTAACAAACAATAATGCAGTAGATAACATATCTTTTAAGACAAATTATCATCTTATACATTAATAAGCGATGTTATCACTGTATGATTGTATGTTTTGTTTTAGTTGTTGGTCACAAAATAATCACGAACTTTCATTCACAGGCCGTTTACCAGTGACAACATAGATAAAAAGGTAAGCCATACTTGTACTACCTAAATCAATGTGCTGTACAATTTCGGTAAACCTTTTATTTGATCAATTTTTCTTTTAGGTCCAATTGGGCCAACCCTACGAAATCCTGTCAATTGCGATCGTTTTTTAACGAAAACGATAATTGTAACTTTAGTAACTGTCTGGTTAACCCAGGGTTATAAAATATCTCTGGTTGGCGTAATTAGACTTTAATTTAACTAATTTATAGACTACAACTTCACAAATTCTGATAACTTTAATGATGATTATCACAGACCTGTACTGAGAAATGAGGAAAAAATTAAATCACACTGAAATTTAAATTTAATCATAGGAATCACTAACGGTACATAAAAGAATAAATACTTATTTGATATTATTTGTTGCAGGTATTGAGTAAGCGGTGAGAGAAGACAAGTGTAGTTGAATGGAAGGTAAATATTATTTAAATCTGTTATTTAAATATACACAAGACACTACTGAATAGAGATCATTCAATGCAAAATGTATAGCCACATCATGTTGTATTATAATTTTCAATATCATCCAATGTTAGGATATAACATATTAGATACAAGTCATGCTAAACACGTCATTTAATAAAAAGCAAATACATTTTTTAGAGCATTTTTTTGTGTTGTCATCTTCTGTGGGTTTTTGAAACAATTTATCAGTAGTTAGATGACTAACATACTATAGCTTGTACACACATGTTTAGCATTGTTTGTTAGTTTTTACTTATTCTATGATATAACGATTTCAAGTTAAAAAAGTAAATAAAAATCCATAAATGCTTATAGTTGGGTCTTAATAGACGAGATAAATACTTATGATGATAAAATTCCTCCTGATGCCACTGTGACGGTTTATATAAGCTCAACAGGACTGAAACTATAACACTTCCTACACAAGATAATCAGATATGAGAAACACAACTAACATTTGGTATATTTACAGATTACATCGCTCTGATTCATGTGCCGAAGGATGCTGATTAGACCCTATCAGGTAATTAGCAACCAACACTTGATCAATTGATAAAATTGTTACACTAGTATTTTCAATTTATTTATAACGATAAAATTAATTTCTAAGATAAAATCCCTTGCATTATCAATTCTTAGAATCGCTTTTTATAATGATGACAACACTGTTCCAAATGCCCCGTGATGGTTTAACAAGCTCAACAGGCCTGAGATTAAATTTAATTCACTCAAATTAAACCAGCATTTTAGGTCACATTTTTAATTGTGTTTTTTTAATTACAGATGTTTTGAAGTAGACTTAAGTCTTAAAGGAAGGTGTCAGCTAAATTCAACAGGTGAGATACGGCTAAAATTCCGATATTTATCAAATAAAAAACTACTATGACTAAAATTAGTCCTCAGTAGTTTTATCAAAATGATGAGCATTCACAGACCTGTTCTGAATTATTTTGAGGTCAACCTTTTAACTTCTGATTAAATCAAGTTGATGCTTATTCAATTGTAATAGTGATGCTCTCCACTTATTTAATTGTATATCTCTTTTTCAGGTATTCTGGTGACAATAAAACTATTGAGTTGTGCAGTGATGTAAAAACATTTTTGCCAATAAATGATTGAAAATTGAAAATTTGTCTTTTCAATAATTGTATTCATTAGTCTTTTTATAAAAAAATATGATAGATAGAATCTATCTAATTCTTTTATGTTGTCGACTACATAATAAAAGAAAATGGTTTATTACAGACCACACCACACCACACTATAATAATACAAGGTAGAAATATCTCACAAGGCCGTAGCCAGGAATTTTGTTGGGATGGGTTAAGCGCAGGCCATACCGCCAGCTGGCGGGCGGGCGAGCGAGGCGAACGAGTCCTTTTTCATACTTCGTGCGACTCTTTCGATAGTTCGCGGTGTGAACCAAAGTATGAAAAGAGGTGAAACGATGTCTCGTTCGCCTTACTTGTCCACCCGCCAGCTGATGGTGTGGCCTGCGCTTTACCCCGAATAAAAAAAAGGCAGATGGGGGGGGGGGTAAACAATTAGGAACAACTTTTGAAAAACGAAATTATATCAACCATCTCTGAAATTTACCTATACAAAACAATCATAGACGCTTACAGGTTTATTTCCGGGGGGTGGCTTCAGCTTTCCTAAAAGAGCTTGTACTCACTACGAATATGTTAGGTTTTCGTTTGTCAGGTCGATTCCCGCAAGGACTAAATATGTTTGTGTAAAGCCTATCAATTTAGAAAAGTCAGGATTTAAGAGCAAGCGCAGCGAGCTCGTATAATTTAGCCCACCGTTCGATTTCGATAGGCTTTCAGAAATTGTGTCAGTTTATAGAAAAAAAACCCGAAAAGAACGCAGATCGTCAGAGTTAGCAAAGCGAGCTCGAAAAGTTTAGAACTACATCGGGTAGGTTAGATCTTCTTTTGAGCAATTCATACAGGAGTTATGTAAGTACTTGGATGCAAGAAGTTCATTTATATAGAAATGAGAAAAGGAGGAACTCAATCAACTTATTATACTTAAAATTGAAAAAGTATAAGATGTTTAGCGAGCTAGAAAATTTGAGCACCACTGCTTTTGTTAATGTGTACAGAAATGAGAACAGGAGGAACTCTTTCAACTTATGGAGAATTGATAAAGTACAGAATAAATAAGCGAGTGAAGCGAGCTGGACAATTTGTGTGCATTACGATTGCTCCGCCAAGTTTTCAAAAAAAAAAAAATTGTTGAAATTTGACAAAATCGAAGAGTACAAACCAAAAATTTGTCAAAGTAGAAATAAAGAAGTTATAAGGGTTTTAAGTTGGCCGCGCGAACGTTGTTGTTGAATGTTCACACCGAAATCCTAGCAATTATAGATAATGAGATGTCAGCGTACGAAGTAACGTTTCGATCGCGCGGCCACGTACTTTTTGTTTTGGAATTATTTCGTCTGCTTAACTAAACTTTAGTAGTATTTAATGCTTGCGTTAGTTTTGACAAATTAAGACCTTTCTTCTTGTAATAGTTTTACTGTATGAAGTCTTAGGTTTAAAAAAATAATCAACAATAAAGAAACACCAAGTGGAGGATTGCGCGGCCATAACTTCAAAGATGAATATGGCTCAGGCGCAAAACGTCTCTTTCGCAAAATGTCTCCTGGTAGTAAAATGTCTCTTTCTCAAAATGTCGCTTTCTCATAATGTCGCTTTCGCAGAATGACTCCTTCTCAAAAGGTCGCTTTCTCACAATGCCTCTTTCGCAGAATATCTCTTTCGCAAAATGTTGCGTTAGTAACTTAGAACAAAATTTAGCCAGGTTTAAAAAAAGGTTGTTTTTTTCCAATTTCTTATTAAATATTTACAAGTTTTACAACATATTCAATCGTCGAATCTGACTCGGCTGGGCAGCGTTCGGGAACTTGCGCGGTATCTTCTCGTCCAACATAACGCAGTGTCGCAAACTATAAAACTACTGAGACAATTTAGAATGTAAGGAGTTGACGCTGTCGTAATTTTTAAAGAGAATTATATTTTTACAATGTTCAAAATAAATATTAGGTGACTTTGAGATGAGAAGTGTAAATGCAAAGTAGTCTTTGTTATTGTTTATTCCATTTATTAATTCAATAAAAAATAAGTAGATTACAGTACCTACTTACCAAAGTGAAGACGTATATGATTTGTTCCCTTTTTTTGTTTGTAATTGAAGACGTTTATGATTTGTTTACTTTTTTACATTATATGACTTTAACAAAATATGTTATTTTATTATTTAAATGTATACCACTATACCAGATTTTGTAAAGAACTCATAATAAAAGTACTTTTATTTTTGATTTCACTCGAAAAATCGAATTTACAACGTTGCCATACAATATTAACAAAGAACAGAACAGAACCAACCAAGAATAATAAATTGGAAATAAACAACCTTTTTTAAACCTGGCTAAATTTTTTTCTAAGTTACTAACGCGACATTTTGCGAAAGAGATATTCTGCGAAAGAGGCATTGTGAGAAAGCGACCTTTTGAGAAGGAGTCATTCTGCGAAAGCGACATTATGAGAAAGCGACATTTTGAGAAAGAGACATTTTACTACCAGGAGACATTTTGCGAAAGAGACGTTTTGCGCCTGAGCCATGAATATTTCGTAAAATATTGATCCAGAACTTATAATTCTTTTTCGACAATTTTGACAAATTCAGTCTTTAATATTGACAAAAAGAATTAGATCTCTAACCCAAGTAGTTGCTGAGATCTCCATAGCTGCGCAATCCATAACGTTACGTTCGCGCGGCCAACTTAAAACCCTTATAACATCTTTATTTCTACTTTGACAAATTTTCGGTTTGTACCCTTCGATTTTGACAAATTTTTTGGCGAAGGTTTTTTCTGTTTTGGTAACTTGGCGGAGCAATCGTAACGCACAGGACAATTTGACCACCACTCTTTTTGTTAATTTTGTACAGAAATAACTATAGGAAGAACTCTGTCAACTTATAGCGAATTGAAAAAGTACTGTACTAGCAAGTGAAGCTAACTGGAAAATTTGTGCACCACTCCTTTTGTGAATTTATACAGAAATAGGGACTGTCAACTTATGCAGAATTAAAAACTATAGGATGTACATATTGGCGAGCGAAGTGAGCAAGAAAATTTAAGCATTCTGCCTCGGATATGTTGATTTCTTTATAGTTGTCGGAGATTTCAAAGGGGTTGAACCCTCACCCACCGCTCGTGCCTACGGCCCTGCCTCTGAGATAGTTAGATTTTCAAGTTTTAAGATCAACAGAACGCAATGAGCGAGCGAAGCGAGCCGGGCCTCTATGTATTTTATTTAAATTAACAAGTTCTGAAACAAATCACGGTCTACTTAGGCCCAGCCCAGGTCGGGGTGGTTATGACGCCCGGCCATGACCGAGGCCCTGGTTCCGCTCTTGGCACTAATAGAATGCAAGAGCGAGAGACGAGAGCTTCATAATTCTAAATTGAAGTAGCCCACCTCCGCCCCGAGTATTAGGTTCTTTTTGCTCATTCATACAAACTTGAGAATAAATGTAACTGAAAAGGGGAGGATGCATTAGCGAGCGAAGCGAGCTTGTCAATTTCAGCATTCTGCCACGGAAAGGTTATTGCTTTTGTTGAACGATTAAGCAGGAAGTTAATAATTTATACCCGAAAAAAGATATTTTAAGGTTTGTCAATTTGGCTTGTATGATTTTGGGGTCATGACTCCTGTGACATGGGACCGCGCTTGGTGTTGTGTTATTGTGATAAAAGTGAATTAGTATTTAAAAAAAATGTTTCTTTGGGCAAGTTGGTTGTTATCTTGAGTACAATCACGTATTTAAGTATGGTCACTAATTACCAATAAATCACGAATCACCATACATATATACACTCGCGTCTGTTTTGCCATGGGGGTAGACCGAAACCAGAGAAAGCCTCCTGCTAAGATTCTTACATTCTCCTTTCGCCTCGTCCGTGTTCATACATCTAGTCATACACGCACGCCTGCAGGTTACGTGTACTACGCACCATGACTCCTTTATTTACTTACATCATACAAATTCGGAGGCAACTGTTCGTCGCCATAGCTGTATTGGCGTGTTCCTAACTTATTAGAAACGAGAAGAAACATGCTTGATTTTATTTTAGTTTGTAATGTAACGGTGTTACGGACAATAGTTTTGGAGATTGATGTCATTACTGTGTATTTGATTTTAGGTAAGCGCACTTTTTATCGAGAAGTGTACGAAATCGCAGAAGTTAATTTTCGCTCATAAAATTTTACTATTTTTTTTTTCTATTAAACTATAAATTTGTGGAAAGATCCATCAATTTGAAATCTTTAAGAACTAAAGCAAAGAGTAGAACACAGAGTAGAATACTTATAACAAACGGAGAAGAGGGCCGACTCGCACAATAATATGATTGCTAATATTGAAGGGTGGCGACACCTATTATTCTGTACCAACAACACTAGCTATATGATTTCAGATACTTAATAAACTAAAACAAATTATAAATAAGTACACTATCATATATTTCAGTCGTGTTGTGTTTATAAGTTTAATCAAATACCGACAGAAATATTTAATCAGTTATTACCTTTTTTTTTGTTATACCTACACGGTCAAAATGTATGGAACAACTGATTTTTTTTTTTAATAACTGATGAAAATTTTCTATGTCAGAACGATGTACTGAATACGTGGGACCATTTTCGCGTCCTTCCACCGTAGTCCGTAGTCCTATTGAAAGTATGTTTTACGTAAAACTAGTAGAACATTCTACCTTGCGTGGTCTGTCTTGGTCACATTTATTTTCTGATGTTACATAAATGTGGCCATGTTGAATAATGCGAAATTAAATATTTAGAATTTGAATTTTACAATGACTTTCTACTACTACTATTGTACTTTTACGGCGGTTATATTTTTAGATGATGATGGAAAATATTTACAGACATTTTATTTATAGATAACAATTTCTTCCTGTTTATGAACAGTCAGTAATGATAGAACTTTTTGAAACCACGCACAGCGTAGCGCGTAGAGTGTTTTGTTAACGCGCCTCTGTATCGATACTTTTGGCGGTTGTCGTATTATCGATTCAGCATCGCTCCTGCATCGAAGCTGAATCGCGGTTGTATCGCCTTAATATCATTTCAGAATCGTGGTTACGTGGGTAAAGTTATACGACCATCGATAGCATCGCCACTATATCGCAATCTGTTGGCAATTTATTGTAGGTGTTGCTACTAAATCGTTGCAAACAGTTCTCAATAGTGACCGCGCTAAACATCGAGCTATCTTAATACTTTTCAAGTTCTGTAAATAAACATAACTACTATAAATAAATCAACTCGGTTTCCTTCTAGGGTTGGGACAAGGTAGACGATACTGTCTTAAACCAAGGTTGAGATCATAAAAGCTCATATGGTGATAGGAGAAATATTCAGGATTCTGATACACACAGCATTTTCCCGCACCGAGGCCGAGGATCTGGAAACATAGCAATATTATGGTATACATTCCGCGATCAGCAATGGAAATACGAAACATTGTCTCGGGTTAATATCGCGAATGCAAAAGTAAAGTATATTCAATACCTAAGTACCTCAATATCGGAGGGATGATAACAAAATTAAAAGATCACCATTGTGGTAATACTGTCAGGATCAATAAGTATATCATCAATACGATGTGTTAAGGTTCCGATAGACCTAGAGCTAAAAAAAGACGAATAAGGTTACTAGGGAGCAGAGGTTATGAAGATACCGAGAGGCCGTCTGTATCAAAACGACCTTTATAATTTAAAATGACCATGGCTCGTCGAGAGTAAAAAGGGATACTCAGAAGTTTTTCCGAGTTTTAAGGAAAGAATAATTTTGTAGACTCGAGTTCGAATCCCACTTGCACGGAAACTTTTTTTTTTCTTTTTTTTCCATTATACAAACATTGGAACAGAATAAATTTACAACAATAGAAAGAAAGGTATCACAATAAATTGAAGGAAACATTAGTAGTTAAATAATGGATTCTTGTAACAAAAACGTCACGCAGAGGCGTAAACAACTTAAAGGTGTTAGTAGTCTTAGCAGCTTCGTTGATAATTCCATAAGCACGTCGTCTAGCATGTACCTTTCAGATACCGCACGTAGTTTGCCAGATCTAACGAAAGTATTGCTCAACCATGAAGTAGAAGAGTTGAGAAATGAAATAATGAAACTTAGAATGGATTTAGAAAGATCTCAGAACGAGGTAGATAATTTAAACTCGGAAAACTTTTCGCTCCAACAAGTAATTACATCTCAACAAAACAAAATAGATAAGTATAAATTGCTTTGTACGGATTCATGTAGGATTATTAATAACAGTACAGTATCCTCGAAGAAACGCAAATCTACGAAGTCGAAACGTAACTCATATTTGAATGAAAGTTATAGCGAATTACATATAAACCTTGAGAACACTATCGAGACTCCGATTAGCAACGTGCAGAAGGAGAGGTTTTCTACTACAAACATGAAGCTAAATGACAAAATTATCTCAAATAATACTCCTTCAGAAAACTTAAATCCGGGTATAAATGAAGTAATTAGTACCCCCCTGGCTGTATCAAGCACAGACATAATCGTAAATAAAACCAATAGCTACAGAAATAGGATTCTAATATTCTCTGACGAACGCACACATATGAGAAACACACTACAAAATCTGATCGGATCAAACTTCATCGTGTCATCCTTTAGCAAACCTGGTGCAACTACGGATAAACTACTCGAATCGTCACTAGAGCTGTGTAAAGATTTTAACAAGTTTGATTATGTCGTAGTTATGTGTGGCAACAATGATAAGGACCCATTAAGAATACAATCAATTCTATATTTTTACTTGGATAAACTTGCTTATACGAATGTGTTACTTTGTAATCCAAAAAGAGGAAAGTTCTTAAGTGAGCTTAAACTATGTAAAACTTTCCATCACATCTGTTCCCAGTTTAGCCACAGTGTATTTGTTAACATCAACTGCAAGGTTCCTTATGCCTCATTCTTTTTGGTACTATGCAGGTTTGTGTTGAGAGACATATTGCATCTAAACTATAAATATAATTTTAAACAGTATAGTGAGTCTTATAAAGATATTAAACAAAAAAAGCAGTGTCGATGTCCACGCAGACAGAAATGTTATTGCAACCAGATCTAATATCAGTAGAAACTCAAACGGAAAATAATTTATTTCGAGAATGAATTTAATTTTACTATACTACACACCAATATACAAGGTATTAGGTCAAAAATAAATGATTTGGAATTGCTGGTAGAATCAAAAGACATCGACGTTCTTTGTCTGAGTGAAACTTTTTTTCGTGACCAGAGGGCAGAAACACTACAGTTGCCGAATTATAAAATGGGTTCATATTTTTCCCGGAAAAATAAATCTCGAGGTGGTGTGTGCATTTATGTAAAAAACTCAATTAACTACAAAAAAATTGAATGGTTATCTGAACTATCGGTTGAAATTCATTTTGAATGCTGTGGTATAATAATTCCAGAGACTAATTGGTATATTTTGTGTGTGTATAGAACACCATACAGCAACTTTAATCTGTTTATTGAAAAGCTTGAGTTATTATTGTTTAAACTAACCATCAGATTGAGATCCATAAACAAAAAAATATTTATCCTAGGTGACTTTAATATAAACACACTTGCCTGTACCGGGAAAAGTACTTTATTCAAAAATACTTTAAAAAAATTCAATTTGCACCTGACCTTAAACAGACCAACCCGATTAACATCACATTCTGCAACGTGCATAGATAACATAATCACAAATCATTGTAAATCCAAAGCAGAAATATGGGATTTAGGAATATCGGACCATACATGTCAAGTAATAAAGATACCGTCTAATTTAAGTTTCAGAGAAAAATACTGGTTCAAAATGCGACGTAATATAAATTATTACATCGACATATTTTTAAGATACATTTCCCAAATAAAATTTCAAGATGTGTATCATCATCTAGATTCAAACAGCTTACGAAGAGTTTATTAGCTTATTTAAATTAATTTTCGATATTTGTATACCAGTTGAGAAAGTTAAAATGCACTATAAAAAAGATACAGCATGGAAAACCAAAGGAATCATAATTTCTAGTAAAAATAAACGAAAAATGTACCTACAAACAAAAAGTAGTACATCTCAAGAACTTAAAATAAAATATGTTCGCTGTTGTAAAATCTTAAAGCGTGTAATAAAACAATCAAGAAAAAATTCAAATGTGAAATTCATCTCATGCAGCACCAATAAAACCAAGGCCACATGGGCATTAATAAAACGACAAACCCAAACTGTAAATGTTCTTCAACCCACAATAGACTACATCCTGCACAATAACAATGTTATAAAATCTCCTGTAAAATTAGCTAGTATTCTTAACAATTTCTACATTAACCAAAATCTCAACACTACGACACCGGACAATAACAATTACAAATCACAATCAACTTCTAACTCAAGCAGTATTTTCTTGTATCCAGTGGACAGACGCGATTTAATAGATATAGTTCTAAAATTAAAAAATAAAACTAGTTGCGGACACGATAATATACCCATTAGAGTTATCAAGGAAAGCATCCCATTTATTGTTGATCCACTGGTACATATTCTAAATCTTATGTTACAAACAGGTAAATTTCCAGATACCCTAAAGATAGCTCTCATTAAGCCATTATATAAGAAAGGATCACGGCACGACATTAATAACTACAGACCAATTGCATTATTGCCAAGTTTCTCGAAGATATTTGAAAAGGTTATCCATGCTAGAATCACAAAGTTTTTAAATGTTAATAATATTTTGAATGTTAACCAATTTGGATTCCAAAAGAATAAAACTACATCATTGGCAATATATAAATTATTTAGTACCATCTGGGATAAAATCAATAATAAAAAACAATGTGCTGCTCTTTTCATTGATATGTCTAAAGCATTTGACTGCGTTAAGTATGACATTTTGCTTGATAAATTAGATGGTATAGGAATAAGAGGTATAGCACTTAAATTAATTGAGAATTATTTAAATAATAGAATGCAAGGCACTTTTATTGAAGTATATAATGAACTTACAAAACTGGTGGAGGTAGTGAAATCTAAATTCGAATCTGTAATACTAGGCGTACCGCAAGGTAGTATATTAGGACCCCTCTTGTTCTTATTGTATATCAACGAGCTTCCGAATATAATTGACCATCTTTGTGTAATGTATGCTGATGACGCAACTATATTTATTTCAAATGAATATTCCAATGACCTTATTTACGAAACTGAAATAAATAGAATATTAACAACTGTGACTGATTGGTTGCAGTCAATAAACTTAAAAGTCAATGTCTCAAAAACCAAATTAATTCAATTTAGAAATTATAAAAGTAAACCTACTACTGTGAATGTAACCATGTCTGATACAGCGATTGAAGAAGTAAAAGACACAAATTTCTTAGGAGTTACAATAGATCAACATTTAAACTGGAAGGCACATATTGAAAAGATTAATAAAAGGATATCCAGTGCATGCTACGCATTGTCAGTTCTGGCAGAGACTACAAATCCAAGTGTAACTAGAAATGCTTATTTTGGAAATGTCCCAAGTAGCAAAATGATGTCATATAAATGGTACAATAACGTTTTTTATTTAACTTTCAGCCATATTAAAATGGTTTTATAATAGTTTTTTATACGTAAATATAACGGGGGTTTGGGCGCAGATTATACAACATTTTAATCGTGTAGGGGTCGTTTTGCAGTCGCGTCAGCAACAATAAAGTTGAGTAAAGCTAAACATGTATGATCTCATTTTTATGTAAGACCTTTTTATACCGTGTTTTAAGCAAATAAATATATTATTATTATTATTATTATTATAAAAATCACGTAGACATTGTAAGTTTAACTGGTAAGGTTTGTAATAGTTTCTAGTAATACTCTTATATAACTATATCATCGTATAGACGTTTTCTTATGCTGGTGGTCGGTCTGTGGTACAAGCTAGACAATTTGTGTGACAATTTATTGTGTTGTTATAAAACATATAAAAAAATTATAAGTCAAATGTTTTAATATTATTTATTAATTTAATGTAAAGAAAGCTTATTGTGGTGGAAGATGACGAGCGGTGCCTTATAGTTGGGAATTTAAAATTTTCGATGATATGTATGATTATCTTCGTTAATATTTTAATGGGCCTTCATAATATTGGTGTTTCAATATTATTTATAAAAATAAAATACATAATTGGCATCAATATTTTCCGCCATATTGCCAGTAGATATTGGGCGACTGCATTTAGACATCTATATAACTATTGGTCTTATACATGTTTTTTGTATCATCTATGGCGTCCACCATGACGGTTGCAATTAGGGTTCTTAAGTTATATTAGAATAACGTTTCAACCTAAAAGTTACTTAAAGGTGGTATATACGACCCATTATGACGATTCTATAATAGTTAACTATAAAATCATTATATAACAGTTTGTTATTTAAGTGTTGAATAAAAGGTTTTAAATTTACAAAACATGGCGACTTATCACTATTTTCTGACTGAAACGTTTACTCGACTTAACGTTATATGACCTCCATATAAATTATTGAGATGACGTTTACCAGACACATTAATATGACTTAAATTATTATAACTAATGCGTCGAACTGAATACTTCTTTACAACTGTTTAGTTGCTGCAAAATTGTTATAAAGCCCTTACATGTCTGTTAGTTGTATAGTTCTAATATTATATAACTTTTTTGTTAGTTGGGGTGTACCCACTGTTAACTTATGGTGTCATATATTGGGGAAACTCGACAAACGTACAATCAACATTCATTCTCCAGAAGAAATGTCTTAAGACAATATACAACATGCATAGTACCGAATCATTAAGAGATGTTTTCAAAACGGAGGGTTTCCTGACATTGACTGGTATTTATATACTCGAATTATGTTTATTTGTTAAAAACAATATGCAATATTTTAATTTCAAATCAAATTTTAAAAGAAACATTCGAAAACAATATAAATATGACATTAATTTACCGGTTATTAACAATGTGATTTTTTATAAAAGTACCTATGTTACTGCTATTCGTGTGTACAATCACTTACCGCCAGCAATTAAACAATTAAATGGAAATATGTTTAAAAATAAATTGAAAAAAATGTTAATTGCTAATGTATTTTATAATCTGCATGAGTTCTTTGAGAAAAAATAAGATTTGTACCTTAATCCTTAAAATACCATTGCATATCCGACTTGGGTAAACTGTTGAAACTAAAAATGTAATGTTTACTAATAAGAACTTAATGTACACAGTTATGCAATAAATATATCTTTATCTTTATCTTTATCTGTAACATAAAATTCCTAGTCCTTAAATTATTATTTTTTGGTCATAAGGAGGAGGCAAATAAGGTTCCAAGAGGCCCTGCCTCCGTAATACTCCGTATCAAAACGACCTATAAATCAAAATTGACCACGGCTCCTCAAGAGTAGAAAATTCGTTTGTCTTTGGTTATACCTCTCCAATAGTGTCCCTGAAGACACCGGTGGGGATGTTTTCCACAGCCTCGAAAGATAGCAAAACATTGTCTTTAGATAAATCGTGACCATACTTGCGAATCTGAAATAAAAAAATAAATAATATAAATACAATAAAAGCAACTGAAACATTATATATGTGTTACATAGTATACAATATGTGTGTGTGTCAAATATGTATTATTAAATGACTGCTTAGCCTGATGAAATAACAATTTCATGCAAAAAAAATACGTTTTTTTAAATTTGTAGGTCAGTATCAGTTTAAATTTTGATGAAAATCGAGTCGCGCAAGTAACACAAATATAGTTACAGAATTGTAACCATTAAAATCATCAATACAACCCTCTAAGTTCATTTAACCCCATTGAAATACTTTTTATGAGATAGTTATTGAATAGGATTAAATGAACTTAAATGGGCTACGTTGGCGCTTCCACCTCATCTTTATAACTGCTTTATAACATCTTTTATAACTGTTTTTCTCCTACTGTTCTGATTAAAACATGTTGTTACGAACATAGTATTCTGGAACTCATATTTTTATGAAAAAGATCCTAACTCCAAGTTACAATCGTTATTTCTCGAGAAAAGAGCTCTAAATTTAGGAAAGTGTATACATATTGGTGCTCTTGACTGTACATATAGCTAAATACAAGGATTAAAACTAGTGAGTACATGACCCTATTAGGACGCAGCAAGATAACTTAAAACTAATTAAATTGTAGTGAGTATCTATTATCGCGGAAATTAGGAACTTTCACATCAAAAACAATTACATTCTTAATTAAAACTAAACTTATGTAAACACATACATATGTATAAATTAAAATATTAAATATTATTCTCTATTTAACTTTTAAATAAAAATAAATTCAGATATCACAAAATCCATATAAGTACACGTTCACAGAATTAATCCCCAATGTTAGTAAAATACAGAACTTACTTAACTATGTTAGTATATAAACTTAAATATAGGTTGCTTCAAAACTTACTCAGTCGACTAGTCAGTCGTCACTAAACATCGCCAGAATGCCGTTAGGGCTGGCGCGGACTCTGCAGCGCAAAGCAGCGCACCGCTTGCGCAAGATGGCATTGAAACCGTCCACCTGTGCATCCGCAAACATGCCGCAACCGCAACGCTGCATGCCCGCGGCAATCGTAACACTAACAACATCCTAAACGCGTTATTGTATTGGACACGCAAAGCATTGCTTATAGTTACTCCAGAGATTGCAGGTGTACAGCGATGTACAGTAGGCTCAAAAAACTATAACTTACACTTAACTCACTTACTTTTTGTGTTTCTCTTGTCTTATCTTACTTACTTTGTTGTGTTACTTGTGTTTTTATCTTCCATAAATTCTTGATTTTCTAAGAGTAATGACTTTAACCTAGCTTTACAGACACAATGTTTTCGTAGATCGTTTATTTTTAGGTAATTTATTGTATATCTGTATGCTTCGATATTCTGGGCTATTTTTGTACATCTGTAGTCTAGGTGCTGGTAGAATTAACTAAGTTTTGCGGCGCTTGTTTTTTATAAAAAAAAGCTCAGCTTCCCTAAAAGAGCTTGTACTCCACAACGAATATGTTAGGTTTTCGTTTGTAAGGTCGATTCACGCAAGGACTAATTATGTTTGTGTAAAGCCTATCAATTTAGAAAAGTCAGGATTCAAGAGCGAGCGCAGCGAGCTCGTATAATTTAAACCACCGTTTTAATTTGATAGGCTTTCAGAAATTGTGTCAGTTTACAGAGAAAACCTGAAAAGAACGCAGAACGTCAGAGCGAGCAAAACGTGCTCGAAAATTTAAGAACTACATCGGGTAGGTTAGATCTTGTTTAGAGCAATTCATACAGGAGTTATGTAACTACTACATAACATAAGTACATAACTTTACTTACATAACTCCGCGAGCGAAACGAGCTCGAAAATTTATGCACCCTTCCTTGGAATTAAGTTACTTTTGTTCATTCATATAAAAATGAGAAAAGGAGGAACTCTATCAACTTATTTTACTTAGAATTGAAAAAGTACATGATGTTTAGTGAGTGAAGCGAGCTAAAAAATTTGAGCACCACTACTTTTGTTAATGTGTACAGAAATGAGAATAAGAGGAACTATGTCAGCTTATGGAGAATTGAAAAAGTACAGAATGAATTAGCGAGTGAAGCGAGCTGGACAATTTGACCACCACTCTTTTTGGTCATTTGTACAGAAACAACTATAGGAAGAACTCTGTCTACTTAGAGCGAATTGAAAAAAGTACTGTTCTAGCAAGTGAAGCTAACTGAAAAAATTGTGCACCACTCCTGTTGAGAATGTGAATTTATACAGAAATAGGGACTCTGTTAACTTTTGCAGAATTGAAAAACTATAGGATGTACATATTGGCGAGCGAAGCGAGCAAGAAAATTTAAGCATTCCTCCTCGGATATGTTGATTTCTTTATAGTTGTCGGAGATTTCAGGGGGATTGAACCCTCACCCCCCTCTCGTGCCTACGGCCCTGCCTCTGAGATAGTTACATTTTCAAGTTTTAAGATTAAAAGAACGCAATGAGCGAGCGAAGCCAGCCGGTCCTCTATTTATTTTATTTAAATCAATAAGTTCAGAAACATAATCACGGTCTACTTAGGCCCAGCCCAGGCCGGGGTGGTTATGACGCCCGGCCATGACCGGGGCCCTGGTTCCGCTCTTGGCACTAATAGAATGCAAGAGCGAGAGACGAGAGCTTAAAAATTCTAAATTGAAGTAGCCCGCCTCCGCCCCCTTGTATTAGGTCCTTTTTGTTCATTCATACAGACATGAGAATAAATGTAACTGAAAAGGGGATGATGCATTAGCGAGCGAAGCGAGCTCGTAAATTTTAGCATCATGCCACAGAAAGGTTATTGCTTTTGTTGAACGATTAAGCAAGAAGTTAATAGTTTATACCCGAAAGAAGATATTTTAGGGTTTGTCAATTTGGGCTTGTATGATTTTGTGGGCATGACCCCTGTGTTTGTTGTTATTAAGAAGTATCGGTCAGTAAAGGCCAGTCACATTATATACAACATGTTCCAAAATTCAACGATAAGCCAGCTCCGGAGGATAGACCTGCCCATGACTACTCGGGGAAAAAAAGAAAAAAAATATATATCTCTTTTTTTTGGAAGTTATAAAAAAAAAAAAGAAATTCTTAAAAAAGTGAGACCTTTTATGATATTTTTCACTACCATGACCACACTTTATTAAATATTTCTGTTATTTTTTTTTATAGGCAACCTGAATAGCACTGCTATCTACCACAATTCTTAAAAAATCCAGAATACCTCTAGTTTTTTCACGTAAATTAATGAAACTTAATTTATTCCCTAAATTTTTTGAAGATTTTTACTTTTAATCAACTTTAACTCATCGTGGTGTAAAAAAAAAGTATGAACACTACTATGGCAAGTTTTTTTATAAATTGACGCAACTAATCAAGATTCCAAAATGGTATAATAGTCTAGGAAAATCAACCACAAAAAAATAATATCCATACTAGTTCAAAACAAGAACCAAATTCCTTAAATTATAGTTGACAGTAATCACTTTCACTGCGTGCCTAAAATGGGTTCTTGTTACAATTTCTAGGAATTTGAGTGACGCATACATACCTTAGAAGTTAGAGAGAGATAGATAGATAGAGATGTTTACGTTAAAAAGAGACAACAACAGGGCAGGTAGTGGGTGCTTGTTACAATTTCTAGGAATTTGAATGGGGCATACATACCTTAGAAGTTAGAGAGAGATAGATAGATAGAGATATTTACGTTAAAAAGAGACAACAACAGGGCAGGTAGAGAAGCTGTTATTATTCTCAGAGCAAGTCAGTTCAGTACGCTCTGCTCCTTTGTTTACTGCGCACCGTTCCGTATTCAACTGACGTGGCTCTCGTACGTACTAACGACTTTTGGCTTGGCTTTTTGGACTGGAATCGATCTGCAAACTGAACTGACCTGGCATTATCTTGGACTACGATTGTGTGTTTTGTGACTACGATTGTGTGTTTTGTGATTTGGAGTTCTGGCGCATTTTGGACTGTTTAACGATCAACATGCCGCAACCATACACACCACAGGAATACGCAAATATGCACCTCATCTATGGAGAAACCCGATGCAATGCTAACGCTGCTAGCAGACTGTATCGAGAAAGGTACCCAAATGCTCAAAGATATCCTGATTATCGAGTGTTTATTAATGTGCATCAAGCGTTTTCGGAGGGTCGTATGCCATCCAGTAGGAGAAACGCTGGAAGACCTAGATCGGATCGTGATGAAGAAGTTCTCAATGAGATAGAAAATGATTCGACTACTTCGGTACGCGCCATAGAAGAAGCTACAGGAATCCCGAAAAGTTCTGCACATCGAATTTTACAACGTCACAAGCTTCACCCATATCATTACAGGCGTGTGCAGACGTTGTTACCGCGGGACTATCCATTAAGAGTCACATTTTGCCGTGTGATGCTGCAAAGGCACAGGGAAGATCCCCAATTCCCAAAATTCTATGGTCGGATGAAACAACATGCAAGAAAGATGGGTATTTAAATCTTCACAACCTACATAGTTGGAGCAATGAAAATCCGCACTTGATGAGACAAGACAGATCCCAATATCAACTACAAGGTTAACTTATGAAGGTTACTTATATAAGTACTTACTACGTACTTACTTACTTTTCCATTTAATATTAAATGGAAAAGTAATTGGGCCCTTTAAGTTACAAGGAAACTTAGATGGCAATAGTTATTTAAACTTTTTACAAAATGACTTGCAAGAATTGTTAGACGACGTGCCCTTAAATGATCTCCAAAACATGTGGCTCCAAAATGATGGTTGCCCAGCACACTATGCCTGTGCGAGAATATTTAAATCAAGAGTATCCAGGGCGTTGGATCGGGCGACTTGGTCCTATCTTATGGCCACCTCGTTCACCCGATTTGAACCCCCGGACTTCTTCTATTGAGGTTGTCTTAAAGACAGGGCCTACTCAAAACCCATTGCGTCATTGGACGAGCTTCGTCGAAATATCAGTCAGGCTGCGGATCATATTAATCGCAGAAGATATGCAAGACAAATAAAACGGTCATTTTTAAGGCGATGTCGTGCATGTATGGCAAACAATTTGAACATTTGTTATAATGTTAATAAATTACATGAGAAATTGTTTGACCATTTATTTAAATATTAAACATTTTCCAAGAACTAATACTTTTTATTAACTGACCGTCATTTGGTCCCTTTTTAGAAATAATAGGAACATTTTTTTTTTAAACTTGTTTGCCTAGAGTATTATACCATTTTGGAATCTTGATTAGTTGCGTCAATTTATAAAAAAACTTGCCATAGTAGTGTTCATAGTTTTTTTTTACACCACGATGAGTTAAAGTTGATTAAAAGTAAAAATCTTCAAAAAATTTAGGGAATAAATTAAGTTTCATTAATTTACGTGAAAAAACTAGAGGTATTCTGGATTTTTTAAGAATTGTGGTAGATAGCAGTGCTATTCAGGTTGCATATAAAAAAAAATAACAGAAATATTTAAAAAAGTGTGGTCATGGTAGTGAAAAATATCATAAAAGGTCTCACTTTTTTAAGAATTTCTTTTTTTTTTATAACTTAAAAAAAAAAGAGATATATATTTTTTTCTTTTTTTCCCCGAGTAGTCATGGGCAGGTCTATCCTCCGGTGCTGGCTTATCGTTGAATTTTGGGACCTGTTGTATGTATTTATTAGTTTATTTTTTTTGTGTATGTGTTTAACCATTTATGTGTTTACCATGGAGGACCTCAGTACTATGCTCGATGACCTCAGTAGAGCTTCCGGAAGAGTGGGTCTTAAAATGAACATGGACAAAACCAAAGTCATGTTGAATGCCCATGTAACAACCACTCTTATCCAGATCGGAGACTCTTCACTCGAAGTTGAAGACGATTATATCTATCTGGGACAAACGATCCAGTTAGGTAGGTCTAACTTCGAGAAAGAGGTTAATAGTCGAATCCGACTCGGCTGGGCAGCGTTCGGGAAGTTGCGTGGTATCTTCTCGTCCAACTTACCGCAGTGTCTCAAGACGAAAGTCTATGACCAGTGTGTGTTGCCAGTGATTACATACGGGACCGAAACGTGGTCGCTCACAATGGGCCTTATCAGAAGGCTTAAAGTCACCCAAAGGGCAATGGAGAGGGCTATGCTCGGAGTTTCCTTGAGTGATCAAATCAGAAATGAGGAAATCCGTAAGAGAACTAAGGTTACCGACGTAGCCCGAAGAATAGCCAAACTTAAGTGGCAGTGGGCAGGGCATATTGCTCGCAGAACGGATGGCCGATGGGGCCGGAAAGTTCTGGAGTGGCGACCGCGAACTGGAAGACGTCGCGTTGGAAGGCCTCCCACTAGGTGGACCGATGACCTGGTAAAGGTTGCGGGGATCCGCTGGATGCGAGACGCACGGGATCGGTCAGTGTGGCGACACTTGGGGGAGGCCTTTGTCCAGCAGTGGACGTCTTTCGGCTGAAATGATGATGATGATGTGTATGTGTTTTAGTATCAATACAAGTATTTACCTACATTTTCGAAAACAAGATGTTATTTTTTTATATTTTTTTGTACCCTATAACAATGTTAGTGTTGTTGTGTGTTTAGTATTTTCTGTGTACATAAATAGATAAATAAATAGGACAACACTATACATACATATACTCGCGTCTTTTTTGCCATGGGGTTAGGCCGAAACCAGAGAAAGCCTCCTGCTAAGATTCTTACATTTTTCTTTCGCCTCCTCCGTGTTCATACATCTGGTCATACACGCACGCCCGCCGGTTACGTGTACTACGCACCTTGATTCCTTTATTTACTTACATCATACAAATTCGGAGGCAACTCTCCTTCGCCATAGCTGCATTGGCATGTTCCTAACTTATTAGAAACGAGATGAAACATGCTTGATTTTGTTTTAGTTTGTAATGTAACGGTGTTACGGACAATAATTTTGAAGATTGATGCCATTACTGTGTACTTGATTTTAGGCATGCGCACGTGAATTTTTACTGCATTTTATCGAGAAGTGCAGGAAATCGCGAAAGTTAATTTTTGTTTATAAAATTTTACTATTTTTAATTTTGTTTATTAAAGTATAAATGTGTGGAAATATCCATCAATATGACATCTTTAAGAACTAAAGCAAAGAGTAGAATACTTATACCAAACGGAGAAGAGGGCCGACTCGCAGAATAATTTGATTGCTAATATTGAAGGGTGGCGACACCAATTATTAATATTATTCTGTACCAACACTACGTACGCCAGCGCATCAAGTTACTACAAACGATTTTTTTTTCATTCGATTTTGGACTTAACCGTGAACATTTTATGGTTTTAAGTCATTTTGAGAAATTCGACAGGTTGTGGTAACTTGATGTGCTGGTGACTGTACTACTAGGGTCCCTATAGGTACTACGTATTTATATCTAATATTATTAGCAGCAACGTTTAGGTAGGAATGTATTATAATATATGTAGCTATATGATTTTGATTAAATTCGGGTACTTGAGATACTAAATAAAATAAATCAAATTATAAATAAGTACACTGTCACATATTTCAGTCTTGTTGTGTTTATATGTTTATTCAAATACACTTATTTTTCATTTCCATCATACGTGTAACACTAAAAATAATAAAGACTAAAATGGTAATATAATGGTGGTGGTAATTTTGTATGTATATGGTAGCTACATCTGCCAACAAACGGCTTTACAGTTTGGCAGAAGTAACATTTTTTGTAATGTAAGCATTGGAGGTCACCAGGAATAAATGCTTTTTCATTTTTTTTTCACTTAACTGGACAAAACTCGGTTGATACAAAACATTACACCAACTTTTTAATAAAATGTTAATGGATATTTTTCTAAAATATTATTTTTCTGACATCAGAACAGATATTCGACATTGACGTTTCATTCATTCGTTTTTGTCTAGAAATTTATTTTTGCAGTTTGATTTAACAAAAAATAATCGGGGTGGAAGGGACACCGTCGCTAAAATGGTTACCATGTATTCAGTACATCATTCAGAGCCCCCACAGGGAATTTATTCTTCTTTATCGTTCTTTAGAAAGGCATCGATACCTGCCATCTAGTGAGTTTTGTTAGGACTTTTTAGCTGCATATCTTTTTGGTACAGCATTCAAGATGTCACCACGTCCTCACAATAATTGCTTATTATACTCTGTGACAATGACCGACACTGACAATTTAAATAAAAAATGATTATACCTTAGATTTAGTATCTATATCTATGGATTTTATAGGTGTATAATACACTCCCGGAATACTCTGCAGGCACACCTGCACCCAAAGAGTAGAATAATATACCAAAACTAAGTATTGCCTGTACAGTTTGACTGCACAGGCAATACATCTTTTTCAGTCAAACTGTACAGGCATTTACGTGTGTAGGAGAAAACTGTACCGTTATAAAGATACAGTTTAAAAGAATATCGAAATAGGCATTTATTTTGCTGCTTGGTTTGGCCTACAAGGTACGACTGCGTTAGCACAACCGAGCGTGTGTGGCAGGTCGCATGCACAGCTCTCAGTTGTTTGCGGATATAAATACTTTTTGATAATGTTGAAGTTTTTATAGATATTTACTGTTACTGCACCCGTGCACTGGTCAGTCTGGCTGCGGCAGGTACTCCGATGCATGATGGTATATTGGAGACCGTGCACTAGGCGACCAAGAATGTCTGGCTGCGGCAGCATTTTAAACGCGCGAGATTGCATGACAGCCGAATTGCTGCGTGCAGCCAGAGCAATATAACGCAAATATAAAGTTCGAAGGTCCGACTTTGGACGTAGGTAGCTATCGATATCAAACAGAACACTACACCCTGATTCCGAGCTGGTCCGGACATAAATCCAGAACAGGACCTTGTAAGTATCAACGTAGTTCAAGCCCAATGGATCTGACAGAATCAAGTTTATGTGTAAATACGGGTATTCAGCTGAATCTGGCTAGACTGGAGGCAGACCCCAACATAGTTGGGGTCTGCTCACTGTGTCTACATTTCTAATCCTACTTTCCTCTCGCAGGTCTGCTGGAAGAGATTTCGCATGAAATAAGCAGTACCTTTGTGCTCTTCTATCTTAATGTTATGTCTTGTTTAGTATTTTGTGTGTACATAAATAAATAAATAAATAAATAATAGTTTGGGAAAAGGCTAGGCAGATGATTAATCAAATAATAATTTCATTTCAAAATAATACATTGATTCAAATAATTATAAAACATTTATTGTAATTTTGACCGCACTTAACATTGAGCTATCTTAATACTTTTTAAGTTCTGTAAATAAATCAATTAACATAACTACTATAAATAAATCAACTCGGTTTCCTTCTAGGGTTGGGACTAGGTAGACGGTACTGTCTTAAACCAAGGTTGAGATCATAGAAGCTCATGTGGTGATAGGAGAAATATTCAGGATTCTGATACACACAGCATTTTCCCGCGCCGAGGCCGAGGATCTGGAAATATAGCAATATTATGTTATACATTCCACGATCAGCAATCGAAACATTGACTCGGGTTAAAATATCGCAATGCAAAAGTAAAGTACATTCAATACCTAAGTACCTCAATATCGGAGGGATGATAACAAAATTAAAAGGTCACCATTGTGGTAATACTGTCAGGAACAAAAAGTATAATTATTATCAATACGATGCGATAAGGTTCCGATAGACCTAGAGGTAAAAAAAAGAAGATTAAGATTACTAGGGAGCAGAGGTTATGAGACCGAGAGGCCCTCTGTATCAAAACGACCTTTATAATTTAAAATGACCATGGCTCGTCGAGAGTAAAAAGGGATACCCGGAAAAACATGTTACAAAATTATTCTTTCCTTAAATTATTATTTTTTGGTCACAAGGAGGAGGCAATTAAGGTTTCAAGAGGTCCGGCCTCCGTAATATTCCGTATCAAAACGACCTTTAAATCAAAATTGACCACGGCTCATCAAGAGTAGAAAGTTCGTTTGTCTTTGGTTATACCTCTCCAATAGTGTCCCTGAAGACTTAGAGACGTAGAGATGTTTTCCACAGCCTCGAAAGATAGCAAAACATTGTCTTTAGATAAATCGTGACCATACCTGCGAATCTGAAATAAAAAAATATATAAAATTTAAATACAATAAAAGCAACTGTAAGTAACAAGTACGCTTAAGAAGAAATCAATTACAAAATCTAAACATAAAAGCCTAGTTAAATCTAAGCTTGACTTTTTAAACATGCAAGAAAGTTCTATTCAAAAGACTGAATTAAACAAAACACCATCTAGCACACAAACGTGCAAAAAATAATCGACGATATTGCAAAATCACCTAAATTGGTGTCTTACCCAGAAACAGAGGGCACTACTGTTTCTCAAGTCATGCAGGATTCAGCAAAAGGTAGTCATCGTAAAATTATTGGTAATAGAAATAGAACATACTCCAGTAAAATTTGTATACTTAGTGATAATAATGTAAATAGTATTTTAAGAATTGCTGAAAATGTTTTCCCAGATAATAAAATCTGTCATTACTGTCTACCGAATGCGGAAATAATCGAACTCCTATCAGGGTTTGAATTAAAACTTGTGAATTACACTTTTAAAGATTATTGTATCATTATATTAGATGAAAGAGACTTTGTCGTCTCTAAAAACTGTGAACCACTGGTAAATCACATAAAATGTAAGCTCTCCAAGGCTTTCGATTATGTGGACCACAAAATACTCTTAAATAAATTATACACATAAGGTGTCAGTAGAAACATTTATGACCTGATTAAATATTACTTATGTAATAAAACGCAAATAACACGAATAACCAGGATATGTCCCAATATGAAAAAAATGATGCGTTATTCATCCTCATGTAGACAGGTTACATCTGGCGTTCCACAAGGAAGTGTTTTGGGTCCTCCTCTT
This sequence comes from Noctua janthina, assembly GCA_963576755.1. Taxonomy (NCBI): domain Eukaryota; kingdom Metazoa; phylum Arthropoda; class Insecta; order Lepidoptera; family Noctuidae; genus Noctua; species Noctua janthina. The sequence goes on from OY755066.1 coordinate 2,312,203, forward strand.
TTTATAATATACATCAATGATCTTCCAAGAGCAACAAAATACAACACAATTCTATTCGCCGATGATAGTACAGTACTGTTCACAGGAGATAATAAATCACACATGGCACCTGAGATAAGTTTAATGTTATGTGGCAAATAGACAAAAATACTCAAAAGGTGGGAGGAAATTTATAGTAGTTTCTTGGGACTTTTTTATCTGGTTTCTAGAGAAGTGCAGAAGAATTTAAAAAAAAAAAATGTGAGCCGTCACGGGACGCCTGGCAGATGTGAAACATCGACATTATTTTGTAAAAGTAATATGCAGAAAAGAACGATTGTGATAGGAACTAAATATGTCATAATGATAAAATAAAATATTACGATTTTTTTTCCAGATAACGATGACTATTTATTGAATAAACATTTATTTTCATTAAATACAAAAATTTACGAATTTATTTCAAATCGTGACTACTTAATTCGTTTAATCAGTGACTTCGGTAATAGTTATATTCGATGTTGCCTCTGAGGACGGTATTACTGTGACAATTGGTCGATGGTAACTGAAGTATGTTACAAAAGTATTGGACATAATATTATCAAGATATCTAATAAATACAGCATTTATTGTTGTTCCGTATCTGGTGGTAGGTTCTCTTGGATTGTTATTAATTTGCAATTGAAATTCTTCTTGGAGAAACGTAATTAATTAATTAATACATCCAGCAGGTGACGCACCGTACACACTACTGCATATAGACTGTATACACGAATACTTTTAGGTCGTTCTGGAACCGAAACACAGTAACTCCAGTCGAGTAATAGTTACTATTGGCATATTCTTTTTTTTTTTATGACGTCTAATATAGAAGTTAGAAATTTATCACATTTTTTCTGTCATTCGAGTTAAATCTTAGTAGGGCTCCCACTATTTCATTCATAAACGCAATAGCGAACGCGGTCCGCTCGATGATGACGTAGCGCGGCTCAGCTGTGCGTAAATTCGTCCGACGTCCATTGACCCCGCTCAACTGCGAGTCAGTCGAGCGGGTCAATGGACGTCGGACGAATTTATTAACCGACTGCAAGTAGTATTTCATTTCAGGTCCGATTTAGGTTGGTGTAAGTTCATTTACCTACATCATTTCTCGTTCGTATCAGAAGCACGGCACGGTTTTTACCACTATCACATCTCTTTGTTAACGAGAGAAATTAATTGGCATTTAATTCACCACTCTCGCATCACGAAATCACTACTACTCGTACCTATTGAACTAGACAGTACGCTTAAGAATTAGGCCTTAAATCGAGTGTCGACCAATCGAACCTACCTGATTCATAAAATAATACTGCCTAAAACATTTTTTTTGCGGTAATGCTGGCGGCTGTTACAAACGCAGACAAATCGCACAGAAAAATGAATCGTTTCGTCTGTCGAATAGAGTTCATTATTAGTTGGATGTATTTTAGGTATTGGAGGTATTAGGTTGGAATTAAGACCTTATTTTAATAAAGTGAACCGTGTAATTCGGTTGTGCATCTTTTTAACCGTCAGGTCGGACGCGAGACAATAGGTTTCTCAGAATAATTTTAGTAAACTGCGTATTTTACTTAGGTACCTAGTTTGGGTAAAATTTCTAATTTTCACCGTTTACGGTTAAGAAATAAAGTCTAAATTCGCTTTTCGTATTTTTATTTGTGTACCAATTTATCTATCTCGTAGGTACCTATTTGCGCGACCGATCCTTTGGTTAGAACGGTATACATAACATCATGCCTGTTATCCCCGAAGGGTTTGGCAGAGGTGTACCTAATGGTACACCCACATTTTTCGCCAGTTATGTTTAATTCCCATGTAATAAGGGGCGAGCTTATTGTCATCAACCGGGCACAAATCCATACTAAATATTTTATTTTTGTTTATGTAGGTATCTAACGCATCGGCATCTTTTGTTTTCAAGACGGTGAAGGCACACTTGCGGATGAACTAATTAGATAGATACTTACATCTTACATACCTATTATAGCAATTCAATTCGTTATTCAAGCCATAGATTCTCTAGCTTTGTATTGAAGGTTTGCTAATCATGAGTTTGCTATAGGTTGCAGTGGTCAGTACCTACCAACCACGTTGTTGCTACAGTAGATACCTACCCGCGACAATAATAAATCGTTTGATTCCGCATTCATGACCATTGTGTTGTTTGTTGTTTGATCTAAATTGCGTTTATGTTTACGTACTTAACAGTTAAATAACTCTAATTTTTCCTTCATACTTTTTACGGGCTTAGGACCGTCGCGTCAGTAATACATTTTACGTCTAAGTCGGTACCTACCTACTAACTTTGTAAGTACCTACTCTTTTATTATCAAGAAAAGGTATTGCAGGCGCAGGCGTATTTAAAAAATTGGAGCTATCTACAAACATAATCAACTTATAACTAACTAAGGCTAAACACTTTTTAAATAATTTACACTTCCCTGTATCGAAGCAACTGCTCAAAATGGAGTCCACTTTGCTCGATACACAAACGGGCACGTTTAATCAAATTGTCTTTTAATTTTCCTAATGTGTATCTGTCACTTTTCACAATATTAAATGCGTCCACTATCGCACTTCTTAACTCATCTCGAGTAGTATGCTCCTCGAAATAAACAAGTCTTTTAATTTCGGACCACAAATAAAAATCCAGTGGTGTTAAGTCAGGGCTCCTTGCGGGCCAAGCCACAGGGCCACCACGACCTATCCACTGCTCACCAAACTCACTGTTAAGGTACGCACGCACTGCAGTAGCAAAATGAGCAGGGCATCCATCATGCTGGTAGAACATACCGCGTAAATATGCCAGAGGCACATCCTCAAGCAACTCCGGTATTACGGTTTGCAGCATTTCTAAATAAGAACCGCCAGTCAGGTGACCTTCAATAAAAATAGGCCCTATTATTTGGTCGTTAATAATGCCTGCCCAAACATTCACGCTGAATCTAACCTGATGGTTATCTTCGCGAATGAGGTGCGGGTTTAAAAACGACCAATAATGTTCGTTGTGAACGTTATACAGACCCACTCGTGTAAACAACGATTCATCCGTCCACAGTATGTTGGCAGTGGCATTTTCCAACAACCATTGGCTTAATGCGATTCTCCTTGGCCCGTCGCCTTCGTAAATAGCGTGCGCTCGACGAAAATGGTATGGATGTAATCCATTCGTATTTAATACTTTCCATACGTAATATTGGCTAACATTGAATCGCCTGGCCGCCATTGTGGTACTTTGACGTGGGTCGCGTTCGAAGTACTCCAGTATGTCTTCCTCTAATTCCGCCGAGTATGGTAGTCTACCGCGGCCCTGCGCGTGTGCGGGTGCTCGAAACTGTCCGTGATCGAGGAGGCGCTGGGTTACAGCCAGAATGGTGGAGGTGAAGGGAACTTGAGGGTCGGTGATTCCACGTGCGCGCAGTGAGTTCAAGTGTTCCGGCTGAGCATAAAGTCGTCTAGCCTCTTCCAGGTTATGGTGCGCCATCCCTTTACATTGTTTACATTGTCTACATTTCAATTACATAAAAAAAATTATAAGTGGAAGTGCGGAGTCTCCTAATACAAGCAATTCCTTGCTTAAAAGGTGACCTCCAATAATATGTATCTAAACGGCCATTGTAATTGAAATAAACATTTTTAATTTTTTTTTTTTTTTTTTTTTAATTTTAATTTTAATCCCATAAAAATCCACCATTGCCCAATACTCCACGTTGGAGTACGAGTATTGCCAACTCATTTTTAACATGCGATTTGGTTGCGCGTGAGTGACCGAACATAGCGAACCGCGCGTCAATACTAGCCGGCTAGACTGTGTAAGCGTTTGGTGGGGGCGTGGCTTACGGATCGATGAATGGATTTTTCAATGGGTACCGTTCGCATGTGTTGCCGATCGTGAATACGTTTTACACACACATATGCATTTACCGCAAGGAAGCGTTACTTCGAGTTCTCATTATTTCACAAAAAAAACATTAAATTAAATTTTTCGTGATTTTTTTTATTTTTACTTTTTGAAAAAAATAGTCCCAATCGTTTCGAAATCGATGATTGAGTTTATGGCTTTCGGTTCCAGAACGACCAAAAAATAACCGTGTATATATACCATCATATATATACAGTCGCCACGCCAGAAATCGGTTTTACGTGCGGCTATAGATGTTTCACATCAAAAAAAAAATTACGTCGCACGCGACTTTTTTTTTAATTTCTTTTGACATTTTGTTTTTTCGTTTATGAATAACTTGAAAGTCGACGAATTCGTATTGTGGCGTAAAATATAAATTATTATTGTTATTCAGTAGATTATTAATATTGTCACTTAGTGCGAGAGCATAGAGGAATATAGCTTATTCCTCTATGTGCGAGAGGGACAAGTCTATCATCCGGCAAATCCCTTTTAGTACCATTTTTTCTCTATCCCTTACATCTATCGGTAATGAAAAATAGACTATAACTAGCTTTTTTTTTTTTTTTTTTTTTTGGATTGGAAATCATCAAATGACCCCCCCCACTCTGGGCGGAGCGGAAGGGAGTGTCAGACTTGTACTGACTAAAACCCATCCATGTTCCTTCTTTGCCCTTTGTGTTCCAGGGCCACGGTGTCTCTTTCGAACAATCCCGCAGCTCTGGCAGGCATCGGCCCATGCGGACCCCTACTCGGTTGCTGACATCTCTTTGAGGCGCGCGTGAAACACGAACGCGCCGTCGACACGGCCTGTCGTCATAAGACGGCCGGACGGCGAGCTAGCCCATAACTCGCCGTCCACAGGCCCGCGCCTACGGTGGCCGGGAGCCACCACGTGACCCCCGACGCCCAGGGCGTCTCCCGCGGCGGCTGGGACGTGAGGTTCTTTCCCTCTCACGTCCCGCCACCTCCTTCACTAGCATGACTGCTTCGCAGAAGGAGGTGACGGCTTCCCATTCCCTCTCGCTCCGGACCATGGCTTGAACCAAGGCCGGACGCGAGAGATCGCCGCCGCCAGACTATACCTAGCTTTAGCTATAGTTGGTTAATATTGCAATGCAATTTAGACCAAATAAAGGTTCAAAATACGGAGCTGAAAAATACGGTTGAGTTCTTGAGTGGTAAATACGACGATCTCATAACTAAACTAGCCCTTTTGGAAAGGGAAAAGAAAAGCACATTGGAGTATGTAGGATATTTGGAGGAAAAAGTCGACATCATGGAACGAAATTCAAAGACATCTAGCTTAGAAATTCGTAACGTACCGAAAAAACTTAATGAGTCTAAGGATGACCTGATAAATATTGTGAAAAATCTGGGAACCGCTGTAGGCACCGAAATACAATCAGGTGAGCTCAGAGATGTTTATCGTCTTACCAGCAACAAAAAACCCCAAACCGATGGACCTATAACCGCCGAATTTATGTCAACCATGACAAAGGACAAACTTCTTACTTATAATATTAAAAACCACAATCGGGACCACAAGACCAACAGGCTTAACAGCTCACACGTTAAGATAACACGTTAAGATAACACGTTAAGATAACACGTTAAGATAACACGTTAAGTAATAGTCCCATTTTTGTCTCGGAGAGCCTTACCACTAAAGCCAAGAAGCTGTTCTATCAAGCAAGAGAGTTTGCAAAGCTAAACGGCTATGCGTATCACTGGACATCACATGGCAAAGTCTATGTAAAAAAGGCAGAAGGTGCGCCGGCAAAGAGAATATCACAAGAATCTGATTTTGAAGCTCTGAAACTACAAAAAAAGTGACTAAAAACACTTATCAACACCCAACAACGTGTCCTGCCTAAAACATTGGAGCTACGTCTGAAAATTGCATGCCTCGTAAACTTTTCTGTAGTTAACATAGTTTTAAGTTTTTTTCTTCTGTTTTCTACATTTTTGTACAACACACTAAAACCAAAGTACATTTTATCTCTACCTACACAACCTACACAATACACGCTATCATTTCACACGACTAATAAGAAACACAATACACTTAATCCACGACGTCAGTTTTTAATACATATAGCTACACTAAACTCACTCTATTTTTTACTTTACATTCACATATTCTCCACTAGCCCGCGGTTTAGCCGACCTAGTACTGGGATAACCGGCAGCCTATGTGTTGTTCCTGGTTATAGACTATCTCTGTGTCAAGCTTCCTTTACGCTCATCCAACCGTCTTCCTGTGAAAGGGTAGCAATCATCCATCCATCCATCCATCCACTCATTGTCATATGTTTTCTCATTTTCATTAATAATAATACAACTAAATGGTACTATACATTATTATTACGTACTAAACACCCAATGACGCCCTATTTTGGTTCACTCACAAAAAAACAATTTAACAGAGGATAGCGTTAAAGAAATTATAAACAATATAGATCAGCTCTCAGTCTCTACCACACTTAATTGTGACCCCGAAGAATGCACTAACTATATCACTAACCCTTCCAAGAAATTAAAAATAATTACCCAGAACATTCGCTCTATTCATGCAAACTTCGACTCTTTTTTAACACTCCTTAACAGAATAAACCTTGACTGCGATATATTAGTACGAGTATTGACTGAGTGCTGACTGAAACTTTATAATGATTCAATCCCAACCATCGATAACTACTCTTATTACCAAACAAAAAAACACCTCAATCAGAACGATGGTGTGGTTCTTTATGTTAAAAATATAGAAAACTACACAGTCGAAGAACCAAAGTTTTCGGATGCCAGTTGTCTAGTGCTAAAAATCGGCACCGATAAGGCAATAATATGCATTTATAGATCTCCGTCTTTTAGAGACTTAAGTAACTTCCTACAGTCTCTAAACTCTCTTTTGGCAAGCTTGACTACATATAAAAGCATAGCAATAGTTGGTGACATTAACCTTGACATCGCATGTACTTTATTTTCAAACCAAACCTCGGACTATCTCGATCTCATAGCTTCCCATGGCTTGCTACCTGCTCACTCACTTCCCACTCGAGATAATGCCTGTCTTGACCACGTCATGTTCAAAACTCACTTGACTGCACTTACCATAGTTCTACACGCCTCTGTCACCGACCATAACCCTGTACTGCTGTGCCTTGATCTTAAACGAGATGTCAATCCACGGTCACACACATTTTTGAAAACTAATTACGAAACTCTTGATAGTGAGATGAAGACTGCAAGTTTCCAAGTAATTTATGAACACACCGATGCTAATGAAGCGACAAATAGTTTAATCACCATTCTCGCTAGACTCATTAATACCCACACATCTATAATCAAGGTTCCAAGTAAAAACGTTTACTCAAACCGTGGATGACCGTTGGTATGCTCCGCTGTATGCGTAATAAAGATACAATGCACAAAAAGCTCAAGCTTTCTCCAAACAATATTATATTAAGTACTACATATAAAAGGTATAGGAACTACTGCACAAAAATTTTGAAAAAATTAAAAAGAGACTTTGACAGGAGAGAATTGATTGAGGCTTCAAAGGACAATAAAAAGATTTGGAAGGTGATAAAGAGAGTGACTAATACAGACAAGCCTAACATACCCAACACCGAATTATTGGCTTCTTCTACGTCACCTCAGCTCTCGGTGGACAAAGTAAACGAGTTTTTTGCCAATATCGGCAAGGAACTTGCTGATAACTTTTCACGTCCACTTGGTAGTCATAAAGTCCCATCAGACACTACCCCTACATCTCCACCTTTACAATCATTCGTCATGTTAGACACCGATGAAGCGGAGGTTGCAGAGTTGCTAATGTCACTTAAAACAGATTCTGCTGTAGGCTGGGACAATATTCCTACAAGGTTTTTAAAACGCTACTCATTGATACTAGTCCCCATACTCACACATATTTTCAATCTCTGTTTCCATACTGGCACTTTCCCCTTGTACTTCAAGAAGGCCATCATACACCCAATTCATAAAACTGGAAGCAAAAAATTGGTAAATAATTATCGTCCTATTGCAGTGTTACCTTCCATTTCCAAAATACTAGAACGACTAATTAATAAAAGACTCGTGACTTACATGGAAGATAAAAAGCTTTTTTCTCCCAACCAATTCAGCTTTAGACGCAGTAAATCTACTAGTAGCGCTGTAATTGACCTAATTGACTATGTTACCAAAAATATTGACAGGAAAAAGAAGGTATTGTCAATTTTTTTGGACCTAAAAAAGGCATTCGATACGGTTTCGATTTCTGATTTAATAATAAAGCTTGAAGAACTGGGGATACGTGACCAATCACTTAACATCTTCAATGACTACCTTCAAAATCGAACACAATGTGTAAAAATACAAAATTACCTCAGTGGAGAGCTTCCAGTGACATTCCAGTGGCGTTCCCCAAGGCAGTGTGATAGGTCCAACCTTATTTCTAATATACGTTAACCAACTATGTAATCTGAGTTTGGGAAGTGGAAAAATCGTGGCATTCGCTGATGACACTGTCCTTACCTTCTCTGGTGATACGTGGGATGACACCTTCGATTCCGCACAAAAAGGACTAAATAATGTTCTACAATGGCTCAAAAGACACATTCTCACAATCAACATCGACAAAACTAAAATTCTTACATACAGTTTAAGAAATTCGAGTCAACCACCAATTTCGTACGCTTTGGTAGCGCACTCTTGTATACTCCCTGGCACTGCGACATGTAAATGGCCCGAACTGGAACGCTGTAGAACCATTAAATATCTCGGTGTGACTCTCGACGACAGCCTGAGCTTTGCACCACATATTGAGTTACTGACGAAAAGAATTAGAAAGCTAATCTTTGTCTTTAGTACTCTTCGCCACATAGCAGGACCCCAAATTATTAGGTGTACATATTTTGCTCTTTGTCAGTCTCTCTTAACGTACTGTATAAGCGCTTGGGGTGGTGGACCAAAAACTACTCTTTTGAAACTAGAACGAGCTCAGAGAGCCGTGCTAAAAACTAGCACCTTTAGGTCCATCCTATTTCCAACTGAGGAATTATATAGGAACTGTAAAGTCCTTACAGTGAGGCAATTATTTGTCTTACACATGGTACTATATCAGCAACAAAGAACGTCCTATGAAGTAATCACCACAAGACGCAAAGACAAGGTATGTCAACCCTTCCCCTGTAAATTCTCTTTTACAAGAAGATTTCCTTGTTTCCAAGGTCCTCATCTCTATAATAACCTTAACAAAGTACTAGACTTCTACTCACTACCTAAAATGCCACTCAAAAAGAAACTAAGTGATTGGCTACTAACACAACTACAACAATACAGAAAATTTATTGTTGACTCAATACAGTTCCCGTTAAACTATCCTATGCTCATACACATCCACACTCACATACACACACACACACATACACACACGCACGCACACACGTACACACACGTACACACACGCACACACACTACACTACTCTGCTCATACCATATATTACCTTTGTTTTCATTCTATTTCCTTTCTAAATAGTTTAATTGCCCGTTTACTTATACTGCATAATGGACTAGTCATATTTTTTGTAAAATGGCATGTATGTACTAATTACAATTAAGAAACATCCACTAAAGGGTCGGGCCCAGCATCTTTAACACAAGTTGTCTTGACAACTTAGCAAAGGTATTGGTGTCGCCACAATATTGTTTAATTTTCCTTAAATTGTATGTATTAACATGTATCTAATGTAAAATGTTAAACTTGATGCAAATAAATTATTATTATTATTATTTCCTTTATTTATGTTTACACAAATCTTATACATTTTTAAATATTTCTTAAACTAAAAACAATATAAAAAACATTTAAAAATATAAAAAATTGTAGCCCACCGGTATCGGGAACAGGATCCAAGCTACCGGCGGTCAGGGCTCCAGAGAGAGGAACCTCCTGACAATACGAGCCGTGTCCAGGAGTACCGCTTTCTGAATCAAACCCCAAACGAGAGCCTCCTCAGGTATTGGTCGAGGCTCTTGGCAATTAAGCCATGGGCTGATACAACTATCAGCACAATGATCGCTGAGTCCACATCCCACATGTCGACAACCTCGTGAGCCAAGTCAAGGTACTTGATTTGCTTATCTTTCTCGGTTTTCACGAGGTTCCCATCATGCGGGACCGTTATGTCAACAATCATTGCACGCCGCTCTGATCGATCCACCACCACTATATCAGGCTTATTGGCTACAATAGACCTGTCAGTTACGATGGATCGATCCCAGTACAATGTGATACTGCCATTTTCGAGAACTGGGTCGGGCACATACTTATAGTACGGCACTTCCGATTCCACAAGGTTGTATTTGAGCAAGTTGCTGATGGATAATCCTGGCTACAAGGTTGTGTCTATGCAAGTACTCTCCGTTAGCCAGACGAGAACACCCGGAGATAATGTGACGGATTGATTCGCCTGGACGGTGGCATGCCCGACATATGTCAACCGTACCGTCCTTCACAATAAATCTCCGGTAGTTATTCGTCATCATAACTTCATCCATAATTGCACAGACAAAACCTTCGGTTTCTCCAAAGAGGTCCCCGGAACGTAGCCAGGCTACGGACGCTGATAGGTCTACATCGGGCCCATGCAGGGCCCGGAAAAAGCGTCCGTGAAGCTCCTTACTCTGCCATACTTCCATGCGGTCGTTAGTGTCAAGCACTACAGGTTTGCGCCAGTTCTTTAGCCAAGGAGAGCGGGGTGAGCCCCTTGTCCACTGCGACCACATCTCGATGTATCCCCACGTCGGTTTCAAGGAAATATTCCCTGAGACTGCATATCTCGCGATTGTGAAGAGTCTTAGCGTTTAAAAAGCCTCGACCCCCACACCTCCGCGGGATATACAGTCTCATAACAGAAGAACGCGGGTGATGCATTCGATATGCCGTCAACAATGTACGGACCCTCCTATCCAGGGCGTCTAGTTCTGTCTGAGTCCATTTGAGTATGCCGAAAGAGTACATCAGAACCGGCATGACCCAACCGTTGAAGGCACGCACCTTATTGCCGCCTGATAAAAGACTATTAAATACTTTTTTCAGACGGCCAAAGAAGCGCTCCTTCAAGGATTGCTTCATGTCAGCAACATTGATGCCCAGCGCTTCCGACATACCCAAATACTTATAGGTTTCAGTTGCTGAGAGGGATCTAAGATTTATGGAATCCGAGAGCTGGGTTCCCAGAGATTCCACAATCTCCCCTCGCTTTACATGCATGACCGCACATTTGTCCACACCAAATTCCATCCTGATGGCGCTACTGAAAGTTTCAGTTACTTTCAGTAGCGCCATCATCTTTTTTAGCTCCATCAGTTGCAAATCGTTGGGGGCAAAGAGTTTCAGGTCATCCATGTAAAGGAGGTGAGATATAACTTGACCACCTCTCCTCAACCGATAGCCTAGACCTGAATCTTCCAGCAGCGTGCTAAGAGGATTCAAAGCTAAGCAGAACCAAAGCGGACTCAAACTATCGCCCTGAAATATACCTCGCTCTATCCTTATCGGCTCGCTATTCCTCTGGATTTGCCGACATCCCGGATAGCGAAGGACTGTCCTCCATTGCCCCATACATGACATCAGGAAGATGAGCAGAGTTGAATCAACTTTATACAACTCTAGCACCCTCATGAGCCATGTATGTGGCACCGAGTCATAGGCCTTCTTATAGTCTATCCAACATGTCGACAGATCCCTTCGGGAACGGCGAACCTGTTGACTAATGGCAATATCAATGAGGAGTAGCTCCTTAGTACCGCGGGACCCGTTCCTACATCCATTTTGAGAAGCGGACATTACAGAATTGTCATCAATGTGTTTGTTAATTTTAGCTCTCAAAATGGATGTAAGAACTTTATAGACTGTCGGAAGACAGGTAATCGGTCTATAATTTTTGGGCTCCGCAGTACTAACCGATTTATGGAGCAGGTGGGTTATCCCTGTTGTCAGGAACTCTGGCAGCGACCCTGACTCTAAGGCTGACTGGAACAGGTTCGCCAGGCGAGCGTGCGACCTTGTAAACCATTTAATCCAGAAGTTGTGCAGCCCATCCGGCCCTGGAGATTTCCAGTTAGGCAACGGACGGACTGCACGAACTCGTCTTGGGGGCTGATAGTGATTGCCCCCATTTCTGGTACTAAATCGCACGCTCGCTCGACCTCCCAAGTCCATTCACCCTCGGTATGGCTAACAGGCACCGACCAGATGCTGCGCCAGAATGAACACATGGCATCATCATCCGGCAGGCGCGTGTCAGCCACACCTTGGTCCGGTCGCTCCCAAGCCCTATAAACCCACCTTTCATCTCTTTGGAATGTGCGATTCTGAGTGTATCGGTCCACCCGCCGCTTATACCTACGAATACGGTTTGCCCACGCATAAACTTTCTGCTTCAGGAAGTCGATGCGCTCTGTGACACGGGACATGTAGTCTCGAGCACTGATACAGTCCCCGAGAACGGCCGCCTCACAAAACGCATCACTCTAGGGCGAGTATTGCCCTCCCTGAAGCAAATCAGTTTGCCGATGAGTGCTCTGGCCTCACCATTTCGTCGTTCAATCCTGTACTGCCATGACGGTACGGCTGGTTTAGGTCGTGTAGCTCTGTCATTAGAAAATTTGACATGAGCTTCACGACATGCCGCTACAGCCGCACAATACAGGATTGAGTGAGCATCGGTGAGGTCTTCGCAGTTATCAAAATAGTTTGACAACTGCGAATCCAGAACAGCCACCAGCACCCTATTTTTGTTATGCATGGGCAAACGAGGTATGCGTGGTCTAAGATCGGGTTGCATGAACCGATATTCTCGAATCGCACCCTCCAAAGCACACCTCATTTCCTCATTGCACTGGGTACTTACATTAGTAACCATGTCATTACTCACGTTGTTATCGTGATTTGGTATTATGGTAGACTGTGGTGGAACCACAGTCTGCGGCGGCGTGGCAATGACATGGCTACTCTGCATTTCAGTCTGCAAGCGATCAAGTACGGTGTCATCCAACATACCATTACGCTGGATGACTCGCACCTGATCCGACAGTCGTTGTGCCGACACGTTGACAGCTGGCTCAAGCACCTGAAACAGAGAGAGCATCCGAACACGGTACGCGGTCAGGTTGTTACCCCCCTCTGTAGCCCCATAGTATGCGCGCATGACATTTGCATTAATGGATTGCGTCCATCGCATGCGCGGCACACTCCCGCCGGGAGCTGGGACCCTATCAGAGGCCGGTGGGCCTCGAGGTCCTAAACCGTCCGGCGGCCGGCGTCCTCCTCGTCGACGTGGTGGTGGCGTCGTCAGTGGAGAGAAATACTCGTCGCTCGAGCTCGACGCAACTGCCACGGCCGGTGTCACAGCACTCACGACGGGGCTGGATTCCGGCGGCGGCGAGGCGGAGCTGAGCGACGGGTCCGGAGGCGATAGGCGTGCGCGTCGTGCCGCTGATCTCGTCAACATTTCTTCATTTCTTTAATCTTTACTAAAATTTTTTGAAAGATATTGTGTCAAATCAATGGTGGTGGTGTGGTTTTTTCTTATTCTATTTACTTTTTGCATTTTCATATTGTTTCTTCATTGATTATTGTGATAAAAATTGATATTATGAAATGTGGTATGATTTAAATCTTAAATTAATATTATTATTATATTTTAAGATGGTCATGGTCATCACTATGATTGATGTTTCTATCATATATATTGGTTGAGTTCTTCATTCTTGATCTGTGATCCGCATGGACATAAATCCGACATTCGCGTCTTTCATCTGTCTGTACCTGCCATACTCAACCTTTTTTTTATAGGGGCCACAAACACGTTTCAGTCATGGTGTTGCGGACCGCAAGCAACAATTATTAAAGGTGTTAATAAAAACGTAATTCAGAATTAACAATTTATTATTATTATTAATAAAAAAAGAAAAGGTGATTGAAAAGCCACATGCGATCTAGAGCAAAAAATAAATCACAAATTAGGTTTTGATGAGATTTTTGAAACTATGAACACTTTTTTTTAAAATTTTATTGTTTTCTGTAGCATTGTTTTTGTTAGGAAATTTTAAAATGGTTTACAATTTAACTATAGGTCGGCCAATCACAAAGGCCCGGCGGGCTGCAGGTTGAGTATAGCTGGTCTGTAAAGTATTACCAGTTTACCACAGAGTACTTAGTACTTTTTACCAGTATTATATTGATACTCTGTGCTTTATTATATTGACTTGACTGCACAGAGCATCATATAATCATATTGACTGTTACGTCAAAGCTCAAGGCTGCAGCTGTGCGCATGTTTTATAAAACTAATTGGAATCCAGCTAAATAAATTAGTCTCGCTTATTTAATGCTGAGTAGCGCGTTGCGGCAGTGTTCACAGTATCTCAACAAAATGGTGCCTGAAGTCGTATTTGTGTTGGGTGCGCCTGGCGCCGGCAAGGGAACGCAGTGTTCATTTATTTCTAAAGAATATGATTTTGTACATCTATCCGCTGGCGATTTGCTGCGAGAAGAGCGACAGAGGCCTGGGTCCGAGTACGGAGAGATGATCGAGGAGAAAATCCGGAACGGCGAGATTGTACCTGTAGAGGTTACGTGCTCTCTCATTCACAAGGCTATGCAGAACTCTGGTAAGACGCGCTTCCTTGTTGACGGCTTCCCGCGCAACAAGGACAATTTAGACGGCTGGGATCGCGTCATGACTGACAAAACGAAGCTGCTATTTGTGTTATTCTTCGAGTGTTCGCGGGACATGTGCACAGATCGGTGTTTGGGTCGCGGCGCTGCCGGCAGCGGGCGCTCAGATGACAACATTGAGAGCCTCCAGAAAAGATTCAACACGTATCTAAATGACACCTTGCCCATCATCAACCACTACGATGAGATGGGTCTGGTGCGCAGGATTAATGCAGAGGTGTCTCCACTTGAAGTGTTTGAAGATGTGAAAACTGCATTCAACAACATTGGATTGCAAAGTTTAGTAAACTAATTCATTTAACTTTTGTAGGTCAATCTGGAGCTGTGTACATTGCAGAGTATTTTCTTGTCTTAGTAATATTGATGTTAATGAATAAACCAGTGAGCTTTAAATACTGAGTAAATTAACACACCTGAATAAAGCCACTGCACTAAAACAAAAATACTGTATGAATTTTGAGGCTATTGCAGAGCATTTGCTTTTAATCCAAGGTCTTGAGTATGCCTTAATTACATTAAGTTCAACCTTTACAATGAAATTGTAATTTGAATCAGTACCTACTCAGTAGATATGATGAATTCACTGCTGAGTCCACAATTAGGTAAAATTTACAGATTTTTGCATTTTCTCATAGTGATAGAGTTATCTCTAAATTGCCAACTCATACAATAAGCTGAAATTAATTATAAAATTTTAATTGAACTGAAACATTGTATTCTTATTTTTTAAATTGTGTTTAAGATTTAGTTTCCAACATTGGATTTACATGTATTTAATGCATTAGAGTATAGTCTTAAATATATTTTAACTCATATTTTTCTACATTGCAGTCTAATACTTTGAGTGGTTTTAATTTGTCAATCAGATCTTGATATGTTCTTGATAGAGAATATTGTTATCTACTAACATACTTTGTAATCATCTTATCAGCAAGAGGTCTAGAGTCAAAATTGCATTAATATTATACTTGTTGTTGTATTCTCTATGATAATTCAGAAAACACTTGTAGTCTAGACTTTAGCCTGCAACGTCACATAGTGTCTTCTGAATCATCTCTCAGACAATACAACAATAAGCATAATTACCGTTGAACTTCAACTACAGGTAAGTTCGTTTGACTATTCAATAAATTAGTCTTACAAACTTAAAATATTATTATACTTTGATTTAAAATGTTAGTTGTTCATATTTATCAAGTTAATATTTATATGTATACTGCTTATTATCTTGTCTTTACTGAAGATATTTCTACATAATAAATATAGACCTGTACCGTACAAGCTTAATTTGATGCCTTTGTTTAGTAGTTAAGAGTAGTTAAAATTATCTATTTTCATAAAGTAAAAAATGGCATTTCTCTGTAATCTAGTAAATAGTGCCGTATAGCTGGAAGGAAATACCAATATGTTCAAAATGTGCATTGTCAAAGACACATTCCTTGATTTTCTTATTTATAGCTAGCCCAATGTAAAAGTATGTTTAACACATAGATTGTTGACTAAGTAGATAATGTGAAAGTAAATACAATATTTATTGTTGTAATTTGTTTATTTATTTTCGTATGCTACTTTCCCATTACAATTCAAAGGATTTTGAGGGCAAATTGTTATCCATTGTTTCAGGTTTGAGAAATTCTTTAGCTGGACAATATAATCTATGTTCAGACGTATGTTTTAAAACTTTTAATGATGATGACGACATTGGAAATATTGAATTGTAATACTGATTTAACAGATTAAAGTTTTTATCACATTTCTGTATGCTATGAAAAACAGCAGTGATTAAACTTAACTATAAATAACATGTTATTGGCTGTTGGGCATGACATACCTACTCTTTGTTTTTGTCTCGATTTTCTGAACCACTTAACATAAATGTTTTATGTTACAATTAATTAGACTAAACAATAACATTTATGTTAAGACACCAGCCCTACAGTTTCCATTGTATATTTTTTGTCTCGAATATTAAGTACTTGGCTTCTTAGCGTGTCAATGTCAAAAAACAAGAAATGTTTTGTATATGTTTAGCTCAAAAATCAGCAACCTGAACTCCACTCACTGACGCAGCCAGAAGTGCGCAAGTGTCGGGCCTAATTCTGTGTGGAGAAACGCCACGTACGTACTTGAGAACAGGAGTTTTCCGTGATCTTCCATCTGTGGAGGTTGTCTTTGCTCCGGCCGACCTGTTCCGTATCTCTGTTTAGAGATTCAAGTCGGCTACGGCAACGCGTGCCCAGATGGAAGGCTCTTAGATGGCTCGATGAAGCCGTCAAGGGGTATAAACCGACACCAGCAAAGATCACATCTTGCTCTGGTGCCTTGTTATTGGCTGGACTAGCTGGTCCCATGCACCCACGAAAGCTTTTACGGCTTCTCAGCCTCTCGAAGTCGTGGTGGCATGAGTCAGTTTGTAGCTTCTAAAGCCCTTTTTGATGTTGTACAAAACGAATACATAGTAGTACTCATTTTGCACAACATCAAAAAGCGGTCAACATCATAACGCTAATGTATGTACTACATACATTAGCGGGCCTTCCGTTGCCTTCAACAAATTGGCCAGGTATTTATATATATATATGTTTAAAGTAGAGCTCGATTAGACGAGTTGTTTAGTCTGAAAACAATACCGGTTTAATAAAACCTTTCTAGAGTGTTAAAAATTATTAATAAATAATTTTAAATAAGCAATAAGCCTGATATAGTGGTGGTGGATCGACCAGAGCGGCGCGCAATGATTGTTGACATAATGGTCCCGCATGATGAGAACCTCCTGAAAGCCGAGAAAGATAAGCTAATCAAGTATCTTCACTTGGCTCGCGAGGTTGTCGACATGTGGGATGTGGACTCAGCGATCATTGTGCCGATAGTTGTATCAGCCCATAGCTTAATTGCCAAGAGCCTCTACCAATACCTGAGGAGGCTCTCGTTAGGCAGCTGGATCAAGGGCTTGATTCAGAAAGCGGTACTCCTGGACACGCCTCGTATTGTAAGGAGGTTCCTCTCTCTGGAGCCCTGACCGCCGATAGCTTGGACCCTGTTCCTGATACCGGTGGGCTACATTTTTTTTTTATATTTTTAATGTTTTTTTATATTGTTTTTTGTAAGGAATATTTAAAAATATAATCGATTTGTATAGAAATAAATAAAGGAATTAAAATATTTAAAAATATTTGTGTTATTGCAAAATTAAAATGTTTAACTGTCGAATCGATGAGCACTGCAAACACGAAACTGTCTAATCAGCGAAACCGACTAATCAACGA
The DNA here is from genome assembly GCA_963576755.1 of Noctua janthina. Lineage (NCBI taxonomy): Eukaryota > Metazoa > Arthropoda > Insecta > Lepidoptera > Noctuidae > Noctua > Noctua janthina. Next base: position 2,330,144 of record OY755066.1, read on the forward strand.
AACTGGCGAATTAAACAAACCGACGAGTGAGGTAAACTGACCAGTGATACACGGACTCAACTTCAGACTAATTTCTATTTTACCTGCATTTAGCAAAAGGGGTTTGAATTTTATGGCCGGCCTAACGTCCGCCATTTTAATTTTTTTCAAAGTTGCGGCCATGCCTAAAACCCATATTTATCGATAGCTGGTATCAATACAAATCGGTTTTGTATGATACAAAAATATGTTCTAAAGTGTCACGTTTCCGAGATATGTGCTATCAAGGTTAAAGTCCATTCACTGATGGCATCTTCAGCACAACTTTGATTTGATCAGCCGCGCTCATAACCTGTATCAATCGATAGCTGGCATCAATACAAACAAGTTTAAGTTAAGCAGCGCTTGCCTAGGTTGGTCCGTGGATGGGTGACCACCTATTACGTAACGAGTTTCCTCCGTGCCTCGGAAAGCACGTTAAGCCATTGGTTCCGGCTGTCAATCGTAGATCTTTAACACTCGTTACAGGTAGTCAGTGGCCCGAACTAGGGGTCGCAATACTGGTCCCCTTTCTCCGAAACCGGTATTCTCGGTATTGAGTCTAGGAAAATACCGGGATTCGGGTATTTTCGATATTTAGAGACATTATTTATGTATTTTATTAGTTTTTCTTTCCGTTAAAGTCATTATAGTATAAAGCCAAGGGTACACTAGGGAACGTTTTGTCCCGCAACATGACGCGCAACACTTTATTTACGTGACGCTGCAACGTTGCATATTGTCCCGCAACATGCCCCGCAACATTGTACGTGACGCGGGGCATGTTGCTTGCTCACGCCTCGAGAGCGAGCGCACGTGTCTCGCGTCAGTGTCGCGCCATTTGTCACCGAGTGTAGTCGCGTACGCAACGTGCCTCTTAACATGGCTTTAGTGTGGGGAAATGATACCGTGCTTTCACTTCTGGAGCTTTACGAAAGTCGTGAATTGTTGTGGGATACGTCTCACCGTGATTATAGAAATAAGAAAAATGACGCATGGGAGGCTATAGGCCTTTTTTTTTTTTTTTCGGATGGGAAATCTTCGAATGACCCCCCCCACTCTGGGCGGAGCGGAAGGGAGTGTCAGACTTGTACTGACTAAAACCCATCCATGTTCCTTCTTTGCCCTTTGTGTTCCAGGGCCACGGTATCTCTTTCGAACAGTCCCGCAGCCCTGGCAGAAAGTTCATACCCTGAGTTCGCAATTTGTCCGAGAAAGGAAGAAAGTGAAATCTTCAAAAACTACTGGCAGCGGAAGAGATGACGTGAAGTCCAGCGCATGGTTTGCATACGATGCAATGAAATTTTTGCTAAAGGGAGCTACAACTTCTGGAAGCTTGGATATGTTGGACACAAACGTAAGTCATATTTTGTCATTTGTAATCACAGATCTTGAAAATATCTGAATGGAATGTAATCTAATAAATTACTAAATAAAAAAGTTTGCGCTGAGTTAGCCGGTCCTTGAAATGCGCGTCCCATTCGCCCAATGCCTACCGCACCGCTGAGTCACCGTCTCAGTGTCGTTGATTGGCTGACAACGTAACGTGACTCGTGAGACGTCACATAACCAGCGGCAAACTTAGCGCGAACGAGTTGTACACAATTCACCCACACAACTTCACTTCTAAACCACAAGCATTGTTCTCAGTACGCGCCACGATGTTGTACAGTAAACATTAAAGGAAAAATTATAGTAGACCGTATAATACTAGTTTATTTAGTTAAAAAATATTCTGCCAGGGAACACATCCTTCTTCACTCGTGAAATATTCAGCAAATTTGTTTCTTATTTCCATAGCAGATTCAGGGTAGCGTCTTCCCATAGCATTTAAATTCGACATATTAACAGATCCAATTTCTCTGCGCCAAGATCCTTCTAAAATATCGTGATCCACATTTTCAGAATCAAAAGTAGGTACCTAATATATTGCAGTTCAGTAATAAAGTAATATGCAGTTTAAGTTTCACCGGGCACGACGTTATTTGATTGTTGATTAATGAGTGTGTAATGGTTTGGTAAATTTTGAGGTAGGTATACAAATTGTTAGGACGTAGTTTTAATATCCACCTGTAAATTTTCAATACACACAATAGTTAAATAAATAAAAAAAACATTAAACTGACCAAGTCTAGATGAGTTACCTAGTTAAACTGTTTTGGCTAAGATTGTAATTGTCCGTATGCAAATTACGCGCTTGGGCGTGGAGTTGCGGACACCAGCCCGTTACACAAAACAATATTGCCAAAGAAACATACATACAAACATACACTACCTCCTGAAGTCTGGTAACAAGATCTGATAGAGACCCCTCTCGTGTGTAGACACATATATCTGGACCTACCTCTGTCTTGCACTACTATTACTATTAAATCTCTGAAAACTCGTTATTCCACGCTTTTATAATTACCACGTTGACTACCCCGTGACTTTACATAACATGCACTGTTGGCATTGGCTCAAAGTGCTAGTCGCCATTGCCTTAAAAATGTAAAAAGGTTCAGGCGGACGTCCGGCCGGCGCATCTTTATGCTAACGCGGAGCGGCGGAGTACGCGACAGACAGGCCAGTTGTACTTGGCATTAATTGTATCATTATTTCCTAATAAATGATTTTCCACATAACCAAGCAGTTTTAAAACATTCACTAAAGAACTTTATGCAATAATCAAGCATAGCTTTACTGCTACTCATGAAAATATCACGAGGCATAAATAGCGGAGAAGCAGCGACATTCCTGTTGTTCGCAGTACTTGTTTTTATGGGTGTCAAATCCAGTCACAGCTCACAGAGTACTTTTATATATAGGTATAAAGGCTTTACTCAACGGGTTCAGACGGAAAGCGATTGGTGGCGCCATCTGTAACCACAAACATACAACTTTCCTGATAAATGTATATAATTGTGTAGATGTATAGTCTACCATCATTCTTGCTTCCAGGCAGGTTTTTATTTTAAAATTAGATAATTTATATTTATTGACCCCGTAATTTACTCATAGACTAACGACTATATGAATAAATTAAGGAATTACTTGGCTGCAGAAAATAAAACCCATATTATTATAATCATAGTCATTTATTTTGCCCTAAGCATTGGTGCAACAGTCGTCGGAGTAGGTCAAACATAATAGAATCAAATCTTTTCTTTTATTGTTAGTAATGTTAGCTTTTAGCGACATTGCGTCAAACATTAATAATAATATGCCGAGTTTGTCGTTAACACATTTGTTGTTGTTGAATAACACATTGAATGCCTTCAAGAACAGACTGGATGATATCTCCAAATCTTAAGGGTAACAAATATTGTCTTCCATTCAAAATTCCAATTCCAATTTCTTGAAAAATAACAAAAACGACCGGCAGATTGATTGTCTGACAGCTTGCTTCATTGATGCAAGTAATAAGTACAAAATAACTACTACGACACCAATTTAGCAGGTTTTATTTAGTGTATCACTTACATTAAAATGTATGCCAGTAGTAATGTTTTATTTGTTAAAAACATATTTTATGATTTTATTTGATATATTACGCGTATTTCGAATTTACTTAAAAAGTTTGGTAGTTTATTTAATTCAAATATAATAAAATAAACTACTAAACAGAATATTTATTTTATTAATGGTACCATTTGGCGTTCATTTGATGGAGTATAATGAAACAAGAATAAAATAGTCACTTCGTCAGTGAAGCTGTAGTATATTACAATCTATTTTCAATTTAGTCGGTTAGCGTCAGCAAACGCCATCTGTATTCACAAACCAACAATACATGATTTTATAATACGACAAAATTAAAAATGCATTAGAAGAAGGACCTGTTACTAGATTATGGTAGTCTTTCAATTTGGTAACATTATTTTCTCCTAGTTGCATGGTAAAATGTAGACAAAGAAAAACGTAAACCAATACTTGTTACTACTTGGTAACAAGTCGGTCTATCTAATCTCTAGGTGTCTAGTGGCATCCTTGCATCTGTGCGTCAAAATCAAAAACGTTCTGGATCAAAAATTTTGTATGACAATATTCCCAATATCCGCTCTATCATCATCATCATCATCATCATCATTTCAGCTGAAAGACGTTCACTGCTGGACATAGGCCTCCCCCAAGTGTCACCACATTAACCGGTCCCGTGCGACTCGCATCCAGCGGATCCCTGCAACCTTCACCAGGTTATCGGTCCACCTAGTGGGAAGTCTAAGTCGTCTAAGTCTTTTTAATCTATTTGTTTCAACGACCAGGGCTTTGTGCGTATACTAAGCGAACTCTTGCACAACCGCCGTTTCCAGGTTTACTTTCAAACTGGTAAGAGTAGATGGCGACGGCAAAGGAACGGTCTTCCTCAAGGCAGTGTGTTGGCGCCAATGCTTTTTAATGTCTATACTAACGACCAACCTACGCGGTTTCTGTACGCGGATGACCTGGCACTAGCGTCACAGTCAGCGACTTTCGAATATGTAGGGCAAAAATTGACAGAGGCACTGGACATACTGGGAAAATATTATAACAGTAATGCTCTACGGACGAATCCGCCCAAGAGACAGTCGTGTGCATTCCACCTCTGCAATAGGAACTGGAACCCGACACTCAACATCTCGTATCAATCCTAAGTATCTAGGTGTCACGTTGGACAGGGCCTTAATGTATAAGTCACACTGTCATAGTACGAAACAGAAGGTCACGACCCGAAACAATTTGTTACGTCGCCTAGTTTCCACTGGCTGGGGAACAGCACCCGATGTTCTTCGAACAACCGGCATGTCCCTGTGTTTTTCTGCTGGCGAATTTACGTGCTCAGTGTGACACCGATCCGCTCACGCAAAGCAAGTATATACTGCTCTAAACGAGACGAGTCGGATAATATCGGGCTGCCTAAAACCGAGAATCAAGAATCCGATTCCCGACGTCCTCTCTATGACCACACACCTATCACGGGGAGACTAAACAGCCGCAAAAGCTTCCTATGCTCCACTCAAGCAATCCAAGACAGGCCACCTAAAGTACGAAGCAAGTTATGGCAAGAGAAGTGTCCACCACCTTCATAAAGCCCCAAGAACAACACCTGGCTCCCGGCAGTGAACTACAGTGGTCTATGTAGAAAGCTCTGAATCGATTGCGTACCCAAGTAGGCCGCTGCAAACACAATATGGCAAAATGGGGTATTATTGGTTCCTCAAACACCGACTCCGAGTGCGGCGCTCCGGATCAAACTGTCCCACCTGCTGGAGTGTCCCAGGTATCCGTTTACCTGCACTCTTGACGACCGGAATAGCGCCTTTGCCGCTGCAATATACATGGCTACCTACTGGGCTCAAACCGTGTAATATGGAAGGAACATCGATACGATAAGAAGATCTATTTGTTTCTATGCAATTAGGAAATTACAGTCATTTGTTGGAAAACAAGCTAAATGTTTTTTTTTTTAAATTTATTTTATAAATAATAATTACAAGTTCCTTACACTTAAACAAAGCACACAATTAGACCTCTGGGGTCTATCTTAGCATGCCATGGCCAGATGGCCTGAGATGTGATCAACGCGCTATTAAAGCTTATGCTTTATGTTTTTACTATTCATTGAGTCTCTGATGTCTACAGGTATTTGGTTTAGTAAATTGGGTATTGTGAAAAAAGCGGTACGCCTGCCATAGAAGTTATTTTTGCGTGGCACTTGAAATGATTTTGATTTGGCTTGTCGTGTATTCACGTCATGCTAATTTAACTGGAATCTGAATATCACTTATCAAAATGTTCTATGAGAAATAGATACTCAGCGCGCGCTAGGTAGGTAATACTTTGCAATGTTTAAATAACCCTGTGTAATTGTCTTGGTATTTAATTTTTATGTATTTTTACAAGTTTCAATAAACGTGATTGCAAATTATGTACTTTATCTAGGTAAGTTTTAAATATGTGGAGATTATCGACTCGGCAAGAGCTCGACATTTGAAGGAGGTTTCTGTACGGTATATTGCGATTTATAATGTAAAACTTGGTGAGTGTTGCACGTAACTTGCCGCAAACAGATTCCACCTGGTAACTCCAGTTGAATCGGTTATCAATTATTAATCCCAGATAGGTATTGATATGGGACTTGCTGTATAGGCGAGCAGTAGCAGTCTGGTACGATTTTATACAGACAATCGTGACTATGAGCTATATGAAAGGAATGGATATACTTATGTGACTTGAATGTAAGTGTAGGTATAACTTTAGTTTTTTGTGGATTCAGAATAAGTTCCATATCATGGGCCCTAAGTGGGTATGGAACTTTTTGGAAACATTTACACTTTTTGGAAACATCCTGCGGCCAAGTTAAGGTTTTTGTTAGCAGAGAGTATACAGATGTCATCAGCGTATTGATAAAGGGAACAGTGTTATAATATTTTCTAGGTCATTCACGTATGCCAGGTAGTGGAGTTTACCAGACACTGAACCTAGGGCTGTGCCTTTCGTCACGTTTACAGGTCTTCTAAGGCTAGGACCAACTTTGACGCGATAACTTCGGCTACGAAGGTATTCTTTGCACCAATCGAGTAATTTCCCTCTTAAACCCGAGTTTTCCTAGTGTTTTTAATAGTGTACTGTGCCCAAGTGTGTCAAAAGCCTTGCTGAAATCAATGAATATGAGTATAACATGCTGCTTCTCATCTAGGTAAGATTGAATTTGTGTAGTCTAGGTTTGATGATCCCTTGTACTATACAATATGAGCACAGTTTTAATTACCTAGGTAATAGGTAATGAGCACAGTTTTTTTTTTTGGTATATTTTTACCTAGGTAATTATTATTTGTTACCATACAATAGTAAAAAAAACAGTACGGTATGAAGTATTAACTTTTAAGTCCTACAACTTACCTACTAATCAAAAAAATAAGTAGGTAGATACTACGACTCTTGTGCCTAATGAGACGACGAGTAATAGAGACATGCTGAGGTGGTCCCATCGGAAAGCAGCAGGTCGGAAGCATGGCTGCTTGTTGTGGGGTCCTGGTTTCGGTTCCCAGGTTGAGGAGAGCCTTGTTAGGTTTATCCATTGGGAATTTCTCAGTAGCAGCCAAGGAGTCTGGATTAATGCATTTTTGATGGTGGCTTGCCCCGTGTTGCATGGGATTTGGACATGGCAGGCCAGGTGTGGTGTGGTGTGATGTTCTATTGCGTGCACCTCAGTCTGGTCCTTTGGGGATTGCAGGCTTGATGTTATCTTGTGTTATGTGATGTAGTAAAGTTTACACTTTACGTGATCGTTTACTATATTTAATTCCTAGTTTTATTTTTTTTCTAGTTTCCTTTAGTTTTGAAGTCAAGCGTGGCGAGTATGTTGTTGCCATGAACAAATACATTCACGATAATACAGAGGCTATCAGAAGAAACATGCTCGCACGTCTCAGTGATATGTTAATGCAATACGACATGAATGCAAACGTTGCACTAGAACCAGACGAGCCAGCAATAGCCAGTTTGGCTCTCGCAGTCGCAGATAGATCACTATTTTGTTCGTGTGGTCTACAGTAAGTACATTGTTAATATGTACTATCCTTGGTATTTAATTATTTACAACTTTTTTGGTATTTAATTTTTTATTTTCACGTAAATACACAGAGGCGAGGATTAATTCCACAGGCACTGTCTGTCATTTAACCTTTTTTGCTTTTAAATGCCGGCCTCGTCCACGTGCACGATGGTAATGGCCCACGATTGACATTGGAAGTACGTGGCTCTACGTACAGCTCTTTCAGTTATTTTACTTTCGCCGGCAGCAACCTTATTGTAACGGACATATCACCTTCCTGAGTCGCGCCACTGCCACTTGTGACGACAGCCAACAACCGAACTGGTTCTCTTGCAAGTAGCTTACGATGTTGTTCGTGTCCTCTCCTCTATCATAAGTACATTTAAATGTCTTTTGCCGACTGTTCGCCTCTTTCTGCTCTAAACGCTGCTACGCGGTGGCCGTCTTTTCTTTAGCGAAAGCCAGGAACACCTCCTCTAGGGTTGTTTCCGAGACAGAGTAGTCCTCAATGAGAGCTGGGAACTCCCTGCGAAGGGATTCTAACGCGATGAAGAGGTCGCTGAGTCTCATCGTCTTGTTTATGTGGTACTTTACCATAGTCTGTGGACAAATCCAAAAGTAAAAAAAAAGTCAAAATTATTTATTTGCTGTAAATGTGGTAAATATGACATGAAGTGCAATGACACATTTCGCCATAAAAATAGCATGCAAATATTAATAAAAAATAAAATATTTATTTATTTATAACAGCTTAGTTAGACTATTACTAAGTTTAATTAACTAACACAAAACAAAATTTCGCTGTTAAATACTACAAACGAATAATGTTAACATATTAAAGTATTTTTAACATACAACAAATTCTATCATAATAAAATTGTTTAAATTTACACCCTTAGTGTAAATAGACCCTTAACATATCCGAAAGGCACTTGTTCTCCCCGTCATTGCGATATTTTTTTTGTTCTAGACCATACCTGGGAACCTTCTAGTTACGGAGATATTGGGGGTCAAAGTTCCAACTTTTTCACAAGTTTTTATTTAAATACATGTTTTTAATGTAAGATTTTTACTTTAAACACCTCCACGACCCCCGTACTATTCAATCCATCCATCAGCACAATGCTTTGAGTGCTTTCCATCGAGTCCTACCATAAAACGTGATTTTTCACCCCAAAAAAAAAGTCGATTCCCAGCAAGAATTTTTCAGTAAAATTAGATTATGTTATGTATAGAACTTTATGTTGCTTGTTTAAGGTACATTGTGCAGTGAGAAAAGATGTTTACTCAATGTTAACAATTATATTTATAGTTAATATGGAGCCCCTGACCTGTAGCTTGTACCCTGTTCTTGATACCGATGGGCTACTATTTTTTATATTTTGATTTTTTTTATACAGATGTTTCTTTTAAGTTGACCAACTTCCGTTGTCCCAATTTTCCTTTCCATACAAAAAAATAATCCTTACACGAAACAGTCGAAACGCAAGAAAAAAAATTGGTCACTTTCCCTTATTTTTATGGATAATTCACACTTGACCAAAAAATTAAGTCTTCATAAAAAACGAGCTAAAGTTTTTTTCTTCAGAAAATTTCCCGGTATCTTTTATGGATACAGATTGCCCCTTGTTGCCCGACTTAAAAGAATCACTACTATGTGTAAGAATATTTTAAACTATTAAATATGCGAGATTTAATATATTTTAAAAATATTCTTATTGCCATTAAAAAAATAATTACCTATGTACATGTATTTAATATCAATTCGTGCATGCAAATGTTCACTCTAAATAATTTAAGCATTTACACAATAAATTCACAAGTTATGCGCTTGTTATGCGGTAAATATTACTGAATAAAAAGACATACCACGTGTTCATCCTTTAGTGAACAGTTGAATTTTTCATGTAGCTGTCCTTTAAATATGTTCAGTGTCTTATCGCCATCCACAACTGAAATAATAATACGACCTCTCTTATTTCTTATTCAAAAGTTAAAGTAAGTATTTTTAAAGTTCAAGTCTTTTATTAGTTTACTTTTAACAATTCAGTCCACTGAGCCAAAAATACAAAATACTTGGTCAAAATGGGCGTAAGTCCAACAGAATTGAAATACAGGGTTGAAAGGACATCGACGCCCCAACCGATTACCCCCGTTTTCCATAGATCATTCTGAACCCCCCCAAAAGTTTTCTACGTTCAAAATGTATGAAACATCAGCTTTTTCATCAGCAAAACATTGTGCTAAAGCTACCAGACAGTAATTAATCCGAGCTAGGCCGGAGAGGTCCTAGAATCGACTAAGGACTGTAGAAGCTGTGTTACGGAATCCCTTTGTTAAACTACGTTTACTACTGCGTAGTTTGAATAATAGGTCAAATCTTTAGCAAAATACGGAAAAACACAGCATATTTCAAGTCGCTCTATTTCTGTTTTCCTGCGGCTTAGGTATTTTAAAAGGAACTGAAGCCCCTCATTTTAAGTATTAATAAGTAATATGAGATATATTTTAATTCTGTTGGTCTGAAACACAGAGTTCCTAGAAAATTGCCCATGGTCCATTTAAATCAACATTTAGTTTCACTGGAAAATTTACTGTGTTTTAACGTTGGATTGGAACATAGACTGCGTGCAGCGCGCGCAGCCCCGGTTGCGTGCCGTGTGTGTGTGTCTACGTACCGTCCTGCGTCACTGCGTTCGCCAGCTTGAACACGACGGCGTACTCCTGCGCGTGCGCCGTGCGCAGCCCCGGCGGCGTGCCGTGTGTGTGTGTGTGTGTGTGTGTGTGTGTGTGTGTGTGTGTGTGTGTGTGTGTACGTACCGTCCTGCGTCACTGCGTTCGCCAGCTTGAACACGACGGCGTACCCCTACGCGTGCGCCGCGCGCAGCCCCGGCGGCGTGCCGTGTGTGTGTGTGTACGTACCGTCCTGCGTCACTGCGTTCGCTAGCTTGAACACGACGGCGTACCCCTGCGCGTGCGCCGCGCGCAGCCTCGGCGGCGTGCCCAGCGCGCGCACCTGCCCGCCCGCCATGATTGCTATGCGGTGGCACAAGGTTTCCATTTCGTCCATGCTGGAATTTATTCATGATTCGCGGGTAGGTGTAGGAAAAAGACAGACGTAACTCTAGGATTGATTTTATATTTAAAATAGTAATACGCAGTATTTTCACTAGTTTTTTATATATTATCATCGTATAGCCTATACACAACGGGTACTCACGTTTGCAGCACATTTATGTGACTCAAGTGATAATCACACACCACCTGCCAGCTCATCGTATCACAACACTCACTGTAACCGAACACAAGTGGACACTAACTGCAGTAACAATGTCTCAATTTGACGAGATAATATCTGCACAGAAGACCTTAGAGGACAGCTTTTTACGGAAGATGAGTGAGTTGGAAGCGCAGATACAGTGTGCAGGACCTGCCAAGGACACCGTCGCGAGGGTAGCCGAAGAGTTTCGCACCTTCAGGGAGCTGATCTTCAGCATGCTGAGTCTACTCAGGAAACAGATCAGCGAGTGTGCCAGACAGATCGACGGGTTGGAGACCAGGCATCGGCGGAAGGCACTCATTTTCCAGGGCATAGCAGAGGTTGAAGGAGAAGTCAGCAGCACAGTGATTCTGGAGGTGATTAGCAAGAAGTTGTCCCTTAAAGATATCACTGCATCCTCCATAAAGGTCTGCCACAGACTTGGCGTAGCCAAAAAGGATCGCCATAGGCCCATCCTAGTCAAGTTCTCGAGCTAAGACGACAGGTCGGCGGTCTGGAGAGCGAAGACAGGGCTGAAGGGATCATCCATCTCCGTCAAGGAGTTTTTGACTAAGACCCGACAATCCATCTTTGGGAAGGCGCGGCACCACTTCACTATGCGGTCGTGCTGGACTCAGGACGGTGTCATCGTTATTAAAGCTCCCGATGGAAGCAAACATAAGGTGACATCATATGAAGAACTGAGTCCACTGCTGGTGAAGTATCCCGGGGTTCAAACGTCTGGAGATAGCCTGAAAAACAAGACGCGTTAATTATGGTATAAATTCTCAATTATTATAAAACAGCATTTACGCATTACACATCAATTTAGTAATTAGGATTTTCTTACCTTATAGTTTGCTTTCTTCTATTGTTTGATTATGATAACCTTTATTTACTTTTCTATCGTAATTTTGCATTGTAATACAGTATTAGTTTGTTGTTCTCTTTCTCCTCGTACGTCTCTGTGTTGACAATTTACAAGTAACGCATACTTTGCTATTTTTACCCTCAATTCACTTCATTATTATTATTATTTTTTTTTTTTTTTGTTTCTCTATTTGCTTTGCATGTTTTATTGACAACTATTGTTATGATAGGTCGTGTTGTCAGTCAGAGTAAACGACATAAGTGACGTTTCCTAAGTTCGGATACGTTTCACGAAAAATATAATGTCTGTTGTTATGGTAATAGATGCTGTTGAATGCTTGAAGGGTGCGTTTCCGAATACCTTTATCTTTGCTACTTTTCTTTGTTATTTCTTATTGTATTCACTGTCTGTAATGATGATGTTAGCTGGCGGGTGGTGCAGAGATGCAAACGTCCTACCAGTATTTCGTGTAGTTCTCTTTTTAGTAAATATTTATATTAATTTTTATTAAGTATTTATATCTGTTTTTATTGTATTTATAATCTATTTGTATCTATGACAACGTTTTCTGATAATGAATCTTTTTTCTCTGTGAACGAATCTACTGCGTCTTCTGGTGATGATAGCTTTTGTTCTGTTACGGAAACCCTGGGTGAACTTTTACGGCACAGACTTAACCAAAATACTGGCCGGCTGTTTAATGTTTGTCATATAAATGCCCAAAGTATTCCTAGCCACTACAATGAGCTGTATGAAACTTTCTCGAACATTGACGTCCACGCCGTTCTGACTTCTGAAACCTGGCTAAAACCTGAACTTCTATCCACCACTTACCCTCTCCCAGGATTCTGCCTGTTGCGGAAAGACCGTGTCGGTAAGAGAGGGGGTGGTGTTGCTATATATCTCCGTACAGACTTTCCTTTTAAAATTCTCTCTACTTCTTCCTGTAATGATTCGGCTGAGTTTCTTTTTCTAGAGGTTTGTGTCAAAGGAGCAAAAACCGTTCTTGGTGTTGTGTATTGTCCCCCCTCACTTGATTACTTCATCGAATTCGAATCGGTCCTAGAATCTTTAGGTTCGGAGTACGCACATCACATCGTCATGGGGGATTTCAACACCAATCTCCTTGCCCACAACTCCCATCGATCCCGCAAACTTCTCCATCTGGTCGAGTCAGCTAGTATGCATGTGTTGCCTCTCCAACCAACTCATCACAACACTTCCGGTGATGATACTTGGCTCGACTTGATCCTCACCTCCAATCCTTCGCTAGTCTCCTCACATGGTCAGCTTGACGCTCCTGGTTTTTCCCATCACGACCTTATTTTTCTGTCTTATGTCCTTAAACCTCCTAAACCCAAACCTACCTTCCAGTACCGGCGTGCCTTTGCGCAGATGAATAGTGATAAACTGTCACAAGACGCTTCTGATATTGACTGGACACCCCTAGAGGAAGCCACTACAGTTGATAATAAAGTTACTTTTTTTAATAATGTTGTAGTTAAGCTGTACGACACCCACGCTCCTTTCAGGAGAGTCAAGCTGAAGCGTCCACCTGCGCCATGGATGAATGGAGGAGTTCGGATGGCGATGCGACGAAGGGACCGCGCGTTTCGGAGGTTTAAGAAGGATCGGTCGGATGATAATTGGACCCTCTTCAAAACTGCTCGCAATCGTTGTAATCAGATGATACGCAACGCTAAACGCCGCCACATTCTTGATAACATCACTTCGGCTTCTCCTGCTGATATCTGGAAATTCCTTGGAACTCTAGGTATTGGCAGATCGCGGCATTCAGACCTTCCTAAAACATTTGGTTTAGACGATCTAAATCGTCATTTCTCCACTGCTCCCACCCTTGATAGTCTAACCAAATGTCAAACCCTTGACTACCTTGCTGGTCTGACGCGACCCAATATTACTTCCTTTGCCTTCACCCCAGTCGATCCGGGAGAGATCAAAAAGATTATCCTTTCCATTAAATCCAATCCAGCTGTTGGGTGTGACAACATCAGTCGGCACATGATCGTGACAGTTGTTGATCAGCTCCTTCCTGCTATTTCCCATATAGTTAACTTCTCCCTTTACTCCGGTGTTTTCCCTTCCCTGTGGCGAAAAGCCCATGTCCGACCACTACCTAAAATACCTAATCCCACACTTCCCAGTCACTTTCGTCCAATTTCTATCCTTCCCTTTTTATCCAAAGTATTAGAGGCTTGTGTACATAAGCAATTCTCCCATTTCATCCATAAAAATTCCCTTATCAGTCCATTACAATCCGGGTTCAGGCCCGGGCACAGTACCGTTTCTGCTCTCCTTAAAGTGACTGACGATATAAGGCGGGGAATGGAAGACACTAAAGTTACGGTTTTAGTGTTAATCGATTTTTCGAATGCTTTCAATACCGTCAGTCACGAAGTCCTTTTATCCATCCTCTCCTATCTTATGATCTCTCCCGAGGTTTTGAAATGGTTTTCTTCCTATCTTCGGGGGCGTCAGCAGTCAGTTCTTGCTGGTGAATCTAACTCCAGCTGGCGTAATCTTGAAACTGGCGTCCCTCAAGGCGGTATTTTATCTCCACTTTTGTTCTCAATTTTTATTGATCTCATAACTACCGAACTTCAGTGTGCGTATCATCTTTACGCTGATGACTTACAGATCTACTGTCAGGCAGATGTTGACAGCTTATCCGGTGCGATCGAGGAGCTAAACCAGGATTTACGTGTAGTCAAAAGCTGGTCTGATCGTTTCGGTGTGGCTGTTAACCCAACCAAGTGCCAGGCTATTATTGTAGGGAGCCCCCATAGCTTGAGAAGGCTGAATGGGTTAGCGGTGCCAGCGGTGACCTTTGACGGCACAGTGATTCCGTTTAGCTCTGACGTCAAGGATCTGGGTTTGCATGTTGACACTTGCCTTGACTGGCGTAAGCAGGTCGCGATTGTGAGCAAGAAAGTCACCGGAACGTTGCGGTCGCTTTATCGGTTGAAAAATGTTCTCCCATCACACGTTAAGGCAATGCTTGTACAGTCCCTAATCTTTCCCATAATTGACTACGGTGATGTGTGCTACTACGACCTGAATGCAGATCTGCTCAACAAACTTGACCGACTTCTTAATAACTGCATTCGATTCGTCTTCAATCTCCGCAAGTATGATCATGTATCTGCGCATAGATCGCTTTTAAGATGGCTGCCCATCCGGCAGCGCAGAGAATTGAGGGCTTTGACAACCCTGTTTTCTCTTCTTCACAAACCCACTTCTCCCTCTTATCTGACGTCTAATTGTCAATATTTATGCTCTGCGCACAGCAAGAATCTTCGTTCTGCTAATAATTGTCTTTTACGATGTCCTTCTCACCGCTCTGGTTTTATAAAATCTTCTTTCTTTGTCCAGGCGGTTTTCCTCTGGAATGCGCTCCCTCAGAGTATCAGGACGGTGACCAGTCAGTTCACTTTCAAAGTGAAAGCTCGGGAATATATACACAAGAAGTTAGTAGATTCGTCTCTGAACTAAGTTGTTATAGTTTTTCTTGTTTATCTCTCTTAACTTTATAAAGTTTAATATATGTATGTATATAAGTATTTATTCTTATATATTTTAGTTATAAATATTTTCTAGTCTTTTTTTCTGTTATTGCACCTACTGTATATTGTCTCTGCATCACCCTAAGGTAGACTGGTAGAAAATGCCTATGGCATTAAGTCCGCCTTTGTACAGTTTTTTTACTTGTGCATAAAGTTTTAATAAATAAATAAATAAATTTAGTACCAGTCGGCTGAATTGTTATCTTTTATGATCTCATTATGTGTTACATTTCAAGGTTTATCAGTGCTATAGAGCGAATTTCGAAGTCAATGATTCGAAATGTGCAGCGGTGAACAGTTTCGTAGATATGACGTCTCCCTGTCTCACACCTCGCTGCAGAAGGATAGGTTCCAAGGTCTGGTCCTGAAGTCGGACTGACATGGTGGCGTTTTTGTACAAACACTTCAACACCTCGATGTACCGATAGTCAATTTGGCACCGTTGGAGAGACTGCAGTACAGCCCAAGTCTCAATCGAATCGAAGGCTTTCTCGTAGTCCACAAACGCCAAACAAAGAGGCAGGTTATACTCTTCGGTCTTCTGTACAACCTGCCGCAGCGTATGTATGTGGTCTACGGTGCTAAAGCCTTTTCGGAATCTGGCTTGTTTGGGAGGCTGAAAATCGTCAAACCTGCGCGCGAGACGATTCGTGATGACTCTTGAAAACAACTTGTAGACATGGCTTAGAAGTGAGATGGACCTATAGTTCTTCAGCCGGGCATTGTCACCCTTTTTGAAGAAGAGTACCACCACACCCCTGCACCATGCCTGCGGCGTTTTCCCCTCGAGTATGACGGAATCAAACAGCTTCTGAAGGGCCTTAAGTACCGGTTTTCCACCTGCCTTCAGGAGTTCGGCCGGAGGAGTTGTAGACGATTATGTCTATCTGGGACAAACGATCCAGTTAGGTAGGTCTAACTTATCTTCTTATGGTCTTATTTAAATGTAATGTTAAAAAAATGTTATTGGTAAAATCTTATTATAGTGTTAATGAATATTTGTGTGACAAACTCTAAATAATGTTTATTACTTAAGTTTGAATTAAATTGCGTATTTCACAATGATTAATTAATGACATTTTAGCATAATAGATTAACTTTGACATTATTACTTTGACATTATTTACTTTGACTTTAATTGACAAATTTAATAGACATGTAATTTTGAACTTTAATGTATTTAAATTTTTAATTTAGGGACTAACCACGTTCCGAACTAAATGTTGCATGCCTAGTGCAGAATATGGTGACACTAACAACTTTCCTGTTCTTCAAAAACCCACCTGTATAACTACCCATATTTGCAATAAATGAATTTGAATTGAATTGAATTGAACTTCGAGAAAGAGGTTAATCGTCGAATCCGACTCGGCTGGGCGGCTTCGGGAAGTTGCGTGGTAACTTCTCGACCAACTTACCGCAGGGTCTCAAGACGAAAGTCTATGACCAGTATGTGTTGCCAGTGATTACATACGGAACCGAATCGTGGTCAATCAATGGGCCTCATCAGAAGGCTTAAAGTCACCCAAAGGGCAATGGAGAGGGCTATGCTCGGAGTTTCCTTGCGTGATCAAATCAGAAATGAGGAAATCCGTAAGAGAACCAAGGTTACCGACGTAGCCCGAAGAATAGCCAAACTTAAGTGGCAATGAGCAGGGCATATTGCTCGCAGAACGGATGGCCGATAGGGCCGGAAAGTTCTGGAGTGGCGACCGCGAACTAAAAGACGTCGCGTTGGAAGGCCTCCCACTAGGTGGACCGATGACCTGGTAAAGGTTGCGGGGATCCGCTGGATGCGAGACGCACGGGATCGGTCAATGTGGCGACACTTGGGGGAGGCCTATATCCAGCAGTGGACGTCTTTCGGCTGAAATGATGATGATGATAATGATTCGAAATATAAATTACCCAGATAGTGGCCAAAACAGTTTGCTGAGTGAGTCTTTCAAAACTGGGACGCTTTGAGAGAACACGTGTAAGAAACGAAAACACTACCTATGTTTATAGGCAGTGCAGTAGCTTGCCTAGTAGTATCATAGTAAACCTGTGCGAGCTGATGATGATAGATCGCTTGCGCCGTAGAGCTTTCCACAGCGCGGTCCACAGCCTACGTCGGGCGGCCGGGTCCACGCCCGCGCTGGGCTCGTCCAGCAGGGAGAGGTCTGCGTCGCTGCACAACGCAGCGGCCGCACCCATGCGACGCACGCACCCTCCGCTGTAGCTGTCCACTTTATTACGGGCGTACTTCTCCAGACCTGACGGTGAAGTCACAGATAATTGTAAAAGCTATGGTCAGCTGGCGGGCGCTGGAGTGTGCGTGACGCGTCGGCCGCTAACATTGCATGAGTGTGTGTGCGCTGCACATACGTTTTGCGTTTAGTAAGGATAATTATTTTATAAAAAATGACTAGCTTTGGTTTAAATTTATTTAATTACGGATGTTGTTTTTGACTTATAATTTAATATTCTTTTTGGGGTGTCTGAGGTATTGCGCTTAATCTGTTACACGTTGTATGTATACTTTCATCTGCATTCAGTAAAATGCTGTTATTTTGAAATTACAAACAGACACTTCAAATAAATAAATCCTTCAAGTTTATGTTTGAACGCTAAGGTTTTCAAAAACTAGTTTTTCCATATTCACAACACGTTACAATGACTGTACTTACTTGAAATATGACCACAGCATCCATGAATCGCATTTCAGCCGTTAAGTCAGGCAGCACAGTTTCATTCGAGTAAGGAAAGAAGCCTCTTTTTGAGTGAGCTGTGAGCAATAGAAATAAAATTAAGTGATGTTTTAAATTATTATCTTTGCCTTTTTTTTGTCGTTTGGTTAATGCTTAACCTGGTGTCATGGGCCTTTGACTTGGCTTTACATGCCGTTAAGAAATATCTCTCAGGCATGCTGGTTTCCTCGCGATGTTTTCCTTCACCGAAGCAAGTGATAATTATACAATACGCACATGAATCCGAAAAATTAGAGGTGCTTGCCTTGGGTTCGAACTCGAGACTTAACGACTATACTCTTCATTCTAGTGGGCTGAAAAATAGACAATCTCAAATTGTAATTCAATAATAGACAATCAAAATCTAAGGTTTGATAAGTTCTCTTTAGGATTTCTACATTGAAATCAAGTAAGAAGAGAGTCCTTGAGTCCTTGTCCTTGGTCCTTGTCCTTGTCCTTGGTCATTGTCCTCGTCCTTGTCCTTGGTGAGAGTTCTTTCACAATGTTTTCTTATTTAACCCAAAGGTTGACTGGTAGAGAATGCCTTGTGGCATTAAGTCCGCCTATGTATCTCTATTGTACATGAAGTTTAAATAAATAAATAAATAAATCACCCGCCATTACAATATTGCTATTCACAAAGGGCTAATTGGACAGTCCTCGTAAAATCACATGTAATTTTTTAAAGCATGTATTGAAATTACTACTATTTGGGACTCTATAAATACAGACAATAATAATCTTATAGTCAATCAGTTCGATGGCACGAAATTCAAAGACACCGGTTACTGAAAATCTTGAAATCTTTTTTAATTCCTTGTATTGTAGTCCGTTTCTAGTAAGAATGCATGCTCCACCTCTTTAGCTTTTTTTTCTTGCGTAGTAGGCCGTGAGCTTATAATTAGGAAGATCTAGATGGGCTCGTTGCGAAATTTCTAATATATTTATTATAATTTTAAAATAAATAGTTTTGAAGTTATTTAAGAAAATAGGCGAAAATTGACCATTCCCCCTCATAACTCCGAAACTACAGGGCCGAAAATTTTGATAAAAATACAATAATAGTTCTTTGCCTATAGATTACAGGAAAACCTATAAGAAACCTATAACAAAACAAATAATAAAAAAAAATAAGGGGGCTCGCCTACTACGATGGTACGGAACATTTTATGTGCGAGTCCGACTCTCACTTGACAGATTTTTTTATACAGCAAAGAACAAGAAACTTGGCTCTAAGAAAGTCCTCACTGACCGAAGTTAGGTTTTCTTGTCAAGGTGTCTGTGGGGATCTTTCCGCACTTACCCGGGAAGGTGGCAAGCCTCTTCAGATCCAGTTTGGCGCCCACTTCATCCATGAGCGAATTGGTGAGTACTGTTTCGGGGTAGTACATGATCCAACGTGGCGGAGGCATGATATCCGCTAGCGCTATTATTTCCTGCAGATCAAAGAGATATGTATTTTTGAAATTATTCAATATCATGGGAATTTGTGTAGATGCAGGCCAAGATCCAGACTTAATGACGACTTAATTTTGGCTGTAATATTGAAGAAGGAAATCAAATTTTGGTGTGTATGTGTGAGACCGCCTTGTTGGTCGAGTGGTCGCAGGCGCGACTATTAAGGTCCTGGGATCGATTATCGGGTCGCGCAAAGTGTTAAAAAAAAAATGTGTATTTCTGGGGATATTGCCGTTTTTGCGAAAAGATTTTGACAAAATTTCATTACCCAAACAAATTTTAGCAACCTTTTTTATACCATTGCAATATTTCGAATGATTTTAGTACGCATATTTTTATTTGGTCAAATTTTTACTTGGCAAAATATTACCAAGTATAATGTCATTATGGCATTTGGTCTTTAATCAAATGATTTATTACAGCAAACAATCTTCAGACAATAAACGTTTGGTGAAATGATTTGTTAAGACAAAAAATATTAAGGCAAAAATAAGATTTTTTGGGAATTATATAATTAAAAAATGCAATTTTATTTTAATATAATCATTTGTTTAATGCAAAATATTTTTACATTACAATTTAAAATTTTTTGCAATGGACATTAGCAATTTTATTTCGGAGTAGGTATTCAGATTTGTATTGCAGAATTCGATTAATTCTTTCGTCTTTATCCATATATTTTTTTTCTTTTTTTGTGGCGGTTCACCTAATCTCAATGTCAGCTAAATTTGATGAAACTTCATCTATTAATTCTTTAATTAAGCGATACACGATGGTGTTTATCACACCATCCTGGAGTGAATCGCTTTTCGAATTTGATGTCTTTTGCGTACTTCTTTGTAAGTTTTTGTGCTTGAATTTGTCTGAAACAAGTCAAATTTATGGTTACTTGATATTAGTTTATTTATGGAAGTAGTTAGAGTAGGTTAATTTAAAAAAAAAAGGTTAGGTTAGGTTAGGTTAAAACTGTGACCACCAGACACGACTTGCATTAATAGAAAAAAAGATATTGTTTTTAGTAGGTTACCCGGAACTCAACTATTTAGATTAGGTTAATTTCTTCTTAAACAAAATGGGTAGGTTAGGTTAGGTTAAAACTGTGACCAGGAACGACTACATTATATAGAGAAAAAAAAAATATGGAAAAAAACGCTACTAACTAAAAAAAAAGAATAGTTAATATTCATATTATTATTACCTGTTTAGAATTTGTCCCAAGTGGAAAAAACACCCTTGTAATAAAACGTCTTCAAAGTTAGATTTTATGCTTGAAATGGCTGCCTTTTTGAAATCTAATATACAGACTTTTGGCGTCATGACAATATTATTTTTATTTCCGTATTGTATTATTAATTCGAACATTACGTCGTACGTACGTTTATCCTTGTTGGTACACATACAAAAACAAAGTGGAAATGTTTTATTGTTATCAGATAATACATTGCCATGTATAGTGTATAACTGTTTAAAGATATTTGGTGTTACTTTTTTGTTCACTGTTCCGTCTAAAATCTGGCGATACTAAATATTTTGCTTATTTGATTTTGCGTAAAAGCTGTTATTCCAACTGAAATATTTGACTAAATAAAAAATGTTAAAAGTACTAGTTGGTAAACAAGTTATAGTTTAAACGTTCATTTCCCAAACATTAGGTTTGCGTTACAATTTTTTGTGAAAAGATTTTATGCTAAGTAATAATTTGGCAAATGAAATTATGCGAAATTTTTTTTGGAAATTGAAAATTTGTCAAATTCCTTTCGGTCAAACAAGGGAGACCCGTATTTTTATTACACACATGGTTTGCAGATCACCTTTTAAACAAGGAGATTCTTCTGTTAGGGGGCGTCCATTAATTACGTGAGGAACTTTGGTGATTTTCGACCCCACGACATCTTACCTTGGTTAATCGTGAGATTTGGCTTGACCCCCTTCCCCCCTTCTAATCTCACGTGAGATTTATCGAAATGCGTAGTTTAGTATAAATACAGTAATCTGTGCTTGATTCTGTAGAATTCAATAAAAATATTTTTTTTTAGAGAAACGTCTTCACCCAGTTTTCTCGCAATTTTACAGTTTCTTGCGGGATATAAAATTACGTGATATTTGCCAAGACCCCTCTCTCTCTCTCTCTCGTGAGATTGGGTGAGATTCGGCTCGAAGTAATTAATGGACGTCCCCTTAGGTGACTCCGCTCTTCCACTTAACATTAAACAATGTATGTAAATGCAATTGAAAAAATACTATAAATAATAGTGTTATTGGGTTATTCCATCAGAAATTTCTCAGTAGCAGCCGCGGAATCTGGATTTGTGCCCGGTTGATGGCAATAGGCTCACCCCCTATTACATGGGACTTCAACATAACTTGCGATATGTGTGTGTACGTTTAGGTACACTTCTGCCCAATAATTCTGGGATTAAAGGCGTCATGTTATGATATGTTATGTGTGACAACTGACTGCCAGATCAAAATGTGATAATGTACTGATGACTACAAAAGGCGACCTTTTGGGTGCTGTAATTCTGGGCAGCAGAGGTCCGAAACAAAATTAAATGGCGTTGAGGCGACGATATGGCTTTAAAAACCGGTTTATATTGGCGCTATACAACTTTTATTTCAAAGTGAACCTTGTTGGGCGCTTTTTATTCTAATACCGTACTCTATACAACATTAAATGCCTTTTTGCGAGTGCTCTTAGACCTCCTTAATCCGGCCCTATCGCAAAATCCATTCTTAGTGAACGTCTACTAACTATAAACTACCTCCCTGCCAAATATCAAGTTAGTAGCACAAAAAAATGAAGGACTTTCATACAAACTTGCTAGAGTCCTTAGACCTCCTTAATCCGGCCTTATCGCAAAATTCGTCCTTAGCAAACGTCTACTAACTATTAACTACCTCCCGGCCAAATTTCAAGTTTGTAGCACACAAAATGAAGGACTTCTATACAAACTTGCGAGAGCCCTTAGACCTCCTTAATCCGGCCCTGTCGCAAAATCCGTTCTTAGCGAACGTCTACTAACTCTACCTCCCGGTCAAATTTCAAATTTTTAGCACACTAAATGGAGGACTTACATACAAACTTGCGAGAGCCCTTAGACTTCCTTAATCCGGCCCTGTCGTAAAATGCGTTCTTAGCGGACGTCTACTAACTATAAACTACCTGCCTGCCAAATTTCATCTTTATACGTCAAGCGGTTTTCGATATTTCGTGATTATACGTGAGTGAGTGACCTTTCGCTTTTATATATTTAGATTTTTATGGACCGTGGAATCCCCACGGTCTTGGCACCACCCAGCAGTGGGTGAATTCAGGTTATGGATGATGATGATGATGAGATGGTATGAAGATTCATTTTATATGATGTAATGCGCAAGTATGATTGAGAATTCAGGTTTTTGTTCAGAATTTCTCAATTTTTATCTGTAGTGGAATAACAATTTTAATTAATATTTCAACACTTACATCTCACCTTGTTGGGCACTTCGTCCACTTGGCCCGATTTCAGCCTCTCGTGCATGAAACGTGCAGGTTTTATTATAGGTTTCAAGGTATCCAATAAAAGGAAAAACATCAGAGGACAAGAACAATCTAAAATTGTGTGGAGAAACCTTTGTACCCTCACCACCGTATGTTTCCACATTAATATTAACAACACCTCCATCGTTACGAATCTCACCAAATATATTATTTCACAACGATTTATTCAACCGCATCACCCTTATACACTATTTTTTATTTTAATGAGACATCACAATGGATGTTTAGCTGAAGGTAAACATTTGAGTTTTGTTTTATTTGCACGCATATTATGTTTTAAACTGACAGCAAAAACATAGCAAACAGATCGTCTTTAATATTAGGTACCTATGTAAAGTTTACGAATAATGTTTTGAGCATTTTATTCAAAATTCTCAAAGTAGGTACAGCGTCTTTTCAAAACTATACAGAGTGCACTGATTGTTTGCATTTGTGTGACGTTGACAGCCGCTACCAGTATTATATTGTTAGGAAGAATTAGTGAGGTTTTACTTAGTATTAGGAAGAAATGAGGTTTCAAATTGTCGCTAGTCGCGGGAGACGCGCCGCTGTAAGGTTTATAATTTCCTATTTTGTGTACTTACTCGTTATTTTTCTAAACAATTAGGTAACTATAAAAG
Source organism: Noctua janthina (assembly GCA_963576755.1). Classification (NCBI taxonomy): domain Eukaryota; kingdom Metazoa; phylum Arthropoda; class Insecta; order Lepidoptera; family Noctuidae; genus Noctua; species Noctua janthina. The sequence goes on from OY755066.1 coordinate 2,353,740, forward strand.
GATACTCTAGATATCAATGTGTACTGTGAACTAGACAGACGCCAGCACATCAAACTATCCGAAGCTGTCAAATTTTCTCAATCAACCTTGAACCTAATGATTTATCGATATAGTTGAAAATTATTAAATAAATTTTACAGATTGTAGTATCTTGATGTGCTGGCGTTTGTACAAATAGAATAATTATCACTTATAGCCCCTAGGATACCCTGTGTCGTGGAGCCATGGGCGTCGGCACTTGCACCCCGTCGGGAACCACAATATACAGGAATATTTTTTATTCAGTGTGCAAACTTTGACAAATTAAACTTAAATGAGTTTTATTAGACACCTATTTTTATTTCATTAAGACTTAATAAAATAAAAATAGGTGTCTACTAGACAGACGCTAGCACATCAAACGAAAGAAAGATGAAAGATGTCTACTTTGAAATTGATTCAATGGTTACTCGCCGCAGCGGCGGCGCGCACGGCGTCGCCGGGTTTTCCATGTATATTTTTTCCGCCTTCTTTTTAAATTCAGATCAAAATGCAATTGGTAGGTACTGGCCAAATACGTAATTGTGAGCGTGTGCTCCCGGGCGCCGCCGCCGGTGTTTGGCGTGGCGAAGCGCTCATTCGTTTTTCGTTCACAGGCATAGCTAGATGCATAGCACGTGGGTTACAATGATCGCTGATTTTATCAGGTTCGAACTAGACTTTTTTAAGATTAGGCCGTGATCTGAAGTTATTTGAAGAGTAATTCCAATTTTTCCTTCATACTTTCGTAGGCCATCAAAATGCAGAAAATAAAGCATACTGACCGTGATCAAGCAGCCTTTGAATGGCTGCTAAAATGATCCTGTCATTAGTGACCGCGGGGTTAAGGATACCATGGGCTCGCATTCTAGGTATGCTCTCCGTTGCATACATTATGCGAGCTGCTTGTAAACTTTCACCACTTAATAAATACACCCGCACCATCTCATAAAACTCGCGATTACTAAAGTCCGAAATTGTGACCTGTAGGTACGAGTACGACACGTGTGACGCGAGGGTTGCGCGCTGCGCGGGTGCGCTATTGGACGCGACGTTACGACAGCGTAGGTATGTGATGAGCAGACTGTCGGGCACCACCCTGCCGCCCGGGAGCGCTGCAACATCGCCGCGTACGCTGCACGGCGCGCGTGCCCATTGATATTATTACGAATAGATAGTGTCCATATCTTGCTGATTACAAGTCGGACAAAAATTAAAAAAAGTTTTGAACAAATAATGGAACTGTGTTCTATTACTGATTCTGAAACATCAATTTTTTTTACGCATTGCATAAGAAATATTCCTGTATAAAAATGATTTAGGTTTTTCTTTATTAAGTTGCTATGTTAATAACAACTTAAGGCGTCTAGGTTTTCCAGGGCTGCGGGACTGTTCGAAAGAGATACCGTGGCCCTGGAACACAAAGGGCAAAGAAGGAACATGGATGGGTTTTAGTCAGTACAAGTCTGACACTCCCTTCTGCTCCGCCCAGAGTGGGGGGGTCATTTGATGATTTCCCATCCGGAAAAAAAAAGGCGTCTAGGTTGCTGTCCAAATTAGTTCATCCCCTTGTGAATGAATTGAGTGTCCTCCTCTACTCTTTTCCTGTGAAAACATCATGCACAGGCCGCTTACGCCTCGTGTCTTCCATCGTCAGGGCCGTAGGCAGGGGGAGGGTGCGAAATCTTGGCCAACTATAGAGAAACCAATCTATCCGAAGCGGAAAGAAAAATAAATGTATTACTCCTATTCTCGTTCTTGGTTGTAGGTACAAAAATTACCTCATTTATCCGAGAATATCCTAAACTGTACGAGCACGCTTCGCTCGTTCAGATATTTGCGTTAATTAAGCTTTTCTTTATAAATAGGCAGAATTAGCACTATTTCTATAATAAAGGACAAAAGAAAACCTATCAAGTTCGAGGTGGGTGCACAAATATTCAAGCTCGCTACGATCGCTCTTGTATCCAATTATTTTTTCAGATTGGTAGGATTTTCTGTATTAATCGAAAGTCACTCCTTGTCCGGATTGACAAACGAAAATCGTAACATATCCGAGATGGAGTGCAAAAAGTTGTTTTCATGGAACTGACGATGCACCCCCCTGGAAATAATACTACTGGCGTCCATGGTGGAGACTATAGTCCCTTCGTCTTACAAGATTACAAGCTAAGTAGGCAGAAGGGTGCCAGGGCTGCGGGACTGTTCGAAAGAGATACCGCGGCACTGCAACACAAAGAGCAAAGAAGGAACATGGATGGGTTTTAGTCAGTAGAAGTCTGACACTTCCTTCCGCTCCGCCCAGAGCGTGGGGGGGTCATTAGATGATTTCCCAGACGAGAAAAAAAGCAAAGGTAGGTAGAAGGGTACTTATATACCCACATAGCGTCGTGCCTACATGTCCTGACTACGCAGGGAAAGCGTGGTGTTTTTTACAAGCTTGTATTTAACTTGCAATGTTTGTTTGTTGGATTAGGTCAAATCGTGCAACTGAATTTTATATCTTTTTAATTTAAATGTTTTTTTTTTTAAATTGGAATAATTGCGGTATTGCATGTGTGTGCAATTTATAATAAAACTGGACTGAACATGATTACTTAATGTTTTTTTTTTCTTATTTGTGACGTGCACGGCGGATCTCGCTCTGGAAGTTGCCATTATTAGGTACCTAACAATAATTTTGTTTTGCTCCCTCATAGTCATAGATACCTAAAGGTACTCTAGCTAAAAGATAACGCAAAGGCCATAGAGTGACATATGGGTCTGTGTATCCCCTGGTAAATAATAATACATCATCTAGCCTTTTCCCAAGTGTGCTCTTTTCTCGTGCGAAACGCGTCCAGATCCCACCACCACCACCGTCGCCGCCTCTTTCTGTACAATTTTAGGCAAGTTTTAATTCTTTTATGTACCTACCTACCTTACCTCTTACTTATCTACCTACAGCCGAAGGGTAACAAATCTAAAAATCAGTATGGTAAATGAAACAAAAATCAAATCATACTAGTTAACTAACATGTTCATTAACGAAAACAAATGAAAAAATTAATTGGAAATCAGTTGGCCTTATCAACTGTTTCTAGAGTAACATTCTTGCAGATACATTTTGGCTGCTGAGAAAGGACCATGTGGCTTTCTCTAAAATTGCTCATGGAGAACTCCTCAGCAAGAATTGTTAAACAGAACAACCAGAACCTTTGCTTTGGGTTAGAAGTAAAAGTTAGTAAAAGTTGGTTGTTTATAGTTCTCGTTTTGATGCCTAAAAGCTTACTGGCATGCCGCGGCAGCGCTGACGACAAAAAGTATATCCCTCCTAATAATGCTCATCGAAATAAAATACATGAGAAATTGGATGCTATCTTAAGCATAAATTTGACCGGTATCACAGATATATTAGACCGAAACATAAAGACTGCTCATAATGGTTGGACGCCTCTTGAGAAACCACAAAAAGAATGGAAGGATTGGTATTCGGCTTGGAATAAAGAAAATGAGAAAAATGCAAAAGGGGGTGATGGCTTAATCCCCGGTCGTGGACCAGGAAGTGCCTTTCCTGATTTACCCGAATGGGAAGGTATTAATTCAAAGCTTTATTTACCGGAGAATGTCGTGATGGCGCACCTCTCGTACGCGAGGTTGTGGGTTCATAGTGTCAATGTCACTTTTTCAATTCATGTAAAGTACACATAGTAGTACGCTAAGTTTATTTTGGACTTGTGAGACTTCGATGAATGAAAACATCGTGAGGTAACCTGGACTTATAATTAATGTAAGTCTGACATCACCAACCCATCTTGAGCAAGCGTGATGATCAATGCTCGTGCCTTCTTTGTATGGGAAGCGGCCTTTGGCTAGCAGTGGGACAGTAATATACGGTGGTATTATTTAGAGATCATAGATACAGACTATAATTTTAAATTCGTAAATAATGGATTCGCGCTAACCATTACCATTTACTACCATGCTATTTAACTTTTTTTTTATACTTTTAAAAATTAACGTCAGTCAAGTCATTAGGCATTGATTATACTATTGCATAAAAAAATAAAAAGCGTTTATTTGTTCATTTTACAAAAAAATGTTACTTCTGCCAAACTGATTGTTGTTCCAGGTCTGGCTGTTTGTGTATGTGAGTTTAAATGTATGTAAAAGCACACAGGAGAAATTCCTAGTGTGGAGCAGATATTTACAAAGCTGTTTGTTGGCAGATGTAGCTCCCATATACCCACAATTTAATTCTAATCTGCGCAACATGTAATTGTGTCGAGTTTATTAAATACGAATTTCGCCACACACTGGTAATATACTGCGCCCGTAGTAAATGCTGATGTAGTGCAGTGCAGTGTAGACTCGACGCGTTACTCATTTTCAACTGCAATTGGAAAAAATAATTTATGGCCTTAGCTTGACAGGTGTTTGAAAATATTTTATACAGACAAACTTATGCAATATCGAGAACAATTCAGTTCGTGAATAACTACAGTTAAAAATAGAGATTGCAACACCACTCCATTTAAACCCCACGGCACTCAGTCGTACTGACGGCCCAGGAACACGCCAGAGCACAACTAAAGTAGCTCTAACTCTAGTAGAACAACACACTGTCAGAAAGTTGCACACTTGCACTGCAAGTGAGTGGGCACAAGTGTGGAGCGCGTCTTCGTGGATTGAAGTATTGGTAATAACTAAGTGCCTTAATTTTCTTGTGAAAAACAGATCTTGGCGAGGGCGATCCTGGAGATGCCGTTCCGCCCTGGGGTTACATACCTTTAAACATCGGGAGGCCTAGTCTCTGCTATCTACCACTAGTAAAAGGAGAATATTGCGAACCTAGAATGGAAAACGGAACTGAAGGAATAAGGTAAGTACTCCACGTACTTTCTTTCTTTTTTCACGTGACCGAATTCCGACATCATGTTTTTGCCGACTGAGGAAGGTAATGTGTTTATCAAGCTATGTGTGTATATTTGTTCCTTTGGGGCACTCTAGAGATCAAACGCGTGGGCCGATTTTGATGATTGGTACGTCAATCGATTTGTCTTATCGTGCGAGTGTCACTAAAGACACGGCAGTTATCAAAATTTAATATCGCGACAACCGGACGCCATATTGTGAAAAAAAAAATGAAAGTCGAACTATGTTAAATGAGGTAGGTATCATTGAATAGGTATTTGAAAATCATTTTTCATTTCGAATGGGCCCATTAAAGATTTGTAACGATTTAAAGTTGGTTATACGACAGCAATAAAAAATAAGAAGTAAATTTTACTGTGTATGGTATAATTGGTTAAGACGTCCGGAACCTCCTGTACAGAACCACGGTCCTTCTGTACAGAATTGGAGGAAGGTCGCAGGTTCAAACCCTGCTCGCACTCGAATTTTTCTTTCCATTATACCAAAAACACCTGTAGTTCCCTACGCTGGGTTTGCGTATAAAAAATATTTAAAATCACAATAGCGGGTTCTCTCAGTGTCATTCAAATGCCACGAGAACCGTGAAGCACTGCTATTATATTAACATTATTTCGTAACTTAAATATATCATTTGTACAGTGCTTTGGCGTAGTGAGAGAAGTTCGAACTATGTTAGAATAGACACATTCGAAGTTCATATCCCAACAACATAGAATTACAGACATTTCAGCTTGGTCGCTCGGAGGGATGGTCAGGCATCTACAATGCCTCTGGCACTGCAGACTATATCCAAAACCGAAGGCGGCGGTGGTCATAAAGATTCCAACTATGAGAAGAGTTTCTTTTAGTTGAAATCTTTAACTCTATCAAACAAAATGTTTTTAAGTGAATTTTTCGCCCTTTAGAACGTAAAAATAACTTAAAATTTGGATAATCAAATAATAAGTAAACCCACGAATTTCACAGATATGGCTACAATCCTTACACGGACGATTGCCAGCCATACCAGTGGAATGGATGTGGTGGCACTCGAAACAAATTTCTAACTAAGGTAAAATGTGAAAAGCATTGTAAAACGGATCCGCCAGAAAGTTGCTCCTCTGATTCCGGTATACGAGACAAGAAGAAGAAGAACCGTGGCCGATAAATAACAGTAATCGTAACTATTGTTGAATATTATTTCTTTTGTCCATTTCCTGATTCTCAAAAAGTGTTGTGAGCTTAGCGTTCTGTTCTGGATAAAAAAAAAAATCATCTTCATCATCTGGCTACCTTTTTGCAACAATGCTGGGATCGACTACCAGTTTAACCGGTTGCAGCTAATCGAGCAGTCGCTCGTATGTCATCACCACAACCCAGTTAGTACTGGGTAATACGATACCTACCCCTTGGTGAAACTGGTTGTCAGACTGTCGGACCACTGGCTACCTGTAACGACTGCCGGAGCTTTGTTCAGCCGGAAAGCCGTGCTTGCCTAGGGTGGTCCGTGGATAGGTGACCATCCATTACATGCTGACTTTCCTCCGTGGTTCAGAAAACGCGTTAAGCTGTTGGTCCCGGCTTTCAATAATGACTTCCCTACCAAACGGTAGGGAAGTCATTATAGATCCTATTCATGCTTATAGACAGACTCGAAGCATCAATTTAGCCGAAAGTCGGTCTCAGCATGCGTCTAATGTTACTTCTCTTGCCGAGGTTTATGCAAAGTTTGCTGAAAATCTTTCTATGGCTTTCCTCCGTAATACATACAATAAGAACCGAACAGCCATCATTCTCAACGTTGGTGACACTGTATGGAGCCGTAACTTTACTAGATCATCTGGTACAGATTATTTTTCCGGTAAACTTGCTCCACGTTTTGTTAAATGTCGTTTGATTAGGGTTGTATCAAGGACGATTTATGTTCTGCAAGACTGTGATTTTGTTCACTCTGGACTGTATCATATAAAAAATATTCTAAAGTAATTCCCTTTCCTATCTTTTTCTTTTACTTCTTTTCTTTCTTGACTTCAAGTTCTAAGTTTGACTTGAAGTCTACCTTCGACTCGATGACTAACTAATGTCTCGATGTCTTACTTTGGACTTAATGTCTTACTTTTGACTTAATGTCTACCTTTGACATGAATGTCTACCTTTTGACTTGAAAGTCTACCTTTGACTTGAAAGTGTACCTTTTGACTTGAAAGTTTACCTTTGACTTGAAAGTCTATCTTTGACTTGAAAGTCTACCTTTGTCCCTCTTTTGACTCAATGTCCTATGTTTGAGTTGACGTCCACTTTTGACTGAAGTAGTTTTTTTTTAACTGAATTACTATTTTTTAACTAAGGTTTCTTTTTGACTTCAGTCGATATTTTTTATACTATTCTTAGCGCTTGTATATATTTATGGGATCCTTAAGTTTTAAGTCTTTAGCTTTTAGGTTGTTTATAGGTTTAGTGGACACATCTGGAGCTCGCACGGATAACGTTTAAGTCGAAGGACGACTTTCGAACTTATTCAGTATTTACTGCACTTCAATGATGTCGGTTGTTAGGTTATTTAGGCTATCTTTTAATAAAGACTAGGTTATTTGTTATATTAAGTATGTTAATATTTAATTAATACATTTTTTCCTTCTTAAATTTTCTTTCTCTTTTTTCTTTGTCTTATTCTACCTTTTTGTCATTTAATCTGTTACTCTCTGCTGTTTTCATATACACCTAGTTATTCAAATAGAGTTGTCACCTGTTCCTAATATTTTCTATAGGGATGTTATCGTGTCATAGTGTTGTTCTAAATTTTTATCGATGTTATCCGGTCATAGTGTTGTAAATTGTATCGATGTTGTCGATTTTTTTTTTTTTTACTGGGTTGAGGGTACTGCAGAGTTACCTCTTCATTTTAACCTTTTTTTGTTGGAACCTTGAGACTTTTAATTGTCAATGCTAAATTTGAAATAACTGTCTTTGGAGAGATGATTGTTTTTTAATTTTTTCCTTTCGTGTGCCAAGCTTCAAAGAGCAACTATCGATTTGGAAAATAAACCCATAATTTTATGAAGAATTAGTAAAGGTGAGCGGGTTTGAAGCCCTGAGTGTGAAGCAGTTTGTTGATGTCGTCATCACGCATGTGATGTAAGAAACCTTTTGTTTTTTTCCTGGTCAACCAGGTGGAAATCAGTGGAAGGGGTCATAATATTTCAGGCCCCTTTTATTTTAGTTTCCAATCTGGAAACACGTCTAAAATATATATATGTCGATGAACGATTGAAAGTCGCCGGCAAAGTTGGTTGCGTGTCCTGCGACCCTATGCACGCCCTATGAACGAGATTCCGAAAGGAGCGACGAGAGCCCTCACCTACCGTCTGACGCAGGTCCTCACCGGACACGGTTGTTTCGGGAGGTTCCTGCACCGAATCGGGCGGGAGGAAACGCCCGGGTGTTTCCACTGCGAGGATCGTCCGGAGGACACGGTGGAACACACCGTGGAGGTCTGCCCCGCTTGGGCGGAGCACCGCCGTGTCCTCATAGCGGCGATTGGCGGCGGCGATCTCTCGCGTCCGGCCTTGGTTCAAGCCATGGTCCGGAGCGAGAGAGAATGGGAAGCCGTCACCTCCTTCTGCGAAGCAGTCATGCTAGTGAAGGAGGTGGCAGGACGTGAGAGGGAAAGAACCTCACGTCCCAGCCGCCGCGGGAGACGCCCTGGGCGTCGGGGGTCACGTGGTGGCTTCCGACCACCGTAGGCGCTGGCCTGTGGACGGCGAGTTATGGGCTAGCTCGCCGTCCGGCCGTCTTATGACGACAGGCCGTGTCGACGGCACGTTCGTGTTCCACGCGCGCCTCAAAGAGATGTCAGCAATCAAGTAGGGGTCCGCATGGGCCGATGCCTGCCAGGGCTGCGGGACTGTTCGAAAGAGATACCGTGGCCCTGGAACACAAAGGGCAAAGAAGGAACATGGATGGGTTTTAGTCAGTACAAGTCTGACACTCCCCTCCGCTCCGCCCAGAGTGGGGGGGGTCATTTGATGATTTCCCAACCGGAAAAAAAAAAAAAAAAAAGGAGCGACGAGACGTTCAGGATCCATTTTTTTTTTTTCTACGGAATCTAGGTATTATTTAAGCATATTATAGTCGGCAGCAGTGATATACATAAACTGTGTATTCTAATGAAGACGTTGGACATTTAAAAGATAGGGTAATATATTTTACGTTGTTTTAGCCATTTTGTTAAATGTAATTGCGTATTTTGTTAAAAAAAAAGAAATCCAAAATTAAAGTCATTTTTTTGCAGTACTTCTAAACAAAAAAAATCTTTCAACAATTTAAATCCTTATAAAAAATACGGTTACATGCTAGGTGCACGAATACAAAAAAATATTTTTATATAGCACTGAATTTTTAATATTCTATTGTATGTTATGGTCTCCTACAATTGAAGGAACACACTTAACAGAACCTTTGTATAACTGAGACCTATATTGTATCTGTGCAACCTTTGTTGTCCCAATAAATATGTATACTATAACGCTCTTTCAGCGTTAAGAATATTGTTTGGTGCTACGGAACCCTGTGTGTGCGAGTCTGACTCGCACTGGGCCGGTTTTTTATTCTTAATTTTAATGGGTGTTATGTGTGTTTTTCTCAACGAAAATACAAGATGGCGAAAATTTTCTGGTTTTTCTTCATGGGTGTAATTTTTAAGGTTTTCGGGATCGCTGATGACGATGAAAATTCAAGAAGACGTCGATGAAAAAAAAATATTAGATATGTCATTGTGCATAAACAAGTGTCTATTATATTTTGCTCCTTTTAGACTAAGTACTAATTCAGTTCATGTATTGTTTTATTCATTCATATATACTTATTTTAATTAAAGTTTACTACGACGTGCGTGATAATGTAAATGTCTTACTTTAATAATTAGTTAATTACATCAAAATAATTTGACAGGTTATAATGATTACATTTTAAAGCGATAAGTGATTATTATAAATACTCTTTTTGTGTGATATTAAATACAAATCATAATACAGTGCTTATAATAAAGCAATACATGGTGTGAGGAACATCGACGCGTACAATGTTACCATAAATTCAGCAGGCGATTTTAGTCCCGCCATAGCTTTAATTTTTTATCAATATTTAAAAGAAACAGCTGTTTCATGGAAAAGTACAAAACTTGCAAGGTCAAAATAAGAGAACAGCTGATTTTAATTTAATATCCGTTAAAATTAACGTTAATGTGTCTAGAAATGAAGTACTGAACTAATGGTAACAATTTACGTTTCGATGTCCGATTATACACCCCGTATTTAAATTTTAAACATAAACAATTGATTTAATTTTCTTCTTAGATCATAATATAATCGTACAGATCGATAGACAGTGTACACATTTTATATTCAAGTATATCATTACTTAATTATTATTACAAGTATACAGGGTGTAAACGGAGCCTTCACGAAGCCGTCAATCAAGCATTATGTACATCAAACTAAGTAACACTGCACAAAAATGGTTGCTGCGAACCACTTTTTTGTGTGAAAAATCACGGTTTACGGTAGTACTCAATGTAACACACACACAAAATATTGTGCTGTTGAATGCATTGAATAGTAAACAGAATATAACATTTTTATAAAAAAAAAAAACCTTTGTAAGGTATGGTCGAGTACAAAATATTATAGCAATGACGGGAAGAACAGGTGCTTTTCGACTTCGTTAAGGGTATATTTTTAATACTCTTTATAGGTAACACACCATTTCACAATCGCTTATAAGGATCTGGGACATTTGCGCGAAAGACATATGCGCGAAGGACACTTCCGCGAACCCACTTGCGCGAAAAGACTTATGCGCGCATGGACTTTTGGGCGATTAGACTTTTGCGCGAATGAACTTTTGCGCCCATAGACACATGCGCGCAGAGACACTTGCGCGAATGGCCACTTGCGCGAATGAACTTTTGCGCAAAAGGACACTTCCGCGACTAGCTTTACTCGCGACTGGCTACGGTTAATCTGTAGAGTAAACATAACATCGTATTATTTCTTATTTTCACTGAGATAGAGCGAGAGAAGTGGCAACACTGCCCGAGAGACATGTCAAATTATTTTTTCGTATCTACCATGAATAGTGTTGCCAGATATAATTATTGTTTAATCGATTTACAATATCGATTTTGAACAAAATAATTTTAATCTCTGTTCAAGCTTTTGGGTTTCATTAATGACGATTTTTAAGGTCATTCAGTTGTTTTAATGTCTATTATGACAAATGTATATTGATCTATAGAACATTCTTGTTACTTTGTACAAAAAAGATTAATCAATCGATTCCGATTTAGAAGAACCTCAGTGTTATGTTTACTCTACAGCTAACCTAACCTAACCATTCGCGCATAAGTCCTTTCGCGCATGTGTCTTTGTGCGTAAATGTCCGTTCGCGCATAAGTCCATTCGCTCAAGTGTCTATGCGCGCAAATGTCTATGCGCCCAAAGGTCCATTCGCGCAAAAGTCTAATCGCCCAAAAGTCCATGCGCGCATATGTCTTTTCGCGCATGTGGATTCGCGCAAGTGTCCTTCGCGCAAATGTCTTTCGCGCTAGTGTCCTGATACCTCGCTTATAACTATCTTTAGCGCAGACCAAGGTACAATTTGAAGAGCAGCCGACATTATACCTTATCGTCACGAACTTTAAGTGCAAAACGGAATGCGTGAGTGCGGTTAGAACTACGAAAAAATAGCATGATCTTAGCACTTTCTCTCTAAATAAAACGTACCTATTATTCAATGTCATGGCTCTCGAAATAAAGCGTATTATTTAATGTCGTCAGATCATCTGCTCTGTGTTTCTTTTTGGTCTTCATGAAGCCTGACAGCTAAGGTCGTTGATCTCAAATAATACAAAAGCATTAGATACATACCTATGGGTCGATACATTTATATGGTAAAGCCTCTGACTCTATACATTTTTATGGTAACTCTTTTCTTACCTACTTGACCGAAATGTTTATTTTTCACTAAAATATATCACATACTCTCCTTTCAGACCGAACCTTAATCTCTATGGGCAAGAATCACAAATCGAACCTTGACTTTGCTTAGTAAAGCAAGCTTTTTATACGAATATCAAGTTAATTCTTATGTTTCGTACACGCATAAGCGAATGTGAGCTATTTGTCTCATAAGGAACATTCATGTTATATGATTAAAGTCCATATTCGTATGACACGCTTACTTTACTTTCCAAAGTAAAGTTAAAATGTGAGTCTTGCTTTATGTTTACAAAACATTATATTACTTAGCAGTCAGTGTTAGTGAATTAAAGGACGGATTTTTATTAGGTAGATCGTGAGTCAAAACACTTGGTTTTGCTACCTAACGTCTTGTTCAAGTAATTATGCTCACCACAAACCTTAGCGCACATTCCGCGCGTCAGTAAGTGCGGTGCGACCCGCCTAGTGCGTGATGGTAAAATTCGCCTTAGGGGTGAACCATATCTGTCAGCACGGATTCGCACTTTTCCATGCACCTATCTTCTTCTGCCGCTCAGAACAGTCATTTGCTAGAGCGAGAAACAGAGAGGGCTAACAAGCGCATCGGCGATGTTGCCGCGAGCGACAGCATTCCCGCTGTTTCTACTCTGGAAGTCGAACTTAATATAACTGGGGAAAGACTTGGTCTTGTAGGTGATGGTGATGATCATGGCAAGAGTAAAATATACGCGTATTTTATGACCAAGAAGGTCTTAAATTTTGTTAAATAGTATAATGGTCATCCAATTTGTCGGTGAACAGAAAATTTAAACATAAAGGGAATCATATAAAAATAGTATTATACTACGACTAGAAAGCTCAGTTGGGAATGTCGAAGATCAGTAGTAGGCGAGTTTTTACAGTCTTTTGTTATTTATTTAGTATAATTTTGAAGTGTTAGCCAAAAATAAATGTTAATTTATGTTCCCCCGTATTTTCACGTAATAATATACTTACCTAACTTGTGATATTATACGCCTATTTTTTGCATGTGCAAAAACAAAGCGAGAGAGGAGGCCTGTGTCCCAGCAGTGGGAACATTATAGGCTGATTATATGCAAAAACAAACAAGCGTGCGTATTGCTTTAACTTTAATACATTGATGGAAAAAATTGAGCGTCTTCAGATTTTAATGGTTTTTAGCTACATCCGGTGAGACAGGAAGCCGACCGCAACATAGTTGTGAAAACGCTACGCAGTTAACAAAATGATGATAAAATTGTTACTTCAGACCCGGTGCTAAAAGCAGCTCTATTTGTCTTATATTGATCGCCAAACCATTTTTATGGGTCTCTGAAACTGACCAATTTTTAAGATAGCTGGTACAAAACTGTAACTATCCACAATCAACGGCAAAATTATTGTGGGTTGTTTCAGTACCACGGATATTCAAAGTTTAACTGTACTAACTAGTTTAACTTAAGCCTCAACTGAGACGCACCTGTTGCACGCGAAACGGGTTCGACAGCTAATCGACAATAAGCATAAGCATAATCAGCCTATAATGTTCCCACTGCTGGGACGCAGGCCTCCCCTCTATGAGAGGGAATGGGCTATAATCCACCACGCGGGCCCAGTGCGGGTTGGTAGATGTCACATGTCTTCGAATTTTTGGTTCTACGACATGCCGGTTTCCTCACGATGTTTTCCTTCACCGTTTTGAGAGCAGTGGTGATGAAATAAATTACACAAAGTAATGCGCCTGGCTGGGTTCGAACCCACGACTTACTGTTAAATTGACAATATACACCGTGACTGTAATATACCCGACATAAAATAGCGATTTTTTTTTTATCTTCCATAATAGGTACAAAGAAAAATAATAATAAAAAATTAGAATACAATTATGAAAGATCCTGTTAATGATGTTTCAAACGGGAGAACATACCCAGCACTCGAGTCCAGTAGATCATCGCTCGCAACAGGGTGTTTTAACTAACTCATGCGTCATAATACTGAATAATATTTATATTTCGAAATTATTAAAATCTCATAAATACCAATTTTTTTTTTATGAATGTTTAATATTCATTGGATACATGAAGTGGGCTGCCGTTGTAAGACGACTAAAAAGTCACGGTGTATAAGAATAAATGTGAGTAATCAGCACGCTATGTCGGAGTCGCGTGACATAGCATAGCATAATCAGCCTGTAATGTCCCCCCTTACAGCTGGGACTGCTATGGCCAGTTCGTCGCTAGTCAAGTTGCCGTGAACTAATACATTTACGATAATACAGATGCTATCAGAAGAAACGTGCTCGCACGTCTCAGTGATATGTTAATGCAATACAACATGATAGTAAAGTTTGATATGTTGCTCTAGAACCAGACGAGCCAGCAATAGCCAGTTTGGCTCTCGCAGATAGATCACTATTTTGTTCGCGTGGTCTACAGTAAGTACATTGTTAATATGTACTATCCTTAGTATTTAATTATTTAATGAAGAAGCACTCACACAGAGACGGGGATTAATTCCACAGGCACTTTTTATCATTTAACCTTTTTTTGCTTTTAAATGCTGGCCTCGTCTACGTGCACGATGATAATGGACCACGATTGACATTGGAAGTACGTGGCTCTACGTACAGCTCTTTCAGTTATTTTACTTTCGACGACAGCAACCTTATTGTAACGGACATACAACTGTCCTGAGTCGCGCCACTACCACTTGTGCCGACAGCCAACAACCGAACTGGTTCTCTTGCAAGTAGCTTACGATGTTGTTCGTGTTCTCTCCTCTATCATAAGTACATTTAAATGTCTTTTGCAGACTGTTCGCCTCTTTCTGCTCTAAACGCTGCTATGCGGTGGCCGTCTTTTCTTTAGCGAAAGCCAGGAACACCTCCTCTAGGGTGGTTTCCGAGACAGAGTAGTCCTCAATGAGAGCCGGGAACTCCCTGCGAAGGGATTCTAACGCGACGAAGAGGTCGCTGAGTCTCATCGTCTCGTTTATTTGGTAGTTTAGCATCGTCTGTGGACAAATTCAAGGGAGGTTAGATGAATGTATACTAATTTGAACTTTATGTTGCTTGTTTAAGATACATTGTGCAGTGAGAGAAGATGTTTACTCATTGAGAACTTTAAAATAAATAATTCCATTATAATTAAATTGTATAATAATTATTCTTATAATTAATATGGAGAACTGATACCTGATAAACTTAAAAATATATAAAATAGTAGCCTCCGATGGGCTACTATTTTATATATTTTTAAGTTTTTTTTATACAGGGTGTCTCTTTTAAGTTGACCAACTTCCGTTGTCCAATTGTTTTCTTCCCATACAATGAAACGATCCTTACACGAAATAGAGCCGAGAGGCATGAAAAAAAATGGTCACTTTCCCTCATTTTTATAGACAACTCACACTTGACCAGAAAATTAAGTACGTTTGAGAAAATTGTTTTCATACAAAAGGAGCTAAAATTTTCTAAGAAAGTTTCCCGGTATTTCTTATGAATACGGATTACCCCTTGTTGTCCGACTTAAAAGAATCACTCTGTTTAGGAATATTTTAAAATGTATAAAAAACTATATTAAACATAAAAAACTATATTAAATACACTTTGTAAATGTTTTTAATATTAAATCACACTGCTAAATACAAAAATACTAAATACATTAAAGCATTTGCACGTTAAAATCACAAGTTATCGGAAATGGGATAAACAAGCTATTATATACTGAATAAAAAGACATACCGCGTGTTCATCCTTTAGTGAACAGTTGAATTTCTCATGTAGCTGGCCTTTAAATTTGTTCAGTGTCTTATCGCCGTCCACAACTGAAATAATAATACGACCTCTCTTATTCAAAAGTTAAAATAAGTATTTTTAAAGTTTAAGTATTTTATTAGTTTACTTTTAACAATTGAGTCCACTGGGCCAAAAATACAATTGTCGTTGTTGTTGTTGTATATTGTATTTGTCTGCACCTAACAATTTCTTTATATCGGGAGCTCAAAATAATGAACAATCACGGAAGATATCCCGTAAAGAGACTGTATAAGTTCAAAAATACAAAGTCTTAGTCAAAATGGGCATAAGTCTAACATAATTGAAATACGCACAAACAATTACCCAGTATTCCGTACATCATTCTGAACCAAACCCCCCAAAATATTTTTTTTCTACACGTTCAAAATCTTACATTTTCAAACATCAGATTTTTTAAATTACCGGTGAACATTTTCGGTGTAGGGGGGTTCGGAATGTACTGAACACTAGGTCCGTTTGTGCGTCGATGCCCCTTCCAGCCTGTATATTATCTTAAATCGTAGCCCACAACAAGTTATCCAATTCCTACTATTCCAAAAAGTACTAAAATCGTCGGAGATTTGTATTTTGTCGAAGATTTAAATACATTATCTGTTTTTAAAGTATATCATATTGAAACATTCAGTTAAAGTTGGACACACAGTAATTAATCCAAGCTAGGCCGGCAAGGTCCTACAATCGACTAAGGACTGTAGAGGCTGTGGTATGGAATCCCCTTGTTAAACTAGGTTTACAATTAAACAATAGGTCAAATCTTTGTAAAAATACGGAAAAACTCAATATATTTTAGTCGTTCTATTTCTGTTTTCCTGCGACTTAAATATTTTAAAAGGAACTGAAGTTCTCACTATAACCCGTGAACTGTGGCGGCCATCTTGCGCATAAGCTAATATTTGAGATATATTTAAATTCCGTGGTCTAAAGCCCAGAGTTCATGGAAAAATGCCCATGGTCCTTTTAAATCGATTGTTAGTTTCACTCGAAAAAATACTGTGTTTTAATATTGGATGGATTGTTTTAAAGGTACCGTCTTGCTGGTGTGTGTGTGTGTGTGCGTGTACGTACCGTCCTGCGTCACTGCGTTCGCCAGCTTGAACACGACGGCGTACCCCTGCACGTGCGCCGCGCGCAGCCCCGGCGGCGTGCCGTGTGTGTGTGTGTGTGTGTGTCTACGTACCGTCCTGCGTCACCGCGTTCGCCAGCTTGAACACGACGGCGTAACCCTGCGCGTGCGCCGCGCGCAGCCCCGGTTGCGTGCCGTGTGTGTGTGTGTGTGTGTGTACGTACCGTCCTGCGTCACTGCGTTCGCCAGCTTGAACACGACGGCGTACCTCTGCGCGTGCACCGCGAGCAGCCCCAGCGGAGTGCCGTGTGTGTGTGTGTGTGTGTCTACATACCGTCCTGCGTCACCGCGTTCGCCAGCTTGAACACGACGGCGTACCCCTGCGCGTGCGCCGCGCGCAGCCCCGGTTGCGTGCCGTGTGTGTGTGTGTACGTACCGTCCTGCGTCACTGCGTTCGCCAGCTTGAACACGACGGCGTACCCCTGCGCGTGCGCCGCGCGCAGCCCCGGCGGCGTGCCGTGTGTGTGTGTGTGTGTGTCTACGTACCGTCCTGCGTCACCGCGTTCGCCAGCTTGAACACGACGGCGTACCCCTGCGCGTGCGCCGCGCGCAGCCCCGGCGGCGTGCCGTGTGTGTGTGTGTGTGTCTACGTACCGTCCTGCGTCACCGCGTTCGCCAGCTTGAACACGACGGCGTACCCCTGCGCGTGCGCCGCGCGCAGCCCCGGTTGCGTGCCGTGTGTGTGTGTGTACGTACCGTCCTGCGTCACTGCGTTCGCCAGCTTGAACACGACGGCGTACCCCTGCGCGTGCGCCGCGCGCAGCCCCGGCGGCGTGCCGTGTGTGTGTGTGTGTGTGTCTACGTACCGTCCTGCGTCACCGCGTTCGCCAGCTTGAACACGACGGCGTACCCCTGCGCGTGCGCCGCGCGCAGCCCCGGCGGCGTGCCGTGTGTGTGTGTGTGTGTCTACGTACCGTCCTGCGTCACCGCGTTCGCCAGCTTGAACACGACGGCGTACCCCTGCGCGTGCGCCGCGCGCAGCCCCGGCGGCGTGCCGTGTGTGTGTGTGTGTGTGTCTACGTACCGTCCTGCGTCACCGCGTTCGCCAGCTTGAACACGACGGCGTACCCCTGCGCGTGCGCCGCACGCAGCCCCGGCGGCGTGCCGTCTGTGTGTGTGTGTGTGTGTGTCTACGTACCGTCCTGCGTCACCGCGTTCGCCAGCTTGAACACGACGGCGTACCCCTGCGCGTGCGCCGCGCGCAGCCCCGGCGGCGTGCCGTGTGTGTGTGTGTGTGTCTACGTACCGTCCTGCGTCACCGCGTTCGCCAGCTTGAACACGACGGCGTACCCCTGCGCGTGCGCCGCGCGCAGCCCCGGCGGCGTGCCGTGTGTGTGTGTGTGTGTCTACGTACCGTCCTGCGTCACCGCGTTCGCCAGCTTGAACACGACGGCGTACCCCTGCGCGTGCGCCGCGCGCAGCCCCGGCGGCGTGCCGTGTGTGTGTGTGTGTGTGTGTGTCTACGTACCGTCCTGCGTCACCGCGTTCGCCAGCTTGAACACGACGGCGTATCTGCGCGTGCGCCGCGCGCAGCCCCGGCGGCATGCCGTGTGTGTGTGTGTGTGTGTGTGTCTACGTACCGTCCTGCGTCACCACGTTCGCCAGCTTGAACACGACGGCGTACCCCTGCGCGTGCGCCGCGCGCAGCCCCGGCGGCGTGCCGTGTGTGTGTGTGTGTGTGTCTACGTACCGTCCTGCGTCACCGCGTTCGCCAGCTTGAACACGACGGCGTACCCCTGCGCGTGCGCCGCGCGCAGCCCCGGCGGCGTGCCGTGTGTGTGTGTGTGTGTGTGTGTCTACGTACCGTCCTGCGTCACCGCGTTCGCCAGCTTGAACACGACGGCGTACCCCTGCGCGTGCGCCGCGCGCAGCCCCGGCGGCGTGCCGTGTGTGTGTGTGTGTGTGTGTGTGTCTACGTACCGTCCTGCGTCACCGCGTTCGCCAGCTTGAACACGACGGCGTACCCCTGCGCGTGCGCCGCGCGCAGCCCCGGCGGCGTGCCGTGTGTGTGTCTGTGTGTCTACGTACCGTCCTGCGTCACCGCGTTCGCCAGCTTGAACACGACGGCGTACCCCTGCGCGTGCGCCGCGCGCAGCCCCGGCGGCGTGCCGTGTGTGTGTGTGTGTGTGTGTGTCTACGTACCGTCCTGCGTCACCGCGTTCGCCAGCTTGAACACGACGGCGTACCCCTGCGCGTGCGCCGCGCGCAGCCCCGGCGGCGTGCCGTGTGTGTGTGTGTGTGTGTGTGTCTACGTACCGTCCTGCGTCACCGCGTTCGCCAGCTTGAACACGACGGCGTACCCCTGCGCGTGCGCCGCGCGCAGCCCCGGCGGCGTGCCGTGTGTGTGTGTGTGTGTCTACGTACCGTCATGCGTCACCGCGTTCGCTAGCTTGAACACGACGGCGTACCCCTGCGCGTGCGCCGCGCGCAGCCCCGGCGGCGTGCCGTGTGTGTGTGTGTGTGTGTCTACGTACCGTCCTGCGTCACCGCGTTCGCCAGCTTGAACACGACGGCGTACCCCTGCGCGTGCGCCGCGCGCAGCCCCGGCGGCGTGCCGTGTGTGTGTGTGTGTGTCTACGTACCGTCCTGCGTCACCGCGTTCGCCAGCTTGAACACGACGGCGTACCCCTGCGCGTGCGCCGCGCGCAGCCCCGGCGGCGTGCCGTGTGTGTGTGTGTGTGTCTACGTACCGTCCTGCGTCACCGCGTTCGCCAGCTTGAACACGACGGCGTACCCCTGCGCGTGCGCCGCGCGCAGCCCCGGCGGCGTGCCGTGTGTGTGTGTGTGTGTCTACGTACCGTCCTGCGTCACCGCGTTCGCCAGCTTGAACACGACGGCGTACCCCTGCGCGTGCGCCGCGCGCAGCCCCGGCGGCGTGCCGTGTGTGTGTGTGTGTGTCTACGTACCGTCCTGCGTCACCGCGTTCGCCAGCTTGAACACGACGGCGTACCCCTGCGCGTGCGCCGCGCGCAGCCCCGGCGGCGTGCCGTGTGTGTGTGTGTGTGTCTACGTACCGTCCTGCGTCACCGCGTTCGCCAGCTTGAACACGACGGCGTACCCCTGCGCGTGCGCCGCGCGCAGCCCCGGCGGCGTGCCGTGTGTGTGTGTGTGTGTGTCTACGTACCGTCCTGCGTCACCGCGTTCGCCAGCTTGAACACGACGGCGTACCCCTGCGCGTGCGCCGCGCGCAGCCCCGGCGGCGTGCCGTGTGTGTGTGTGTGTGTCTACGTACCGTCCTGCGTCACCGCGTTCGCCAGCTTGAACACGACGGCGTACCCCTGCGCGTGCGCCGCGCGCAGCCCCGGCGGCGTGCCGTGTGTGTGTGTGTGTGTCTACGTACCGTCCTGCGTCACCGCGTTCGCCAGCTTGAACACGACGGCGTACCCCTGCGCGTGCGCCGCGCGCAGCCCCGGCGGCGTGCCGTGTGTGTGTGTGTGTGTGTGTGTCTACGTACCGTCCTGCGTCACCGCGTTCGCCAGCTTGAACACGACGGCGTACCCCTGCGCGTGCGCCGCGCGCAGCCCCGGCGGCGTGCCGTGTGTGTGTGTGTGTGTGTGTGTGTCTACGTACCGTCCTGCGTCACCGCGTTCGCCAGCTTGAACACGACGGCGTACCCCTGCGCGTGCGCCGCGCGCAGCCCCGGCGGCGTGCCGTGTGTGTGTCTGTGTGTCTACGTACCGTCCTGCGTCACCGCGTTCGCCAGCTTGAACACGACGGCGTACCCCTGCGCGTGCGCCGCGCGCAGCCCCGGCGGCGTGCCGTGTGTGTGTGTGTGTGTGTGTGTCTACGTACCGTCCTGCGTCACCGCGTTCGCCAGCTTGAACACGACGGCGTACCCCTGCGCGTGCGCCGCGCGCAGCCCCGGCGGCGTGCCGTGTGTGTGTGTGTGTGTGTGTGTCTACGTACCGTCCTGCGTCACCGCGTTCGCCAGCTTGAACACGACGGCGTACCCCTGCGCGTGCGCCGCGCGCAGCCCCGGCGGCGTGCCGTGTGTGTGTGTGTGTGTCTACGTACCGTCATGCGTCACCGCGTTCGCTAGCTTGAACACGACGGCGTACCCCTGCGCGTGCGCCGCGCGCAGCCCCGGCGGCGTGCCGTGTGTGTGTGTGTGTGTGTCTACGTACCGTCCTGCGTCACCGCGTTCGCCAGCTTGAACACGACGGCGTACCCCTGCGCGTGCGCCGCGCGCAGCCCCGGCGGCGTGCCGTGTGTGTGTGTGTGTGTCTACGTACCGTCCTGCGTCACCGCGTTCGCCAGCTTGAACACGACGGCGTACCCCTGCGCGTGCGCCGCGCGCAGCCCCGGCGGCGTGCCGTGTGTGTGTGTGTGTGTCTACGTACCGTCCTGCGTCACCGCGTTCGCCAGCTTGAACACGACGGCGTACCCCTGCGCGTGCGCCGCGCGCAGCCCCGGCGGCGTGCCGTGTGTGTGTGTGTGTGTCTACGTACCGTCCTGCGTCACCGCGTTCGCCAGCTTGAACACGACGGCGTACCCCTGCGCGTGCGCCGCGCGCAGCCCCGGCGGCGTGCCGTGTGTGTGTGTGTGTGTGTCTACGTACCGTCCTGCGTCACCGCGTTCGCCAGCTTGAACACGACGGCGTACCCCTGCGCGTGCGCCGCGCGCAGCCCCGGCGGCGTGCCGTGTGTGTGTGTGTGTGTGTCTACGTACCGTCCTGCGTCACCGCGTTCGCCAGCTTGAACACGACGGCGTACCCCTGCGCGTGCGCCGCGCGCAGCCCCGGCGGCGTGCCGTGTGTGTGTGTGTGTGTCTACGTACCGTCCTGCGTCACCGCGTTCGCCAGCTTGAACACGACGGCGTACCCCTGCGCGTGCGCCGCGCGCAGCCCCGGCGGCGTGCCGTGTGTGTGTGTGTGTGTCTACGTACCGTCCTGCGTCACCGCGTTCGCCAGCTTGAACACGACGGCGTACCCCTGCGCGTGCGCCGCGCGCAGCCCCGGCGGCGTGCCGTGTGTGTGTGTGTGTGTGTCTACGTACCGTCCTGCGTCACCGCGTTCGCCAGCTTGAACACGACGGCGTACCCCTGCGCGTGCGCCGCGCGCAGCCCCGGCGGCGTGCCGTGTGTGTGTGTGTGTGTCTACGTACCGTCCTGCGTCACCGCGTTCGCCAGCTTGAACACGACGGCGTACCCCTGCGCGTGCGCCGCGCGCAGCCCCGGCGGCGTGCCCAGCGCGCGCACCTGCCCGCCCGCCATGATGGCTATGCGGTGGCACAGTGCTTCCATTTCGTCCATGCTGGAATTTAGCAATAGTCGGCTGAATTGTGACTCTTTTTTTTTTTGTGTACAATTCAAGGTATATCAGAACTATGGAGCGAACCTCGAATACACTTCGAGGTTCGCTCCATGATTCGAAGTGTAAATTATCTAGATCGTGATCAAAACAAGTTTGTCGAGCGAGTTAGTCGAAGCTTGGACGCTTTGAAATAACACGTATCACAAACGGCACTATGTTTATAGGTAGTGCAGTAGCTTGTCTAATAGTTTCATAGCATACCTGTGCGAGCTGATGATGATAGATCGCTGGCGCCGTAGAGCTTTCCGCAGCGCGGTCCACAGCCTGCGCCGGGCGGCCGGGTCCACGCCCGCGCTGGGCTCGTCCAGCAGGGACAGGTCCGCGTCGCTGCACAGCGCCGCGGCTGCACCCATGCGACGCACGCAGCCGCCGCTGTAGCTCTCCACATTATTACGGGCGTACTTCTCCAGACCTGACGGTGAAGACACAGCCAATTGTAAATCTAGCAGTATGCCGTTTGAAAACTACGTTGAGCTGGCGAAAGTAAAGTATAGCTATGCAGGGTCATTCTAAATACCTTAATAATTTTAACAAAACCTTTCAGAAAAAAAAACATATAATTTACTAATCTACATGGCGCCATGTATAGCAAGACCGTATATCTGTTAAAATTATTATTTGATCTACTTAATTAATAACCAACTTGTATTTTTTCCCATACATGATAATATTGATGATCCTGCCATCTATGGGATGTTATTATACCATCAGTATCGATTGGTGGAAGAGACTAGCGCCATCTACTGGGTTGTTTGTGAACTCGAACTCAGATACTCCGTAATTAAATCTTCGGGTGACAACTCGACAAGTATCTAGTCTTGCACACCTGTTAGGGTAGGATATGGTCCTGAGCTATATTTGTTGTTTCATCCTTATGTGTTATTCAAGCAAAATAAATGATTTGATTTGAGTAATTTTTTAAACAAAAGTCTTGCCTACCTAGAATTACAGGGTGCAATTGAAGTCATGGGCATTATTTTAAACTAAGGCACTACTAACGATACTAATTGCATTAGGGCTACTATTACGGAATTCAAAAATATTATTAATACAATTATGGAAAACCTTAAAAATGTAGTAAGTCATACAAAGATCAAGTAGTTGCTCATTGCGTTAGCGAATGCAGCTGTAGGCACATTACGCCACAGTATAAATATATACAGTACTGTGACTCGGCCCCGTCCTTGAAATAATTATCTACAGCCAGGCGGTACGTTCGCAAGCGATAGGACTGCCGCGCCTACAGTATTTTAATTTCATTTACTTAGTTGAGTTTCTTCCTAATTTTGTGATTGTAAATATTTTTTATTTAAGAAAATGAAATTAGATGTGATTGAAATAGGAAGTCTTCAATAAAAAACATAAGTTGATATGATGTTGTTGTTGTTGTTGACATTGTTGTTGTTGTTGATTCATAAGTTGTGCCTTTGATTAGTTAGGTTTAATAAGAATTCTGAATACGAGACTTTTTTTTAACGCGAGCGTATGTACCTAAATCACTCGTGTGTCACTTTTTTCACCCTATCCACTTATTTATTAATTAATCCAGGTATTTTACTCGTTGGAAGTAGTTGGGTGGTAGTTACAAAAACGACTCACCAACAATTTGTATCCAGTTTTTGACTTCCAGTTTCACGGATTTAGTATCGTACCCTCGCAGCGTGAGTATCATCTCCAGGTTCTCTTCGCCGGTCAGGAAATAGTCCAGCCCGAAGAATTGAGGGCAGTAGCCCAGGGTTTTGAGATACTGTGAAGTGTGGACAAGGAAATTTGAAATCAAAGGAATTGTCTTCTGATCTTTATTCAAACTAAGCTGAGAATTACTTTTTTATCGATAAAAACTACAAAAGAATTTCCCCAAAATGCCCGCTTTCCGCCACTTCCCAGCGTTTTAGCTGTGAAGAACAAGTGGCGGAGCAAACCTCCCATCATCTGTCCGTTAAGTTAGAAAACCTGATTTTATACAATGGCAGGCGAATCATCATTCTGCTGCCCTTCTCCTTATGCGAATAAGTGAACATTAATAAGAAAACATAAAGTTATATTATTAGCCATATCTCAGCTATCACTCCTTAGTATATCGGCACGTAAACACGGTGGAAAGCACAACGTGATACGAACTAGTGGACCAAGATCCGATGACCGCCAGACCTACGTCATTTTATAAAAGCTGAAACTTTTGTGGAAGTACCTTACTATAGGTAAGAACAACTTGATCTTATGAAAAGTCGGTCGTGGTGGCTTTGGCAGATATCCTTCAGGTAACACAGTGGTGCTAAATAGTATGACGTAACTTAGCAGCTATTAATCAAGCTTTATAGTATAAAACGTGATTTTTTTATATAAGTTAAGGGCTAGTATGAGTATTCATCTCCTGCACTGCCAGACTCTTTGCTTGGTGGAAAACCCCCACCTAGACACCTTCCCAGTACGTTAAATTGTTAGTCATCATCATTTCAGCCGAAAGACGTCCACTGCTGGACATAGGCCTCCCCCAAGTATTGCCACATTGACCGGTCCCGTGCGACTCGCATCCAGCGGATCCCTGCAACCTTCACCAGGTCATCGGTCAAATTGTAAGCGAACTTACGTTATTTAATTAAATTTGCATTTTATGTATATTACTTGGGCAACTATTTGAAGCGGTTTCCCAAGCCACTAAACAGTTTTGACGTTGTATACATTTCCCCAACCTTTCGCACGCTACAGATGACCTTCAACTATGTCTGGAAGGGACCATCACCAAATTTGAAAATCAACAAAAAAGTTTTGCAAAGTGTACCGTGAGACATATCAAATAAAAGGCATAGTAAAGTACCAAAAAGGTAAAGGCATAGTTACCTGCTGGTTTCCTGGCGAGATGTGGTGACCGTTGGCGAAGATTTTTCCTCTGGTGGCGACCTCTTCGGTAGTTATCATCTTGAATACAGTGGACTTGCCCGCGCCGTTGACGCCCAGGAGACCGAAACACTCGCCTTACAATATACAAATCATTATTAGAGAACAGTCTAATGCTAAGTTGCGCATTCAAAAGGTTTAGGTCTTACAGGTATACAGTTTGTAAATGTTACTGTAACAGCCCGAACTTCGGTAAATCCTTAGATTTTGCAGTAAAAAGATGGACGGAAGACGCAAATTCAGACATACATTACATCAAACTTGAATGTAGCGTTTGGTCACAGTTCTAACCTAACCCATTTGATTGGGGTGCCCTGGCTTAGTTACTGCGAACATCTCAACTCGCACGGTTGGTCATGGTTCTAACCTAACCCTTTTTTCGCTCAGTTTAGTATTACAATATTTCATCATCAGTCGTTAGATATTTGCTCCTCATACCGCCGTATTAGGAGCAAATATCTAACGACAAATATCTAATTTTGTACATAGATTTTTTACATAAAAATAGACACGGCTTTCGGGTTTCGCATATACTAAAACTAATGTTATATAAAAACAAGGTGGAGTCTCGTTGCAGTTTCAAAGCAACTAAGATGGTGTCAAAATAATACTGAGCAAATTGAGATGGATATTCTCACATCACACAGAGGAGCTCGTGGCTAAATAATAACAGCCGCTCGGGTCGATCATTAGGTTAAGCCGTGCTTGCCTAGGTTGGTCTGTGGATGGGTGACCGCCCATTACTTACCGAGTTTGCTCGGAAAGCACTTTAAGCCGTTGGTCCCGGCTGTCATTTGTAGATCTTTGACAGTCGTTAGGCAGTCAGTGGCCCAAAAAGTCTGACAACCAGTCTTACCAAGGGGTATCGTATTACCCAGTACTAACTGGGTTATGGAGGTCAGATAGGCAGTCGCTTCATGTAAAATACTGGTATTCAGCTGCATCCGGTTAGACTGGAAGCCGACCCCACATAGTTGGTAAAAGGCTAGGCAGATGATGATGATTCTCGCATCACACCACGCAGTTAAAAAATTCAAAAGCTTTTAGAAATGCACGAGAAAACTTAACAGTAAACTCACGGTCCCTTTAAATGTTAACGGGGTTACTGAGCCTCGTGACATTGCGAACATGTTTAAAGGTCTTTTCCGGCTAGAACATCCTTCCTGTATGCCGGGAATGCTCAGTACTAACGAAATTAAGCAGAATAACTCAGGGCCAGCAGAATTACCCTTTTACTGCTAAAGATATATCTGCCGTTATAAAGCATATGACGAGGAGTAAGTGCCCAGGGCACGATGAAATAAGTATTGAGCATTTGCAGCATGCGGCAATTCATCTGCCGAGAGTTCTAGCTATGTTTTATACATTTTGTTTACGACCTGCCTGACGGCCTGCCTGTATTACCTGCCTGATGAGTGCATGAAGACCGTAGTTGTGCCAATAATCAAAAATAAAACTAGTGACGGGTCAGATAACAGCAATTATAGGCCCATTTCGTTAGCTACCACCGTGGCGAAAGTGCTGGACAGTCTGCTTAATCGTATTTTGAACAGTCATATAAAACTGAATGACGCCCAGATTGGTTTTAGGAACGAGCTGTCGACAGAAATGGCAGTTCTATGTCTCAAGCACACTGTCCGGTACTACACCGATAGAAAGACTCCGGTCTACGCTTGTTTTTTAGACCTTTCGAAAGCTTTCGATTGGCCCGTCTTATAACGTGCTGTGGAACAATATGAGGACAGAAACCAGCCTTCCAGAAGAAGTCGTTAAGATTTTTGATTACTGGTACAACAACCAAATGAATGTCATAAGGTGGGCAGGCGCGATCTCCGAAGCGTACAGACTGAAGTGTGGAGTGAGGCAAGGAGGTTTAACTTCGCCCAGTCTCTTCAATCTGTACGTAAACGGACTCATCGAGAGGCTCAGCGATAACAAAGTTGGCTGCTCTATTGACGGAAAGTACGTCAATAACATTAGTTACGCTGACGCTATGGTGTTGCTAGGCCCCTCCATAAGCGCCGTTCGAAAACTTCTTGCCATACGTGTTGATTATGCCGGGGTTCAACGGCTCAGGTATAATGTTAAGAAAAGGGAACTCTTAGTATTTCAATCTCCTAGTCATAAGGTATCGCACGTACCACACCCCTCTTCATAGACGGTGTTTCATTATCCAGTTTCGCGATTCAAGTACCTGGGCCACTGGGTCTCGGAAGACCACTCAGACCACAAGGATATTGAGAGAGAGCGCCAAGTGACTTTAATTCGGGCGTTCTGCCAATTATTTTATACTTGCAGTCTATGGGTCAAATATACGCAGAAGACAGTCAACACCCTGAGCGTACAGTATAACAATGCCATTAGGATGCTGATGCGGCTGCCGAGGCACTGCAGTGCGTCGGGCATGCTTGCAAACGCTCATATTGATTGCTTCCATGCCATCCTGAGAAGGAGAGCAGCATCCTTGCCCAGTCGTGCCCGCGACAGCAGCAACAGCATTCTCAGGGTTGTGACTGGCAAATTCGACTGTCCAATATTGTGGCATTGTGTACAGTTACAAATTTCAAAAAGAATTTAATAATTTTGAATATCGCGCAGTCGCTTCACATTTGTTACTCCTTGTACGTCCCACGCCCCATATAAGTAGTAGTAGTTCCTTTTGCATTATATTTGTATTACTTCATCTAAAGGAAAAGATGTTTGAATTTTTATTTTTATTCTTGTCATTTTAATTACATTATAATGTGATCCCAAATGACCTTATTATTATTAATTTTTAACTTATTTTTATTTAATTTTTATTGATTGTGGACATTTTATTTGACTTGAAACAATATTGTGATAATTAATTTTTATTTATTATTTGGATGGTATATTTAGTTATAATAGTAGTGTGTGGTGTGTATTTATTTGTCTCTGACTTTAAATAAGTTAATTAATAACTTTATTTTTAAGTGTATCTACTACCTACTAACAAAATTATGGATCACTCATTGTGTCTAAAATAAATAAATTGAACTGAAAGAACCTTGTCACGTTATGCCGAACAAATGGCGACATCGACTCCAGCGGACGTGATGCCAGTATTTAGGCAAATGTGCCATCGCTAACGAGAATGCGACTAGATAGAAACGTAACAGATACATTTATTAATAATTATTTTATAATAATAATTTATTATTAAACTGTGTCGCAGTCATTAACGCCCACCTCCAAATAGTCGAGGCTTAAGCAAAAAAAAAACTAAAATTAAAAATTTATACAAAAAAAAAACTAACAATATAAACTTAAAATTAAAAATTAATAGTTTGAGAGATTAGAGGACTTTATCAATCAAACAACTTGTTTTCAGTTACTGTTGACGGTCAGACGAGAGAGATGCCTTACAAGTGCCAAATGCGTTTGTTTGTAAAAATAGGCGTGATGTCTCAATAACACTTACCTTTCTTGACAGAGAAGCTGACACCCCGACAGGCCTGGAACTTCCTGCCCAAGAGCGGCACGTAGACCTTGTGTAAATCGTTCGCTAACAACGAGTCTGGGATCTGCCTTTTAGCTGGAAATAAACATAACATAACATTGTAACAGTAACAGTTTTGGACAGAACAGACAGGTAGACAAGTAGACAATCAAAACAAACAAACAAACGGACAAAGGCTTAAAGCTTCAACTGCTCTTTTTAGGTGAAACTCAAAAAAAATCGTTTGTGACCAAATTGTTCCAAATTCCACAAATGTGACAAAAAACGAAAACAGAATCGTGTCTGTAACCCTCGATGGGCTAGGCAGAGGGACCAGTTACTTTTTTAAGTCCCATGTAATACAGACTCCTTGGCTGCTAATGAGAAATGCCTGAAGGAAAAACCCAATAACACTTTTTCTGACCTGATAATTGAATTCAGGACCTCGTGCTCAGCAGTCGCGTGACTACTAGACCAAAGAGGCAGTAATGAGCAAATAAATTAAGCTTACTAATGATATTTATAATATTTATGGTCATATGAAAATCAATGGCCCAGAAGATCGAAGTTATTTTAGGTCACGTTTTCGGAAACGTGACGCTTCAGAAGAGTTTGTCTCGTACAAAACTTGTTTCTATTTATACCAGCTATTGATTTATACAGATTTAATGGTTTTACTTATGTTTCACCTAAACTCCTTTGACAAATTTTTAGAACCAACGTTTCATATACAGTTTTTTCACAAACAACGCAGATGTTCCATTTTATAAACAATCACTTTACAAGCATTTATTTGGCAAACGCTTCGCTTTACAAATGTTTCATATGATATTTAATCATTCATACATTTTTCGTTTAATACATCTTTTGATTCTTTTGACAAAATCACGTTTAACCTAATTATCACTTTATAATAAATCTTCTAAACCAGTCACAAAGTATTCAGATTGTTTTAGTGTACAAATTCAACTAAAGTTTAGGATAAATAATATCAATATTTTGTAATCGACGACGTAGTCGAATAGAAATTTTGCAGGGTTTAAAGTAAAACCTAACCTAAAGTCGGGGTGCCACAAGTCCCGAGCTCGCTTTGCTCGCTCTTGATTCCCAAGTATTTGTTGTTCCGTTAATTAAAATTACCGTTGTGCCTATTTTATGAGTTGACTTTTTATGAGTTGAACGTTTTTATTACAAAAATTGTTTTAAGAGATGACATGAATATAAAATGAATTGTTTGTCAAATAATACAAACTAATAAGTTTATCGGGTAAATATTTTTTAAGTGAATTATTTGCCAAAATTGTTGTTGTAAAATGGTGAAATGTCCAACCGTTGCTTGTCAAATGAAAATTTATAAATTAATTTTAGGTGAAAAGGCAGGATACCAGACTTAATGCGTGACTGTTATTATGAAAATAAAATACAAATAGGGGAAGTTGGGCAATCCAAATAATTCAAAAACCCTTTAAGAAGGCTGCTTATTCAGAGCATCGTTACATGTGTGCCAGTCTCTTTCTAATAGCCGAGGTGTCATATTAACGGCCGGTTACGGTATGTGAGTACTTACGCAAAGCGATAGTCTTTCTAACGTATTCCTCTTCGGCGCGCACCATCTCGCTCTGTTCCGGACCACCCCCTAACGGTACGTAGTTAATGTTCCTTAATTTGTCCCACAGCCCGTTGAAGAAGCCGAGCTCCGTTAATACTACTAACGTCTAAAGAAACAAAGAACGAAACACTGTTTAGTCTGCACAGCAACAACGATATTAATAAAGATAAATTAAAAATGGGTAGCCAAAAGACATTAATAGATTGTGTTGTTGGCAGCTAAAAACACATGTAAAAAGGACACAAAATTGACAAGACGTGTCCAGTGGTATTTTCCATCGGCGAATATGATGAGTTTCCACAGTTACTACCAACTTTATTTCATTACCCAACTAATTAAGGGGATGAATTTTCTATAATATATCCTTAGTGCTCACTTTCGTTAAACATACAGGGTGTAAGGGACAGCCCTCCACAAACTGATGGGGTGAATTCAGTATATCATACTAAGATGACCGGTATCAGAAATTATTTCAGGAATGTTATGGGAATTCAATAAATTTGATTTGTTTTATTTCCTCATACGCAATGTATCTTTACCGTGGCAAAACGCACGTAGCGAACGGCAAGCGCGACGACGAATTCAATGAACTCTGTAGCTAGGCAGAAAGTGAACAACTGATTTCAAGCGTCGTTCCTTAGAGTATTTCAACATCCATTGTTGGATTTTTGATTTTTGCCGTAATATTTACATAAATGGAGTGCTGCGTAGAGGGAATATTACCCTGTTAGTTTTTGGAGGGCTGCGCTTTACACCCTGTATAAGTAACTCAAGTGCAAAGTTTCATGCTTCTGGAGCCAGGAGTTTAAGCTATGCGTCTTATTGTATTCTAACGAAAATTATAATTTGACGCAGTAATCATAATTATGTTTGGAAATCAAATCAGTTTATCGGTTTGCGAGGTACGTTAGAACAGACAGACACACATAAACACACGTTCAACGTATAACACGCCTCTTCTTCGATCGGGCTTAAACAAATTTCATTCTTAAACTTATACTGTCACTTACGGGATATCTTCCGTGATTGTTCATTATTTTGACCTTCCGATATTTCGGCGCTGTTGCAAGCGCCATGATCGCGGGTTGACTGGAGAACGCGGGTGGACAGCGCCGATATCCCGTAAGTGACAGTATAAGTTCAGTTGTAAATCGTGAAAACTTAAAACAGGGCTATTTCATTCTTACCATAAAGCCTACTAACTGCGCTGTTAGTATGAGCATGCCTTGTCCGGGGTCGTTCTCATCAAAGCAGAAATAACACCGAGGGTTCTGTCCAGCTAAAACAAAATATAATATAAGGGGAGGTCAAAAAGTTCGCGGAATAAGGCCGCTTTCACATTAGGACGTTAGCAGCGCGACGGTAGCGCGGCAGAAGCACATTCGCAAACAAAAACTAAAAAAAAAAACGTTTTTTACCGTTTGGACGTTAGACGCGCGACTGTCGCGCTGCTAAAGTCGCCTAAATGTGAAAGCGGTCTAAATGAGAAGGAAACCCCATCCCCTTCTCGGGTGATGACGTCATAATTAAACAATCTACGATCAAACATACTAACGCTGATGATAGTGTTGTCACCTTTCGTCACGAAGAGTTTTAGACAGTGCAATATTGATTTATTTTAAGACTATATGTATAGCGACCCGCCCTTGCTTCGCACAGCGCCACCTATCGGGTCAAAAACTATATCTAATCTAGCCTATATTTTAAGTTAAGCATCTAGCAGTACTGTGGTGAAAACTGCGTTCAAATCCATGCAGTAGTTTTTGCGTAATGCGTTTTGGCTTCTGTTGCTCTGATAAAGACCCCTCATATACATTTTTTTCAATATCTTCAATGAAGACATCGGCCTGTTACAATTTTATTATATGTATAGATGGTAAAAACGCATTGAATTTTTAACTTATTAACAAGTTCAAATTTTTTATTTCAAAACTTTTTTTTTTTTTTTTCCGTACGCCTGTCGGACAAAATCGCCGATGAGGTAGACCGCGGCGAAGGTGGTGTGACGATCTGATCTCGTTTGCGGGGTGACCATGGCCAGATATCGCACAGGACAGAGAGGTTTGGAAGGAGAAAGGGGAGGCCTTTGTCCAGCAGTGGGACACTCAAACAGGCTAACAAAAAAAAAAAAACAAGTTCAAATTTTAACCATCTTGATACTGGAACCTTAGCTTGAACCTGGAGCGACAATATTACAGAAGTAAAGCTTACCGCAACACTTTTCCGTTTGGTCCGGATCTTCGAACGGTAGATTTGGACAGTATTGCCTGAAGCTGTTGCACAGCGCGTTCGTGTGCGCCGCCGCCATGGCCGCGCTGGCCGCCGTGCTCAGCGTGTGCGGCACGCACAGGAAGCGCACGGGGAGCAGGAGGTACGACAAACTCGACTTTAAGCCCAGCGCCATGCTAGCCTTAATAGCGGGGGTGATGACTCCTGCAGACATTAAGGTTTTATTTATTTTAACTTTGAGTTGTTCAGTCGGGGTACATACGTTAGTTGACAAATGACATGACGTTATGTTATGTTTGCCTCTGGTTAGACGGTGAGCCTTTTTTTTTGTTCCGGGGTGGAAAATCCTCATGGGTATCCTCAGTCCTGGAGAGAGAGCTCCCTCAACCTTTTCGCAGCCTCCTTCTGTGAAATGACGGTTTCACAGGAGATAACCGCATCCCACGACTCTGCGCTCCCGACCATCGTACGAGCGACGGCCGGCAGCGACAATTCGGTTCCGACTGCTGTTACGAGAGCGCGGCTCCTCCCATGCGGCACATTCGGCCAGCATATGCCGCGCCGTATCCTCCAGATTTCAAATCAAATCCATTTATTTGCTAGAATGAACCTACATTCTGGCAAAATATGATCTTAAAACTATAATGGCCCCTTTATATTCTACCATTACATATGGTGTACAAATACTTAATTTTAACCTGCACAATGTTATTATTTCAATTAGGTAGTACACTCAAAGCCAAGAAATAAAAACAAAAAAATAGTCAGCAACAACAAATAAGATCTCATGCATGGATTTATAGGAACAAATTAATTAATTAATTGATGTCAAAGTTATACTTATGTCAGTTCAAGAGATAAAGTTTATTAAAATGCCAGATGAAGAATATACAGGGTGTAAACAGACCCTTCACATAGCCGTCAACCAAGCATACTGTACATCAAACTAAGTAACTTTACGCAAAAATTATTGCTGGGCATCGACTTTTTTTTTTATGGGTGAAAAATCACGTTTTAAGGTAGTACTCGATAGGGCACGCTACCATAGTGGCGATAAGTCCCCTCTTTGAGGAGTGGCTAGAGAGGCGCCACGGCGCCCTCACCTACCGCCTGACGCAGATCCTCACCGGACACGGTTGTTTCGGGAGGTTCTTGCACCGAATCGGGCGGGAGGAAACGCCCGGGTGTTTCCACTGCGAGGATCGCCCGGAGGACACGGTGGAGCACACCGTAGAGGTCTGCCCCGCTTGGGCGGAGCACCGCCGTGTCCTTGTAGCGGCGATTGGCGGCGGCGATCTCTCGCGTCCGGCCCTGGTTCAAGCCATGGTCCGGAGCGAGAGGGAATGGGAAGCCGTCACCTCCTTCTGTGAAGCAGTCATGCTAGTGAAGGAGGTGGCGGGACGTGAGAGGGAAAGAACCTCACGTCCCAGCCGCCGCGGGAGACGCCCTGGGCGTCGGGGGTCACGTGGTGGCCCCCGGCCACCGTAGGCGCGGGCCTGTGGACGGCGAGTTATGGGCTAGCTCGCCGTCCGGCCGTCTTATGACGACAGGCCGTGTCGACGGCGCGTTCGTGTTCCACGCGCGCCTCAAAGAGATGTCAGCAACCGAGTAGGGGTCCGCATGGGCCGATGCCTGCCAGAGCTGCGGGATTGTTCGAAAGAGACACCGTGGCCCTGGAACACAAAGGGCAAAGAAGGAACATGGATGGGTTTTAGTCAGTACAAGTCTGACACTCCCTTCCGCTCCGCCCAGAGTGGGGGGGGTCATTTGATGATTTCCCATCCAAAAAAAAAAAAAAAAAAAAAGGTAGTACTCGATGGAAAGCACTCAAAGCATTGTGGTAATGGATGGATTAAATAGTACGGGGGTCGTGGAAGTGTGTAAAGTAAAAATCTTACATTAAAAACATATATTTAAAAAAAAACTTGTGAAAAAGTTGGAACTTTGACCCCCAATATCTCTGTAACTAGAAGGTTCCCAGGTATGGTCCAGAACAAAAAAAAATATAGCAAAGACGGGGAGAACAAGTGCCTTTCGGTTATGTTAAGGGTCTATTTACACCCTTTATACATGATTGTAAATTGTAATTGATAATGTTATAACGATTCATTTGAACATCCGCACGCAAAATACGCGCTTTGGACGTGGAGTTGCGGACACCAGCCCGTTATACAATGCAATAATTTGAACATCAATTTTTATAAGGTATTATACCAATATTACTGATTTATGTTTCCCTCACCACGATCTCATCGCGTTCTGACATGTATTCATTAAGATTATGAAAGCATTTATCTTTTAACCATTGCGTTACCTTTTTTTAAGCATGGTCAAAGGTAAATCTTTAAAAGTTTTCGGTAATTTGTTTTACAGTTTTACAGCATTTATGTACGAGTTCCTCTTATACAATTCGAGCCTGCACTGCGGTAAACAGAGCTCATATTTAAATATATTTTTATTTCTAGGAGCTACATTTCGTTTGGTTACAGCTTTTTGGTTAGTGAAATATTCCGGATGTTTCTGTGCAAATAGGCATAATTAACAAACGTACATATACACGGTAATGGCAGGATATTATATTTTTTAAATAAGGGTTTACAGCTATGCGTATACCAGGCCCGACAGATTTCACGTACACATTTTTTTGTACTCTAAACGCTTTTGTAATATCGACCGAATTACCACACAAGAAGAGACAATAAGTGAGTACGGACGAAACGTATCCGTGATATGCACAAAGAGCTGCTTCTGTTGATATCGTGACTCTTAATCTTTTATAGCGTAGCCAAATCTGTCGAGTTTATTACAAACGTAATCGACGCGTGTTTTCCGACGTGTGTTTTCCAGTCGTAATTCTGATCCAACATTATACCCAGTTAAGTACTTTCAACTTGTTCGATAACAGTATCATTATTTAATGTCTATGGCTTTCTTTTATGGGTTAGGAATTGGAGCATTTTAGTTTTTTCTATATTAATTTGTAAGTTATTATAATGTAACCAGTGTATTATGTTGTATATTGCTTTGTTTATGTCTATTTAATTTGTCATATGTGTGTATTTTCACATTTCACAATGAGAGTTGTGTCATCGGCAAACAAGATTGTGTTTTGGGGAGTGATATTTGGGAGATCATTAATATACAACATTAGTTTTAGTATATGCGAAACCTGAAACACGTGTCTAGTATTTGTATGTAAAGAATCTATATACAAAATTTCAAAACTGTATCATGAAAAACCACAAAGTTAAAAGCTTGTTCTGTTACCTGATTGTCCGCACCAAAACGTGGTCACCACGCAGCGCACCCGCGCGCGCGCCTTTAGCATCATCTTGAGCTCATTGATAATAATAATTTGGCAGTAGGTAACTAAATTATTGCGATAGGTACCGACCGGGGTCCCACTTGTAACATTTTTTAAATATTTTTGGGACAAAATATAACGTGGTTTAAAAATTATTTGAAGCGATTCAGTTACTTATTCTGAACAAACTATATTCAGGTTTCGCATATACTAAAAATAATGTTGTATATGAGGAATAAGAAAGGTCCTAATACACTGCCCTGTGGCACTCCAAAATTATTTAGTTGATAGTCACTTTTATGTGACTATCAACTAAATAATATACACATCACAAGGGCTGGTTCGAGGTGGCGCAGGAGAAGAGTACCTGGAAGGATATGGGGGAGGCCTTTGCCCAGCAGTGAGACATACCAGGCCAATAAAAAAATAAAAAAGTCACTTTTATGTAAAACCTTTTTGTTATTATGTATTTTATAAATTTCCACACGTTATTGTTTTCTGTCATTTAGGTAGTCTCTCAACCAGTCGTTTGCTTTGCCTGTTATTCCATATTTTTCTAGTTTTTGTAAGAGCAATTTGTGGTCTACAAAATCGAACGCCTTACTCACGTCAAGAAAATCGCAGCAAATGGTAAACCATCATTTGTAGCCTAGGTAACAATTTTGATCAAATTGAATCATGCCAATGGAGTGGTACTATTTTGTCTAAACCCAAATTGCTCATATTAAGTATCCAAAGACTTGTTGTAAAGTCTTGAAGCCTTTTTATCATAATTTTTTCAAAGATTTTTGACATGATTGGTATTAACCGCGCGCACGTAGTACGTACGCGTCCATCGTCCTCGGGAAAAGAGTAGCGTCACTGGCCTATAATTATTCATGTCAGATTTTTCTCTTTTTAAAAAGTGGCTTAATTACAATTTTTTTTTTTAATGTGTACCTTCGTGTAGGTACCTTTTTCAAATGATAAGTTTATTAAATAACTCAGCTTTTGAAATATGTATGGTGCGCATAATTTAATTACATTGGTTTTTTTGACTGATCGACTGGGAGCCTACCCCAACATAGTTACAAAAGGCTAGGCAGGTGATGATGTTATGTTACGTGTAATACTGACCGAACAGAAAGATCCAGGAGCTGAGGATAATGCTGGTGGTTCTCCCTCCGACGTTGAAGCTGACAATGTAACCGAACGCCACGAATGCCATGCTGCCCAGTAGCAGGAGCGTCGTATACGCGACTGGAGACAGAGAATGATGCCGTGAGTCATGGGGAGAGGAGGAAACTAAATCTTATCTTACTAATGTTATAATCGTGAAACTTTATGAGGATCAGTGGCTGTTTATTGCTCTTTCACGCATCTACTGAACGCACTGTGTGAAGATGTGACAGTGATATAGCATTTACACCAAAGTAAACCTTTTTTTTTTTCAGGGTAATATTTGACGACACATTTGCGCCATCCCATCTTCCTAGCACGGCGGACTGTCCTGGGCTACAGCTGGGCTGCAGGTGCTGAAAACCTTAAACGACGCAAATACAATAATCAAACTGGTAGTTATGTGTTTGAGTTGTTTGGGAGTGACGCACCTAGTCTTTCGGGAACTAGCCAAGCGGCTGCAAGGAATCAGCATTGCCGCCCAACGTGGAAATTTTACGATCCATCCTGTAATTCTTTTCTCCTTATATTGACAAGAAACTCCATGGTTAATCTTTTTAAAATATTTGGTTTTGCAATGTTATTACTTATATTTCCAACAAGTGTACTTCAAAGCAACGTTAAAAAAAATAGAAAAAATAACATATCTTTAATGTGTATGTACACATTGAACACTTGCTGTAACTGGAGATTTTTATTTAGGTAGTTAGGTTTTACCAGGGACTACATTAAGGTAGTACGAATTCATAAAAAATATATATTTTTTACAATGGAACTAGAACTAACTTCTTTGGAGCGGTGGCAAGAAAGAGAAAGAAAATAGCCAAAATAGCTTCAGACATACGATACCCTTTGCATCTAAATACCCCAGTGTCGCAAAGGCTAAAACGCCAAAACAACTTTCTGAAGTGCCACCCCTCTCACTGGCGCAGTGGCGAGCGGTCTACGAAAAGACTAAAGCTGTGGCGAGGTAGTGCATCCCTACCAAACCCATTTGTTCCACCTGCTGAAAATCTCCCACCTCGACGGGCTGACTAAAGACTTCCAAGTCTTTACATAGACTCCGGACTAAGGTTGCCCGCAGCAAGGAAAACCTACTCAGGTGATGATGCATTGATGACTCTGCCTGGAGTGTAAATGTGGTGCTGTTCCACAAACGATGGGGCACTCAATATTGTGTCCTGTTGTTTGTTCTTTACAGGAACTCATGAACGCTCCTGAAGGCGCCAAACTAGTGGCTCAGTTCTAGGCCGACACAATTTAGATTGCTATCGGCACTCTAAGAAGAATGGAACTAACATAAAAAAAAACAAATTAAAGTATGCACATGACGTGGATGTGCCGCGAGTCTTTCTGACAATGATATCTAACTCACACAAGAAGTCCGGCTGATCTATAGTACTGTCTTCGTCCAGCAGCACCGCCGCCAGCACGATGGGCACCAGGCTCGTCAGAATGAACAGCCCCGCGTGGAACAGGATCGCGGCCAGCCAAAGAAGCGTGGCCGGGCAGCCCGACATCACGTGGATGTGCCGCGTGCCTGTCTTACGTTCTTTGCATGGTAGGGAGACGCTGGTGATGTTTGTGGAGAGAATTACTGTAAAAAAGAAAAAAAGCTTAATGCAATTTCGGGTTTATTTCGCATGTGAATTGTAACAATATATCGCATTCATTTTCAATAGTTAAAATCAATCCATGGCATACATTTGTCGGCGAATTGTAAAATGGTCAAGCTTGCATGCGACGCTGATTGGTTGAAAGTCACGAGTTCCAGAGATGGTTCTCAATTTTACGGGTGATAAAATCAGACAGGTTTTTCGTCCATACAAATTGTATGTTTTTTTTTAAATTGCTTTCATAATAAAAGAAATAGTTTTTTTAAGAAAGTTTCCCGGTATCTCTTATAATATCCCCATGTTGTCCCACTTATATGAAACACCCTTTTTATAATTTACTGAATGTCATACAGCGAAACCTCACCTAACGGCTGGTCTTGCTGTTTTTCGGTTTTAATATTAAAAGAGAAAATTAAGTCATTCGTTCCCTGGCTTGTCGTTGGTTTTTTGCGACCAAATCACCTAGCAACAATTATATTACTTACCGAATAGAATAATGACGCTCCACATGTCGCCGTTTATCGCTGCCTTGGCCATTTGTTTCTTCGTTTCTTGTTCTTGTTGGGGTTCGCGGCTGAGAGGCTCGTTTATGGTGGTAATGGTCTTGCCGTCGGACCACGTTATATAGTGCGACGCCAACATGTTGGATAGCAAATTGAGGGCGACTGGAGCCGCGTGGCGGACTATTGTAGTGTATAGGACCTGAGAAATATGGATAAGTATAATCTATAATGTGCCCACTGCTGGGACACACGCCATCTCTCTGCGGGCTATAGTCAAAGAATTATTAATTCTATAGATGACTACTTAGCCAAAAAATAAGTATCTGAACCAGGAACAGCACACAACATCAGCTTTCCTATGATAAACTTTCAGACCATCAAGAATATTGTTACTAGCCCAATGGATCTTGGTCATCTGAATAAATGAATGAATATATATATATATATATATATATATATATGCCCTTTCTAGTAATACAATTACTCTTCCTTAATAGTAGAACCATTGAAGACTAGTCCTCTAGATTTGAAGTTATGATTCTTATAATCATTCAGACCCTGATAATATTTTTGAAAAATATGAAAGATCACAGGAACAATTAATTTACTAAATTGATCAAGGATCAATATCGTACTTTTCCTGCAGTTCTCCTAACTCAATAGTGCAAGTATCAAGATTTTTAGACAGCATAAGACATTCCTTTCTTAAGGAAAGATTTTATATTAAGAGATTTTGGGTTTTGTTTTAATAATATCTTGATTTAAATGTGCCCTGTAAGGTTCGGTTGCCAAATAGCAAAAAATGGAACCCCAAAAAAGTTCTGTTCCGGGCCACAATTTAGATTACCTTCGACACGCTAAGAAGAGGATTAAACGAAATAAATAATAATACTTTTTTATGCACACAAACGTATTACATGCCCATTGCCCAGTATATGGTACGAATTAAAATGTAGTTCTTTATTGGTAAGGTCAGACTGCATTCATTTGTAGCATTAGTCATTCTTTGATTAAGGGACTGAGCTCTTATGCAATCATTCAAAACGCGGTCCTAAAGTGGGTTGGTAGATGTCTTCAAATTTTTGGTTCTAGGACATACCGGTTTCGGTTTTCCTTCACCCTCAAAACGGCGAAGATAAACATCGTGAAGAAACGTTGATGATCGAAGAAAATCAGGTACACATGCCGGTTTCAAACGAAAGAAAGTGTAGTCTTTGTTGACAGGTAATGTAATTCTTATTATTCCGTTTTTTTCATTTTATAACATGTTTCTCACATTTTTTCAAATATTTCATAAAAACATTTAAAACATGAAAACTAGCGGTCCGCCAGGGTCAAGGGCAAGGTCCAAGGGTGGTTAGGGCTCCAGAGACAGAAACCTCCTCACAATGCGAGCCGTGTCGAAGAGTACTGCCTTCTGAATTAGGCCCTTAATTCGAGAGCTTCCAAAGATGTTAGTCGAGGCTCTTCGCCGTTACGACAACCGGCACAATGATAGCCAAGACTACGTTCTACATGTCAACAGCCACGTGTACTAAGTCGAGATGTTTTATCTGCGTTCTCAGCTTTCACGAGGTTCTCGTCATGCGGTATGCTAACATCGACTAAGACGCGGTGCGCTGGTCGGTCTATCACCACTATATCAGGCTTAAAGGCGACAATAGTCCTGTCTGAAACGGTAGACTGATCCGATGTATTTATTATCATTTTTAAAGGTGGTAATTTTATTAGATTATGGAAAAAAAAAACTAAATTCTGTTTTGAAACGCTTAAATACAGAAGCTGGATAACTAACTCCTGGATACAGGCTTCGCCTAGTTTGGGGACAATGTAAAAACTTTTTGTATTAATTTTGGCAATAAAGTTTTTGTCATAGAGATTGTCGTTGCCTTACCTTGGCATCTGTGTCGTTGACCTCCACACCCGCTAAGTAGTTGTTGTACTCAAAAATGTCTTTCCGGCTGGTTCTAAGTATCGCTGTAAACAAACACAGTTCAAATAATTATAAACATAAACTAACTGTATAGCGATTTCGTACAAATCCTAGTTTAATACGGGGTGGAAGATACACCGACGTGTAAACGGTTACCACGTATTCAGTACATCATTCTGAAGCCAAGCACATAGAAATATTTCATCGGTTATTAAAAAAAAACAGCTGTTACCCACAAAAGTGCAATACCTACACGTTCAAAATGTATCGAAAAGCTGTTTTAGAAAAAAATACCGATGAAAAATGTCTATGGAAATGAAAAAAAAAAATGAATGAATGAATGTCTATGTCATAGAAATTTTTCATGTGAATACGTGGTAACCGTTTTCGCGTCGGTGTCCTTCCACCCCGTACGCCTCATTGACTTAGTAACTGAATTCAGTCACTAAGACGGATGTCTAATTAGACACGCAGCTTTTGTATGTATAATTGTAAAATCGCCTTTGTTCAAAAGCAGCATGTTGGCAAAAAAATATTAATGATTTAAATTCAAATGTTAAAAATAAAAACAAGTATTTATCATTATTAATGACTTGACTAACTATGACTTTGACTAATTTTTTTTTTTTGGAACCTTAATGTCATTTTTAAAGACCTGTATCTATAGACACCCCGCACGTATAGGTTCGATGTAAAAGTTTTTTTTTTTAGTTTCAGTTTTATGTGTGGGGATTAATATTTTAATTTTTGTATAAAAATCGTAAAGCGGTTCACAGAATACATCTAGCTACCAAGCTTCAACTGTCTAGTCCTAATAGTTTTGGAATAAAGTTGCTGTGACATACGGACGGACAGACAGACATGAAGAATCTATAAGGGTTCCTTTTTTTGTCATTCGGCTACGGAACCCTAATAAAGAAGTCACTGTCAACCAGTGGTGCAAGAGTCGGCGGGGAACAGGTAATACTGGCTGGGTTCGAACCTATGACCTACACAAAGTACTCGTCAACCCAGGCCGACACCACTGGGCCGCCACTGCTCTCCTACTCGTGTTAAGAAAATAATAATATTCGTACTTTCTATCGAATCGTATCGATACGATATTAATCTTATAGTAGAGTAACTAACCAGTAGCAATATCATTAGTATCCTCAAACGTGACCTTGGGGAACTGTCGCCGGACCGTGTCCACGTCCTGCTGGTTGACGTCCGGTGCGTCCACGTGGTACATGACACGGCTGCCCTCGCGGTCTCCGTACATGTCCAGGTTTAGAGCCAGTGAGGTCGCTTTGAGATCAACTTGGGAATTGTTGGTTAAGATTGTAATCTGGGCTATCAATATGACTGGTAGAAGTAATTGCTGGGGACAAAACGTTTATTAGTTTAAGGTTCGTTATACATATCAAAAACATCTGCAGCAAGAGATGTTTTCAGCATGCCCGAAATCGGAAACCAAACGTAGAGGAAATTGGTAAAATAATAATGAATTCATTACTCCTTTTTCATCATCTGCCTAGCCTTTTCCCAACTACGTTGGGATCAGCTTAAATTTATGTTATGAAATCATTAGTACTTTTCAGAAAAAAAAAAAAAAAATCGGTTGTTTATTACGTAGAAAATGAATGTTGTGTTTGTGTCGTTGGTAAAGTAGTTATACGCACCGCTACTGTGAGCGATTTCCTGGATTCGATCTCCGGCGAAAGCAATATTGAATGCAATATGAATTTAGTAAGTCAAGATGTAGCCCAGAGTTTGGATATTATTGTGCTCGGTTATGACAAAATTATTTATCATTATTTTCCTCCCCTATCTCTGTTACTGTAGTCAGCGCAACATCTTTTTTTTCCATTCTCCCTTGCCAGCGCTCATTCTATCATCCAGTCGTATTATATGAGATTTGTAGTAGCTTGTAGTACACCTTTAGAAATACAGGTGTGCATTATGTGTTTGTTTATTTACTTACCAAAATGAAGAAGGTATATTTCTTATTTAAAACATATTTAACTTGTCTCTTCAACAGTACATAAAGTTGTCGCAAATACAAGTGCTTGCCAGTTATCTTCTTCGGCGGTACCACTGGAAGGGAATACAATATAGTACAGTACTCGATCAGATTGTCTTA
This sequence comes from Noctua janthina, assembly GCA_963576755.1. NCBI lineage: Eukaryota > Metazoa > Arthropoda > Insecta > Lepidoptera > Noctuidae > Noctua > Noctua janthina. The sequence continues at coordinate 2,396,732 of OY755066.1, forward strand.
CATAGTATTATAACTGGACTGTGGAGGTCAGATCGGCAGCACGCTCCATGTAAAATTTTGGTATTTAGATGCATCATCTTACTATCACATTATGTTATAAAAACGCTGTTCGATCCGAAAGGAGCATATGGGTATCCCAATAAAATTTTATTGGGAATTTTTTTGGGATGTATTTTTTTTATTTATTTAATAATTACTAAATAAAATAAGAAACATGAAATATTCATAAAAGTAAATCTTACACACCAAACGCTTCATTTGCTTGGTTTTAGTGGTCCGTTAATGTAGTTGAAAACTAGTCAAAGAGCTGAGAGGAGAAAACAATAATAAAAAAGCTGCAGTACAACGTTGAAGGAAGTACCCACCTGGCTCCACTAAAGTAGTGTCCACTTCATCCTCAGTTAATGTTGTGTCGATGTCACTGCATAACCTTAGGAAAATGTTACAATGTTAATCAAATTCTGGTTACTACAAGAAAACGTCGACAAATTAATATTATTCGTGTTTTTCATTTCGTTGTCCAGAGTCTACATTTAGAAATATTCGCATCACTTATTACCGAGACTCGTAATGTTATTGGCGAAATGTCAGTTAAGTGAAGTGTACATACACTTATCGACGCAAAGTGGCGTGAGCCGGTCAAGAAGAGTTGGTGTCATTGACACGTTCCCAGCACGGTCATGGTATGATACGGTATATTGGGCAAACTCCTTTAATACGTAGGTCAGGGTAACGTAAGAAAAAATAAAAACAATTTTTCAAAAATTTTTAGTTTACCGTATCATTACTACCGAGAATTTGATCCTTATTAGCGATATTATCGTACGGTGTGGTAATAATACTGTTTTTTTTTTTTTTAATTTAAATCAACAGTTTCGATTCCTGGGTAGAAATTTTGATTTTTCTAAAATCCAATGATGCAGTTTTAGTTTGAAATTCGTTCCCGAGACTCCTTTGAGTATTTTTCGCATTTTTTTTCATAATTTCGGTTTTAGTCTACACCCACTTGAAACCACCGGTATTTATATAAATTATTGCATAGTCATATAGCTGTTTCTGAAAAGCTCAAGCTAAATCCGTATCGATAAGTGTGGTCACTCCACACACACACACACACATACACACGTACACATACATACATACACACATGCATACATACATACATACACACTCACATACATACATACACACACACACACACACACACGCGCGCGCGCGCGCATACACACACTCACACTACATCACTGCCTAGTCCTTCGGGTAACGGAAACCCGTGGTTCTATGCTAAAATGATCATTATACGTCGAGTGAAAGTAAACGTCTGCTCCAAATGAGTTATCCATTCAAGTGTAGCCACCTCGGCTCAAATATAGCTATCAACGGCACTCACTTCATAAACACCTCTTCAAGTGTAGCCACACCAATTGCCATAGACTCTATCTCAAGCTCGGATCGCTGGGCTTCGAGCGCCGCGAACAGCTCGGGGAACTTGCTGGTGTCCGTCACGGGCACGTTGTACATCAGCGAGTTGATGGTCCGTTCCTTCAGCGACGCGTCGGGGACGTGTGACGTCACCACTCTAGTTATCGCTTCCTCTTGCGGGGTCCCGGTTGTTACAAATGATAGGCGGTAGCCAGTACCTGTAATGGAGAAGGGTAGTATTTAAAAAAAATCTTGATTCAGAATCAAAATGGGAAATAGCATATTACTATGTATGCACCATGGGGATAAAGCTGTCTTACGTCACGGGCGCTATTTTGACTTCCGAACACAACTAGGCATTCTAGGGCTCCTGAGTGTAGCGAGGGAGCCAGTGAGGGATTTAGACTAAAATCCTTAGAGAAGTGAGAGATTTATGGTCGTCCAAGACGTAGACACTGAAAATTAGTTATTATTTTTTTTATTATGACTATCTAATTCTTCCTAATCTAATTTTAAGTTATTTTCTACACAATGTATTTTGTTAAGAAATAAATTACTTATGACACGATAAAGAAGAAGAAGATAGAAAGAAGTTCAATATTGGACCTCACAAACATGGCAACTTCGTAAATATAAATGCATGGGACCGTCAATAGATTGTGCAACTTGAACATAGGCCTGCATGAGTCAGACCACTGCATTTTGAATAATGCACGAATACACCTTTTTTGGGCGATGAAGATATTCGCCATTTCGGAAGTTTCCCCACACAAATATACCGTATCGTATTGCTGAGTAGATGTATGTATCAGTGGTGTAGATTCCATACAACTCGATTCCTACTGGCTTCCCTTTGAAAAATGCCATATTCAGTATTCTATAGACAAATAATATAATCACATTAAAGATAGGTACTCCGGCTTACCTCTTACAAAAATTGACCCTTCGCTACGTATGATACACCATTATGGCGGTATGCAATGATGTAATAATTTTAATTCTTTTTAAAGAATGATGTGATTCTTCCAAGTAAAATGCTCATCAAGTGTTACACCCAGGACCTTTGTATCACGTAACTACCTGTTCTATATTATTATTTTCTTTATTTATTTTTATACAAATTAAATACATTTTTAAATATTCTAATATAAAACAATATAAAAAAAAAAACATTTAAAAATATAAAAAATAGTGGTCCGCCGGTATCGGGAGCAGGGTCCAAGCTACCGGTGGTTAGGGCTCCAGAGACAGGAACCTCCTCACAATGCGAGCCGTATCGAGGAGTACTGCCTTCTGAATCAGGCCCTTGATCCAACCGCCTAAGGAGAGCCTCGAAAGATGGTCGGCGAGGCTCTTGGCTGTAAGGCCATTGGCCGTCACGACGATCGGCACAATGATAGCCGAGTTCACATTCCACATGTCGACAACCTCGTGTGCTAAGTCGAGATATTTAATTTGTTTCTCTTTCTCAGCTTTCACGAGGTTCTCGTCATGCGGAATGGTAACATCGACTATCATTACGCGGCGCGCTAATCGGTCTATCACTACTATGTCAGGTTTATTGGCGACAATAGTCCTGTCAGTAATGATAGACCGATCCCAGTACAACGTGACATGGTCTTTCTCGAGAACTGGGTCGGGCACATACTTGTAGTACGGTACCTCAGATTCCACAAGTTTATATTTCAAGGCAAGTTGCTGGTGAATAATCCTGGCTACTTGGTTGTGCCTGTGCAAGTACTCGTCGTTAGCCAGACGAGAACAACCAGAAATAATATATTAGTTTTGGAAATATTTATTTTAATTTATTAATATCTTTATATTATAAAGTCATTTAATGTTTGCTAATAGTAATAAAATATAAACATCTAGACAACGACGACAATAGGACACTTAGGCGTCAAAGTACTCCTCCGCATCGCTGTCATCTGGAAACGTGCCCAGAAGACTGGCAGCATTGCTACGCTGAATAGCAATGCTAATTCTTTGGCCAAAGAAAGAGCCAGCCCTCTGGTCACGCGAAGTGTCGACCAGTCGGCGAGAGATTTCCTTAAAAAGGAGACGCGCACTCGGGCCCCATGACCCGAGCGTTTCGACCCCAAACGGCTCAAAACTGTAGTTACCAATAAGGTTACAGTATTTGCGCCGCTTGAGGATCTCGGTAGCCGCAGCAGCAGCGCCTGCACAGCCCGCCGTGCTTGAAAGGTGAGATGGCGCAAGGGTGTCGACACAGGTTGCGTCCCACACCAAAGGCCTACCCACCTTCCAAGGCACTAACGTCATGCCGTCTGGTCTCTTGCCATCGTCACGTACCAAGCCGTTTGGTTCTAAAACCGCTGGTACGCCGGCGCTGGCAAGGGTTCGACGAATAATGTCGTTAATGCTTAATTTCAATGTCAAAATATTGAAAATTTTTATATTTAATAATAATTGTGGTGCCATCAGCGAACAATACACACTGATGTTTTATTGGCTGAGGCAAATGATTTATGTAAAGAAGGAACAATAATGGCCCCAAGATACTACCTTGTGGTACTCCACAGCAATTATTCCGTGCAGGATCAAAATCTTCTAGTGTTCCTTAATTTGTTTAGTTTTGTTAACCTCGTTACCTGTTTTCTGTCAGTTAGATATGATTGAAACCATTCTTTTACTGGACTCATGATACCGTATCTTTCAAGATTTTCTAGAAGCCGCGCATGATCAACACAATTGAACGCCTTACTTAAGTCTAAGAGCAATGCACAAGTAGGTCTATTACGTCTATTACGTATTTTATCATTAATATTCGTCTTTGGCAATATTAATATTGATAAAGACGTCAATTTATTTTGTCTAAACCCGTATTGCTGATCAACAAGAAATTTCATAACTCGCCTGTACATAATTTTTCCAAAAATTTTAGTTTTACTTTTGTCTCAAATTTTTGGAGGTGGGCGTTAAGGACTGAGGCATAGTTTTAAACTAATGCAGTTGTTATCGAACACAGAAATTATGTAAACTGAGTTTTTTTCTTTCAAATAAAATTTATGAATTTATTCTATGTCGTACTACTCACCCACTGCCTTCTTGAGATGCATGGTGGTAGAGGAGCACTTCAGCTCGCCATCTTTTATCGCTGCCACACGGTCACCCAGGGCGTCCGCTTCCTCCATGTAGTGGGTTGTTAGAAGGACTGTTCGATCGCCTCGTAGAGACTGTAAAGAAAATCATGGTGCCAATCATGTTCGCAGCTGAAGAAGAAACTGAAAAATCATGGTCATATTAAAAAAAAGGTCGCCGGGTCTAGTATCTATTCACGATCGGCCTTCCCCAAAGCATTGTCACAAGAACCAGTTCTGATTATCTAATGTTATATTTTCTTTCTTTATTTGTCTCCTAAAAAAAGGTAAAAATTTTAGCACACCGGTATCAGGAACAGCTCCAACAGGTGGGTCCAAGTTACCCAGGGTAACTTGGACCCACCTTCAACCAAGAGAGCAACCTTCTAATAATACGAGCCTTGTCTAGAAGTACCGTTTTCTGAATCAAGCCCTTAATAATCGGTCCATATCCAAGTGTGTTGATCCAGCCAAGCCACGAGAGTAATAAAAAATGATTTTAACCCTAAACTACTCACCAGCAGTAAGTCCCACAGTTCCCTTCGAGTCTCCACGTCGAGCCCTGATGTGGGTTCATCGAGCACCAAGACGTCAGCCCCACCGGCTAAGGCACACCCTAATTGAACCCTTCTCTGCATCCCGCCTGACAACTGTGATGTCATTGAGCTTAGTTTCTCAGATAAACCGAGTTTTTCAGTTAGTTGCTTGGTTGAAATTTCCGCTTCCGCGATGGTTTTCCTGCTAAGGTTGCTTCCTCTGAGCTGGGGACGAACAACAATCAGATTAAAAAAGTATTCATGCAGTTTTTTTGCCAGTTCTTCTCCATAGAGTCTACGTTTTGGAATGGGTAACTACAGGCGCTTGACAGTCCTTAGTTATAGCCTCTTTTTGTTTTTGAGTCATACCTACTGAGTTTGAATAAGTGTTGAGCTGTCATAATTAAAATTGCCATTGACAAGCTGAGAAGAAGAATTAAGAACACCTTACGAAATGCGATATTTTTATATGTACGCTCGGTAGCCCAAAATAGTGTGATAGATTTTAGTAAATGAGGTTTCATTACATTCGGGTTGCATTCCTTAATAATATTCCAAAGAAGTCATCAAACATTTTTTGTTTTAGCGCTACCCGTCACGTTTGCGGAGCAAATACACTGTATATTAAAAGGACTTACCAGCGTATAGAACATGATATGTTCCCGTACAGTCAGGTCCCCGAAGAATATGTTATGCTGTGGACACAGGCCCAGATGCTTACGTAATTCTTGTCTCTGCGTTACCGTGTCCTTACCCATCACGTACACTTTCCCATATGTGGCGCTCGTCATCCCTGTGGACCGAGACATTGTAAAGGGGTTTATTATTCATATATTTAACACTTTAAGCACAGTGTTCAGAGGCCGACTTATTGCCATAGGCATTTTCAACCAGTCACCCTTTGGGTGCAACGATTTGAAAGCGTATTATTTTTGTGATATAAAATATTGTATTATTTTGAAAAAATAGTGACTAATCATTGTTTTCAAGTATACTAGGCGACAGGTAAATTAATGCCTTTAGATAATCAAATGAAATACTTTTAAACAAAAATAAAGGAACTTTAATGAAGCCAATAGTCGTAAAGACAAATTTATCAGCATTTAAAAATCTATGGATTATTATGTAAACATCGAACACTTTTCATTATTGTATTGGTATCGTAATGTCAGTTACCTGTAATGATGTTCATGATGGTAGTCTTGCCAGCTCCGTTGTGTCCCAATAGCACCGTGATGTCTCCCTTATACACATTCAGGGAGACATTCTTCAGCGCTTGATGTTTAGGGTACACCTGCCATAAATATTTTAATAAATGAACTCTATTCAATGTCATCACCCGCCAGCCTATTTCCAACAATGTTGAGGTCGGCTTCGAGTCAGAAGCTCAATCAAACCTTATTATAGATTGCGTTTCCACAGTTAACTTTCAAATCTGAGATCAAGGAATTTTGAAATATAAAATGACATTAACAAATTTTCTGCCGATGACAAAGCATGGTCCTGCAGCTATGCTAACGTCATTGGACCTTCCGCACTACAAGAGTATTGAGTCTCGACCAACACTTAAAAGCCCATGGTTGGGTCTAAAGGCTTGTTAAAAATAACATTTATTGTAGGCATTTGGGCCCTGGTCCTAATATTGATTGCTAAAAGTGCTATTTCAGAGAACTACTACTATTAACAAGAGCAGCTTATTTATTTATTTTATTATTATAATAATCTTTTGCACGCCCTACCTTGGACACATTGATGATCTCGATCCCGGGTACCGAATTTGGGGGCGCAGGTTCGAAGTACCGTGGATCGAGTGTGAATTCCTTGTCCTCAGTCACATTAGGTCTCACCTCGTTTTCCCTCCAGTACTGGGACTTCAAAGAAATAAAGTTTGTGTGTTTGAGTTATACTATACTTAAGTGGAATACTTTCACCAATACTATTACTGCGCGCCTATTAAGGCGCAGGGCAATGTTTTCGGTGATACCATCCCATCGGACCATGAGAGTAAAGGAACAGAGAATGCATGTGCAATGAAGATATTATTATTATACATTTTTTCAAAGTACAACGACTGTCAACAGGATGGACAGTCAACAGGATAAGCTTTTCGCTAGCTTATGTCGATCCAACTATGGACTTATGGACTTTTCTATCATCGCTATAGTAGATAGAAGTCCTCGGGGGAGGCTGTAGCCCGTAGAGGACTAGGATATATTGAATTTCGCGTGCACATTTAACATGGCAAGCCTCAAAAAACCTAATAACTTTTATGAGTATAAACGTTATTAGGTTTTATGAGGCTTTCTGAGACAAAAGAGGTTGATTACATCCTAGCGGACAAAAAACTACAAAAGTCCCGGGTGAACCGCTGACATCTCAATATCGACTTTAAGTTGCTAATTTTAGTTGTTGAATTATGGTGGTAGTAATTGTTTTAGTGTTAGCCTACTGATAATCATTTTGTTTCGGTTCTATTTCCCGACTGCGGCGAAGCCTAAAAGGAGGGTTATGTTCTGATCTGGAGAAGGATTCTCTTAGTAAAGGTAAAGAGTAGGAAGGAACGGTAGGTACTTAGGAGGTATTGTTCCTAAACCCTGATCCACGACCTTACCCTCTTTTAGAATACAGACAAATTATCATAAAATGGCGGTGTAACACACTAAACAAACATACACCACAAGCCATAGTTAAATCGTGTAATCTGTCTAGCAAACTCTTGTTAATTTTATTCAAAACAATTTCAAAACTCATACTAAAGCTAAAAAAATATGTTCCACCAGAAAAACAGCATTTTTCCCCAATATTTTCATACATGTTACATCTTTTTTATCGAGACAAGTGCTACTAACATCATCATCATCATCATCATCTGTGTAATCACTCAGTCTGCCAATTCCCTCAGTCACTCTTCTAAGTTCGTAATGGACCGATCTATAACATTTTGAAGAAACTGCCGCGGTCTTATACTGAAACTTTTCAAGGTCTCCACTTTGTTTTCTGTCGATACTTTTCTTTTCATTGTGCTTGGGTATCCACTGAAAGCAGGAATGTACTGTACTACGCCGTTAACATAGAGCTTTAGAAAGAGACTGCCATATAACATGTGACAGTTTCTTGTAAAGCTCTCCCGTCACTTGCGTCAACGTATACACCCTACCCCCGTCCTTGCCACTGAAACGCTGACTCAATGCACGTGCTTCCGAAAATGAGGTTCAGCCTCATGTTTAGAAGCACGTGCATTGAGTCAGAGTTTTTGTTTTCTGTATATCGCAGGACGCAAGCGACGGAGAGTTGGGCACTTTCAGGAATTTATTCAATACTACACATAGATGTTACAGGGATATGGAAGCAGTAACAAAAAAACAACTGTGTCTTACAAAATTGCAGTGTGTATATTGCACTTTTGCCAACTTCGGTTGCGAACAATCTGTAAAAGTCTTTCCTAACTCCTATCCATAGCACCTTGCGCATTAGAATCTCATGATCTATTCTATCAAAAAACTTGCTGTGTATACAACGTCGACCTGAGGCCTCAGAATCAGAAAGAATCAGAGTCTATTTATTCATAAACATAGGTAATAATTACATACAAATGTTCCTGGGCATATGCTCTGAAAGATAGTCACTACAGACTACGAGATTGGATGTGGTGGTGTGCAACCTTTTAAAATCCATGTTAGTGTTCATCACATATTCAAATGTTGAAAAAAAAAACTCGAATAAATGTTATGCAAACTATTTAGTAATTCCGCGAAGTCGCTTGTCGAGTATAGGTTTGGGTGCATGGAAGACTAACGATTATTTTTTTTCCTGCATATGCATACAGGGTTAAAACTTTCAAAGGGGTAGTAACGGGAGCTACCCTTAACCGTTGCAGCTACACGAAAATGGTCTTAGGAGACTATCCAAAATTTTTCGTGAAATTTCGATCGCCATTCACAGATTTTCAAAAAAATTACAGATAGAATAACTTTCAATGGGGCAGTCGTTTAACGTTTCCACCCTGTACATTGGCGGACGGGAGCCTGGTCCAGCTGGTCATGGATCTTTTTCGCGGAATTAAAACCAAATATTTTGGATAACATTTAATGTCATGAATTTCCGCAGTCTGATTCTATAACTTAAAAGCTCAATTTCTTTGTTTTAATAAAAGAAGGGTAATTATTATTATTCATTCGGCTTCAGAGGTCCACTGTATTAGTAAAAAATATACTTAGCATATGTTAGTGATTAGTTACTAGAAGCGATCTAGTGCCACATACCTTTAAAAGAAAGTTCCAGGGTAACGCTTGTCCAAATTTACCTGGCCTCACGAGTGACAGGTACCAAGTCATTGAGTAACAGAAGGTGATTTGTAGCAACAGGTAGATATAACTCATGAGGATGGAGGCAGTTTGGCGCGTGTGCGCCTTGGCCATGTTGCTGAAATCGGCGCCATGGTCTGTGACGGGAAATAACATAAAAACATAACATCACACCTGAAGACTTAGTAGAGGTGCTCCATAGCGCAACCACATTTCGGCAGTCATGTTCAAGACACATGTAAGAACCTATTGTCATCAACCGGGCACAAGCACAAACTCCTGTCTTCTACGGAGAAATTCTTATTGAAAAACCCAGTAACCCTTTGCCAGACCCCGGAATCGAACGCAGGACCATATGCTCAGCAGAAACGCTTGCGACCACTTGAACAACGAGGCAGGTGCCATTGGAGAATTTGAAAATATGATTGGCTTTGTTGGTTTGAATTTCTGGGAACATCATGCCGAGATAAAAAATTACACACCCTATTATCCCGGGTCAGACAGTACTCGGAAGCAAAATTTGTTCAGCGGTTAAGGCGTGAAGATGTGACACACAAACAAAAAAAACTCACTTTCACATTATAATATTAGTTAGGTTAAAGATACGTAAGCTAAAAACCTTGATCTTGTATTTTGAGAAAACAAAAGACTAAATTTAATTTATTTATTTATTTTATGCTTTAAGCACACATAATGATTAGAGGCGGACTTAATACCAAAGGCATTCTCTACAGTCAACCTTTGGGTGATGCAAAGACAAACTGTGGTAGGTGCAACTGAGAAAATTTAGGATTTAATATTTATTTAATATGTAATATAATAGTATTCAATATAAAGATACAAATAAACAACTTTATAATACAAATAGATTAAAACAAATAAAAAAAATGGGAAGATATTAGCTAAATGAAAATACTGCAAGCTTCTTGCGAATGTGCTCGCGAACTTTGTTTTTAAAAGATAAACGAACACAAATCAAATTACATACTTTTATCTCATGAATAAATATGGTGACTTCAGTCTTTGTATTAGAAAATATGTCAACCAACAGGGATTTTTTTACCGGCATTCGTATGACATTGACAGGGGCAAACATATTATGTGAAATTTTTGTGTGAAATGTATTGGCAAAACTACATAGGCTAAATATACTATTTGGTAACAGTAGACACTACGTAGAGTGCCTTGTTCCTAAAGGAACCCGGCAAGAATCGGATTCTTAGGAGCCTTCGAGCCTGATAGGCGACGTTAGCTGCGACTTTGGGTAGTATATTATTAAAGATCCCTGTAGAGCGAGATATACTTATTCGTATCTATTACAAAAGGTTTTGGAGATTTGTGATTTTTAAGAAAAAAATATTTTATCATTATGCGTTGGGGTTGCATTCGATACCGATACCGATACCGATGGCTGAAGTGCGTTAGATACGCACTTGTATCCCTGTTAAGCATTTTGCTGGCAAAGATTAAATAACAGGTTTTGCCGTTTTCATGCAGTTATAGTAAAATTAATCTATTACGGATTTATGAATCTTCTTGAAAGCCTGAATGAATTATCATAAAACTTTAAAATTGAGTTCTAGTTTCATATAGTGTCCGGTACACCATTTATGAAATATCACCTGACCCAATTGTAAAATGAGCCACCCAGAATTAAGCAAAGCAACATGCAAACACAATAACTCGGTTCGATTGTTTTAACGAGTGTTACGTTTCAACAATCAGTACCCAGCATAATAATCCTTACTTCACTTACGATATAACTCATGTGCAGTAACTTCCTTCCAGAACCAGTACATAGGCATGTTCGGTAAGAAGCCGAACCCCAGCACTGCCATATACGGCAAATCTCGGTCATGGACTGTGCGCGCCGGTATCCATACCAAAACGTACAACAGAGCTGACACACTTCCCGCATATTGACCTGTTGGGACGGAACGGTTAATGAAATAATGTTGAATTGATAATTCATCTAAATCAGTAAAGTGCCAGGAGGATGCAGCCAGACCGTGGGCGATCGACGGCATTGGGTCATATTTGGCCCGCTCGGAGGTCGGAAATCCTACGAGAAGGTTACGGTTTAAGACATTTATTTCTCAAAAAGAATACAATTCACTTAATATGAGAAATACAAGGTAATCTTAAAACTAAATACAAGAATTACTTTTAAAGAAGGTAGGTACTCGTAAATAAGTTTAGTAGTAGACACACAATTTTTAGTGTTGTGGGTAAAAGGAAAAAGTGAGTGTACAATTACGTATCGATTCTTGAAGGCAAGTCAATAGGAATTACAAATTGAACTATTTATATGTACTGTACTGTTTCGAAAATACAGAGTAGGTTTTCTGGTGAGGTTTATACTTAGCAAATTAGTAATTAATGCAGATTTAAATTAAATTTTGTGGTGGGTTAAATTTAAAACTTAGAGAAATCTTTTAAGATGTAGTGTTTTATAGTTTTTTTGTATAAAGTAAAGGACTGTATCTCTTTAATGTCATTAGGTAATTTATTATACAACTCCGCTCCTTCGTATAGTATATTTTTCCTACCGTAATTAGTTCGTGGTGGTCTTAAGCAAATGTTGTTTTTTTGTCTAGTGCTACGTTTTTGTGTTTGGCCTTTTTTTGTAAATGTAATTTTAGAGTGTATATTTTTATTTAATATCTTATGTACTAATATGCATGGGTTATATTTATATATCTGTGATAGTGTCATCAATTTAGTCTCTTTGTAATTTTTTTCTGTCGGAGTTAGGTACTGGTAATGGAATAAGAGATTTATTATTTTGTTTTGACAGGTTTCGACTTGCTTTAAATGTGTTTTAGCTGCAGTGTCCCATATCTCTGTTAGGTATTCTAGGTGAGGTTTTACCATAGAGTTGTAAATGATATACCTAACAGATTTCGGCAAACAGTGGACGATGCCTCGAAGCGCACCCATGACAGAAGATAGTTTTGATGTTAATTTATCTAGATGTGTCTGCCACGTCAGGTGCTTATCTAGATGGAGATCAAGATACTTTTCTGAAGAAATTTGGGTTATAGTTTCGTTATTTATGTGTAGATTTGAGTTGGTTGCGACTTTTTTGTTCCTAGCACTAAAAATAATATAGTTTGTTTTAGAGGTATTAACAGTAAGCAAATTGTCTTGGAACCATCTAGAGAGAGCGTCTAAATCTTGTTGTGCCTGTTCGATGACCTCTTCGATATTGTTTCCAAATAAAAATAGGCTTGTGTTATCAGCATAAAGTATTATGTCGCCTGCCAGATTTAGGTTATGTATGTCGTTTACGTATAATATGAAAAGCAGGGGACCAAGAATGGATCCCTGCGGTACGCCGTAGGTTAAAGTTTCGCGATTACTTTGCGTATCACCAATCCGAACAATTTGTTGTCTATTAGAGAGATAAGCCCGGAACATGTCGTGGGCAGTATCCCTGATACCGATTTCATGCAGTTTTTGGAGAAGGAGACTATGGCTAATTGTATCAAATGCCTTTTTCAGGTCAATAAATATACCAAGTGCTGCGCGTTTTTCATCGATATTGTTTTTTAGATTGGTCACAAGGTCAATTGTTGCAGTTAGAGTATTAGATTTTGCGCGGAAACCATATTGTTAGTAAATATCCGACCCTATGGCTCAACCCGATTATGGCCTATTCGTAATCTAAATATCATCCAAATTTGCCTTTACGGTGTGAACAGGTCAAAGAAAAATAGACAGTACTATCGTATTTATAATATTAGTATTGATAACATTTATTTTTCCTAAAACGTTTATATTTTCAAAGGACCGACCGTGGGCAATTTAAAGGTGATATATTTCAAGTCAGTAGGACTTACGTCCATTTTTGCCAAGACCCTTTAAATCTGTTGTAATTTTTACAATACCATTAATGAATGAATTACCATTTATAAACTATGTAACATGGAGATCACACAAACATATTTAGAATAAACGACATGGCCGGAACTTATATAGAGCTGTACCCTTACAAAAAATATTCATGTACATTGATGTACATACAGTACATCATATTAAAGCTTACAGATATGTATTCATAATAGTTTAAGTTTTATGATCAGAGAAAAAGCGAGAGATACTATAAATAGGATACAAAAAAATGTGCCTAAACATTTTGAATAGCAATGATCATAAATTCCGAGACGAAACGATACGAGAAATGCTATTATCAATGGATATAAAGGTCGTTTCTTCACTAGCCTACACGACATTTAAAATTTCGATTTCAGTGAATCTGTGAATAACTCATTCTATGAAAATTTATTGAACACCCTTAATGTCGGTGTAAACAAACAAACAAGTAAACAAACAAGTGAAATATGCACAGCAGAATATTAAAATTAGAAGAGTAAACTAAACTCTGGTAAACGATAGCGTGGTGTCAAGATAAACCAATACAGTCACGAAAAGACAACACAGTATTGAGTGATAAGATCAACGCAAGACTGCACAGCAAGGAACTTATGTACTAACTGGAATGATTACAAACAAAATCTTGATATCAAAATACCGTTTAAAAACGAATTATAATTATCTTAAACACATAAGAGTTCGCATTACTTTAATTCATTCAAAGGGGGAAAGATACTTCAGAGCGAGAAAGCAACCACAGTGGAGTGTGTCGTTGTCTTGCAATTGCCAGTAAAAAAAATAGTAATTGGAAATCACGTTGATAGCTGAACTTGCACATAAATCGGAACGGGATTAATTTAATATTCAAATTCTAAATATGTATTAAAATAATAATTTCTTGCGAAATAAAGTAAACTTAATATAAATTAAATTATTTATGAATTAAGTTATTTTTTATGGCAACATAGATGACACTCATATAAATAAACAAACAATATGGCTGATACAATTTTGCGCTGAAGTCATCTTTTTAAATTACTTAAGTGAAATCTTTAACTATTAATATGGTAAAATCGTGTTGTGTGAAGAGTTAAAATAGTGAGTGGTTTGCCGGATGTTTGCCGGGTTTCATTTGTCACATATATTTTCATATTCTTCACATCATAAACTTTATCATTAACACTAGAAATGGGATATTTAGCATGTTTACCGTTGGTTTTAAGTTTCCGATATTTTGTTGCAAGCACGGATAAACCAAAGTTATTACGGGTGGGTCATAAACTTTTCCCATTTTAGAGATTTTTTTAACATGACACCCTTGGTAAGCTAAATAAGTTGGAGATACGTTACCGCCGCGCCGCTATATTGCCGGCAGCAGTCAAAGGAGGTTTTTTAATATTATTATTATACCTAAAAAAAAAAGTAGGTAGTTTCAACTTTTTTTTTCAAAATGGCTCTTTCCTTGATGCGTACCGGTAGATCTCACTTCGTAATTTTGAATAAACTGCTACAAAGAGGAGGGGGGCGGGGTGCTTGGAAGTTATATCACAATAATAACTGTCCCAAATGTAAGTACAAATACTGGATACCCTATTAGAAAGAGATGACATCCAGTCTAAAAGTTCTCTCGCTCGGAACGGATTGAGTTGCCATCACTCCAGTTAGTATATAAGTGCCTTGCTGCACAGACAGTTTTGACAGTTAAGTTTAGCGAGCGCAGGAACGTCAAAATAAATCTAGGACGTTTGGATACACACTCTTTAATATATTGTCGATTCATAATGTGTAACGTGGCATCAAGACGCGCAGCAGCTCGAAAAGTGGTGTCTGCGATAATCGTGAAACCGTTAACCGGTACCTTAGCAATACAATTCTGGTATTCACGGGTGTTTTATATTTTAGTCTGACCTTCAGGCGTACTGCAGATTGGTACAGTGCTTGTCTTATGCGTGTATTAAACGTAGAAGCAATTTGTATTGCATTCAATGAAACAAAGCCACACAAAAACAAGTAACACACATATATTTTTTGGGATTATTTGTCGCCTGTTCTAGAGAAATATAATTGTTACGATTTAATTTTATTTATTTTAGAAGTAATTTTCATATAATAATAATTGATGAACATTACGAATTCTGAATTGATTCTGAGGGCAGGAGTCGGCCATGTCATTTCCTATACCCAGCTTAAGCATATTTCTAAAAACAAAAAAGAAACTTACTCTCTCTCAACAGATAACTGCAGAGAAAAGCCATGGAGACGACAAAGTTGAAGTACAGAAACATCAACACGAGTATGAGGATCCACGATGAATACTGAATGAAGGGGTTTTCGCCAGCCTTCACGCATAAGGTGGCGCCGATGGCATAGACCAGCCCCACTGGCCACATGTTCAAAACGTGGGAAAGCCTTAGGGTGGTGAGGGACACTCCTACCATTCGCAGCAGCTCCTGTGAAGGGAGAATAGGTTTGATTAAAATACTAGCTGACCCGAAATATGTGGTTGAATGGCTTGGCTTTTATACTTCTAAATATATCTCACATTTAATACACACATCAACACAGTCTAGGGATGTTTTTGTTATTCAGGTATTTAAACAAAACTACTAAGAATTTCTTATAGTATCCTTATATTGAAATGCGCAGTATTTTAATACTCTTTCAGGATATTATATAAAAAACTAGAGTATTTTTTTTTTTCTTAAGAGCTTATAACTTCTGAGACCTGATTTTTTTTTGTCGTATGACGTTGTCAGTCTGTGTACCTAGTTTTGGCCATAGGGTGTTTGTATTATTATGTATCCGGCCTATGTAGGAGGTTTTGGTGAAATTAATTGTTTACTATGTTTTGTAGACACAATTATGGAATAATGGTTGTAGACAATGAAATGGTTCCTAGTCCGTGTTTACATCTTTTTGAGGCTGACTTTACATAGACGAACTTAATGCCATGAGGCATGCTATACCAGTCAACATTAAATTAGATTAGGATCTATCACTTTGATTCACACCATTCAGATGCCATCGCGTTTATCTCGCTAAAATTCGACAGTATCTTTTCGAAATTCAAGTGCTGACAGATGTGCCAAAAACTGGCTTTTACAATTTTTTTCACTGGCAAGAATCTGAAATAGCTATATTATAATATGACCAACAAAACTTGCCTGTATACCAGAGGTCCTCTCCTGAACCAAACGACTCAAGAGAAACGTGAAGGTCAACAGCAAAGATATCCAGGTCAACAGACGCATGAACTCGCCGATGAGACGGACGCTTTCGTTTCTGTTCTTAAGGATACCATCGTCGCTATGGAACTCTTGGAGGGACACGACCTGCAAGCAAAAGTTTCGTTGAATAAATACACAATTGTAGTTATAACAGTGTGCAAAAGGGACTTGCTTGAACGAATTATACGTTGGTTGTTGTATTAAAACGTCACAATTTCATCGCTTCACATCAGGCGAGTTGCCACGAACGCAAGTCTAATTGTCATCGTCTTCTTGCCCTTGTCCCATTCTACTTGGGGTCGGCGCAACACGTTTTCTTCTTCCATTCTCCCCTGTCAGACGTCACGGCATCATTTACTCCTTTCTCTTTCATATCAGTCTTTACACAATCCATCCATCTTTTTTTTGGCCTTTATCTCCGTCTCCATCCATCAGCATTCATGTCCATTACTCTTTTAGTCACATGCGTTTCATCCCTCCTCATTTCCATACCACGACAAACGACTTCCTTTAATTTTTTCTGTAACAAGCGTGACTTTCAAACTTCCTCTAATATACTCATTCCTTACTTTATCCATTCTTGTCACTCCACACATCCATCTCAACATTCTCTATTTGCAATAGTTTTTCATCCATCTTCTTCACAGCCCAGCATTCTGATCCATACAGTATGACAGGTCTAATCACGGACTTGTATATTTTCGATATTTCCGGTATAGCCGTTTTTAGCCTGCTGCTTTTAGTGTTAGAAAAAAAAAAGATTGCAGGAGGGTCGATACTTTTAATAACTTTCAGTGAAGCAGGTACAAGATAGTTTGCCAAGTAATAACTGTGAAAGGATTTAGCATAATCTATTATTCACAAAAAAAAACCCAGTGAACTTAAACTTCACTTAGGTTGAAACAATCGGACTGGTAGTGTTAGTGCTAATGGGGTTTTTCATTAGTAATTCATGAGCAGCCCAGGTTCCGGAGTTATATTCCTCCTTCTCATAGGAGCCTGTGTCCCACCTGATGATGATTAGCCTATTCCAGTCCCATGACTGGAATAGGCTAATCATGCTAATGGCAATTAGCTAGCTCCCTATACATGAGACTTTGGGCGGAGTTGCATCTTTCACCATAATTTCGTATTATGGTGAAAGATGCAACTCCGCCCAACCCCCCTTAATACAAGCTCGGTTTTGCCTGCGTACATATCGAACTTAATCCCGTACTACAAGGACAATAAGTAAACTATGTCCTAACTCAGATCATAGTCTACCATTGTGCGAAATTTCACTCAAACCCGTTAATCCGATAAGGCATGAGAAGGTAATAGACAGTCAGAATTACTTTTACATCTGCTCTAATATTATAAAAGAGGTAAAATTTGTTTGTAAGTTTGTATGTAGGGGGTAATCTCCGGAACTAATGATTCAATTCTAAAAATTCTTTCACTCGCAGAAAGCTACATTGCTCGTGGGTGCTATATGCTATAAATTATATTCATATCGTACATATTAGCCGAGTTATCACAATTTTTGCGGACGACGTCGCGGGCGAAGTGCTAGTCTATGATATAAGTACGTATGGATGTTCATACAGATACTAACTCGCACTCGTCAGATAATTGCGTGGTGATTTGTCATGACTGGCTAACTCCGCTACTGTGACCATATCCTGCTGTATACAATAGGCATTGTTTTTTAACATGATTGAACACTGGAAGGCCTTTGTACATGGTGGTATTATTTTGTAATGTAGTATAACGAAATGATTTAGCTTTAATGACGGAAGAGATAAGGTCAGTTTTTTATGGATTTATGCAGTTGGGTATAGAAGCCATGTATCACGCCAAGTTGCTGGTTTGGCAGCATTAGAATTCATGCAAGATCGTAGATCGCGCAAGCGGAGTTAGTCCGCGAGATTAACATTACTACAACAACCCGATGACAACTTAAAAAAAAAAACTTTCGGCAAAGTAGCCGACCAGGCACAATACCCGTCTGAGATCATAGCGTATTTATTATCTTTCAATTATAAAATGGCTAAGTCGGTAATGTGTCAATCTCCAGTTACGAATACTATTTCGATTGATTTAACCTTTTAAGTAACAACAATACAATATAATACTGTGCAATTGCTATAGGTACACCGAATTTCTAAATGCGTAATTAAATTTACTGATTCATTTTCCGAGGATCATTTCACAAACGCTTACTTGTTATAACAATTCCACGACGACAAAACATATGTATTTATATTTTTAATAGCCTGCTTGCCAAAGGCCTTCCCATATCCTTCCAGGTACTCTTCTCCTGCGCCATCTCGAACCAGCCTTCGTGGTGCGCGTCTAAATCATCTCGCCACCGTTTTCTGGGCCAGCCTAGGCGGCGGCGCCGTCCATCCTCAGGCAGGCGGTCTTTATGCAGGCGGCTCACGTGACCCACCCAATCCCATTTAAGCCTGGCAGCCTTTTTACCTACGTCTGTTATCCCTGTTTTTGAGCGCAGCGTAGTGTTCCGTATTTTATCAGCTCTCTTTACGCTCAAAATGCTGCGCTCCATTGCTCTTTGGCAGACTCCGAGGCGGGACTTTTGCGATTCGGTGAGTGACCAGGTCTGAGCACCGTAGGTTAGGACGGGCAGAATACACATCGATAAGTTTACGCTTCAAGGAGATTGGCAGATCTCCCTTCATTAGCGTCTTCATGGACCAGTAGCTTTTCCAGACGCTGTCGATCCGGCGACAAAATAATATTATAATTTTAAAGAAATTCCGTGGCGCCATAAACGAGTTTTCGTGAACCGCGTGTCACCTGCGCGTATAAAATAAAACATGTACACGCATATGCGGCGACAAAGACGTGATGCTGACGCGCTTGTCGTGCCCATTTGTACCGCTTCTTACGCGCATCGATACAAACGCACCAATCTGCTTTTACGCCTCCGTGAACGCGCGTTCGTGAAACGTGCGTCGTCGGTGCGTACAAAATACGCCGAGTGAATACGCTCTTAGTGTAGTCAGTAGCAACGAACTACTAAACAAATTATAACATACGTATGATATAGGTTTTACTTATCGATTGAATCTTTGTCCTTGTCCTTTTAACAAAAACTATGAGGGTACGTTAGAAATATACAGGCTGTCAACTTAGTCACCTAGCAATAGTTGAAGGGTCGCGATAAGTACCTACTGAATAACATTTGTATGAGAAATAGACAGTTCTGTCGGCCGACATAAAAAAAGTTGTTGAAATAACTAAAAAACCCGTCTGAAAAAACTGCGTGGATCGATTTCAAAAATTCTTTCACCATTAGAATGCTACATTATGTCTAAGTAACATTGGCTATGTTTATTATTAGAAAAAAATATGTCGGAACCGGTCATTAGTACGGTCATAAAATGAATCGCAAGTCCGCTGGTGGTGACGTCACGTGACCTACTTACACTACTACCTACACCACAGGGTGGCTTCTACAGAGCCCTGATGTTACAGCTCGAGGCGAGGAGGACTGTCAATATCTGATCGCGGAGGAGTTGAGTTCTTGGAACTGTACCCGATCCATTGTGCCCCGTGTTATTGTGTTAAGTTGTCAAGTAATTTGTTAGTTTATTATAAACAGTGTATCGCACCCAGTGTATTTTCATTGCACGAAAGCCATGGTCTGCCCACATGATGTTCGAGTCTAACGGAATTAATGCTGACAAATCCGCCAAATATTAAAAAATTTCCACCCGTTCGAAGCCGGGACGGGCCGCTAGTTATGAATATAACGACAACCTGTTTTGAGTAATTTGATTATTCCTTAATTCATAAAAAAAAATCTATAATATATTTACAATAAAGTAGAATACATAAGAGGTAGAGATAAGTATTGCTTTTCTGGAACTTAAAGAATATACACTGCTGAGAAAAAAAATGTTTTTTTCGGCTGAAAATGGATATATTGCTGAAAACAAAAAAAATAATAATTCGCACGTACCTCACATTTTAAACGATTTGAAAAAGGTTCTCAATTCGTCAAAGTCAAAGTTTTTTATTTGCTAAACATGGTGAAAAATTTTTTGAGATCTCTATGTTTTGCCCTTAACGGTGTACAAATATTAAAATAAAATTAACAGACTTAAATTTTGTCTATCATAAATTATTTCTTAATAATATTTCTTATTTCTAGGTGTTAAATTTAAATTCTCATAAATTATTTCTTAAAAACAATGTTAACTAAAAATAATTTCGGACAATTTGTTTTTCTTTAATAAAAATAACATTCGTACACATATTTTGTTGCAGTTATTTCCCATATATTGAAGTATACAATAATCTCACCTGAGGTACTTCGTTGCCCGTCAGTAGTTTGATGTAGCTTGTGTCGACCGCCCACTGGATGCGCATGAACGTTCCATATTTTAAGCCTGTAAAACAACATTCATAAATGTCACCCCGAAAATCTTGCTGATAATGGTTTCCTTGGTTTACTTATCATAATTTAGTGAAAATACATCTCAAAAGTGCTCAATTCAAAATGAGAGACGGTTTTCGTTTAAATTTTTGGAAAAACTAACTTAATGTCATATGAGACAAAGTTCTATTGCAAACCATATTTTATTTAGGACAATTTTATTACAGATCGACACTCAAAAATAATACCTTCACAACCCGGATGCATTAATAGTATCTACAACTATTAAATGCATACATCAGCACACTGTTTTGAGTGCGTTACATTGAGCGCTACCAGCAATCGTGATTTATCACACAAAAAATAAAGTTTCGTGGCAATTAAATTTATGCACAGTGACCTTACACTTTCCTTTTACACCCTGTATAGCAAGGTGATGGAATGTATGTACCTGTGATGTTTATG
The DNA here is from genome assembly GCA_963576755.1 of Noctua janthina. Taxonomy (NCBI): domain Eukaryota; kingdom Metazoa; phylum Arthropoda; class Insecta; order Lepidoptera; family Noctuidae; genus Noctua; species Noctua janthina. Next base: position 2,418,047 of record OY755066.1, read on the forward strand.
AAATGAGTGTATCGTATAAAATAATATTGTTACGGTTGAAATAGCAAATACATAACTTCTATATCTGTCACCGTATGATTGTGAACATCGTTAGTTTATAATCTATCTCGCAAGATTATAAACTTTGGAAAAATGTGAAGTAAAGTAATAGCAAATAACACAGCGTAGTTTTGCCAAAATACACCAACACCCATAAATATTTCGCCCATTTTCATTTCAGAAAACGTCGATTGATTTCAAGTCCGTTTTGCTGTGATTTTATTGATAAAGCAGCCTACTGCTTTACTAATTCAACAATCTAAATGTGTTATAGCACCTACTATAACACATTTAGGTTGTTGAATTAGTCTGACGTAACTAAATTATTAAAAGGCTCTGGGTTGTCTCATTACGGCAAACCGACGACATCCAACTGGGTCGTCTACGATGCGCTTTATTCGATCCTACTTGAGTGAAATCAAAAAGAGGTGAACTTGCGCACTTTGATTATTTTGCAACATGAACTTTCTTTTTTTATTGCCAAATGGGCCTGCTCTTGACCTCAATCTTGTTTAGTAGTAAGCGATGGATGCGGTTTGCGAATAATGAGCGCGCCCAGAAGCCATCTGTTCCCTCTTGCGGTTGGTGGAGCCCGGACTCCACCAAAGCGGAAAGATGTGCACGATTCGACCAATCACAAGAGACGCGACAGACGCTATGTCCATTTGAACCAATGCGATTGGTCGATTTCCGCACGTTTCCTCTCTGCTTTGGTGGAGTCCGAGTTTTGTAGATGAAAGCGACTAGAGACGTTGGCAGAGAGATCCGTACTTACTTTAACCGATCGCATAATAAATATTAAATTCATCATCTTAACTTCTTTAGAAAGCTAAGTGTTTCAACCAGCAAGGTCATAATTACCGTGCCAGCTAGTATCGAGGAGGTTTCGTTAGAAAAGGCTTACGTCGCAGTACCTGAAGTTTTTAAATTGACATTGAATAGTCATGCATTTGGTACGTTTTGTCATGTGCAATGCGTACGTGCTTTTTTTTTTGTTTTGGCTTATCACACTTCTTTATATAAGATAAGATATGTAGTAAGTCCATAATAATTTTGGGTTTGAAAGTTCTTTAATTTAATTTAAATTATCATCAAGCCGGTTTGTTTATTCGATTCTGTCGCCTTCTTCATGATTTTTGCAATGTAGTGTTTTACCAACAAAACGCCAAGGCTCGTGCGAATAGAATAGAGATTTCCTATTTAAAAGACAGCTATTGCCTATAGTGTTTGATTGAAAGATGCGCGGTACGGGAGGGCTGCGGTGATGTGTTGCGAGAGCTCTGTCATATGGCCGGTGACGTGTCAACACCCCACAATTGAAGTCCTTACCATATTATCATTATGGTCCTTAAGATACCTAGTATGTATTAAAAAATATGTCTTACCATACATCCTGTGCGGTCCAAGTGAATCGTCCAGGGACTTGTAGGATTCCGTTCCGAAGTCGCCTTTCATACGAATGGTGTAGTTCAGACGGACTGGCCAGGTCTCCCCAGACATATTCTGTCAATTTAACGTTACATGAATAAACTAATAGCACGGATTCCTCTATTTTCCATAATTACAATAAATGGCGTTCGTCCAGGACATTAATTTCGTGCATCGAGTTTTTTAGAGTGTGTGCGACAGAGACGACGCTCTACCAAGAGTTTTGATTTCAAAGACTGATTTAAAATCACTGGCTAAGCATCGCGGGCTGGCTCGAGCAAGGATCGCGGGTGGCATGAACAGGGACGTCGCGACGGACCTCGACGGCGAGTTCGGAATGACGGCGATTGGTGTCTGTGTTTCTTTCGAGTGCTGGTGGAGGGTGATAGGTCGTCGGGAGTGACTAGGGTATGCCGTGGTCGCCAAATCTTATTAATGCGGGTTCGTATCGGGCGGCCGATAAGATCAGAGGGTTTCGATGCCTTATGGCAGAGTCGAAGAAACGCTTGGAAAGGCTTTTCATGAACTGAAGGATGTCCATGGAGTTTCTTGCCCGTTCTTCTTTTTAGAGATCTAGTTTGTAATGGCTAAGATTAGTACTGTCACAGTTATTATGCCTCTGATTTTGCAACTGTGTCAAAATAACAGTGACCTTTATTTTCATTACAACAAGGTTGCTGCTGTTTGGAAAAGAGTGACTGTGAAGGACTGACAACTTAAAAGTGCCTGTAATATAAAAGGTTTATTTGAAAGTAGCTGTGCCATGCGACCTTCGTCCGCGCGAAATTATTATAAAATATGTATTCCCTATTTGAATCGGATTTTGTTAACAATTTCAAGGGTTCTTTTTTGCACGGAACCCTACTCCTTCTTTAAAATAAAAGCCGGAACAAACAGACAAACAGACAAACAGACAAAAATAAAACAAAAATTGTTATTAAGTACCGTATATACTTTCGCATTCAGTAAAACGCTGTTATTTTGAAATAAATTCATGTTTAACTTATTTTTCAACGCTAAGGTTTTCAAAAACTCGATATACCATATTCACAACGCGTTACAATGACTGTACTTACTTGGAATATGACGATAGCCTCCATGAATCGCATTTTAGCGGCTAAGTCAGGCAGCCCAATTTCATTTGAGTAAGGAAAGTAGCCTCTTTCTGAGTGAGCTGTGAGCAACAGAATTAAAACAAGTAACATTTAATTAAAAGTATTAAAAAACCGACTACAAATTGTATTATGTACCTATGTTACATATATTATTTGTAATCTTCTTTTAATTTCCTTCATTTTGATACACTACTCGATAGGTTTGGTTGAAACAAAATATTAATGACTTACAATTTAGCGCCAAAAATCCGCCATTTTGTTTTTTTTTAAACACCTGTCTAAGGGAACGAATCTAATGATACCGACATCGTCGAAATCCATCCAGCCATTTGGAACATACGAGGTAATAAAGAAATTTACAAAGAAACATACAAGATACGCGCGAAAAACATAAGCCTTCTTTGGCAGTCGGGTAATTAAGTGATGTTTTAAACAATATCTTTGGTCTGCGTCTTCACCCGCATGAAGGTTAGAAATTACCCACGGGAACGAGTTACTGGACTGAAAAGTATCCTTTGTACTAATCCAGGCTTAAGCAGGTCATGGTCTACCTATGTGCCAAATTCAAATTATTTGTGTAGCACCTTACTATAGGAAGGAGAGGGATGCGGGGTCGGAGTCCGGCGCCGCATCCAGCGACGTGAGCGCGGGAGGCTCAGAGAGCTCCCGGCGCGGGAGGCCCGGGGCTGCTGCGGGGAACAGGGAGTTCCTGCGCAAGCGATCCAGGCCGGTAGGCGACCGAGAGTCGTCGTCAGAGGGGGAGCTGGCTTCGGCTCGCAAGATCCCCACCAGAAAGCGTGGCGGGATCCGCGGCAAGGGGAGAGGCCTCTCTGTCACCGAGAGGTCGGCGTGGCTTGCCGAGGAGGGGCGCCACCCGGGGGTGGCCGGTCACGGGGTGGATCGTTCGGGCCCCTCTGGTGACGAGGCGGTCGCAGACGGCGGCTCAAATGCGGAGCGTAATGCCGAATTTGCGAAGGAGGTGGAGGTGGCGCTGAGGGCTCTGTCTTACAAGCAGAAGCCCTCTACTAGACAAAGGGCCATACCTGCAGCGGCCGCCTCCATCATAGCGGCAGCGAAGGCCAGATATGCGGGGCCTCCACCAGACGAAGTTGCCAAACTGCGGGCGGAGGTCGCTCGCCTGACGGCTGCTACGGAGCTTCTCCAAGAGGAGAACAAGAAGCTCCGAGCAGACCTGGCCGGTCTGCGCGAGTCCGGCTCTCGCAAGGCGCCCCAAAATGGGGGCCAGCAGCGACCAAGTCAGCCCGTGCCGGTGGAGAACCAGGTTCTGAACCTGGTTCGGCAGGAGCTGGCTGCCTTTCAGGCGCGGTTCTCCGTTCTGGAGGGCATTGTCCTGCGCCCCCCCCTGGCGGCAAACAAGGCGGCCACATATGCGGCTGCTGCGGCCTCCGCACCGGGGCCGTCCAGCCAGCCCTCCGGCAGGGTTACGTCGGCCCCCGAAAAGCCGGCTCTGGCGAAACCAGCTCCGGTCGGGAGGGCAGCGGCCCTGAGGCAGAGCAAGGCGGTGGCCCAAAAAAAGGGCAAGGCGGCGTATGTACCGGCGCCAGCCGCGAGACAGCCGCCATCGCCGCCTCCCCCGCCCACTAAGCCTTCTGTGGCCGAGCCCGGGTGGCAGGTGGCCGGAGAAAGAGCGATGGAGCGAAGGGCGGCAAAAAAGGCCTGGAAGCGGGAGCGGAAGCGCCGGCAAAAGGAGCGGAGCGTCGCGGCTGGGCTCAGCGCCCCGAAAACCGCAGCTGTAGTGATAACACTACAGCCGGATGCGGAACAGAGGGGCGTCACCTACCGCGACGTGCTCGCTAAAGCGAAGGTGACGGTGGATTTCAGAGAGCTCGGGATCGCCGGGGGCCTCCGGCTTAGAGTGACCGCAACAGGGGCTCGAGTGCTAGAGATCCCCGTCGAAACCCGTGGCTCGTCCGCTGACGCTCTGGCCGAAAAGCTCAGAGCGTCCCTAAATGCGGACGAGGCCCGAGTGTCCAGGCCCGTCAAATGCGCAGACCTGCGCATCCTGGGTCTGGACGACTCGGTGACCGAGGAGGAGGTGGTGGCCGCCATCACCAGGACCGGTGGGTGTCCTGCCGAGCAGGTCAAGGCAGGCACCTTACGTCCGGATCTGTCGGGCATGCGAACCGTAACGGTAAGCTGCCCTGTGACGGCGGCGAAAGCCATAGTGGAGGGCCGAAGGCTCTTGGTGGGCTGGGTGTCAGCGCAGGTGAAGCTGCTGGAGCCCAGACCTCTGAGGTGCTTCCGCTGTCATGTAGGGCACCACGTGTCGGTCCGGTGCACCTCGGAGGTGGACCGCAGTGGCCTGTGCTTCCGCTGCGGCCAGCCCGGTCACATGGCCGCGGCCTGCTCTGCCGCACCGCACTGCGCCGCATGTGCGGCAGCTGGCAAGCCAGCCGATCACCGGGCAGGGAGCAAGGCCTGCGGTACACCCGCCAAGGCCAGCAGCAAGGGAAGGCCCTCCGCCACCACCGCCAAAACCCCCACCGTCGCCACCACCGCAGCCGCCGCCACTGTTACCGCCGCTGCCGTTACTGCTGCAATTTCCGCAGCGGGGCCCTTGCAGAGGGCCCGGGAGGGGACTGAAATGGAGTGCCAGTAACGGCCCCATTGCGCCTTCTCCAGGCGAACATCAACCACTGCGCCTGTGCTCAGGATCTGTTGCTCCAGAGCATAGCGCAGTGGTCGATTAACATCGCAGTGGTCGCTGAGCCGTACTTTGTCCCGCCCAGGGATGACTGGGTGGAGGACCATAGCGGTTCGGTGACCATAATTGCGTCGGCCGCCGCCGGTACCCCGACCCTTGAGAGTGTCAGGAAGGGTCAGGGGTGCGTAGCAGCACGGTTCGGGGAGATCGTTGTAGTGGGAGTCTACTTCTCCCCGAGCCGAACTCTCGCCGAGTTCCACAACTCCCTCACGGAGTTGAGTGTCGTCATCGGAAGCCATTCCCTCCCCGTGCTTGTACTCGGGGACTTCAATGCCAAGAACTTGGCTTGGGGTTCTCGTTACACGGACGTGCGGGGTAGGATGGTGGAGGACTGGGCTCTGGAGACAGGTCTAGTCGTCCTAAATCGGGGTTCTGTCCCCACGTGCGTGCGGATGCGGGGCGAGTCGGTGGTGGACATCTCGTTCGCTAGCCCCGCTCTGTCACCGCGTGTCGTCGACTGGCGCGTCATGGAGGGGGTGGAGACCTATTCCGACCACTGGTACATCCGGTTCGACGTCTCCACTCAGACCTCAAGCGCACCGGTCCTACAGGCCCCGAGTGGTCCGCGATGGGCGCTGAAGCAGCTGGACCGGGAGCTCCTCCTGGAAGCCTCAATCGTGCAGGCCTGGGTGTCATCACCGGTCAGGCCTGCCGACATCAACAACGAGGCGGGTTGGTTCCAGGAGGCCATGTCCGAGATTTGCGACGTGGCAATGCCCCGAGTTCGGCCAGGAAGCGCCCGGCGTCAGGTGTACTGGTGGTCGCAAGAGCTGACGTCTCTGCGCAAGGCGTGCGTTGCCGCGCGGCACCTGTACGCCAGGCATCGCAGGCTCCGCATCCGCCCTCCGGATGCGGCAGCCATTGAGGCGGAGCTGTACGAGGGGTACAGAGCGGCAAAGACCGCCCTCCAAGAGGCTGTCCGGCGGGCCAAGCATTTGGCCCGCGAGGAGATGCTGGAGTCTCTGAACGGAGATCCGTGGGGGCGCCCTTACAAGATGGTGCGGGATAAACTCCGCACCCGGGCCCCCCCGCTAACGCAGAGTCTCCGGCCTGAGCTCGTGGAGGACGTGGTGAGCGTTCTGTTCCCTTCGCGAGGGGAGCATCCTCCCCCGCCTATGGCTCCGTCACCGCATGCGGTGCCGGAAGCGGATCACACCGATGACGACGATGACGTTCCGGAGGTGACTGGGGTAGACCTGAGAGTGGCGGTACGCAGGCTGAAAGCCAGAAATACCGCCCCGGGACCCGATGGCTTGCCTGGCAAAGCCTGGGTCCTGGCCTCTGAGGCTCTCGGGCCCCGACTGGAAGGGCTCCTAAGCGCATGCTTGGAGAGAGGCCAGTTCCCGCTTCGTTGGAAGACGGGGAAGCTGGTCCTCATCCGAAAGCCAGGGCGCCCTGCGGACTCTCCGTCCGCATACCGGCCCATTGTGTTGCTTGACGAGGTGGGCAAGCTCTTTGAAAGAGTCATTGCCAACCGCCTCGCCGGGCACCTTGCAGGGATGGGGCCGGATCTTGCGGAACACCAGTTTGGTTTCCGCAAGGGGCGCTCGACGGTGGACGCCATCATGCGCGTGAGAGCCCTCACGACGGGGGACGCGGTGTCCCGGGGCGGGGTTGTCTTGGCGGTGTCTCTTGACATCGCCAACGCCTTCAACTCCATGCCCTGGAGCTGCATTGCGGAGGCACTCCGGTATCACGGGGTGCCGACCTACCTTCGTCGTGTGGTCGGGGACTACCTGACGGATAGGGCCGTCATCTACCCCAGTCGGAGCGGAGAATGGAACCGGCGAGAGATGTCGTGCGGTGTTCCACAGGGTTCGGTTCTGGGGCCGGCCTTGAACATCGGTTACGACTGGGTGCTGCGCGCCGACCTCCCTACCGGCGTCAGTGTAGTTTGTTACGCTGACGACACGCTGGTACTGGCACAAGGGAGGTCGCACGAGGCGGTGGCCGAAAACATGACACGCGGGGTTGCGATAGTTGTGGAGAGGATCCGGCAATTGGGTCTCGAGGTGGCATTGCACAAGTCCGAGGCCATGTGTTTTCATGGGCCTCGGAATGCGCCACCGTCGGGATCCCTACTGATGGCAGGAGGGGTTTCCATCGGCGTCGGGTCGACGTTAAAGTACCTAGGACTCGTCCTCGACAGCCGGTGGAACTTCGTGGAGCACTTCCGACGTTTGGCTCCCAAACTGGAACGGACAGGGGCTGCCTTCAAGCGGCTCTTGCCCAACCTGAGGGGTCCAAACGCCTCCTGCCGGAAGCTATACGCGGGGGTCGTGCGGTCCATGGCCCTCTACGGGGCCCCGGTGTGGGCGCGTTCTTTGAGGCGGCAAGCCGCCCACTACCTGAACGCGCCCCAAAAGGTGATAGCCATAAGGCTAATCCGGGGGTACCGCACGATCTCCGGCGAGGCGGCTAGCCTCCTTGCCGGATTGCCGCCATGGGATCTGGAGGCGATAGTCCTCGCGCGCCTGCATGAATGGCGCGCGGAAGCACTATGTCGGGGAGAAACTCCGCTGCCGCGACAAATTGCCGCTCAGCGGACAGACCTCCGACGTGATCTCATGGCGACATGGAGAGAGCGACTGTCGCAACCCCGTGCAGGGCACGCCACCATAGTGGCGATAAGTCCCCTCTTTGAGGAGTGGCTAGAGAGGCGCCACGGCGCCCTCACCTACCGCCTGACGCAGGTCCTCACCGGACACGGTTGTTTCGGGAGGTTCCTGCATCGAATCGGGCGGGAGGAAACGCCCGGGTGTTTCCACTGCGAGGATCGTCCGGAGGACACGGTGGAACACACCGTGGAGGTCTGCCCCACTTGGGCGGAGCACCGCCGTGTCCTCACAGCGGCGATTGGCGGCGGCGATCTCTCGCGTCCGGCCTTGGTTCAAGCCATGGTCCGGAGCGAGAGGGAATGGGAAGCCGTGACCTCCTTCTGCGAAGCAGTCATGCTAGTGAAGGAGGTGGCAGGACGTGAGAGGGAAAGAACCTCACGTCCCAGCCGCCGCGGGAGACGCCCTGGGCGTCGGGGGTCACGTGGTGGCTTCCGACCACCGTAGGCGCTGGCCTGTGGACGGCGAGTTATGGGCTAGCTCACCGTCCGGCCGTCTTATGACGACGGGCCGTGTCGACGGCGCGTTCGTGTTCCACGCGCGCCTCAAGGAGATGTCAGCAATCAAGTAGGGGTTCGCATGGGCCGACGCCTGCCGGGGCTGCGGGACTGTTCGAAAGAGATACCGTGGCCCTGGAACATAACGGGCAAAGAAGGAACATGGATGGGTTTTAGTCAGTACAAGTCTGACACTCCCCTTCGCTCCGCCCAGAGTGGGGGGGGTCATTTGATGATTTCCCATCCGGAAAAAAAAAAAAAAAAGCACCTTACTATCTCGACAACTTAGCCGTTAATATGGTCAGAACAGCTTGCCGACGCTTGCGCTGTCGTTTATTTTTTATTTTTTTTTTCTTCAGGAATACAATTGCGTAATAATGCTTAAGAGCGTTAACGTCTTACGGCATTTCATACAAACTTTCAAGTGTTTTTTTTTGGAAATGGCTGAACCGATTTTAATGAAACTTTGCAAGCGTAAGCAGGATACATAAGTCTAAAACTTGACAGTGAGACCTTCGAAATGTCTTTTTAAAAAAAAAAAGGTAAAGTTTCGGTTTCTATGGAAAATCTAAAATCGGTCTAATTTAGCTGTAACACTATTTTTCGAAAATGTTTTCTGTCAAGTTTTTAGAATTATGTATCTGCTTAATAAAAGCGTTAGCGTTTAATAGGAGAGTAACAAGTGCTGGGCGCTTGCCGGGCGATTCCGTAACGTACTTTTCGTTTTTGAAGTCATAGGTTTAATCTACTAAAAATACTTATTTAATTGGCGTTGAGTGTCGCATTTAACATGTCGTATATTATTTGCTTACTATCAGTTTTAAAATGAACCATAAGCAATGTGGGTAGGTATAACTATATAATACAGTATGGCATTGTAAGAAGCACCGTCAAAATTCGGTATGGTATAATCATTATCCTCATCGTCCCGCCCTCATCCCTATATTTGGGGTTGGCGCAGCTTCACGCAGGCGTCTGGATTGAGAGCCCAAGTCATTTGTTCATAAAAGTTTTTATTCGCGTTTAAGAAATTTATTGACCTTTGCTTCAAGGTTTAACGATTATTTCTAATTGTTTGGTGAGGATTTAAAAAATGAGCCCTCAGTCAGATGCACATCATTTCGGCAATGGAGGCCTATCTCAGCGGATACTAGATCGCCGTGAAAGATGGTACAGTGCACAAGTGTGTACCCGGACACAGGTGCACTGTCGCTTCCCTTTGACATCTACATACAGATACAGCGTAGTTTGTTGTAAGAAGTAAGAAAACCTAATGCAGGGTTAAGCTTGCCTTTGTAATGTCATACTGTAATGTTTATTGCAACAATTTATATATGTAATTTATGTGTTTTTTTTTTGCAACAAAGAATAAGAAACTTGGCGCTAGAAAAGTCTCCACTGATCGAAGTTAGGTTTTCTAGTCATGGTGTCTGTGGGGATCTTTCCGCACTTACCCGGGAAAGTGGCAAGCCTCTTCAGATCCAGTTTGGCGCCCACTTCATCCATGAGCGAATTGGTGAGTACTGTTTCGGGGTAGTACATGAGCCAATGTGGCGAAGGCATGATATCCGCTAGCGCTATTATTTCCTGCAGATCAAAGAGATATGTATTTTTGAAATTGTTCAATATCATGGGTTTCTTGTATAGATCGCAGGCCAAGTTCCAGACTTAATGGCCACTGAATTTTGTATGCACTGATACTGATACTGTTAGCCTGCGTCATCCCACTGCTGGGCAAAGGTCTCTCCCCATGACTTCTAGTTGTTGCGATCCAGGGTTAATGTGGGCCACTGGTCGTTTGTTTTGTCCAGCTCGTCCCGCCATCTTCTACGACGTCTGTCGCGACGCCTTCTGGCTGTGTCAGGGCTTCAGAAAGTGGTTATTTTAGCCCACAGCTCATTGGGCATGCGGCAGACGTGGCCAGTCCAGTCCCACTTCAGCTTAGCGGCTTTTTGAGCAACGTTAGTAATTTGTGTTTTGGAGCGCAGTGTGGTGTTGCGTACATAGTCGGTTAGTTTGACGCCAGGAATGCTGCGTTCCATTGCACGTCGGCAGACCTTGAGTTTGGACTTTTGAATGTTTGTCAAAGGCCAAGTCTGGGATCCATAGGTCAAAAAAGGGAAGAATGCACATGTCAATGAAATTTCGCTTTAGTAAGAAAGGAAGGTTTCCCTTCATAAGCTCCTTCATGGACCAGTATCTCTTCCAGGCATTTTGAATGTACGAAATGGAAAAAGAAACTTCAATAACATTCCAACATTGCTCAGATGAAGTTTGCGGACACTGTACTCTGAGTGATACTTCAGTATTGCCAGTCGCGTCAGCTATTTGCCCGTACCGGTTTGACTGAACCTTTAGTACATACATACATAAACTCATGTATTTTTCCCATGGGGTTAGGGAGAAACCACAGAGCACCAACTGCTACGATCCTTACATATTCCTTTTGCCTCGTCCACATTCATACATCATGTCATACACGCAGGCCAGTTGCGAATACTACGCACCTGACCTTTCTGAAGAACTTCACCAATAAGGTCACTGTTTGTCCTTCTAGGAAATCGGAATCGATCGTTTAGTGGTCCTCTAATAATCAGTGTAAAATCTAGAAATTTGTACAGAAATAACACATTAACAATTTCAATATACCAAGAATAAATGGTGAGCTCAGAGTTAATAATAATCATTTTAAACAAGCTCCTTGTTAATTACTAATTTCCTGCATTGTGAGAAGTCTTTACTTAGCCTGAGTCTCATAACATACTTAAGTTTTAAGAATGATAACAATTCAAAAGTTAATGGAAGAGTTACTACTTATCGCCTGAGTGCTTCCTTTGTTTATATTAACCAAGCTAACTTGTAATTTAAAACCAATGTTGCTGATTTACTGAGAAGTCGAAACTTTCGAGTTTCAAAAAATCTTTAAAAAAAAATGAAACCGATGAAAACGTAAACTGCAAAGCGAAAAAAAATTAAGTTGAAATAAATGTATGTGACAAATTTTGAGGTGGTGCTTGAGTAGTAATACCCAGAAACAACAAGGACCAAGATACCACAGCCGCCAGGCCTTACTTTTATTTTCATTAAAAGGCAGAAAATCAATCAATTAATATAGGTTGTAAATAGACCCTATTGTAGAGTCTTTCATCTCGTACTCTTTAGGAAGGGTACTGATCGTTAGTGGAACGGGACTATGGTCAGAGGTACTATCGTAACATGGAGTGGCTATAAAGTATTCTTGGGTAGACCTCTCACAATAAAGAAATCTAACAAATCTGGAATTTTGTTTGTATCCATAGGCTAGTAAGTGAGTTCAGAGGTGGACACTATTGTCAAATTGTTGCTGTCTATGCTCATCTTGAGTTGCCTTCTCCTGGTAGTGAACAATCTGGAGCCCCAATAGATATGCTTGCAGTTCCAGTGTCATCATTACAGTATATGTGCAGAAATAGCCTAAAAATCAGAATATAAGGAAATTGTTTGTTTTTCGTTTTAATTGCTTAATTGCCATTTTTCATAATCTTTAAAGTAATATGGAAAAAATCATGACAAGTATAGTTCCTAGACAACTTTGTAACCTAATTTACATTAAAAAAACATCAATTTTTTTATTACCTTCTAAAAACTCAAGATTAAGGCTATGTTTTGTGGGCTGGAGGACTGTTCGAAAGAGATACCGTGGTCTTGAAAGCTGCTTAGAAGGAAAATGGGTGGGTTTTAGTCAGTACAAGTCTGACACTCCCGTCCGCTCCGCATAGAGCAGGAGGGGTCATTTGATGATTTCCCATCTGGAAAAAAGCCTGTTTTGGGAGTCAAACAAGCGAGGATGTGATAAATTGAATTAAAAACCAATTCAAGCATTATGGTTTATTTAACTTTGGTTGATGGTATGCTCGTCATAAAGCTGGTAGATTGAGTTCCTAATGTTGAAATCTGAAGATGTACAAAGGTTTTCAAAATTGGAAATTGCATTAAGGAACTGAAATCGGGCAGGACACCTAGCAAGACGCAGTGATGACAGGTGGACCAAGGCTGTTACTGAATGGTGTCCGAGAACTGAGAAAAGAAATGTGGGTCGTCCAGCGGCAAGATGGGCAGACAACAAAACCTGGATAAGGCTGGCACAAGACAGTGGAGATTGGCACATGACAAGAGAGGCCTATACCCTGTAGTGGGTGAAATCAGTTTATGGATGATGACGATGAGAAGGTATGAAGATTCATCTTATATGATGAAATGCGCAAGTATGATTGAGAATTCCGGTTTTTGTTCAGAATTTCTCAATTTTTATCTATAGTGGAATAATAATTTTAATTAATATTTCAACTCTTATAACTCACCTTGTTGGGCACTTCGTCCACTTGGCCCGAATTCGGGCGCTCGTGCATGAAATGTGCAGGTTTTATTATTGTTTTCATGGTACCCAATAAAATGAAAAACATCAGAGGACAAGTAAAATCTAAAATTGTGTGGAGAAACCTTCGTACCCTCACCACCTTATGTTTCCACATCAATATTAACAACACCTTCATCGTTACGAATATCACCAAATATATTATTTCACAACGATTAATTCGACCGCACCACACATAAACACTATTTTTTATTTTTATGAGACATCACAATGGATGTAGCCGAAGGTAAACATTCGAGTTTTGTTTTATTCGCACGCATATTATGTTATAAATTGACAACACAAACGTAGCAAACAGATCATGTTTCAGATTATGTGAAGTTTACGAACAATGTTATAAGCATTTTATGCAAAATTCTCAAAGTAAAGCGTTTTTCCCAAAACTATTCCAGTTCAATGATTGTTTGCATTTGTGTGACGTTGACAGTAATGACAGCCGCTGACTGCGAGTGCGATGACACACAGGGTTGCTACTATAAAGCTATTGAATTTTCCCCGTAATAATGTAGACTATAGATGTAATAGGCTGACTAGGTTTGATTTGAGGCTAGGCTAGGGAAAAAGGATGAATGTCACCTTGTTTACGAAGTTGAAATTTTAACGCAATCTAGCGAAAAATTTTGCGTAGAATCGTATGCAGAAACCCTCCAGAGCATTTACGATTAACACCATACTTATCCTTCGGGTCCTTGTCTGCATGTAGTAGTGTCCTTGTATGAAGCATGTTACCGCTGATTCCGCTGAGTAATTTATGTTTACGGTGACGAGGTAATTTCCTAGTTGGGACATCTTTGGTAATTAGAGACCTTCAACTTAGGGAGGGAAGTCATTATAGGTTTAAGTTTTAAATGAAGATCAAACAATTTATTTACTTCCTCTTTTTATATAACTGCCCATTCCAACAATTGTCTATTAACTGGCCATTTATTTATTACACTGCTTACGTATTTTTGTTGTACTGATATTGTAGGATGAAAATACCGGCCAATTGTTTTTTTATTACTGTTCATGTTTTACCATCGCACTAATTTACGAACTGCAAAAAATTAAATAACTGCCCATTATTTTTTTCAACTGATCATAACAACTTCCTGAATGTTTAAATAACAGTTTTAAAAATTACTTCTCATAATATAATAGCATGCATCAATGCAAACAAGTGTTGTATGAGACAAATCTTCTAAAGAGTCGCATTTCTGATTTAATTTGTATCTATTTATGTTTTGTATTCTAATTTATTTAAAATTTTGTCCGTCCCTTCATATGTTAGTTTGGTAAACCATTTAGTTTAACCATTTAGTTTTTTGCACGAAAATTGTTTAATTTCATTCATTGTGAGTAAAAAGGGGGTCTAGCAAAGAGGCTAATTGCTTCGGAAAGAATTTGAGAATACGTTTAGAAACAAGTTTTTTTATAATCGGATCTATTTTTTAGGGTTTTGTGTACATGTAATGTAGTGTTTAGAATAAATATTTGCCGTAGGTACTCTCAAGACAGCGAACTCCTTGTGGATTAGATCTGTTGGGAAGCGGAAAGGCTTTCTTAAACCTACTTTTAACACGGCACTCTACTTCTATTAAAGTGATTTTTCCAGCTGCACCCCAAATAGAAATTCCGTATTGAAGTACAGACTGTCACAGACCGAGGTAAATTGCACGTAAAATTTCAATGGGCGTAGTCTCAGAGTTTTTTCATCATGTATTGTCAGCTTCCTAACGTAATCAGAGAGTAGGTGTAATGTGATTTGAATGAGTGGTGGTTCGTCTTGTGTGATGCCAAGGTATCTGATTGAGGAAGTGTGATCTATGATTAGGCAGGTACAGTGTGTAAGCGGTGATATCTGGTAACTGCAACATGTGTGTTGTTTAATATGAGATGGAATGGCGTGAAGGCTGAAAAGCTATTGTTTTGAAGAAGGTAATGAACTTACATTTTTGTATTCAGAGTCAGAAGATTTGTGTCAACAGCCTCAGACAGTTATTTGTCCGAACTCTGCAAGGCAGCACAACGAAAATTATGACAGTGTGGTCAGCACATGCTATTATTTCTGCATCGTTTAGTTGTAAGTTTAAAATATCATTCATGTAGAAGCTTCAGAGAGGAGGACCAAGTGTACTGCCCTGTGGAATTCCGAAGTTGATGGGAAGTTCAGTTGAATGTTCTTCTACTTTGACTAGCTGTGTGCGCTTAGATGGGTAACTCGTGAACCAATCAAACCAAGCAACACCTCGTATACCTGCACTTTCTAGTTTTTTCATAAGGAGTTCAATTGATATTGTGTCGAAAGGTTTTGCCAAATCTAAAAAAATCCATGGACTTTTCACTATTTTTGGTGAAAGTAGCCACCAAGCAATAATGCAATAATGCAGCCGCGTCATCAGTTGACTCAGTTTCCTCGCCGAAATCCAAACTACGTGTCTACCTGGTATCAGCTATTTTGGCGGTTGTTAACTTATTTCTGTAGTGCTTTCGACCAAATGGACAGAAGTATGTATGAACATAGTAGGGAACCTTCCAACACTCCGGAAAGGTTTCAGATTCTCAGCTTTGATTATAAATCTGGTTTAAGGATTTCCTTTTTTGTTAAGTAATCTTATGGCGATACCATCAAGTCCTGATGTGCTGTCGATTTCAAATTTGTAAAAATTGAGTAATTTCTGCTTAATCTGTCGGGTAACGAAAGAAAGTCATGCGGGACCGTTATGACAACAAACATTGCGCGCCGCTCTAATCGATCTACCACCACTACCTATATCTGGCTAATTGACTATAATCCTGTAAGTGCTGATGGATCGATCCCAATTACAGTACCATGCGATATTGTTATTTTCGAGAACTCAGTTGGGCCTACACATATAGTATCCTGCAGTAGCGGGGTAAGATTATTCAAGGTTAAGTCTACACAAACTTTGTCTGCGTCAGGATGGCTGGACCAAGAGAGATTTTGGAGGTTTGAGCAATACCAAGCTTTTGTACCTATTTTGTACTATTTGGTACCTGACATCGAATTACTAGTACCTCGCTAAAGAGGGAAAACTATTACGATGAAAGTGGCCAGCCATTCTGACTTCAGAATGGCTGGACCAAACCGGTTTCACCTAGTTGTAGGCGTTATAACTAGTTCATCTTTTCGTTAAAATATAGTACCTCATCTGTACCTCAACATATGTTTTTCTTATATTTTTTCGATAAGCCATAAATAAGTTACGGCTACAAGAAGAAGAACTCGTATTTGCCAGATTTTTTTATCCGACTGCGGCGAAACCCAAACGGAGTGTTAATTAAGCCAGTAATGAAAAAGTTAATAGTTAATAGAAAATAGAAATAGCAATAATTTCTATTTTCCAAACAATTTATACGTGCGTTCAGAAATAGAAATTACAAAATTTAAGAAAACTTGACGACTAGGTAGGTAACGGTCTTCTATACAACATTGATTTGACTGCAATGTCAACGTGTTGGTTTAAGTTAGTTCGATACTTTCTTAAATAGATGGCGCTAACGTCACCGTAAGACGTTATTAATGGAACGAAAATTTCGGGATCTGTGAGCGGGGTGCGATGGTCTAGTTGGTTAAGACATCCGGTGTACTGAATCGGAAGGTCGCAGGTTCAAACCCTGCTCGCACTCGAATTTTCCTTTCCATGTCAAAAACAGCTATGTTCCCTACGCAGGGTTTGCGGATAAAATATTAAAAATTACTACCTACATAGTCGTCAAGTTTTGGCATGGAACTTATATACTAACTGGAATGATTACGAACTAAATTTTTATATCAAAAAACCGTTTGAAAATGAACCTTAAGTCATACGCATAGAGTTCGTATTACTTTAATTAATTCAAAGGGGGAAGAAAACTTCAAAGCAAGAAAGCGACCAGAGTGGATTGTGTCCTTGTCTAACAATTGCCAGAAAACAAATAATTTTTTTTTTTTTTTACATAAAGAAATTTTTTTTTTCCATTTAATAATAACAAAAATAACTTCAAAATAAATGAATTCTATCTTTACTTTTTTAAATAGTGTTATTATTTCCTTTATTTATTTCCATAAAAATTATTTATATTTTTAAATATTCCTTAAAAAACAATATGAAAAAAAATCATTTAAAAATATAAAAATTGTAACCCACCGGTATCGGGATCAGGGTCCAAGCTACCGGCGGTCGGGGTCCAGAGAGAGGAACCTCCTAACAATACGAGCCGTGTCCAGGAGTACGGCTTTCTGAATCAAGCCCTTGATCCAGCTGCCTAACGAGAGCCTCCTCAGGTATTGGTCGAGGCTCTTGGCAATTAAGCCGTGGACTGAAACAACTATCGGCACAACGATCGCTGAGTCCACATCCCACATGTCGACAACCTCGTGAGCCAAATCAAGATACTTGATTTGCTTATCTTTCTCGGCTTTCACGAGGTTCTCATCATGCGGGACCGTTATGTCAACAATCATTGCGCGCCGCTCTGATCTATCCACCACCACTATATCAGGCTTATTGGCTACAATAGTCCTGACAGTGATGATGGATCGATCCCAGTACAATGTGATACTGCCATTTTCGAGAACTGGGTTGGGCACATACTTATAGTACGGCATTTCCGATTCCACAAGGTTGTATTTTAGAGCAAGTGGCTGATGGATAATCCTGGCTACAAGGTTGTGTCTATGCAAGTACTCTCCGTTAGCCAGACGAGAACACCCGGAGATAATGTGACGGATTGATTCACCTGGACGGTGGCATGCCCGAAATATGTCAACCGTACCGTCCTTCACAATAAATTTCCGGTAGTTATTCGTCATCATAACTTCATCCATAATTGCGCAGACAAAACCTTCGGTTTCTCCGGAGAGGTCCCCGGAACGTAGCCAGGCTACGGACGCTGATAGGTCTACATCGGGCCCATACAGGGCCCGGAAAAAGCGTCCGTGAAGCTCCGTACTCTGCCATACCTCCATGCGGTCGTTAGTGTCAAGCACTACAGGTTTGCGCCAGTTCTCTTTAGCCAAGGAGAGCGGGGTGAGGCCCTTGTCCACCGCGACCACATCTCGATGCATCCCCAAGTCGGCTTCAAGGAAATATTCCCTGAGACTGCATATCTCGCGATTGTAGAGAGTCTTAGCGTTTAAAAAGCCTCGACCCCCACACCTCGGCGGGATATACAGTCTCATAACCGAAGAACGCGGGTGATGCATTCGATATGCCGTCAACAATGTACGGACCCTCCTATCCATGGCGTCTAGTTCTGTTTCAGTCCATTTGAGTATGCCGAAAGAGTATATCAAAACTGGCATGACCCAACCGTTGAAGGCACGTACCTTATTTCTACCTGATAAAAGACTATTAAATACTTTTTACAGGCGGCAAAAGAAGCGTTCCTTCAACGATTGCTTCATGTCAGCAACATTGATGTCCAGCGCTTCCGACATATCCAAATACTTATAGGTTTCGGTTGCTGAGAGAGATCTAAGATTTATGGAATCTGAGAGCTGGGTTCCCACAGATTCCACAATCTCCCCTCGCTTTACATGCATGACCGCACATTTGTCCACACCAAATTCCATCCTGATGGCGCTACTGAAAGTTTCAGTTACCTTCAGTAGCTCCATCAGTTCCAAATCGTTGGGGGCAAAGAGTTTCAGGTCATACATGTAAAGGAGGTGAGATATAACTTGACTACCTCTCCTCAACCGATAGCCTAGACCTGAATCCTCCAGCAGCGTGCTAAGAGGATTCAAGGCTAAGCAGAACCAAAGTGGACGCAAACTATCGCCCTGAAATATACCTCGCTCTATCCTTTTCGGCTCGCTATTCCTCTGGATTTGCCGACATCCTGGATAGCGAAGGACTGTCCTCCATTGCTCCATACATGATATCAGGAAGGTGCGCAGAGTTATATCAACTTTATACAACTCTAGCACCCTCATGAGCCATGTATGTAGCACCGAGTCATAGGCCTTCTTATAGTCTATCCAACATGTCAACAGATCCTTTCGGGAACGGCGAAAAAAAACAGTATTACTAATACACAAACAATAAACAGTATTTAAAAAAGTAAAGATAGAAATCGTTTATTTTCAAGAAGTTATTTTTTTATTTTTGTTATTATTAAAATGGAGTAATTGATTAAGTTTTGCTACTGTATTATAAATACAAGACTATAAATACCGATATGGATAATAGAAAAGGCGTATTCTTTACAATATTTTCTAATCCCCGTTTACATATATAGAACATTGTCACTCTAGTCGTAATTTGTAAACAAAGCTAAAAGAACTGACCTGAAAAAAGAAATTCCACATCCAGCAAACCCCTCACTATTATACCCCTTCACACAACTCGATTTCATCATATTTAAAGAGGAAGAATTCACTTAAGTAATGTAAAAAGAACTTTAACGCAAAAATATGACTTCAGCGCGAAATTAAATCGGCCGTATTGTTTGTTTATATGAGTGTCATCTATGTTGCCATTCAGAAATAACTTAATTCATAAATAATTTAATTTATATTACACTTAATTTATTTCGTAAGAATTTATTTTTTTAATATCTAGTTTTTGAATATTAAATTAATCCCGTTACGATTTATGTGCTAGTTTAGCTATCAACGTGATTTCCGATATCAATGTAAAAAAAACTTTTTATTTTAAGGACAATCCACTCTGGTCGCTTTCTCGCTCTGAAGTTTTTCCCCCTTTGAATTAATTAAAGTAATACGAACTCTATGCGTATGACATAAGGTTCATTTTCAAACGGTTTTTTGATATAAAAATTTAGTTCGTAATCACTCCAGTTAGTATATAAGTTCTTTGCCTACCACCTACATAGTCGTCAAGTTTTCTTAAATTTTGTAATTTCTATTTCTGAACGCACGCATAAATTGTTTGATAGGTAGGAACAGTTTGTATGGGAAAATAAAATTGTTGCTATTTCGATTTTCCTTGCCATTTTTCCATCACATCTCAATAACTTTTTCACTACTGGCTTAAATAACACTCCGTTTGGGTTTCGCCGCAGTCGGATAAAAAAAATCTGGCAAATACGAGTTCTTCTTCTTGTAGGCGTAACTTATTTATGGCTTATCGAAAAAATATAAGAAAAACATATGTTGAGGTACAGATGAGGTACTATATTTAACGAAAAGATGAACTAGTTATAACGCCTACAACTAGGTGAAACCGGTTTGGTCCAGCCATTTTGAAGTCAGAATGGCTGGCCACTTTCATCGTAATAGTTTTCCCTCTTTAGCGAGGTACTAGTAATTCGATGTCAGGTACCAAATAGAACAAAATAGGTACAAAATCTTGGTATTGCTCAAACCTCCAAAATCTCTCTTGGTCCAGCCATCCTGACTCTGACCAAACTTTGGCCCTAAAATATGGCTCGCTCTATCCTTAAGGGGTGAATAGAGAAGAACTGTCCTTGATTGCCCCATACAAGAAATCAGGAACGTATACTTAAATGCATCAACTTTATTACATATTGAAAAAATAAGCATTGGGTGATTCAAAGACGTGACATTGTGAGTTCACCTAAGGGACCCGGCGCACTACGCGGCAACGACCACGACTTGTCGCATGACTGGCTGCGATCTTGAACAAAACTGGTCGGACGCCCGGTCGTGAAACCAAACTTTCTTCCTGGTAAGGAAGCATCTGCGGCCGTAAGTCGTGTAGAGCGCCAGGTCCCTTACTCAATTAACTCCGGCTGGCCAATGTCCTTTACTATTATGGAAATAGTGGCTAAAATCATTTATGTACTGAATAAATAACAATGGATTAAATATTGATCCCTGTAGAACACCAGATGTAGCCAAAAACGTCTTGAACTGGTACCCATTACTACAGTCTGATTACGGTTACCAACTTGTTTACTTACTTGCATAGACAAACCCTGTAGCCAGCATCATCCATCAGCAACTTGCTCTAAAATACAGCCTTCTAGATTCGGAAGTGCCGTAATCTGCTTACAGGTATATGCTCGACCGAGTTCATAGACGTGGCCATTGATTTGACCACAGAGTTTATTCATGAAGGCGCTAGCATAAATTAAACATATTGTACGTCAAAAATAAGAGAAAAAAACTGAAAGCAATCATGTTTAGTCCACTTTTATTATAAATTGCACACACATGCCGTAATTATTACAATTTTTTAAGAAAAAAAACCATTTAAATTAAATAGATATAAAATTCTATTGCAAGTTAAATACAAGCTTGTAAAAAACACCGCACTCTCCATGTGTAGTCAAGACATGTACGATGCTATGTAGGTATGTACCCTTCTACCTATATAGCTTGAAATCTTGTAGGACGAAGAAGACTATAGTCTCCAGTTCTCCACGACACAGGTAATCCTAGTGGCTATCACAGATAATTATTGTTTGTTTTGACATGGAAAGAAAAATTCTAGTGCGAGCAGGGTTTGAACCTGCGACCTTCCGATTCAGTACACCGGATGTCTTAACCAATTAGACCATCGCACCCTGCTCACAGCTCTCGAAATTTTCGTTCCATGAATAACGTCTTACAGTGACGTTAGCGCCATCTATTTAAGAAAGTATCGAACTAACTTAAACCAACACGTTGACATTGCAGCAAAATCAATGTTGTATAGAAGTCGCCATACCAAACTAATATTTTTTTTTTTTTTTGCAGGTTCATACCCTGCTCGCACTAGAATTTTTCTTTCCATGTCAAAACAGCTATAGTTCCCTACGCAGGCTTTGCGTATAAAAAAATATTAAAAATTATTGTTTGTACAAACGCCAGCACATCAATATACTACAAACTGTAAAATTTCTCATACTAACATTAGAAAGAGGTAAATTTAGTTTGTATGTAGGCCGTAGGGAGTAATCTTCGGAAGTTTCAACTATATCGATAAAGCATTAGGTTCAAGGTTGATTGAGAAATTTTGATAGGTTCGGATAGCTTGATGTGCTGGCGTCTGTCTAGTTCACAGTACACATTGATATCTAGAGTATAATGCCTCTGAATTTGCATCTCCATCAAAAACACAGTGGTGAGTGTTTTCATTACAGTATAGGTACTGTTTAGTTGCTGCTATCGGGGCATCATCGTCTTGCTGCCCTTGCCCCATTCTACTTGGGGTCCAGAATCGTGTTGCCCCACACGATTCTGGTTCACGAGAACGGATCCTCTGAATCAAGGCGGGATGACAGGGACGGTCTGGTTCACGGGAACGGGTCCTCTGAATCAAGGCGGGATGACAGGGACGGGTACAGTGATTCTGAGCGGGATCACAAGGATCGCTCTATTGATTCAGGGCGGGATTACTCGTAGCCTCCACTTTGTGCTTTTTATTTGTCTCTTTTTTTATGCGGCTTTCTCTTCGTTAACTGCGGAAGTTGTCTGGAAACAAAGTTTTCAAGTTCAAAAGTGATTTTACAATAAGGTACTTTTTTAGAAGATTTTTTTTAACTTGCCGTTTGATTTTAGTTTTAAATTTAATAATTGAAATCTTACACCTTTCCTGTTGAAAGATTGAATTGATATTTGGTACGCACCGCACGATTTTATTTTTGAGTCAATGCCCTAGATTGATGAAGAGAGTGGTGACTGGTACCTTTTTAGGCCCCACCTAATTATTTTTTAGTTTTCATTTCAAATGAAATCAAAAGTCTTTTATTCCAATTAGGCTGATACTTAATATATATATATAAAATTTACAAGAGACAGTCCCCCAAAACGCCCGCCCTTCGCCACTTCCTAGTATTTTAGCAGGGAAGAAGAACTGGGCGGCATAAACTCTTCATCAAAGCCATTATTGGGATACTACTCTCTGTGAGAGGGAGTGGGTTGTGGTGGTGGACACCACATGGGGCCCAGTGCGGGTTGTTCGTAACTAATGTCGCTGTCTAGCCGAGTACGCCAAACCCGCGCCCGACCCGCGCCTGCGTTGTGTGTGTCATAGATAAACATGATTTTTGTTAAAACAAATATTTACTTTTATGAACAAATTAACATTAATTTGTGTTCTAAATTCAAATAAATTTGAATTTTTATTTTTTCATATTGTTTTTTTTTTTTGGTTGGCATTTTTTTGGTTGGTTTGGTTTTTGGGCTGAAATTAATGATCTTTGGCAGATTGTAGTAGCTTCATGTGCTGGCGTCTGTACAATGATGTCCTTATCGCCGATAGCAATATCAATTGGACGCTTAAGTTGTGAAAAGATTTTTGGAGTTGCATGGTTGTAGCAACTTTGTATAAGATTTCATTATAGAACCGTTCGTATTTACGAAGAGACCAGTATATAGTGGAGATCTGTATGTGCCTATCTTATCTTATAAAAGAAGGAGCTAGTTCTAGCTCTCACCTCTATTTCCTCTTCTTTAACGCTCTCTTCTTCTTCGTAATCATCGCCGTACCCCACTGGGAACATGGTCAGACATTCCCTCTCGCCACTGGTGACATCAGAACTGATGTACACGGGGTTCAATCCAGCCAGTTGGAGCAGAGCCAAGCTTCGTCTGCGGGACACCATGACGGCGAGACGGTCGAAACTGGAAAGAAGCATAAGGTTCATGACGCGGTGCGAGCGCGCGTCCTGTGTGTCTTTCAGGTAAACCGTCGCTATGTAAGTTGCGTCGCGATGACGCCTGGCAACCTCAAAACAACCTCTATCGTTTGTTTTCACCGCAGTCGATGACGCATCGCGTGTCACTCTAGCTTGTAGCTTGCCCCCACGTGGTTGGGGGTGCGTTTTTACTGTGGAGGCGATTCGACCAATCTCCTAGGTTAGCATTACTCCTTGTATCAATCCAGATCGACTAGCGAAAACTTAATATAACCGAGGTGAAGTGCTAAAATTGTCGAGCTATTTTCGTGGATTTGAAGATACACCCCCTGGAAATGTCTGACAAAATTGTCCTCAATTTATCGTTCAAAATGATACCATAAATGCTTCGCAAGAAACGCAATTTTCACAGCATTACATCTACTTTCATGCCCCGTATGCCACACCCAACATTCCTAGCATTCACCTCTATACGTAAGCGCAGGCACCAGCACACATTGTGCTCGCCTCCCGCACTTTAAAGACGTCGACTTGTCGGTCACAATCGCATGTAGTACTAATATTACCATTCACTTTATTTCTCTCATAATTTAGGTACTATCCTTTCTACATCTGTGTTAATTTTACCATCTCTTTTAAACAGACTGTCCAAATGTACAAACTCATTCACTTGCTCCATACTGTTATTATTTATTTTCACATCACACACAATACATCCTCTGCTCTTTTAAACTCATGTACATTCATCCCTTTTCATAATTGATAGACACCGAAATTTTCACAGAGTATATAACTCTATGACCGCTATAACAACTTATGATAAAAATAAATTCAGTTACTCGTAATTATTCAAGAGGATCCTCATAAATGTTCGCCACGGAACCCTTCGTGTGCGAGTCCGACTCGTACTTGGATGGGTTTTTTTTCTTTCCTTTATAAAACAATGTTGGGTAAACTTACTATCTCCTCGGTCGTATGAGCTTGTCGTATTGTTTGATGGTGTACGCCAAATGTTCCGCCTTGTACGGGTCGTCACCCACGAAGATACCTATCTGCAATTACAAGCATTCTAAATTGTAGTTACTACTTGATGTAAAAATTGTTGAAATCAAAATATAAAAATGTTTTCAATGTACGAAATTAAAGCTGTTTTATATTTGCTTATTTCTGTACACCGGACTTCTTAACCAATTAGACCATCGCACCCTGCTCACAGCTCTCGAAATCTTCGTTCCATTAATAACGTCTTACGGTGACGTCTAATTGGTTAAGACGTCCGGTGTACAGAAATCGGAAGGTCGCAGGTTCAAACCCTGCTCGCACTCGAATTATTCTTTCCATATCAAAAACAGTTGTAAACGCAGGGTTTGCGTAAAAAACATATTTAAAAATTTGTTTATTTATTTATTAGATTTTCTTTTATGAAGTTTTGTCTAGGAAAGATGACATGGGGCTATTCACAGTTTGTCTTTTTGTAGTCGTTTCATACAACTAATAAAAATTAGTTGTATGAAACGACTAAATAAATATTTGGAGTTCGATAAAATGCATTTAAAGACTGCCTGGCGGACTAGTGGATGCCAGCG
The DNA here is from genome assembly GCA_963576755.1 of Noctua janthina. Classification (NCBI taxonomy): domain Eukaryota; kingdom Metazoa; phylum Arthropoda; class Insecta; order Lepidoptera; family Noctuidae; genus Noctua; species Noctua janthina. The sequence goes on from OY755066.1 coordinate 2,442,999, forward strand.
TTACTGCTGAGCATGATGTCCTGGGTTCGATTCCCGGGACGGGCACAGGTTTATTAGGATTTTCCATCAGGAATTTCTCAATTTCAGCCCGAGCTCTGGATTTGTGCCCGATTGATAGCAATACGCTCGGCACTATTACATGGCTCTTAAACATAACCCGGGAATTGAACCTAGGACCTCGTGCTCAGCAGTCACGATTGCGACCACTGGACCAACGAGACAGTCAAGCTAAAGATAACGAATAAGTAACGTATTAGTTAATAGCTAGTAAGCTTTTTTATTTTAAGGTAGTTATAAATTCTCCGAAAAAAAATGAGTATACTCAAAATATTAAATTTCCTGCTTTAAATACTAATCTTGCGACAGTTGAAAGTACGAAGAAACAACCGCATAAAATACTGAAAATTCCGAAAATCAATACAGTATTTGCCGACGTAATATTTTTCCACTAGCTTAAATTGAGTTTGGTTAAAAATAAATAAAACAGGAAAATCAACGTCAAGATATATATCAAAATGTAAAAAGTAACCTAACACGAATGGGATGGCGGGGTCTTAGTTCGAACCTAATCTGTCCGGATCCGGAATCGGTGTGCCCCAAGTCACGAGCTCGCTTCGCTCGCTGTTGCATACTAAATTATAGAGCTTAAGAAAACCGATTATTTTAGCAGAACATGTTTTTTGGAAACTAAGTATTATTTCCGGAAACAGTATTTTTTTTTGCAAATATATAGTCGAGTGCAATTAGGCAATAAGGTGGAACAAAGTTTTTTGTGGTTGGGTTTTCACGGGACTTTTTTTATTGAGTTACTAGAGGAGTGCAGAAGAAATTAAAAAAAAATAATTTTGCTGCTCGCGACTTTTCTTTTTTTTTAAATTTCCTTTGGAATTTTTTTTTTTTGTTCATGAATAACTTCAAATTTGACGAATTCATATTGTGGTGTAATAGTATGACCTGCGTGCATGTATTAAACGCCAACATGGTTGTGTCTTTGTTCATTGTTGTCGATGTACATATTTCAAGTATTTTTTGAAAATTTCCTATTTTCTTTAATTATTTCTAAAATATCGAATGTAAAGCCTGAGATTACTTATGAAATTGGTAACTGATGCTTTTTTACAGATGACTGGACGTAAAATATTCAAGAAAACTACTTTAATGAGTGTAGTGACTTAAAATTCATTCGCAAATGTCAGAAAATCGTCTATGTTAATGAAGGCAAATTTTTTTCGAAATGTTTCTATGAAACTCAATGTGCAAATTATTGTCAAAATCCTCATTTTATTAGCTACCTAGTGAGGTACATAACTAAAAAAAATATTTATGGATACTTGTTAAACATTAGTTACTGCTGAAAAATAAAACATGACAAAAGGCCTCGCTAAGAATTGGGAGCAGTATCAGTATCGGTATTAATATTAAATTGCGCGCAGAGACCCAAGCCTGCAACTAATCTTAGATAAAAAATCGTGAGAAACGGTTACGTTATAATTACAAAATTTTTAAATGAAATTTTTACCAGCGGCCCCATTCCGCCTTAGTCAGCAATAATCAACATCTAGCGAGTACCTCCAAATATTTTTTTTAGTTTTTAGTATCAGATACTAAAAACTAAAAAAAATATTTTTATTATATCTGCTATCCACAGATTCTGTGGATAGCAGATATAATAAAAATATTTTCAGGATAATATTGACGTTGACCGTCATAGAAATATTTTGAGAAAAATGACCTTCTTTAACTTTTACATACACGATTTCCTGATAATTGTGAATCAATTTTTTGTCACTTCACGCGTAAAAGTGGTTTTCTTTAATATTTTTACGTTCAGTTATCTGTGAAAAAGCATCAGCTTCCAATTTCAAAAGAAATAATTTCGATATTTTAGAAATAATTGAAGAAAATAGGAAATTTTCAAAAAATACTTGAATTATGCATTAATCGACAACAATGAACAAAGAAACAGACCAAATTGGCGTTTAATGGATGCACGCAGGTCCTTCTATTACGCCACAATATGAATTCGTTGAATTTGCAGTTATTCATAAACGGAAAAAAATCTTCCAAAGGAAATAAAAAATACTTTTTAACTTTCTTCTCCACTCCTCTAGGAACTCAATAAAAAAAGTCCCATGAAAATCCGACCACTATAAACTTGGTTCCACCTCTTGGGTATTTTTTGTCTAATTTTACTCGGCTAATAGCATTTTTTTCCGAAATACGGAATTTTATTTGGAAATTTAGTTTATTATTTTTCGTAGAATTATCAATCAATCAATTATCGTAGTATTTTGAATAAGCTCATGTTTGTTTGTTGAATAAAACATTTTTTGCTGATTAATTTTGTATAAATTCGGTAATTCATTTTAACCAAGCTTAGTATTACAGTATTACTGTCAACCACGGATCGTTGGAAGTTTTTTTTTTCGAAAGCTTTATTATTTCCCTATTATTTTATTAGGCAAGAAAAGCATTAACCAATGCAACAGCTAACCAATACTTATAGCAAAAACTCACGTTCAAGATCTCGGAGGCGTAATTGGAGATAACTTCCTGTACGTCATATCGCTTGTCTATGGGGAATATGACGAGTACGTGCGGCGGCAGGTACTCAGTCTCGATTGTGTCCGTATAGTCTTTCACATGCTGCAAAAAAAATTGCAAGGTTCCCGACAACATGTTGGAAAGTTATACAACGTGTAACAGAATAAACGCAATTCCTGAAAGTAGTGGTTCAGAATCGGCTTCTGAATCGATTTCCGTCATAAAAATAGGTGTTAAATTTTGACGGAAAAATCTTTTAAATAACTTAAATTAGAAACACAGTATCATGACAAATGAATACAATCCTTAATTCAAGGAAATTGAAACCTAACTCAGAGCAATAAAGGCTACTAAAACGCACGACATTACAGTTCGCTCATAGCTCACACACGTAAATAATCAAATAAAGAGATAATATTATGGAATTCCAACTTTATCTCCAATGAGTAAGGCTTATTTGAATACACGACCTAACTTAGTTGGTCATCAGAGTATCCCTACAAAAATAAAATTATTTAATTTGAAGAAATTTAGAACTTATTGCAAAGAGATAAAGCATTTGTCGGCAACCTCTTTGATGGTTATGCGAAATGCCGACACACACGCCGCCGCTACGCCGACTACCTAACATTAAGCCAGTCATCCGCCGGTAGTAATCTAGTGTAGTTGTTCTTTCCGTGACATTTCTGTTTACGCGCGCGATGGCTTTCCGGTATACCAAAATACAATACACGGAGATGGTGAGGCCACTGGCTCGCTGTCTTGATAATGTCGCGTTAGCTTGTCAGGAGTTCAATGACCGTTTTGGCTGCAGTGTAAGCGCCAGGACGATGCTGGCTGCAACTCAGCGACTGAGGGACTCTGGGACGTTCCTTCCTAGTATGGCTTTGGACAGAGGGACAAATGTGCGGACTACTCGTCTGCAAGAGCGTATTCTCGACCGTTCCGACGAACATCCAGAAGACAGCTCGAGAGAAGCAGTAACCCAGTTCGACTACCACATGTACGTGTGGCGAACGTTGCGTGCTGATGGTGAACACCCATTCCATCTTCGACGGTGTCAAGACCTAACGCCGGCCGACAACTTGCCACGACTGGAATTCAGTAGGTGGTTGTTGGAAAACTGGCAACAGAACATTCTTTGGACAGACGAGAGTACCTTCACGCGTGTTGGCATGTACAACCAGCACAACCAGCATTTGTGGCGGCATGAGAATCCATATGCTTGCGGTATGGATTCGTTCCAGCATAGGTTCTCCGTCAACGTGTGGGCTAGTATACTCGGAACATTCATACTCGGACCCGTTTTCCTTCCACGGTTGACCGGAGATACCTACCTGCAGTTCCTGCAAGAGATATTGCCGGACTTACTGGATGACGTCCCTGTCGGTCTTTCACGTGACATGTTTTATCAGCAAGACGGTGCTCCCACGCATTTCACGTGGACCGTTCGACGGCAACTGAATGCCGAGTATGGCAATCGTTGGATAGGTCGCGGAGGACCTGTGCCGTGGCGTCCCAGATCGCCTGACTTAACACCATTAGACTTTTATTTGTGGGGTCGCATAAAATCGCTCGTGTACGTCCGTCAATCTACAAGTGTCGAGGTACTTAAAACGAAAATTGAACAAGTATTTGTGACGGTAAACAGTGATACTGAAGTGCTTACAAAATTGAAATACAATTTAAGAAAGCGTTCAAATAAGTGCATAGAACAAGGCGGTGGTCATTTTGAAACTTTAATGAAAGTGGCTCGCAGAAATAGTGCAAATTAATAACCTAAGTGTAAAGTGTAAATAGTCCAGTTCTGTAAGTACCTACTTCTTCCTATCAATACGATTGTATTATTATCACTGTAAATATTATGATTCAAATCTTTTAAACACGCGGCTCTTTGAATATTTTTGTATTACAAATAATAAACTGTATCTAAACACGACCTATCAGGGGTTGATATCGCGAAAGTTACACATCTGAGATACATTTTTTACCCGCGTGTGCCGCACGGAGTCCGCGCGCTTCGCCCTTCGTTAGTTTCGTAGTTCGGGTAAAAAGTCGCTGTTTTAAATGCATCCCCGTTACCAAGCCTAAAATGTTAGATTCGTGTTGATAATTTCACTTAAAGTTATCAATCATTACACGGTAAACTCAATGAAGTATCAAAAGTTATTCATAATATCAGCCTGTCAGTGTTTATTATTTATTTATTTATTTATTTGCATCAGACACAACGATCCATAATTTAGTTAGTAAGTACACTTAAAAATTATGTTAGTTTTGGAACAAATAATCAAAGACAAACGTAGGTACGTAAAATTCGTTCATTGAACTAAAGCACATCTAATGCCTACAGCTATGGTCAGCTGGCGGGCGCTAGAGTTTGCGTGTCGCGTCGGCCGCTAACATTGCATAAGTGTGTGTGCAGGGATGTTGATGCACATACGTTTTGCGTTTAGTAAGGATAACTATTTTATAAACAAAGACTAGGTTTGGTTTAAATTGATTTAATTACGGATGTTGTTTTAGACTTAGAATTTAATATTCTAATTGGGGTGTCTGAGGTATTGCGCTTAATCTGTTACACGTTGTATATTGATTAGATAAATAAAAATAAAAAACAGAGTGCAAGATAACCTAGCCGGATCTTACCCAAAGGCGGTTCCTGTTTCAGTGTGTTCGAGGGAAGTGTGCAAAACGGTGTAGGAAACTAGAGCTGGTCCGCTACGCATACACGCACAATTCAGCCTCGCTACGGATCCTCGCACCGCGAAAACTCCTCGCATAACTTTGGTAGAAACCATAACACTGTTACACGGCCATGCCGCTGACATCCATGCACCGTCTAACTACCTCGCACAACTCTGGTGGAAAACCAGCCTTAGACGTTTACCTTAGGGAAGAAGTGAGCGAGCCCACAGGCCTTGCTGAGCTCGTTGGCTGGTGAATAGAACCCGGGCACGAACAACCCCCCAGCTGGGATGAAGTCTTCGCCCTCAATCTCCACGTCAGAGTCAAAAACCTCCTCTTTTTCAGGTTCCGGCACCACGTCTTGAGCTGGTAGGACTTCATCACCCACAACCTGTATTTTTCGTAATCAAGACTGGGCCTTTCATAATAACGAATGCCAAACATTTTCAAGATCAGTTATAATATTCAAATTTTTCAAGTTATTTTAGTTAGGAATTAAGCGTTACTTTACAGCAATCCATGATATTAAACGTTAAAAAAAATATTTCGTTTTAATTTCGCAAATGGATCCAGACTTGGATTTATATGCACATGTAGGAAGTGCGAAAATGGAAATGGCCGTTCGAGTCAACATCTCTTGAGGACGGAGGAGGTCCCGTGGAGCGACCAAACACGTGGCGAGCATATGTTTGGGTGCTTGTTGCATGCATATTATTTTTCGCACTTCCTGCATCTTGCACATTCCGCATCCTGTAACCAAGCTTGGTTCTATTTGCGGAAGTAAAACTAAATATTTTACATAGCATTTAGCTTCTGTCACGGATTTTTGCAAAGTAACGCATGATTCCATAACTCATAAGTGCCTTTCGGCTTCGTTAATTGTAAAAAAAAGCAAACTATAAATGTCAGGTAATATGCACGCACAGTCGACAGAATTCTAATACAGTATTTAAACCAATTTGGACCTGGAATAATGACGTGAAAGATATTTTCACGTCATTATTCCAGGTCCAGTTGATAACAAACGTCCGTTTGTTTGATTTTACTCAAATGGGTCTACTTGGTGCAGTCGTAACACGCAATTTTATCTTTTTTATTTAGATTTAAGTTTTTTTCATTTGGTGTGCACTTGCGGTATATATGCAAACATATTTTCTTTCTATGCTCACTTCTGCGGGCGTGGATGTGGCGTCAGTTACAGTGGTGGTCACTCCCGAGACCTCTGTTCCGCCCGCTTCGGTCACCTCTCCTTCCATTTGTTCCCCTTCCATTTGTTCCCCTTCCACCGGTTCCGGTTCCGGTTCCTCTTCCACAATTGGTGTTGGCTCTGCTGGTAACTGGAACATTAAAAATTAGTTTACTTTTACTAATAGAGACTGTAGAATTCTTAGTAAGAATGCTGCTGAAATCCTTCTAAGAATCTAGAATGTAACAGCCACATCAAAAATGTTAGCACCTCGGTGACGTCGGGTTGGTTATATTTTTCATGCTTATTTATATGGAAGTAGAAGTTCGGCCTCACAAAATTTTAAAACCTTAGTTACAACTGGTTCGACCCTTCATACAGGAGTTACTTTGTCGACTTTCTGACAAAATCAAGATTCAAGAGGAAGTAGGCTGCAAGAGCGAGAGAAGCGAGCTTGAAAATTTTATTGACACCTTGCCTTGGACAGGTTAGGATTGTTTCGACTTTCGACCTACCGGAGTTACTTGGGCGACTTACAATGGACAATGTTAAGATCCAAGAGAAAGTTTCAATTATATACAATGTGAATCTGGAACTACGACATTAAATTAAAACGAGCACAGTACTAGTCCAACTAAACATTTTAAAACACCAAACTTAGTAGTTAATGAATAATTAAAAAAAAGCAATTTTCAAACAAAGTAAAAAGCAAACACGCTTTATCCACGAAAAGTCACTGACCGGTTGCGCGGCGCGGTTCCGGGCGCAGCGGGCGATGGCGGTAGGTGGTCGAAGGTAGGTATTTTAGTCGGAGAACAACAAATCAGCGGCATAAACTGTCACAGGGTCACAGGGGTCATAACCCCCCAAATCATACACGCCAAATTGATAAACCGTCTTAAAATAGCTTTTTTCAGATATATCTTATCACCTAATTTCCAGCTTAATCGTTCAACAAGAGAAACTAACCTTTTTCGAGGCAGAATTTCTAAAATGTTCGAGCTCACTTCGCTCGCTAATCAGCTACTACTACTACTACTTTTATTCTCATCTCTGTATGAATGAACAAAGACGTAGACTGGGACCGCGCCTGATTACAGTGGCGGCTTTATAATTATTGAGAGAGCTGTAGAAGACCTGTACAATGGCTTATACAGCTATACAACAGTCATTGCAGCGTAAGATTCAGCTACTTTAATTCTCTTCAACAGCTTTCATATGTTTTGAGGCTTGGCAACAGCTTTTATTAAAGTTTAAACAACCAAAAAAAATTGCTTTCGGAGTGGCGCCTTCCAACTTAACCGAAACCGAAAAAACCACGCCAGTCTATCAAAGTCAAAGTCATGTTGACCGTTTTTTTTTACTATCGCGGTATTGTGCAGTCGGAATTCTTGCCGGAAGGTCAAACAATAATTATAGAATATAATTTGAGCGTTATGCGGTGTTTTTTAATTAGCCTTGTATGTCCCACTGCTGGGCAAAGGCCTCCCCCAAATCCTTCCAGGTACTCTTCTCCTGCGCCACCTCGAACCAGCCTTCGTGATGCCCGTCTAAATCATCTCCCCACGGTTTTCTGGGCCGGCCTCGGCGGCGCCGTCCATTCTCAGGCACCCATGGTGTTGAGACCTTTGCCCAGCGGTCGTTATCCATACGGCTAACGTGACGTTTAAGAGAGTAAATTCGACGAAAAAGGCCAGATTTGTGGAAAGAAAATTCTTGGATTTTGCACCACAATAATACGCCTTCGCACAAGGCCATCATAGTGACCGAATTTTTGACCAAAACTCAACAAATACTATCGAGCAACCACCTTGTTTACCAGATATGGCTCCGGCCGACTTCTTTCTTTTTGCTAAACTCAAATTACCACTTCGTGGCACCCGTATTCATTCGGTAGAAGACATAAAGGAGAATTCGCGGCGATAACTGAACTCAATTCCGGAAAAAATGTTTTGATGATTGGATTATTCGTTGGGGTAAGTGTATCGTTTCTGAAGGAGCATACTTGGAAGGCGATAAAATAACTTTGGATGAATAACTAACATTTTGTCTATAATTGATCGTTTCTTGGTACCGGTTCTTGTCAGAGTAGTATGTTATTTGACATTATAATGTCCACTTGCTCCATTTTTATCTATCTTTTATTCATCATCTCATAAAACCTAAAACATTCATGCCATTCTCTATCGATCTTCCGGAAAACAAGTCATCGTCATCAGACGCTGACATCAACATCAGTTGATGCCTGAAGAGAATTGAGCATCGTAATCACCAGAACTAGGACCGAGGACTAGGGTTCGAAACACTATGCTTGCTAACGGTTCGTCCTCTTTGCTTTGTTGGGATTCTAGCAGCGATCCTGGGGAGCTAATATTATCATAAGCGTCTGTTGTTTGCTGGGACAAACGGGGCTAATGAGGAAAAATATTGTTTTACTCCAGCACCGATCCTAAGGATCTAATATAGGCAACTATTTTTTTCTGCGACAAAGAAGCTTATAAACATGAATCTAGTCTTACTCCAGCAGCGATCCTGGCCATTCTTTCGTCTTCTTGGCGCTTCTTCTCGATCATCGCTTCTTCCTCTGCAGCCTCCCGTGCTAAGCGTGCTTGCTCGGCTGCTAATCGTTCTGCTTCTTCTTTTTCTTTGGCCTGTTTAAAAAGTATACCTAAGTTTGTAGAAAACGAAAAGAACAATCTTGGAAAAGCGAGGTCTAAAAGGGTTCTCAGTTATTACTGCTTTGTATTACATTTATGTGGGATAGAAATATTGTATTATGTTTAATTATGAACAAACTTATAATTTTTAATATTTTTATACGCAAACCCTGCGTAGGGAACTATAGCTGTTTTGACATGGAAAGAAAAATTCTAGTGCGAGCAGGGTTTGAACCTGCGACCTTCCGATTAGTTTGGTATGGCGACTTCTATACAACATTGATTTGGCTGCAATGTCAACGTGTTGGTTTAAGTTAGTTCGATACTTTCTTAAATAGATGGCGCTAACATCACCGTAAGACGTTATTAATGGAACGAAAATTTCGAGAGCTGTGAGCAGGGTGCGATGGTCTAATTGGTTAAGACATCCGGTGTACTGAATCGGAAGGTCGCAGGTTCAAACCCTGCTCGCACTAGAATTTTTCTTTCCATGTCAAAACAAACTTATAATTGTTAAAACGGAACGCAGCGAATGAAAGAAAGGGAAGTATGTGTGGGAGTGAGAGGAAAACGAAATGGCAATAAAAAGATTCACGACGGACGTACGGTGTAACGCCGATTTTCGTGTGTGCTAGCAATAAACAGTTTTACAAGTATTTTATTCGTTTATTTTACCATACAATCCTAGATGTATTTTATAGCTGAATGTATGTTTTTTTTATATTTTATTTTAAGCCAGGGGTGTGCAACCGCATCTGCTTGCACGTTGGTCCGGCGCCCGTACTAGACGAATAAACTATACCAATCTAAAAGTAATCTTGTCATATTGGTTGAATTCTAAAGTAATATGCAATAATAGTATTTAATATTATTATTTTAGCTGTAATAAATTAATGAATGTATTACATACCTAATTCAAACACAATGCGAATTGTTACATGAATAAATAAATAAAATACTTATAATAAATAAAAATTAATGGTATTTTTACACCCATTATACAACTATAATTTGGTGACAATGCGTACAAGATACGCTGATTCGTCTATTTGTCGTCATGTTCAACAGATTTTCCTCACCAATTTCGTCAGCTTAGCGTTATAACGGTCCCGGCGTATCTCCCTCGCGGTCTTGCTGATGCTGGCGTAACGCTCATAAGCAGGTATTGGAGGCAACTGCTTCTCAGGAGGAACATCCTCCTTGGGTATCGGGATCTCCTCATATAAGGTGTAGCGCATTAGTTCTGTTTGGAAGAGATGGAGAAAGACATTGTAGACTTTGACTGGCAAAATGTTTAGTAGTTTCGGGTACGTATGAGCAAGATTATTGTGTGTATTTATTTACAAGAGGTTGTTTATCAACGGTGGATAGGCTGTTCACCAAAGGAAGACCTGAATAATTGTTTCAAAGGAATACCTTGAAAACCCGTTCACGAGCCTTATGCCGAGATTGATAAATAGTTACTAAGCACTTTTTCCTAAAATGATGAAGATCTCATCAAAACCCGTTGCGTAGTATAGCAGAACAACACATCAAGCTACTTTAATTTATAATATCTTCAAATGAATAGACTTAGTGAGGAATAACCCCGCGAACCGAATATGGCAGGAAAAATATAAAGTACGAAGGTGTTCAACTTTAAAATAATCTACTGGCAGATATCAGGAACACATCTTCTTTCAACTTGTTTAAAGCTAAACTCAAGCAGTACGTCACTAACAACATAAAACTATTAAGTTAACGATATAAGCTAGTCTTTCACACAATAATATGTCGACATCAAGTATTTAATCCAGTAGTTAACAGTTTTGTTTTCTTAATGTACATTAAGAAAACAAAAGGTACATTAAGAAAACAAAACTGTTAACTACTGGACTACACTTTACCTTACTGTATTTATTCGATAAGTGAACAATGTATGTTATTTTAGAATAAATAAAGAATCTTCAAACCCAATATGAAAAATAGTAGAATTACGACTGACAGGGGAGAATGGAAAAAAGTTTTGCGGCGAACCCAAGTAACATAGATACAAGAGCCGATGTAGAATACTCACTAACGAAATTCCGCGTATCGGTGTCTATCGTCATCTTGAACAGTACGATCAGCGCCTGGCCGTCGAACAAGGCGTGGAGGCATGCCTCGTTCGGATCCACGTCGCTCATGTACAGCGCCTCCTTTGCCGCCGCCTCATCCATTTGTACGGTCTCCTTAGCAGATACCATTATATCTGGGAGAAGGAAATAGAAGACCTGGAAACCTCCTTGGGTTGACTGCCCAGGGCGCCGGCTCCTCTCATAGAGATTAAGCCTTTGCCCCAGATGTGGGAACGAAATAGAGTATTTTTTATTCTGTGTGCACTTGTGGCATATATGCCAAATTAACGTTCGTTTTGTGACATCTTCTAAATCACTATTGGATATACTTATTTAGTTTTAAAATAATGCCAAGCTTATTTATTTACTTTTGTTTGTATTCGCGGCAGGTTTCAAGTTTATCAAGAGCTAAGGTTTTGTCATATTAGATAGTGCCAGACTTTTTTAAACTTGTTGAAGGTAATACAAAATTTACGTCATTTTACAAAAATTGCCTAGTCGACAAGAATGTGATATACCATCATACCACAACTAAAAAGGCTGAAATAAAAAAGAATGCAAACTGTTTTTTTATTTTAAAGAAATAACCGACTTCCAAAAAAAAAACACTAAAAAGTGGAAAATAACTTTACTTCCGGAAGTTGTTTTAAATGCGAAAGTTTGGATGGATCTCACGCCAGAACGACTTAACGGTTTTGTACGAAAAAGTAGCCTATATGCTATTCTGATTCTCACGGAGGAAAATTCTGAAAAAATGTGGGTTTGTAGACACCTGCTGCCTTCTTGCACCAAACGGAATAGGGTGGCAGATCTAAATTTTGTTATAGCGGGCTTGTTTTTCGTCATTTAAGCTTCGTTCATGCATCAAAAGACAGCCCTATTTTATTTAAATTGTGTATAAAAAAAAAACAGCAATGGCTAAAGGACAATGCAACTAATTGACCCAATTTTTTTAAACATTTTGCCCAAAGTTGAAACCAATGGAATTGATTGACCTTATTGTCAATAGTAACTTTTACTATGGCACCAAAAAAATCTATCGCGGTAAAAAAAGATACGACCTTATGAGAAAAATAAAATATCACTACATAGTATAAAACAAAGTCGCTTTCTCTGTCCCTATGTCCCTTTGTATGCTTAAATCTTTGAAACTACGCAACGGATTATGATGCGGTTTTTTTTAATAGATAGAGTGATTCAAGAGGAAGGTTTATATGTATAATAACATCCATTAAATAGTGGAGAAGTACTGTTATTTTTGAGGTTTCTAATGTGATGTCGTAAATAATTACATTTTTACCGCTTACATTGCAAACGCAGGCTGAACCCTACGAGTTTTATCAAAATAATGTACTAAGTATTGTACACATTGAAAAGGTCTACAGAAAAGTCCGTGATGGTATATGTCTATCTCTTATGGATAACCCACAATAACTTGTTTTTGTCATTTACTTTTTACGACAAATAATGGCTAATTTTCGAAGCGATTTTAACCAATACAGCATTAATCCTTAACCAATTAAATACCTTGAATACATTGTTCATTTAATATAGATCTATATGGCCCTTTACACCGTATGATTTAAGTGAATATTTTCGAAGATATTACAGATTTAAAAATTGCGGGACGTAGCGTTTGCGGCGGTACCGGCCGGCCGCCCGGTGCGGCAAGAGCGTGCCTATAAATAGCGCGTCTGAGGCCGCGGTTTTCCCACTACCGCCCGACCCTTGCTCGACGTGCCAGCCCGCGCCGCTGAGCCAGTAACGTTAAACTCCCTAAATAATAATTCGACCCAGCCTGACCCTAGCTGCCCCCCCCTCAATGACGCACTAAGTCGAGGCCCGAACCCCGCAGGGGGTGCCCTTAGTGACTGTTCATTTAATAATGAATATCCTTAGTTTGTAAGCCCTGGCTGGGGGCCTTAAAGTAATTTTTGGCCACCACAGGATAAGTTCGGTTAAGCAGGAACAACCTCTAGTAGATGTTGTACTGCGAGTGGTCATTTCAAAAAAAAAAAAAAAAAAACGCGGTTTTCCCTATAGCACTTTGAATTTAGCAGCGATCGGACGCGTTTATTATAAAAACGTGCTTTTCAGCGCGACAACGTATCAGTAATTATAAGTAAGTTACGATAAATAATTGTATGATAGTAGTTTTAAAATATAAATAATATTCTATTCTAAGGTTAATTTTTAAATCGCACTTATAGTAATTATAAGTACCTACATAAGGTGAGATAAGATTAGATTAAATAAAACCATAATTTATGGATTGCAATTTTCTATTAAGATCTTGATTAAAATTTACAGTTAGATCAATTTAATATTAGGGAAATTATTTTCCTTGAATTTAATAATAAGCATTGGTGTTTTGCGTCATTTACATAATATTTCCCCGGAGTAAAAAAAACGGATGCTCTTGGCAGAGTCTTCGTGGTTCATCCCAACAACAGCGAATGCTTTTATCTGAGAATGTTACTGCATATTGTAAAAGGCCCGACATGCTTTGCACACCTAAGAACTGTACCTACAAGGTGTTGTTTACAATACTTATCAAGCAGCATGCAAAGCTATGGGGCTCTTGGAAGACGATTCTCACTGGGAAAACACATTATCAGAAGCAGCTGTTTGTAGTTCAGCTACATCATTAAGATATTTATTTGCCGTCATAGTAGTGTTTTGTCAAGTAACTGATTCTGTTAATCTATGGAATAAATTTCAAGAAAATATGGCCAGTGATATTCTGATTCGGCGACGGCGAGAGTTAAACTCAGATGATGTACAATATGATCCAAACATATTTGACGAAGCATTATTGGAATTGAACAAAGTAGTGCAATTACTTTCGGGTAAATCGATCAAGGATTTTGGGCTGCCGATGCCAGCTAATACTACTAACTCAGATTTAACTAACAGTGCCGAATACACAAGAGAAACATCATACGATCAAACGAGACTTTTACAAAATATAGCTCAAGATGAGCCACGATTAAACATCGATCAGAAAAAAGTATTCACTGCATTACTATCAACAATTGATAACAATGAAGGGAAATTGTTTTTCCTTGATGCCCCAGGAGGTACAGGAAAAACATTTTTAATCAATCTGCTTTTAAAAAAAGTGAGATCTATCGGAAAAATTGCATTAGCTGTTGCGTCATCCGGCATTGCCGCTACGCTTTTGGAAGGAGGCCGAACCGCACACTCCACATTCAAGCTCCCGCTGAAAATCGCCACCGATGATAATAACAGTAGTGTTTCTAAACAGAGCAATACAGGAAAATTGATGCGTGACTGCTCATTAATAGTCTGGGACGAAGCTACCATGTCAAACAAGACGTCTGTGGAAGCACTGGATAGGACAATGCGCGATTTGCGCAACAAAAATTCACCTATGGGTGGATGTACAATTCTGTTCTCAGGAGATTTCCGTCAAATCCTACCAGTTGTGACTCGAGGAACACGTGCTGACGAATTAAATGCTTGCCTAAAAAGATCCAACCTTTGGCCACATGTCAATAAATTAGAGCTTAAAACTAATATGAGGGTTTCGTCATCTTCACGTGAGAACAGGCTATTTCCAGAGATGCTGCTAAAAGTTGGCAATGGAGAGTTAACACAAAGTGAGGGAAGGATTGACCTAGAAAACCTTTGCGTTTTGATAGACAACATCCAAGAGTTAGTCAACAATGTCTATCCTGACATTGATAACATAAGTTATAAGACAATATCTTGGTTTAAAGAAAGAGCGATTCTGTCACCAACTAACGAACAAGTAGATAAAGTAAATAACTTGATTCTTTCAAAGATTGATGCGCCGACGAAAATATACTACTCGGTCGATACTGTTCTCGATTTGGAAGAAGCTGTTCATTTTCCTACAGAATTTCTAAATTCTTTGAACCCGTCTGGACTCCCTCCTCACAAAATGGTGTTGAAAGTAGGTTGTCCTGTTATTTTATTAAGAAACCTGAATCCACCTAAACTTTGCAATGGCACGCGTTTGCTGGTAAAATCATTGAAAACTTTCATAATAGAGTGCACAATACTCACAGGATGTGGTACCGGAGAAGATGTATTGATTCCCCGAATCCCTCTGATACCATCGGATTTACCCTTCCAATTTAAACGTTTACAGTTTCCGGTAAAGACATCTTTTGCAATGACCAATAATAAATCGCAGGGTCAAACCTTCAACGTTGCAGGCTTAGATTTGAGCGTTGACTGTTTTTCACATGGACAACTGTATGTCGCTCTTTCAAGAGTGACCTCCAGAGAAAACATGTTTGTATTGTCTAATGACAAGAAAGCTGTGAACGTTGTTTATAAAGACATTCTGTAATAAGTTGTAAAAATAAAATAAATAGTTAAAAATGTAAAAAGTAAATAAGTAAAAATGTAGTGTATGAATTTAGATATTCCAAAGATAGCAGGAAATCTTCATGGTATAGGGAAAGGGGGATTGTTTTACTCCAAATTTAACGCGTGCGGGCCACGGGCATAATGAATAAATCAAAACTACTGGATCGATTTTAATCACATAGGCTATTTATTTTATACCCGTGCGAAGCCGGAGCGGGCCGCTATGTTTTTATATACAACGTTCACAGTTTTTCTGTAGTGTATTTAGTATCAGCATTGCACCCGTGCGAAGCCGGGGCGGGTCGCTAGTTGATTATAAAATCGGTTTAACTTGTTTTTGATACGCGACATCGATTCAAAGTAAACGTATAATAATAATGCCTGCTTGTTTTATAAGGCATGTGTGAGTTCAACCCGCACTTGGCCGGTTTTTTGCCAAATTGCACTCGGCTAGTATGACTTACTTAAGCTGTCCCACTTCTCGTACAAATCGTAGTGCGCCTGGTGGCAGTGCGGCCAGAACATGATGTAGTTGAGGCGCCTGACCTTTTGTGCGAGGCGCTCGTTCACTCTCTTCTTGCGAGCGGCGAGGGTCAGGACTTGAAGTCTCTCCGCTGCCTCCTTGTATTCCTCTTCAAGTTTAGCTTCTACTTCCGCTTTTTGCTGAAGATTTCGGGAAAGTTCTCTTTAAAATGCCTTCCCAAGTTACTAAAGCGTCACATAAAGGTCTATAGAGCGTTTCTGAAGAAACATTTTGGTGGCAGAGAACTACAAACGACCAAGGAACGTTAATAACTGAGTTTGGCCGCCGATACATCACCAATCGACGATATTATTATAATGTTACTACAGCGGCTTTAAGCATAACATTTTTGACCTATTTGCTATCAATCAATCAATCAAAACATTTATTTGCTAGAATGTGGTACATAAGGTGTTACAGTAAATTTGTTTCAGCATATCCTGCCATAACATGGCGTGCAAATGTTATCACAATAAGAGATGTCAATTAATTTAACTTACAAATTACAGATTCTATTGACTTGTCTTCTAAGTAGTCCTCAACGGTATAATATCTTTTAAATAGTAAAAGTATTGTTATATAGTTGAAAAGTATTTTTTAAACATTGTCAGCGGTAAGTCTTGAAAACTATTTGGTAAATGATTGAAAATAATAATCGACATGCAGTATACATTTTCTTTAAATATTTTAGTTTTATTGGTGGCAGGAGTCGACAGGGTCGTATGGATCAGTAAGGAAGCTTGTACACGGACACGGCGGCGATACGACAAAGTGTTATATTGAGTTTTTCATCTGGAATTACTCAGTAGCAGCCTGGGGTCTGGGCCTCTTTTAAGTTTTACGTGGGATTAAATCGGGTGAAATGAGGGATACCTACCAAGTTTACCTGACTTCTGCCTAAGCCTTCTGGAAAGTTGTTTCGAAAGGTTACAGACGTGATGTAGTATCCAAACTAATATTATAAATGCGAAAGTAACTCTGTCTGTCTTTCTGTCTGTCTGTCTGTCTGTCTGTCTTTTCTTCACGCCTAAACTACTGAACCAATTTGTGTGAAATTTGGTACAGACATAGTTTGGAACTTGAGAAAGGACATAGGATAGTTTTTATTACAAAAAAAAAAAAAAAAAATTATTAAATGCTCTAACGGAGTATAGATAATTCTATTAGTACTATATGTCGAGTTGTCCTTATGCTCGATAGATGGCGGTGATCGCGCAATGGTGTCGATCGTTACATGAGTTCGGTTCATGTTATTGTTTTAATTCATGGGAAAAAAGTAAATAAATAGTAAAAAGGTATGAAAAAAATAATATCAATATAATAAAACTTTTAGTACATAGAAAATGCCCGAACGGAGTATAGATAAATAATCCGAGTTGTCACTATGCTCGATAGATGGCGTTGGGATCGAAATAGATCGCGCTATGGTTTCGTTACACGCATTTGGTTGGGTATCGGCCGAGCGCGGGAACTATGTGGGTAAAACCAAAAATCTGCCGGAAGTCACTATTCCACGCGAACGAAGTAGCGGGCAAAAGCTAGTAATATATATAACAAGAAATCCTACCGCTTCTTCAGGCAGCATGTCTTGGATATTGTACAGTTTTCTATCAACCGGTATGCCCTCTGCTTCACTTGCGTTGTTCTTGAGCTCTTCCTCTATTATACGACATAGCTCTATTCCGTTGGGTCCGAACATTGCGCGTATCAGCTTTTTTTTCTGTCACAAATTTAATGGTTCACATATTAGTCTCAACGGTAACTTTCCAATTTTGTCGTTTGCAGATTTGAGTTCCTAAATAGATGTAATAGCATGCCTGTCTTTGTAGATTGTGTTTGTAAAAATGTAGTAACATAATCACCATTCTCCTGCCCTCATTTATTTGGGGTCGGCGCAGCATGTCTTCTTCTTGCCTACGTCATCTCATCAGACACCTCCTTTCTTGTCATATCTTCACACAATCCATCCATCGTTTCTTTGGTCTTCCTCTACTCTTATAGCCATCCACATTCATTCGCAAAACATGTGGCTAGTAATAATCTTTGCACCTATGGGTCAATTTGTACAGTTTTTCATGTGCCTGTGGTCAAAGCATGTATTTGCATTTTTCAAGAATACCGTATTACCCAGTACTAACTGGGTTGTGGAGATCAGATAGGCAGTCGCTCCATGTAAAATACTGGTATTCAGCTGCATCCGGTTAGACTGGTAGCCGACCCCAACATAGTTAGGAAAAGGCTAGGCAGATGATGATGATGACCGTTCATTGGATGTTTGTGTGATCATTTTATTTACTCGTAATAAAATATGTTTTGTGGATATTTGACGGCTTAAACCGAACGGTTAAACATAAGTGTGGCCGCTACCAGTTTCTTTACCTAAACCGTATACTTTTTATTGCTGGGGCACACCGAAATGGTTTAGGTTAGGTTAGAACTGTGACCATCTACTGTGATGATTGTGGCGAATGCAATTGTGTCTCCGCCGTGTCGACGAGGAACACCGTGTGGTTTTAGTCAGTAGGAGTCTGATGGAACCCGCCGCCTGCCCCACGGCGGAGGATTCCGTTAAAGATTTCCAAACGTAAAAAAAAAACAACTTCAGAAACACAAAAAAGTGAAAAATAACTTTATTGAGAACCTCTCCTCCTTTTTTGAGATCGGTTAAAAAGAACTATGACCAAAGGCGCGCGAGCCGAGCAAGCCAAGCGAGCGATGCTGCGGCAGCGGCCATCGAGCGCTACATCTAAAAGTCGTTAACATCAAATCGCCAGTGAAAAGAAGGCTAGACTTAGTTTTTGCCGAATGTAACGGGTTACATCTAGCATTGGCCGTAACTCCGTAAGTAAAAAGGATACACCTAAGTTTACCAAACTGCTACCGGCCGCAAAAGATCGACTAGAACCAGGTGTGCGTACTTCTGCTTTTACCCGTGTCAAATATACCATTTGTTGATGCTGTATTACCTACCTATATCCATAATGAACACTTATTAAAATTTTGTTTTAACAGTATATTCTATTTCTCCGTCACAAACTACAAAGCTTAAAGAAAAAAAACATACTGATTGGTGAAACATAGTGCTAAGGAAGCTAATCTTTAATTATAACGTTAAATAATATATATAATTATATTTACCACAATAAATAAAAATACAGGTTCACTGTGGTGCTTGAATCTTGCCAACTCATCTATATGGTCGGCGGGACACTAGAAGAAACATACGCAAATGATTCCTTGTGAACGTCCTCCGACTGAAGTGTTGGGGATTTTTCTACCCAACTACAATAGGAAGTGGAAGGCCAGACGCTGTGGGTCCTACGTAATTTTTGACGTTCAAAAAGTGCTGAATATCGGCCTCAAAAAGTAAATTTTAATTTGATTTTGACTCTACTTTGGTTCATAAGAATATATGAGAACTTTAAAACAATTTATGTTTTCTAGAGCGATTATAATTATTTGTTCCAAATGATTGACACAGCTTGTAAATCCGAGGCTTCGGTATAACCATGTACATAAACACACTGTTGTCGTTTGGTCAACAGCACGCCTAACTTTAAGGGAATTAAAATTCAATATACCTAAAACCAGCCCTGGCCATTGAGTGTAAGTGGCGATAAAATAGGTACAAAAACTTACCCTGACCATAGAGATGTTATCTTGGCCGATATCCAGCTTACCCTTTCTAATAGCGAAAGCAGTTGCCAGGCAAGGACCGCAGAACTCCGAGTACACCTCCATACCTGCAGAAACTCATGTTAGATCTTAGAAAAAAGCACGAAGTTTCCCTTTATTTTATAGACGTTTCACAAGTGTTTTACATCGAATGGAATAACTAGATTAGTAAAGGTCATACTTAATTTAAGGAGTGTTTATATCTAGCTATTATGCAATCAGACGAAAATGTTAACAGTCATGGAAATGACGCCGAAATTTATCATCATCATCATCTTTTCAGCCGAAAGACGTCCACTGCTGGACATAGGCCTCCCCCAATGCGGGGGTTGGCGGTTGGTGATCGTAGTACGGTTGTTAAAAAAGCACAGAGAACGCTACTGCCCATTCTCTGGTAAGTCCCTTAGTCGCGTCTTACGACACCCACGGGAAGAAATGGGGTGGTGCTATTCTTTACGTCCGACACCATACAGTACCGACCGAAATTTATATGTAGACGTAAATAAGGAACATGTCTAGGTCTAGGCGAGAGCTAAGTATGGTTTATAGATCTCAGCCTGAGTGTACGCGCGGCCGGCAGAAGTCTCGCCCTGAACGCTTATGGACATCGCATCAAACGGTACACACGACTGGCGCGGGCGCCGCCCGCCGGTTGAAATATCGGCCGGTCGAGTTTGTCCCGACGTGTTAACTGGCGCACGATGAACAGTAAACGCTGTATAGGGTGGAAGGGACTGTATGCGCTGCTGAGTGGGTTGCACACACCTTGATTGTTACCTTGAATGATAAGTCACGGATAGCCAAAGATGATGATTTATTGACTATATTTAACTACCACGTAACTAATGCTTTATGAATAATGCGTGTATGAGTACAGCCCACTGTGAACGCTAATTGTGTACTGTCGCTTTACACTATAATTTGTGCAAGGTGACGGAAAAGTGCTGATCTATGCAATGTGCACGTGCCCTGTACGATACAAGACTCGTACAGGACCGTAACCGTTTTCGTGTCTTTGCGACACGAAAACGGTTACCACTTATTCTGTACATCATTCTAAGCCCCCCCACTTAGAAATTTTTCATAAGTTAAAAATCAGTTGGTCCATGCATTTTGACCGTGTAGGTATTGGAAAAATTGTATTGTATTGTACTCCACTTTTGTAGGAAACAGCTGTTTTTTTTTATAACCTATGAACAATTTTTATGTGGGGGACGGGTGGAGGGGCTCAGAATGATGTACTGAATACGTGGTCACCGTTTTCGAGTCGGTGTCCCTTCCACCCCGTATTGTATTTTTGTACCATGAAAGCTTAATACAGTGTTTGTTTTTTTTTTGTATACTAAATAGGCTTGCTTTTAGCTGCAACTCGCCTGATGTAAAGCGATCGACGCAATTTATCATAGTCTATGGATACCGCAACGCGCGGCACCGGTTGCGTGTGCCGGCTTCGCTCAGGACTTAGCGTTAGAAGAATGAAAACCCATCCAATGGAAGAAGTAAGGTTTATCAACATCAACATTCTCCTGCCCTTGTGTCATGTCTTCTTCTTCAATACTTCTCTATTACTCATCTCATCAGACACCTTTCTTGCCACATATCATTCTTTACACAGACCATCCATCGCTTCTTTGATCTGCCTCTACTCTTATCTATCTATATTTATAAAATGGTAAACTGACTGACTGACTGACTGGGTGATATATCAACGCACAGCCCAAAGCGCTGGTCCTAGAGACATGAAACTTGGAGGATGTGTTCTTTGTGAAAGGATTTTTGGGAATTCCATTCTTAAAGGGGTAAAATGGGGGATGAAGGTAAGTAATCGGATATTTTTCGACATCCACGCGGGCGAAGTTGCGGGCAAAAGCTCGTACATTCATAAAGAAGACAAGTTATGTACTAATATACTCACAAATCAGCGTATCCATATGAGTTTCGAGGTAGAGTTCAAAGTCTTCATTAGTTTCTATGGTCTCTTGAATCTGTATTGCTTGTTTACGCGCCATATTTTAGTTCTTCAAAACGATATGAATTGAAATATCTTGGAAACTTTCTGACAGAACTTTTTGAAATTGTCATCAATTATTTTGTCTTTTTAAAAGCTACATTCATCTTACTGTGCTTCTTACCCTTCAGAGTTCAAACTTCTAATCGTAATGAGGTTGATTTAAAAAAATATACAACTGAAGGATGTGTAGCATACATATAATATTCGGCTTAACATTAAATTCGGCAGTCTCTCTTAAACGACAAAGACGACCAAAGCACTGCACAAATTCGGCTGATATCCAGCTCATGCCGAGAGGCAAACTAGGGCATAAAAGTACCTATCATCGTTGAATTATGTTCGGGCAGGCTCGGTACCACGGCAAGCTGAACGTGTCTATCTACATAATTTATTCGATTTTGTCACCAAGCTGGCTATGCTGTACGATGTTGAGACAAATATGTATGCAGGACCCCGAACGGAATAAAATAATAAGACCCATCACCAATAAACAATCACCAAAAACATCATTCACCCCTGCCCTTGTCTGATTTATTTGGGATCGGTACAGCATGTCTTCTTCTTCCATATTTATCTTTTACTAGTCAACACAAAACTATAATTTTTTTTTTAAATCTGTGAACGGTGATCAAAATTTCACGACAAATTCAGGATAGTCTCCTAAGACCATTTTCGTGTAACTGCAACGGCTAAGGTAGTTCCCCTTACTGCCCCGTTAAAAGTTTCCACCCTGTATAGTGCACCGCATTTTTTGTCAGATATTTGTGTCTTTGGCGTACAAGGCACGTGCTTGCTTGTCACGTATATGTGACAATGGCGTTTAAAAGGTTAAGAAGGCAAAGTTTTCATTTGGTCTGAGGTACAGTGATCAGTTTAAAAATTAGGTAGGTAATAAAACATATAAACTAATAAAATATCCATTTATAATAACTTAACATGTACTTAATTTACGTGACAAAATATCATTAACATTGTATATAAATAATATCAACAACATTTAGGTCCAAACAACAGAGGCGACATGGAAACGATCAGTCTTACTTATTTAATTTAAATGAGTATTTACCTATGCATAAAAATATTGTGAAAAGTAAATTATTAGTTACTTTACCTGTATGATTATTTTTTTATCAATGCAGCAAAAAAATTGTGAAATAGTCTGAAATTGTATTGAACCACCCGCAAAAATAGTTCCAATCGTTTTGGCGAGTGGTTCAATAAAATTTATGAAAATCATTGAGCAAAAATATTTCAGACCTCAAGTCTTATTTCTTTATTTATAGTTCTCACTATACGCTTAAACCCACTTTTTCCAAATAAAAAATCTGTCAAAAAAGAATATCATAAAAAAAGTATATAATAAATACGATTTATAAATAATATTTTGTTAAAATTATTTAATAATCTTGGAACGTTATAAGTCTATTAATCCTTTTTTCTTCTTAGTTTTTTTTTTAAATGCTGTTTTTATAAAATGAAGGAAGTATTCTTGAATAGATAAAGTGCCAGTCGCACGTCCTAATCAGAGCTATCGGTCGCGCAAAAACGCCATCACCGCGTTCGCATCTCACTCATTTGTTCGGAAAACTGAAAGGTGCCGTCTGTCGGCACGTTCGGGGTCTACGAACAAAATAAAGTCGACAACCGTGTATTCTTGTAACCAATCGCTTTGGTTAGGACTTGGCCTTTTACCGCGCACTTTTACTAGTAATAAGTATCACATCTATTCAACATAATTTCGCCTTTACCATAATAACAATAGAACTAGGAACTCTAGGTTGACCTATAAAATATCCTAAATAGACCGTGTAGTGATGTATCAAATTTTTGATCGGTATGGCATCAATCTCCACTGTGACTGTATCATTTCCTTGTTGTTCTCGATCATCGCCAGTTTAGTTTCATCTGAAAACAACAGTCATATTTTAGAGTTTGATTCCTGGGTAAGGCAAAGTGTTATTGGGTTTTTCCGTCAGGAATTTTTTTGGATGGGAAATCATCAAATGACCCCCCCCACTCTGGGCGGAGCGGAAGGGAGTGTCAGACTTGTACTGACTAAAACCCATCCATGTTCCTTCTTTGCCCTTTGTGTTCCAGGGCCACGGTGTCTCTTTCGAACAGTCCCGTAGCTCTGGCAGGCATCGGCCCATGCGGACCCCTACTCGGTTGCTGACATCTCTTTGAGGCGCACGTGGAACACGAACGCGCCGTCGACACGGCCTGTCGTCATAAGACAGCTGGACGGCGAGCTGGCCCATAACTCGCCGTCCACAGGCCCGCGCCTACGGTGGCCGGGAGCCACCACGTGACCCCCAACGCCCAGGGCGTCTCCCGCGGCGACTGGGACGTGAGGTTCTTTCTCTCTCACGTCCCGCCACCTCCTTCACTAGCATGACTGCTTCGCAGAAGGAGGTGACGGCTTCCCATTCCCTCTCGCTCCGGACCATGGCTTGAACCAAGGCCTGACGCGAGAGATCGCCGCTACGAGGACACGGCGGTGCTCCGCCCAAGCGGGGCAGACCTCCACGGTGTGCTCCACCGTGTCCTCCGGACGATCCTCGCAGTGGAAACACCCGGGCGTTTCCTCCCACCCGATTCGATGCAGGAACCTCCCGAAACAACCGTGTCCGGTGAGGACCTGCGTCAGGCGGTAGGTGAGGGCGCCGTGGCGCCTCTCTAGCCACTCCTCAAAGAGGGGACTTATCGCCACTATGGTGGCGTGCCCTGCACGGGGTTGCGACAGTCGCTCTCTCCATGTCGCCATGAGATCACTCCGGAGGTCTGTCCGCTGAGCGGCAATTTGCCGCGGCAGCGGAGTTTCCTCCCGACGTAGTGCCTCCGCGCGCCATTCGTGCAGGCGTGCGAGGACTATCGCCTCCAGATCCCATGGCGGCAATCCGGCAAGGAGGCTAGCCGCTTCGCCGGAGATCGTGCGGTACCCCCGGATTAGCCTTACGGCTATTACTTTTTGGGGCGCGTTCAGGTAGTGGGCGGCTTGCCGCCTCAAAGAACGCGCCCACACCGGGGCCCCGTAAAGGGCCATGGACCGCACGACCCCCGCGTATAGCCTCCGGCAGGAGGCGTTTGGACCCCTCAGGTTGGGCAAGAGCCGCTTGAAGGCAGCCCCTGTCCGTTCCAGTTTGGGAGCCAAACGTCGGAAGTGCTCCACGAAGTTCCACCGGCTGTCGAGGACGAGTCCTAGGTACTTCAACGTCGACCCGACGCCGATGGAAATAGCAATAGGCCTGCCTTCTATTACATGGGATTTAAAACATAACTGGCGAAATGTTGGTGTAGTATTATGTACACCTCTGCCTAGCCTTTCGGGCATTACAGGTGTAATGGTATATTTAAAACCATTATCCGGATTAATTGGGTAAAATGCAAAATACCCTATAATAGTTTAAATAAATTTAAAATAACTATACGCAAAAATTATTGCTGGGAATCAACTTTTTTTTTGGGGTGAATAATCACGTTTTACGGTAGGACTCGATGGAAAGCACTCAAACCATTGTGCTGATGGATAGATTGAATAGTACGGGGGTCGTAGAAGTGTGTAAAGTAAAAATCTTACATTAAACACATGTATTTAAAAAAAAACTTGTAAAAAAGTTGAAACATTGACCCCCAATATCTCCGTATCTAGAAGGTTCCCAGGTATGGTCTAGAACAAAAAAATGATCGCAAAGACGGGGAGAACAAGTGCCTTTCGGTTTCGTTAAATGAAATGCAGCTATAAAGGGTGTAAATAGACCCTCTATTTACACCCTTTATAGCTGCATTTCATTTTATACACAAATTCTCATTTTATACACGTCTGACAACCAGTCTTACCACGGGGTATCGTATTACCAGTACTAACTGGATTGTGAAGGTCAGATTGGCAGTCTCTCCATGTAAAATACTGGGAGAAGGCTAGGCAGACGATGATGATATTCTCACCTTTATCGAGTATATAGTTGGCGAGTGCGTCGCTGAACACAGTGACGGGCACGGCCATGTTGACGTACGGGAAGCACGCGCCGCCCTCTGACGTCACGTTGATGGCGATGATGCCCAGCACCTCCACGCGGTTCTTAGGGCTGGAAGACCATTCAAAAGAGTTAATGGGTTTTTAAAAACAGTTAATGGATTCATGTTATTAGGGTATTGGATATACCCCCATTTTGGGTGGAGGCTGATGGCCAAGAGCCTCATTGAACCTGTTTCGAGGCTCTCGTTTGGAGCTTAGATCAAGGTCAGAAGGCAGTACTCCTCGATACAGCTCGCATTGTGAGGAGGTTCCTGTCTCTGGAGCCCTAACCGTTAGCTTGGACTTTGCTCCCGACACCGGCTGACCACTATTTTCTTTTTACTGTATTATTAAAAAAATGTGATAGAAAAATGAATAAAGGATTCTCATAATAAAATATTTTACCTGGTAACTCTAAATATTGGTCCTCCACTGAAACCTGACTGTACGCAGCAAGACGTCTGTATCATAGAGGGCGACACTGTGTTGACGTGGCCCGAAGTGATCGTTGGTATTAGGTTAGTTAAGTCATACTCGTTGTAGTAAGGGAAGCCTGCTGCGAGAACTGATTCGCCTGGAACGTTAAATATTACACAGGCGTAGTTTTACATACTAATATAGGGTTTTTCAATAAGGCCAGGTAGATGTTGAAATGAAATAAAATAAGCTGTGTGTGAGGCATTTACAAAATTCTTTTTTTATTTGAAAGGCCCACATGTGCCATTAAGTGTGGAATATGACATCGTTCAAATGCCCGCCTCGGCTTCTTACAGTGCCACAGATCCGTGGTCCAATTTTCATTGACTCTTCTGCATAGATCCGTCTGTGCACGGAGAGAAATCGACTGCCTCGGGTTGTGCTTCGCACTTTCACGAACCGTGACGATATTCTCGGCCGATCTTGCGTTCCTTGAACGTACGGGTGTTGGCTGATTGTTTACTGAACCGGTCGTCTCAAATTTGGCCACCAAACGTTGAAGAGTCGACTGTGAAAGGCCACCACGTCTACCATAAAATGGGTGTAATGCGCGCAATTGCACTAACGAACACTCATTTTGATAATAAAGTTTTATCAATTGAACGTGCTGTGCAATCGTGTAACTTTCCATGGTGATTTGGTATAAGGAACTGAATAATAAACAAAAGATTTGATAGATGACACCAAAACAAATTGGCCGCCACGAGCCGCCAAAATCTACCTGTGCCTATTGAAAAACCCTGTATTATAAAGAGGTAAAACTTTACAAGTTTGTATGTACGGGGTAATCTCCGAAACTAATGATTCAATTCAAAAAAATCTATCACAGGCAGAAAGCTACATTATTCGTGGGTGCTTTAGGCTATTAATTATATTTATATCATGCATATTAGCCGAGTTATCACAATTTTTGCGGATAAAGTCGCGGGCGAAGTGCTCACTATCACTACATAGTATAAAACAAAGTCGCTTTCCGCTGTCTGTCTGTCTCTATGTATGCTTAGATCATTAAAACTACGCAACGGATTATGATGCGGTTTTTTTTTCAATAGATAGAGTGATACAAGAGGAAGGTTTATATGTATATATTGCACCCGTGCGAAGCCGGAGCGGATCGCTAGTAGTCAGTGAGGGTCAACGAATTGGGATAATATTTTTGCAGATATCCTGAAGTACTTAGACAACGCAGAAAAAGAAGAATAAAGCATCAACTGCCAAGACAACACAGAAAATAAAAATCACGGCTTAACGTGCTTATTAGGGACGGAGGAAACTCAGTAGGTAACGGGCGGTCACCCATCCACGAAACAAACTTGGCAAACGCGGCTTAACCTGAAAATCCCGAGGCCCGAAGGCCCGAGGGGGTGTTTTAATTTAGCCACGAGCTCCTCCTCACTTTGTACAGCATTATCAAATATGTTTATAAAAATGTACTGTAACAAACATACCTTTTTCAGCCGGCACATTAGACAGCGCACCAGGTTTCATATGGCTCCACCTTTCGGGGTTGGTGAACAGTAGAGCCAAGTCATACGCCTTCTTGTCGGGCGTCTTGTATCGCACTATTGCTGTCTCGCTCACTCCTCGGCAGTATACTGACAGCTTGTGTGTTTGGTACTGGAGAAAAGGTATATTGGAAATCATTTTTATTAGTTGAAAACTCTTCCAAGCAGTCTTACCACGGGGTATCCTGTTACCCAGTAACTGGGTTTTGAAGGTCAGATAAGCAAACGCTCTTTATAAAATACTGGTATTCAGATGCATCCATTAGGGGCCATCCGTCACACATTAAGGGGGGAATCGACGAAATGTGACATTGTGTGACATTTCAAAATCTAACTTAAAAATATTTGCAACTCTATCTAGGAATATGTAAAATAAAATAAATTGCAAAATTAGTGACGTCACACTAGGGAGGGGGGACTCTCACAAATGTGACCAGATGAATGGAGTGTGCGGCACTCTTCCTCGTGGGCGGTGTCGTGTGTTGGGCATCAACGGGTTTCATACAAGCCGATACGACGTGAGATCCGCTTCTCCGCTCGACCGCGCAGACGAGCGGTGTCGTGTGAGAATCATCTAAGTAAAAAGGAACTTTCGATAGCGAAACCTCCCTGGCAACAGTATGTCTCACAGATTTGACGACGTGCGCGCAGGTAACGACGTACCCGCCGCCCAGCCACACGCCCGCGCCCCAGGCGTGCCCGCACCGCACCAGGACTGTGCACTCGTCTATTTGACCTGCAATTATATGCAGCATTAGTGAACTTCATAGGACCGGAGATACCGTTAATCTGACGAAGTGTTTTCATACTGGCTAGAACTCATATCAATCAATCAAATAATAGTTTAACCGTAGCACAGCTGGCAGAGATCTGGGCGTCAGCTGCTCCAAAAGTGGGGGAATCCAAAGTTACAGCAACTCAAACTTGTGCAAGTTTTTACGACTTTGACATGCTATATCTTAGGATTACCCCGTGGGTGCGGCTGCAGGTTATTATTTGGATGATCAGTGCATATCCAAAAGGAATAAGAAATTAATTTCATTCAGTATAAATTGCTCGCAAAAATTGCGCGCTGCTTTCTGTAATATGAATCCCTGTTGTGTCAATCAACACGTGCGTGTTTTGTTTCTTTCGCAGCGCCACTCCGTAAGAGTGCATTCACGCGGCGTATGAAATACGCGGTGACGACGCGCGTTCACGGCGCCGTAAAAAGAGATCGTTGCGTTTGTATCGATACAAATGCGCGTAAACTATATTTATAATTGACAGATATTTGCGACATTGCCAACTTCCGGAATGCACCCTCTTAAATCTGGGTCAAATAACAATAATTGAGTAATAATAATAGGCTCACTGAGCACATCGTGCAGGCGATGCTTGTGCAGGGCCCGCGGGGCCCGCAGCGGCGCCACGCGCAGCTTGGCGGCCAGCACGGCGGCCAGCGGCGCCACCAGCGTCAGCCCCACCCACTCGCCGCGACACCACGACACCGCGCACACCACACAGCCGATCAGCTCCTTGCTGAGAAGGGTTTCAACATTAAAACTCATTTATTCTAATTATTTACAAGAGACAGTCCCCCAACACGCCCGCTCTTCTACTTCCAGGTCTTCTAGAAAATCGGTATGGTCACCGATTTCTACCGAATCGGGAATCGAACCCGTACGTACTGATGACTATATTAGCTTAAAAGCGTAAGCGGAAGGATAAAAAAGTGATGCGAGTACAGATGAAGAAATGATTATTCTATTTATCTGCCTTCCTGGTGGTAGTCTAATGGGTGATTGTTCCGGCACAGTCTCTTAGCTGGGCAAAAGAAGTGGCAGAAGAAACTCATCAGCATACATCAGTTTACAACATCGCACTACGTCGGTATTCCTGCAAGAGGACGGGAGAGGTCAGCACAGTATTACCTGACCCTCTTTCCCTTGCTTTTCCGAACGCATTTCGGCTACGGCGGCCCATCTTAAAAGACATTAACCATTCTTGGTTAATGTCTTTTAAGTCGCAGGAGATATTATTGTATTGCACAAGTGTGTGCACAATTAGAGACGCACTCTCAGAATCAGAATCAGAACGTTTATTTGTTAACATAGGTAGGTCTCTGTTCCTTAACTCTCATAGTCCGATGGGGCGGCAATCTAGCTCCACCGTTATAACAAGGCCTGATCAGACAAAACATTTACTAACTCTTTTGACAAAAAATATTAAAAATAGAAGACATTGCATAAAATCATCTCAATACCAAAGTAATTTAGAGAATGAGTAGACAGGTCTTTCACAAGGTACTCACGTAGGTCCTTCAGTGAAGACAGGTCCACCTTCGGAGCCTAGAGCAGTGGCCGCGTCGGTCAGCAGTAAAGAGGGTCTTTTGCCCACCACACCGCATATTGAACCTCGCGTCACTGCATTTAGGAATACCTGCAACGAGTTTAACCGACTCAATCTAAATTGCAGCGGCATTTATAAAAGCAAGATCATATATTATGTTATAAACTCAAACCACCGAGCATCACAATTTATTATTGGTTTTTTTTTTAATTTTTTTTATTACAAAATGGTCCTGCTCTTGACCTCGATCACGCCTGATGGAAAGTGATAGATGAGGTCTATTGGTAAAATGATGTATGATCATATTGTTATAAACTCAAACTCAAAGCATTTATTTCCATTAGACAAGCAGTGCATTGTTAAAAACAAAAAGATGAATTTACAGTCACAAGGCATATCTGTGAAAAGTTCTGTAGTTGCCCATTTTAAAGCATTGAATTGAATACGTTTAACTCGCGGGCAAACATGATTGCGCGATGTTGAAATCAGATTTTAGTTCCTGTTTTGCGTCATAGACGGCGCTGTAATATTACTTGTATTGTAGTCCTTTTTTGTATTATGCTGAAGAAGAATCAGTAGTTCGTTTTACCTCACAGCCGAAAGGCGTAGAGTGTACTTCGAGAGTGGAGCCTCTTCCTGTCGGTGGCCGCACCACATCCAACAAATAGGAGAGTGGCCTTAAGCTTTCAACACCTGAAATATTAAGAGTTGATAATTATTTACCCGACTGCGGTAAAACCAATGGAGGGTTTTTTGTACACTAATTAGGCATGAAGATAGCAGGACGCCTTGGATGGCTTCCTTCAAACTGGCGCGAAGATGCACATCACCGAGACATACATTTCATTTCCAATAATATTACATTCGGGTCGAATTGATAACCTCCTTTTTTTAAGTCGTTTAAAATGACTTGTTTAGTTGGCGTTGTTGTCGTGGTTATTAGTGGATGTTGTCTTTTCAACAGCTTCATTATTTCTTTTAGCTTGAGATTCTCCAACGCCAGGTTTAAAGGCAGCTTTCTTGAATCTCCATTTCCTAGGTCTGACCTATCACCTCTTATAGCAGTATTACTTAAATGTCACTTCAGTGTGGGAAAGAGATGGAGCTATACTTATACAAGGTCATAATAAACGCAAGACCTCCCGCGTGGTCTGGTCCGTGTGGTGGAACGACTTTTGTTCTACAAGTTCTTAATACTCCCAAAAAGAAATCTACTTTCTATAGAAACACACGCGATCAGCTGATCAACATGTACGGTAAAACTAAAAAAACAGAATGAATCTCTTAAAGTCATAGAAAAAAGGTTTTCCGTTTCATGGTCCTGTATATTGACGGAGTATAGGAAGTCTAGTCATCCCTTGCCCACACTGGAGTAAGATTAAAACAATACTGCTATAAAAGGTCATGGTAGGCCCCTTGGATGTGAACCCCGAGTCAGCCAGACAATTTGGTGTTTAACGAGTAGTTGGAAAATTTTCAGTCAGTAGACAACTGGAGTTGGGATTTCCAAATATTGGTACAAAGCTCTTGTACACGAAAAGCGAGTTATTTTACAAGGAACCATACCTACTATTCGTTTACAATAGAACCGTAAAGATAAAACCTCTTTATGTTTATAGGCCTATACAACTTTTTGACCATTTATTGGTCAATAAAAAATGACGCTGACAGCTGTCGAGCAGTGTGACGCACGCCTGTCAAATCATTATTCGACAGTTAGGCTTTTTTTGGACCTTATATCGGTCATGTCAAGGTACAAAGAAGAAAAGATCGAAGCACCATGTGATCCTCGGAATTATGCCAGATATTATGACTCTCCTGATGGTTGCGACTTGAAAACGAAGGTAAATAAAACACATCATCATTCTTCTACCATCATGCCAATATATTTGTGTCTTCTTCTCTCCCATATTTCACTGAACTAAACTTAAACTGTCACTTACGGGATATCTTCCGTGGTTGTTCATTATTTTGATATCGGGAGCTCAAAATAATGAACAATCACGGAAGATATCCCGTAAGTGACAGTATTAGTTTAGTTGTAAACCGTGAAAGCTTAAAACAGTGTTCTCTGTTACTCGTCATCTCAGTAGTCACCTCCTTTCTACCCATATCATCCTTCACACAGTCTATCCATCGTTTCATTTGTTTTCCCCTCCTCGTATAGCCATTCACATTCATACTCAAAACTATCTTCACTACATTTACCTCACTCCTACCACACAACCTTCTAGTCTAGTACTAGTCTAGTCTCCGGCGCCACTTCCATACTAATTTTATTTTATCCATTTGTTTTACACCACACATCCCTTTTATCATTCTAATCTCAGTGAACACCTAGCTTCAATGAAAACCGTTGCAAACCATGCTATTTTGCTCAGCATTTTCTTCCACTACCACCATAGATTTAAATATGTCCCTGGCAATCACCAAGCGGGCTTAGTGCGCGTTGGTGGATGTCATAGGCTTTCGTAGGTATGAAAAACATCGTGAGGGAACTAAACCAGCATGCCGAGCAGGTATTTCTTGAGGGCATGTAAAGCCAAGTCAGAGGTCCATGGGCGGCATAAGAAAAACTCTGACACCAGGTTAGGCACTAACCACACGAAAAAGAAAGATATGCTTTCGAATATTTGGTTCTAGAAAATGCCAGTCTTCACGATTTTGACCATCACCGTTTTGAGAGCTGTGCTGATAAAATATTTTGGGATGCCTGGGTTCAGACCACAGGTTCAAACCAACCTACAACTCCTATGTCGCCGCCGTTTCTAGAGGCCACCACTACTTTACTGGGCCATTACTGGTATTTGCTCTTATGAGTTAGACTTTATTATTTTTTTACCTTAAAGCTAGGCAAAGTCTAAAATTGCAAATCCTAATGTTATTGTACTGATTCTGTATGTGCTTCTACCAGATCATGGTTGCCAGCCGCTATGGGGTCGTCGCTGGCCTTATCGCAGGCACCTACGATATCCTGATGTACTCCCATGTCGTGGGTGTGGGGGCTATGACGAAGCGGTAACTTGTAGTCTATAATTAATATTAATAATATAAGGATGATAGCTTACATGTTAAATATCCCGATTTCAGTGTTCATGATACTGTTTCGATATCTACGCCACGCGTCTATATTTTATAGCCCTTTTAGCATTAAAAGTATTTTTTTCATAATTTAGAACAGGTGTTTTTTGTTCGTATGACTGTGAACGCATTTTTTTTTCCCAGATACGCCCGCCATGTTGTGCCTCTTGGTCTCATGGGAGCGACATTCGCGGCGGTCTCGACCTTAGCCCTGCGCTATAGAAATGCCGACGATCAACTAAATTATTTTCTTGGTGAGTTTCTTCTGCCACATCATCAGGATCTGTCCCACGCCGACGACGAAGCGAAGAGCTTGCGACTAACTTATCGCTTATGAAACGTCCAAAAGATTGTAGGTCCAGTTTTATTGATTAAGAGCGTTTATACCGAAAGTGGGCCACGTCGCAAATAGCTGTCAAATATTTCGCTGTTTTGATTAATTTGGCAATATTACTGTATGGAAATAAGAAGTTCTTGTTCTTCTATCAAACGAAGTTCGAGACATGTCAATCGTTTCAAGTCGTATGACATTGTCATTCTGTGCCTTCTTTTGGGCATGGGGTGTTTTTATTATTATGTATGTGTAAGAGGTTTTGGTGGCATGCATTGTTACTATGTTTTGTAGCTTTACATTGTAGAAACAATTATGGAATAATGGTTGTAGACAAAGAAATGGTTCCTAGTCGGTGTTAACATCTTTTTGGGGCTGACTGTAGGTATTTAACTTTTTTTTTAGTACCTATCAATTTTCAAATAATAGAAAGAAAACTAAAAAAAATCGGCCAAGTGCGAGTCGGACTCGCGCATGAAGGGTTCTGTACCAACGTAGTAGGGGACCCCTTTTAATTTTTAATTTATTTTATGATGTTTTGTTATAGCGGCAACAGAAATACACATTCTGTAAAAATTTCAACTGTCTATCCATCCACACTGATCATGAGATACAGCCCGATGACAGACGGACGGACGGACGGATGGACGGACGGAGCAGAGGCTTCGTAATAAGGTCCCGTTGGTTACCCTTCGGGTATAGCACCCTAAAAACTGACCTTCTGTGTCAAACTCATCACTTGTTCTGCCCCGCAGTTTTATGGCATACAGGCCACAAATCACCAATGAGTCATTAGGCGATGCATTGCGTTGCATTTTTTAATTTAATTCAGCTGAATGATGAAGTTCTTTGCTGAAAACTTTGCTGCAAGAAGACGCTTACCGTTTCGCCTTTTCGCCGGTAGGTCTTTTCTCATACAATATTGACAGCCGACCTCGAAAAGGTGACTAAAAAGGCAAGAAAGCCGAGGACACGTTGTGGTACAACTTGGGAGAGTCCTATATCTAACTCTGGCTGAGATTATAAATGCTAACGAAGTAATGTTTTGTCCAGGTGGTTTTGCTTGCGGGCCGCTTGTTGCCCTGTACCTTCGCTCCGGGCACGGGGTCGTGGCTGGCGGGCTTGTGCTCGGTCTCATAGGACTTGTAAAGAAGGAAGCCCTCGATAGAGACTACGAAATCTTACACAAGTTTCCTGACCACATGAACACGATCACCGGCTGGCGAAGGGACAGTTCGTTCATCGAAGATCCTCGCGATAGTAATTATTCATTTATTTAATACTTTAAGCACATAGAGAAAAGCGGGCTTAATGTCATAAATGCCATAGGTATTTTCTACCAGTCAACCTTTGGGTGATGCAGAGACAAACTGTGTTAGGTGCAATTCCGACAATTGAGGATGCAATATTTATTTCAGCAAAAGCATAACAAATCTATAAAGTTCCAACTGGGACACTGGCCTCCATTCTATCGTCAGAAGGGTAAAGTTGGGAAACATTTGTAAAGTGGCCAATAGTTATTGTATTAAAAAAAAGAAGACTGCGTTAGTTCCGACTACGTCTTAAAGCAGGAGTAATTCCAGTGCGGGAAAGGGATGGCGCTAGACCAGCTGTATAGCTCTCT
This sequence comes from Noctua janthina, assembly GCA_963576755.1. Classification (NCBI taxonomy): domain Eukaryota; kingdom Metazoa; phylum Arthropoda; class Insecta; order Lepidoptera; family Noctuidae; genus Noctua; species Noctua janthina. Next base: position 2,478,105 of record OY755066.1, read on the forward strand.
CTCTGTGGCACACTGAAGTAACCCCGCAGTTCGTCAAATAACTGAAGGTGAGGCCCGTTCGCACGGCGATGACCAGTAGAACTACTTGCAGTATATATTTTTTTCGTCACACAGCACTTTCATACTGTTTTTTAACAGTATTAGCAGAGGGATGTTAACGTGTGATTCCAACTTTTAATATATAAAATAATAATAATAATTGTAAAATATCGTGCCAGCAGCAAACAGCCGCCAAGTCTACGCCCCAGTAGAACCATGCTGCACTATGTTGACAAAAATAAACACGAAAATAACGCAACTGTTATATTTCCGCAGAATTGATTCACACTTGCGATGAGGAGGATCGAAAACCGAAAAAGCCAAAAAAGAAGGAGATCAAGCGCAAGCCGGCACCCTGCTAGTGATTAGTTAATTCAGCGTCACGTTAAATTAGCAGGCGAATCCTCACACACTTAATGGGTATCGATATTTCATCATTCTCAGACTCAAAACGTTCATTTCAATTAAACTTTTTAGAGACGTACTACACGGCTGCAACCTCTATTTGTCGCATGACTGGCCGCTATCTAGAACAAAACTGGACGGGCGTCCGACCAGTTTTGTTCGAGATAGCGACCGGCCGGTCGTGCGACCACACTTTCTTCCTGGTCGAAGCTTCTGCGGCTAAAAGTCGTGGTCTTGCTCGTCGCTGTGTAGTACGCCAGGTTCCTTACAAGCATTTATGTAGTCAAAGAGTCGACCAGGTGGCCAACCATGACGTCTTAAAGCAGGAGTAATTCCAGTGTGGAAAAGGGATGGCGCTAGACGACCCGTATAGCTCTGTCTCTTTCCCACACTGGAATTACTAATTTAAAATTACATTAGGAGCTACAAAGTTCTCGGTACCGAAGCGAGCACATCAAGCTACTACAATCTGACAAACTTTAATAGATATTCGACTTCTTTCGGGTTATCCGTTAGTTTCGGATAGTTTCGGTTACGGATATTAGATTGAAGTAAAAACAAACTAGTTATGAAAGAGGTCATGTTATTACTAGAAATAACAAACAAACTGCAAGATTCACGTAGCGCACGAGCGGTGAAACAAGAACCTGTCGGAAAATGTCGTTTTATTTAGACTCCGCCCTTATACAAAACTATCTGAAACTTGTGAAACGGATACGGTTACGGTTACGGATATATTTTTATTTCGGATATCCGATAGTTTCGGTTACGGTTACGGAACTCCATAACATCCCTGCTCCTGCCTTTCGTCATCATCTCCTTATCTCAATATTAAAATATAAATATAAAAATTGTCGTGCCAGCGACATGAAGAAGAAGAAGATCTCAATATATTTAGTATTGGCGCAGCATTGGCTGCTTCATGCATCATCACCACTATGGTGATGATGAAGAAGCCAATGCTGCGTGGTTTAAAAGAGTTAAAGAGCGGCTATTGAGAATATTGTCATACAAAATTTTTAATCTTGAGCGTCAGTAGCGACATTTTTGATTTTGACACAACGAATGCGACTTGAGCTGGCGAATTAGACTAGAGATACCGACTTGTTACAAAGTAGTAACCAGTAGTGGATTTACCAGCAGCCTGAGTAGGCTTGAGCTAGGGCGGCAGATTTTTGGGACAGCAAATTTGGGAACCGTTTTTTTTTTTTTATAAAGCTTTTGTCATGACGGTTTTCTCATGTTTTACAGAAAGAAGTCTGCAAGAAATTTTGCCGATGACGTTCCCCTCTCACTTGTCATTGCACATTCCGAGTAGCAATCTTCCATATTCTAGAGTAAAACAGCTACTTCGCCGCCCCCCAACCAGTAATCGGTAATATATTACCCAAAAATTATTTTACGTGCAAAATCAACGAAATTGTTGGATTGTAAAAGTAATGTAGGACATGACAATTGTAGAGGCAAGGGCGGCAAAAACTGTACAGCCTATACCTTGAAATCTTGTAAATCCGCCACTGGTAGTAACAAGTAATAGATTACGATTTTCTACGTCTTGTCCCGTCTATCACTCGTGAATATTTGAATGTCGTTGTCTTCCATACTTCTCTGTCAGTAGTCACCCCATTCTTATCGTCTGTCACGCATGCCATTCATCATTTCTTTCATGTCTGTGAATTTTCGCTTATTTAATTATTTAACGACGTGCGATTGGTTACATATTCTTTTAGTTTAAATAAATCGTTATTATTATATATTATTATTGGGTCTAACACCTCATAATTATTGTTAAATAAAGATTTTTCTATAAATAGTGATAAATATGATCCAATATTTGTTTTTATTTAGACCGTCATTGATAGTTATACATCGCGTTGGTTGGTCGAAAACGGTGACTGCATAAGGGTAAGCCTAGGCGAATATGGATAGCGGGACGAGATTGCCTACAAACTACTGCACAAGATTGTCCGCACTACTGTCTAAACCAAGGTTCGTCAACCCAAGACCGGCGAGCCTAGCCCGCCAACGCATTTGAAGTAGCGCGCCAACAACGGTCATCTGACGACAGTCTTTTGACTACCGATTACAGAATCTCAAACCCGAAGCAATATTTTGCTTATTATGAACCCATTCTCATCAAGCCAATATCCAGGTAGAATCATTTCTGGAAATCCAAAAACATCACTTCATGGATACAGTTTTATCAGAAAATATCTTGGATTAATTTTGATTAAAAATAAAATCTAACATTTCTAGACGGGGTGCTAAAATTTTTCGAGCTCGCTTCGATTGCTCATGCGTCCTACTGTATCTTAGTTATCCTGGAATTTCTATGCACAAGTCGTCAAGGTCAAGCATTTTCAGTTTTATATTCTGGATGGCCCGCCGCCGCCGCCGGTAGAGGAGGAATCAAAATTGTGGTCCACCATTAAAATAAGTTGAGCAAGGCTGCTCAACTTATTTTAATGGTGATCTATACTAATTATATAAAGAGGTAAGATTTGTTTGTAAGTTTGTATTTAGGGGTAATCTTCAAAACTCATCATCTTCCTGCCATTGTCGAATGTTATCTGGGGTCGGCGCAATACGTTTTTTTCTTCCATTCTCCCCTGTCAACCGTCACAGAATCATTTACACCTTTTTCATCCATATCATTCCTCACACAATCCATCCATCGTTTCCTTGGTCTTCCTCTCCCTCTTCGTCCATCAACATTTATATTCATCACTCTTTAAGTCACATCTCACATGCGATTCGGAACTAACGATCCAATTCTAAAAATTCTTTCATTGGCTGAAAGCTATATTATTCGTGGATTAGGTTAAGTTAGGTTAGGTTAGGAAGTCACGGGCGAAGTGCTTAATAAAATAGTTTGGATCATCGAGAGAAATGGAAAAGAAAAAAGAATGTAAAAACCTACAGTAGCTTGTAATAAAATAGTACATTTTGATATAAGTGGAGAAACTTTATTTATTTATTTATTTAACGCTTTAAGCACAAAAGTACAGAGGCGGATTTTGTTATTGCATTCGAGGCGGAATTCACACCCGAGCCGCCAGGCGAGGTTGTTATGGAGCAGAGAATTGCAGTAACAAATCCCCACGCGTATCATACGACGCATTTCAATTACTGATATCCTATTATTTTATTTCTTCGAAAGCGTATACACTTTCGAAGAAATAATATAATAGGACTAAAAGTATTTTTGTCATGAACTATTGAGGAGGAAACTATGATTTAATTTGCTTTTTTTCTGCGCTTTGCTTTCGCCCGGTTGAAGAAGTAGCAAAGGTATGAAGCCGCTAAACAGCCTAATATGAAAAAAATAAAATTCTAATATTTTTTAATTTAGATCACAAATAAATGTTAATTTATTCATAAAAGTTAATATTTTTTTTATAATTGTTTAATATGATATTCTGTTTTTAAATACAATTTAAATATTAAAAAAATATTTACGCCAAAACAACGCCAAGACGCATGTCACTTTGCCGAGATTAAAGAAAAAAACAATCATAGCCGACTATAATCATTGAACCCATTTGGACTTAGTATATGTATAGTACCTATCTGTGGAAATTTTTATTTCCGCACGTGTGCGGATAATTATAAAAAATCCACCCGTGTGAAATACATTGCATGTTGTACCTAATCGTAGAACCAGTTTTCTTTGAGAAAGTGTATTGAAAAATAATAATATCACGCCTTGAGATGTAGACGTTGTAATAGTGCGCCCACATTCGCTGACAGTGCCTGCAATTGTCCGTGTCAAAACCACAACATTTTTGAGAAGTTTTGCCTGTTTTGGTTTAGGCCCCGTACGATGAGATAAAAAACAACGTTGCTGAACAGCTCGTTGTTAGTTTTGGCGCTTTTTGAAAACTGAAAATGAGCCCCTGCCCGAAGGGCTCTGTCTGAAACTTTTCGTAGTACGTAGTTTTAGTTTTCGCTTATCACGCCCTACCTACTCACTCAGCCATCAAGTTTTCATGCATAAAACCCCATAACATGAAAGTTATTGAGAACAAAAAGAAATAAGATACTGACCTCTCTTATCGCTTTCTAAGTCGATAAGTACGAAGACAGAGAACAGTGCGTTGCCAAGCTTCATCTGACTGTCTATGTCGCCATCCTTGTGCCCGATGGTCCAGCTGTAGAGGATGTCGTCTGCACATCTGTCCAGGATCGGACACTGCCACACATGGCATATCCTGGAGACGAAAACCGTCTCGTTACTAGATACGTTCTAACTTTGGTCAAAGCTAAAACATTCGAGCTTGTTATTTGAACTTTATTCCGACAAATGTGAAGTTCTTAATACAAAATTGACAATTTGGATTCTGGTATAACATTTCTTGATATAAAATGGAATGTAAAAAAAAAAATGAAAAAAAAAGTGTGAAATTGTGATTGGAATGTTCTTTTAAGGCTGCTGAGAAGAAAATTCCAATGTTTATTACGAACGTACATAGTTCGACTAAGGAGTGCGATATAGTCCAGTATATACAGAAAAGAACAAAGGAAACTGTATCTTTAGTAATTATAAAAATCGTATAATTCAAAAATGCCTCGATGATAAAAAGCCTGGCTGTAAAGATATTGTTTGTAGTAACTTAGTACTATTGGCGAAAAACTTCACGGCGACAGGTTTTAGTCTCGACGTTAGGCCTGGTTTAATTTAGAGCAAAGCGGAGACGAGAGCTCCACCAGAGCTGAGAGAAGACGTGATAGATTCGACCACAGAAATGACGAGAGACGTGAATGTGGATTGCAACTAATGTCGACGTATCCGATTTTTTTTTTTTTTTTTGCCCCACACTAGGAATTTTTCCTGTATCGTGGGTGCGTTTACAAACATTTAAACTCACATACACAAACAGCCAGACCCGGAACAACTACCTGTAGATCATACAAATATTTGTTCCGTGCGGGGATCGAACCCGCGACACGCAGCGCAGCAGCCAATTGCTCAGCCACTGCGCCAACCGTGCCGTCAAATTTTGTGGGAATAGGGCCGTATATTAAACATGACGTCACTCTGTTTAGTTTTTAGGGGACCTACTACCACCTCTTATAGCGGTATTATTGTAATCTTATTTAATTGTGGAAAGGGGTAAAGCTAAACGTCCTGTATGGCATACTTAAAGTATAGTTATGGTGCTACTGTTATAAGAGGTGGTAGTACAGTCCTTGTAAGATGATTTATATTTATATCTCCAAAAATATAAAATTATTTATATTTTTGGAGATATGTTTGTAACGAATAAACTCAAAAACTACTGGACCGATTTCAAAAATTCTTTCACCATTAGAATGCTACATTATCCCTGAGTCATCATCATCTGCCTAGCCTTTTCCCAACTATGTTGGGGTCGGCTTCCAGTCTAACCGGATGCAGCTGAATACCAGTATTTTACATGGAGCGACTGCCTATCTGACCTCCACAACCCAGTTAGTACTGGGTAATACGATACCCCTTGGTAAGACTGGTTGTCAGACTTTTTTTGGGCCACTGACTACCTAACGACTGTCAAAAATCTACAAATGACACCCGGGACCAACGGCTTAACGTGCTTTCCGAGGCACGGAGGAAACTCGATATGTAATGGGTGGTCACCCATCCACAGACCAACCTAGGCAAGCACGGCTTAACCTAAAGATCGATCCGAGCGGCTGTTATTATTTAGCCACGAGCTCCTCACATTATCCCTGAGTAACCTAGGCTATATTTATTACTAGAAAATCATAAAATTAAAATATAAATGTCCTCCCGAGCGAAGCCGGGTCGGGCCGCATACCTTCCAGTAAGCACCCTTATCAAGTAACTGCTATGGTCCAAATCTCCCTGATGCATGTTCCGCTCTCTGCTCAACTTCTCAACACTCTCGTATAAATTCGGGTTCTTTGACTGTTTCTTTTCACAAGTGACATGGATTTCTGGTAGATTAGCGTAGAACTCATCACTAAGGATGGGTTTCCCTCTAGCTTTTTTTATTATCTTCGCTTCTTTTAGAGGAGATAGTATGGAACCGTGTGTGAGGACCCATCTTTTGGAGAATCTGATCCCTGAGGCGGATACTGTCAGGATATTGGCATATTCACCGTCTTCTGAGTAATTGTAAGTCACCATTACGCCTTCGACAGCCATGATTCTGGAAGAAGAGAAATATGGAGATGAGGATTTGGTATCAAGAGTAGCCGCTTAAATGCCCGACCGGCGCACGCATGAAATTCAATATGGCTGACGCTAAACTATGAAATATCATCATGGTATGATGATATTTGTAGGAAGAAACTACACAACGCCACCTGCTGCAATCTTTACATAGGCACTCCTTTTTCATTTCATGCTTTACAGTGTATTTTATCCAGTCGAGTTCTTTACTCTTAAATGATTATGTACCCATTACCTACTTGCCTGCACTGTCAGTTATTAATTTATAAACTTTATCGACGTCCTACAATCCTGGTGTAGGTAATAAAGCTATCTAAAATGAAGATCGTAATGCACTATGAATAGAACAATCTGGAGGAAACTAGAATCGTCTTTATGCCGGCAATGATAGAACGACAGCTTGATAAAGTGCGCGTGTCCGCGTGATTCCTTTTAGGAATGATACACACCAGGAGGGTTACTATGACGTCTTAAAGCAGGAAAGAGACTGCTATACAGGTCGTCTAGCGCCATCTCTTTCCCACACTGGAATTACTCCTGCTTTAAGATATCATGGTAGGCCACCAGGCCAATGCGAGATACAGGCCTTCCACAGTTTTTTACTGACAGCAACTCAAAAGGGACATTATTACAGTAAGAATAAAGGTCGGGTGCAACCACATGGTTACGAATTTATCAGGGGCCGAAAAGTTACGTACCTACTTACTCTTATAGGGGTTTTAATCTGGTTATTTTTAGGGTAAACAATAACCTGCGTACTACAGGGTTAATGGAGAAAGTGTTTCAGTTTGATGGTATGGCCAGCATATCAAACTACTACAATCTGTCAAATTTATTTAATAGATTTTCAACTTTATCGCTAAAGCATTAGGTTAAAGGTTGATTGGAAAAAATTTACAGTTTCGGGTAGCTTGGTGTGCTGGCGTCAGTGCGTACATATTTACTTTCACTTTAGATTATGGATAAAAAGTTAGAGAACACAATAGAGAACCCTTATATTGAAATGAGTGTCGAGAAATATCATGTGCGTATGCGCAGCATTAAAAGCAAAGATTTACTGATTTAATTAAGTGAAGCGTGCTGGCTGATATACTTATAGATTTAACACCAAGTAAGACCTTAACATCTGTTTTTTAATAGTCATGATTCATTCAGTGTCATGATAATGAATAGTAATTACATTGTTGAAAATATAGTTGTTCAAATGTACATGGATGTTTTGGCGCGTGGCCTTAAACGGAACTAACGCCCTCCTGTCAACGTCATTCAGGTTTAAAGGTTTTACTATTTAAAAGTATGATAGAGGACGCTGCTGTCGCTTAAATTATTAATTATTCTTAGTCTACTGCATTGATGAGACATACTAAACTATACAATGTATAATATTATCCGCATTCGTTAAAATAAATTTATATCAATCATTTCAACGCTTTTTCCTCGAATTGTAATAATTATATGCATTACCTGGTTGTATTTTCTCTCTATACTTACTTATATATTATAAAGATTATAAGTTTGTTACTTTTTGTATGTTTGTAAGTTTGGATGTATGGGATAATTATCGAAACTACAGCTCCAGTTCTCAAAATTATTTCATTCATCATTATCTCATGTTTCCAATTGTAACTCGAGCAAAGCCGCGGGCAAAAACTAGTGTTGGTTAAACGAGATATTAAAGACTTGTTAATTTATCTAACAATATCTACTATCCATGATAATAAAGTACTTACTAAAACTTTCAATTTCATTAACTCAAACACACATCAGATTGTGAATAAAAATAGATGAAAAAAGTAATTCACTCACATTTTCTTTTAGCAACGAGAATAATCATTCCGTGACGTGGGAGGTCGCGTGCGAAAAGTATGATCAAAAAAGACATACAACATTTTATAATACATTGCTTGCTTACACCACGTTGTGTTGTTAAAACGTACGTATCCACCCGTCAATGTATAAAGAAGCAAGCGGTAATACAGCAGACAAGCGACAATATAGTAACACATTGGTACAAGTAAAAGATGAGCTGAACACAGGGTGCGAACACAATTACAAATTAGACATAAACACACCCATGGAATAGAAGTAATGAGCCATATTCAAGCGGGTGGTCAATATGCCATGCAATTTGCTATGGTATAAAAACGATACGCCAGCCTTTTGCCGCCAACTTGTGTCGAAGCGTGTTCCTGAAGGCGCTTGTGAGTTGTGTTCGAATTTCAAACTCAGTTTGTTTCTGTGCAACCTGTGTTACCTGTGTGGCCAATTGCATTTACTAAGGTAAGTTTACGATTTTTTTTTGAGTAAAATGTTTTTGTACGTATTTCTTTTTACAGGTTTAAAAGAAATTCTTAGTTTAAATTGGATTAATTATTTTTTGAGTCAATGTAATGTTACCTCTCTGACATAAACCTTATGACAACGAGAATAAGGGTCACAGCACTGCAAAATTAGAAGTCAAAAGTGGCAGGACAGTTATAGTTTAATTTTGTATTGAGGTCAAGTTCAGTGTTGCTGAAAAAAACAATTTGGTTGAAAAAAACAAAAGAGAGGGAATGCATCACTTGAACTCAACCGTAATTTCGAAAACTTAAACATCGTTTCCGTAGTGTAGCGGTTATCACGTGTGCTTCACACGCACAAGGCCCCCGGTTCGATCCCGGGCGGAAACAGTTACTTTTGTTGATTTTCAGAGAAGACGCGAGAATTCCTATAGTTATTTTTCTTAATATTTTGTTTCTTTTCTTAAGAAAAGTTATAAAGCAGGCGGAAACACTTATTGGTTTTAAAACAAACCAATTTTTTTTTAATAAATAAATATAAATTAATCACAAGAAAATATTGCAGAAAAGATTTTTTTTTTTTGTTCTGATAAGAACATCACAATATTATTCTTCTTAGTTCTACATAATATTAATTTCGAGTGTAGCGTACCATTTTCCTCTAGAAGACTTATCTTCAAATAAGTGATAATGGTAGCATAATAGAAAAAAAGTCAACCCTCAAATTTGATAAAAAGAATTCCTTCGAGCCGGATTTGAACCAGCGACCTATGGATATCAACTTTTGAAACAACTACAGTCCACCGCTCTACCAACTGAGCTATCGAAGGTTGAGAAACTCTGCCGAAATTGTAAGCCAGTTACCCACCGCCCTCTTTTTTGCTTTGTTTCAAACTATTCTTTACTTTTTTTATAATTTTGACACAATGATAACAAATCATACAGTTTATACAACTCACACAAGACATATGGATACTTTTTTATCTATACAAATGTTAATGCCCCGATGATAATCCTATACTTAGTTATTAATTCTAAAGTCGGCCATTCAAATATTAAATGCAGTTAGAAACAGTATCCTGTGTTTAGTCATCCTATCAACTTCAAATAATTCTAGTAATTAAAATAACTAGAATTCTAGGTTAGTCCCTCAACTAGGTACTCGATTTAATAAACTAGCTACCTATAGTAATCGTAGAAGTAATGTTTTGTGAAAATAATATAATTATAAAAAAAACTGGCGCGAAAAGTAAAAAAAAAGATGGCGGCCTACAGCTGTCATTAACATCAATCCGGTTTTACGTTACGCAGAATTGTCGCATTTGTATCGCTTATCAGATTAGATTAGCCTATCGTGTGACCCAGTTGTAATGAACTTGGATTTTATCTATCGCGTTACAAGTTAAGCCAGCTTTCCTGCGAGCTATACAATGACACATTGGACACGTGCTGTTCAGAAATAACTGGAATAATGTCAGGAGAATGTAAACAATCAGAACAATAGATCATTCTCTTCTTTGCTCGACGTTTCCGTTGATTGTTCTACTTTGTATATTTAGGGTTATCGGTGGACCTACCTAATAACCGACTAGCAACTTTCTTTTCCATTCCTAACCAATAGGAATGGAAAAGAAAGTTAGAAGGGAAGAGAATGGTTATATGCTATTGACAATTTTCCTCTATCAGAATTAGTGGCAATCGTTTTAAATTAAATTCGGAAGTTCCGTTTCGGTTCTAAATTTGTCTACCAATAGCGGTTACCCGCGCCTTCTGTTTTTATTTTGTGATGCATAATTTTAATACAAAATTAATCTAAGATAAAAGCACCTTGTGTCCTTCTCCAGGTCCCAGGTTATCTGTCGTCCGTAACGCCATTGGGTTAAACGTAAACTTACTAACTAACTTTCGCATTTATTACATAAGGTAGCTGGAAATTGGATTGTATAGTAGTATGGATAAAGTTTATGTTTAAGTTCGATTTTCTGTAGAATTGAGCAGACATGCACGACGTTAATCACATTTGTCAGAGGACCTAAGTCCATTAAAGTTAGACTCTCTCTATCAAGTGACCGTATGGAAGTTCTGAACTAGTTTATATCTAATTAACACTAGTTTCCTATTCGGATTAGTTGAAGACACTATAACCTTTCGCAACAAATCAAGATACGCAATATTTGTAGGGAGTTACCTCATCTTTTCAATCAGAGCAAAAGCGTATTTAAACGTAGAAAAAGGGTTAGAATACTTAACTAGATACATTTTAATGCTTAGGTATAATAGACAATGTACTTACTGTCTCCTTCACGTCACCTACAAAATGTAGGTAGGTACCTATATAACAAGGAAAACTTCTTCAGATGTTAATTCATAGATGGCTCTTATAGTGTAAATGTAGCAGTATTTCAAAAACAATGAGGGACTCAGTAGTGTCCTGCGTGCTGTTTGCTCGTTGCAACAACTGATGGACTCAAGGCACCAAAATGTAGCCAAATTCTCGCGACCCGATTTAGTTTGTCATCGAAATGCTAAGAAGACACCGATGTTGTAAGCAACAGAAGGGATGCAAAAAAAACATTCAAAATAACAGACTCTAGTTTAGTAGTAGCTTTTGCCCGCGGTTTTGCACGCGTTATGGACGGAATATCTACCACGGGAACGTTTAAAAAATAGCCTAAGAGGCTAAGACACTCGAGGATAATATAGCTTCCCAATAGTAAAAGAATTTTCGGAATCGGATCAATAAATCCGAAGATTACCACCTACATGTATCTAAACTAACTTTATCTCTTTAGTAGATTGAAATTGCAGCAAGAATTTCCTTCAGTGACCTAGAAAATGTTATAACGGGTGATTTTTTAAGAGGTATAGGATTTGATTTTCAAAAAAAACACAAAAAATTTGAAAAATTTGATGAAATCTTTATTGGAATCGATAGAACGATCAATATAATTTAATGTTTGAAGATGATTTCATGCAAATGCTGGCCGCGGCTCCGATTTAGATGGCCCATTCGCAAGGCCCAATTTCGGCACACTCTCTCCAACATATCAGCCGGTATATCACGAATAAATGCTTCAATATTGGCTCCCAGTGCGTCAATCGTTGCTGGTTTATCCCTGTAGACATGAGCCTTAACATGGCCGACGCACTGGGAGCCAATATTGAAGCATTTATTCGTGATATACCGGCTGATATGTTGGAGAGAGTGTGCCGAAATTGGGCCTTGCGAATGGGCCATCTAAACCGGAGCCGCGGCCAGCATTTGCATGAAATCATCTTCAAACATTAAATTATATTGATCGTTCTATCGATTCCAATAAAGATTTCATCAATTTTTTCAAATTTTTTGTGTTTTTTTTTGAAAATCAAATCCTATACCTCTTAAAAAATCACCCGTTATAAGCTAATAAGTCCCTATCGACATTTACACGACCGACGCACGACGTCCAAGCAAGTCTGGGTTCCTTTAGTTTTATTAATTACCTATTAGTTCCCTCCGTAACCGGAGGAGGTGAGGCACACGCTGTCCTAGGGCTTCGAATACCCCTTCACAGTAAATTTTCCCTAGTAATGGTTACGTGATAAAATTTCCTTAGTTCTGTTTTAATTTATTTGGTGCCAGACATAAATGTGACTTAGCACGTTGTATGGTGTGTGATTGGTTTGAATTTCCAAGAAGGACTAATGAATTGGAGGTTTCTATGACGTTGTTCAGTTATGGGATTTCATTCTCAATTAGATTCCTTATGTCTAGGTGAAACAATAGATCAGATAGGTAAGTAACCTGGATATCCAAAAATTTTAATAATACCTAATGATTGTCCATTTACAGAGAAACATAATTGGTAGGTATCATTAAGATTATAAATAAAGTAATCGGAAATTACAATTTTTATCTATCTTTTTTTATTAATAAAGACGAAGACAAGTCATATTAGAAGCCAATACTCTGTGTTCCATAAACAATATTTTGTGATAAAACTCTTTTTTTCGCAATGATACCTATTCTTTTAAAAATAATAAGTAGGTACGATTTGAACTTTGTATCGACTATAATTGCAATGTTATCAGAATGTTTAAATTCATTGCCCTCAGAATTTGCATATATTCAAATGGCAAAACAACATAAGAAATATCTATTCTTACCTAAAAGTTTGATGAAAGAAAGAATGACCGTACGTACAATAACTTCTGTAGCAGATAGCTCGAAGTTCATTCTGTAAATACACAAGTCAGGTCAAAAGTTCACCAAAGAAAATAAACGCAATGGTATTTATTAGAAATCCTATACCTCACAGTAGATGAGTACATGCTAATACACGATCGGTTGAAAACAGTGGTGTGACAGGCTGATTATTCTTATGCTCTTGAATTTCATTTAAGCAACCAATTACAATCATCTGCTTAGATGGTTAGTGTTACCTAGATTTCTAACCTACTGTGTTTATTATTTATCTCAAGGACAATAGATGACGTCAAGCATTTTATTCACGTAATTAATGGCATCCTTGCAGACAACTTTGTATTAGTACTAGGCATTAAGGAAGAAACTCTTTGCCTACACTATGTCAGACTTCCTCGAGGCTCAATTGAAGAGTTTAAAAGCACGATAAGTTGCATGATTATGGTGTGTGTTTTCAAATAACAACATTCAAGTACCAGCAGTATTACATGCTTAATTCGAATACAGCAGAAGTATGTAACTAAAACGTTTTTGACCAAGTGCCGGTTCCAAAATGGTTGGATTGATTGATCCATCAAGTAGAAAACATAAAAAATAATCTTTATGTAAATATCGAAGATTTTACTACTGGATTTTAATACAATCATCTTGGATTTATGTTTAAGATGTTTGATTACGTTTCATATTTGTCTCTAACTAATAAACGCTAAGCGTACGTTACGTTCCTTGACCCACCTAGAAATACTGCTGCCCTATCCAAAACATTTACAGCTGTCAGTATGAAAAATCAGCACCAAATATGTTTACAATAAACCACAAATAGCAGTTGAGTCGTTCGACCTTATAAACTCATTGTGCACATCCTTGATAGAATTCGTTGGAGTCGGGAGCGGCTTGCCCTCACTGAGAGGACCAAGTGCCAACGACACCTATATAAAAAAACATATAGACCGACAAACGTCTTTCCATGTTATGGCGGCGCCACTTGCTAAGGTAAGATGTCAAAGACCTGTCAAATCCAGTACATTTTAACTTAGTTCTTTGTTTCGCCACATGCATTCATAAATGTGTTAATTGATATTCATATTCCCTGTTTGAACCGAAGTTTAGCAGTTCTTCAGAGGAGTATATAGTATTTTAAGCTAAAGATATAGAATAGTCCTGTATTTGTCATTGTGTGTCAGGCGTGGCGTTTTAACCTGCTCGAACTGAGAACAAATTGAGACGTGTCTTCACATTAATAGCTGTGGGATGAGTAACAGAGTCACCAAGTGACTGCATAACATGGATATGGCATAATTGCTAGATCTTCCTGTCATTCTGTTGCTAAAATGAGATCTCCAAGTATGTGGCCTACTTTATCCTCGTCCAAAGGGTCGTCAAGTTGCGCCATGTCCACGTTTCCCTTCGCAGGTTCCTGTGTGAAATATCAACGGAAACGGCCGGCTTCAGAGCTTCGCCGGTACTTAAGCGTCCAATTGAACAAACGAGCGTGATAACCCTGGATCCGGTCCCGTGACTTGATCGTTGTGGCCTCTTAATGTACCTAAATGCAGTCATTACTAATGATGACTGATTTACGTCACGATAGGATCACGAAAGGATGTTTCTGGCGTTTCGATATCTAGACCTTGGTGGGAAAAAAGTTGATCGGCATACCTTCTGGGTGATCTCTAACTTCTTCACAGCCAAAGATGAGTGCACTTACATTTCGCAAGTAGCTAATGGCAACGCTTCCAAATTTCTGGTAACACACGTACACACAGTCCGGGTCGGCAATTTAAGGAGACACTAGCACTACGATAAGCCCACGACAATACAATAATGGACGCTCTTTGCCTAATGGGTCGCATCCTGCACGGCCCAAGCGCAGTCCAGTCAATGCTAAGAGTTCGCTCCTCCGCGGCACATGTTCGTTTCCAGAAACTAAATTTCATTGTTCATGTTTCCCTAATCGAGTGTGTGATCACGTTTCGTGTCATTGTAGACATTCGTGTGGGTTTCAAGTGTCGCAGCTCTGGTGAGGTTCGTGCCGCCAATCGACGGACGTCGGCGACGGCGGACGATGTGCCTGTTGCGATCTCGAAAACGATAACGAATTTCGAAAACTCTAAGCCGCAGTTATCGGTTTATCTCTATCTTTATAGTGCTATGGATGCAGTGTTGAGGATGGGAAAGTGCATTTTATGACAGAATTTTACCTGTGCAGTGTATAGTGACGGACATGCCTGAGTTTCGACGCCTGGCAGCCAGTGTGAAAAAAAAGAAGCCACTTTCGCCGACTCAGCGGTTGAGTCACTCGAACAGTTCTATTTACTTGATGCGATAACGTTTTAGGTGAGTCCGTCATTAGCGTAAAGTGGTGTATCCCTTACATTAAAGACCACTTAGCTATCGCCGACAGGTGTAAGTTTCAAAGGCATTATCGCTGTTCTTAAAAATATTCATTTTTACCGTTTTTAGTTATCAGTGTTTGTTACAAGGTGGGGTTTAGATATTTTTCCGTTCATCTTAACGAGGAAACAAAACCGTAAAATACTGTGAGTACCATGGGTTACAAACATTATTATTATATTTCAAATTAGGTATAATAGACAAGTAGGCTCCGTGCATGATTTTTTGCGTAGGTTATTAATTTATGAGGTGACTTGACAACTGTCAATACACCTCATCATTGACATACGGAAAAAAAAACAATACAACGTTTGAAAATGGATTTTTGACAGCACTTACCTTCCCAATAACTTAACCTTAGTAAATAATTAACACTAATCACTAATGTATGCAAGTTCAAATAAAAACACACATGCTAAGTCCCCAACATAATTAGTGAAGTTACATTCAATTCAACACACAAACAAGCAAAAATTGGACAAAAACCAACCAAGTTAAACCAAATTCCAACTACTGAAGAGTACCAACTAATAAAACGTCATTTAAATATCGTCAAAACAAAGAAACAGAATATTTACCTTTGACCTTAGTTGCGTTTGTTTACTTTTTTAAGGTTATGTTTAACATTGGCTACAAAACAAACTTAGGAGTTCTTTTTTCAAAGTTAACTTTTTCTTATCACATCACTGACACAAAACACACTGTTGTCCTTACAATCTTCTTGAATAATGACTGTTTTCACTTATTATGTCTACAATAAATACTTTTTCTCTACTACTTATCAGCTGATGAGCTGAGCTGACTGTTTTGTTTAATTTGTTGCAATTTAATATCTCCTACCTTCAAGCATTCTTATTGGTTGTAAAGTAACGATCTCTCGCGGACTTATTCATTACTACATTCATTCATGATTTACGTGTCTGCGTCGTAGTTCTTCGTGATATCGCGAGATGGCGTTAATATAAAAATAATGACTCATGAGTAAAATTACAAAAAATCGGGGAATTTAAAAACAACGTTGCTTTATTACTTAACTGTCTCAAAATATTGTTATTTGACTTTTTTTTCATTAAAATAAAGGTTGCATTGATGTAGTAGATGTACCTAATAGTGGAAATCATGGTATGGATCTAGTGGGTCACAGGTTTGAATCTAGACAGAGCAAAATGTTTCAAATCAGTATTTTGTGCTACATTTAGGTTTAGCAAGGTAGCCCGTAATACTGAAAGACCTATCAGTACTTAATTATTTATAACAAGGTATCAACACGTTAAAAAATAAACTTGTACGATCACCTACGTACTTCACGACTCGCGAGCACTAAAATATTTACGGAAAGCAACATTCATAATAAACATAGTATTTTGGAACCCACACTATTATTACACCTTATATATCTCAAGACGCAAGCGTCGAAGTATATAATACCTATTACCAAATTTCAGCTTGTTACCGAAGGTCTCACATCTTTATTTCTTTCCATTTTTGGTCTAAAAATTCTGCGCTACATGACATTTGTTTGTTTGATATAGTTTGTTTGTCACCGACTTCCGAAGCTAAAGTTATTTTACACTTTTTTGTGTTTTTGAAGTCGGTTTTATTTTTTGCGATAAAGTGTTTTTCTCGTGGAATAACGATTGCAATTTTGGTAATAGGTATCACACAGACCATCCATCGTTTCTCTGGTCTTCCTCTACTCTTATAGCCATCTACATTCATTCTCAAAATTTTCCACAAAAATCTTCCGAAACTTCTTTTTTCTTTCTTTTTTCGTCTTTCTTTCTTCTTTTCTTCTTTCCTCCCCACATTTCCTCATTCAACGCATCACATCCCCATGTAGCGTTAGACGACCTGTATAACTCTGTCTCTTTGGCACACTGATGATTATGATTTACTGAAATTACAATTGCTTTAAGACGACAGAGTAACCCCTGCTAAAGTTCTGGAAAAGTTTTTCGTAATTAAGCCGGAAAATACGTGCCTATTATTCATCAAAATTGCCTTTTAAATACTGTGTAGGAGTTTCGGTTGAAATGTTTATTACTACCTACATTTTATTATAAAGAATATTGGAAAATTTAATTGGTTACTCCAATTAATCAAAATTCTTTCATAGGAGAAGCCTTCTAAAATGATTGCGTGAACAATTCATTAATTTCTCAATGGCTTGCAAACGGGAAATTAATTTGTTGTAAAGACGAAAACGTGGAATTGGAATGATGGGGTCTGAAAGACCTTCCTCGATCACTTTCAGGGTAGAAAATTCTTGGAGGGTGGATTCGTGTCCGGTTCTTGGTAACAGGGCTCGCTTCCTTTTACATGGAATACACAAATAACTAGCGATATTGGGGTTTAAGGTTCACCTCTTTCTTACCTTATTTATGTAACAAAGAGAAAACTTTTCCTACAATTTCATCATCATAATCATAATCAGCCTATAATGTTCCCACTGCTGGGACACAGGCCTCCTCTCTATGAGAGGGAATGGGCTATAATCCACCACGCGAGCCTAGTGCGGGTTGGTAGATGTCACATGTCTTTGAATTTTTGGTTCTAGGATATGCCGGTTTCCTCACGATGTTTTCCTTCACCGTTTTGAGAGCAGTGGGGATGGAATAAATTACACAAATTAATGCGCCTGCCTGGGTTCGAACCCACGACTTGAACACGCCACCACAGGGCCACCGCTGCTCTCTACCCACAATTTATTCGGTAAAAACTACAATCCAAATTCTCAAATAGGTACAGGATAATCGTGCATAAAATCTAGTGTTTCCCTATTGCACAATGCATCTAATTATAGCATCGGTATCAACTCTGTTGCATAATGTTTTTTTTTTAATAGTATACTGCATAGGGAAGAAAAGCAGGTTTTTCTAGACACGATTTATACTGTAGTTTTCCTACCTTTTACAAACCTATTATTATAACACAGTTGTAAATGTTATTGCGAACATAGGAGTATTATACTCATCTTCATCTGCCTAGCCTTTTCCCAACTATGTTGGGGTCGGCTTCCAGTCTAACCGGATGCAGCTGAATACGAGTATTTTATATGGAGTGACTGCCTATCTGACCTCCACAACCCAATTAGTACTTATTACTACGATACCCCTTGGTAAGACTGGTTGTCAGACTTTTTGTGCCACTGACTACCTAACGACTGTCAAAGATCTACAAATGACACCCTTGACCAACGGCTTAACGTGTTTTTCGAGGCACGGAGGAAACTAGGTATGTAATGGGTGGTCACCCATCCACAGACCAACCTAGGCAAGCACGGCTTAACCCAAAGATCGACCCGAGCGGCTGTTATTTTTAGCCACGAGCCCCTTAGTATAATAACTCATACCTACCAGTAGCGAAGGGTAAATTTTTCATATCATAAAGTATGTACCGAGCTATGTACCTAATTTGGTACCTAAGCTTAGAAGCACCTCCATGAAAAACCCTTCACGGTCTACGAGATTCGACACAAACTCTACGAGAATTTTCGTACACCGTCAACGAGTAGAATTACTAACACATTCATCATCTGCCTAAAAGTAGCGAAGGGTCAATTTTTGTGAGAGGCAAGCCGGAGTACATATCTTTAATGTGATTATATTATTTGTCTATAGAATACTGATTGTGCCATTTTTCAAAGGAAAGCCGGTAAGAATCGAGTTCTAAGGAATCTTCGCCACTGATACCTACTCATTTTGAATACTGAATCCTAATCCAAAGCTGCAATTGGTATTCTAAGAGAAATGCGGTTTTGAATTTTGTACCTGGTGGTATTGGTTTTATCTATACTAGCTTTAGCCCGCAGCATCGCTCGCGTTATGGTCGGAAATTATATAATTAAATATAGCCTATGGTACACGGGGAAAGGGTTGCACCCCATTAGTGAAAGAATTTTCGAAATCGGATCAGTGGTTCAGAAGATCCCCCCCAACACCCAACCCCCCCACATCCAAACTTACAAACATACAAACTTTACCTTTTTATAATATTAGTATAGATTGAGCATCCAGTACGTACAGAATTGCTTGAAAGAACCATGGCAGGAGTCATAAATTAACAGCCTCCGTGTTAAAAGCCATGCATTGATAAAATTTATTTAGAAAACATTATATAATAAAACTATTTTTTATTTCAAATTGGAGCATTTCGCACATCCTCTAAAAAACTGTCATAACACAAAAATAGCAGTTTTGAGATAGACGCATTTAAAGTGTTTTGTGTTCTTAACGATGCTTTGCGCCAAAAACTTTTGCTTGTGCCATTTGGCGACTTATTTTAGTATACTTATGGCGGTTTTTTTTTCAATTATAGAGCAAGGACAATTGAAGTCGAGTAGGGTATTATCTAAAAATCTACATATTTTGTGTTATGACAGTTTTTTAAAGGACGTGCGATTTATCTGTAAAAGGTTGGAGAAAATTTAAAGACGAGGTTATATTTTTGTAGGTTACTTCAGCGTGAATTGTGTTAGATGTTAAAACGTCTCGCAGTGAAACAAAATAATATACCTATTACTGTGATGCGATTAGGGCATGCAGGACCGTATCCGGTTCCAGATTTTTGTTAACTAGCTTTGGGATGCAGTTAGAACTAATCAAATCACACCGTAAAAGAAAACGCACGTGTTTAAAAGAGCTGTGTTACACACAGACCGGATCCATTCACTTCAGCTTCCAATTATTTGAAGTGTTAGTCACTAAGTTAAGATAGTTAGAATGAAATCACTGACTTACTGTTTGACTTAGCGGATGTCGCCAATACACAACAAATCAATTTCATGGATATCAAAAATATTTTCTGTGTTTTGTTTCAAATTAAAGTTCGCACTAAAAACCCATTATTTTTGTACGAACTGTCACCAGAAAACCTAACCTATCCGAGGCGGGGTTGATAAAAATTCGAGCTCGCTTCGCTCGCTCTTGCATCCTACAAGGGCCCCATTATTCTTAAGTGCCCAGGGCCTCCAGTTGGTTAAAGATGGCCCTGGGCTACTGCCCGAAACACTGACAAACGCTGCAAGTGCTATCAAAGGGTTATCGTATTATGTACAGTAAATGGGTTGTGGTGGTCAGATAAGCAGTCGCTCCATGTGCAGCTACTGCAGCTCATTTGCATCTGGTTAGACGACAACAAAATTCATAGTTGTGAAAAAGCTAGTCAGATGAAGATGATTGGCTCAATAAGTACGTCCAATAAGTAAATCACATAAAAAACGGTCTGGCTGATTAAAACATTTGTAAACGACAGTCTCTTTTTATTTAATTTTTCTGTACAATTTCCACCGGAAGATTTTCCTTCGCAAAGTGACAATTCAGGAAAGTTACAATAAAATTCAAAGTCAACAATTAACCATGGCGTCTCAATAAAAGTACACCTTTACACCTGTCTAGTCTAGTGGTAGCAAGCGCTACTGTTGAGCAATTAAGTCCTGCGAACAAACCTTTTTGTTTTCTTTTTTTTTCTCGGTTTTGAAATCCTCAATGGATGTCCTCCGCCCTGAGGAGAGCGGAGGGGTCTGTCAGACTCGTACTGACTAAAACCACACCGGTGTTAATCAACCGCATGTTCCCGGGTTGAGCAAAATGTTAGTAGCTTTTCCATCAGGAATTTCTCAGTAGCACCTCGAAGTCTACATTGTCCTCGGTGAATGGCAATAGGCTCATCTCCTATTAGGTTACAAAGACTAGCAACATTTGGGTGTATCAGATATCGGTACACCTCTGCCTAGCCCTTCGGAGATTAAAACCATGATGTTTTCCACGTAAACAATGAGTGAATATCTAATTCTCTTGGTTCTAGGAAAGCTATTAGAAAAAATTGCACAATGGAAACTGCAATATTGCCTTAGGCGGTCTCTACTCTTAGTAGTTTTAGTACTAAACACTGCCGGTGTTCATTAATCACATAGTAGAAAATGATAATGGATATCGGAAAACCACTTCAAACACATTATTATGTTGGTTACCTAGTTGTGTTATGGGAAAAACGATGGGGTGACGTAGTTTTTGTTTGCTTTTAGGATCTATTATGTCATTTTTATATTTCGTTTGTGGAAGGTGTCATTCAGTCTGTGGCGAAAATGTGAAAATTCAAAATGACGGAAGATGCTCCAGCAATTTAGTGGTCTTCTTTAGTGGCTATAGAAACATAAAGAAAGTTATTCATATAAAAGGTACAGCTACAGTTAGTTCGGGTAGCGATAAATATCGTTTACAATTGAGAGTTTTTGGTATGTACAGACGTCAGCACATCAAGTTATCCGAATCTGTCAAATTTTTCTAATCAACCTTGAACCTTATGTTTTAGCGTTAAAGTTGAAAATCTATTAAAGAAATTAGACAGATTGTAGTAGCTTGATGTGCTGCCGTCTGTACAAGTTCACATTCAATTGTTTTGCCAGCTTAAATCGATT